>CM046309.1:1413980-2827960 GCA_025267735.1 Mactra quadrangularis
AAAGCTTGACGCAATGATTGGGAGGAGTTTGAAGCACTCCCTCCTTCCTTTCCTGGAGGCCAGACTGCTAGAAAAATTATCTTGTGTCATATAGCACCGAGGTGGGATTGCCAGCGTTGGTGAATATGACTTAACATTATAATTATGGAATTATAGACACATTACTGCTTGGTTATGATGGGGAGTGTGTAACTTGTCCGCAGTCATGTTAACTTTATCAAAAACTCTTTTCATTATAGTGAAAGCCCTACATTGGAATCATCAACAGTTTTTTTCTCATACCTAGGCATTTGGTGTAGACCTTGCAAAAAGTTATTGTAGTATTTTCTGCCACTGAACACAAGCACGCTTATAAAATGTAGGAGCAGTAGTCCAGTGGTAGGACGCGCTTAGGGATCAAGAGGTCCCGGGTTCGATCTAGGGGCACTGCTAATTTCCTTGAGCAAGAAATTAACCTACAATTGTTCCACTCCACCCAGGTGTAAATGGGTACTGTGAGGGATCGCCTGCCTGAGGGTGATTTCAGTGACCGTACAAGATTATCAGTTATCTTACAAGATTTGTAAAGTCGGCTGAACATGTAGATGGAAGCAGACTTTAAACGGCACTTTTAACTTTAACTTTAACACTTAGCAGTGTATTTAATAACTTTTGCACCATATTCTACTGGATGTAAACAAAAACCTGTTACAAACACAAGGATGAGTTTTTTATGAAAAAGGCTGATGTTTTATAGAACAAATTGTTTGATTGTAAGTTTTTCTTATGATCTATGAACAGGCATTGTTACTTGATAAATGTTTTCTATGAACAAAAATACATTTTAATAGATTTGATATGTTGCCACTGGTAGCTTGACCATTTTGCACTCTCTTTGATGAAACTTCCTGGAATATTTTTTTAATATCATGGATTTTTGTGGGGATAAAACATATGATAGTCCTGTTGATAAAATTAATAACATAGCTTTAATAATATGACTAGGAATAAGAAAAGCGTTATGTGTCCCATAAAATATGACAGTTGGTATGAGGTAGTCTGAGGATTTTCATTAAGATGTATACCTTCTATTTATCATATATAGATAAGTGTATTAACGAGTTAGCTAACTGTGGTCAGGACTGTCAGACAATGCCAAATGTCGGGCAACAAAGGACTGGGTTAAATTCTCTGTTAATGCAAGTTATGACAATTATGCTTAATTGTGCTGATCAGCTAATCATCTTTTACACATACACTTTATGGATATGATGTACATTGTAATGATTAATTTATGTCCTTTTTTACAGACACCATGGATGATTCTGTGAGACAAAATTGTTTCATAGTTTAATGTTGTGATGAAATGAATTGATAATGGTCAGCTGTATTATGTGTTTGAATGGTCAGGTAACCTTTATATTACCCAGTATAGTTTAGGTTGAATTTGTCACCTGTTTTACCAGCAAAAGGACCATGCGTCTTAGCAATTATCTATTCTGAACACTTAAATTTGACTGGATATTTTGTGACTGCTTTAGAGAGCTGCCCAAAATGCATGGAGTGTATGAATCAGGTTAGGCTTACTTTGTGATCTTTTTTATAATGAATACAGATGCAAAGAAGCATATTGTAATGGAACATTCAAGGTTTTATTAGTGTCCAGTATGAAGCTCTGTTCACATACTAGCAGTAGAACATGGTTTATAGAATAGAGATTCAGCATCTAGGCTTTGACTCTAAACCGAGTCATCTGGATTGGTGGTCTGATGTATCACAAATAACTTGGAAGATCATATGACATAATTCTTACTATGACTGCAGCACTTCGAAAGTTAATATTCTTTTAATAATTGTTTTCAAAGAACCATGGATAAGCGCTGTGATTTTAGGATCTCAAAAGTGGTTGTCTTTAGTGCCTTTTTACCACCTGGCATATATTTTATTGTACTTGTTGTCCAAGAGAAATTTTTGATTATCTGAACTAAAAAAGTTGTTGCCCTGGACAATGGATGATATTACATTCTGTAAAACGTGACAATTCTAGTCATCATACCATTAAAGAAATTTGACTCCTTCATTTATTTATAGATTTGATTATGAACTTATTATAAGTTTATTGGTTTTGCACTTATGTTCATGCAGTACAAACTAGTATTTTTTACACATTGTTGCTGAAAAGCATGCAATTAAATCCTATTGTGATTCCTACTCATATTATCATTGCAATAAGTTTTAATATTTGTGATCTTTTTTTATAGCAACTTTACAGATTTTATGTGTTAAGCATACTGGTCATGCACAATGGAAAACACTAAGAAAATATTCAGTGAGGGTATATATTTATTTTTCCTAGTACTTCATTAATGTATTTATGTTAACATTTAAATGGCTCTACTACATCACACTCTTCCTGGGTGTCTTTCTCAGTATAAAACTTGAATGCTTCCTCTGCCTGTCACAGTCTTAAAGTCAATCCACCCGCAACTTAAATTGTTGCAGCATTCTTTTATACCAAAGCATTATCTAGCTCACCTTAGTGTTAGCTGGGGGTGAGCTTTTAGGATCTTGTTAGCCTGTCCTTCTGTCTTCTTTTCATCAATACTTGACTGCCAACACCTCTGATATTCATTACATTGCTATGAACAGAGGGCCAGTTTGGAAACTAAGTCGCATTTAATGAAACATATGCAATTGATCATGAAGTAATTGATAAATGATTAATTACAATTACCATTGTTTTTCACACAGTAATTAATTGACAATTATTGTTCAGAGCAATTGGCCATTACCCTGGTACCTACTCCCTCTGTCACCAGTTTTAATCTGTACATACTCCCTCTGTCATCACTCATACTCTGTACCTACTCCCTTTGTCACCAGTCTTAAACTGCACCTACTCCCTCTGCCACTAGTCTTACACTGTACCTACTGCCTCTGTCACCAGTCTGACACAGTACCTAATTACTTCTGTCACCAATCTGACACTGTAACTTCTCTCTCAGTCACCAGTCTGACACATTACCTAACCCCTTTGTCACCTGTCTAACACTGTATCTATCCTGTGTCACCTGTATAACACTGAACCTAACCCCTTTGTCACCTGTCTTACACTTTATTTAAATCCTTTTGTCACATGTCTTACATGGTACCTCCCCTGTGTCACCAGTCTTACAATGTACCTAACCCTTTGTCACCTGTCTCACACTGCACCTCCCCTGTGTCACTAGTGTTGCACTGTACCTCCCCCTGTGTTACCAGTCTGACATTGTAGCTAATCCCTTTGTCACCTGTCTAACACTGTACCTCCCCAGTGTTACCAGTCTACACTGTACCTACTCCCTTTGCCACCAGTCTGATACTCCACCAACTCCCTATGCCACCAGTCTGACAATGTAATTTCTTTGTCCCCAGTGTGATACTGTACCTACTCCCTCTGTCACCAGTGTGACACTGCACCTTCGTCCTTTGTCACTGAATTTCACTGTAACTACTTCCTCTGTCACCAGTGTGACACTGCACCTTCTCCCTCTGTCGCCAGTGTGACACTGCACCTTCACCCTCTGTCACCAGTGTGACACTGCACCTTCTCCCTCTATCACAAGTGTGACACTGCACCTACACCCTCTGCCACCAGTCTGACACTGCACCAACACCCTCTGTTGCCAGTGTGACACTACACCAACACCCTCTGTCGCCAGTGTGACACTGCACCTTCACCCTCTGTCGCTAGTGTGACACTGCACCTTCTCCCTCTATTGCCAGCATGACACTGCGTGTGACACTGCACCTACACCCTCTGTCGCTAGTGTGACACTGCACCTTCTCCCTCTTTTGCCAGCGTGACACTGCACCTTCTCCCTTTGTCACTAGAATTTCACTGTACCTATCCCCTTTGCCACCAGTCTGACACTGTGCCAACTCCCTCTGCCGCCAGTCTGACAATGTACTAACTTTTTCTGTCACCTGTCGTCCATTGTACATAAGTCCTCTGTCACCTATATGACACTGTAATTTCTCTCTTTGTCCCCAGTGTGACACTGTACCTACACCCTCTGTAACTAGTGTGACACTGCACCTTTTCTGTTTGTCACTAGAATTTCACTGTACCTACTTCCTCTGTCAAAAGCGTAACACTGCACCTACTCACTTGGTTTCTAGACTCACTCTGCACTTACTCTCCTGTCATAAGTCTTTCACTGTACATACTCCATTTGTTACCAGTCTGACAATGTACCTCCTCCCTATGTCACTTGTCTGACCCTGTACTTCACCTTTGTCTAATGTCTGACACTGTACCATCCCTGTGTTAACAGTCATACATTATACATACATCATCTGTCTTTACTCTTTTACTGTTACTACTCCCTATATCACCAGTCATACACTGTAACTACTCCCTCTGTCACAAGTCTAACACTGTAACTACTCCCTCTGTCACTAGTCTAACACTGTAAGTTCTCCCTCTGTCACCAGTCTTACACTTTAACTACTCCCTGTGTTACCAGTCTTACACTGTAACTACTCCTTCAGTCACAAGTTTTACACTGTAACATCTCCTTCAGTCACCAGTCTTACACCTTAACCTCTCCAACAGTCACCAGTCTTACACTGTAACTCATCCCTCAGTCACCAGTCTAACACTGTAACTACTCCCTCTGTCACCAGTCTTACACCTTAACCTCTCCAACAGTCACCAGTCTTACACTGTAACTCATCCCTCAGTCACCATTCTAACACTATAACTACTCCCTCTGTCACCAGTCTTACACCTTAACCTCTCCAACAGTCACCAGTCTTACACTGTAACTCATCCCTCAGTCACCATTCTAACACTGTACCTTCTCCTTCAGTCACCAGTCTAATACTGTAACTACTCTCTCAGTCACAAGTCTTGCACTGTAACAACTCCCTCAGTCATTTGTCTTACACTGTTACTACACCCTCTGTCACCAGACTAAGACTGTAACTACTCCCTCAGTCACCAGTCTTGCACTGTAACTTCTCCTTCAGTCACAGGTCTTACACTGTAACTACTCCCTCTGTCACCAGTCTTACACTGTACCTTCTTCTTCAGTCATCAGTCTTACACTGTAACTACTCCCTCTGTCACAAGTCTTACACTGTACCTTCTCCTTCAGTCCTCAGTCTTACAGTGTTACTACTCCCTCTGTCACAAGTCTTACTCTGTTTAACTCCCTCTGTCACCAGCCTACTTTGTGACTACTCCCTCTGTCACCAGTCTTATTCTGTACATTCTCCTTCAGTCACCAGTCTTACACCTTACCTTCTCCTTCAGTCACCAGTCTTAGACTGTAACTACTCCCTCTGTCACCAGTTTTACACTGTAACTAATCCCTCACTCACCAGTCTTACACTGTAACTACTTGCTCTGTCACCATTCTAACTTTATACCTTCTCCTTCAGTCACTTGTCTTACACTGTTACTACTCCCTCTGTCACAAGTCTTACACTGTTACCACTTTCCCTGTCAACAGTCTTACACTGTTACTACTCATTCAGTCACCTGTCTTACACTGTAACTACTCCCTTTGTCACCAGTCTTACACTGTAACTACTCTCTCAGTCACCAGTCTTACACAATAACTAATCCCTCAGTCATATGTCTTACACTGTTACTACTCCCTCTGTCACCAGTCTTACACTGTACCTTCTCCTTCAGTCACCAGTCTTAGACTGTGACTACTCCCTCTGTCACCAGTCTTACACTGTATCTACTCCCTCAGTCAACAGTCTAACACTGTAACTCATCCCTCTGTCACCAGTCTAACACTGTAACTACTCCCTCTGTCACCAGTCATACACTGTTACTACTCCCTCTGTCACCAGTCTTAGACTGTAACTACTCCCTCTGTCACCAGTCTAACACTGTAACTTCTCCTTCAGTCACAAGTCTTACACTGTTACTACTCTCCTGTCACCAGTCTTACACTATAACTACTCCCTCTGTCACCAGTCTAAGACTGTAACTACTCCCTCTGTCACCAGTCTAACACTGTAAGTTCTCCCTCTGTCACCAGTCTTACACTTTAACTACTATCTGTGTTACCAGTCTTACACTGTAACTACACCTTCAGTCACAAGTTTTACACTGTAACATCTCCTTCAGTCACCAGTCTTACACCTTAACCTCTCCAACAGTCACCAGTGTTACACTGTAACTCATCCCTCAGTCACCAGTCTAACAATTTAACTACTCCCTCTGTCACCAGTCTTACACCTTAACCTCTCCAACAGTCACCAGTCTTACACTGTAACTCATCCCTCAGTCACCATTCTAACACTGTACCTTCTCCTTCAGTCACCAGTCTAATACTGTAACTACTCTCTCAGTCACAAGTCTTACACTGTAACTTCTCCCTCAGTCATTTGTCTTACACTGTTACTACACCCTCTGTCACCAGACTAAGACTGTAACTACTCCCTCAGTCACCAGTCTTACACTGTACTTCTTCTTCAGTCATCAGTCTTACACTGTTACTACTCCCTCTGTCACAAGTCTTACACTGTACCTTCTTCTTCAGTCATCAGTCTTACACTGTTACTACTCCCTCTGTCACAAGTCTTACTCTGTTACTACTCCCTCTGTCACCAGCCTACTTTGTGACTACTCCCTCTGTCACCAGTCTTACACTGTACATTCTCCTTCAGTCACCAGTCTTACACTGTACCTTCTCCTTCAGTCACCAGTCTTAGACTGTAACTACTCCCTCTGTCACCAGTCTTACATTGTAACTAATCCCTCACTAACCAGTCTTACACTGTAACTACTCGCTCTGTCACCATTCTAACAATGTACCTTCTCCTTCAGTCACTTGTCTTACACTGTTGGATCTCCTTCAGTCACCAGTCTAACACTTCAACTTCTCCTTCAGTCACAAGTCTTACACTGTTACTACTCCCTCTGTCACAAGTCTTACACTGTTACCACTCCCCCTGTCAACAGTCTTACACTGTTACTACTCATTCAGTCACCTGTCTTACACTGTACATTCTCCCTCTGTCACCAGTCTTACACTGTGACTACTCTCTCAGTCACCAGTCTTACACAGTAACTACTCCCTCAGTCATATGTCTTACACTGTTACTACTCCTTCAGTCACCAGTCTTAGACTGTGACTACTCCCTCAGTCACCAGTCTTACACTGTAACTACTCGCTCTGTCACCAGTCTAACACTGTACCTTCTCCTTCAGTCATTTGTCTTACACTGTAACATCTCCTTCAGTCACCAGTCTTACACTGTTACTACTCCCTCTGTCACCAGTCTTACACTGTAACTTCTCATTCAGTCACAAGTCTTACACTGTTACTTCTTCCTCTGTCACAAGTCTTACACTGTTACCATTCGCTCTGTCAACAGTCTTACACTGTAACTACTCATTCAGTCACCAGTCTTACACTGTAACTCATCCCTCAGTCACCAGTCTTACACTGTAGTTACTCTCTCTGTCACCAGTGTTACACTCTATCTTCTCCCTCTGTCACCAGTTTAACATTTTAACTACTCCCTAAGTCATCAGTCTTACACTATTACTACTCCCTCTGTCACCAGTCTAAGACTGTTACTACTCCCTCAGTCACCAGTCTTACACTGTAACTACTCCCTCAGTTACCAGTCTTACACTGTAACTTCTCCTTCAGTGACATGTCTTACACTGTAACTACTCCCTCAGTTACCAGTCTTACACTGTAACTACTCCCTCTAACATTTGTCTTACACTGTGACTTCTTCTTCAGTCATCAGTCTTATACTGTAACTACTCCCATTGTCACAAGACTTACTCTGTTACTGCTCCCTCTATCACCAGTCTAACTCTGTGACTACTCCCTCTGTCACCAGTCTTACACTGTACATTCTCCTTCAGTCACCAGTCTTACACTGTACCTTCTCCTTCAGTCACCAGTCTTAGACTGTTACTACTCCCTCTGTCACCAGTCTTAGACTGTAACTACTCCCTCAGTCACAAGTCTTACACTGTTACTACTCCCTCTGTCACAAGTTTACACTGTAACTACTCCCTCTGTCACCAGTCTTACACAGTAACTACTCCCTCAGTCATCAGTCTTACACTGTTACTTCTCCCTCTGTCACCAGTCTAACTCTGTGACTTTTCCCTCTGTCACTAGTCTTACACAGTAACTACTCCCTCAGTCATCAGTCTGTAATTCTCCCTCTGTCACCAGTCTTACACTGCACCTTCTCCCTTAGTCACCAGCCTTACACTGTAACTACTCCCTCAGTCACCAGTCTAAGACTGTAACTACTCATTCAGTCACCAGTCTTACACTGTAACTTCTCCCTCTGTCACCAGTCTAAGACTGTAACTACTCATTCAGTCACCAGTCTTACATTTTTAACTACTCCCTCAGTTACAAGTCTTACACTGTTACTACTCTCCTGTCACCAGTCTTACACTGTAACTTCTCCCTCTGTCACCAGTCTAAGACTGTAACTACTCATTCAGTCACCAGTCTTACACTGTAATTTCCCTTCTGTCACCAGTCATGTCACGACCTGATTTTGCCGTTCTTTTCAGGAACATTACTTTCACCTTGAGAGGGACTTTATGTATATAAGAATTGCCACTGAACACAAGCACAATAGCTCCGGATACAAGCTCTTGAATTATTCTCATTTTTTACTATCATTATGAGGCAAAACCCAGTGCACAACAGTAGTTTTTTTGTGGTGACCTCATAATATATCTTTTATGTGAAAATAAGTATGGATTTTATTGAAAATTCAGAGGTAGCATTATGACATTGGAGTTTAAAGCTTCCCAAATACTGAAGCAAAGAAATCAAGGCTTTATTCTATGTTTGAATGAGAGCTGTTTAGCAATGAAGATATATTAATCATATACCGATTACACTTGTGCCTTGTGTTTGATAACTTTTACTGTTCTGTTGTTGATTATGTAATAAAAAGTATATTTAATTTATTTCATTAATATTTTTTAATGTTTCTATTTTAGATCAATGAAGGAAAATGAAAATGATTTAGTTTAGATAAAGAATGTGTTGTCAAATATAGAACTGTACCTATAAACATGTGAGTACTCTATACAATATTTATAAATGAATGACCAAGAACACATACATGTAAACAGATATGTTAGTTTTAGTCTCACACACTTGTTTGAAATATGATACTGAAATCACACTTCCGATTTCAATTTAATTTCTGTAATGTTACATAACGGTTACTCCCAGGGATAGCTACATTATAATCTACAAATTAGAAATCATCTATAAAGGTCTGAGGTTGCCATGTATCAGAAAAATTGTTTCATGTCCTTTATAATTATCATGTCGCAAAAATGCCATTTCATGTTCCTATGTAAAGTTTGGATATAGTTCAGTACCTGTTCTAAGATATTGTGTTTCACAAGATATTGGTAGAAAATCGGAAATGTCATGAAACACTTAACAAATGACAACAGTCTAAGAGCTCATTCTCAGATTATGTATGTTGGTTGATGTATTGTCCTATTGTTAGTAAGTCAATAATTATTGTTGATATTTTATGAAATTCATTTAATGTATTAATTAATTTTTTTCCAGATATCTAAGAATTCATGTTAGTTGAGATTACCAATATTGAGGAAAAAAAGCTATATTTCATTCCATGATCTAGCTGGATTTTTTGTGTGGAAATGTGAACTGTCTCTCTTATTGAAGTTATGACTTTACCTGTTAGAAAGAGAGTACACAGAAAACAAACATTGTGATGAGACATCTACCTGTTTACAAGATATAATTTATAAAGAAGGAGTGTAAAAAATCCATGAATTTTATATTTATGTTTACATCTATTAAATTCTGACAGGATGGAGGATACGTTTTCAAGATGTTTTAACAGTGTTGCAGGTTTAGTGTGTTTCAGCTCATTAAGCTCTTTTATTGTTAGCATCAGCTATCTTATACACTTTCAGTGTTTAAACAACATTGAATCCAAGTGTGTTTCACTCCATGAAGCTCTTTTATTGTAAGCATCATCTGTGTTAACATTTTGTGTAAAGTCAGGCTTGAATCCTATAGTGTTTACGCTCATTAAGCTCTTTTATTATAAGCATCAACTGTTTATACATTTTGTGTTAAAGCAGGCTTGAATCCTATTGTGTTTAAGCTCATTAGGCTCGTTTATTATTAGCATCAACTGTTTATACATTTTGTGTTAAGGCAGGCTTGAATCCTTATGTGGTTAAGCTCATTAGACTCTTTTATTAGCATCAACTGTTTATACATTTTGTGTTAAAGCAGGCTTGAATCCTAGTGTGTTTAAGCTCATTAAGTTATTTTATTGTAACAGGCTGTCAACCAATTCCTATATTCCTATATTATTCCTATATTTTGGGTTTCATTCCTATATTTTCAAAAGTGTCCTATATTTCCTATATTTATACTATATTTTGTCCATCATTCCTATATTTTTGTAAATCATTCTAATTTGAACATGTCGAGTATGTTTAATTGGTTTTTTTTCCATATATATTTGAGTATTTTGTATCTGTTTCCTGACTTATATTGCCTATAAGTTGAATATAGTAAGTGCCTATGATGAGTTGATCTGGTAGGTGGCTGTCAAGTGTCAGTATTCAAGTTGCCCTAACCCTTTGCTACTTATGCAACTCTTTTTTAAAAACCCCTCTTGAAAAAATTAGTAGAAATGTTCTTTGTTCAAGTTTTCAAAGTGTTCTATTTAACCTAATTTTATTTTGTAGTCAATCTCATTTATTGCCCATTCACTGCAACCTATAAAATACATCGCTAAATTATACTACAAAGTAAAGCAATTGCAAGGGTATTCCAATACCCTACTCTACTGGTAGTTAATTAACGGTACCACTGATGTGTTATAGATCTCTAAATCTGTAGGCATGCATCCTTCCACTCATTCATTGTATTTCATCAAAAATATGGTTACATAGTTATTGAAAGGAAATAAATCAGTGAACCTGTTTTTTTTACTGACAGTGCTAGAAATTGTATAGTATGTCCGAAAACATTGTCTAGTATTTTTCGTAAATGATTGTGGGTGACAAATTTTAGCCTTAGGTTCAAAACTAGCCCTGTTAGGGTGTATTTTTTCTCTCTCAATGTATATAGTACATTGTAGTTATTACTTAAGTAAAACAGTCAAAAATATCTCATGTAACCATTAAGTCAAGAACCTCCATATTTGGCATACATGGAAAGATCATTTAGGTGACACATTTGATGCCAAAGGTAACCTCTGTTTAGGCATACTAATTTTCATAAAGAATTTTTTATAGAAGTCTTAAAAAATATTTTGTAAGTAAATTATATTTAGAACTTTCATGTTAGGCTTGCATCATCTACAATGTTCAAAAAGTGAGAGCAAAATTGACAGAATTCACAATCTTAACATAGAACAATTGTTTAAATATTTCTGTATGAAACCATGTGCCCAGAGCTAGTAGAGTTTTTATGTTGCATCATCTTGGGGTGTTCTGGACTACACTGATAATTTAAGCATCTTCCCTTTGGAGTCACTGATAAAAAAGTTGTATGAAATAAGAAAATTGGAAGTCCTCATTTAGTTACTTCGATGAGGAACTGGCATGAATCTTTCATTCAGTTTGCTATGATGTATGATGCATTATCAGTTGATACTCTCTTATCATCAGCTCTGTGGATCAGGAAAGGCTACATCAGCTGCTGTAATAAACGGCAGGTTTCTGCTTGTATCAGATCAAATGATGGAAGAATTTATTTTCTCAAGATAGATTTAAAGCCCATATTTCGGGTACCACAATATTTTCATTTATTATACCCAGTTAGTGTATATAAAACCTGTCTTTAAACGATGAAGTCATTAACATAGAGGGATTAGAGACAAAGTAAAATTGTCAAACCATTTTCTTTTAAATTTTACCATTTCTTTAAAAGAGTTATTATTTTGTAAAACATGCATTAACTCCAAGATAGTTAGTAGATATTTTTTTCATTTAGAGGTACATGTAGTTTGGTCCATGATGCATTTAGTCATTAAAAGTAATACACCGATACTGAAACTTGTATTTATTCAGAACATGTACTTATTCAGTCTTTGTGTTTATTCAGAACATGTACTTATTCAGTCTTTGAGCAATGATAGTATGCGTAAAGGGACCTAAATGTATTGGAATATCGCTCAAAAGTTACTATATTTCTACTTGATTTTCTCTAAAAGTTCCTATATTTTGAAAATAAAATTCCTATATAAATTCCTATATTTTTATCAGTGGTTGGTTGACAGCCTGTTGTAAGCTTTTAATGTTAATACATTTTGTGTAAAAGCAAGCTTGAATCCTTGTGTGTTTTAGCTCATTAAGCTCTTTTATTATAAGCATCAACTGTTCATACATTTTGTGTTAAAGCAGGCTTGAATCCTAGTGTGTTTTAGCTCATTAAGCTCTTTTATTATAAGCATCAACTGTTCATACATTTTGTGTTAAAGCAGGCTTGAATCCTAGTGTGTTTGAGCTCATTAACCTCTTTTATTGTAAGCATCTAATGTTTGTACATTTTGAGTTAAAGCAGGCTTGAAGTCTAGCGTGTTTAAGCTCATTAAGCTCTTTTATTATAAAGATCAACTGTTTATACATTTTGTGTTAAAGCAGGCTTGAATCCTAGTGTGTTTAAGCTCATTAAGCTCTTTTATTATAAGCATCATCTGTTTTTACATTTTGTGTTAAGCCAGGCTTGAATCCTAGTGTGTTAAAGCTCATTAAGCTCTTTAATTGTAAGCATCTAATGTTTATACATTTTGTGTTAAAGCAAGCTTGAAGTCTAGCGTGTTTAAGCTCATTAAGCTCTTTTATTATAAGCATCAACTGTTCATACATTTTGTGTCAAAGCAAGCTTGAATCCTTGTGTGTTTAAGCTCAGTAAGCTTTTTTATTATTGGCATCAAGTGTTTATACATTTTGTGTTAAAGCAAGCTTGAGTCCTAGTGTGTTTAAGCTCATTAGGCTATTATATTATGCATCAACTGTTTATACATTTTGTGTTAAAGCAAGCTTGAATCCTAGGATGTTTAAGCTCATTAAGTTTTTTATTGTTTGCATCAGCTGCCAGGTTTCAGTTTTAGTGTGTTTTTATCGGCATGGAATCTAAGTGTGTTTAAGCTAATTTACCTTTTTTGCAACAACTGGCTTATACTTTTTTAAAGTGTGTTAACACGAATGAGCTTAATGAGTCGAAACACACTAAGATTTAAACCTTATCATAGTGTGTGTTCAGATTATTAAACTCCATCAGTGCTTGCATCAGCTCTCTGATACATTTAGTTTGTTTTAATAGACCTGAATCCGAGTGTGTTCTTGTGAAGTTCTTTTATTGTTTGTATTATTGCTTGTATCACTGGTGTGTTTCAACAGCCTTGACACCTGGCCCAGTTTTACGAAAAAACTCACCTTTGTACTCAAACTCAATTTTAAATTATGATTATTAACTTTACTTATTTAATCTATGTTACAACACATGTAGTGTCATTAGAAAACCCAATTGATATCTAAAAGTCATGTCATATAAAGTAAAACTCACTTAAATGTTTGGATTATGTGTTATTTAATTATATTGATTGGAGTTAGTTTATGATCTGTCGAGTTAAGATTCAATTCAAAATTGAGTTTGTAGCATTATGTTTATAATAAAACCCATGATATTTTATGACAATACATTCTATATATTTACATTATCATGATAACCCTATGACAATCATTCCAATTACATCGACATGCTAATAAGAGACAAAAAACACTTGAGTTTGTTATTGAGTTTGTACTGAAGTTGTGAAACTGGAGTCTGGTTTGTTATGGCTAATTAAACTCTATTATTGTTTAATTCAGCTGTCTGATACATTTTCAGTGTGTTTTAACTGAATTGAATCTTATTGTGTTTCAGCTAATGAAGCTCTTATATCGTTTTTATCTGGATACATTTTCCGTGAGTTATAACATATTTGAAGCATAGTTTGTTTCAGATCATTTGTTGATTGCATTCACTGATTGGATTCATTTCAGTATGTTTTAACAGAAATAGATCCTAGTGTGTTTCAGCTCATGAAGCTCTTTTCCTGCTTGTATCAGATGACCTTGACATATATATATATCATAATCTTGTTGTGTTCGTTTTATGATTAGCTTACTTATTATACAATTATTTCCATTTTGAATCAACTGGCTTGATTTTTGTGTAAAGGTATTTTGGTCAATTTACAGAGTGTTTAGTTTTATTTACTTTAGTATTTGCTATAGCTCCTTTGATTGTTAAATCAACTTGTATTACATACATTACTTATTATGTTTCATTGTCATTAATTGTGTTTCACATGCAGCTTGTGAATAAATCATTTAAGCCAATTAACTTGTTTTTATGAATGTTTTCATTTACACATTATTTCTTTTTTATTTCTATGTACATTATGCACAGTCTTTATCGTATTCAGTAATACTGATGAGAAAATATTGTACTGCAATTAAGAGTCGAAATGTTCACTTTCTACATTGTATTTGTATATCAAGTGTTGCCCTCAAAACTACAGTAACTAGGATTTTAAATGAGAGTAGTAATTACTACAGGCAATTTTCAGTATTACCAATATGTTGTAAACTTGTCTAGACCTACTTGTCATTTGGTAACATTTGAATGGCATATGGTGTAGAAATCGAAAAATATATTGAAATTGTGGGTTATCAGATTATTATAGAAATACATTATAGGTAAGTCGGTGTGGTTTTGATTCTGCTGGTACTCTTGCAATGTTGAGTGACATTTATGACAAAGGTAAGAACATGTTGACAGTCCATAATCTTTACAGAACATAATTATAGAAGAATTTTTGTACAGGGAAAACACATTTGTTTCATTTAAGTACTTAAATCTCTTTCTACTGCCGTGGTACTTGGAATATAAAATACAGAATATAAAATTATAGAATACAAAATTGCAGGTGTACTACTTCTGTGAATATGTCAATGAACTGATCTGCCCTTGTATTGGGCATGTTAGCTGAATTTCGTCACGAACACCGTGTATATGAAAGAGACTTAACTCAAACAAACAGTTTGCAGAGCAAATAATAGTAATTTTATCATAGAATATTTTCAACTTATGTCAATTTGACATCTTGTCATGTACAATTACAATATCATGATATGCATCGGGGGAGGGGTCCAATCTTTTTCTAGGGCGACAGTGTCCAAACTGTCGAATCACAACCACATTATACACATTTTGCAGATAAATGCAACATAAAAATAGTAAAAACTATGAAACCATTAAATCTATGTAAAGCATTAAGAAAAATTGCTTCCTGCTACTTAAAAATGACACCAATAGACAGGTATATTTCGGAAATTCCAGGGGGGGGGGGTCCGAAGCCCGCTGACTCCACCCCTCCCCGTTGGATCCGCTTATGTGCATATCTATAATAATATAGAATGCACGGATCCCGTAAATATGAAACATATGTTGCTAAACATAAACGGTTTCGGCGCAAATGACACAAATTTTACTTCGAATGCACGGAGCCCGTGTATATGTAACACATTTTGCTCAAAACAAACAGTTCCAGCGCAAACGACACAAATTTAATATAGAATGCACGGATCCCGTGCATATGAAACAGATTTTGCTAAAAAAACAGTTCCGGCGCAAACGACACCAATTTAATATCGAATGCACGGAGCCCGTGAATATGTAACACATTTTGCTCAAAAAGAACAGTTCCGGCGCAAACGACAGCAATTAAATATAGAATGCACGGAGCCCGTGTATATGTAACACATTTTGCTCAAAAAGAACAGTTCCAGCGCAAACGACACCAATTTTATATAGAATGCACGGATCTCGTGCATATGAAACAGATTTTGCTAAAAAAACAGTTCCGGCGCAAACGACACCAATTTAATATCGAATGCACGGAGCCCGTGAATATGTAACACATTTTGCTCAAAAAGAACAGTTCCGGCGCAAACGACAGCAATTAAATATAGAATGCACGGAGCCCGTGAATATGTAACACATTCTGCTCAAAAAGAACAGTTCCGGCGCAAACGACACCAATTTTATATAGAATGCACGGATCCCGTGTACATGAAACTTAATTGCTCAAAACAAACAATTTAACAGCGCAAATGACATCAGTTTTATATATAATGCACGGATTTCATGTACATGAAAGAGATCTTGCTCAAAACAAACAATTCTGGCGCAAATAAAACCGATTCTATATAGAATGCATGGATCTCGTGTACATGAAACTTATTTGCTCATAACAATTAATTTCGGCGCAAATGACATCAATTTTATATAGAATGCTCGGATCCCGTGCCTATGAAACAGATTTTGCTAAAAACGAATAGTTATTTCGCAAACAACACCAAATACATGTAGATCCCGTGTATATGAAACAGACTTTGCTCTTATAGCATTGATTTCTCGCGCAAATAATACCAATTTTACATAGAATGCACGGGTCCAGTGTATTTGAAACATATTTTGCTCAAAACATTTAGCTCTTGTGCAAATAATACCAATTTTATATAGAATGCACGAATCCCGTGTATATGAAATATAATTTGTTCAAAGCATTAAGTACTTGCAAAAATAATAACAACATTATATAAAATGCACGGATCCCGTCACGCCGTATATATCAAACAGAATTTACTCAAAACATTTTTTTCGCAACTTGCTATGATCTTGGATTCAAAAAAGCCAGACAACGTTGATACGGCGTAACTTTTGGTTTCACATAAATTATCTGATAGACATTCTCTTAATTTCTGATAAATAATCTACAAAAAGTGTTAAGTATTTTTTTAATTATTGCACGAACGAATCAACGAACGACAACTCCTGAATGACTGCATAATGAAATTTTGATATTCCAAGTTAATTTTAATTAGATCCCACTTGTTTGAAATAAATAATTATTGTATGATTGATATGAAAGACGACAAATTCTAATATAGTATGATATTTGTAACATGTTTAAGTAAAAAGAATAATCACAAATTGTTAATATTGTCTGTAATAGTAGCTTCATACTAAAGTATGTAAGATACCGTAAAGAGGCGTAAAGACGCATGAAGTGAATATCAAATAGTCTTTTTGACGTTAAAATTATTCAATGCTAGCTCTTAATATAACATCAATCCATGATATTTTAATATCTTATTAAAATGCGCTATTTATATGAGCGACTTATTAAGCTAGTTAGCAACATTTCATGTATATGATCATGGGTCCTTGGTATGATGTAGTTACACGCTAGCCTCACGAGAAAGGGAATAAATTGGCAAAAGTTCAAATCAAATCATTAGCATATTAACGTCTATTGAACGTCATGTACACTAGATCCCAAACTATACCATGACTGAGAATGTGCAAATCGCTTCTTGGGGTAAGCATACACTTAAGCCGTTACTGTACTACAGTACATCTTGATTTATTACAAAACTAAAGTATACAATGTATACAATGTATACATTCAATGAGCAGTCTTGATCCAATTTTTAAATCAAACACTGACTGTCGCACAATTTATATTTCAAGAAAATTTCAAGTTGTGTTTGCATGCAATACATTGGTCAACAATTGCATTGTTCGTTATAAGCTAAACATACTAGGTTATTATTATTGTTTGATCTATTTAACAGAAATAGGCTATGTTGATTGCAGAGCCATCTTTCATTTACCATGATTAAGAAATCCAATTGTAAAACTTACTGCAATCCTAAAGTTCATGAATTGCACTTGTCAAGACAAGTTAGTAGCTACATTGCACAGAAACTTTCATCTGTAGCTCATACTTTGGTAACAGTTGTAGATACTTACCAGTCACAAAACATTTTTATCATTCCGTATCACCTGCTTGGTTATCAGCACAAATACTTAAGCAATGGAGTGGTAAAGACTTAGGTCAACATTAGTTATGGCAACATACTGAACCTCTAGTAGCAAGTGTTTAATAACACAATGTTACATCAGTCACATTTTCTTATAATTTTATTAAAGACAAAATAGAACATGTTTGACAAATATAAAAGCTTTATTGATAAAAAAGCATAAAGTCAACAAGTATTTTGTAATTTTATGTGTATTTATACAACAAGGTCTGTACGATTGTTAATATACACTAAACTGTATTCAACTAACTTTCATAGTACAATAATATGATGATCAAAGGTGTTATCTTAGATAACATGAAATATTACACACATTACTTGTATTTGAACATTATATTAATCACAATATATTGGGATGTTATTTTACCCACAGTATATCACAAAATGTATCTAAGACAATAGGTATTTTTATGTTTGATACTTCTGGTGACAAAACTGTTGACAAGAGGTGGAAAAACTTGAATATAATGGATGTTAAACATTATTTTTACCACACTCAATCATAAAAATATGATATACATTGTATTTTCTTATTTGTGAATACTTTCTGCATTATTTCTCAAAATGTCATAGGTATTCATACATGAATTAAAATACCCTTCAAATACCCTGGCAAAACTTTTAAAAAATTATGATAGACAATTTATAAGATTTCACAACACAAACGTAATGAGCCATATAAGTACAGAAGTTCATCTTGGCACTGCATTATTGAATGAAGTTCCTTTGTAGTTCCTTTGTGGTGCTGCACACCATCATTCTTTTACCACACTCATGACAATTCAGCTAAGTTTCCTGAAATTAAATGTAATGTGTGTCATATAAGAATATTATTTTTAAGCAGTTGGATAGCCAGTGTTTATTTTCATTTTTAAGGATAATTGGCAGGGTCTTAAGGAAAAAAGAGACAAAATTAAAATTAAGGCAATTCGTACCTTTATATTTAATAATTAAGATCACATCAACTTATGGGCCAACATTGTTAAAGGAATATTTCTGTCTTCATTGCATTTTTTACTATTGAAGAATATACTTGTATGAGATTTCTCAATAATACTAAACACATTTGCAAAACATGTGATATTGGAGTACAAAAGCAAACAGCTTGATATAGTACAAGATAGAACTGAGAATGAGAGAGTACAAGAGACAACTGAGTAATTTAGTACAAGAGAAAACAGAGTGACAGAGTACAAGAGAGGCCTGAGTGATAGTGAACAAGAGAAAACTGAGTTATATAGTACAAGAGAGAACTGGGTTAAATACATGTAGTACAAGAGAGAACAAAGTGATAGTGTAGAAGAGAAAACTGAGTGAATGAATACTTGAGAAAAATGAGTAATATAGTACAAGAGAGAGCTGAGTGATAGAGAACAACAGAGAAAAAATAAGTGGTATAGTACAAAGAAGAAATGAGCTATATAGTACAAGAGAGAACTTGGTTATATAGTATCAGAGAGAACTGGGTGATACAGTGCAAGAGAGAACTGGGTGATACAGTGCAAGAGAGAACTGAGTGATAGAGCACAAGAGAGATCTGAGTGATAGTGTACAAGAGAGAACTGGGTGATAGAGTAAGAGAGAGTCCTGAGTAATAGTGTACTAAAGAAAACTGGGTGATATTGTTCAAGAGAGTTCTGAGTGATAGACTACATGAGAGATCTGAGTGATATAGTACTAAAGAGAACTGGGTGATATAGTATGAGAAAGATCCGAGTGATATAGTACAAGAGAGAACTGGGTAATATAGTTCAAGTGAGTTCTGAGTGACAGAGTACAAAAGAGAACTGAGTGATAGAATACATGAGAGACCTGAGTGATAGAGTACACAAGAGAACTGAGTGATATAGTACAGTAGAGAACTAAGTAATATAGTACAATAGGGAACTGAGAGAGAGTACAAGAGAAAATTAAGTAATGTTGCACAAAAGAGAACTGAGTGATATAGAACTAGAGAGGTCTGAAGGATAGAGTCTGGAGAGGACTGTTTGAAAGAGTACAAGAGAGACCTGAGTGATATAGTACAAGAGAGAACTGAGTGATAGAGTACAAAAGAGGACTGATTGAAAGAGTACAAGAGAGAACTGAGTGATAGATAACAAAACAGAACTGAGAATGAGAGATTACCAGAGAGTTCTGAGTGATATTGCACAAGAGAGGACTAGGTGATATAGTACAAGAAAGAACAGAGTGATAGAGTACAAGAGAGATCTGGGTGATATAGTTCAAGAGTTCTGATTGATAGAGAACAAGAGAGAACTTAATGATAGAATACAAGAGAGACCTGAGTGATATTGTACAAGAAAGAACTGAGTGATAAAGAAAAAGAGAGAACTGAGAAAAAGATCACACAAAAGAACTGAGTGATTTAGTACAATTTAGAGAGAGAGAGAGAGAGAGAGAGAGAGAGAGAGAGAGAGAGAGAGAGAGAGAGAGAGAGAGAGAGAGAGAGAGAGAGAGAGAGAGAGAGAGAGAGAGAGAGAGTACAAGAGAAAACTGAGTAATGGAACAAAAAAGAGAACTGAGTGATAAATAACAAGAAAGAACATAAAGATAAAGTGCTTCAGAGAACTGAGTGATATAGAATTAGCCAGGACTGAATGATTGAGTCTGTAGAGGACTGATTAAAAAATTACAAGAAAGACCTAAGTGATATAGTGCAAGAGAGAATTGAGTGATAGAGTACAAGAGAGAATTGAAAGATAAAGTACAAGAGAGAACTGAGTGATAGAGTACAAAAGAAACTGAGTGATTGAGTACAATAAAAAACTGAGTAATGGAGAACAACAGAGAACAGAGAAATATAATACAAGAGAGAACTGATTAATACAGTATAAGAAAAAGAACTGAGTGATAGAGTACATGAGAGTACTGAATGTGGGAGTACAAGACACAACTGAGTGATAGAGTACATGAGAGTACTGAATATGAGGGTACAAGACAGAACTGAGTGATAGAGCACAAGATAGATCTGAGTGATAGAGTACAAGAGAGAACTGAGTGATAGAGCACAAGATAGACCTGAATGATAGAGCACAAGATAGATCTGAGTGATAGAGTACAGGAGAGAACTGAGTAATTAAGTTCAATAGACAGCTGAATGTTGGTGTATTTAAGAGAACTGCACTACAAGGACTGTCACTGAGCTACTGATAAAGATACAATGACTGTCACAGAGATACTAACAAAGATACAAAATTAGACTGTCAATGTGAGACTGACGCAGAGAGAATGTCAATGTGAGACTAAAACAGTGAAACTGACACTGAGAGACTGTCAATGTGAAACTGGCACAGAGTGACTGTCAATGAGAGACTGGCACAGAGAGACTGACACAGAGAGACTGTCACTGAGAGACTGTCAGTGTGAAACTGGTACAGAGAGACTGACACAGAGAGACTGGCACAGAGAGACTTTCACTGAGAGACTTCAATGTGAAACTGGCACAGAGAGACTAACACAGAGAGACTTCACTGAGAAACTGACACAGAGAGACTCTCAATGAGAGACAGGCACAGAGAAACTGACACAGAGAGACTGTCACTGAGAGACTGACACAGAGAGACTGTCAATGAGAGACTGACACAGAGAGACTGTCATTGAGAGATTGTCAATGTGAAACTGGCACAGAGAGACTGTCACAGAGAGACTGTCAATGAGAGACTGTCAATGAGAGACTGGCACCGAGGAACTGTCACTGAGAGACTGACACAGAGAGATTGTCAAAGTGAGACTGACACAGGGAGACTGTCAATGTGTGACTGGCACAGAGAGACTGTCACTGAGAGACTGCTACAGAGAGTCTGTCACAGTAAGACAAATGCAAAGGGGCTGACACAAATAGACTGTCACAGTGAAAAAGTTACAGAGAAACTGACACAGACAGGATGAGGCAGTGATGCTGTTACAGTGTGATGATGCAAAAGAGACAACTGAGTGATGGGATACATGAGAGAACACTTAGGGATAGGGTGGGATACATGAGAGAACACTTAGTGAAAGGGTACAAAGAGGAACACTGAGTGATGGGATACAAAAGAGACAACTGAGTAGTGGTAAACAATAGAGGCAACTGAGTTGTGAGATACAAGATAAAACACTGAGTGATAGGGTACTATAGAAGGAACTGAGTGATGGGATAACAGAAAGAGAACTGAGTGGTGAGATACAAGAGAAAACACTGAGTGATAGGGTACAAGAAAGACAACTGTGCGTTGGTATACAAGAGAGAACACAGAGTGACAGGGTGCTATAGAAGGAACTGAGTTGTAGAATACAAGAAAGAGAACTGAGTAATGGGAAACAAGTGAGAGAACTTAGTGGTGGGTTACAAGAGAGACAACTGAGTGATAGGATACAAGAGAGAACACTGAGTGATAGAGTACGATAGAAGAAACTGAGTAGTGGGATACAAGTGAGAGAACTGAGTGGTGGGATACAAGTGAGAGAACTGAGTGGTAGGGTACAAGAGAGAGAACTGAGTGATAGAGTACAATAGAAGGAACTGAGTTTTGGGATACAAGAAAGAGAACTAAGTGGTGAGATACAAGTGAGAGAACTGAGTGGTGGGATACAAGTTAGAGAACTGAGTGATAGGGTACAAGAGAGAACTGAGTGATGGGATACAAAAGACAACTGAGTGATGGGACACAAAAGAGAACACTGAGTAATAGGGTACATGAGAGAGAGAGAACTGAGAGATCAGGTACAAGAGAGAGAACTGAGTGATAGGGTACAAGAGGGAACACTGAGTGATAGGGTACAAGAGAGAACACTGAGTGATGGGATACAAGAGAAAACTTTGAGTGATGGGATACAAGAGAGAACATTGAGTGATAGGGTACAAGAGAGAACACTGAGTGGTGGGATACAAGAGAGAACACTGAGTGATGGGATACAAGAGAGACAACTGAGTGATGGGATAGCAGAGAGACAACTGAGTGATGGGATACAAGAGAGAGCTGAGTGATGGGATACAAAAGAGAGAACACTGAGTGATAGGGTACAAGAGGGAACAGAGTGGTTGGATACAAGTTAGAGGACTAAGCGGTGGGATGCAAGAGAGTATTGAGTGGTTGGATTCAAGTGAGAGAACAGAGTGACAGGGTACATGAGAGAGTACTGAGTGGTAGGATACAAGTGTGCGAAGCGAGTGGTAGGGTACAAGAGAGAGGACTAAGTGGTGGGATACAAGGAAGAACACTGAGTGGTGGGATATAAGAGAGGAAACAGAGTGAAGGGATACAAAAGGGTACTGAGTGATGATACAAGAGAGAGAACTGAGTAGTGTGATACAAGTAAGAGAAATGAGTGGTGGGATACAAGTGAGAAAACTGAGTGGTGGGATACAAGAAAAAGAACTGAGTGATGAGTTACAAAAGAGAGAACTGAGTGGTGAGATACAAGGGAGAACACTGAGTGGTGAGATACAAGAGAGAACACTGAGTGATAGGGTACAAAAGAGAACACAGAGTTTTAAGGAACTATAGAAGGAACTGAGTGATGGGATACAAGAGAGACAACTGACTGATTGGATAAAAGAGAGAACACAGAGTTTAAGGGAACTATGGAAGGACCTGAGTGGTGAGATACAAGTGAGAGAACTGAGTGGTGGGATACAGGAGAGAGAACTAAGTGGTGGGATACGAGAGAGAGAACTAAAAGGAGGGATACAAGGGAGACAACTGAGTGGTTGAATACAAGAAGCAACTGATAAGTGAGTTACTAGAGAGAAAACTGAGTAGGAGTTACAAGAGAAAGAACTTAGTGATGGTTTACAAGATAAGAACTTAGTGGTGAGTTACAGGTGAGAGAACTGAGTGGTTGGATACAAGTGAAAGAACTTAGTGGTGAGTTACAAGTGAGAAAACTCAGCGTTATGATACAAGAGAATGAAATGAGTGGTAGGGTACAAGTGGTGAGAGGAATTAGTGTTGAAATACAACAGGTAATACTGAGTGGTGGGATACAAGACAGAAATGAGTGATGGTATACAAGAGAATACTGAGTGATGATACAAGTGAGAGAACTGAGTGATGGGATACAAGTGAGAGAACTGAGTGATGAGATACAAGTGAGAGAACTGAGTGATTGGATACAAGACAGTACTGAGTAATGATACATATAGAGAACTGAGTGGTGGGATACAAGTGAGAGAACTGAGTGGTGGGATACAAGTGAGAGAACTGAGTGGTGGGATACAAGATAGAGAACTGAGTTGTGGGATGCAAGAGAGTACTGAGTGATGATACAGAGAGAACTGAGTGATGATACAAGTGAGAGAACTTAGTGATGGGATACAAGTAAGAGAACTGAGTGGTGGGATGCAAGAGCGTACTGAGTGATGATGCAGAGAGAACTAAGTGATGATACAAGTGAGAGAACTGAGTGATGGGATACAAGTGAGAGAACTGAGTGGTTGGATACAAGTGAAAGAACTGAGTGATGATACAGATAGAGAACTGAGTGATGATACAAGTGAGAGAACTGAGTGGTGGCATACTAGTGAGAAAACTGAGTAGTGGGATACAAGAGAAAGAACTCAGTGATGGGTTACAAGTTAGAACTGAGTGGTAAAGTATAAAAGAGAACTAAGAGGTAAAGTACAAGAGAGAACTGTCTGGCAAAGTACACGAGAGAACTGAGAGGTAAAGTGTACGAGAGAACTGAGAGGTAAAGTACACGAGAGAACTGAGTGGTAAAGTACAAGAGAGAACTGAGTGGTAAAGTACAAGAGAGAACTGAGTGGTAAAGTACACGAGAGAACTGAGAGGTAAAGTGTACGAGAGAACTAAGAGGTAAAGTACACGAGAGAAATGAGTGGTAAAGTACAAGAGAGAACTGAGAGGTAAAGTACAAGAGAGAACTGTGTTTTTTTACAGGAAACAATTGAGGGGTAATGTCCAAGAGAGAGAAAAGAGTTGTGGGATACAAGAGAGAGTATTGAGTATCTTGTTAAATAACAAGAGAGAGAATACAGTGGTTAGATACCAAAGAGAGAATTGTGTGGTAAAATGTATTAGAAGCATAACTGAGTAGTAAAGTACAGGAGAGGGAACTGAGCAGTAAAATACAAGAGAAAAAATTGAAAGGTGTAGCACAAAACATAATATTGTGATGGGGTATAAGAGAGAGAGAACTGAGTGATTGAATACATAACAGAGTGATGGGATACAAAAAACTTGATAGTAAATCCTGTCTTCATTAAACATTTCAGATTTGCGTTCTTGCTATTGTACTCTTTTGATCATATTCTTGTAATATTCTATCTTAGCTTATCTACAATGACAAAATGCAACAAATTTAAGGAAAAGTAAACAAAGCATTCTGAAATTAACAACAATATCCATTCACTGATTAACAAAGATGCAGATTTTGAATTCATTATCAAACTTCTCAAAAAAGGCAATACATGTATATAGTATTGATGTTTGTAATAAGATTGTGATTGCTAAAGTATAAAAGGTCAACTGGTAAATAGTTAATAAACATTTTTATCATTTAGACATTGTATCATTGATGACACACAACAATAAAGCACTCAAACTGATACTGAACAGTAAAGCACTAGTACTACTACTAGACTGTGAAGCACTTGTACTGATACTAGACTGTAAAGTACTAGTATTGATACTAAACAGTGAAGTACAAGAACTGATATAAGACAGTAAAGGATAAGTACTGATACTAGACTGTGAAGCAGTAGTACTGATACTAGACTGTGAAGCAGTAGTACTGGTACTAAACTGTGAAGCACTAGTACTGATATTATACAGAATAGCACTTGTACAGATACTAGACTGTGAAGCAGTAGTACTGATACTAGACTGTGAAGCAGTAGTACTGGTACTAAACTGTGAAGCACTAGTACTGATATTATACAGAATAGCACTTGTACTGATACTAGACTGTGAAGCAGTAGTACTGATACTAGACTGTGAAGCACTAGTACTGGTACTAGACTGTGAAGCAGTAGTACTGATACTCGACTGTGAAGCACTTGTACTGATACTAGACTGTGAAGCAGTAGTACTGATACTAGACTGTGAAGCACTAGTACTGGTACTAGACTGTGAAGCAGTAGTACTGATACTAGACTGTGAAGCACTAGTACTGGTACTAGACTGTGAAGCACTAGTACTGATACTAGACTGTGAAGCAGTAGTACTGATACTAGACTGTGAAGCACTAGTACTGGTACTAGACTGTGAAGCACTAGTACTGATACTAGACTGTGAAGCACAAGAACTAATACTAGACTGTGAAGCACTAGTACTGGTACTAGACTGTGAAGCACTAGTACTGATACTAGACTGTGAAGCAGTAGTACTGATACTAGACTGTGAAGCACTAGTACTGGTACTATACAGTGAAGCACTAGTACTGATACTAGACTGTGAAGCACTAGTACTGGTACTATACAGTGAAGCACTTGTACTGATACTAGACTGTGAAGTACTAGTACTGATATTATACAGAATAGCACTTGTACAGATACTAGACTGTGAAGCAGTAGTACTGATACTAGACTGTGAAGCACTAGTACTGGTACTAGACTGTGAAGCACTAGTACTGATACTAGACTGTGAAGCACTAGTACTGGTACTATACAGTGAAGCACTAGTACTGATACTAGACTGTAAAGCACTAGTACTGGTACTAGACTGTGAAGTACTAGTACTGGTACTAAACTGTGAAGCACTAGTACTGATATTATACAGAATAGCACTTGTACAGATACTAGACTGTGAAGCAGTAGTACTGATACTAGACTGTGAAGCACTAGTACTGGTACTAGACTGTGAAGCGCTAGTACTGGTACTAGACTGTGAAGCACTAGTACTGATACTAGACTGTGAAGCACTAGTACTGATACTAAACTGTGAAGCACTAGTACTGATACTAGACTGTAAAGCACTAGTACTGGTATCAGACAGTAAAGCACCAGTACTTACATTAGACTGTGAAGCACTAGAACTAATAGTAGACCATAAAGCACTAGTACTTTTACTAGACTGTGAAGAACAAGTACTGGTACTAGACTGTAGAGCACTTGTATTGGTACTAGACTGTGAAGCACTAGTACTGATACATGACTGTGTAACATTAGTACTGGTACAAGACTGTGAAGCACTAGTACTGGTACTAGACCATAAAGCACTAATACTTTTACTAGACTGTGAAGCACAAGAACTGATACTAGACTGTGAAGCACTAGTACTGGTACTATACTGTGAAGCACTAGTACTGATACAAGCCTGTGAAGCACTAGTACTGATACTAGACTGTAAAGCACTAGTACTGGTACTAGACTGTGAAGCACTAGTACTGGTACTAGACTGTGAAGCACTAGTACTGGTACTAGACCATAAAGCACTAATACTTTTACTAGACTGTGAAGCACAAGAACTAATACTAGACTGTGAAGCACTAGTACTGATACTAGCCTGTGAAGCACTAGTACTGATACTAGACTGTAAAGCACTAGTACTGGTACTTGACTGTGAAGCACTAGTACTGATGTTAGACAGTAAAACACTAGTACTGATACTTGACTGTGAAGCACTAGAACTGATATTAGACAGTTTAGCACTAGTACTGATACTAGACTGTGAAGCACAAGAACTGAAACTAGACAGTGAAGAACTAGTACTCATACTAGACTGTGAAGCACTAGTACTGATACAAGACTGTAAAGAACAAGTACTGATGTAAGACTGTGTTACATTAGTACTAATACTAGACTGTGAAGCACTAGTACTGATACTAAACAGTGAAATGCTAGTACTGATACAAGACTGTGAAGCACTAGTACTGATACATGACTGTGAAGCAGTAGTACTTGTACAAGACTGTGAAGCACTTGTACTGATACAAAACAGTGAGGTGCTAGTACTGATGCTAGACTGTGAAGCACTAATACTGGTACTTGACTGTGAAGCACTAGTACTGATGCTAGACTGTGAAGCACTAGTACTGATACTAGACTGTGGAGCACTAGTACTGATACATGACTTTGTTACATTAGAGCTTATACTAGACTGTGAAGCACTAGTACTGATACTAGACTGTGAATCACTAATACTGATACTAGACTGTGAAGCATAAGTACTGATGCTAGACTGTGAAGCACTAATACTGGTACTAGACTGTGAAGCACTAGTACTGGTACAAGACTTTGAAGCACTTGTACTGATATAAAACAGTGAGGTGCTAGTATTGATACAAAGTTGTGAAGCACTAGTACTGGTACTCAACTATGAAGCGCTAGAGCTGATACTAGACTGTGAAGCACTAGTACTGGTACTCAACTATGAAGCGCTAGAGCTGATACTAGACTGTGAAGCACTAGTACTGGTACTAGACTGTGAAGCACTAGTACTGGTACTATACAGTGAAGCACTAGTACTGATACTAGACTGTGAAGCACTAGTACTGATACTAGACTGTGAAGCACGAGTATTGATACTTGACTGTGAAGCACTAGTGCTGGAACTTGACTTTGTAACATACGTACTGGTACTAGACTGTGAAGCACTTGTACTGACACTAGACTGTGAAGCACTAGAACTGGTACTAGACTGTGAAGCACTCGTACTGGTACTATACAGTGAAGCACTTGTACTGATACTAGACTGTGAAATACTAGTACTGGTACTAAACTGTGAAGCACTAGTACTGGTACTAGACTGTGAAGCACTAGTACTGGTACTAGACTGTGAAGCACTAGTACTGGTACTAGACTGTGAAGCACTAGTACTGATACTTAACTGTGAAGCACTAGTACTGATACTAAACTGTGAAGCACTAGTACTGGTACTAGACTGTGAAGCACTAGTACTGATACTAGACAACGAAGCACTAGTACTGAAATAAGACAGTAAAGCACTAGTACTGATACTAGACTGTGAAGCACTAGTACTGATAAAAAACTGTGAACCACTAGTACTGATATAAGACAGTAAAGCACCAGTACTTACATTAGACTGTGAAGCACTAGAACTAATAGTAGACCATAAAGCACTAGTACTTTTACTAGACTGTGAAGAACAAGTACTGGTACTAGACTGTAGAGCACTAATACTGGTACTAGACTGTGAAGCACTAGTACTGATACATGACTGTGTAACATTAGTACTGGTACAAGACTGTGAAGCACCAGTACTGGTACTAGACCATAAAGCACTTATACTTTTACTAGACTGTGAAGCACAAGAACTGATACTAGACTGTGAAGCACTAGACTGTAAAGCACTAGTACTGGTACTAGACTGTGAAGCACTAGTACTGGTACTAGACTGTGAAGCAATAGTACTGATACTAGACTGTGAAGCACTAGTACTGGTACTAGACCATAAAGCACTAATACTTTTACTAGACTGTGAAACACAAGAACTGATACTAGACTGTGAAGCACAAGAACTGATACTAGACTGTGAAGCACAAGAACTGATACTAGACTGTGAAGCACTGGTACTGGTACTATACTGTGAAGCACTTGTACTGATACAAGCCTGTGAAGCACTAGTACTGATACTAGACTGTAAAGCACTAGTACTGGTACTAGACTGTGAAGCACTAGTACTGGTACTAGACTGTGAAGCACAAGTACTGATACAAGCCTGTGAAGCACTAGTACTGATACTAGACTGTAAAGCACTAGTACTGGTACTTGACTGTGAAGCACTAGTACTGATGTTAGACAGTAAAACACTAGTACTGATACTTGACTGTGAAGCACTAGAACTGATATTAGACTGTGAAGAACTAGTACTGATATTAGACAGTTTAGCACTAGTACTGATACTAGACTGTGAAGCACAAGAACTGAAACTAGACAGTGAAGAACTAGTACTCATACTAGACTGTGAAGCACTAGTACTGATACTAGACTGTAAAGAACAAGTACTGATGTAAGACTGTGTTACATTAGTACTAATACTAGACTGTGAAGCACTAGTACTGATACAAAACAGTGAGGTGCTAGTACTGATGCTAGACTGTGAAGCACTAATACTGGTACTTGACTGTGAAGCACTAGTACTGATGCTAGACTGTGAAGCACTAGTACTGATACTAGACTGTGGAGCACTAGTACTGATACATGACTTTGTTACATTAGCACTAATACTAGACTGTGAAGCACTAGTACTGATACTAGACTGTGAATCACTAATACTGATACTAGACTGTGAAGCATAAGTACTGATGCTAGACTGTGAAGCACTAATACTGGTACTAGACTGTGAAGCACTAGTACTGGTACAAGACTTTGAAGCACTTGTACTGATATAAAACAGTGAGGTGCTAGTATTGATACAACGTTGTGAAGCACTAGTACTGGTACTCAACTATGAAGCGCTAGAGCTGATACAAGCCTGTGAAGCACTAGTACTGATACTAGACTGTGAAGCACTAGTACTGGTACTAGACTGTGAAGCACTAGTACTGGTACTATACAGTGAAGCACTAGTACTGATACTAGACTGTGAAGCACTAGTACTGATACTAGACTGTGAAGCACTAGTGCTGATGCTAGACTGTGAAGCACGAGTATTGATACTTGACTGTGAAGCACTAGTGCTGGAACTTGACTTTGTAACATAAGTACTGGTACTAGACTGTGAAGCACTTGTACTGACACTAGACTGTGAAGCACTAGAACTAGTACTAGACTGTGAAGCACTCGTACTGGTACTATACAGTGAAGCACTTGTACTTATACTAGACTGTGAAGTACTAGTACTGGTACTAAACTGTGAAGCACTAGTACTGATATTATACAGAATAGCACTTGTACAGATACTAGACTGTGAAGCACTAGTACTGATACTAGACTGTGAAGCACTAGTACTGATACTAGACTGTGAAGCACTAGTACTGGTACTAGCCTGGGAAGCACTAGTACTGATACTAGACTGTGAAGCACTAGTACTGATACTAGACAGTAAAGCACTAGTACTGATACTAGACTGATAAGCACTTGTACAGATACTAGACTGTGAAGCACTAGTACTGATACATGACTTTGAAGAACAATTACTGATGCTAGACTGTGAAGCACTAGTACTGGTACATGACTGTGAAGCACTATTACTGATACTAGACTGTGAAGCACTAGTACTGGTACTAGACTGTAAAGCACTAGTACTGGTACTAGACAGTGAAGCACTAGTACTGATACAAGACTGTGAAGCACTAGTACTGATACTAAACAGTGAAGTGCTAGTACTGATACAAGACTGTGAAGCACTAGTACTGATACAAGACTGTGAAGCACTAGTACTGATACCTTGCTGTGAAGCACTAGTACTGGTACTAGACTGTGAAGCACTAGTACTGTTACTAGACTGTGAAGCACTAGTACTGGTACTAGACTGTGAAGCACTATTACTGATACTAGACTGTGAAGCACAAGTACTTGTACAAGACTGTGAAGAACAAGTACTGATACTAGACTGTGAAGCACTAGTAGTGATACTAGACTTTGAAGCACTAGTACTGGTACTATACTGTGAAGCACTAGTACTGATACTCGACTGTGAAGCACTAGTACTGATACTAGACTGTGAAGCACTAGTACTGGTACTAGACTGTAAAGCACTAGTACTGATACTCGACTGTGAAGCACTAGTACTGATACTCGACTGTGAAGCACTAGTACTGATACTAGACTGTGAAGCACTAGTACTGGTACTATACTGTGAAGCACTAGTACTGGTACTAGACTGTAAAGCACTAGTACTGATACTCGACTGTGAAGCACTAGTACTGGTACTATACTGTGAAGCACTTGTACTGATACTAGAATGTGAAGTACTAGTACTGATACTTGACTGTGAAGCACTAGTACTGGTACTAGACTGTGAAGCACTAGTACTGATACTAGACTGTGAAGTACTAGTACTGATACATGACTGTGTTACATTAGTACTGGTACATGACTTCCCATCACTAGAACTGTAACAGTGTAGCACTTTCACTTATACAAGGCAATGAAGTTCTAGTACTGATACTAGACAGTGTAGTTCTTGTTCTGAATATCTACAGTGAAGTATCAGTAATATTACTAGATATATGTAGCGAAACCCTGACTCTGCTCCTAGGCAGTGAAATACATGTACTTGTACTGATATTAGACAGTGGAGTACTGGAATTGATACCAGACAATGACAACTTGTACTGACAATAATAGAATAGATTTAAAAATGGCTAAAATATCACGAATATCATTACCAGAAAACTAATGAAATAATTAATGTTGTTAGCACATCTTCAAAGACAACTGGTACTTCATACCACAAAATGTTACATTTTTTACAAAATATCATCTGAAATAGAACAACATACATAATAATTTAGTCATGATAGTGAAGCTGTAATTATATATGTATCAAATTGTATATATATGTTATGTTGAACATTCAGATTCTCATCCTTATCAGGGCATTAATATAAATGCATTGTTTCTGTGTAATGTCAAGTGATATTTTAGGAATATTAAAAAAATAGGATGATATATGACAATAATCACTATAGATACCATTCAAGTTTGTAAGTCTGGATGGACTAAACATGCATGTTTTGATAATGCCAATCTGATAATTTGTGCCAAACCAGCCGAAACTTTGTCAGACACGTCTTGAGGCTTCTATAATGATGGTAATACTAAAGTTACCGAACAGCAGAAAACATGTCTTAAAAGCAACCTTAATGTTGTTTCCATACTAAAATCTGTTTTCTTCTAAACAGATATACTTCAGCTGAATGGCTAATTAACAAAATCAATATGATTTAAATAGCTGATAATACTAATGTATATTGGTATTGCCTGCACTAACCGGTGATTGTCTCAAAGTTTCAAGAGTACCAGCCCAATCTTTTATGTCAAACTGCACAGAGGAGTAAAAACTCCATCTCTTATGTCCAACAACACTAGGTAAAATCTATCAACTAACCTGAATGTACAGACTAAATAAATTTTACTTGTCTGAATAAACCTCCCCATCAGTCCAGTGCCCTTAACTGCAAGGTTAGGGCAATTACTGCTTATTGGTACATGTAATACTATTTCAGAAATGAATTTGCAAACTTAACAATTCATCAGTTGCACTTCAATAATAAAAAAGTACATGAATAATAATTAAATTAATAATTTAAATTAATCTTACCAAGTCTATAAACACCATACATGAATAAAACTTTGTGCCTAACTCTTCAGGTGCAGAATTTAATCTGTAAGAAATAAAAGACATTCACATTCAAAATACATTGTAGTTGAAAATGATCAAGAAAATTTATAGAGATTTTTTTGGTTAGAGAGATCATGTATAAAGTTTTACAGTTAATGTTATTTGTTACAAAAAAGTATGGAAGGAAAATTTCAGTGTGCTAGACAAGTGTTGTTTATCAAATGTAGGTAATTAAAGGGAGTGGATAAATCATTTTGACCCGGTTGGATAGTGCAGTTGGTAGCACACCGGGATTTGGTTACTCCTGCCCGAGGGGGTGCAGGTTTGAATCCCACCTGGGGAGGTTATACCCTTCCATGGAAATTTGACAATAATGTCCATTTTCCTCCCTTGATTAGATATTATTGAGATGTTTCTAGCCTTGTGGAAGGGTAGGTGAGTACTGATTATAGACAATGGTCCAGGAAAGCTAGGTTAGGTGCGCTGGACGCCATAAAATGACCTAAAATTGAGTTGACAGGGCGGTACCTTTAATAAATAAATAAATAAAAATATATAAATAAGATAAATCATTTTGAAGCTAATGTCGTGGCTGAGAGATACTAGGCTACCTATGTAACCCGATAAAAATCCATGGTCCGAACTGAGATTCGAACACACGACCTCTCGAGTCGTAAGCGGACACTCTACCACATCGCCATAAAAGCTAGCTTGAAGGCAAGGGAGTACAAGTGCCGTATTATACCTCTGCAACACACACCCCCTCCTTAACAGAATTCGTCCTCGAATTCTCGGAGCTTGATTGTCTGTGGGACTATCTAAGGGTGCAATCAAACAATTCCAAGTGGGTTATTCACGTTGGTCGCCAAATGTAACCCGATAAAAATCCATGGTCCGAACTGAGATTCGAATCCACGACCTCTTAAGTCGTAAGCGGACACTACCACGTCGCCATAAAAGCTAGCTTGAAGGCAAAGGAGTACAAGTGTCATATTATACCTCTGCTACACCTATAGATCTAATCTGAGGTAGACTGAGAAGTTAATAACAAAATATGAATTAAAAGAGTTGTAAATTCCTTCCAATACAATTCAATTAAGTCATAGCTTAATATCCGAAAATATCATCATAAATAATAATAAAAAATCTCACAAGTGATGTAAGATCGAACAGTTAACTACGACAACAGAAATATATGAATTTATATATAAAAAAGATAACAAAAGTTAATTTTGACTCAAAAGTAAGGTGTAAACATGTATTCACCATTTGCGAGAATGACGTCGTCCGCAATTCTAAGCGAGTAAACCCGCTACTTTGATTAATAAATATTCTAGTTCAGCAAAGACTTTTAACGTTCAGAAGGAATAGAATCGAATATCTTACCTGTTTCAATTCTTTTCATATCAGTGAGATCGTCAAAATGATAGGTTTGTCGTTGTGTTTTGGCAGAGAAACATCTCTTGCCAGCGAGTCGAAATTCAAGAAGATGGCGGCATTTATTTCTTGATTCAGCAAGGGAAGCAACTGTTTGTACAGAGTATCTTCCCTTTACCATCACAATCGGTTCACCTCCCATGTCTTCCTTATACCTATACCTACTGCTGAGATTTTCCCAACAGGCCTCTCTGATAGTGTATAGTTAAGATATGGACTCTGGTGCCAGTGAAGTCACCCATGTGAGGAAGAGAATTTACTAATTTAATTGTGCTCACATCTAACAGTGTGAGCTGTGAGGTCACAAAATAACGTTGAGCTCATACTAACCATTGTGCAAGAAGTGCATACAATTTCACATCAGAGCTAAATAGTACCCTAAAAGAAAGTTAAAAAGTTGAATAAAAATATGTTTTTATCAGTGATGAAAATGATCTTAAATGACTCTAAGGATATATCAAACTGTAGTTACCTCAAATGGCCCTTAAACATATTTTTTTCACAATTCATTGAAAGTTTTCTATATGCAAGCAGTTGGCGTTTTAGTAAACATAGATTCTAAGCTGTATCCTAGCAACCACATATCATCATGCAACCGTCAACATGGCTGCCGTAAAATGTTTGTTATAAAGTAAAAGTAAAATGAGGCCGTAAACACCACTTCTAAAAGGTAGAATTGACTTAAATCTATTAATTAACATGTAGAAAAATGATTTCAACTGGTATTCTTGCATGTCATTGTGTAACAGAGCTAAATTCTAAATTGAGTCGAAACTAGGTCATATTCCCAGAAAATAAACAAAGTCCGTACTGTTAGGTATAGAGCCGGATTGTTACTATATTCTAGTTGCCCGAAGTGGGTACGGGTTCGAATTTCGCCTGGGGAGGTTATATTCTATCATATATATTCATATCAATTTGACCAAAATATCAATTTTTCTTCATTAATTAGGCATATGGATAAGTTGGCTTTCCTGTGAAAGGGTATGTGAGTACTGGTTATATACAAGGGTGCAGGAAAGCTAGGTTATGTGTGTTAGACCCCATAAGATATGTAGGAGCAGTAGTCCAGTGGTAGGACGCGCGATTAGGTATAAAATCCCATTACATTTTTTATAAGATATCCTAAATTGTGTTAAATCGGTACGGTGGCATAGAGGTGACATGGAGAAATATTTAAAATACCGCTACTATTACGTGGCCACGCAGTAGCTTTTACGTGCGCTCGCAATAACGTTTAAGTGGCCACGCAATAGCTTTACGTGCGGACGCAATAACGTTTACGTGGCCACGCAATAACGTTTACGTGCGCACGCAATAGCTTTACGTGCGCACGTAATAATTTTCCAGTGAAAATGCTCGTTATAGCGGCCGCCAATGTCGACAACTCTAATTGGGCAATTATTACTTGCGCACGTAAAGCTTTTGCGTGGCCACGTAAACGTTACTGCGTGCGCACGTAAAAGCTACTGCGTGCGCACGTAGAGCTATTGCAAGGCCACGTAAACGTTATTGCGTGCGCACGTAAAAGCTATTGCGTGCGCACGTAAAGCTATTACGTGGCCACGTAAACGTTATTGCGTGCGCACGTAAAAGCTATTGCGTGCGCACGTGAAGCTATTACGTTGCCACGTAAACGTTATTGCGTGCGCACGTAAAAGCTACTGCGTGGCCACGTTATAGTAGCGGTATTTTAAATATTTCTCCTTGTCACCTCTATGCGACCGTAAATCGGCGTTAAACACAGTAAAAATATTCATAATATGAAAAATCCGAATATTAATATCTTTTTGATTATTTGCAAATCGATTATTGACATTTTAAGCTGAACTGTTTGCATGCAGATGAACTCTATCTGATATACTCACATATTGTAATAATTGTTAATTTTTGCCCTTTTATCTGTTTCAGCAATCAACGTCAAGTATGTCAGACGTAAGTCAATTATTCCTTTGTTAATAAAATCTTAGAGTTAGTGAGAATATCCCAATAAAATAACAAACCGATATAATTACATAGTTACGTAGCTAAATCAATACTTACGACTAACACTACAATAATAATTATTCTGTCTACATTTGACATAAATACATTTCATTTATTGATTTACATATCTTTTTCATTATTTAACATTCTTTGGTATCATTTTAGATAAAAAAAACTTCTAAAGGTTATGCAAACCAAATTTAAATCATTATAGTGCGTGTTTATTTCAAAATGAATTTCTGATTTATCTAAATCACTTATAATGTATTCTACATGCGATTATATTTTATAGTCATGTTAATATTTTATATGTCTTGCTGGCACATATCACCAAAATATGTTTAAGACAGCAAAGGAAAGCATACAAATACTGAAAAAAATGTGACAAGAAAGATACTACACGAAAGCAAACATTTATAAATAAACTGAGTGAGGGTACTCGTATTCTGGTGAAAGATCGATTAATGTTTCACAGAGTGACATCAACAGGTCCTAATTATGGTAAATATCATTTACTGGTCTCACGTGATGAAATGTTTATAATTTGAAAACTAAAATTGGGTAACATTTTCTATAGTCTGACAGCTCATATGCTTTGTTTCTCGTGTGAAAAATATAGGAGGTAATATTTTCATCATATATAATCATCGAATAATGATACCACATTCTTTGTTAAGCATGACATATAACTATATATTTGTATACTTTGTTTTAGACTGATGGCCAGAATGAGAATAATGCTTCTGACAAACAAGTAGATGTCAAAGATAAATTTGTAGAAACAGATCCAGACGAATTTTGTACTAAAACATGTCCAGCGGACTTGACACTCATTATAGAGGACAGGTCACTTCAGGTCAACAGGTCTTTGTTGGCATACGCCTCTCCAGTTTTTGATAGAATGCTTTCTGGAGATTTTAGAGAGAAAGATCAGCAGACCATTACATTGCCAGGGAAGAAATTCAACAATTTTGTTGAATTTATGAGATGTATGAACCCACGCATATCTAAACATGTAACTGTTGATAACGTCTATGATGTTCTGCCTCTTGCACATGAGTACGAAGTTAAACATTTGCTGACTGCCTGTGAAACAACCTTAAAGAAATTGTCTAAAAATGCTGCAGACGAATTATACAGTATTCTCAAGATAGCTATTATGTATGACATGAAAGACTTATCATCAAAATGCATTATATTAGCAGCAGACAGACCACTTGGCGAAATCGAAGAGGCTGGAAGAACACATGAATTAGATACAAATACAATCAATGCAGTAAAGCTACAAATGTGGACTAATTTGACAACAAAACACAAAGATATCTTTGTTCATATCACCACGTCCGAAGCTATGTACAGAGTTCTTGGTATTCAGTCTAAACAGCTAAAGTTGGTTACAGCATTTAAGAATGGTAAGGTCTTTGGAGATTTTAGGAAATTGCAAGTGAGTACTGCCTTTAATGAATCAATTGATATGTGTATTGATGGCAATGTATACTCCATGGCAATACAGAAGACATCTTATACTAGATACATTAATGTTACAACTCAGCATAAGTCTGTTCAAGATCCCCCTATTGAATGTATAAGTGGTATATACATAAAAAATTGGATGAATCAAACTAACGATATATATAAGGAAATGGTTTTTGCCTCAAATGAAAATTCTTTTACTTTTGATACAGGTGATTATTATCTGTCAGACAATACTGCCGGTTATATGAGAGAAGGAATGTTTGATATAGAGTTGTTTTTGTTTATAGTGAATAAGTAACTAGAATATTGTATTAAGAGTCAACAAGTAGGTTCAATCTATTAACAGTGGTGACCAAACATTCTGTTTGTCCTTTTGAATTTAAAGTATTGGTCCTGCTTGCACCTGAAAAAGAAACAATTTGTCAAATATTGATGTATGTCACTTGGTTCATGATTCAAATATCAGGTTATAGTTACATTATTTGTAATATGCAAAAAAGACAAAAACTGACTACGAGAAAAAAGTTCAAAATAAAGCTAAGTGTTACTTCTAAGGTATATGTACTTACAAGTGACAAAACAATGGTCATTTTGTTGTTATTAAATATACACAAGTGGTCTCCAGAAGCTATTGGACTAATACAATTTTAAGAAAAAAAGATCATACAAACTATAATAATTTTACTGTAATTAAAGATTACTAGATGTGTTGTAGCAACGTTTGAATTATTTGTTGATTACATAATAAAAGTTTATGCTAGATTAAATTTACTAAAATTACTGTCTTTGTATGGATAATGGATTTATCCTGAAATCAACATTGAAGTTGCACGAGGACTTTTGGAGGATACGGTAGATGTATACATCATTTGTATAATATAAAGTTAAGTCTACTAATAGTATATAAAATATAAATATTCATCAATTATAAGCATGTATATTGTATAATAACAAACAAAATCATCAATGTATTGCTTATCACTGACAATTGGGATGATATAAATAATGTAATTTTGCACACATTATATATTATTAGATCGATAATGAAACATAAAAAGGAATGGCAGAAACACCTGATTGTGACAAAGATTATAACAAAAACAAAGTTCATAAATTGACAATGAGAACATCAACATCTATTTTCAACCTATTGTTGTGGCTAATGGTCACTTGTCAGTATGTACAATTCTTCTACTTAAGAAACCTCTATAAACCACACAATATATAGGTCATATCACGGCGGTCAGTAAGCCTACTCACCGCTCCTGGAAAGGTTAAATCTCTTGATTTAGCTGTTAATCAGTTACTAGACACATACTTCAGGTTAGTGATTTAACCAAGTTATAGTGGGAGGAGGGGAAATGGTCATAAAAATCATTTCATAACCAAACTAAACAAAAATATGCGCCGCCCGGGAATCTAACCCACGACCCCTCGATTAGTAGACTTGAGTGCTATCATCTGAGCTAGCCGAGGGCCTTTTCTCACAATAAAAAATAGGTATGTTACTGGGCTTGATCCAATAGATCTTTGATTTAAAGATAAGGTAGTAATTAGAAATAAATAAATATTGAACTCTTAACCACTTGATAACAGAAAATCATATAGGACATCTAGTCAGGAAGACAAAATGTATGTATTGGCTGATATTGTTGGATCAAAAGTTGAGTTGTATTAATCGATATTCTTGATCGGTTTCATATCATACTTTAAACCTTTCAGTGGTACATTTGTCTGTTATTATTGAGATAACGGTAAATGGTCCAGACTCATCTGACAGTACAAATGAGAGACGATGTCGTGAATTCTACTTGATACAGGATCTTCACACACTAACCATGATTAATATCTTTGAATGTGCCTAATGTTTCGACAAAAACTTTCATATATCTACGTCTTATTTAAAGACATGACAAGTATAAACACTGCAATGTGGATTAGGTCGCTATTCAAAGTTTCAGTTTCCGTAAGAGTTAAATACGGACACCCTATTTCTGATGTCCGTATACGTAAATCGTATTTTTGTTATGTGAACGTATGTTGAAAAGAAACATGTTAGTTGTGGAGGAATATCAAAATTTCTTATGAATTGACGCTGCTCTGGTTCGTGCCAATATTCTTGAACCAAATGAAAACACAGGTGGTAAAAACGGGCCATTATAACAGGTTGAAATAATAATACGGGATCCTCGACTATCGTTTTTAACAACTTTAATTTCTAGACGAGGAGTTTTAAATTTATTTAAGACTAACAAAAGAGTTATTCGATATGATTTAAGAACACTTTTTTAGAAAGCAACAATAATTATGAATAGCTTACACTTTATCTTGCTTAATGTCGTCCGTATGTCGTCCGAATCCGGTAAAGCTTGAATCTTGTTCAATGCTTAATCTATTGATTATAAACAATCTTAATGACATTTGTTTGTCTATTGTTATTTTAATAAGTAACGTTTTTCTGTACCACCGAGATGACTTGTCGAATCTTTATTAAGTGACAGTGCACACTTTCAACAACGGCATTTCTTACAATTAGTTGATTGTGATTAAAATTGGTTTTCAAGCTATGTTCTAGTTTTGCAGACAAAATTAGGACCAAAAGGCGAACCTGTGAATTAAAAATTACAAAAGCGCTCGACAAAATCTCAAAACATCCAATATATTAAGCATCTTAGACAATCTACCACCCGCTTCAACTGTATACATGCTCGTTTTAATTTATAGTAACAGGTCGTTAATGGGAGGACGTATAAACATGCTAACATAGACTGTTTTATTCACACCCAATATTTTATGATGAACTATAATACTTGTAATTTAAATATAATTCTTAAATTCTATTTAACTGTCAGCGGCGCATAAATTACCCCAATGGATTTAGATATTTATTACAGTTTATGTAAATTAGCTGTGTTAATGCATGCGCTACTGAGAGTTGGGTAAAATACAACAATTTTTTTTTATAATTATGATTCTTTTTTTGGTTTTAACGACGTATTCAACACACATTTAGATCTAGGTTATTTACACGACGTCCAACCCTTCCTACTATAGATTTCCTGGAAATTTTCTATCACCAGTACTAACTTACCCTACCACGAGGTCGACAACTCATGTATAAGGTATGATCTCTGGATTCGAAGACAGACATACTAACCAATTGCCACTGCCGCGGCTTTTCATATTCTAGTATGTTTAAGCATATTTTATTGACGCAGTTGGAAGCGCACCGGGAATTTGGAATCTCGTGTTCTGTTGGGGGTACGGGCTCGAATTCCAATCATAATGTTAATTTCTACCATTGATTAGATAATATGGAGAAGTTTCCGGCCTTGTGGAAGGGTAGGTGTGTACTGGTTATAGACAAGGGTTCACAAAAGCTGGGTTAGATGCGCAGGACGCCGCAAAATGACTTAACTATTATTGATATAGCTAAAAGTACGATGTAGAATGAACATTATATACTTTTTATTATAATCAATGTTAAAAACTACGGGGTATGGTTAAATCAGAACATGGTGTATATTCATTATTTTATTTACATGTACCTATTTAGCTGACAAATCTATCGTTAAAGTACGAAACACGAAAGGCATATTATACAACCTGTTTGTTCTAAGTTTGTCTTCTACAATATAAATGGTACTTTCGGAAATTACAGTGACCTTGTTTAGAATGTATTTTCTGAAAATCAATAGTATTTATTGAATAACGGATATGACGTTAAATCACCTGTTAATGAGAGAGGAGGTAGCTGTACTGTCAAAGACGATAACAGATTAAATGTTTTAGTATTCCTTACAACAACACGAAAAATGGCAGAGGTAAGTAGAATTTTTACTCGATATTTTGTTATGTTAATCATGAGTTGATTCTAAATATATCTCTGCTTTTCATTGTATTGAATTTAACAATACATTTGTAAATTATATATGATATTTTAAGCGCCATATTTAATGTTAACTTATTTCATGTCGAAACTTGTCCAACAATAACTAACGTTGAAATATATTCTTAATTCAGAACTTTAAATGATAATATTGCGAATTTTACCAAATGTTAAAGAAGTATGAGCTATTAAACTAAAGGTATATGCCGTACATACAGACGGTATTTCAATAAAATAAAAAAGGCTGTTCATATTATAAAATATAGAATACCATTGATAATTGGTTCATATTCGAATGACCAACTCAACTACGCTATTATGAGTGCAATGTAATTATAAATTAAGTACAATATAATAGCATCTAAGCTGGTGGCTGTTTCGATGTTTCGTGCAAGAGTAGTCATTATGCACAAAGTACCCAGGGGATCCAAAGTTTTACATAGTTAGACAAAAAGTAATTCCTAAAAAACTGTAATTTAAAGAGCTTTTTTATACTTGCATGTGGTAATCATCAATTCAAAGTCCTCTACCAAGATTTATCCCATTATGTCCATAAGGTCAAAATTAGTCTCGCCCATGGAGTCACACGATTTCAAAACGTTATATAAGAAAATGTTAAATTATTTATCTTTTCTTAAACCATGCAGCCTAGAACTTCTAAATGTGACAAGTGCCACCTTACGCAGTTCAAAAACACTTAATGTGCTTATTTTTTATATTCTAGAGTCCCGAAAAGGAATATATGTTCGAATCCTACCCGGGGAGGTTATATCCTTACGTGAAAATTTGACAATATTGACAATATTGACAATTTTCCTACATTAATATGGTACGAGTATATGGCTAAGTTACCTGCCTTTAGAAGGGTAGGTGAAAACTGGCCAAAGACAAGGGCCCAGGAGAGCTATGTTATGTGTGCTGGACTAAAATAACCAAAATTGTGTTGAATCGGCGTTTAACACATTATGAAAAAATATAATATGAGAAATCTGTACTTTACGATATTTTTTATTACTTGTAATTCAATTTTCGATGGATGGCTAAAATTGATAAATGCAGATGAACTTTATCAGATGTACACATATTTTTAAATCATTTTCATTTTTTGCCCTTTTCTCTGTTTCAGCAACCAACGTCAAGCATGTCAGATGTAAGTCCCATATAAGTTATTTCTTTGTCAATAAAATATTGAGAATATCAAAATAAAACGACACACTGATAGTTACCTTGCTAGATTACTAAATCAATACTTATGAATTACACCGCAATTATTCTGTCTACCATTTAAATATATACATTTGATGTATTGATCTTGATGATTCAACATTCTTTGGTATCATTAAACTACAAAATACATAAAAGGCTATGCAAACATACCTTAATGTAAAAAAAACTATTAATAATAAGAAATACCAGATCTATAGTAGATATAGTATAGCCTGCATTAACAGCCACTTGCTATCAGCGATCACCTGCTGTAAGTTGTCTATCTGGCTTCCTTCCAATGAAAATCACCCTATTTTGAGCCTGTTATAAGAAGCAACCTGCTTTCTGTGGCCAGTGGTAACCCATTTCCTTACAAATTCACCAATTTACATGTATGAAATGGTCACGGTCAATTAAGTTTTAGAATTAACGAAGTGTCATCATTATTTTATCATGGTACATATATGTGTGCCAAGCCAACCAGTTGTCTCTTTAACAATCTAAATTTATCTTGTAAATCAATACTCGATATTGATGGCTAAAATGAATACATACAGATGAACTATATCAGATTTAAAACATTTTTTAAAATCATTTTCAATTTTTTCCTTTTCTGTGTTAGTGTTGAAATATTCATACTATGAATACTGGTCAATGTTTTATATTCTGACATAACAGTTGCTTTGTTATACTTTCTCCTGCATGAAAATTAAGGAAAATTTTCGACATGTTTAATCATCGAATAATGAACCACATTTCATTGTAAAACATGACATAACTCTATATGTTTATACTTTGTTTTAGACTGATACCCAGAATGAGAATAATGCTTTTGACAAACAAGTAGATGTCAAAGATAATTTTGTAGAAACTGGTCCAGATGAATTTTGTAGTAAAATATGTCCAGCGGATTTAACACTTATTATAGAGGGCAAGTCATTACTGGTTAGCAGATTCTTATTAGGAAACCTATCTCCAGTTTTTGATACAATGCTATCTGGAGATTTTAGAGAGAAAGATCAGCAAACCATTACATTGCCAGGAAAAAAAATCAACAATTTTGTTGAATTTATGCGATGTATGAACCCACATAGTCCTAAACCGGTAACCGTGGATAACGTCTATGATGTCCTCCCTCTTGCACACGAGTATGAAGTTAAGCATTTGCTGACTGCCTGTGAAACAACCTTAAAAAAATTGTCTAAAAAAGCTGCAGATGAGTTGTATCATGTTCTCAAGATAGCTATTATGTATGACATGAAAGACTTAGCATCAAAATGCATTACATTAGCAGCAGACAGACCACATGGCGAAATCGAAGAGGCTGGAAGAACACATGAACTAGATACAAATACAATCAATGCCGTCAAGTCACAAATGTTGACTAATTTGACAACCAAACACAAAGATATCTTTGTTCATATTGCAACGTCCGAAGCTATGTACAGAGTTCTTGGTATTCAGTCCAAACAACTTAAGTCGGTGACAGCGTTTAAGAATGGTAAAGTCTTTGGAGATTTTAGGAAATTGCAAGTGACTACTGCGTTTAAAGAATCAATTGATATGTGTATTGATGGCAATATATATTTGATGGAAATACTGAAATCCGAATGCGATTCATATGCAAATATTTGGGAAAATTCTATTTACATAAATTTAAAAACTAGCTATAAGTCTGTTAAAGTTCCCCCTATTGAATGTATAAGTGGTATATACATTAAAAATTGGATTTACCAAAACAACGATATATATCAGGAGAAGGCCGCGACCGTGAATGGGGAAATTCTTACACTTAATAGAGATATTAATTATCTGTCCAACAAAACAGCCGGTTATATGAGAGAAGGAATGTTTGATGTAGAGTTGTTTTTGTTTATAGTGAATAAGTAACTAGAATATTGTAGCCAACATAAGAGCCAACAAGTACGTTCATTCTCTCACAGGTGATAACCAAACATTTTGTTAGACCTTTTGAATTTGATGCAGTGGTCCTGCATGGACCTGAAAAAGAAACAATTTGTTAAATATTGAAGTATGTCACGTGGTTAATGATTCAAATATCAGGTTATAGTTACATTATTTATAATATGCAAAAAAAAGACAAAAACTGACTACGAGAAAAAAGTTCAAAATAAAGTTTAGTGTTAATTCTAAGATATATGTACTTACAAGTGACAAAACAATGGTCATTTTGATGTTATTAAAGTGAAATATGTTCATTGTAATAAATGTATATTTAGAATGATGTGAATAATAGTTGAGTTTAGTTCTTTCAATTTTTGTACGTTATTATTCACACAATTGGTCTCCAGAAGCTAATGGACCTATGAACATATACAATTTTGAGAAAAAAAGATCATACAAACTATAATAACTTTACTGTAATTAAATATTACTAGATGTGTTGTAGCACCGTTTGAATCATTTGTTGATTAGATAATACAATTTTATGCTAGATTAAATTTGCTAAGATTACTCTCTTTGTATGGGTAAATGTGAATAGATTTCTCCTGAATTCAACATTGAAGTTGCACGAGGACTTTTGGAGGGTACGGTAGATGTATACATCATTTGTATAATATAAAGTTGAGTCTACTAATAGTATATAAAATATAAATATCATCAATTATAGACATATATTTGTATAATAACACACAAAATCACCGATGTATTGCTTATCACTGACGATTAGGAATATATAAATAATAATATAATTTTGCACACATAATATATTATTAGATCAATAATGAAACATAAAAAGGAATGGCAGAAACACTAAATTAATTTTATGACAAAGCTAAACAAAACTATGTACCCTCGATCATTAGACGTGCGTGGTATCAGCTAAGATAGGCGGGTGAACTTTTTTCAAAATAAAAAGTTAGGTATGTGACATAGCTTGGTAACATAGGTATTTTATACTAAGATATTGCACAGTGATAAGAAATAAAAACTCCTAACCAGTCAATGTGAGAGAAAATCATGTAAGAATCTAGAGGAAAAAAACTAAAGAAAACACAAAATCCAGGAAGACAAAAAGTGTGTATTGGCTGATATTGTGGGATCCATGGCTGATTTGTATGCATTGACAGTCTTGATTGGTTTCATATAATGGTTGACACTCTTCAATGGGACCATGCCAGTATTTAAACCTGACACAATATTATTAGTCTGTTATTATATTGAGAACATGGTAAATGAACCAGACTCATCTGTCAGTACAAACAAGAGACGATGTTGTGAGTTCTACTTAATACAGGAACTTCAAACACTAACCATGATTTTGATCTTTGAATGTGCCGAATGTTTCGACAAACACTTTCATTTATACATATTATACCTATTTAAAGACAAAGTGACACACTACACGATGATTTTATTCGCATACAGTCCAATTCGGATACGGTCGCTATTTCACGTTTAGTATTCCTATAAGAATCCGTCTCCTCAAAATTTTAACTCTTAAACCTTATGTCTGCAGCGTGTTCAGTTACACTGAACGTTCCAAAACGTTCCGTAACGGAAGTGTCGGAACAACAACTCAACCCTACTAACGAATTGAGTTGTCCCAATTTTGAGTTGAGTTATGCATGGGGTTGAGTTGTCCCGTACCTGTAACGTTAGCTAACAGTAGTTACTGAACACGAGGCTGATGTCGTATACGTAAATTGTTTTTTTGTTTTGTAAACGTATGTTGAAGAGAAACGTGTCAATTGAAGAAAATGTCTTACCCTTTATCATGCTAAATGCCGACCGCTTGTTGTTCGAATCCGGTTAAGAGTGAAGCTCGCACAATTCTAAAATATTACTTGTATCACTACCACTACGCCACGACCGCGGCTTTAAATATTCTAGTAAGTTTAAGCATATTTTATTGACGCAGTTGGAAGCGCGCCGGGAATTCGGAATCTCGTGTACCGTAGGGGGTACGGGTTCGAATCCCATCCGGGGGGCGGGTTAAACACTTCCATGAAAATTTGACCATAAAATCAATTTTCCTCCATTTATTAGATAATAATCCAACGGCTGTAAGAATTATATGATAAACATGTACATGTATATCTAGATTTTTTTTGTATACCCTGGAAACGGATAGGTTCTGTAAATGTGCATGAATCTCTTAGAAATGAGATTTAGAGGTCGCAGCAATCTGAACCCCAGGTCAAGGCTTCGTCTAGAACCCATAGTGGGCTCTTGAATACGGCTCCTAGACACCCAGTCTGCTTGTTCATTTACCGCCCCGTAACTTGAAATTTCCGCCCCTCCCCCCGTAATTGGAAATCGTTGATCCGCCATTGTTAACTTCTGCAATATAAATACAAATGTAGATTTTCGAAAATTATAGTGACATAGTTTAGAATGTATTTTCTGAAAGTCGATATTATGTATTCAATAACGGATATGACGTTCAATCACTTGCTTTATGAGAGAGAAGGTAGTTGTACTGTCAAAGACGATCACAGATAAAAATTTAGATACTCCTTACAACAAGACGAAAAATGGCAGAGGTATGTAGAACTTTTACTGGATATTTTGTTATGTTAATCATGTGTTGATTAGAAGTATATATCTGCTTTTTTATTGTTTTTTTAACTGTACATTTGTAAATTATATGATATTTTAAGCGCCATGTTTGATATAACTTATTTCATGTTGAAACTTGTCCAACAATAACTAGCGGTTGAAATATATTCTTAATTCAGAACTTTAAATGATAATATTGCGAATTGAGCTATTAAACTAAAGGTATATGCCGTACATACAGACTGTATTTCAATAAAATAAAAATGGCTGTTCATATTATAAAATATAGAATACCATTGATAAATGATTCATATTCGAACGACCAACTCAACTACGCTATCATGAGTGCAATGTAATTATAAATTAAGTACACTATAATAGCATCTAAGCTGGTGGCTGTTTCGGTGTTTCATGCAAGAGTAGTCATTAATTCCTAAACAAACTGTAATTTAAAGAGCTTTTTTACACTTGCATGTGGTGTTCATCAATTCAAAGTCCTCTACCAAGATTTATCCCAATATGTCCATGAGGTCAAAATTAGTCTCGCCCATGGAGTCACACGATTTCCAAACATTATATAAGAAAAATATTAAATTGTTTATCTTTTCTTAAACCATACAGCCTAGAACTTCTAAATGTGACTTGTGCCACCTTACGCAGTTCAAAAATACTTGATGCGCTTATTTTTAATATTATAGCGTCCCGAAGGAAATACATGTTCGAATCTTACCTGGGAGGTTATATCCTTCCATGAAAATTTGACAATAATGTCAATTTTTCTACAATTATATGGTATATGGCTAAGTTACTTGCCTTTAGAAGGGTAGGTGAATACTGGCCAAAGACAAGGTTCCAGGAGAGCTATGTTATGTGTGCTGGACTAAAATAACCAAAAATGTGTTGAATCGGCGTTTAACACAGTATGAAAAAATATAATATGAGAAATCTGTACTTTACGGTATTTTTGATTACGTGTGAATCAATTTTCGATATGAATGGCTAAAATTGATACATGCAGATCAACTATATCTGCTGTACATACGTATTTTTAAATCATTTACAACTTTTGCCCTTTTCTCTGTTTCAGCAATCCACGTCAAGCGTGTCAAATGTAAGTCCATTGATTTATTTCTATATTAATAAAAACTTAGTTCGTGAGAATCTCAAATAAAATGGCACACTAATATTTACATTGCTAGGATACTAAATCAATACTTATGAATTACTGCACAATCATTCTGTCTACTTTTTAAATATTTACATTGATGTATTGATCTTTATTATTCAACATTCTTTGGTATCATTAAACTACAAATACTTAAAAACATAAAAATACTAAAACATAAATGTGAAAAAACTATTTATACTACAAAATACAAAATCTATAGTAAATATAGTATAACCTGCATTAACAGCCACCTGCTATCAGCGGTCACGTGCTGTAAGTGGTGTATCTGGCTTCCTCCCAATGAAAATCACTCTATTTTGAACCTGTTATAAGCAGCCACCCGCTGTTTGTGGCCAGTGGTAACCCATATCCTTACAAAATCACCAATTTACCGGTATTAAGTGGTCATGGTCAGTTAAATTTTAAAATTAACAAACTATCACCATCATTGTATAATGGTCCAGATGTGTAAAACCCACCCAGTTGAGTCCTTAAATTGTTTACATTTATCAACTAAGTGTCATAACAAAATAAGACTTCAAATATTCAACAGTGTTACAGTGTTACTTGTGTCTTTTTTTTTGAAGATAATTTATCTGAACCTGGTTTAAGTGGTCACCTCTTGTAAGCAGCCAATAAAGTCACTTCCCTTCACTGGGTACTTAATGCTGGTTATACTGTATTCTATTACAGGTCGGTGGTTAACTTTATCATAATTTTTATCTCATTTACCACAGTGGTTTATTCATATTGAACTATAATTTATCTTTATGTAATAAGTATGTGTTATTTGTCCTGTGAAGTGCCAAATTTACTGCCCACTACTGCAAAACTTGTTCAATAAAACTGAAAACAGGGTCGAAATCTCTTATAGAGCCAATAAGTTTTTAACACTTATTAACCCTTGTTTAATGACAAATTTCTCCGCTTTGATTGATTGATATACAGACGTAAGTAGTTATGTAATATAATTGTCATAAAATAAGTGATTTAATATAGGCCCTTTTCTTGGGACAGTCAAATTGGCCCTTGGCTATGGGTCAATACGAATGCTTTTGGGAAAAAACGGGGCCTATATCAAATCACTAATTTAATAGCATATATCATTACTCATAAAAACTCATAATATTTATATTTCCTTTGACTTATATAATTTTATGTTGGGGCAACTTTAGAAAGCATACAAATACATGTACAAAGAGTGAATGACATGCGTACCTAACTTAAACGACTGTGAACTGTAAGATTGATTTATATTTCATCCAACGGCATCTTTTATCATATGTTTAAGAATGGCTAGTCACCAGTTGAAATATCGTGGGCTTATCGATCGAGTTGAAACATGCATTTCTTCAATATTTGGAATGTAACTATCGAGTTTCTTATTTTCCCCTCTGTATTTTATCTAATGATAACACACTCCATTGTAAAACAAATGTTTATATTTTATACTTAGGCTGATGTCCAGAAAGATGCAAATGACGAACAAGTAGATGCCGAAGTTGAATTTGTAGAAACAGATCCAGACGAATTTTGTACTGAGACATATCGGACAGACTTGACTCTCATTATAGAGGGTAGGCCGTTACTTGTCAACAGGTCCTTGTTAGTAAACACTTCTCCTGTATTTGATACAATGCTATCTGTAGGCTTTAAAGAGAAAGATCAGAAGACCATTACACTGCCAGGAAAGAAATTCAACGATTTTGTTGAATTTATGCGATGTATGAACCCACGCATATCTAAACCTGTAACCGTGGATAACGTCTATGATGTTCTGCCTCTTGCACATGAGTACGAAGTTAAACATTTGCTGACTGCCTGTGAAACAACCTTAAAAAAAAATGTCTAAAAATGCTGCAGATGAGTTGTACAGTATTCTCAAGATAGCTACAATGTATGACATGAAAGACTTAACATCAAAATGCATTAAATTAGCAGCAGACAGGCCACCTGGCGAAATCGAAGAGGCTGGAAAAACACATGAATTAGATACAAATACAATCAATACAGTAAAGCTACAAATGTTGACTAATTTGACAACAAAACACAAAAACATTTTTGTTCATATTACCACGTCAGAAGCTTTGTACAGAGTTCTTGGTATTCAGTCCAAACAACAAAAGTTGGTCACAGCATTTAAGAATGGTAAAGTCTTTGGGGATTTTAGGAAAATGCAAGTTAGTACTACCTTTAATGAATCAATTGATATGTGTATTGATGGCAATGTATACACTATGGAAATACAGAAGACAAACATGAATTTTGGTTATGAAGGAAACATTTGTTTGACAACTAAACATAAGTCTGTTCAAATTCCACCTATTGAATGTTTATGTGGTATATACATAAAAAATTGGATGGATCAAGCTAACGATATATATCAGGAGGAGGTTTTTTACTCTAATGAAAATTCTTTAACACTTGATAGAGATGTTAATTATTTGTCAGACAAAACCGCCGGATATATAAATGAAGGAATGTTGTTTGATATAGAGCTGTTTTTGTTTATAGTGAACAAGTAAATACAATATTAAACAAAGCGCCAACAATGACACTCAAATTATCACAGACGGTGACTAAACATTTTGTTTAGCATTTGATTTTGTGGTCCAGTCTGTAATTTGAAATGAAACGATTTTGTTTTGTTTTGTTTATAATTTAGACATGTTATGATTGATATAGCAGGCTTTCGTTATGTGTTTGATGCGAACCAATCATACACTGACAATTAGAAAAAAGTTTATAAATAAAGTTAAGTGGTAATTTCAATGTACATGTACTTGGAAGTGACAAAACAACGACCATTTTGCTGTTATTGAAGGTGAGATTTGCTTATTGAAATAAATGTAACATCATAAATGGAAATAAAAGTTGAGATTTGTTCTCTCAATTCTGTTATCAAGGTTTTTTTACTGTGGTCTCTACAAGATCTTGGGCAAATAAAGTTTTGGAAAACAAACTGATTTAACATACTATTATTAACGTTACTGTAATTAAAGCTTTCTAGAAGTATCATTAAGTTTGAATCATTTGTTGATGAACCTATACAAGATAAGTTTTAAATTTGCTATGATTACTCTTTTTGCATGGGAAAATATGAATGGATTTCTCCTAAAATCCGAATGAATATGTACAAGGACTTTTGGAAGGTACAGTAGATGTATATATCATGTATATAATGTAACATAGAGACACCAATTATTAAAACTAATTACTCATTATTTACGAACATAAATATGTAATTATACTCATAATAAGCAATGTATCCCTTATCACTGATAGTTAGATAATACAAATGATATTACAATGCACATACAGTGCCATCCAAAAATACCTATACACTTGTAAAAATACTGGATGTTCATTGATTCTACATTTATTACTTTATGTCAGAATTGTGATTGTAACATTTAAAAGAGGAGTGATGATACTTAATAAAATTGAAATTGTTATGTAAGTAATTGTATATAAAATTACAGTATTATTTCTCAAGTATTAGTAAAAAATTAAAAAAAGATCAATCATTTATAAAAATGTAAATGTAACTATGGATGACACTGTATAATAACTCGTAAGATTATTTATGAAACACAAATGGGCATGGCAGAAACAAGTGATTACAGTAACATGGAAAATGCAAAGTTGTTGACAAGATAAGACACATGTGCTGACAAGAAAATAATATTTCCATCATATGGTTCTTTACACATTTCCATTAGGCCATAACAAATTGATCATATATTCTATGGATTCGCTTGCACCTTAATTTTGACGGTTTTTACAAAAAAATATTTTATTTCCTCGTTCGACCATAAAAATTTGGTCAAACCGCTATATAAAGCAAGTGAAGAAAGATTTGTTTAACTTTTTTTCTTCGCTCGCTCGCCCCATTTTTTCCCCAGAAAAATCCGTAGAACATATGATCAACTTGTTGTGGCCTTATCGATCGAACAAATAATCGTTCTATCATATTGAAATCGGGGTACTTAGAAGTTTCGTTAAGTATACATGCATATGTTTGGTTGACATAGTTATAAAATTATAGGGGTGCGTATCATTCAGCAATACCATACAATAAGAGTCAGGACAAAAGTATCGATAACCTTTCATGAGGTCTGAATCAAATGAGAGGAATTTGTTTCAAAATTATTGGCTTTAAAAATCCAGTAAATTTTTAGTAGTTATAGTAATTATACAGTAGTCAGTAATAACAACTGTCTGATTATAAATTCAAAAGGTTTTTAATGTGAGGTCATACTTATAATTTCAGAATTTAGGGGTTTTATCACGAATCATGTTTGTAAAAGTTGTGTAATGAATGCCCTTGATAATCGAAATCACTTCAAGATGATAAACTTTATAATAACAGGAAATTATTGAGGATAAGATATAAACTACAAGTGACAGGGTTAGTGAGTATTGACCACTGAAAAGGCCAGTAATGAATATAGTAAAGAGTATACTGATTGCCATAAAGAATTAGAAAAAAGATGTCGATTACTAATAACTGAATCAAACATAATTGTTCATGCGTACGTCCATCAATAAATCATATGTAGTATCACAAAGTTAATGTATGTTGTCTTAATGTAATGGATTCATTATCTCGCATCTTTGTCTCATGTTCCTTAAACAAAAATTTGCTTTTTATTAGTTAAAAAGAATGTTTATACAATGTATAACTATTAAGACCATTGAGCAGCTTTTTGTCATAACCACTATATATTTTGAGTCAAATATTATAAGAGATTTATTGTAGATCTAGTGCAAGAACTGGGGTTCTTGACCTTTCCTTGTTTCAAACATCATTTGAAGCAACTATGGTCATGTCTGATTTAAGAACTACGCAAAGTTTTCATCCAACATGAACCAACTAACTTCTATTTTGTTCTTACTCAATGATCCAGAAATTAAAGAATCCAAAAAATTGTAGACAGCAGACTTTTAGTTGTCTAAACAACTGTTGCCAGTCCATTTCTTTCACTTCCATTCAATAATGCAAATAAAATCCAGTCTTTATCCATTCGTAATACGTTGGTGTTTATTCTTGTTTGTAAGAACGACATTTGTTATAAAATAAAGATACTCCTGAGACATCTGTCAAAAATACTTGACTTGAGACCGCCCATCAATGAATCAATCGGCGCACATTTTGCACTAATAATAGGTCGCGTGAGTTTTCGTCAAATTTCATACCAATTGTAAGATAATGGCTGAATTATGATTGTTTTAAGAACAAATATACTAAGTAGAATATCGTGTTATAAATGTTGAATGGAACTATTTGTTGGGCGAGTATGATTTATTGATAAGAAGAAAAATGGACGATAACCTTAAGATTAAGTGCCGGAACTCGTTTACTATGTTCGACAGCGCATGCGCAGTCTTGCAAAAAATCAAATTAATCCAAACTAACATTTATGATGACGTACAAAACCAAAACAGAGCTAAAACGTTTTAATTTTGTTATCGAAGGTGTGTTAAAGCCCTGTTATCAAAAGTAACCGTCCATTTACTAAATGGAAACTGACAGCTGTCTAGACACTCGCAATAAAAATTAACCTTTTAATAAATGAATAATCGCTAAAATATTACGTTATTTATTGCATTTTAAAGTAGATCGAAACCGATGTCGAATTTGGTTAATACTTAAACAAAAGCATTGTTTAAGAAGAAGTCTTCAGGAAGAAATACACTTTTTCTAAATGACAAAATTAGGTTCTGAAATGATTGTCGATCATATATAAACAAATTGCGGAAAGCGTTTAAATTTTATACATTCAAGAATTGTACGTATTTGACATTACGCAAAAGTGTTGTGTAAAACCATGATATTTATGTTAAACATTTATTAGGATAAGAAAAACGCTGACCTAGTTTCTCCACGATTAGTATGAGCGACTCACTTACTATCTAACGCTGTATGCGAAGTAAACATCTTGCATGCCAAGATTGAAACTCCGCCCACCAAAAATATTTAATCGAGTAAATACTGTTCGCGTACTCGTATCGTTTACTCATAGTAGTTTCTATGTACAACGCTAGCTTTTTCTATATTATATACACTTCAATCAGTCAGTAATATCAGCTCCAGTAGAGTCTATTTAATTATTCTTAGCAGCTATCAAAATTAATTTTAGTCATTTGTTTGGTGACTAATTAACACTTGTTCGCAGTTTTGAACGGAAATTGATAAAACCAAATTAAGATGTGTGTCAGCATTTTTCTAACTTTATGGTATTTGATTGCAATGACATAACCATAGTGTCTATTTAACGTGTGCATACTAAATTAAGATATTTAAATGAAAATAGGTATGCTTATTCATTGATGCTACGTCTACTTAACTTTGAAGGAACGTAACTATTTATGCCATAGAAGTTATGCCTCTTTTATATTTGTATGAATTTGTTTATTATTCTTTGACTGATTTATTTTGTTTGATAACACTGGTAAACGAAGTATTTGCTACCAGAGAAAAAACACCTAATCTGGGGTAAATCAGGCATGCTGAATCCAAATATCTCATCAGAATTTCTCTATCACGTCAGGATTTTGAGATATCCATATACCCTTGTTTCGCTACAATGAGGACATGCAGACTGGAACTCCGTGTTCAGACATTACTGTACTTGTGTAGTTTCCTTGTAAAATCAAATATTTCTGATATTACTATGCATGAAACTAGATATCAAAATCTACTGGATCCAAACATGGCAATTAAGTTTATAGGGGATTAGAGCAAATACAAATATATAGCAGTAAAACACATGACAAATGCATGATATTCATAAAATACGCATGATACAATCTTACACAACACAAATCTTGCTATTACAATGATATATTTTGCGGGAACTGAGTGCTAATCTGGTCCAAGCTTTTTCTAGTCTGCCAGAACTACCTTCTGAGGCCCAGAGATTTTTTGATGAATGACAGCTGTAGGAGTGTAGGTGCCTAGCAAGAAGTTGTTCGAGTTGCTGTCTAATACTAAATCATTTGTGTGGGCTGCATAACATAATCTTCAATCATCACAGATCAGTCTCCATAAGTTGAGTCTCAAGAACTTTTGTGGTCACTGGTCATCATGAGCAGCAGTAGACGGAGTTGTGCTAATCACACAATCAGTTTCTGCTATGTAAGTGGTAAATACACACCAAAGGACCAGCAGAATAAACAATTACTTCTAAAATCAAGACTGCCTACAAGTACTACTTTGATTGCAAAGTTGGAGACCAAGACAAAAGCTGGGCTCCTCATGTGTGTTGTACTGTCTTTTACTCGGGATTAACACAGTGTATAAATGGAAAGAGAAAGGCTATGCCAGTTGCCGTTCCAATGATATGGCGAGAACCGAAAAACCACGCAAATGACTGTTACTTCTGTATGACAAACATTGCTGGATACACAAAGAAGAACAAGTCATGCATTGTATATCCAGATTGTGAATCAGCTCTGAAACCTGTTCCTCATGACTCAGAGAATGTGGTTCCTCTGCCACCTGCTTCTCCAGAGTATGATACATCGGATGAAGAGACACACTCTACTGATGAAGTTGTGGTTGATATCAAAGATGAGTATGAAGCTGTCTTGACAGATGACAACCCACATCTTCTTCAACAAGCTGAGTTGAATGACCTTGTCAGATCTCTTCAATTATCCAAAGAGAAATCTAAGCTTTTGGCCTCACGGCTGAAGGAATGGAATCTATTGGACAGAGGCACAACAGTAACTTATTACAGAACACGTAATGTAAAACTGGCCAGTTTCTATGCTATGGAGAATGATGTGTGTTATTGCAGCGATGTTAATGGCCTCATGCGCGAATTGGGATATGATCATGATCCTGACGAGTGAAGATTATTTATTGATTATGGACATGAAAAGCCATCTGTACCTTTGCTTTGGTTCATGGCTTAAAGGAAACATTTGAGTCAATGAAAACAATTCTTCATCTTATCAAGTACAGCTCCCACGAATGGAACATCTGTGGTGATCTGAAAGTTGTATCTCTTCTCCTTGGGCTTCAACTTGGTTATACAAAGTACATGTATATGTGTTTCCTATTTCTGTGGGACAGTCGTGATGATGATAATTACTACAAATTCAAGAACTGGTCAGAACAGAGTGAGTACAGAATTGGGAAGCATAATGTGAAACATTCTGCACTGGTAAATCCACAGAAAATATACCAACCTCCACTCCACATCAAACTTGGTCTTTTCAAGAACTTTGTGAAGGCAATGGACCAAACATCAGACGCGTTTAGACACCTCAAGACAATGGGAGTAGGTGCGATTCGGCCCTGTAAAATTGCCGAATTTTCAATTTACATTTCGTTCATAGATATTTTTATGCAAATAGATATATCTTCAAGCTTCAAGAAAATGTAAAACATGTTAACTTTCGAGTTCATTTTGACTGCTTACGGGGCCTTTGATTAGGGTCAGGTGCGGCGAATTTCGCTAATTTGATTGATTTTGACATCTTCTTTTGTATTTTTTAATATTAGTGCAGTATTGCAAGATATGAAATTTTCAGGAAATGTGTATTTAATCATATCAAACAGCTGAGCAACATATAAAATCTTGCACTCATATTCAATTTTTAAAAAAGTCTTTAAAGGTCAAATTCATCGAAGGACACAAAAAACGATTAAACATCGAAATATTACGTATGTCTATTGTATCTAACCATACACCCACGTTTAACGCATGTATACAATGTCTATATCGAGATATTTAACTCTGATTTAAACCTGTATCAATTTAGCCGATAGTACAGCATCGCTTATCTACCGTGTGCGACGTCATCGTAGTCCTATCGATTAAATTGTGTTATAACAGTCAATGGATTGTAATATATACACGTCTGTCAATTAATCAGTCGTAAAACCATTTTGAAATTAAATATCCATTTTCTATTTTTTATTACATTTTCTACATGACTTTTTAATTTTATATAAAATAGTTAAATAACTAGGCTATATTAATGTAAAGCGCTTTTTATATTTGATTGCATTTATCGCACAATTCCAAGATATCAAGTAAGTATATGATATATACTTTTTATTTGCGTGAAAAAGGGTTCAAAAATTAAGTAAATTGAATAAGTCATTACATTGAATGAGTCTATAACTGGTCGAAACCAAGCGCGTTTTTCTTGATTTCCACATGATGACCAAGTGAAAGGGGAAAAAGATTAAAAACTCGGCAGGAATAACTTAAACTTTGTAAAGTTATGATCTCGTCATTTTTTGACAGATACTTGCCAAAAAATATATACTTCGTGCGGAGAACGCTAATTTCCTTTTTTGGAAAGAAAATATTGCACCACGCATATTTTCTTACAAGCGACCAAAGACGAAAAAAGGAAAAATCCGGTGACAGTAATGTTGTGCAGAGAATACTACTAAAATTGTTTCGTAAAGTTGTGTGCAATAAATATTAGTTTGAAAATAAGTATGAATATTAATCTAGACTTTGTCGAGTCGAAAAATCATAGAAATAAAAATTGATAGAATGTCTTTATAATGCTGGTTGTGCGATTATATTAAATGATTATAACGGAATTCTAAACCTCGCTACTTTGCACACAAAAAACACCAATATTTTAATGCATAATTTGACCTTGTTCGCCTGAACGGTCATCTGCAAAACATTTACCTTATCTCCAATATATCCCGTAACATATGTCAGCGGATTAAAAATTTCTTTCGAATTCACAGCATGACGGCTGTGAGACAATGTTGAAATTGATTGAGAGTGCGGTACGTATACTTTGTATATTAATGTCAACTCAAGAGTGACAGCCAACACGTGTTAGGATTTGAGAGTCTGCATCCATGGAAACATACGCAAAAATATCAATGATTGGTGTCACACGAGAGTAATTGATAAGATATTTTGATGCACCCCTAACTTTAAATATGTTGATTTAGTATGCGAGGTTCCCCTCGGGGAACAATAAATTCGTACAAGATGACAAAAAAAGTCCCGCGTTGAACCTCTATTTATTGGATTAAGAAACTGGTCCTTAATATAGACTAAGATCGCACAGCCAGCAAATTGCATTAGTTACACATGACCTGTCAAAAGGCTATCGCCAATTATATACTTGTTAATTATAGTTAATATTGGTGTGAATAATGATGTTAGAAAATAATAATTTGATTCGGAGTTGATATTGTTTTTCACGGAAGTCAATTTGCGACGCTAATATCTCTATGTTTTTACTAGTTTGTAAGACAAATATATAAATAGTTGAATTTACCCAAGAGAAATAATATATTATGTGATTTTATTAAATTCTCATAGGGAAAGACGAAAAAGCATGAAAATATAACAAAGGGAATTATTACGAACTAAACAAAACATACGATATGAAATTATATACTTCGTCGCCGAGTTGTGTTCGTTTGGAACAAGTTATCTTAATCTATTTTGAAACCAATGTGAGTGCAGTCCCTCGAATGAAGATGGAATTCTTATGAATCATTATAATAAAGTTTTTTAAAACATAAGTTGCATCGGAATTAATGTTTAAACATTCTGTGATAATTAATCAGAACTGGTGCTGAAGAAATCTGAAACCACATGATCAACTGTAAGTAATAAATTCTCATTTTCATAAGAATATTGGCTCCAAACTAATACTTCATATTCACTAAAATTGATATCATGAAAGTATTATAGAAAAGTCGCCAGAAAAAAGCATAAATCGGCTAAGCCAAGATAAATGGGACCTTTTGATTTTGCCAATGTTACGTTGAAATATTCTGAAAAGTTCATTTTAAATTAAATGAAGAGTACGTGTATTTTTTTCCAACACGTTATCTTGAGAGCTTTCTGATGATGTATAGTTTTATATATGTTCTATTACCATTTTTTTGAATTATTTAGGATTATATTCCCTAAAATCCCTGTTTTTACACTGTTTTTGAGTCTCACTGAGGTTTTGTTCTTTTTTCATCAGTTGTTTTGAAAAGTGTTTGTTGGTTACAGTTATTTTGATGTGTTTTCTATCTCTGACTGACATACAGGTATACGGTATTTTTTACGAAATTTATTTATAATCAATATTTAAGAAAATATTCATGAAATAGTAAACATGTACCCTTGTAACGCAAGTTAGAGTTTTACGTTACCATCTTTGATATACTTTAAAACAATGTTACTGCTTTATTTCACTTGTATCACCTTTTTACTATTACAGTTTATAATTATTTTTATCTAACCCAAATGAAGTTTTTTAGAGCATATGCATTTTCTTTTTGGAAAATAACTACTGAACATTGTAAATTCTGTGTAGAGTCCGTAGCCCCTGTTTTAAACTGTTTGCTGACTTAATATAAAGAAACATAGCTGCTGTTTAATTACGTTTTCTGTTTTTGGTTGTGCCATGTAGGTTATACAGAAAAGGAATTAAATCAGAAGAAGAACAAAAAAGAACAAAAATCTAAAGACAAATAAGTGCTGTCCGTAGCCCTGTAGAGTCCGTAGCCCCTGCTATATTTATATTTTTTTTCACACAGGAAAATGATAAAACATTTCTAATTTTCTTAGTTTCGTACTTGTGCTGACTAGCTATGCATCTAAATCCTGTATGTCTTGACAATCTTCATTCTGTTGAAAATAATGTTAAATTTGAGTAATTTACAAATTTTCTGATAGATTTCTTTAATGGTCAAACTGATACATTAGACATTTCAGAAGATACTTAAATATATATTTGTGGTGTTTGTAAGTTGAAGTTTATTGTTTTTTAAAGGATAATTACACTTAAAACCAAACAAACAGCTTTAAATATGTGATAGAAACAGATACTGGTGTGGTGTAGAGTCCGTAGCCCCATGTTAATTTTCACATAATTCATTCTTTTGTATTTTTTACTCCTAAACTTACATATGTATAGAGATAACTTATTTGATAGATTTTTGTTGTTGAAATATACATAGAAACAGGTTGAAAATTCAGGACTTTGTTTTGTTTTGACATTTTATGTTACTAAGAAACATACATTTTTCGTGTTTTCTCAAGTAAAGTAATTGTTTTTTCATATTATTGCTCATTTGTTCAAAAGTCAGAAAATTAATACTGTATCAAAAGAATATTATTCCACAGGTCAATTTACATTAAACTACTTTCTTCAATCTACTAAATACAATCAAGTCAGTATGTAGAGCCCGTAGCCCCTGATATTCATTTTATGATTTTCTTTATTTGGTCAAGAAACATATGATTATTCATATCAAACTTGTTTTAAGTGTGTTGTCTACATCTTCGAATACTTTCAAATATAAAAAAATCAGTTTTGTTTCTTTTTTCTCATTTAGATGTAAATTGAAACTTTACATTCCCTGTGTATTTTGGGTATTTGCGCTTTTGATCCTGGTAAATGTTGCAAACAATGAGAGTCAGTGTGGATTCACTTCCAAATTGATAAAAACATAAATATCAAACTTATTTATAACTAATTTATAAGAAATATACATCTTTCTAAATTTTGTAGTGGTGATATGAATTACCGTGTAGAGTCCGTAGCCCTGGTTTCCAATTATATAATTTTCTTTTTAGGGTCAGCAAAACCATATTATTCATATCAAACATGTTCTAAATGTGTTGTTTACATCTTCGAATACTTTCAAATATAAAAAATCAGTTTTGTTTCTTTTTTCTCATCTATATGTAAATTGAAACTTAACATTTCCTGTGTATTTTGTGGTATTTGCACTTTTGACCTCGGGAAATGTTGCAGACAAGGAGAGAGTGGGCGTGGATTCCCTTCAAAATTTTAAAGTACATGTTTATAAAACTAAATAACAAATTTTTTATAAGAAATATATATCTTTTTAATTTTTCGTGTGGTGATATAAACTACCATGTAGAGTCCGTAGGCCCCTTGGGTACATCTATTCAACCGTTCTTAACTTTTTTTTCTACATGTTCCATCCAAGATCTTTTGAAAATTAGTGCCTAATAGACATGTTTGTATATTAATTTAAAAGAATCTGCACTCTGATGGGGTCTGAAAATTGGCCTATGTGAGACTGAAGAGGTACCCTTTATCTTGGCTTAGCCGAAATACAAACTAAGTTGTAAATAGCAATTCTTAAATTAGCATTTATTTCTAATTACAAGCGCTCGACACAATTTTTCCATATTATAATACATGTATATAGAGAAAAAAGGTCTCAAACACCTGTTCAACGGTCATAGTTTTTTAATCATCACCACATTCACAAATAATGCGCGATCGTCAAAATTATTTCGCTGTTCGATCTAGAAAGGATTATTCCAGATAAAATACTTTTTATTTGAAAACAAAATCGATCTATATCTTCTCTACATATGCTATAATAAGGAAACTTGGTATTTTTTCACCTGTGTTTCTAATAGCCGCTATCAGGATGTAGGACTACGATGACGTCATACCGATTCCGGTCACGAACGATAACTCATGCATATCTTTATGCAGGTGTGTTACGCCCAAGGGTTAAAATTCGTATTGCGCCGTTATTTGATGACCAAATTTCGCGAAAGTTGGGATAATATTTTAAAATTATCTATATTTTTTTGAAAATTGAAGAATTACAACTAGGGAATTTGAACTTTAAATAGTCTGCTGAAATCCAAGGGACGCAACTTCGACTTGTTTGTACTGGCGTCCTTAACAACGGTTTTGTTACTAAATTTGTGTGTTTACGAGTCTCAGTTTAGAACAAAAGTAGACATATGTTTTTCTATTATATACTATTCACATTCACAACTATAAGGGGAAATCACTAGTTATCAGTATCAGATTCAATTAAATTTCTTGGGCTAAAAATAGCTCATTGACCTGAGTGCAAAAACCAAGATGGCAGCCTCCATGAATATGTCAGCAAAATAAAATTGCTGTACTTTTTTGGAAAATACGAAGTAAACAGAGGATACTGGAGATTTTATGGACTTGATGTCTAATATCAAAAGCTTATTTTAGTCTGTGGAATAAGTCATGAAGCCGACATAAAAGGAGTGAATGGTGTCAATACACAGGTTCAATAGGCTACATGGTGACTTTGAACTTAGATCAACATGAAATTATGATTACACTGTCTATTTTACCTTATGCAGATTTGCTGTATGATTGACTAATCTCTCTGTATATAAAGTAAATGGTGTTTGTCACATCATCAAAGAACAATTGAACAAAGGGATCCAGTGTTTGTGCATGTTTGTAAGTTGACTTCTACTTTCGGTTTCAAATTAGCACAGAAATAAAGTTTCCTGAAATCAGGTAGATCCACATATAGATTATTTTAATATTTTCACACTACAGTATAACCTGCATTAACAGCCACCTGTAATAAGCAGTCACCTGCTGTAAGCATCCAATCAGGCTTCCTCCCAATGAAAATCACTCTATTTTGCACCTGTTATGAGCATCCACCTGCTGTCTGTGGCCAGTGGTCACCCATTTCCTTAAAAATTGATCAATTTACCTGCATTAAGTGGTCACGGTCAGTTAAATGTTAGAATTAACAAAGTGTCACCATCATTGTATATTGGTTCAGATGTGTGAAACCCCACCTAGTTAAGTCTTTAAACAGTCAACATTTATAGTGTCATCACATAAATTAAGACTTCCAATATACAATTGACATTGTCACTTGTGCCCTTTTTTGAAGATCATTTAATAAGAAACTGAATTATTAATCATCTTAAATAAGATTGGACAAATCAAATATATAATATATAGCTTATATCTAAATATTTGTTTAAATTTTTTACACATTTTGATTTAATCAAATTGTTGTTTTCTTAATTAAGATTATTTTGAATTAGTATTTACATAAGTTTTATGGCTAAAGCCAGTAAAAATAATCACTCACTGCTGCTGGACTAATCATTTTTATCTTAACCTGGATTAAGTGGTCACCTGCTGTAAGCAGCCAATATTGTCACTTCCCTTAACTGGCTTTTTAATGCAGGTTATACTGTATTTGCATAAGATCTAGTGCTATAATATTGATATGACTTGGCATTGAAGCTAATTTCTGCTGTTCTGTCATACATGTATATACAAGACTTTTGCAATGCTTGGGTTTGATATAAATTACTCTTACAAACTTGATTGCCCTAATTTCATAAAATGCAGTTTGTTAAAAGATTGTACACTACTAAAACATGTCAAATTGTCAATATATGCCGCATTATGCCAAAACTTGCATGCTATCAACTTATTATATATAGCCCAGCTGTAACTTGTATATACATGTATTTGATATAGTAAATTCAGCAGTGCCCATTCACATAAAAAACTGCCCAGGACAATTTACCAGAACTTGCTCATGCCCAACATGGTTTTAAGATTCATGATGCAAATAAATATGCAATAGGAAGAAAAGTTGCTTATGTAAAACACAAAAACTCTTAATATATACTACATGTACAGCCCTGCTAGTCTTTAAGCATGTTGCAATGAATAGCTTGTATTTGAAGTCGTTGTGATCTGTCAATTTGTTCTCTTATGATCAGGTTTCACAAACTTTAAATAATGCACTATTCATAACTGAATAAGTCTAACAAGTTTGTCAAAAAATTTACAAAATTATTAAATCTGGTACTTACAATGAATATTTTACACTAATGATGTTATGTACAAGATTCAGATAAAAATCTGACTTCCATGGTTAGGAGTAAACATATAAAAGAATTTTGTTATGATTTGTACATAATGATGTACAGTTTTACCAAATCAATGTATACTTCAAATTATTTGCATTTGTATATGCATTTTACAATATGTAATACCTGATTTGGACACTTCCAATAATATGAATTGGAATACAAGAATATGGCTTATAGACTTGTTTCACATCTATATAATACAGGTTTAACATGTTTAAAGCTATATGACTGACTGTATGGTGCAAATAATCAAATAAAAAATCTATCTGGGCTCTGGAAGTCTATCTGAAAGGTCATGTGAAGTTATATGTCTTAACACATGCAGCTTGATAATTGCTTCATAAAAATGTAACGTCTTGCATGGACTTCCTGCAAGTGGGTTTTTTTTTTCATTTCACTAGGTAAATTGTAAAAAATCATTTTCACTTGCAATTTTGTATAACATTGGTGTGACAATTAAAAGGATAATGCCTCTTTTGGCTCTGTACAAGGAATGACATTATAGATTGTCCAACAGTACTGGGTTCATTTAGGATTTTCATAAAAGATGAAATCTATGTGTGGAATCTTTGTGATGATTAAACTTTTTTGTACAATTTGTATCATTTTTAGCACAATGTGAGCTAGGTGATTCTATATTAACATATTTTAACATTTATATTAACAAATATTAAGTCTGTTCTCAACTACCTAGCCCATTTCTTCTATCAAATGCTGAATTTACATAGAAAAAAGTAAAAGAAACACTGCATATATTTTTTACCTCTTCATATAATTTGTTTACTTTAACTTGTTCATATTGTCATCCATTCCTCACAAAATACAATGCAATTTGTAGAAAATATTGTTAAAACCTTGTTATACTATTAATAAGAGTTAACTTCACACCCCAGTGTTGTCATCCTATTTAAAAGTTTGGAAGCTAAATCTCTTAAGCAGTTTCCTGAACTGTATTTTATCTTGTTCACATGTTAGGATTGATTTACACTTTTTTGCCCATTTTGGAACATTTTTATTGAGAAATTTATACAAATTTACTTCTATATTGATCTGATCTTTTTATTTCTATAAAAATCAGATTTAATAATCTTGATGGTTGTATTTCAAATAACTATACTTTCTTTTCTGTTACCATAGCAACCAAAGCTTTCAATAGAGACGCATAGCATTTGATTGCGGTCTTTTATACTGTGCACATCTTGCATTCCAAGTTTCATTTTTTGGCGTATACAGTATTGTAGCAATAACTGAATCTCATTTTAGGACTGTATTTACTTATTCTGTTTTCATGGCAACCACTCATTAAAAAGTGATATAAATAATGTGATGTAATGTTTGCATACTGATATTATATAATTATTAAGCACCTCAATATTGTTTTGTTTTTTGGACTGGATTTAAGTAACATGTTTGTAATGCTTAAGAACTAGGATATTTGTTGCCTTAGAAACGACCTTAGCAACGAGTAAATAAGTCAGTGCCAATTCATTTTTTTACAGTTTCACTTTTATTAAGTGATAAATGTGATAATATTTAGAATCAAAATAATGTAAAAACTAGGTTTATTTGAATATCATAATTTTAGTAAAAATGATGAAGTATCCATGGCAACGAGAACCTATCAACTAAAAATCATTTCTTTATCCGACTGTTTTCAATCATAGATTGGATAACCAGAAAATTAAGAACTGGGCATGCTTTCAGAATTTAAACTTCAACTTAATACATGACATTCTTAGCCAGAATATAACTTTCTACTGTAAACTATTATTTCTGTGTATAAAATACATTTATTTTGTTTTCATGGTAATAAATAATAGTTACAATGAATGAGTTTAGCATGTTGTGTTGTTACATTTTATATAACTATATCAACATAATGTTTGAATAAGCTTTCTTTAGAATTGAAAAAAGACTTGTTTTACAAAAAAATAAAATATTTTCAATTAATGAAAATGGTTACCATGACAACCAAATATTAACAATTCAAAAAGAAAGTGCTTCCATCGTGTGAGAATATGTGACTCTTAAAGTATCAAATTTAAAAGACAGTTTGAAGGGAGATCAATATTTAACATTCATTATTTATTTTGTTCTGTTGCCATGGATGGTAACATACTTCACAGTATTGTCTTAAACATGTAAATTCTTGATAAATTATTCATTTCCCATAATTTGAGCCACTTTGGCAACAGGGCCAAATTTGGGAGTAAACGCACCTACTCCTTTGGTGCAGTCCAGAGTGATGCAAAGTTAAAGGTTGGGATTTTCAATGGACCCCAGATTCGTGAGCTCATCAAGGATGTAGCATTTCCAAGAAAACTCAGGCACCTTGAATTGAAGGCTTGGGAGTCGTTTGTTAAAGTGGTACAAACTTTCCTAGGCAATAACAAAGCCCCAAACTATGAAGATCTAGTCCGTGATATGCTGAAATCAGAATGTCACTGAAGATTCACTTCCTTCACTCACCTTGACTTTTTTCCGCCAAATCTATGTGATGTTAGAGATGAACACGGTGAGAGATTCCACCAAGACATCAAGAAATGGAAAAAAAAGTATTAAGGACGCTACAACCCAAATAGGATGGGTGACTACTATAGGTTCCTACAGCGGGATACTTCAGCCAGTCATAAGCGCAAGACCAAGTGCTTGGCACACTTCTGAACTATTCTAAATGAGACTGTTGTGATCTGCATTACTTTCTGTACTTTTGTAACGTTAACGGTCATGACTGTATTTTAGCGTCTTCATGTAAGGTTACCTCCCTTGTTAGCGAGGCAACATTTGTAAACGGGTAACGGTAGACGCTCATTCAAAGACAAAGTAGGCGCTTGCAAATGTGCTTCCCGTGCATAAGTTCCAAAGAACATCAAATATATGTATGTACCAATCAGATTCTAGTTCCGGTATGCGTGGGCATCAGGTGGGTATAAAAGGCGAAACTCGACAGAGAAAATTGGAGTCTGGCAGGAGACTCCGAAGGGTTCGCATCGCTCTTCTAGTAATCATCAGGGCTTTGTTGTACGATTAGAGTTACGAAATCTATGGATCCGCGTTCTCATAGAAAGCCAAAGGTATCGTGAGAGGGTCATAGATAGTTAACTATAGTGCCGGGTCGTGGTGTTACAGGGAAGAGGTTGGAACGTCGTGGTTTGGTGAGTTCGGGTTGAAACCGTAGGTTAGTCATAGAACCTGGTGTGTTGTGGGAGTTGTTGGTTATAACTCCTGGTGGTTTCAACGCCTCTTGTGCTGAGGCTCGAACGAGTTTGTAGTGATTAAGTGTGTGTTGCCTTGGGTTATTGGTTGTTCTTTTGACGGATTGGTTGAGTTTGTTTCTGGTTGGAACTCCTGGTGGTTCCAACACCTCGTGCGTTGAAACCCCAGCCTTGTATGATAGTTTGTGTGAGTTTCTTTTGTTACCGCTCGGATCATGTGTATATAATTGTTTGTTTGTTGATTATCGTCTATATATTTAATTTAAGTTGTTGTTTCTAATCATTGGTCAAAGTAGACCCCGAGGAAAATAATTATATATTGTATGAAGCATTTTATTAGTGTTGAATAGTTTTCCACAAACTACTCGGTGCACGTTACACTTTCTATGATTAGTTCTGGTGTCTTTGTGTATTTTGTCTAAACCAATTGTATGATGTTACAAGTTAGTTCTACAATAAAAGCCGTTCACATCAAGGTATTGGCATTCTTTGGCACATTCCTATAACTAAAAATCCTGACGTGATAGAGAAATTCTGATAGCAGGTTTAGAATCAGCATGCCTGATTAACCGTAAGTCAGGTGTTTGTTTTGGTAGCAGACACATTTTTTGTTGACCAGTGTATAATAGTTGGGTGCCTAGGAACGGTGGAATCAAGTAAGAACCGGGAATGTTCAATATATACGCTTGGATAGAAGGTACGGGGGCTTACAATGTTCGGATTATGGAGAAGTAACATCAACTGGAGAGAGGACGGGTCGGACATCACTGGTTTGGATCGGAATGGAAACTGTACATCTATTTTCATGATGGAATTAATGTAAATAACATTTAATATTTATTGAACGATTATTTATTGAATTATCTTGATAGATCGTTGACTTTGTGAATCTATTCTTGAACGCTCACGTACTTTACCAGTTGAATTAAGTCGCGTAATTCAATTTTATCTATCTTAGTTTTGATGTATTTCGTTTCAGTTTACTATTACAAATGAATACGTCTGTTAATTTATAATATTGTTTTTGTATTGTATTTTGTTGTATACTCTGCTAGCTACAGGCCATACAATATTGGGTTTGTGTTTTTGCACGTACGCATTATTTTTTTTCACGCACGTTACAATATATAATCATAAATGTCAAAATTTTCACACGCTATGCTTGCGAATAGTAACAAGACTGGAACTACACTAATACAATGACATAACGTCATCTATGATCATTCTTGTACCCAAAGTCTAGTAGAATTCTCAATTCAATAGTTAGATCGAGAATCTTGATTACCTCTGAGAACGAGAATACTGTATGATATACAACTAGATGATTTTTTCATATACCCTGGTGATGGATAGTTTAGGTTCTGTAAATGTGCCTGAATTCCCTTAGAATTGAGCTTATAGGGTCACAGCAACCCTGAACCCATGGTCAGGGCTTTGTTCAGGGCCCGTAGTGGGCCTGTAAATACGTCCCCCCCCCCTGGAACCCCAGTCTGCTTATTTACTTTCCGCACCCCCTCCCGTAACTTGAATTTTCCACCCCTCATAACTGGAAATCATGGATCCGCCTATGGCGTTTAAATTATTATTAAGACTTTAAACCTAATTTAAACTGTAAGTTCAACTCTTAAAAGACAAGTCACATTGAAGCGTAATATAATTGACATAACATTAGTAAAATATAACGAGCAGTTTTGTTTTACACATTCTTACCCCCCAAGCCTAAGTTTTTATTGCATTTTTTGGCGTTTGTACTTTTTACGAATTTCTGGACCAATGTGTACGAAGCTACATGTACTCTGCGTAATGGTAGCTACGCGCCTGACAGATATCTGCTTAGTGTATGCCAATTAATAAAATTGCCTGTCATGCATATTACTTGTATTTCACCCCACAGATTCATTTGTGAGAAGACTTTGCATGTCTTTTTCATTAATAGGCCGTGCCCATACTTATATTAATAAAGTTATCGTTGTAAGGTTTATGTTTTATATTTTAAATATGAATGTAACTCCGTACGAGAATGTTCTATTTTTGTCCTCAGCAATGTAGACGTTGTTTTCGGAAAATGTAATGACACAGTTTAGTATGTATTTTCGGAAAGTCGATATTATGTACGTGGATTCAATAATGGATATGACGTACCAATAGGTTTATGAGAGAGTAGTTTTAATAACACTGAATTGTTAAATATTCCCTACATCAACACGTAAAATGGCAGAGGTATGTAGATTTTGTTATGTTCATAATATTATACTCGTGTGTGTACTTAAGCATTTTCTTTTATTTCATTTTTTGTTAATAACTATCAAATTCACAGTCTAGCTTTAATATAGTAATCAAAGCGCTGAGAGACTAAATTTGTTTGGGTTTGAAAAATAAAAGTATAATTGGGCTGCAACATAAGTATGTATACAAAGACCATTCAGTGACACTTGTTTGCTAGGTAGAAAAACATATGACCAGATTGATGAAATTATGAAGTAGTGAGCCCACATTTTGTACTGATTTTTACTCTAACAAATGATGAGGACTTTAGTATGGTGGCTGATTGATGCCATGTCGCATTGGCGTTTCGGGGGGTGTTTTCGCTTCGCTCTTCCTCAGGCAAAAGCCCGACAAATTATGAAAATGCGTTATATTTGTGTTTTTTTTCTCCATTTGTTTCATATCTTGAACAAGCAGTAGATTTGAGCTCTCGAATAGTTTGATAGTTGAGATACGGGTTTCAATCTTAAATAAAACTGGCAGCTCAATATTTTACAAAAAGTTAAAGTAGAATGTCAATGAATTGGACCAGAAAAAATCAATAGTGTCCACCTGTCCAGTCTATCTGCTGTGTTTATATATGTTGTTATATAGTCTCTTGACCCGGGACAATGGTGGCTACCTATGCTCGTAAATGCCAGATTATAAACCCTAATATAACAAAACTTGTCACTAGTATTCCACATTTTTATTTCGAGAGCTCTAATCTGCTGCGTGTTTAAGATATGAAACAAATGGAGAAAAAATACTGATGTTTTTACTTTTTTATGGAAAGGATTTTGTCAAAAAAATTCTTTCCATGTCAGCGTTCTGCGAAATTTGAAAAGAAAGAACAACTCAACAGAAAACAATGAGTGAATGCGCCCCGAAATAGTGCTACGGAAAAATGTGTATACCATCAAACGCAGATTAATTGAATAAAAAAACTAATTTAACCAAATACTTAAGATTATGATATTCAATGTTTTTTCACATTAATTAAACATTATTTTAACTAGTACGGAGAAAAGGTATTTTGTATGATTGTGCATTATCTGCCACACGCTTGTATATTTTACACATTTAGCGATCTTATTCACAGCTGGAGTTTATAGTGAGAACGTTTAAGCGTTGAGAAGGTTTCAAAGTTAAGCAACGACTTGTACGGTCATTTGTTGGATGGGTGACCGAGGTAGTTTTTAATAAAACGTAAGCTTGATGCACTGTACTTTATTTTGGTTTAGGCTACAACAATGTGATCATATGTTCGTCGGATTTACCGCATTTTAATTCCGAAAATGAAAGAAAATTGCTTCCACACTTCGATATTTGAACCGCATCAAGATTTTTTAAAAGTTATTTTTTGTTACTCGACCAATAAATTTTATGGATAACCAATCATCTGACGTGTAAATATCAATATAATTCGCTATACCTTGACTAAAATTTCAACCAAACAGTCATGGTTTGTTAACATACATCATAAGCTATGATAATGACACAATCTGTTGTTCCTTTGTTTTTCTTTATACTAAAATTCTATCTAGTTAATATGCACAATAAAATGAATACGTCAATAATAAATGCCATGCATATTTACCATGAACTTTATATTCAAACATGATTATCAGATAACTTAGATAATTATGGAGACATAGTTCTGCCATAAGATAACCAGATATTTCATTAACGTCACGTAACTAATTAACTAGATAATTAACTAGTTAATTAAGTGGTTAACAAGTTACGTTACAAGTTAGTATCGTTTTCAATAAATAAAATATCATAGCAGTAAATACATGTAAGTTATTGTCCACAACTGCCATTCTTGTATAAGTTTACCAATTTAAAGTTAAGTGGTAAACTAGTTATGTAACTAGTTTATCCTATAATTAATTAATTAATTAAGTGATTTTCTAGTTACCGTAACTTGCACTAACTTGCATTATTATCCTGTTATTATCTTTAATTTATTGAAAACAAATTAACAAGGTACGTAACTAGTTAACCACTTAATTAACTAGTAACTTATCTGGTTAACTAGTTACGTAAGTTGTTAACCACTTAATTAACATGTTAGTTATGTGGTTATCTGATGGCAAAAATATGCCACCATAGATAAAAATCTATTAAACATTATGAAAGATAGACAATTATATATATTTTTTGTGGGTAGCGTGTAATAAATATTGAAGTGCAGGTCACGATTAAGGTGATTATTATAATTGATTTTAAACCCGATACACATATCAGTAATTTGTCAATCGAACAAGAAAAAGATATATACATATACATTTTATTGTAATTAACATGCGAGTATATTTTATAGTCATGTTAGGTAGTTTATAAATATGTCTAGCTAGAACAAATCACAAAAATATATTTGAAACATCATAGGAAAGCACACAAAAACAGTGAAATTATGACAAGATAGTTACCATGAGAAAATAAACATTTATAAAGAAACAAATGGTTCTGATATTTTAATGAAAGATCGATTAATTTTCACCGAGTGAGCTAGAGAGTGCCCTACCCATGGAAAAATCTCAGTCAATGTTCTTACGTGATAACAATATTCTAAATCGGAATGCATATTGGTCAATTGTTCACATTCTGGCATATCAGTTGCTTTGTTATACTTTCTCCTGCGTGAAAATATATGAGGTCATATTTTCCTCATGTATATCCATGGAATAATGAAACCTCATTCCATCGTAAATCACGACATATCTCTAGATCTATATTTTTATGCTTTGTTCCAGACTAATGCCAAGAATAAGAATGCTGCAAATAAAAAACAAGTAGATGTCAAAGTTAAATATGTAGAAACAGATCCTAACGAATTTTGTACTAAAACATGTCCAGCAGACTTAACACTTATTATAGAGGGAAGGGCACTACTAGTTAGCAGATTCTTATTAGGAAACCTATCTCCAGTCTTTGATGCAATGTTTTCTGGAGATTTTAGAGAAAAAGATAATCAGACGGTTACACTGCCAGGGAAGAAATTTAACAATTTTGTTGAATTTATGCGATGTATGAACCCACGCAATCCTACACCAGTATCTGTAGATAATGTCTATGATGTCCTTCCTATGGCATATGAGTATGAAGTTAAATATTTGTTGACATCCTGTGAGACAACATTGATGAAATTATCTGAAACTGCTGAAGATAAATTGTACAATATTCTCAAGATAGCTACAATGTACAATCTGAATGAATTAACAGTACAATGCATGAAATTAGCAGCAGACAGACCACATGGTCAAATAGAAGAGATTGGAAGATCATACGAATTAGATAAAAACACAATAAATGCAGTTAAGGCACAAATGTTGACTAATTTGACAACTAAACACAAAGATATTTTTGTTCATATCACCACGTCCGAAGCTTTGTACAGATTTCTTGGTATTAAGTCCAAAGAACTGAAGTTGTTGTCAGCGTTTAAGAATGGTAAAGTTCTCGGTGATTTTAGAAAATTGCAAGTGAGTACTGCCCTTAAAGAATCATTTGATATGTGTATTGATGGCAATATATTTTCTGTGGTAATAAAGAAATCCAAACAAAGTTTATCTGGAGACGTTTATAAAGCACATAATTACATTTGTTTAACAACAAAACTTAAATATGTCCAAGTTTCCCCTGTTGAATGTGTAAGTGGAATATACATAAAAAATTGGATAGATGAAAAAGAAGATATATATCGAGAGAAGACTTTCTCCATCAGCGAATCCAGTACTTGCACGTTAACATTGCCCGATGAATACTGTGTAGATTTTCTGTTGGACAAAAATGCTGGTTATGTAAAAGAAGGAATATTTGATGTGGAGGTGTATTTGCTTATAGTGAACAAGTAACCTCAATTTTTAATTTAGAACCTTAAATTAACACACACCCAAAAGCCCATGGTAACTAAAAGTTCTATTCAGCAATTAAACAATTTACGTTATGAGGACAAATGGCAATTAAAATGTGACTGCTTTTAATTTGTAAGTGATAGATTCAGACTTGTTATAATTCTTTCAACAAGTATTACTTATTTGGAATATTCAGATTGATCATGATGACATGAGAATAAAATATACAAAAATACATTATAACATTGTTCTTCAGGTTAAGTGTGATTGTTCACATCCAAAATTTAAACGTAATGGTGACGACCATGCATACATAACTCATAGCTAGCCTTTTGTCAGGGACAGTAGATGTTTATATTCACAAACATAGAACAAACTACAACGTATATATACATCTTATAAATATAAAAGTAGTGTCCAATGCTAGATTTAATAATTATGTAACATGTATGTATACAAAACACTGTAGACTTGAAAGAATAAATGTATATAAAGACTTATTAATGTATATTCTATTTTCTTTCATTTATCCGTACTGCTCGTTATAGACCTGTTAAAACTGTAATGGAACCATAGTTGGATTTAATTATCTTATTTTAGTGTTATATTTATCCACACTTATTTGCATACAATATTAATTTGGAGTATATATCTAGGATTAGCATCTGTCATAAAACGGCTGTGTCGAGGCTTTATGGTGCTCTCTACGTAAAAAGTATTCTGCAGCATAAAAAAACAAAGTGCTAGAGATTTTATCTGGTTCTCAAACAATGATCATGGCCGCGCCCTATGTAATGCATTAGATATTGGATAATTATGTTTTCAAATGAGCATTTCTCACTACTCAGGCTTAAATCAAAGGATCATTTTACAAGAATTGCAGAAGATACCTATTTTAGTTCTTTGGTTACATTAATTTATGCAAAATAAAGTATCCGAAATTCTAACGAGACTAATCCACGTCCGAATTGTGTTCACTTGAGATATGTTTTTGTTAATCGTCTATTAGAAGTACTTAATAATCAATATGGACTACGGAATAGTACACTTCGCTGGATTGACTCATATCTTCGCCCACGTGCATGTCGAGTCAACGTCAATACTAGTTCATTATCTGTACGTCCATTAGATTGCAGTGTTCCACAAGGTAGTTGTTTGGGTCCGTGGCTATATTTTACTTATGCAGGAACCTTATTTGATGTCATTCCATCTGATATATCAGTGCATGGTTTTGCGGAAGACCACGCTGTTAATAAAAGATTCTGTCCAAACAATCAGAATGAAGAAGCAAATGCCATTTCTGATCTTGAAGATTGTGCCCTAACAATAAATTCATAGATGAATGAAAATAAATTAAAATTGAACAACTCAAAGACTGAGTTTATCATGTTTGGAAGCAGAGCACAGTTGAAAAATTGTTTAACCCAGTCAATTAATATTGCTGGCGAAACTATAAAATCTGTGAAGACAATTCGCTATTTATGGGGCCTTTCTTGATGAAAACTTAAGCTTTAAAGATCAGATCAAAATAAAGTAGAACTGCCATGTTCAATTATTTACGTATCAAAAATATAAGAAAATATTTGGATAAAGATGCAACAGAAACACTAGTCCAATCTTTGGTCATGTCCCACATCAATAACTGTAATCTGATCTTGTATGGAATTTCAAAATGTGATCTAAGCAAATTTCAGCTAATTCAAAACATGTGTGCAAAACTAGTATTAAGGCTAAAGAAATCTGACAGATCAAAAGATGCTTTGTACTCACTGCACTGGTTACCAGTCAAAGCAAGAATCAACTTTAAAATATGTACTTTCATGTAAAAATATTTACTGGAACTGCACCTGCATATCTGACTGAAATTCTCCGAAAGCCTTTACAAAGTAGATCTGGTCTTAGATCTGAAAAATCCATAGACCTCAATTTTTTGGTTCCAATAAATAAGAAAATAACATTCAGTGACAGAAGCTTAAGTACAGTTGACCCCATGCTATGGAATAAGCTACCAGATGATATCAAATTATCACCTTCTTTGGATGTATTCAAAAAACGATTGAAAACTCACTATTTCTCTAAATTTTATGTTCTATTCTAAAATTGACATGGCTAGTTAATGCCTCAACATACAATGGTAAACATACTAAGTGATTGAATGAATTCATTATGTCGTGAGAATGAGGATTGCCTTGCTCTCTGTCATTTTCTACCTTGTTTCATATGACTGCATTACAGCTTAAATAAATTTTCCCTTTAAAGGTGATGGTTAGATACCTTTGGGGATGTATTAAGGGCCCTTTAAAGGTGATGTTTCGATACCTTTAGGGAAATGTCTGGTTAACAATGGCGTTATGTTAGACTGTTCAGGACACCAACTTTTAATATCAAATAAATAAATAAAAAAAGTAAAATTAGTGATAAAAATGTAAAATTAAGTAGAATCATGAACTTTGAATAATGTAGGTAAAAAAATATGAAATACAAAAGCTCAATAAAACAATAAAAAAATACACTTACACACAATATTACATCATGTGTGATAAATTTTATTTTGTTTTGTGTTATTGTACATACAATATGTATTTATGGTGGAGGGTTTTTACTTATTTATTGTTTTATAATCTATCTTTTTGTACAACGCCATTGAATATGTAATATAGAAATAGGCGTTTAATCAAATGAAAAAATTAAGTTTAATCGTCGGTTAAATAAACGTGCAATCTGAAAAATCGAAATCGAATGTCCTATATTGTTCCGAACTCCTACTAAAGTTACTATCGTCAGCAAATGATCATGCTAGATTAAGAAAACGTAATACCTGTATAATAACTGAGGAGGTCGCCATGATAATGTAACTAAAAATAGAAATGGCATGCTAAAAATCTGTTATAAGGTTAAAAAAAAGGATCGCACGATTTAACACGCACTTGTAATGACCACACTCTCCTTTAAAACGCACATCTTTTAAAAAAAATACGAGAAAATAGCTTCATAATCATTTTTACAAATTGTGTAGCACAGTTCTATCAGTACTTTGATTTGTTAAATCCATGCAAAACAGCAGCGTGTTCAATTACCCTGAACGTTCCGAAACTTTCCGTAACGTTAGAGTCGGGACAACTCAACCCAGAGACAACTCAACCCAAAGACTACTCAACCCGAGAAAACTCAAAACCTCACTAACTGTTTGAGTTGTCCAAACTTTGGGTTGATTTATCCATAGGTTAATTTGTCTACGGGGTGAGTTGTCCCGTATCCGTAACGTTCGCTAACAATCGTTACTGAACACGCTGCTGTCTAAAGCTATATGAATTGTATTTTCGGAAATTATTGTGACCCAGTTTAGAAAGCTTTTCTGAAAGTCGATATTATGCATTGACGAAGATCGCCTGTGTTTAAAACGATACTAAATTAGAATACATCAACACATAAAATGTCAGAGGTATGTAGAATTTTAACATGATATTTTGTTATGTTAAATGTGTTTAGGTAAAATATTTATCTGTTTTTCATTATCAAACTTTTAAATGGTTTGTACCGAAATATTCGCACAATGTCTAGCGTTTGAATTGATTTCTTAATTTAAAACTATAAATGATTGCACTGATGGTGCACATAGTGCAGCTCTTGCCGTTCAAATGTACACTGTTCTTGTTATGTTATTTCATAAAAAGTGGGGTACACTGTTCTTGTTATGTTATTTCATAAAAAGTGGGGTACACTGTTCTTGTTATGTTCTTTCATAAAAAGTGGGGTACACTGTTCTTGTTATGTTCTTTCATAAAAAGTGGGGTACACTGTTCTTGTTATGTTCTTTCATAAAAAGTGGGGTACACTGTTCTTGTTATGTTCTTTCATAAAAAGTGGGGTACACTGTTCTTGTTATGTTCTTTCATAAAAAGTGGGGTACACTGTTTATGTTATGTTCTTTCATAAAAAGTGGGGTACACTGTTCTTGTTATGTTCTTTCATAAAAAGTGGGGTACACTGTTCTTGTTATGTTCTTTCATAAAAAGTGGGGTACACTGTTCTTGTTATGTTCTTTCATAAAAAGTGGGGTACACTGTTCTTGTTATGTTCTTTCATAAAAAGTGGGGTACTTTTAAGAGGACTCTTCAATCATTAAACGCTCTGTCGTTGTATATTGTGAGTCGTAATTCTAAGTATATATTTTGAAGTTGGAATTATTGAGTCGGGGCGTTGGTTTCATACGCTTATGTTCAATATACCAGAGACAAAATAGTTTAAGAGCTTAACTTTAGAGTCAGCCGAGTAAGTTTTTTTTCTATAAAAAGACATCATCTTAAACATAACTGTGGTCAAAACTTTTAGATATTCAGTGTATAGCATAAACATATAAAAGCGATATTTGTATTTATTTGAAAAAAAAATTGTTCATTAGAGGAGTTCGAAATAGATAAATGTCTATTTTCTTTGCAGTCCATAATAGCGTTACTTTGATAATGGGTTTTTAACTCAGTCTATGAAATAAAATATTACCGTTATATATACCAAGTTAAATCAATACTTGAAATGACATTGCTAATTTTTGGTTAAACAGATAAAACCAATTCAATTTAAAACTAGCGATGACTAGCGGGTCACCCTTGGAATAACGCTCAATTACTTTAGTCGATCAATTTGAATAAAAAAGGTATAATTGTTGGATTTTATAAAGTCACTGTGTGATTTTAATCGACGTGTTATTGGGTAAAATAGTACAGAAAGACACTCAAACATGTTCTAATATTGTCTTCAGTAAATGTAAATAGTATGTTCGAAAATTAAACTGACCTAGTTTAGAATATATTCCCTAAACTATCAATAAGTTCTATATCAATGGATAGTCGCCTAATATTTTCATAAAATTTCACAAAGTGCCATTATTATGTAATATTTAAATTGTATGAAACTTGTTGACGATAGCAATATTTATATTCTATATTCAGGCAGATGTCAAGAATGGTGCTCGTTACAAACAAGTAGATGTCAAAGTTAAATTTGTAGAAACTGGTCCAGATGAATTTTGTAGTAAAATATGTCCAGCGGATTTAACTCTTATTATAGAGGGCAAGTCATTACTAGTTAGCAAATTCTTATTAGGAAACCTATCTCCAGTCTTTGATGCAATGTTTTCTGGAAATTTTAGAGAGAAAGATCAGCGAACCATTACATTGCCGGGAAAAAAATTCAACAATTTTGTTGAATTTATGCGATGTATGAACCCACACATTTCTAAGCCGGTAACTGTGGATAACGTCTATGATGTATTTCCTCTTGCACATGAGTATGAAGTTAAACATTTATTGCCAGCCTGTGAGAGGGCCTTAACCAAATTGTCTGAAAGTGCTGCAGATGAGTTGTACAATGTTCTAAAGATTGCTACAATGTACAACCTGGATGAATTAACTGCAAACTGTATTAAATTAGCAGCAGACAGACCGCCTGGTGAAATTGAAGAGGTTGGAAGAACATATGAATTAGATAAACACACAATCAATGCAGTAAAGGCACAAACTTTGACTAATTTGACAACTAAGCATAAAGATATCCATGTTCATATTACCACATGCGAAACCTTGTACAGAATTCTTGGTATTCAGTCCAAACAACTAAAGTTAGTTACAGCATTTAAGAATGGTAAAGTTCTCGGTGATTTTAGAAAATTGCAAGTGAGTATCACTTTCAATAAAGCATTTGATATGTGTATTAATGACGATGTATACTTGATGAAAATTCAAAAGACCTGCGTACGTGATGGAGGGTGGCTTGGGTTTGTTAAAAAGTACATTTGTTTAACAACTAAACGTAAATCAGTTCATGCTAACTTTGTTCGATGTGTAAGTGGTATATACATAAAAAATTGGATATGCGAAGAAATGGATATATATTTGGAGAACACATTTGTGTTGCATGACTCAAGTGTTAGTTCATTTACATGGCCTGATAAATACTCTGTTGATTTTCTGTCGGACATTAAGGCTGGTTATGTTCAAGAAGGAATGTTGGATGTAGAGGTGTATTTGTTTATAGTTAACAAGTGACTTAAATATTGAACTTAGACCCTAAAATCAACACTCCTCCGATCGCCCATTGTGACTTAAAGTTCTATTGAGCAATAACATGTTTTAAGGGACAAACTGGCTGTTAAAAATGAGACTTCAATAGAATTTATGTTTGTTAGTTGGTTTTAAATTCAGACATGTAATACATATTTCAACAACAATTACTTATTATGAACAATATATAATGATCATTAGCATTAAATGTACATAAATAAATTCTAGCATTGATATTGAGGTACTGTAACAATGTTTTACAAACTTTTAATTCTACTTTCACAAGTCTTGTCTTATGCCCTGATGAACGTAATGGTGGAGACAATGCTGACATACTCATAGTTAGTCTTCATTCAAAGGTTATATCTGTTTGTATTCATTATTATTATTCATGGCTAATATTAATTTTTGTCCTCATAAGTTGTGTGTAACGAATGATGAATTCATTCAGTTCAAACAGATAACAAAAAAGTTAAGAAATAAGTAAAATATGGCTCATGAAAATAGAAATGCAAAACCTTATTAACATGTAAGTTAGTGTAAATATATGATTATTATTGTCAAGCCATAGATTAGAAGTTGAAGTAGGGCGTTGGAATAAAGTACCTCGTGACGAACGTAAATGTAAATTTTGTGGAAATTTAGAGGACGAATTTCATTTTATATTAGAATGTTCATTGTATTTACGTTTAAGAAAAAAATATATAGATTGTTACTTCTGGAAACGTCCAAATATACCAAAATTCATACAACTGTTTACATCAATCGATTCTAATACCATTCAAAATTTAGCTGTTCATATTTACAAAAGTTTTAAATTACGAGACAGTGTGGTATATGTTTAAAAATTTCTCAATAATCTTCTCTATTTGTTCATTGTTAAATTGTGTTTTGCACTTCCTCATCATAACTGTATTTGTATTTATACTTATACGCCATTACCGATTTATACAATTGAACGTATTTATACCATATATATTATTTACTTCTGTATTGTATTTATGTTGTAATATTTTCATAACCTGTAAACTGTTGGGCGTCATGCCTTATTTTGAATAAAGTATCTATCTATCTATCTATCTATTTATGTAACAGGTATGTTAACAAAACAGTATAGACTTGAACGCACATGGTATATGTTTATCACACAATGAATGTGTTCGTCTTTAATTCAAGAATAAGTCGCACAACACCGAGTTTATATTTGATTGTTATTAGTTTATGAGACTCGTTTAATAATTAACGTCAAGTGAGGTAGACGTTTCTCTTCCTAGTAAACACCAGTACGAGACACATATTCAACGTAAGCAGCTATTTATTTCTTACATTAAGAGCCATTGTTCTTTCACAATTAGGTTTAGGTGTGGTATGAACTATGACATTAATTTTGAACGATGCCCTATCAGGTAACATAAGATAGTTAACAATCGGTAGTAACCGCATTAATTTTTATGCACGCTTTATACAATGTATTTTTGTACCATAATTGGTATTAACTTAATTTTTATTAACAAAATGATTATAGTTGTTTAAAAATGATTTTGATAAATTTTCTACCGCTGCAAAATTTTAAGTTAATCGCCAAATTTTTACAGTGCATGTATATGTGAATTCATTTGTAATAACACCAACCAAGTATTGTTATTTGTATTTTGTTGATAAAATTATTTCATCTCACATAATGTTTTAAATCAAATGTCTCTACTTTTACCTATAATTATCAAACTTATAATATCAGTCCTTAGTCTCAAGCCTACAGATAATAACTTATCAAATAAGGCAGGAATGTGTTACTTTGTTACTCTTATTATTATATCAATTCATGCAAATAGTTGGTATTCTGAGTATTTTTATTAATCAGAAATGTTTTAACCGAACCCTCAATTATTTTCATTATAAAAAGATGTTTCTCCTATTCATGAAATACATTTGTTGCATGTTAAAGTGATTACTTTTCGTGAAAATTTGTCTGAGTGAAAACTTTGTGATTTAGCGAGTATGAGTAAGTTTCTACTCGATAAACTGTAATAGAAATTTATTTGTACTAAGTGATCTTATATGAGACTATTTTTTCCACACTTGGTTGCATACAATATTATGGAGTATTAAACTAAGTGTTGCATCTGTTGTCATAATACGGCTATGTGCAAAGGTTTTGTGGTCTCTTCCTGGGTGAAAAAAAATCTGCTTCATTATATAATTACAGTGCTGGGAAATGAGCATCTTCAGCGTAATTATGTATCTAAAAAAGACATGACATGCTATAAATGTATTGTCAGTAGTTGGAAATGAGTATTGCACGATTCTTTTTTATAAACGCATTCTTCTATAAAAGCACATACGAGTGTGCTGTACCTATTTCAGTAGCACCGTCCCATCAGTACTATCATTACTTTGATTTGTTAAATCCAAGCTGAATGGTTTGCTAGCAATGTACAACCAAAGGTGGTCGACAGAATTCCAAAGCATTGAATGTTTCTAGTGCATTAGAGATTCTACCACCCACTCTAAATAATTGACACAACCAATCAATTTTATATGTACTCGTTTTAATATTTATAAATATGTGCTAATTCTGTCAATAAAGATTTAAATAGTATTTTCGGAAATCATAATGACATAGTTCAGAATGTATTTTCTGAAAATCGATATCATGTATTGAATAAAGGATATGACGTTAAATCAACTGCTCCCTGAGAGAGAGAGAAAGAGAGAGAGAAAGTAGGTGTACTGTCAACGACGATATCGGATTAAATTGTAAAATATTCTTTATAACATCACGTGAAATGGCCGAGGTATGTAGATTTTTTCTCATTTTTTATGTTTATCATGTGTTAATTCTAAATATACATGTATATCTGTTTTTCATTATTGAATTTTTTATAAATACATAAGTAAATTATATGATTTTTTAAGCGCCATAGTGCCATGATGTAAACTTATTTCATGTCGAAACTTGGCCAACAATATCTAGCGGTTGAAATATATTCTTAATTCAGAACATTAAATGACAACATTGCGAATTTTACCAAATGTTAAAGAAGTATGAGCTATTTTACTATAGGTATATGCCGTACTGTAGTACATACAGACGATAAAAAAATGGTTGTTTCTAATATAAAATGTAGAATACCATTTGTAATTGGTTTAAATTCGCATGACCAAAACCAACTACGCAATTATGAGTGCAATGTTATTAATAATTTAGTGAAATAACATCTAAGCTGGTTGTTGGTTCGATGTATCGTGCAAGAGTTGTCATAAGCAAATCCAAAAGATCATAAGGGATAACAAGTTTTACATAGTAATACAAGGAAAAATAAAAAAACTTACCAAATTTTGTTGCAGATGTACTCCTGTGGTTAAAATTTGCCATTTTAGGGATCACAGTTTTCTATACAGCTAAATACTAAGGTGTTGAAAGAATTCGTGTAAAATGCTCTTAGAATTTAGCTCTCATGTAAGCTGCCTATTGTCCTCGGACCAGCTTGCTAGAAATTGGTACTTAGTCAAACTTAGACAGCAAAATATATGTAGATTGAAATGTTTATTGTGTCTCTTATTCATGTTATATTTTGGTGACTTCACAGTTTAAATACAGTTTCCATGTATGTTGTGAATAAATTTATCTTCAATCAATAGAGTGGCTTTATCACATACAATGTATATAATTGAAGCCGTCCGGCTAGCTCAGATGGTAGCACACAAGTCTACTGATCGATGGGTCGTAGGTTCGATTCCCGGGCGGTGCATACTTTCGTGGAGCTTGGTCATGAAATTATTCCTACGACCATTCTCCAGCCTACCAATGATTTTTAATTGTGTAGGGCAGTTGACAGTCACTGACGCCTAGAAGTTGGCTAACAGGATTTTAGCCTTTTCAGGGTGATTGAGTAGGATGACTGACCGCCGTTATACGACCTATACAATGTGTTGCTACGGCATTAAACCCAACAAAAACAAACAAACAAACATACATGTATATAAATGCTGAAAGGATCAATTGACTGTGTTGTGTGTTTGAACATTTGATATTATACGGTCCGGCAATTAGATGGCAAAGCTAGACTATGTCACACAAATGTTTAATTGTTTTGTACTCTTGATCAATAATGTCCTTGCCTGTTCTTATTCTTATAACCAATACTTTTGAATACGTGTCATTTTGTATTTTTGATTTTGCTCTAGCACTCTAAATGTGGACGAATGGAGTTTATGAGAGCAATTCTTAGCAAATAGAACACAGTTCGCGAAAGTGGTACGGGTTCGAATCCAACCCAGATACATTTCCATGGAAATTTAACAATAATGGCCAAACACATGGGTCAAGGAAAGCTATATTATGTGTGCTGAACTATAATAACCAAAATTGTGTTGAATCGACGTTAAGCAGAGTATAAAACTATAATATGAGAAATCTGTATTTTACGGTATTTTTGATTATGTGCAAATCATTTTTCGATATGGATGGCTAAAATGGATACATGCAGATGGACTATATCAGCTGTACATACATATTTTTAAATCATTGTCATTTTTTGCCCTTTTTCTCTTTCAGCAACCAACGTCAAGCATGGCAGATGTAAGTCCATTGATTTATTTCTATATTAATAAAATCTTAGAGAAAGTGAGAATCTCACAAAAAAACACTGGTATTTGCATAGTTAGGTAACTAATCAATACAAATGAATTACGCAGCAATTATTCTGTCTACTATTTAACATATACACGTTTGATGTATTGATCTTGATAATTCAAAGCATTTTGTAACATTCTTTGGTATCATTAAATTACAAAATACTTTTGAAGTCTATGCGAACAAACTTAAATTTTGTTAACTTTATTATGATTATTAACACATTAATCGCAGTGTTTGTTATTCATATCGAACTTTAGTTTATCTTTAAGTAATACCTATAAGTTATTTGTCCTGTAAAGTGCCAAATTCACTGGCACAATACTGCTCAAATCCTGTTCAATAAAACTGAAAACAGGGCCGAAATGTGTAATACGGGTCAATAACACTTATTTGCCCTGGTTTAAAAACAAATTTCTCCGCTCTGATTGATTGATTAACAGGTACAGTATCAAAAACGTGGTCCGTAAGCAGTAATTTAATAAAATTGCCAAAAAAATGATTTGATATAGTCCCTATTATTTATCCTCGGAACAGTCATATTGGCCCTTGGCCTTGGGCCGATACGACTGCCCTTGAAAAATTGATTGGGCCTAAATAACTGGGCCTGTATCAAATCACTAAAAGAACATATTATATTACTTATATTATGTATATTTCCGTTGACCTTGTAATCAAATGATGTTTTCTTATCAAAGATAATGCAAGGACTATGTAGATCTAATGAACACAATGATATGTTATTGAGTACACGTACAATATTCAAATGTTTTTCATGAACAATAGATATGAAAGTCAACCCATATACGAGTAGGTAGCGGCAACTTTAGAAAGCATAAAAAATCCTAGAATGTTATTATGACATACGTACCAAACTTAAACATTTGAAGACTGTAAGATTGATTTACATTTCACCAATTGGGCTCTTTTATCATATGTTAAAAAGTGGCTAGTCACGAGTTGAAATATCGTGTGATTATCGCACAAGTTGAAACATGCATTTCTTCAATATTTTGAAACGTAACGATCGAATTTCTTATTTTACCTATGTCTTTTTATCAAATGATTCCACACTTCGTTTTAAAACATAAAAAATATTTATATTCTATATTTAGGTTGATGTCCCGAATGATGCAAATGACAAACAAGTAGATGTCAAAGTTAAATATGTAGAAACCAATCCAGACGAATTTTGTACTAAAACATATCCGGCAGACTTGACTCTCATTATAGAGGATAGGCCGTTACTTGTCAACAGTTCCTTGTTAGTAAACCCTTCTCCTGTATTTGATACAATGTTATCTGGAGACTTTAAAGAGAAAGATCAGCAGACCATTACACTGCCAGGAAAGAAATTCAACAATTTTGTTGAATTTATGCGATGTATGAACCCACGCATCTCTAAACCAGTAACTGTGGATAATGTCTATGATGTCCTTCCTCTTGCACATGAGTATGAAGTTAAGCATTTGTTGACATCCTGTGAAACAACCTTAAAGAAAGTGTCTAAAAATGCTGCAGATGAGTTGTACCATGTTCTCAAGATAGCTATTATGTATGACATGAAAGACTTAACATCAAAATGCATAAAATTAGCAGCAGACAGACCACCTGGCGAAATCGAAGAGGCTGGAACAACACATGAATTAGATACAAATACAATCAATGCCGTCAAGTCACAAATGTTGACCAATTTGACAACAAAGCATAAAGATATCTTTGTTCATATTACCACGTCTGAAGCTTTGTACAGAGTTCTTGGTATTCAGTCTAAACAGCAAAAGTTGGTGACAGCGTTTAATAATGGTAAAGTCTTCGGTGATTTCAGAAAATTGCAAGTGAGAAGTTCTTTTGAAGAATCAGTTGATATGTGTATTAATGGCAATCTATACTCTATGGATATACAAACGTCCAAGCAAGCTGCAAATGGAAATTCGACCTTGTATCAGCTCATTTATTTAACAACTAAATGTAAAGCTGGTGAAGATTCCACTGCTGAATGTGTAAGTGGCATATACGTAAGAAATTGGATGGACCATGAGAAAGACATTTATAAGGAGAAGAATTTCCTTAGGAACGACTGTACTTGTACATTGATTCTAGATAAAGGTAATTTTTTGTCTGAGAAAACTGCCGGTTACCTAAATGACGGAATAGTGGATATAGAGTTATTTTTGTTTATAATAAACAAGTAACTACAAAATTGAATTGAGAGTAGACATTTACATTTTATGCTATATCTGTTTTCGATGGTGACAAAACTCTTTGTTAGACTACTTTAGATTTTTCAAAAAGTAGCTCTGCTTGTAGTTGTTGGTGAGGCAATTAATGTTTGTGAGTTTTTATGCTTCCGACATGTTTAGATGATTTCATCAGGTTATTTTTATTTTGGAAACAAAAATAACTTAATAACATTTGATGTTAATCTTAAGCTACTAACTACAGACAAAACCACTAACATTCTGATCTTATTGAAGTAAGATATATATCCAATACAATAAATGCATGTTTAGCATGAATGTACAGAAAAGTGGAGTTTTGTTTTTAAGTTTTGTGATTCAGGTATTACATACACAATGTCGTCTGAAAGTCTTAAAGACAATACGCGTATGGAAATACAGAAGTCCAGCATAACTGCAATTGGAATGCTTTTTGACCGTTATAAGTTTATTCGTTTAACAGCCAAATGTTGTATCGGTTCAAGGTCGCACTGCTCAATGTATAAGTGGTATATAAAGAAAAAATGGATGGACCAAAAGAATGACATGTATCAGGAGGAGGTTTTTGCTTCAAACACGGATTCTTTAACACTCGATAGAGATGTCGATTGTCTGTCTGACAACACTGTTGGTTTTATAAATGAACGAATGTTGTTGGATATAGAGTTATTTTTGTTTATAGTGAAAAAGTAACTACAATATTGAATTGAAAAACTATAATCTACTCTCAGTCTATCACCTATGGCTACCAAACTATCTTTTAAGCTACCTAAGATTTTGGAGTTGTGGCTCAGCTTGCAATAAATAGTGAAACAATTTGTTTTTGATGATATGTGTCTGTTAGTTTATGCTTTAAACACGTGAAAATATCTTATTATAATTCAACTATTTGTTTAATGCAAAAAAAGACATAATATACTGACCACGGGAATATATAAAGAAAACAGTTAAATGTTAATTCGAAGGTTCATGTGCTTACAAGTGACAAACAATGGTCATCTGTTGTTATTGAAGTGATTAATAATGTTATGCTCATTGTAATAAATGTATATTTAGCATCAATGGTGTGAATAAAAGTTGAGGTTGTTCTTTCATCAAGTTATTTATTCACAGTGGCCTCCAAAAGTTCTTTGACAAATAAACTGAGAAAAACTGATCTTACAGTCATACTATAAGTAACTTTTCTGTTACCAGACGTATTATAGCAACGTATGAATCATTTGTTGATGATAATAAATGCTAATCTTTAAATTTGCTAAGATCACTCTTTTCTTTTTGGTAAATGTGAATGGGCTTCCCCCCGAATTCAAAATTGTTTTTTTCAAGGACTTTTGTAGAGTGAAACAGATGTAAAGACCATTTATATAATAAACAAAAAAGTATACAATTAAAGCACACATATTCATTATTTGCAAGCGTACGACGTACTTAGCAATATGTTGATTTTCGGCAAAGATTAGAAAAAAATGTATGATAATGCACATATAATAAATCATAAGTAGTATACATGTAGAACCAAACATCAGAATGGTCATACAAACTTGAACAAAGTAACATTATACATGGAATAGACAGTTTTAAACAAGAAAAAATATATGTATTGACAATGAGAACGCCCACGACTCATTTCATCTTATTTGAGTAGCTAATGGATACAATGCGTAACTTCATTATCTCACAAAGTAACAAACCCTTACAGTATTCTTGTTTGGTAGTTCAACTGACTACGAATTCATTGGCCGATGGATCGAATCGCGGGCTGTACTTGAGTACCACTGTGTTTCTTCGGGTTTTCTCTCGCTTGCCTATGTAGCAAGTTATAAGCCAATGTAGAGAAAGTATGTGCCTTATACTAGGTTACAGATTGGACTAGACGCATGACCGCCGTAATACTAATAGGACAGAAAAATGTTGAAAGCGGTATTTGATTAGACATTCTATGTTAAAGTACATAGTGAAAACATTTACGATATGATTGCTATAGAAATATAGACTATGAAATGATGTAATTACAATAAAAGTGATCATAGCAAGTTTACAAGTTTATTCAACGAGGCTACACATGTGGATAAAGCCAATCTTTCATAATTCTGGTAAAAAACTTGGCATAAATTCAAATATTAAGCAGTTATGCACAAACGTGCTTTTCTGTCGTCATTTACATGTAAATTACAATTCTATATTTTGTTGTATATGATAAAAAATAGGCACGAGTTTTGTGTGCTAAAATTAAATATTGAGTGCTTCAGTACGAGTTATTTAATAAGTATACCAAAACTAGTGTATATAACACGTATATCCAATTAACATATTAAAAGAAAGGTAAAATATGATAGGCCTACAAAGTCACACATCGAGTCTGAAATATACTATGCAAAAGTTATAACGTAAACAGGTACAAAAACATATGTATTATCAAAAGTTTTGATGCAAATAATATGGAATTTTACACGATATTAGAACAACCACTTGTCATGCGTATTCAACAAAAATATGTAACGATTGTTTAAAAGAAAATAATCACAGAATCAAACCTCCAGTAGGAGGAATAAAGTTAACAAGATTTGATCATGAGTGTGAGTCCCATTTGAATTTACGACTGCAAAATACCTGCATCTTATAGACTCAATAAAACATACAAAACGCAATCTGATTAAAACCCGATCTAAAATTGTCCGCTCGCCTACTCAATAATTTACATGTGGCTGTTTTCAAACGAGGGTCACATTCAGATGACCTTTTCTCATCATAATATTTATGACGAAATTGTTATGATCAGTAACTTGTTTAAATCGTCTACGTAACGCAATTTGAAAGAGCCGCCCAATCTCAGACTGTGAATAATACCGCTGTTAAATTAGTTCGGAAACCTTAGTCTAAAAATAGAAATAACGAAATCAAAATGAGGAGGGAAAATGGTCGTAGAAATCATTTCATGACCAAACTAAACGAAAATATGCCCCGCCCGGTATTTTAACCCACGAACCCTCGATCAGTAGACTTACGTGTTATCATCTGAGCTAGCCGAGGGCTTTTTCTCACAATAAAAAGAAAGGTATGTGACTGTACTTGATAACATAGGTATTAAATAATACGAGAATATGTAGTGATTAGAAATTAAAAAAAAATCTTAACCACTCGATGACAAAATAAATCATTAAAGAACTAAAGACAGAAAACTGAAGTTAACTAAAATCCAGGAAGACAAAAAGTGCGTATTGTGAGAATGTTGGATCCATAGTTGACTATGGCATTAATAGTCTTGATTGGTTTCATAAAATGGTTTAAACTCTTCGGTCGTAGGTATGTAAAACTGAAAGTGAAATAATTTCGTTTGTCCAATTGCACAAGTATGAACAATACTCACCTGACGGTCCATACCGGAGATAATGTCGTGGGTTCTTCTTGATACAACAACTTCACACACTAACCGTGATCAGGATCAATGAATGTGTGTAGTGTTGTGACATGATCATTAATCTATATATTTATTTAAAGATAAGAAGACACACTTTATGGTAAGAAAGAATTTGGTGGTATATACAGACAATCACAATGTAGATGAAGGAAAGTATCTAGAACCTAGACACCTTGTCATCACTCACATGTATATCATATCTGTGGTCTGATAATAATAAGTCCCCTTACCGGTGTTTACACCGGAGGGAACTATAGGTTTGCACTCCGTCCGTCCGTCCGTCCGTCTGTCTGTCTGTCCGCTTAAATCTGGATCCCGCGATATCGAAAGCCATTTTCTGAAACTTGATATGTGAATACATTACAATGAGTAGATTATGCAGGTCATTGTCTTTTCTTTTTCTGACCAAACTTCTGGTTGCTATGGACACGGAAATAGTCAAAATTTGATCAAAAAGGTTATATCCTGATGTAAGTTAAACTCTATCTATCAATGAAACTTAGTATGTGAATAAATGGAAATAAGTTAATTATGCACATAGTTGTCGTTTCTTTTCTGACCAAACTTCTGGGTGCTATGGATAGGAAATAGTCAAAATTTGATCAAAAAGCTTGTATTCCTGTATAACAAATACTCTATCTAAACTATTTCAATGAAACTTGTTATTTGAATATGTTGCAATTAGTAGATTATGCACATAGTTGCATTTTATTTTTCTGGTTAAAGTTCAAATTTTCTGGTTGTAATTCTTTAATTTTCAAAAAAGATAGATAATTATAAAATATTATCCAAAATTTCGCGAAATTTGGTCATCAAACAACGGCGCAATACGAATTTTAACTCTTGGGCGTAACACACCTGCATCAAGTTATGCATGAGTTATCGTTCGTGACCGGAATCGGTATGACGTCATCGTAGTCCTACATCCTGAAAGCGGTTATTAGAAACACAGGTGCAAGATACTATGTTTCCCAATTATAGAATATATAGAGAAGATATAGATCGATTTTCTTCAAATAAAAAGTATTTTATGTAGAATAATCCTTTCTAGGTCGAATAGCGAAAGAATTTTGACGATTGTGCATTATTTATGAATGTGGTGATTATGACCGTGAAACAGGTGTTTGAGACTTTTTTGAGAGTATAAGTATATATTATAGTAAGGAAAATTTGTGTCTTGTGCTTGTAATTAGAAATAAATGCTTATTAAATAATTGCTATTTACAACTTAGTTTGTAATTCTTTCATGATATCAATTTAAGTAAATTTGAAGTATTAGTTCGGAGCCCATATTCTTATGAAGATGAGAATTTATTACTTACCGTTGATCATGGTGTTTCAGATTTCTTCAGCACCAGTTTTGAATTATTATCACAGAATGTTAAAACATTAATTCCGATGCAACTTATGTTTTAAAAAAAACTTTACACTGTAATGGTTTATAAGAATTTCATCTTTGTTCGAGGGACTGCACTCACAGTGGTTTCAAATAGATTAAGATAACTTGTTCAAAACGACGACAACGAAGTACAATGTAAATAATTTCAAATCGTATCTTCATCGTGTTTCGAATAGTTCTTAATAATTCCCTTTGTTGTATTTATATGCTTTTCCGTAATTCCATATGAGAATTTAAGTTCTAATAAAATCACAAATAACTCCTTGGTAAATTCAACTGTTTATATATTTGTCTAACAAACTAATAAAAACAAAGATTTATTAGCGCGAATTGACTTCCGTGAAAAACACTTTCAACTCCGATTCAAAAGATTATTTTCTAACATCATTATTCAGACCAATATTAACTACAATTAAAAAGTATATAATTGGCGACAGCCTTTTGACAGGTCATGTGTAACCAATGCAATTTGTTGGCGGTGATATCTTAATCTACATTAAGGACCCCAATATATAGAGGCTCACCGCGGGACTTTTTTGTCATCTTGTACGAATTTTATTGTTTCCCGTGGGGAACCTCACAAACTTAATTAACATATTTAAAGTTAGGAGTACATCAAAATAATTTATCAATTACTCTTTTGTGTCATCAAATTATTGATACTATTGGGTATGTTTCCATGGACACAGACTCTCAAATCCTGACACGTGTTGGCTATCACTCTGCCGTCGACATTAATATACAAAGTACGTACCGCACCCGCAATCAATTTCAACATTGTCTAACAGACGTCATGCTGTGAATTCAAAAGAAATTTTTAATCCGCTGACATATGTTACGCGATATATTGGAGATAAGGTAAATGATAGTAGATGACCGTTCAGGCGATCAAGTTCATATTACGCATTTAAATATTTTTTGTGCAAAATAGCGAGGTTTAGAATGCCGGTCTCATCATTTAATATAATCGCACAACCAGCGATATAAAGATATATATATTTTAATGTTTAATCAATTTTCGTTCCATGATTTTTAAATGCGATTTTTAGATAAATTATTTTTTATGCTTATTTTTCAAACTAATATTTACTGCACCCAACATTACGAAACAATTTGAGTAGCATTTTCTGCACAACATTGCTGTCACCTGATTTTCCTTTTTTCATCTTTGGTTCCTTGAGAAAAAAAACACGAGGTACACTATTTTCTTTTCAAAAAGGAAATTAAATAGCGTTTTCCGCACGAAGATTATATTTTTGGCAAGTATCTGTCAAAATATGACGAAATCATAACTTTACGTAGTCTAAGTTATTTCTGCCGAGTTTTTTCAATCTTTTTCCACTTTCACTTGGTCATCATATAGAAATAAAAAAAACGCGCTTGCTCTTAACCAGTTTCAGACTCATTCGATGTAATGACGTATTCAATTTAATTTCTTTTTGAACCTTTTTTTTCACGCAAATAAAAAGTACATCACAAAAAAACTACTTAATATCATGGAATTGTCGATGAATGCAATCAAATATACAACATATAAGCCTAGTTGTTAAACTGGTTTATATAAAATAAAAAAAATCATGTAGGAAATGTAATTATTAATTAAAAAATGCAAATTTAATTTCAAAATGTTTTTGCGACTGATTAATTGACAGGCGTGTATAAATTACAATCCATTGACTGTTACAGCAGGTTTTAATCGATAGGACTACGATGACGTCACACACGGTAGATAAGCGATGTTGTAATATCGGCTAAATTGATACAGGTTTAAATCAGAGTTAGATATCTCGATATACACATTGTTTACATGCGTTAAGCGTGAGTGTCTGCTGAGATACAATAGAAATACGTAATATTTTGATGTTTAATCGTTTTTTGTGTCCAACGATAAATTTCACCTTTAAAACTATCTTAGGCTATAAATTGAATGTCAGAAGTTTCAATATTTTACAAGTTCCTAGTGGATATAATACACTTTTCATTTTATTTATTGTCAATGGTTGCTCAAATATATTTTTCAATGAAGAAATAGCAGCGTTCAATTTTATTCCATTTACATTGTCAATCAATTTTGATATCATAAGTAACTACATGTATATAACGTCAATTTGAAAATGTAGTATGGATTATTCTGTTTGTTATGGACTGCGTCTTTAAGGCCTACATAGATGATGAAAATATCATACTTGTCTCTGAGCACTGGGTACATAAATGGTTTGGTCTCCTGATGCATAATAAACATGTTCTATATATTGCTGTAAAAACTAAAAAAAGCTGATAAAAAATCATCACAAATCGATGGGACAACGCAAAACTAATCACATTTTTTTTATTTACATGTACATGTAGTATTAAACTAGTACTGTACTGATTCATCGAAATATTTGCTTTCCTTTACTTTACAAAAAATCATAAAAAGACGTAATTTTTCTACATTAAAGATACAATCATACCATTGGCCCAATATTTTCATGAGAATATTTGTGTAATATGTTACAGTTATCACCATGATTAGAATTATTTTCATTTCAGATAAAATCTCAGTGTGAATTAAGTGAAACTAGGGTGGGTTGACGATAACGCACATACATTTAATAATGATTATGTAATTTTAAAGATAGTTTTTCTCAGATATCGTCGAAAACAGATTGATAAGAATTTTCATGAAACATCGCACGCATACAGATATTTATGTGAAACATTCTAATGAATACAAAAAAATATTAAAGTCATTAATTTTGTCTTGCATTGTGATTGTTTGAAAGGTAATTGATACTTTTACACATATACTAGGGTATATAGTCAGAAAATCTTCATAATTTAAACAAACGCTTGTTTTTCGTAGATTTCTTGTACCAGCACAACTAGAAGATAATCAAACGCACATTAATTACGAGCACTTTAGAGAATTGTAATGGTAAACTCTGAATCATCTGCACAGATTTTTTCTCAATTGACAAAGTTCACCACTCGACTCAGTTTTTGTGCGGAGATTTAAAATTTAACAATTAAAATTTACTGGCACGGTAGAGAAGAGTAGTCGTTGAACTTAGCAGTAGTATATTTTATCACTTTTACTGAGTCAGAGACAGAATGCAAGCCGCCCGGCTAGCTCAGTTGGTATAACGCAAGTCTACTGGTCGAGGGGTCGTTTCCCAGGCGGGGGCATACTTTCGTGGAGCTTGTTCATAAAATGATTTCTACGGCCATTCTCCCTCCTACCAATGATTTTAGTTATGTAGGGCAGTTGTCAGTCACTGACGAAAGTATGTGCTTAATAGTTGGTTAACAGTTAAATCCAGAGATATAGCCTTTCCAGGAGGAGTGAGTAGGTTGACTGACCACCGTTATATGACCTATACAATGTTTTGCTACGGCGTTAAACCCAACAAAAAAGAGACAGAATGCAATCCAAATAGCTTCCTAACATTAACCTGATTCTCGAAATTCAATTCCGTTATGGACATTTTAAATAGACACAGTATAGTGAATAAAGAGGTTACAATATATACCATCTATTCACAGGTCAACATGAATAAGCCATGCCAGTATTTCATGTATCATTAAAATATGAGTATATTAGTTCTATGTAACACTGTACAGATACATTTTATCTAAGAAAGAAATCAATTAATATACAATGTATTGTAACAGATGTCTATAATGTATATAGTATTTGTAACCACTGATCAATTAGAGTCTAGTCACGTGATGTTTTTGTGTAATTTGAAACATGCTGATATCTCCTCATAGGCGAATCCAGCGGGGGGAGGGGGTCAGAGGGGTCCCCCTCTAGAATTTGGAAAATGTACCTGTTCATTAGTGTATTTCTTGACTGTTAGTAATTTTTAAGAAGCATGAAGCAACTTTTCTCGGTACGTAACATAGATTTAATGGTTATGTAGTTTGTTTTATTAGTATGTTGCATTTTTTCTGCAAAATGTGTATAATGTGGTTGTAGTTCGAAAGTTCGGACCCCCTCCTAGATGAGTTCGGACCCCTCCTAGGAAAAAAAAACCTGGATCCACCCCTGCACCTACCCCAAAAATTGCTAGAAATATTTGTAATACAGTAATATGCCGTTTGTTATGAATCATATAATTCCTCTACACAAAATTTGATAGCATACAGACACCATATTGTTTTGGAATAGTCCCATGTGTAATGTGTTTTGTAGATTCAAACAGGTTGGTCAACCATAGTATTGATTTATTAAGTTCAACATAGACGTTTTATAGCCAGACTTTTTAAAAACAGAGGCTCACCAATGTTATACTGCAGCGTGTTCAGTTATATTTAACGTTCAAAACGTTCCGTAACGGAAGTGTCAATCTCCTTCTAACGGATTGAGTTGTCCCAACTTTAAGTCGAGTATTGCACCGGTTGAGTTGTCTTCGGGTTGAGTTCTCCCGTACCCGTAACGTTAGCCAACAGTAGTTATTGAACGGGGTCTTGACTTCGTAAGAACATGTCAAATTGTTTAACATGTCCTCGTTGTAGTATTAAAATGGATTTGCAAAGTCTAGACATCTTGTTTGTAATAACAAAATATTGTTAAACAGACCCCAGTTGTCACATTATAGGTCGTTTAGAATAACTTGAAAGAAATCTGGACGATATTCTATATAAGCTATGTCTTATATTATACCAAACGAGCTATACATGTACAAATATAGCTTTGTATAGGCATTGTTTTATAAAACGGTGGTTCAACCAATCTCCAGTCTCATATTGACATGGAACTAATGATGGTTCACAATACACTACTAGTTCGACTTGTTCCTTTTACCATACTGACGTAGAACCACAAATCATTCCATTTGCGTGTCCATGTTGATAATGGTTGAACACTAAGAAATTGGGTAAATGTGTACAGATTTATAGAGTGATTGCATTACAGAAAATGCAATCCCAATACCCTATATTCATGTAACTGTTCACATTTACTAGGGACACTTGAGCAATATCAATAGGAATAATTTGAATACACACAGCGTAGTTAATGAAGACTAAATTAAATGTATCGTTGATTCTTAGATCAATGTGGACAAGCATTACATATGGAATTTCATTACAAAATATATAATTTTATTTTTTATAAAAGCCATTAAACTGAGTGTCATGGCTCAAGCTGAAATGTGATTATAACTTAGTATATGACTTTTTATGCGTATGTACACAATAACCTTTTTTCTTTTATTAGATTATGTTCGTACAGTGTCTTCCAAAAGCGGGTTGACAAAACCCTGTTTATGAATATAACCAAATTACATTTTCCCATGAAAAAGTCACTTTAGCAAATTTCATAATCAACATTAATTACTTGTAGTTAAACCATTATAATCATGACCCAAACTTTGTATTATGAATAAGCTGTAATAGCAATAACATTACTTGTAGCATACTTGCTCACTTTTTTCTCAAAATTTTGAAGAACATTTGAAGGGCACAGTATAATGCACTTGATGTTCCTGTAACATTGTCTTGTGCAGATGCAGACATTCAACAATTTTATTGCACAAATTTCATCTAATCAGTATTTGCAGTAGCATATCTGTAATGATATTAGATGATAAATTTCGTTGATTATTTCTTAGTTTTTGATGTTTAATTTACCAGATGCTGATCGTTGATAGACAAAACTCAGACGAAATAAGTATATGCACTAATTGTACAGTATGGCGAAAAATAATGAGAGTAATTCAACTCGTCTATATTTCATCATATAGGAAATTGTTATATATTTTTTACAATGATTTTATATATCTCTCGACCAATTTATGTCTGTAGTGCATCTTGAGAAGTTTTGCACTGACAGTAATGTTTGAATGATTAATTTGAGGTTTGTTTTGTTTTATGTTCTTCCTCAATTGGCAGAGTCTTAATTATACAGACAGTTCAGCAAGTAATTGCTGATGGGAAACACCAGTACATGTACTTAAAATCCTTAACCTGACTAGCTATTGCTTATTGTATCACATAAAAAGCTATACTATAAGCAAGAGATCGAACCAATGCTTTCTCAATCTAAGGTTGTACACTATATAACGATTTCAGCTCAGCAGCCTTAACCACTAGACATTGGTGTGGGTTAGGAGTTAGCATGTGTATGAAAGTGAAATAGCTAAAGAGATGGCACTGTTTGTAATGTCTGGTAAAATATTGGAATACAAGTTCAATGATTTGAATCTATGCATACAATGTTAATCTGAGTCTCCTAAAACAAGCTTTATTTGCATATGTTGCCGGTACGGTTCTGAGTCAGAAATATATAGAGTTTTTTACTCGGAACCGTTCCGGCCGCTTATGGTTTCTAAGCCCGTTTTGTAATTGAAAAATACAAACAATGTGTAAAATGTATTCAATAAATACTGTACTTGAAACTAGTACAATACTGAAGTTAAAGAATGTTCTAAGATCAGTGGTCGTTAGGCTCTGCTTTTACGTGTTTAATGAATGGAATCATTGCACAAGTATAATTGAACAGATAAGATACTTACCACTGTAAAATGTTCAAACACATTTGTAAAACAGTCGCTAATGTGATTAGTTTAGTTATATTTATTTATTGTATCTTATTGTGACTCAGACTGATCATTTCCGAGTCCGCTTTCTTGTCTTGCCAGTACTGAGCTAGATGAATAAATCTCCTATCACAAGGAAACAATGGGTATGTGTAAGATGGGATTCGAACCAACACGGCGGGGCTGACTATTAAATGATTACCAGTCCAACGTCGTAACCACTTGACCTCGCTTGTGATTCAAAGCGACATACAGCATGTATTTGTTGTATACAAGACATATTTGATACGTGTGTCACGTGATCACTATTGTACATTTTGATGGCTTACTATAGTATGGATATGAAATAAAATCTTGTAAATGAAGTCAAACATGAAGTAAATGATATCAATACTTGGTCATCTGTCTGTTAACATGTGTTAATGTTGACAGTTTGTTTGTATGAGGTAGATACTGCTGGTACCATGTTGACGTTACTACACAATGTATGGTCATTGATACATTCAATTATCTTCTTGTTATCTATTTAAATGATGTTAATGTCATTTAGACATTATTGAAATGCATGTACATGTATTAATCATTCAAATGTATTAAATAAAACAAACAAACAACAAAAAACATACAAACAAACGTACTTATTTAAATTAATCGTAACTACTCAGACACCTGAACTGAAAATATATTTTCATTTAAAAGACCTGTTTGACAACAGAGTGTACTTTGATCAAAATTGTTGTTTTTTAGTAGAACAGAACAGAACAATATTGACAGTCTAATTTTACTTTTGACTTTAAAATTCAATAAATAAAATAAAACATTGTTAAGCATACATTTCATTGATCAAAATGTTTTTATTGGAGGTTAGTATCTTTACGAGGTACACAGTTCTATTTTCTTGCAATACATGGACAGTGTCTGACTTGATACAGGGGCTTTAGTCTAAATGTCAATATCTCTTAGCTTTAGTTGCAAGTCTTTATCTTTTAAATAGAAAATACAAAACATAAAACTCATTTTGATTACGTGGCCATTTTATGCTGCAGATACATTAATTGGCTAACGTATAAACAAATCATTGGAGAAAATGAGAGCTTTCTGGTGCTGGTGTGTGTAATTATTGCCTTCAATTAACAATAAAAGTGGAACGTTGAAAGTGAATTAAAAACAAAAGAGATTCTCTAACTTTGAAGATAAAAAAGATGTAATGTTCTTATCGACAATTAGAACGTTTATATCACACACTGTTGACTAATACAGATTTCAGAAGAAAGATTTCACGATGTTTTTATCATAATAGTTTTATATATTTTTATATGTGTGTTTTATGCTTTCTAAGATTAACAAAATAAATTAAAATTAGAAATTAAAGATCTACGCTAAGTACTGTATATCATGATAAAATTATTTTTGGTCACCAGCCAGGGATGTTGTTTGAGTATTTAATAAATATAATAATTGATAGATTTATTTCGGCATAGTATACATACAATGGTTCAAGAGACATAAAAAATGAACATTTCAATGAGTAAAATTCTTGTCCATGAGTTTGACATATCTGTGGACAAAATAGCTCTATAAAGTAATAAGATTGACAGACCTTGACAGAACTCTATTACTGAGACTATTTCTAATGAAATCTATTGTTTCTCTGTGTTAAACTAAACTAAGCTAAACTACAGAAATACTTTTGATATAAATATGGATGATCTTCTAAGTCTTGTAGAACAAATTATATACATGTTTTATAAACCCATTATACTTATCTTTACACACACAGAATTGTGTTAAATGTATTTTTTCTTGTTTCTTGATTTATCCTCTGATCTTATTCATGATAAACGTTATATATTTTCTAACCTTGATTATGTGACAAATGTTATGTGTATTGTTAAAAATGTATATTGATGATGCACTATGTACAAATCGTAAATAAAATATATGTTCTGTTCTGTTACCGTAAATGGAAATAATAAAATGAAAATGTCACAGTGACCATTCTACTTTCAGAGTTTACAACATAGTAAAAACACCAGCAATGTGAAATATTTTTTATGTTCATGATTTGAAATTTCTCCATATATTTGATTGTGTTAGCTATCAAAATATATTTGATATGACTTGTTTAAAGAGAAATGAGAATAAATGATGATTTAATTAAAGTTGTTCTTTCTCAGTAGAGTTCCATATATTCTTAAGTTATTGACATGATCTATTCAAGACATTTCAACAATATTTCATGAAAACGTTTAACTTGGATTTAAATTGTTTATAAAGAACGGCTACTCATGCTCATTCATTGGAGCTCGTTATATGTTAATATTTATAAATGTGTCTGGCTCTATTTAAATACGATAGAGGAAAGAGGAATGCTTTGACAATTCTATAGTTTAATTAGTTAAAGCAATTTTTATATACATATTAACATAAATAATTAACAATGTACATGTGCAAATATATGCTGAATGTCCAGTGTTCTGTTTAAATCAGTAAAATGATGAACGTGGGACAATATCCATAAATTGAGGGAGCACGTCCAATACTTGTATCTTAAGTTCATAAATATGCATGACCTAGTATACATAATATATACATGTAATACACAATGTAATTAAGGTACGGACGTGGTCGAGGGGTTGAGACGTTGAAATGATAATCATTGTATAGCTAGGTCAGTGTTGGTTTAAATCACATTCAAAACCTACCTTGTTGTTTCCTTGAGCAAGAAACTTTATCCATCCTACCAGGTCAAAGCTTTGGGATTAGGAACCAAGCTGATAGTGATTAAGCTAAGTTGTAAGACATTGTTTTACAATAGAACTAAAATAAATAGTATAAACTTAACCCAATACACGACCTGTAGGCCTATATCAAAATATTATCATACATCTTACCAGTTCTACCACCGTATCAACTATTAATGTATTCTCGAGGGCATTAACCTTATCCTAAGATTCTACGTTTGTGCCTTGCTGTGTATTCACGTAAAACTGTCAATATTTTGTGTATATACGCTTCTCATAAACATTTGTAACATTTTTAGCATAGTTTGTCAGCTAAATATTTCCATTATGAGCTTGTATGTGATTACATTGGTACACAAAATATAGGATTTGTATGCTCACCATTTATCAAGCTGTTGCTCAGACGTTTGTCTGTCTGGTTCAATATTGTAGCCTGTACTTGCACCGTATTTTTTATCGGTCCCTATCCTTCATGAATACATCATAATAAAAGCATACTAATACAAGACGTGTTCAAATTATATTTCAACAAATCAGGAAGCCTATTCTAATGCCTATGGCCAGCGTGTGTCCTCTAGAATTTGTTATTTGATATAACATATTTTTTTATTTGATATAAAACATAAGTTGAACACCTCTCGTATACTAATGTCATTAGTTTTTTATTATTAGTTGTATTTTATTTATTTATAATACCCTTTTGAATACGATTTAGCAAGCACGTGACATATCCGTTGATTGTTATTAGACTTTACTCTAACATAGCTGAGTATAAAACATGCTTGGTGGTAACACTAAGAATGATCAATTACTTATATTTTTTTCAATAGCTTTTTCTTCTCTATTTTCAGAACTAATCTGATTTTGAAGATAGAACATTATGGCGGTCCCGGCTCGAGTCCATGACCCATTGTTTCATTTTGAGACTCACTTTCCTGAGCGACTGTCACGTCTACATCTAAATCCTGAGTTTTCTGGAGGGAATCACCCAGTGCAGAGAAAAAACAAGCGTTCTCGTGCAGCTAGACAAGGCGTTAGGTATAAAACCCAACCAGTTACGTTTGATGAAATTCAAGAAGTCGATGAAGAAAACGTTAAAGAACAACAACAACCGGAAGATAAAACAGATGGTCTCAAACATCAATTTGCGGCTTTCTCAAAATCAATGGATGGATTGGTACCTAAACATAAGTCTAAATTACCTGCAGATACAATAAAAGAAGTAGCTGATGATACTTCAATAGATATCAGACAACGAGGCAATAGACATAGTGACATAGGACGAGTAAATGCAGACTTACCTGAATTACGGTTACAAAGTAATGTTAATTCAAAGGAAAACAAGGAAAATGAGCCAAGTAATGGCGCCAATCCCGATAACTTGCCACTTGGATTACCTCCGTCCGGACCCAATACGCGGAGGCAACGAACAACGGCGAAAGCCAAGAAGCGCCAAATGCAAACGGAAGTAGTTCCTGATGGAGGGGATAAAGGAACGTAGACCGGTATTAAAGACGAATTAATGAGTTTGTAGAATTTTGTATGTTGTTGTGTGCTTTTTAAAATCATATTTAATATTAATAGAAAGTGCAATTGTGGAATATAGTTGACATCATATCTTAAACGTGTTCAATTTATTGTGAAAGTTATAAAACAAGACTGGATTAATATTTCTTACTCTGCTACATAGGTGAAGAAAACAGTGCTTTTCGAGACATAGATTTTTCGAGGCAATAATTGTGTTCGTGAAGTATGGGGATTTATATTTAAACTAATTCAGTTATTCAGTTCTGTCTAAACATGTGTGCTCATGGCATGTTCAAATCTGGATGTGTTTAGATATTTCATTGTACACTACGAATGCTGTCTGACCAGAGACATAGATAGTCTTTGATCTGACTTAGTAATAAATATTTTAATTTATAAAACTCAAATGTATTAATCCACATATCGTGGTAAGATATAAATAATAAAGTATAGTATAATGTTACACAAAAGTGCCTGTATACACTGATTATTTTATAGAGATTTTGAGAAATTATTCATTAAAATCACAGTGTTAATATTTGTCATATTTTAGTATTTTATTTACTGATATATATATATCAGGGACCTTTGAATTGTTTGTAAGGTTGAACGCCGTAGCAACGCCTTGTAAATGTCAAATCTCGGCGGTCAGTCCACCTACTCACCGTTCCTGGAAAGTCTTAATCTCTGGATTTAGCTGTACACAAGTTACTTAACGTCAGATACAAACAACTGTCCTACATGATTATGAATCAGTGGTAGGAGGGAGAATGCCAATAGAAATAATTTCATGACCAAATTTCAAAAGTATGTTCCTACCGGGAATTGAACCAAAACCCCTTGTTCGGTAGACTTGAGTAGCAAAGCGGGCGTTCTATGATGAATTTGATCTAGATAAGAATAGTGTATTGATAAAAACAACAATTATTATTATATAAGCTTTTTAGAGCATTCCTATCGTAGACGAAATTTAACATACTATGTATCAGTGTTCATTACAAGGGAGCTAACTCAATATGGAATAACATGATAAACTATGCCATCTAGATTATCTCCCTTTGGTTACAAAAGTATGACAAATGAAGTTCGAGTGTTACATAAAATAATGTATTAGATGCATTAATATGGACATTGATATGGGTTTTAATATAATCATTATTATGGACATCAGCTATGTGATTTGGTCAGTCTATCCGAGAATACAGTTGTTTACTTGTAGTACAAGGGCCATTTTTTTCAGTGTTTGAGCATTCTTGTTTTCAGAGTCGAGTAGGATTCTCATTGCTTGTATTGATGATCCTACTAGACTATGGGAACGAGGATGTGTTTGAGCAGCTGACTGGCCATTACTTACTACATGGGCCAATTAACTTCAAAAATAATATTATGCAGCCAATAGACTTGTACAACACTTTATGTCATAATGTGTCAATATATAATACCAGTATATAGGATAATGAACATTTCTTCCTTTCTTGTGAGCAGGTTTAAGTTTTAGCAATGCTAGAGTTTGAATTCTGCGATCCAGCGAAAGTTTATTGTTGCGTCAGGTTATAACCGTTTATGACTGTCCATATGTAGCAGCATTGGAGAAATGGTCGGTTGGTACCTAAGATTAATGAGGTCCTAGGTTCGAAATTACAACTTGAGAAAGAAATTTACCTACACTTGTTGATTTTCGATCCACTTCACACCGAGTGAGATGTGAATGTTTTTTTATGAGGGATTAATTGCCTGAATGTGTTTTAATGGGTTATCGTACAAAATTGTAAATTCGGATGAACATGTATCTGTGCATTTAAGAATATTTGTTACTGTAATTTTACTTTTAAATTACACGAAAACGCAACAGTAATGCCAGTTATGTCAATTTTCCTCTCACGGAAAAGTTATAAACTCCTTACGGAATGGTAATTGTGAACTGGTCAATAAATGGGGCCAGTAAAGTTTGAAGTATACCGAGTGTCGTAAATTCGGCCATGAGTACTCCCATCATAAATCATGCGCAATATCACATAATTCATGTCTCATCTTGGTCTTATCAGGGATGCTATATAACAGGGATTTGTAACGGAGTGCTTTTTTAATTTTCACTGTCTTCACTCACTCTTACTTGTGGAGATTTCTGTAGTTTTTGACAAACATTTGTCGCAATTATTACCAAAAATATTACTTTAGGTGGTATAAAATAGGGCTAAAAATTGCAGATAGGCGGGAACATGCATTATTTTATAAAGTAGCATGTGAGCGTAATTTACCTCAAAATCATCTAGAAACGCATTTTTCCTAACCTATATGTTGATTCGAATGGTACTGGTACAAACTTTCATGTGAATATCTTTATTTAAACGTATAATACTTGTTATCCATATGGACCGAAATAAAAGTGAAGACAGTGAAATTTGATAAAAATCTATGTCGATACTAATCCCCGTTATATAAAATATCTGGTCTCATGTTCCTGACACAAAAAAATCCTTTTTACCAGTTTACAGACACGATAGATCAATTTCAAATTGCAATCTACAGAGCTTATATATTTTTGTCCAGTTTTACGGCATTGCTTGATCAACCAAATTCATGTATAGGCCTAAGACACAAAATATGTCTTTCTAATTATCATGTGAACAAAACATTATATTCTTCATAACCAACTACATGTATGTATTTTTTCTCTCTTTTTTGTCAGGGTTAACGCCGTAGTAACACATTGTTTAGGTCATATCATGGCGGTCAATCAACCTACTCACCTTTCCTGTATGGAAAGGCTTAATCTCTGGATTTAGCTGTTAACCAATTTTTGGCCAATACTATGGTCAGTAACTGACAACTGTCAAACATGATTATGAATCAATGATCGAATCATTTGAAGAACAAACTCCACAAAAGTAAGCCACGCCCTGAAATTGAACCCACGACTCCTCGATCAGTAGACTTGCGTTTTACAACCTGAGCCAGCTGGATGGCTTTTTCTCACAGTATAAGTAATGCTTGTGACAGAGCTTGGTTACATAGGTATTTTATATCAAGATATAACGCAGTCTCAGGAGGTGGTAGTGAGTGGTGAGTGTGGCCGTAAAAGAAATAATTTCATGACCAAGCTCCTCCAAAGTAAAGCCCGCCCGAGTATCGAACCCACGACCCCTTGGCCAGCAGTCTTGCTTGCTATCATTTAAGCAAGCCGGACGGCTCTAAAATCAATGTTATATTGAAGGGGTAGGTTAAATCAGACATGGTGTATATTATTCATTTTATTTACCTATTTAGCGGACAAATCCATCGTTTAAGTACGAAACTCACATACAAACTGTATGTTCTAATTTGTCTTCTGCAATATAATTTTCGGAAATTATAGTGACCTAGTTTAGAATGTATTTTCTAAAAGTCGATATTATGTGTTAAATAAAGGATATGACGTTAAATAACTTGCTTTATGAGCGAGAAGGTAGTTGAACTGTCAAAGACGATATCAGATTAAACTGTAAAATATTCCTTACATTACCACGTAAAATGGCAGAGGTATGTTCAATTTTAACTATATATTTTATAATGTTAATCATCATGTGTTGTTTGACTTGGTTCTAAATGTATGTATGTATGCTTTTCATTGTTAAACGTTTTACAATATTTTCTTAAACTATCTACTTCTCATTATTGATTGTTTTATCAATAATCATTCAATACATTTGTAAATTAAATGATATTTTACACGCCATATACATGTACGTAAATATGTTTCATGCCAACAATATCTAGCGGTTGAAATATATTCTTTATTTAGAACTTTAAATGATTAAATTTGCTATTTTTACCCAATGTTTAAGAAGTATTCATGAGCTATTTAACTAAAGGCATTATGCCGTGCATACAGACGGTATATCAATAAAATACAAATGGCTGTTCATAATAGAAAATGTAGAATACCATTGATTATTGGTCCATATTCGAATTATTTTAATATGTTTAACGCCGTGTCAACACAGTTAAGGTCATTGTACGACGTCCAGCGCACCTAACCTAGTTTTCCTGGACACTTTCTATAACCAGTACTCACACACCCTTCCACAATTATTGCCATTATTGTCAAATTTTCATAGAAAGGTATAACCTCCCAGGGTGGTCCCTTCGGGGCACGAGATTTCTAATTTCGGCGCGCTACCAACTGCATATTTGAATTACCAAACCAACTACGCTATCATGAGTGCAATGTAATTATTAATTAGGTGTAAAAGCCGGGTTTTGGTTCGATGTATCGTGCAAAAGTTGTCATTAGCAAATCCAAAAGATAACAAGCTTTACATAGTTATACAAAGAAATATAAAAATCCTTTGCTAAGTTTGTTGCAGATGTGCTCCGGTAATAAAACTGGCCCTTTTTAGGGATCCATGTTTCCATAAGCTAAATATTAAAGTGTTGAGATAATTTGGATAAGATGCTCTTAGAGTCTAGTTCTTAAGTAGTGACCAATGGTCTTCGGGACAATCTTGTAAAAGAAAAGGGTACTTAGTCAAACTTAGACGTAGAAAGCGGAATGGTTTAACATGTTTATTGTGTTTCTTATTTGTGTTATATTTTATGACGACAGGGTTTCAATACAGTTTCTATGTCTGTTGTATTGAATATAAGCCCATATTCATATAGTGGCTTAGGCACATGTTTAATTGCTGGCAGAAAAATACTTTTGAACTGACCGTGTTGTGTGTTTGAACATTTGATATTATACACTACCCGGTAATAATTGTGTAAAGCCTACGGAGCCCCTAAAAGGACATTTTGAAATACTTTTTTATTTTCACAACTATTTCGTTTAAACGTAATATTATTTCGTTTTAACGAAATATTATTTCGTTTATTCGAAATATTATTTCGATTAAACGAAATAATATTACGTTTAAACGAAATAATTATTTCGTTTTTTCGAAATAATATTATTTCGTTTTTTCGAAATAATTATTTCGTTTCTTCGAAATAAGTAGTTCGTTTTTTCGAAATAGTATTTCGTTTTTACGTAATATTATTTCGTTTTAACGAAATATTATTTCGTTTAATCGAAATAATTAATTCGTTTTTTCGAAATAATTATTTCGTTTTTTCGAAATAATATTATTTCGTTTTTTCGAAAAAATTATTTCGTTTTTTCGAAATATTATTTCGTTTAAACGTAATATTATTTCGTTTTAACGAAATATTATTTCGTTTAATCGAAATAATTATTTCGTTTTTTCGAAATAATTATTACGTTTTATCGAAATAATTATTTCGATTTAACGAAATATTATTACGTTTAAACGAAATAATATTTCGTATAAACGAAATAATATTTCGAAAAAACGAAATAATTATTTCGAAAAAACGAAATAATTATTTCGAAAAAACGAAATAATATTATTTCAAAAAAACGAAATAAATATTTTGTTTAAACGAAATATTATTTCGTTTAATCGAAATAATATTTCGAATAAACGAAATAATATTTCGTTAAAACGAAATAATATTACGTTTAAACGAAATAGTTGTGAAAATAAAAAAAGTATTTCAGAATGTCCTTTTAGGGGCTCCGTAAAAGCCCGACTTTGTAATACTAATATTTTTTTACCTTCGTACAATAATTTCCTTGCATGTTCTCATTCTTATAACTTAGACCTTTAAATATGAATGTTCATTTCTGCTGTAACTAAAATCAAGCTTCTGTTTCTATAAATGGACAAAAGGAGTCTATGAGCACAATTCTGAGCAATTAGAACATCTTACGCAGTTCAAAATACTTTTATGTGTTTTTTCATAATATTGTTACGCTCGGGTTGACCGATGATTCACTGGATGGTTTACAACTATTTCATTTAGAATGAACTTTCAAAAGAGCTAAAAAAGCTAAAGCGAAATTTTCAAATGTGTCAGCCAGGCAGACAAAACGAATGTAAACCCTGCTCAGATGTTTACTGGCCTATTTATACTCACAGACATTCTAACAGTCACCCACTGGCACCAGAGTCCCTAAACTTTGTCAATACGCACACATACTCGTATAATAAATATATCTATAAACGGGCGCACTTAAAATCGGTCCCGTATACATTATTGTATACGAGATATACCTACACTTTCAGTATATTATATATAAGGTAGTGTACATGTATGTATGCACAGGTAACTAAAAGATATTAAAAAATAGTGTTTTCAGAAATTATAATAACATAGTTAAAAATGTATTTTCTGAAGATCGATATTATGTATTGGATAGCGGATATGACGTTAAATCAATTGAGAGAGAGGGTAAGTAAAAATATCATATAATTTTTTTCTGTAGTGTATAGTTAAGATATGGACTCTGGTGCCAGTGAAGTCACCCATGTGAGGAAGAGAATTTACTAATTTAATTGTGCTCACATCTAACAGTGTGAGCTGTGAGGTCACAAAATAACGTTGAGCTCATACTAACCATTGTGCAAGTAGTGCATACAATTTCACATCAGAGCTAAATAGTACCCTAAAAGAAAGTTAAAAAGTTGAATAAAAATATGTTTTTATCAGTGATGAAAATGATCTTAAATGACTCTATTGATTTATCAAACTGTAGTTACCTCAAATGGCCCTTTCACAATTCATTGAAAGTTTTCTATATGCAAGCAGTTGACGTTTTAGTAAACATAGATTCTAAGCTGTATCCTAGCAACCACATATCATCATGCAACTTTCAACATGGCTGCCGTAAAATGATTGTAATAAAGTAAAAGTAAAATGAGGCCGTAAACACCACTTCTAAAAGGTAGAATTGACTTAAATCTATTAATTAACATGTAGAAAAATGATTTCAACTGGTATTCTTGCATGTCATTGTGTAACAGAGCTAAATTCTAAATTGAGTCAAAACTAGGCTATATTCCCAGAAAATAAACAAAGTCCGTACTGTTAGGTATAGAGCCGGATTGTTACTATATTCTAGTTGCCCGAAGTGGGTACGGGTTCGAATTTCGCCTGGGGTGGTTATATTCTATCATAACAATTTGACCAAAATATCAATTTTCCTTCATTAATTAGGCATGGATAAGTTGGCTTTCCTGTGAAAGGGTATTTGAGTACTGGTTATATACAAGGGTGCAGGAAAGCTAGGTTATGTGTGTTAGACCCCATAAGATATGTAGGAGCAGTAGTCCAGTGGTAGGACGCGCGATTATGTATAAAATCCCATTACATTTTTTATAAGATATCCTAAATTGTGTTAAATCGGTACGGTGGCATAGAGGTGACATGGAGAAATATTTAAAATACCGCTACTATTACGTGGCCACGCAGTAGCTTTAACGTGCGCTCGCAATAACGTTTAAGGGAGTTCGTCAGGAAAAAGGTTTCTAACGTTTACGTGGCCATGCAATAACGTTTACGTGCGCACGCAATAGCTTTACGTGCGCACGTAATAATTTTCCAGTGAAAATGCTCGTTATAGCGGCCGCCAATTTCGACAACTCTAATTGGGCAATTATTACTTGCGCACGTAAAGCTTTTGCGTGGCCACGTAAACGTTATTGCGTGCGCACGGAAAAGCTACTGTGTGCGCACGTAGAGCTATTGCAAGGCCACGTAAACGTTATTGCGTGCGCACGTAAAAGCTATTGCGTGCGCACGTAAAGCTATTACGTGGCCACGTAAACGTTATTGCGTGCGCACGTAAAAGCTATTGCGTGCGCACGTGAAGCTATTACGTTGCCACGTAAACGTTATTGCGTGCGCACGTAAAAGCTACTGCGTGGCCACGTAATAGTAGCGGTATTTTAAATATTTCTCCTTGTCACCTCTATGCGACCGTAAATCGGCGTTAAACACAGTAAAAATATTCATAATATGAAAAATCCGAATATTAATATCTTTTTGATTATTTGCAAATCGATTATTGACATTTTAAGCTGAGCTGTTTGCATGCAGATGAACTCTATCTGATATACTCACATATTGTAATAATTGTTAATTTTTGCCCTTTTATCTGTTTCAGCAATCAACGTCAAGTATGTCAGACGTAAGTCAATTATTCCTTTGTTAATAAAATCTTAGAGTCAGTGAGCATATCCCAATAAAATAACAAACCGATATAATTACATAGTTACGTAGCTACATCAATACTTACGACTAACACTACAATCATTCTGTCTACAGTTGACATAAATACATTTCATTTATTGATTTACATATCTTTTTCATTATATAACATTCTTTGGTATCATTTTAGATAAAAAAACTTCTAAAGGTTATGCAAACCAAATTTAAATGTAAAGATAACCTACTTATGATAAATATTCTCCCGGATCTATAGTAAATATTCTAAAAGGTCGGTGATTTACTTTATTGTAATTATAAAACATATAGCATCATTATAGCGCGTGTTTATTTCAAAATGAATTTCTGATTTATCGAAATCACTTATAATGTATTCTACATGCGATTATATTTTATAGTCATGTTAATATTTTATATATCTTGCTGGCACATATCACCAAAATATGTTTAAGACAGCAAAGGAAAGCATACAAATACTGAAAAAAATGTGACAAGAAAGATACTACACGAAAGCAAACATTTATAAATAAACTGAGTGAGGGTACTCGTATTCAGGTAAAGATCGATTAATGTTTTACAGAGTGACATCAACAGGTCCTAATTATAGTAAAATATCATTTACTGGTCACACGTGACGAAATGTTTATAATTTGAAAACTAAAATTGGGTAACATTTTCTATGGTCTGACAACTCATATGCTTTGTTTCTCGTGTAAAAAATATAGGAGGTAATATTTTCATCATATATAATCATCGAATAATGATACCACATTTCTTTGTAAAGCATGACATATAACTATATATCTGAATACTTTGTTTTAGACTGATACCCAGAATGAGAATAATGCTTCTGACAAACAAGTAGATGTCAAAGATAAATTTGTAGAAACGGATCCAGACGAATTTTGTACTAAAACATGTACAGCGGACTTGACACTCATTATAGAGGACAGGTCACTTCAGGTCAACAGGTCTTTGTTGGCATACGCCTCTCCAGTTTTTGATACAATGTTTTCTAGAGATTTTAGAGAGAAAGATCAGCAGACCATTACACTGCAAGGGAAGAAATTCAACGATTTTGTTGAATTTATGCGATGTATGAACCCTCACGTTTCTAAGCCGGTAACTCTGGATAATGTCTATGATGTCCTTCCTCTTGCACACGAATATCAAGTAAAACATTTGTTGAAATTCTGTGAGATAACTTTGTCTGAAAATGCCTCAGATAGGTTGTACCACGTTCTCAAGATAGCTTCAATGTACAACCTGAAAGAATTAACAGCAAAATGTGTTAAATTAGCAGCAGAAAGACCACCTGGTGAATTAGAAGAGATTGGGAAAACAAATGAATTAGATACAAATACAATCAATGCCGTCAGGTCACAAATGTTGACTAATTTGACGACTAAACACAAAGATATCTTTGTTCATATCACCACGTCTGAAGCTTTGTACAGAGTTCTTGGTATTCAGTCTAAACAACAAAATTTGGTGGCTGCGTTTAAAAATGGTAAGGTCTTCGGTGATTTTAGAAAATTGCAGCTAACCACTGCTTTCAGCAAATCAGTAGATATGTGTATTGATGGCAATATATACTCTATAGTAATAGATAGGCCCTGGACAAATGCAATTGGAATGGTTTATGACAGTAATAAGTTCATTTCTTTAACAATTGAATGTAAATCTGTTCGAGATCCCACTGCTCAATATGTAAGTGGTATATACATAAAAAATTGGATGGACCAAAACGAAGACATGTATCAGGAGAAGGTTTTGGCCTCAAATTCGGATTTAATGATACTTGATAAAGATGTTAATGTTCTGTCAGATAAAAGTAATGGTTACATGAAAGAAGGAATGTTGTTTGATGTAGAGTTGTTCTTGTTTATTGTGAACAAGTAATTACAATATTGAATTGAGAGCCAACAAGTTACGTTTAATCGTTATTGCCGATGCTGACAAAGCCTTTTGTTAAGTTCAGCTTGCAACTGAAAGTAAAACAATTTGATTTATATTAAGTTTTGTTGGTTGGTTTATGATTCAGAAATGTTAAGCTTAATTCATCAGGTTTTAGTTATTTTGAATTATGAAAAAAGACATGTACTGCCCATGAGAAAGAAATTCGACAACAATGTTTAGTATTTATTGTAAGGTATATGTGTTTACAACTAACAAAACAGTGGTCATTTTGTTATTGAAGTGAGATAATATTATGCTCATTGTAATAAATATATATTTAGCATCAATGGTGTGAATAAAAGTTGAGTTTTGTTCTTTCAATTCTGTCATCAAGTTACTTTTTACGCAGTGGCCTCCAAAAGTTCTTTGAAAAATAAACTGAGAGAAAAAACTGATCTTACAGTCATACTATAGGTAACTTTTCTGTTATTAGACGTATTATAGCAAATTGCTTTATTATAGTAACGTATGCATCATTTGTTGATGAAGTAATAAAGTCTAATCTCTCTATATATGCTAAGATCACTCTTATCGTATCGGTAAATGTGAATGGGTTTTCCCCTAAATTCAAAATTGATTTTGTTCAAGGACTTTTGGAGAGTACAATAGACATAAAGGCTATTTATGTAATATACAATAGAGTCTACAATTAAAGCCACTAAATGAAGACAAAATCTTTATCATCAATTTAAAAACAAGTAAAACTATCAAAAAGACAATAGAATATAACCGCCTTTGGATTATAATAACTCTCTCTAGCGGGTTCCCTTTTAGGGGTCAAGTTATTCAAAATATCAATTTCTTATAAAAGTGAGATACCTTTATAACATGCAAATTAGACTACGCAGATATCCTCTCAGCCAATCAAGTTGCTTAAAAGGTGTTTGATAAAACTTACACAAAATTGTAAATTTTGGACATGTCATATCGTTCTTCCAGTGATCAACTCGAGAAATCAGTGCGTGCAAATTTGAGTATGCAAACATCTAAACTTATGCCAAAAAGAAACGCCTCAATTCAACCTGGTACATAATTTTCGTGATTCAGAATAATATAAGGAAACATTAATGTTTTTACTTAGTAAGAAGTCCTTGGTGACATGCGCAACGTGAGGTCTGTCGTTACTATGCTGAAAGACACTGTCATGACGTTGCCAGAATATAGAGACACTCACCGAGCATAAAAGCTGGTATGTTCACGAGATTACCTTGGCAAACAACATGTTGTGACTTAAACTCGTTTTAAAACATTGATAAATCTGAGGGCGTTACATTAGCCAAAACGCCAATCCTGTGAACTCTACATTTTTCCAACACCATGACCGCGATGATACTAGGCGGAGAGATAGACGTTGGTGACGGTGGCATAACTTAAGAACCGTTTACGCTAAACAAAAAGATTTACCATTGTTTATCGACTTATTTGGCATGCACGGTTACCCTTTCACCTCAAATGACGTAGATACTGCCATGAAAATATGTTACGCGAATGACGATGGCGTAAATATAATATTATCTAGTTGTCTTACCGACATTACAATCATTCTACCTAAACGTCGCCCATCAGCAAACGTTTCTGTATACCGTAAGACTTAATTGGTTCGTTTCTTTTTACCGTCAGTATATGTTCATGTATAAAACTACTTACATGATTTCGTGCGTTTTAATTGGCTGTCGCACGAAATTCACTATACAAAAGTGTATTTATCAAAGCAGAAAATTTGTTTTCATCCAATTTGAAGTTTTGGTTATTTTTTGTCACGACGGGATGCTTCGATCTCGTTCGTTGAGTTCCGTGATTTTCCGAAGAGTCATTACTTTGGGTTCTATCGCTAATTTTAAAATAGTATTAGTATAAATTCTGGAGAAAATACTCGAGATTTTTGGGCCTTGGATGCGTTTTATATATTCATTTAGTGTTTGCATGAGTTTTAAGCAAAAACGCGATACTTGACAATTATCAGCGTTATATTTAGTAATGGGGCTTTAAAGCACATGTACATATTCATTAGTTGCAAGCGCACGATGTACTTAGCGATGTGGGGATTTTCACCAACGATTAGAATAAAATAAACTGTATGATATTGCACACATAATAAATCATAAATAGTATAGAACCAAACATAAGAATGGTCAAACAAACTTGAACAAAATAACATTACACATGGAATAGACAGTTTTAAACAAGAAAATTTATATGGCTTGACAATGAGAACGTCCTCGAAGTCCTCATTTCATCTTATTTGAGTAGCTAATGGATAAAATGCGTAATTCCTTTATTGCAGAGACTAATTGTAACAAACTCGCCCAGTGTTCTTAGTCGGTAGCTAAATTGACTGCAAATTCATGGGCCGGTGGAATTATTTATTTATTGGCCTGTGGATCTGTTTCTAAATACCACCGTGGAGTTCTGACATGAATTATTTTACGGCTTTTCTTCCGCTTGCCTATGTACCATGTGGGGAAGTTTTAATTCAACTGAGAGGGTATGTGCCTTGTACTACGTTATACATTGGATTAGACGCATGACCGCCGTATTAGGACTGAAAATGTTGAAAGGCACAAACGTGCTTTTCTGTCGTCATGTACATGTTAATTACATTTTAAGAAATAACATACAGTAAAACCCGATCTAAAATTTCCGCTCGCCTACTCGCTAACTTAGATCTGGGTCACATTCAGGTGACCTTTTCTCATCATAATATTTATGACGAAATTGTTATGATCAGTAACTTGTTTAAATAGTCTACATTATGAAATTTGAAATGAGCCGTCCAATCGCATACGGTGAATAATACAGCTTTTGAATTAGGTCGGAAACCTTTGTATTAAAATAGAAATAACGAAATCAAAATGTTATAGTGTTTCGTCTAGATGAAAGCTACGCCTTGATTGGTCGACATTAAGGTCATCTCGACGTGAGCATCTTTTGAGATCTTAGAGATCCTGTACGACAACGTTCTCCAGGATATCTGTTTACGGAGATTGTACAAAACGTAGTAAGATGTTTGTCCATTCCTCATGTAAATCAATATTTAATTCCTGTAACGTCACATACTTAAGAAAACAAAAAACCAGGAAGACAAAAATGTGTATTGGCTGAGATTGTGGGATCCATGACTGATTTATATGCATTGACAGTCTTGATTGGTTTCATATAATGGTTGACACTCTTCAAGGGGACCATGCAAGTATTTAAAAGTGACACAATATTATTAGTCTGTTATTTATATAAAGATCATGATAAATGAACCAGACTCACCTGTCAATACAAACAAGGAACGATGTTGTGAGTTCTACCTGATACAGGAACTTCAATCACTAACCATGATTTAGATCTTTGAATGTGCCGAATGTTTCGACAAACACTTTCATTTATACACGTTGAACTTATTTAAATACAAAGAGAATTACTACATGGTAAGTTTCAACGCAGACAGATGCAATGTGGATAAAATCTCAATTTCACGTTTCAGTTTCCGTATCCGTGTAAGAATCTGTATCTGCAAGAGTTCAATACGGACACATTATGTCTTGTGTCCGTATAGGTAAAGTGTATTTTTATGGTCAACGTATATTGAAGAGAAACATGTCGGTTGTGGAGGAATGCCAACAAATTATTTTATAAAATGGTTGGTGCCAGAAAAGTTCGATTCAATAGGAGATACATGTGATGGAAACTTGCCATTATAACACGCCACAAATGATAGAGACGTTCAACCATGGCCTCAAAAAATTTGAGTTTCTAGACGAGGAGTTTAAAGTTGATGTTAGACTAAACAATGAACAATTTGGATATGATTTACCTCTAATTGAAGAAAACACCTTTTAGAAAGCAACAAGAAGTATATTAATTAGCTTTCCTTTCATATTGTTTAAAGTCGTCCGCATGTTATCCGTATCCGGTCAAAGAAAGAGGCTAGCACAATTTTTAATCGATTGGTTGTAAAACATATTATTTAATTTGCTATTTGATTTTGATTTTTTATAGCTAATTAATTTAATCTGAACCACCCAAATAATGACTTATCCGACTTTTTGTAAGGGATAGTTTACACTTTTAACTACGGTATTTAGAATTAGTTTATTTTGTTTAAAATTTGTTTGCAAGCAATAAAGCAGATGACATTAATATTATTTTGAAAGCGTACATGCTTATTCAAACAAAAGGGTACTCGACAAAGTCCCAAATCATCGAATGTTTATTTAAGTACATAAGAGACTCTTTAAATTGATAGCAACTGTATTCATACTCGTTTAAAGTTTAAATACATGCCGTTAATGTAAACATAACTTATATAAATATAGACTTTAGACAGTTTTGATGCAGCCAAATATTTATAGGTGATATATAATAGTAAGATATATCCATAAAACTTTCTTTAAACGCTAAATAAAATGTATTAGACAAATGAAAAATTGTAAAACCATTTTACTTTCTAGGTTTAAGTTTAAAAATTAATTCATATTTTAAATAAGAGGGGTCCTTTCGCGAGAGCACACTTTATTCATGGTTTATCATTACTGAACATACTGAATCCAAAATAGTTTAAAGAACTCATTACACAATTTGAGGAATTTTTATTTATGAGATTTCATCTTATACAGTTCATGATCAAACCTATTGTTTTAAGTATTTACATTCAAATTCTCTTTTTAGGTTTGGTTTAATTTCACTTTCACAATGCATGAAGTAAACAAAGTGAAAATAAATTTAAAAAGTTTTCTCAGTTACAAATCATCTTAAGATATTCAGCACCTTAATTACAGTTATAACTTATATGTTTGATTATATTGTCTCGTCCATGTGCAGTGTTAGTCTTGATATAGAGACTTTCAAGCATATTTTTTTGACAAATCAACATATACAATTTACAATGAACATTAAAACTCTTAATGATAACTTTTTGAAGCAGGTCTGCGTAAATCAGTAAAATGATGCTCATGTATATACGCATCATTTTATTCACCTATTGAGCGGACAAATCTATCGCTTTAAGTACAAAAATGCACATAACCTGTATGTTCTAACGTTAACTTCTGCAATATAAATAGTTTTTCGGAAATTAAAGTGACATAGTTTAGAATGTATTTTCAGAAAGTCGATATTATGTATTAAATAAAGAATGTGACGTTAACTCACCTGTTTTATGGGAGAGAGAGGGGGTATTACTACTGTCAAAGACGATATCAGATTAGATATTCCTTACAACAGCACGAAAAATGGCAGAGGTAAGTAGAACATTTACTGATATTTTTAATCATGTGTTGATTCTAAATAAATATCTGCTTTTCATTATTGAATTGTTTAACAATACCTTTGTAAATAATATTATAATTTAAGCGCCATATTTGATGTAAACATATTTCATGTCGAAACTTGTCCATCAATATCTAGTGATTAAAATATATTCTTAATTTAGAATTTTAAAATGATAACATTGCGAATTTTACCCAATGTTAAAGAAGTATGAGCTATTTAACTAAAGGTATATGCCGTACAGTAGTACATACCGACGGTATATTAATAAAATTGAAAATGTTTGTTCCTAATATAAAAAAAATACCAGTGATATTTGATTCATATCCGAATGAACAAATCAACTACGCTATCATGAGTGCAACGTAATTATTAATAAAAAAATAGATCTAGCATCTCAACTTGTCGCTGGTTCGGTGTTTCGTGCAAGAGTTGTCATTAGCTAAAATATGCACAATGTACGGTAGAGATTCCAAAGTTTTACATAGCTAAATAAAGAAATATAAAATAATCTTCCCTAGAACTGTAATTAAAAGAAGATTTATATTGACATGTGGCATCAATCAATTCAACGTCCTCTTAACAGATTAATCAAATTATGTCAACGAGGTCAAAATTGGTCCTGCCTCTGGAGTCACACATTTCCAAAGTTAATAAGGAAATGATAAATTATATTTTTATTTTCTTAAACCATACAGCCTAGAGCTTCTACATATGGCGTGTGCCATCGCTTTAAATTCCATTGCGAAATTCTTTAAAGCTGTGCTCCTGTTGTTAAAATTTGACCCTTTCTAGGGATCGCAGTTGCCATACAGCTAAATACTAAAGTGTTAAGATAACTTGTGTTAGATGCTCTCAGAAAATTTAGTTTGGAATGCATAATTTCTTTGAAGTAAAGTACTTAATGTGCTTATTTATAATATTCTAGTGTACTGGTTCGAATACAACCCAGGGAGGTTCATATAGATTTGACAATAATGTCATTTTCCCTTGTGATCACTTGATGTCCGGCGTCTGTCGTCTGTCGTTTGGTGTCTGTCGTCTGGTGTATGTCGTCTGGTGTCTGTCGTCTGGTAACTGTCGTCTGGTGTATGTCGTCTGTCGTCTGGTGTCTGTTGTCTGGTTTCTGTTTGTCTGGTGTCTTTCGTCTGGTGTCTGTCGTCTGCTCTCTGGTGTCTGTCGTCTGGTGTCTGTCGTCTGTAGTCTGTCGTCTGGTGTCTGTCGTGTGTTCACATTTACCTTGTGCATGCGATAGACACTGGTTTTTTTATTGGAATTTTAAGAAACTTAATTAGAATGTTTGTCGTGATAAAATCTAGTTTGGGTTTGTTTTTCATCCGACTTTCCAAATATTTAGTCTGAATGTCTATCTTCATGAAATCTTTTTCGAGATATTATATGAGTATTCTTGGGTAAAAACACTAGGTCACAGGGTCAAATCTAAGAAAAACATTGTGTATGCGATAGCGGCTGTATTTTTAATCTGATTTCCTCAAAAAAAGATTTCGTCAAAATGTTTACCTTGATGAAATCTAGGTTGGGATTGTACATGGGTCATCTGGGGTTATAAACTAGAACACAGGGTAAAATCATAGAAAAACCTTGTGTATGCCATAGGAGCTTCATTTTCAATCCGATTTTCCCAATATTACATCAGAAGGTTTGTCTTGATCAAATCTAGCTTTGGATTGTATATGGGTCATATGGGGTAAAAAACTAGGTCAGTGGGTCAAATCTAAAATAAAAATTGTGTATGCAATAGTGGCTCTAATTTCATCTGTTTTTTAGTAATCTGTGGTCAAAACCTAGGTCAAGGGGTCAAATTTAAGATAAACCTTGTGTATGTAATAGAGGTTGTATTTTTCATTCTAATATTTGGTCAGAATATTTGTTTTAACGAAATCTAGGTTTGGATTGTATGTGAGTAATCTGGGGTCAAAATTAGGTCACAGGGTCAAATCTAAGAAAAACCTTTTGTATGTGATAGAGGCTGTATATTTCATCCGAGTTTCCTAATATTTCGTCAAAATGTTTGTCTTGATCAAATCTAGCTTTGGCTTGTATTTGGGTCAGTTGGGTTAAAAAATAGGTCACTGGGTCAATCCTTAGATAAACCTTGTTTATGCGATAGAGACTGTATATTTCATCCGATTTTCCTTATTTTCGGTCAGAATGTTTTGTCTTTATATAATCTAGGTTGGCATTGTATATTAGAAATCTGGGGTCAAAAACTTTGTCACGAGTTCATATCTTATATAAACCTTGTGTTTGCGATAGAATCTGTATTTTCATCCGATTTTCCTTATATTTGGTCAGGTTGCAATTGTATTTGTATTGTTGTCTGGGAAATAAATCTTTCACCACGATTCTTGTCTCTGACGAACTAATGCACTTCCTGTTTTCTGATGTTTATGTGCATTGTTCTCAGGTGAGTGATATAGGGCCCTCTTGTTTTATTTTCTGCAAATCAATTATCGTTATTGGAAGCTTAAGATATAAATACGGATGAACTCTGTCAGATGTACACATATATTTTTAATCATTGTCAATATCTGCCCTTTTTTACTGTTTCAGCAAACAACTTCAAGTATGTCAGATGTAAGTCCATTAATTTATTTCTTTTTTAATAAAATCTTAGAATTAATGAGAATACCGAAAAAAATAACATACCGATATAGTTACATAGTTTCGTAGCTAAATCAATACTTATTATTTACACTACAATTATTCTGTCTAGCGGTTTAACATACATACATAAATGAAATGGTCTAAGGGTAGATGTTTGAATGCATTTTATAACATTAACTGCAAAATACTTTAAAAGACTATGCAAACCAAATTTGACGTAATTAACATCTACTTATAATAAAACAAAATATCATATTTATAGTAAATATTCAAATACAGGTCGAGGATTTACAAAAAACAATTTAATAAACATGTATTATTATAGTAGTTTTACTTTGTATTTTAATTGACTTGGTAGTACATATTATAATTTGCAAAGTAGATATATAATTACTAAACCAAAGTCAACCAAAATAATGTGTGGGCTAAGAAAGCCTGTTAATAGTTTATACACATAGTGAAATCATTGAATGATCACAAATACCGTTTCAAAAGATACAGTTACAACGTTTATACGTAAAAAAATTAAGATACTCGTATGTAGATGAATAGAAGATAAGTATTGAACTGGCACTAAATTTTTATTCTGAAATATACTTAGATTTTAATTGGAGAAACTAAAGGGATTGAACTATCGGGTTGCTATCTTACGAGTTGAAACCTGATTTTTTAAAAAGTTTCTTGACGTAATTTTTCGCTTTTATATTTTCATATTGCTTACATTATTTAGCTCGACTTTTCGAAGAAATGTAGAGCTCTCCTACTTGCCCTTGCGTCGGCGTCCGCATCTATATTTCTGATTAAAGTTTTTGTGCAGTAAAATATATCTTAATATAACTTTTTTATTTCTTAACGTATCAACTTCAAACTTTAACTATACGTCAACTGCAACCACATCTCGTGTAACAAGGTTAATAACTCCAAAAACATCGTGCTTTGCTGTATCGAAGCCAACGATAAGTGGACCGACGAACAAAGTTAAATGCGAGAAACATACTGGATCCGCAAATTAAACACTCTTCATCCACATGGAATTAACAAAAACGATACCTGAATTTCCAATTTAAAACCATAATGTCACCATAGCCGGTCTACCTTAAAAAAAATTCTATGAACAAAGTAGATTGATTACTCATATATATATACACACACACACACACACACACACACATATATATATATATATAACGCAGAAAATTACAAGAAAATGTAATTGCACATGTAATACATTTAAATACATTGAATGTGAAAAAATATCTATATACATATCAATATTTTACATCCGGTGAGTAAGATGTTATTAGTAAATAATAAAAAGTATCAATGTATAGGGGGACCTAGCGTGGTTGGGTCAGGGGGTCAGCCCCCCCCCTAGAATTTCCAAAATGTATCTGTCCACTAGTGTAATTCTTGACTGTAAGTCATTTTAAAGTAGTATGAAGCAACTGGTGCTTAACATAGATTTAATGGTTATGCAGTTTTTATTATCAATATGTTGCATTATCCTCATAATGTGTATAATGTGGTTGTGGTTTGGACCCCTCCTAGAAAGCAATTCTGGATCCGCCCCTGCAATGTCTTACATAGCAGTATATATACGAGTGATAGTAAGTAGCTACGTTAAAGTCATTAAAAAGCATATTTATAAATGAAGTAGCGAAATTTAATTGGAATCATATAAATTATCTCTTCTTTCAAAAACTTTTAAAAATGTGTGTTCCTAACTTATTTAAAATGGATTGATTTGTAGATGACATAAGTTCTAAAAATTTGAGAATGTTAGGGCTTTTCCAATAAAATTGTTTAAAAATGTTCCTTTTTTCAACCAAATCTCATATGATAAGGTTCATAACTCAAAATATATTCTTTTTTAGAATTATCTCTCCATGAACTTAATACTTTCTTCAAAAATATCTCTTTTTACTGCAACTATTTTTTCTCTGTAGCTATCAATTTCAAATTTTGAATATGTTCCTTATTATCAAACCACATCTCATGTGACATGGTTCATAACTCAAAATACATTTTTTTCAAAATTGTCTCCTGTGAATTTTCTTTAAAAATTATTTTTCGGCGCAGCTGTCTAAGCCAACTTTTGACATATATTTTAACCAATACAATTTGCTCTATTATAGCTGTTTGTCCAATAAAATTTCTTTACGGTATAGAGAAATGGTTAAAACACATGACAACATTGGCTATTTGTGATAAACAGGTGCGTAGCACGTACAGTAGCTGCTGACTATTTACTCTGTGTATTATGAGTGACTCACTATGCTAATTGATCATACATTCGTCGTGGTACGCCCCTTGCGGTATAACTAAACTGCAAATACATGTATGACTCAGCGCACGCGCTCGGAATGGGTTTTCATTGTGGGCCGCCATTGAGCATTTTTAACAAATTTTTATATGTTTGCCAGAAAGTTACATTTAAATCGTTTGGTCATTCTGGGAAGAAGTGATTTTTTATCGAAAATCATGGCATTGTTATTAAAGATGTTTTTAATTTTAGGATCGGACAGATTTTCATAATTGATAAATCAGCAAAATGGAAATATAGTCGGACAAAAATTGTCAGTTGAGACTGAATTGCAATTACTGACAAATTACATTTGACCTATAGTTAATATATGTACACCATACATGACCAACATTTATACTTCAAACCATTGAAAATAAACCCAGCAGAGCGCCGAATATCTTTTTAAAAATATTTCTTGTTTACTTTAACTTCTTTTTTTCTAAAGGTATAATTTAAAATATATATGTGCCATATTATCAACCACATCTCATGTGACAAATACTTACTTAGTCGAGCATGCTGTCTCTACCGACAGCTCTTGTTTCTTCAAATTATACCTCATTCACTGTAAAGCATAACAAACTTATTTAAAATTTCAAATGATAATATTAATATTATGTGTCTAGGATGATGTCATAAATGATGCTTCTGACAAACAAGTCGATGTCAAAGCTAAATTTGTAGAAACAGATCCAGACGAATTTTGTACTAAAGCATGTCCAGCGGACTTGACACTCGTAATAGAAGATAGGTCACTTCTGGTCAACAGGTCTTTGTTGGCATACGCCTCTCCAGTATTTGATACAATGCTTTCTGGAGAGTTTAGAGAGAAAGATCAGCAAACCGTCACATTACCAGGAAAGAAATACAACGATTTTGTTGAATTTATGCGATGTATAAACCCACGTATTTCTAAACCAGTAACTGTGGATAATGTCTATGACGTGCTTCCTCTTGCACATGAGTATGAAGTTAAACATTTGTTGACATCCTGTGAGACAACCTTGGTAAAATTATCTGAAAATGCTGCAGATGAATTGTACAGTATTCTCAAGATAGCTACAACGTATGACATGAAAGAATTATCATCAAAATGCATTAATTTAGCAGCAGACAGACCACTTTGCGAAATCGAAGAGGTTGGAAGAACACATGAATTAGATACAAATACAATCAATACAGTAAAGCTACAAATGTTGACCAATTTGACAACAAAACACAAACACATTTTTGTTCATATCACCACGTCAGAAGCTTTGTACCGAGTTCTTGGTATTAAGTCGAAAGAATTAAAGTTGGTCACAGCATTTAAGAATGGTAAAGTCTTTGGAGAGTATAGGAAAATGCAAGTTAGTACTGCCTTTAATGAATCAATGGATATGTGTATTGATGGCAATGTATACACTATGGAAATTCAGAAGACAAACATGAGTATGCATTATAAAGGAAACATTTGTTTGACAACTAAACATAAGTCTGTTCAAGATCCCCCTATTGAATGTATAAGTGGTATATACATAAAAAATTGGATGGATCAAACTAACGATATATATCAGGAGGAGGTTTTTGACTCAAATGAAAATTCTTTAACACTTGATAGAAATGTTAATTATTTGTCAGACAAAACTGCCGGATATATAAATGAAGGAATGTTGTTTGATATAGAGCTTTTTTTGTTTATAGTGAACAAGTAAATACAATATTGAACAAAGAACCAACAAGGACGCTCAAATTATCACAGACGGTGACCAAACATTTTGTTTAACATTTGATTTTTTGGTCCAGTCTGTAATTTGAAATGAAACGATTTTGTTTGGTTTTGTTCATGATTTAGACATGTTATGACTGACATAGAAGGCTTTCGTTATTTGTATGATGCGAACCGATCATTTACTGACCATTAGAAAAAAAAGTTTATAAATAAAGTTAAGTGGTATTTTCAAGGTACATGTACTTGCAAGTGACAAAAATGGTCATTTTGCTGTTATTGAAGTGATGTATGCTTATTGTAATAAATGTAAATTTAGCATCAAAAATGTAAATAAAAGTTGAGATTTGTTCTTTCAATTCTGTCATAAAGTTGTATTTTCACTGTGGTCTCTAAAAGTTCTTGGTCAAAAACATTTTTGGAAAACAAACTGATCTTACATACTATTAGTAACGTTACTGTAATTAAAGCTTAATAGAAGTATCATTAAGCTTGAATCATTTGTTGATGAACCTATACATGATAAGTTTTAAATTTGCTATGATTACTCTTTTTGCATGGGAAAATATGAATGGATTTCCCCTAAAATCCGAATGAATGTTGTACAAGGACTTTTGGAAGGTACAGTAGATGTATATATCATGTATATAATGTAACATAGAGACACCAATTATTAAAACTAATTACTCATTATTTACGAACATAAATATGTAATTATACTCATAATAAGCAATGTATTAATTATCACTGATAGTTAGATAATACAAATGATATTACAATGCACATACAGTGCCATCCAAAAATACCTATACACTTGTAAAAATACTGGATGTTCATTGATTCTACATTTATTACTTTATGTCAGAATTGTGATTGTAACATTTAAAAGAGGAGTGATGATACTTAATAAAATTGAAATTGTTATGTAAGTAATTGTATCTAAAGTTACAGTATTATTTCTCAAGTATTGGTAAAAATTGAAAAAAGATCAATTATTAAAAAAATGTAAATGTAACTATAGATGGCACTGTATAATAAGATTATTAATGAAACATAAATGGGCATGGCAGAAACAAGTGATTACAGTAACATGAAAATGGCAAAGTTGTTGACCAGATATCACACACGTGCTGAAAAGAAAAAATATTTTCATCATATGGTCCTTTACACATTTCCATTAGGCCACAACAAATTGATCATATGTTCTATGGATTCGCTCGCACCTTAATTTTGACGGTTTTTACAAAAATAAATATTTTTATTTCCTCGCTCGACCATAAAAATTTGGTGAAACCGCTATATAAAGCAAGTGAAGAAAGATTTTTTAAATTTTTTTTCTTCGCTTGCTCGCCCCATTTTTTCCCCAGAAAAATCCGTAGAACATATGCTCAACTTGTTTTGGCCTTATCGATCGAACAAAAATGTTGAAAATAATCGTTTCCTATCATATTGAAATCGGGGTACTTAGAAGTTTCGTTAAGTATACATGCATATGTTTGGTTGACATAGTTATATAATAATAGGGGTGCGTATCATTCAGCAATACCATACAATAAGAGTCAGGACATGGTATCGATAACCTTTCATGAGGTCTGAATCTAATGGGAGGAATTTCTTTCAAAATTATTGGCTTTAAAAATCCATATACAGTAATTTTTTTAGTTATAGTAATTATACAGTAGTCAGTAATAACAACTGTCTGATTATAAATTCAAAAGGTTTTTAATGTGAGGTCATACTTATAATTTCAGAATTTAGGGGTTTATCACGACTCATGTATGTAAAAGTTGTTTCTATTTGATACGTTTTATCGCACGTTTAATTTCGTTTAAAGGCTCCGATATGGTAGGATACTGTTGCTCGATATATCATTTTTAGGGTGCTGCCCTAATGAATGCCCTTGATAATCGAAATCACTTCAAGAAGATAAACTTTATAATAATAGGAAATTATTGAGGAAAAGATATCAATGCAAGTGACAGGGTAAGTGAGTATTGACCACTGAAAAAGCCAGTAATGAATATCGTTAAAAGTACACTGATTGCCATAAAGAATTAGAAAAAGATGTCGATTACTTATAATTGAATCAAGCATAATTGTTCATAAGTACGTCCATCAATAAATCATATGTAGTATCACAAAGTTAATGTATGTTGTCTCAATGTAATGGATTCATTATCTCGCATCTTGGTCTCATGTTCCTTAAACAAAAATTTGCTTTTTATTAGTTAAAAAGAAAATTTATATAATGTATCACTATTAAGACCATTGCGCAGCTTTTTGTCTTAACCACTATATAATTTGAGTCAAATATTATAAGAGTTTTATTGTAGATCCAGTGCAAGAACTGGGGTTCCTAGACCTTTCCTTGTTTCAAACATCATTTGAAGCAACTATGGCCATGTCTGATTTAAGAACTACGCAAAGTATTCATCTAACATGAACCAACTAACTTCTATTTTGTTCTTACTCAATGATCCATAAATTAAAGAATCCAAAAGTTTGTAGACAGCAGACTTTTGAGTTGTCTAAACAACTGTTGTCAATCAATTTCTTTCACTTCCATTCAATAATGCAAATAAAATCCAGTCTCGATCCATTCGTAATACGTTGGTGTTTATTCTTGTTTGTACATGTAAGAACGACATTTGTAATAAAATAAAGATAATCCTGAGACAACATCTGTCAAAAATCCTTGACTTGAGACCGCCCATCAATGAATCAATCGGCGCACTATTTGCACTAATAATAGGTCGCGTGAGTTTTCGTCAAATTTCATAACAATTGTAAGATAATGGCTGAATTATGATTGTTTTAAGAACAAATATACTAAGTAGAATATCGTGTTATAAATGTTGAATGGAACTATTTGTTGGGTGAGTATGATTTATTGATAAGAAGAAAAATGGACGATAACCTTAAGATTAAGTGCCGGAACTCGTTTACTATGTTCGACAGCGCATGCGCAGTCTTGCAAAAAATCAAATTAATCCAAACTAACATTTATGATGACGTACAAAACCAAAACAGAGCTAAAACGTTTTAATTTTGTTATCGAAGGTGTGTTAAAGCCCTGTTATCAAAAGTAACCGTCCATTTACTAAATGGAAACTGACAGCTGTCTAGACACTCGCAATAAAAATTAACCTTTTAATAAATGAATAATCGCTAAAATATTACGTTATTTATTGCATTTTAAAGTAGATCGAAACCGATGTCGAATTTGGTTAATACTTAAACAAAAGCATTGTTTAAGAAGAAGTCTTCAGGAAGAAATACACTTTTTCTAAATGACAAAATTAGGTTCTGAAATGATTGTCGATCATATATAAACAAATTGCGGAAAGCGTTTAAATTTTATACATTCAAGAATTGTACGTATTTGACATTACGCAAAAGTGTTGATATTTATGTTAAACCTTTATTAGGATAAGAAAAACGCTGACCTAGTTTCTCCACGATTAGTATGAGCGACTCACTTACTATCTAACGCTGTATGCGAAGTAAACATCTTGCATGCCAAGATTGAAACTCCGCCCACCAAAAATATTTAATCGAGTAAATACTGTTCGCGTACTCGTATCGTTTACTCAAATATAGTTTCTATGTACAACGCTAGCTTTTTCTATATTATATACACTTCAATCAGTCAGTAATATCAGCTCCAGTAGAGTCTATTTATTAATTCTTAGCAGCTATCAAAATTAATTTTAGTCATTTGTTTGGTGACTAATTAACACTTGTTCGCAGTTTTGAACGGAAATTGATAAAACCAAATTAAGATGTGTGTCAGCATTGTTCTAACTTTATGGTATTTGATTGCAATGACATAACCATAGTGTCTATTTAACGTGTGCATACTAAATTAAGATATTTAAATGAAAGTAGGTATGCTTATTCATTGATGCTACGTCTACTTAACTTTGAAGGAACGTAACTATTTATGCCATAGAAGTTATGCCTCTTTTATATTTGTATGAATTTGTTTATTATTCTTTGACTGATTTATTTTGTTTGATAACACTGGTAAACGAAGTATTTGCTACCAGAGAAAAAACACCTAATCTGGGGTAAATCAGGCATGCTGAATCCAAATATCTCATCAGAATTTCTCTATCACGTCAGGATTTTGAGATATCCATATACCCTTGTTTCGCTACAATGAGGACATGCAGACTGGAACTCCGTGTTCAGACATTATTGTACTTGTGTAGTTTCCTTGTAAAATCAAATATTTCAGATATTACTATGCATGAAACTAGATATCAAAATTTACTGGATCCAAACATGGCAATAAAGTTTATAGGGGATTAGAGCAAATACAAATATATAGCAGTAAAACACATGACAAATGCATGATTTTCATAAAATACGCATGATACAATCTTACACAACACAAATCTTGCTATTACAATGATATATTTTGCGGGAACTGAGTGCTAATCTGGTCCAAGCTTTTTCTTGTCTGCCAGAACTACCTTCTGAGGCCCAGAGATTTTTTGATGAATGACAGCTGTAGGAGTGTAGGTGCCTAGCAAGAAGTTGTTCGAGTTGCTGTCTAATACTAAATCATTTGTGTGGGCTGCATAACATAATCTTCAATCATCACAGATCAGTCTCCATAAGTTGAGTCTCAAGAACTTTTGTGGTCACTGGTCATCATGAGCAGCAGTAGACGGATTTGTGCTAATCACACAATCAGTTTCTGCTATGTAAGTGGTAAATACACACCAAAGGACCAGCAGAATAAACAATTACTTCTAAAATCAAGACTGCCTACAAGTACTACGTTGATTGCAAAGTTGGGGACCAAGACAAAAGCTGGGCTCCTCATGTGTGTTGTACTGTCTTTTACTCGGGATTAACACAGTGTATAAATGGAAAGAGAAAGGCTATGCCATTTGCCGTTCCAATGATATGGCGAGAACCGAAAAACCATGCAAATGACTGTTACTACTGTATGACAAACATTGCTGGATACACAAAGAAGAACAAGTCATGCATTGTATATCCAGATTGTGAATCAGCTCTGAAACCTGTTCCTCATGACTCAGAGAATGTGGTTCCTCTGCCACCTGCTTCTCCAGAGTATGATACATCGGATGAAGAGACACACTCTACTGATGAAGTTGTGGATGATATCAAAGATGAGTATGAAGCTGTCTTGACAGATGACAACCCACATCTTCTTCAACCAGCGGAGTTGAATGACATTGTCAGAGATCTTCAATTATCCAAAGGGAAATCTGAGCTTTTGGCCTCACGGCTGAAGGAATGGAATCTATTGGACAGAGGCACAACAGTAACTTATTACAGAACACGTCATGTAAAACTGGTCATTTTCTATGCTATGGAGAATGATGTGTGTTATTTCATCGATGTTAATGGCCTCATGCGCGAATTGGGATATAATCATGATCCTGACGAGTGAAGATTATTTATTGATTATGGAAATGAAAAGCCATCTGTACCTTTGCTTTGATTCATGCTTAAAGGAAACATTTGAGTCAATGAAAATAATTCTTCATCTTATCAAGTACAGCTCCCACAAATGGAACATCTGTGGTGATCTCAAAGTTGTATCTCTTCTCCTTTGGCTTCAACTTGGGTATACAAAGTACATGTATATGTGTTTCCTATTTCTGTGGGACAGTCGTGATGATGATAATTACTACAAAGTCAAGAACTGGCCAGAACAGAGTGAGTACAGAATTGGGAAGCGCAATGTGAAACATTCAGCACTGGTAAATCCACAGAAAATATACCAACCTCCACTCCACATCAAACTTGGTCTTATCAAGAACTTTGTGAAGGCAATGGACCAAACATCAGACGCGTTTAGACACCTCAAGACAATGGGAGTAGGTGCGATTCGGCCCTGTAAAATTGCCGAATTTTCAATTTACATTTCGTTCATAAATATTTTTATGCTAATAGATCTATCTTCAAGCTTCAAGAAATCCAAGGGACGCAACTTCGACTTGTTTGTACTGGCGTTCTTAACAACGGTTTTGTTACTAAATTTGTGTGTTTACGAGTCTCAGTTTAGAACAAAAATAGACATATGTTTTTTCTATTATATACTTTTCTCATTCACAACTATAAGGGAAAATCACTAGTTATCAGTGCCAGATTCAATTAAATTTCTTGGGCTAAAAATAGCTCATTGACCTGAGTGCAAAAACCAAGATGGCAGCCTCCATGAATATGTCAGCAAAATAAAATTGCTGTACTTTTTTGGAAAATACGAAGTAAACAGAGGATACTGGAGATTTTATGGACTTGATGTCTAATATCAAAAGCTTATTTTAGTCTGTGGAATAAGTCATGAAGCACTATCAAACTTGCACTCTACACGTATGCGACAGTCGAATGTAAACAAATCGTACGTGCTACGCATGCGCAGAGCGAAGCTCCGCCCTGTCGCTTAGATTAATCGAGTTGTTTTAAAAGCGAAGTTTAAAGTCGTGTGTGTAAATGAATGTACTGTGTATTTTAATGTTAATCAAATTAAATTTAAATGTATTTATCTCACGTTGTGAACAGAATAAACAGTTAAATACCTATTTATATTTAATCTGCATGTACGCAGGTAGCGTTTATGCATCCTGAGAAGTAACGAGGTTAAGCCGTAACATCAGGGCCGGGTTACGAAAATAACGATAATTTGTATTAGTTTGCACTTTATGAATAAAAGCTAATATGCCGTCCTGCCAGTTTCATTCTTCTAGCCTTTCCATCAGGTGAGTTTAGCTTAAAGTATATAGGGGAGTCGGGCCAAGTCATCAAAAGCTATCTATATATCGAATTTTTATTGACAGTCATTGATTAAAAAAATGAAAAGGCCATAGAAGCAAACAGATTGAAACTATTAATTATTCACTAAAATGTTGTTTTTTGTAATTAAAAAGTGCAGTACATTCAAAAACCTATTTTCATCAAATGAGATGTACCGCGGAATGCCGTTGGCTGCACGACTTACCTCGAAAATATACGCTTGAATATTTTAATATAGTACTTCGTTATTTCTTATGCCAAGATAATCATACATACCTAATACATTGTACCAGTAAATGCATTTGAATCGCGTTTCTTTTACCACTGTTTCATAAAGCTATATCGAAATCTACTCAAGGTTATTTATCGTTATCTGGCCTTGGTTAACATATATACAATGTACACGTAAAACTCTAAAAACCGTGAAAGTATCTAATTTGAATTGTGCTATATATATTATGTTTAAAATGAATTATGCGTGTTTTAATGTTCTTAAAAAACTTCATACCGTTAATATTTTAACAACTGTGATACGTTAGTATAATAATACGAGGGTTTTTCGGTTCTCTGATCACTAACAGTATTCGACAAGAAGCTTTTCGGATATGAAAAAGCTATATGCTATACATGTATATTAACGCTTTTTGGTTGTACGAATTACGTATTATATTTTTTAGAGTTTTTCGGTCCTGAAATACATGTATAGACATTGTTCATTTTAACACACATATAATTACTATGATCAATTTTCTGTTTTCAGGTATTGAGAAAGTCAAGAAACCACGATTAACTAATTTACATATGTATGATAAATAACTTATAAAGATATTTATTATACAAGAATTCATTTCCTGTTCTGATATAAAATTAACGTTTCATAGTTACTGCCTTTATCGTATGCTTCATAATATACAGGTATACCATAAAAGAATGTTAATTGTCAAGCTTAATTATGTATTTGGTATCACGTGTGATGCAATATCGATAATTGATCTCTTTCAGTAGGCGTGAAAACACGACATAATATCGTATCATATTTGTGTATTGTCTAACGTGGTTATTCGCTATATCAGTCCCTTTGATTGTATACTGTAGATCATTGTAATAAAATAAAAATAAAACTTTGAAACCATCCGCATGAGGTTGCAAAATATTATGTAAAACAATACTCAAAGAGACAGAGACTTACTTATAATAGATATTTATATGTACCTGTATTTGTCTTTGGTGTCACTTATGTAGTTAAACATAGCGACTAATGGGTCAATAGGGCCACTGTACATGTATTATGTTTTCTTATTTCTTATTACTGTTTTATATGTACATGTATGTATTGTATCTTACACATGTCACTTAAATAAAAAACCTTACTTGATGTAGTAATCATATCAATGAGCGTTCAGTTACAGGTGGGTGTATTTTTTATTCATGGAATGAATATTATGAAATTTCAAGAGATCGACCTGCATCTAGACCAAACCAACGATGAGGCCCTCACGTCTTTCTCTTTAACTCACCAGGAACAACAGACCAGAACAGAACAAAGCATAATTTTATTTAATAAAAGTGTAAATAGTATGTTTATGGTATCATACATACATGCAATGAATATAAAAATTGTGTTTTAATTGTTGCAGAACATAACAAAACAATAAGATATAAAGTTTTCACTCTTAATCTAAGAGATCGATTAACGACAATGCTTCCAATGTGATACCGATTAGACATACAGTTTACTGTTCTCTGTATTTATATTTCTGAAAATTAAATAAGTTTCATGGTCTAAATTGTATTTCTCATCAATATTTATTTCAAGCTGATATTGGCATTCTTCATACCTGAAATACATTAAGATTTAATCAATATATAGGCGGTAATATGTCTGTATATCATTAACCGAAAACCCCCAAATTTAGACATAACACGGACTAAATATCTCAGAACCGAAAACCCCCTGATGTATAAATCATGCTTTGGAAGCGCTCCCCCATTTTCTCAAAGCTTCATACGACCCTGCACAAACATTTATTTTAATGTAATAATATGCCAGACGTGGCACATATCAAGGATCCGTACACAGTACCGTATACACTGGTTTTAGCCTTCACGCTCTGTTTTAAAATGTAAACAGACGAGTTTAACCTCCAAGACACTTTTAACAAAGGATGGACACCATATAATAATGATATAATCGTAAACTGCATTCATTTATGTGTACGAAAAAAATTGTCTGCGTGTTCAAATAAATTTCGATCTTAGATAAAAAAAGGTGATATCTTCAACTACGTAGTGACTAAACTGCCGCCATTCCAGCAGCACGCGCGAGTTTTAAACGACCACAAATAAACTAACTGAAGCTCATTTTTTCATCCGTTTCGCTTAACTTGTCACTTATTTATTACATAACCAAATTACCGTGCACAATAAACGTAAATCAAAGATTCCATATGTATTTAGCAAGTTTAAAGTTACTTGTATACGCTACTTTCGTTTTTGATAAACAGGCACGCTCGATTACAAGTTCTCGGTGCTGCGCCTCATTTGCATAATTTATTCATAGACGCAGGAGCAGGCAAGTTTGATAGTGTGAAGCCGACATAAAAGGAGTAAATGGTGTCAATACACAGGTTCAATAGGCTACATGGCGACTTTGGACTTAGATCAACATGAAATTGTGATTACACTGTCTATTTTACCTTATGCAGATTGGCTGTATGATTGACTAGTCTCTCTGTATATAAAGTAAATGGTGTTTGTCACATCATCTAAGAACAATTGAACAAAGGGATCCAGTGTTTGTGCATGTTTGTAAGTTGACTTCTACTTTCGGTTTCAAATTAGCACAGACATAAAGTTTCCTGAAATCAGGTATATCCACGTATAGATTATTTTAATATTTTCACACTACAGTATAACCTGCATTAACAGCCACCTGTAATAAGCAGTCACCTGCTGTAAGCAGCCAATCTGGCTTCCTCCCAATGAAAATCACTCTATTTTGCACCTGTTATGAGCAGCCCCATTTCCTTAAAAATTGATCAATTTACCTGCATTAAGTGGTCACGGTTAGTTAAATTTTAGAATTAACAAAGTGTCACCATCATTGTATATTGGTTCAGATGTGTGAAACCCCACCTAGTTAATTCTTTAAACAGTCAAAATTTATCAACAAAGTGTCATCACATAAATTAAGACTTCCAATATACAATTGACATTGTCACTTGTGCCCTTTTTGAAGATCATTTAATAAGAAACTGAATTATTAATCATCTTAAATAAGATTGGACAAATCAAATATATAATATATAGCTTATATCTAAATATTTGTTTAAATTTTTTACACATTTTGATTTAATTAAATTGTTGTTTTCTTAATTAAGATTATTTTGAATTAGTTTTTACATAAGTTTTATGGCTAAAGCCAGTAAAAATAATCACTCACTGCTGCTGGACTAATCAAAGCATTTTTATCTTAACCTGGATTAAGTGGTCACCTGCTGTAAGCAGCCAATATTGTCACTTCCCTTCACTGGCTGCTTAATGCAGGTTATACTGTATTTGCATAAGATCTAGTGCTATAATATTGATATGACTTGGCATTGAAGCTAATTTCTGCTGTTCTGTCATACATGTATATACAAGACTTTTGCAATGCTTGGGTTTGATATAAATTTCTCTTACAAACTTGATTGCCATAATTTCATAAAATGCAGTTTGTTAAAAGATTGTACACTACTAAAACATGTCAAATTGTCAATATATGCCGCATTATGCCAAAACTTGCATGCTATCAACTTATTATATATAGCCCAGCTGTAACTTGTATATACATATATTTGATATAGTAAATTCAGCAGTGCCCATTCTCATAGACAACTGCCCAGGACAATTTACCAGAACTTGCTCATGCCCAACATGGTTTTGAGATTCATGATGCCAAATAAATATGCAATAGGAAGAAAAGTTGCTTATGTAAAACACAAAAACTCTTAATATATACTACATGTACAGCCCTGCATGTTGCAATGAATAGCTTGTATTTGAAGTCGTTGTGATCTGTCAATTTGTTCTCTGATGATCAGGTTTCACCAACTTTAAATAATGCACTATTTATAACTGAATGAGACTAACAAGTTTGTCAAAAAATTTACAAAATTATTAAATCTGGTACTTACAATGAATATTTTACACTAATGATGTTATGTACAAGATTCAGGTAAAAATCTGACTTCCATGGTTAGGAGTAAACATATAAAAGATTTTTTTTATGATTTGTACATAATGATGTACAGTTTTACCAAATCAATGTATACTTCAAATTATTTCCATTTGTATATGCATTTTACAATATGTAATACCTGATTTGGACACTTCCAATAATATGAATTGGAATACAAGAATATGGCTTATAGACTTTCCTTGTTTCACATCTACATAATACAGGTTTAACATGTTTAAAGCTATATGACTGACTGTATGGTGCAAATAATCAAATAAAAAAATATATCTGGGCTCTGGAAGTCTATCTGAAAGGTCATATGAAGTTATATGTCTTAACACATGCAGCTTGACAATTGCTTCATAAAATGTAACGTCTTGCATGGACTTCCTGCAAGTGGTTATTTTTTCATTACACTAGGAAAATTGTAAAAAATCATTTTCACTTGCAATTTTGTATAACATTGGTGTGACAATTAAAATGATTATGCCTCTTTTGGCTCTGTACAAGGAATGGCATTATAGATTGTCCAACAGTACTGGGTTCATTTAGGATTTTCATAAAAGATGAAATCTATGTGTGGAATCTTTGTGATGATTAAACTTTTTTGTACAATTTGTATCATTTTTAGCACAATGTGAGCTAGGCGATTCTATATTAACATATTTTAACATTTATATTAACATATATTAAGTCTGTTCTCAACTACCTAGCCCATTTCTTCTATCAATGCTGAATTTACATAGAAAAAAGTAAAAGAAACACTGCATATATTTTTTACCTCTTCATATAATTTGTTTACTTTAACTTGTTCATATTATGTCATCCATTTCTCACAAAATACAATGCAATTTGTATAAAATATTGTTAAAACCTTGTTATAATATTAATGAGAGTTAACTTCACACCCCAGTGTTGTCATCCTATTTAAAAGTTTGGAAGCTAAATTTCTTAAGCAGTTTCCTGAGCTGTATTTTATCTTTTTCACATATTAGGATTGATTTACACTTTTTTGTCCATTTTGGAACATTTTTATTGAGAAATTTATACAAATTTACTATATTGATCTGATCTTTTTATTTCTATAAAAATCAGATTTAATAATCTTGATGGTTGTATTTCAAATAATTATACTTTCTTTTCTGTTACCATAGCAACCAAGGCTTCCAATAGAGACGCATAGCATTTGATTGCGGTCTTTTATACTGTGCACATCTTGCATTCCAAGTTTCATTTTTTGGCGTTTACAGTATTGTAGCAAAAACTGAATCTCATTTTAGGACTGTATTTACTTATTCTGTTTTCATGGCAACCACTCATTAAAACGTGATATAAATAATGTGATGTTATGTTTGCATACTGATATTATATAATTATTAAGCACCTCAATATTGTTTTGTTTTTTGGACTGGATTTAAGTAACATGTTTGTAATGCTTAAGAACTGGGATATTTGTTGCCTTAGAAACGACCTTAGCAACGAGTAAATAAGTCAGTGCCAATTTATTTTTTTACAGTTTCACTTTTATTAAGTGATAAATGTGATAATATTTAGAATCAAAATAATGTAAAAACTATGTTTATTTGAATATCATAATTTTAGTAGAAATGATAAGTATCCATGGCAACGAGAACCTATCAACTAAAATCATTTCTTTATCCGACTTTTTTCAATCATAGATGGGATAACCAGAAAATTAAGAACTGGGTATGCTTTCAGAATTTAAACTTCAACTTAATACTTGACATTCTTAGCAAGAATATAACTTTCTACTGTAAACTATTATTTCTGTGTATAAAATACATTTATTTTGTTTCCATGGTAATAAATAATAGTAACAATGAATGAGTTTAGCATGTTGTCTTGTTACATTTTATATAACTATATCAACATAATGTTTGAATAAGCTTTCTTTAGAATTGAAAAAAGACTTGTTTTACAAAAAAATAAAATATTTTCAATTAATGAAAATGGTTACCATGACAACCAAATATTAACAATTCAAAAGAAAGTGCTTCCATCGTGTGAGAATATGTGACTCTTAAAGTATCAATTTTAAAATACAGTTTGAAGGGAGATCAATATTTTCACATGCATTATTTATTTTGTTCTGTTGCAATGGATGGTAACATACTTCACAGTATTGTTTTAAACATGTAAATTCTTGATAAATTATTCATTTCCCATAATTTGAGCCACTTTGGCAACAGGGCCAAATTTGGGAGTAAACGCACCTACTCCTTTGGTGCAGTCCAGAGTGATGCAAAGTTAAAGGTTGGGATTTTCAATGGACCCCAGATTCGTGAGCTCATCAAGGATGTAGCATTTCCAAGAAAACTCAGGCACCTTGAATTGAAGGCTTGGGAGTCGTTTGTTAAAGTGGTACAAACTTTCATAGGCAATAACAAAGCCCCAAACTATGAAGATCTAGTCCGTGATATGCTGAAATCAGAATGTCACTGAAGATTCACTTCCTTCACTCACCTTGACTTCTTTTCGCCAAATCTAGGTGATGTTAGAGATGAACACGGTGAGAGATTCCACCAAGACATCAAGAAATGGAAAAAAAGTATTAAGGACGCTACAACCCAAATATGATGGGTGACTACTATTGGTTCCTACAGCGGGATACTTCAGCCAGTCATAAGCGCAAGACCAAGTGCTTGGCACACTTCTGAACTATTCTTAATGAGACTGTTGTGATCTGCATTACTTTCTGTACTTTCTATGATTAGTTCTGGTGTCTAAGTGTATTTTTGTCTAAACCAATTGTATGATGTTACAAGTTAGTTCTACAATAAAAAGCCGTTCACATCAAGGTATTGTCATTCTTTGGCACATTCCTATAACTAAAAATCCTGACGTGATAGAGAAATTCTGATAGCAGATTTAGACTCAGCATGCCTGATTAACCGTAAGTCAGGTGTTTTTGTTTTGGTAGCAGACACATTTTTTGTTGACCAGTGTATAATAGTTGGGTGCCTTGGAACGGTGGAATCAAGTAAGAACCGGGAATGTTCAATATATACGCTTGGTTAGAAGGTACGGGGGCTTACAATGTTCACTGGTTTGGATCGGATCAGGAAACTGTACATTTATTTTCATGACGGAATTAATGTAAACAACATTTAATATTTATTGAACGATTATTTATTGAATTATCTTGATAGATCTTTGTGAATATATTTATGAACGCTGACGTACTTTACCAGTTGAATTAAGTCGCGTAATTCAATTTTATTCATCTTAGTTTTGATGTATGTCGTTTCAGTTTATTATTACAAATACATACGTCTGTTAATTTATTATATTGTTTTTGTATTGTATTTTGTTGTATATTCTGCTAGCTACAGGCCATACAATATTGGGTTTGTGTTTTTGCACGTACGCATTTTTTTTTCACGCACGTTACAATATATAATCATAAATGTCAGAAATTTCACACGCTATGCTTGCGAATAGTAACAAGACTGGAACTACACTAATACAATGACATAATGTCATCTATGATCATTCTTGTACCCAAAGTCTAGTAGAATTCTCAATTCAATAGTTAGATCGAGAATCTTGATAACCTCTGAGAACGAGAATGCTCTATGATATACAACTAGATGATTTTTTCATATACCCTGGTGATGGATAGTTTAGGTTCTGTAAATGTGCCTGAATCCCCTTAGAATTGAGCTTATAGGGTCACAGCAACCCTGAACCCATGGTCAGGGCTTTGTTCAGGGCCCGTAGTGGGCCTGTAAATACGCCCCCCTGGAACCCAATCTGCTTATTTATTTTCCGCACCCCCTCTCGTAACTTGAATTTTCCGCCCCTGATAACTGGAAATCATGGATCCGCCTATGGCGTTTAAATTATTATTAAGACTTTAAACCTAATTTAAACTATAAGTTCAACTCTTAAAAGACAAGTCCTACATGTACTCTGCGTACTGGTAGCTACGCGCCTGAATAGATATCTGTTGAGTGTATGCTAATTAATTAAATTGCCTGTCATGTCTGTTACTTGTATTTCTCCCCACAATTTCATTTGTAAGAAGACTTTGCATATCTTTCCATTAATAGGCCGTGCCTATACTTATAGTTGTAAGGTTTATGTTTTATATTTTATGAATGTAACTCCGTACGAGAATGTTCTATTTTTGTCTTCAGCAATGTAGACGTTATTTTCGGAAAATGTAATGACACAGTTTAGTATGTATTTTCGGAAAGTCGATATTATGTACGTGGATTCAATAACGGATATGACGTACCAATAGGTTTATGAGAGAGTAGTTTTAATAACACTGAATTGTTAAATATTCCCTACATCAACACGTAAAATGGCAGAGGTATGTAGATTTTGTTATGTTCATAATATTATACTCGTGTGTGTACTTCAGCATTTTCTTTTATTTCATTTTTTGTTAATAACTATCAAATTCACAGTCTAGCTTTAATATAGTAATCAAAGCGCTGAAGCACTAAATTTGTTTGGGTTTGAAAAATGAAAGTAGAATTGGGCTGCAAAATAAGTATGTATACAAAGACCATTCAGTGACACTTGTTTGTTAGGTAGAAAAACATATGACTAGATTGATGAATGATGAAGTAGTGAGCCCACATTTTGTTCTGATTTTTGAGAGGCCTGTTGGTCTAAATTCTGAAATCCAAATATGGGCATAGAAAATTACGGAAATTTACGAAGATGTGGCAGGTTCGGAAACGATCGGAGTATATCGGAAAATGCGGATATCTTCGGTCTCTTCATATCGCAGCATGATGGCGGACGTGTGATTTCGTCTGCATGTTAGAAGAATAAACGTCTAGCAAACTCCGAATGAAAGATAATTTCAAAGAGGTGACTGTATGTAATCTTCCACTGCAAATATGTATTGAATGATGACGTGGTATTTTCTTTAGTACGGTAAGCATTTTCATTCATTTTACTTATTTCTTTCATTTTCGCGACCCAGTTTTTGTATTTACGTGACCGTGATTGCCTTTAAATCCTTTACTTACCTTGCGAGGGTCTGATTTGGATTACAAATGACTGCCCAAGAGTGTCAGTGCTGCCAGGACGACTCCGGAATCGAGACATCGAAAACCAGTGTTCGAAACTGTACTTTGCTGATAGATTCATGAGGGGTCAGGAGTGACTGGATTCGTGACCTAGTTTGTGGATATTTTTTGTCCCCATTTTACTAAACAATTGGGCAACATGTTCTCCTTGTCACTATTGTACAAACTTTATTATAGTGATTGCCTGTCTCGGTTGGTAGCACACAAGTGTACTGACTTAGTGGTTGTAGGTTCAATTCCCAGGCAGGGCATGATGGACTGCCCTGTTTGACAACTAGCTATAAGTCACGGTATATACTTACCGGTTCACATTATGGGAAGAAGGATATGTAAGCGGCCTGATAGACCAGTCAGGAGAGCACTTGCCCTGTAAACAAGAGGACCTGGGTTTGAATCCCTGTCGGGCTGCATATTTTTCTTACCCTGTGACATTTGGCACCCAATGTGGACCGTGACAACCACTAGGCCAGTTGAAAAATCCTTGTAAAAAAGTAAATACTCTTTATACGGCCTGGAATTCTGAAATTCGTCTTCGAGACTAATTTCCAGTTTTTGGGGAGTATAACACGGCTCTTGCCTGTTCAAATTATGGGAAGAAGGATATGTAAGCTGCCGGATAGTTCAGTCAGGAGAGCACTCGCCCTGTAAGCATGAGGTTCTGGGTTCGAGCCTCGGTCAGGCTGCATATTTTTCTTTCCCTGTGACATATATACTTCTGTTTTAATTTTACTTGCCTAAAGCGAATGATGACTGGCAGTCACAAGTTACCCCAAACAGGGATATTCCTAGGACGCGATTTCCGCGATTTCTCGCACTAAAATGACAAAAATCGCATAGAAAGTCCTTAAATGCGAGAAAATATCGCACCACTGTCATCTAGACGCTTATGGGCGTCTAAAATTCACAATAAAATCGTGAAACTTTCGTCCTCAATAATGTTCGTACCCGAGCCCGATCGTTATATTTTTTTGAAAAAATGTCACTTCAAAGCAAAGTTGAATGGCTCTGGACTGCAATAAAAATTATCTTTTCAAAAATATGTTAATTATTAGTCAAATAACTAACATAATATTACGAAAATTAGCGGTATTTGTCAATATATGTACGACTACATGACTGCCACATTTTTTTTTCTTGGATCACTGTTAAATCGTATACACCTTACTAATGAGGTGTGATTAAATTAATTTAATTATTTGAAAGAAATAATAGTTCAGCACAATTATTAAATAGTTTGTTTTGGTCATTTAACTTCACAAAAGTTAACATATTTTCGGATATGCAAAATTTCGGATACGTGATTTATTTAGTTCACAGGTAGAAAACAACCCATTTACTTATTGTAACTTCACTTCTACATAATTCTTTCAACTAGGCCTTAATATAATTATTAATATATGAGCTGAAAAGAGAAGTGACTTCTTCCTAAAATGTTGGTCTGGCTTAAGGTAATATTACAGAAACATTAGCTCCCTTGGCTATAAAACAGACCAAAGTGAAAGTAGGCCAATTTCACATATAACTGACAATTTCTTAAAAAGTGAACACTTTGTAATGAAAACACATGTTTAAATATATGTAAGCATTAAAAGAATGTGACATAAAGAATTTGAATAAAAAAGTTTAATGAAAAAGAAATGTGCAAAAAAGTGTCAATTTTTGTGTACATTTTATGAAAAACTAAAATAATCCATATGAAAAGGAAATACTGAACAATAATTACTGGTGTAATGACGAGATGCTCGAATGTAGACCTTTAGCAAACACGTCCGAATAACTAAAAACCATTGGTGGATAGCACGTACTGACAGATAAAAAATTGCCGCCATGTTGAAAATCACTCAAAAATTTCTAAAATGAAAGTAATATTTACCGGTCACACATGGGAGATCGAAAGTGAAATCAATCTTATAAATATCGTTTTCTTATGACTTACGTCTTATCTATCTAAGTCCAATTCACTCTGAAAGCTAGTGTCCGTTAAATTTGCCGAGATCACTTAAAATGTTCAGTTGCTGAAGTTGTTTACATTTTCATCTTGCACGCATGATGGTTGGTTTCCGGTCGAATTTTGAGTCAAGCACCAAATTAATGCGCAAACATTTAAATACGGACAATTGGAATAAAACTTGCCACAATGTGTTATTTTACTTTTAATTATCAATAATTTTTATTATCAAGTATTTCTGTTCGTCCATTAGTTCACATTTACAAATATCAGGGTACTATTTTCTTTACAAAATTCATACCGTGTTCACAATTTTGGTTTTCAATCTGGTTCCTGGCTTTACGTTAAATTTGTTTGACGCACGTCGGGCAGCAGCAAAACAAATATGGCTGTCAATGAAAAACACGTGAAAGGTGTTCAAGATTTAATGTAAATTGAGGTATTATCAACTCGTTAATAGAAAAGATGACTTGTTTATTTTGTTTTAAGTTTTGATTTTACACAATAAAATGCAATTATAATTGTGATAAGATGTGGCGATCGTCCAGTATCGACATTTGAATTTTTGACATTTCATTCATTTGTAAACAAACTAGGACACTGACAGTCACTGTGTTAACAATGTGTAAAGTCTCCACGAAATGTACTTTGTTTATACGCCCCGCATGTTTGTGATGTCACTTGATGTGAAAACCAAAGCATGGTGCACATGTATTGACACTGTTCAGAAACAACGTTGAGGGGATGTAAACTGTTAATAAAGAGGCGTATAAAGTTTTGGAAGCAAGAACTAGATGTAACCATTGACTGATAATAAAATGAAGAGAGTGGGTAATAAAAAATGTAAAGAAGATTCTTTAAAATTTTTTAATAAAATTTGTAATGATTAATTTGTTTCCGTAGAAAGAGGAAGGCATTCATCACTACATTTTCACTAATAAATCTGACCATTGTTTTCACAATCAAGCTAAAATATTACAAAATAGTATTAAGTTCAATAAGCACTGTTCCTGTTACATTTATACTTAGTCTTTCACATTTTCAACTTTCAAATGCAATAGAAATATATTTCTATGGAATAAAAAAACTCTTCCTGTATTGAAACAGCTTATCCACATGGAAACATAATCCAATTATTCAGGTCTAGCTCATTGTTAATTTACATCCCATTTCTTGTAAGGATCAGCTATTTTTAGCGACATCAATATGTATTTAATTTTAAAACTAATGTTACAAATATGTTCAAAAGGGGAGATCACTGTTTATTTCATTCATGAAGGCAATTCATTGACACCATACTTGTTTATTGAACTTCTTTAATTTGACAGCTAGTTTACAATAAAAATGACTTACTTTTGATAAATGACCTTCAGTGAAATTCATTTTTCTTCTATTCAGAAAATGTTTTACGCTAGTTTTTGGTTTGAGCATCTGCATTGGACTATGTATATTGTGTAAATAATATTTTTTGTGGAATATATATGTACATTTTTTTAAGAAATGTACACAAAAATTGGATATATTCAAGTTGGTGTATTTTTTTTCTGTTTTCTTTTAGAAAGTTGTTTTTTGTATTATTTGATACATTAGCATGTATACAACGACATAGGAATACCAGCATTAACCAACTTTTGCTACTCTTAACTTAACAACCTGTTTCATGACACGCCTTCAATCTCAAGAGGCAGCCATTTTGGTTTTGTCATATTACCTTAACCTGATCATTGAACTGATATTTTTCACTGTAACAGATAACAATTCAGACAATAAGTGAATTATGTTTACTTATAAAATTATTACATAATTTCACTAAAAAAATGTGCTAAGAAAGAAACTTAGTCACTGAATTAAAAGATGTGTTTATTGCAAAAAACAAGTGAAACAGTATCATAATGTTTTATTCAGGAATAATGCCAAAAAACAACAACATTAAATTTGTAATTCAGTTAGTAAAAATCAGTACATTATTACATGTTGAATCACAAACAGGGTATGTTATTAGTTAAAGAGTTAAAATGTTTTTAAGGATTTGATTTGAGAAGTATTAAATTTTGATGCCACAAATAAAAAATCTCGTTATTTTTTGGCGAATGGGAGAATTGCTCCCACTGAAATCAGAAAAATCTCATCATTTGCTTGTAAATGGGAGAAAATCTCTCACTGAAAACATGACATAGGAATATCCCTGCCCAAATGTAATAAGTGACTCATGGATGGCAATTGGACAAACTTTTAATGTTGAGCGCTGCAGGGCTGGGCATAATTAAGTAAAGCTTGGTCATGAAATAATTTCCGCAGCATTCTCCCTTCTACTACTGATTCTAAATGATGTTGGTAGTTGCCAGTCACTGATAAACATATGCTCTTAGTAACTGGTTGACAACTAATACATAGATTTAGCTTTTCAAGGAACAGTGAGTAGTTTGACTTATACGGTACAACTCAACGGTTGAACCCTTGGACAGCTTATCCGGTGCACATCTCAACCTGAAATAGGGACGAGTCAACCCGTTAGAAGAGATACTCAACCCGCAGACAACTCAATCCGTAATATATATTAATTAATATTTGAGAGATAAAAATCATCTTGATTTACTACATCAGTATTAAATTACTTTTAATTGATAGACTTAGTTTATAATTTCAGTTTATCGTATATGGTAGCAAGGGAATATGCATTATTATTGGTGTATTTATTTGATTAAATGGAGAAATCTGATCAATGGTTGATTCCAGTAATTCAAGGAATAAAAAAATCACCTAATATCTGTATGGGTAGGTCTCAGGTAAATAGTCAAACATTTACATACATGTTATATATGTAACAAAGGTATAATACAGCACTTGTTCTCCTGCATTCAAGCTAGCTTTTATGGTGATGTGAAAGAGTGTCCGCTTACAAATTAAGAGGTTGTGGGACACCATGGATTGTTATCAGGTTACATTTGGTGCCCAACATAACCCACTAGGAATTGTGTGATTGCACCCTTAGATAGTCCCACAGACAATCAAGCTCCAAGAATTCCTGGACTAATACTTTTCAGGAGGGTGTGTGTGTAACAAAGGTATAATATGGCACTTGTACTCACTTGCTTTAAAGCTAGCTTTAATGGCTACATGGTAGAGGGTCCGTTTAGGACTCAAGAGGTTGAGGGTTTGAATCTCAGTTGGAACCATGGATTTTTATCTGGTTATATAATTATATTATTGAGGTCATGTTTCCAGTATGACATGGTGAGGAAAATCAATGTTTTCATCAAATCTTATAGAAAATTTTTTGTCGTTCCTTACTTTGATAAATGTGTGGATGAGATCAAATTCTTTGTTGGACAGTTGGTCATGTAAACCTGCAGATCTAAACAGACTTTCTAATTTTTCACATGATTTGGCTGTGACTATTTACTTTAATATATTTTCAGACTGTAAATGTATCTAAGAATATAAGACACAATTTCTATGATGATGTCAAATGTTGCTCTACCTTTGTGGAAGACAGGTATTGTTTAAATTATTTGCTTGAATGCTTACCAAGTTATTACCAGTTCTCTCATTTACCACTTTGTTCTCTCTATTCTTGCTTTTAGTTCTCTAAATGTTGATGTCCTCACACTTGCATATCTCACTTAAACTGCTTCAGCATTCTTTGTTCTTGCTTTCATACTCTGTACTCAGTCACTATGTCAGTCACTTTGTGTCAGTCTCGCAAACCCGGGTCGATAGCGCAGTTGGTAGCGCCGGGATTTGGATACTCATGTCCGAGGGGGCGTCGGGTTCGAATCCCATCCGGGGAGGTTATACCCTTCCATAAAAATTTGACAAAAATGTCAATTTTACTCCATTGATTAGATAATATGGAGAAGTTTCCCGCCTTGTGGAAGGGTAGGTGAATACTGGTTATAGACAATGTCCAGGAAAGCTAGGTTAGGTGCGCTGGACGCCGTAAAATGACCTAAAATTGTGTCAATCACTCTGTGTTGGTGTCACTGTGTCAGTCACTCTATTTCAGTCACTCAGTGTCAGTCTCACTGTGTCAGCCTCTCTGTAACAGTCTCACAGTGCCAGTCTCTCTGTCTGTGTCAGTCTCACTGTGTGATTCTCACTGTGTTTAAGTCACTCTATGATGGTGTCACTGTGTCAGTCACTCTTTGTCAGTCACTCTGTGTCAATTTCACAGTGTCAGTCACTCCCATGTCTTTGCAACAGTTTCACTGTGTCTGTCGCATGCGTCAGTCTCACTGTGTCAGTCACTTTGAGTCCGTGTCACTGTGTCAGTCTCACTGTGTAAGCTATTCTGTGTCAATCTCACTGTGTCAGTCACTCTGTGTGTGTGTGCCACTGTGTCAGTCACTCTGTGTCCATCTAACAGTGTCACTCACACTGTGTCAGTCACTCTACAACAGTCTCACTGTGTCAGTCAATCTGTCAGTCTCACAGTGTCAGTCACTCTGGGTCAGTCTCACTGTGTCAGTCACTCTGGGCAAGTCTCACTGGGTCAGTCACTCTGTGTCAGTCTCACTGTGTCAGTCACTCTGTGTCAGTATCACTGTGTCAGTCACTCTGTGTCAGTCTCACTGTGTCAGTCACTCTGTGTCAGTCTCACTCTGTGTTAGTCTCACTGTGTCAGTCACTCTGTGTCAGTCTCACTGTGTCAGTCACTCTGTGTCAGTCACTCTGTGTCCGTCTCACTGTGTCAGTCACTCTATGTCTGTCACTCTGAGTCAGTCCTTCTGTGTGTCAGCCTCTCTCTGTTTTAGTCTCACTGTGTCAGTCTGTCTGGGTCAGTCTCACTGTTTCAGACTCACAGTGTCAGTCTCTCTGGGTCAGCCTCTCTGTATTGCAGTCTCTCTGTGTCAGTCTCTCCTAGTCAATCTCACTGTGTCAGTCATTCTGTGCAAGTCTATCTGTGTCAACCTCTCTGTGTCAGTTCCACTGTGTTCAATGACAGACTCTCAGTGACAGTCTCTACATGACAGACACTCAATGACAGTCTCTTGATGACAGTCTCTACATGACAGACTCTCAAGGACAGTTTCTCCATGACGGTCTCTTCATGACAGTCTCTTCATGACAGACTCTCAAGGACAGTTTCTCCATGACAGTCTCTTCATGACAGTCTCTTCATGACAGACTCTCAAGGACAGTTTCTCCATGACAGTCTCTTCATGACAGACTCTCAAGGACAGTTTCTCCATGACAGTCTCTTCATGACAGTCTCTACATGACAGACTCTCAATGACAGTTTCTCCATGACAGTCTCTTCATGACAGTCTCTACATGACAGACTCTCAAGGACAGTTTCTCCATGACAGTCTCTTCATGACAGTCTCTTCATGACAGACTCTCAATAACAGTCTCAACATGACAGACTCTCAATGACAGTCTCTACATGACAGACTCTCAATGACAGTCTCTTGATGACAGTCTCTACATGTCAGTATCAATATGACAGTCTCTACATGACAGTGGCTCCATGTTAGTCTTTACATGACAGACTTTTGATGACAGTCTATCCATGACAGTCTCTCGAGCATTTTCTTAATGTCAGTCTCTCAGTGTCAGTACTTCTGTGCCAGTGTCAGTCTCTCAGTGTCAGTCTTTCCGTGTCAGTCTCTTTAGTCTATAAGTGTCAGTCTCTCAGTGTCAGTCTCTCAATGTCAGTCTCTCAGTGTCAGTCTTTCAGTGTCAGTATTTCAGTGTCAGTCTCTCAGTATAGTCTGTCAGTGTCAGTCTCATAAGTCTCTCAGAGTCAGTCTTTCAGTGTCAGTCTCTCTGTGTCAGTCTTTCAGTGTCAGTCTCTTTAGTCTCTCATTGTCAGTCTTCCAGTGTCAGTCTCTTTAGTCTCTCAGTGCCAGTCTGTCAGTGTCAGTCTCTTTAGTCTCTCATTGTCAGTCTTTCCAGTCTCTCAGTGGCAGTCTCTTCAGTCTCTCAGTGTCATTCTCTTAAGTCTATCATTGTCAGTTTTTCAGTGTCAGTCCTTCCAGTCTCTCATTGTCAGTCTCTTTAGTCTCTTAGTGTCAGTCTCTCAGTGGCAGTCTTTCAGTGACATTCTCTAAGTGTCAGTCTCTAAGTGTCAGTCTCTCAGTTTCAGTCTCTCATAGTCAGTCTCTCAGTGTCAGTCTCTTCAGTCTCTAAGTGTCAGTCTCTTTAGTCTCTCATTGTCAGTCTCTCAGTGGCAGTCTCTCAGTGACAGTCTCTCAGTGTCAGTCTCTAAGTGTCAGTCTCTCAGTTTCAGTCTCTCAGAGTCAGTCTCTTTAGTCTCTCAGTGTCAGTCTCTTTAATCTCTCAGTGTCAGTCTCTTCAGTCTCTCAGTGTCAGAATCTTCAGTCTCTCAGCGTGAGTCTATTAGTGTAAGTCTCTCAGTGTCAGTCTTTCAGTGTCAATCTCTCATTTGGAGTCTCTCAGTGTCAGTCTCTAAGTGTCAGTCTCTCAGTGTCAAACTCACACTGTTAGTCTCTCAGTGGCAGTCTTTCAGTGGCAGTCTCTCAGTGGCAGTCTCTCAGTGTCAGTCTATCAAGGTCAGTCTATCAGTGACAGTCTCTCAGTATCAGTCTCTCAGTGTCAGTCTCTCAGTATCAGTCTTTCAGTGTCAGTCTCTCAATGTCAGTCTCTCAGTGTCAGTCTCTTTAGTCTCTTAGTGTCAGTCTCTTTAGTCTCTGAGTGTCAGTATCTTATTGTCAGTCTCTTTTGACTCTTAGTTTCAGTCTTTCAGTGTCAGTCTCTTTAGTCTATAAGTGTCAGTCTCTCAGTGTCAGTCTCTCAATGTCAGTCTCTCAGTGTCAGTCTTTCAGTGTCAGTATTTCAGTGTCAGTCTCTCAGTATAGTCTGTCAGTGTCAGTCTCATAAGTCTCTCAGAGTCAGTCTTTCAGTGTCAGTCTCTCTGTGTCAGTCTTTCAGTGTCAGTCTCTTTAGTCTCTCATTGTCAGTCTTCCAGTGTCAGTCTCTTTAGTCTCTCAGTGCCAGTCTGTCAGTGTCAGTCTCTTTAGTCTCTCATTGTCAGTCTTTCCAGTCTCTCAGTGGTAGTCTCTTCAGTCTCTCAGTGTCATTCTCTTAAGTCTATCATTGTCAGTTTTTCAGTGTCAGTCCTTCCAGTCTCTCATTGTCAGTCTCTCTTTAGTCTCTTAGTGTCAGTCTCTCAGTGGCAGTCTTTCAGTGACATTCTCTAAGTGTCAGTCTCTAAGTGTCAGTCTCTCAGTTTCAGTCTCTCATAGTCAGTCTCTCAGTGTCAGTCTCTTCAGTCTCTAAGTGTCAGTCTCTTTAGTCTCTCATTGTCAGTCTCTCAGTGGCAGTCTCTCAGTGACAATCTCTCAGTGTCAGTCTCTAAGTGTCAGTCTCTCAGTTTCAGTCTCTCAGAGTCAGTCTCTTTAGTCTCTCAGTGTCAGTCTCTTTAATCTCTCAGTGTCAGTCTCTTCAGTCTCTCAGTGTCAGAATCTTCAGTCTCTCAGCGTGAGTCTATTAGTGTAAGTCTCTCAGTGTCAGTCTTTCAGTGTCAATCTCTCATTTGGAGTCTCTCAGTGTCCGTCTCTAAGTGTCAGTCTCTCAGTGTCAAACTCACACTGTTAGTCTCTCAGTGGCAGTCTTTCAGTGGCAGTCTCTCAGTGGCAGTCTCTCAGTGTCAGTCTATCAAGGTCAGTCTATCAGTGACAGTCTCTCAGTATCAGTCTCTCAGTGTCAGTCTCTCAGTATCAGTCTTTCAGTGTCAGTCTCTCAATGTCAGTCTCTCAGTGTCAGTCTCTTTAGTCTCTTAGTGTCAGTCTCTTTAGTCTCTCAGTGTCAGTATCTTATTGTCAGTCTCTTTAGACTCTTAGTTTCAGTCTTTCAGTGTCAGTCTCTCAATGTCAGTCTCTCAGTGTCAGTCTCTTTAGTCTCTTAGTGTCACTCCTTTAGTCTCTCAGTGTCAGTCTCTTATTGTCAGTCTCTTTAGACTCTTAGTTTCAGTCTCTCAGTGTCAGTCTATCAAGGTCAGTCTATCAGTGACAGTCTCTCAGTGTCAGTCTATCAAGGTCAGTCTATCAGTGACAGTCTATCAAGGTCAGTCTCTCAGTGTCAGTCTATCAAGGTCAGTCTATCAGTGTCAGTCTATCAAGGTCAGTCTCTCAGTGTCAGTCTATCAAGGTCAGTCTCTCAGTGTCAGTCTATCAAGGTCAGTCTCTCAGTGGCAGTCTATCAAGGTCAGTCTCTCAGTGTCAGTCTATCAAGGTTAGTCTCTCAGTGGCAGTCTATCAAGGTCAGTCTCTCAGTGTCAGTCTATCAAGGTCAGTCTCTCAGTGTCAGTCTATCAAGGTCAGTCTCTCAGTGTCAGTCTATCAAGGTTAGTCTCTCAGTGGCAGTCTATCAAGGTCAGTCTCTCAGTGTCAGTCTATCAAGGTCAGTCTCTCAGTGTCAGTCTATCAAGGTCAGTCTCTCAGTGGCAGTCTATCAAGGTCAGTCTCTCAGTGTCAGTCTATCAAGGTCAGTCTCTCAGTGTCAGTCTATCAAGGTTAGTCTCTCAGTGGCAGTCTATCAAGGTCAGTCTCTCAGTGTCAGTCTATCAAGGTCAGTCTCTCAGTGTCAGTCTATCAAGGTCAGTCTCTCAGTGTCAGTCTATCAAGGTTAGTCTCTCAGTGGCAGTCTATCAAGGTCAGTCTATCAGTGACAGTCTATCAAGGTTAGTCTCTCAGTGGCAGTCTATCAAGGTCAGTCTCTCAGTGTCAGTCTATCAAGGTCAGTCTATCAAGGTCAGTCTCTCAGTGTCAGTCTATCAAGGTTAGTCTCTCAGTGGCAGTCTATCAAGGTCAGTCTCTCAGTGTCAGTCTATCAAGGTCAGTCTCTCAGTGTCAGTCAATCAAGGTCAGTCTCTCAGTGGCAGTCTATCAAGGTCAGTCTCTCAGTGTCAGTCTATCAAGGTCAGTCTCTCAGTGTCAGTCTATCAAGGTCAGTCTCTCAGTGTCAGTTTATCAAGGTTAGTCTCTCAGTGGCAGTCTATCAAGGTCAGTCTCTCAGTGTCAGTCTATCAAGGTCAGTCTCTCAGTGTCAGTCTATCAAGGTCAGTCTCTCAGTGTCAGTCTATCAAGGTTAGTCTCTCAGTGGCAGTCTTTCAGTGGCAGTCTCTCCGTGACAGTCTCTCAGTGTCAGTCTCTCAGTGTCAGTCTCTCAGTATCAGTCTTTCAGTGGCAGTCTCTCAGTGACAGTCTCTTTAGTCTCTCAGTGTCAGTCTCTTTAGTCTCTTAGTGTCAATCCTTTAGTCTCTCAGTGTCAGTCTCTTATTGTCAGTCTCTTTAGACTCTTAGTTTCAGTCTCTCAGTGTCAGTCTCTTTAGTCTTTCAATGTCAGTCTCTCAGTGTCAGTCTCTTAAGTCTCTAAGTGTCAGTCGCTCAATGTCAGTCTCTTTAGTCTTTCAATGTCAGTCTCTCAGTGTCAGTCTCTTAAGTCTCTAAGTGTCAATCTCTCAGTGTCAGTCTCTTTAGTCTTTCAATGTCAGTCTCTCAGTGTCAGTCTCTTAAGTCTCTAAGTGTCAGTCTCTCATAGTCAGTCTCTCAGTGTCAGTCTCTTTAGTCTTTCAAGTGTCAGTCTCTCAGTGTCAGTCTCTATACTCTCTCAGTTACAGTTTATCAGTGTCAGTCTCTCCAGTATCTCAGTGTCAGTTTATCAGTGTCATTCTCTCAGTGTCAGTCTCTCAGTGTCAGTCTTTCAGTGTAAGTCTCTCAATGTCAGTCTCTCAGTGTCAGTCTCTTTAGTCTCTCAATGTCAGTCTATCCGTGTCGGTTCATCAGTCTTTCAGGGTCAGTCTCTTTGTGTCAGTCTCTTTAGTCTTTCAATGTCAGTCTCTCTGTGTCAGTCTCTCAGTGTCAGTCTCTCATTGTCAGTCTCTTTAGACTCTCAGTGTCAGTCTTTCAGTGTCAGTCTCTTTAGTCTTTCAAGTGTCAGTCTCTCAGTGTCAGTCTCTATAGTCTCTCAGTTACAGTTTATCAGTGTCAGTCTCTCCAGTCTCTCAGTGTCAGTTTATCAGTGTCATTCTCTCAGTGTCAGTCTCTCAGTGTCGGTCTTTCAGTGTCAGTCTCTCAATGTCAGTCTCTCAGTGTCAGTCTCTTTAGTCTCTCAGTGTCAGTCTCTCAGTGTCAGTCTCTTTAGTCTTTTAGTGTCAGTCTCTCAGTGTCAGTCTCTTTAGTCTCTCAATGTCAGTCTATCCGTGTCGGTTCATCAGTCTTTCAATGTCAGTCTCTTTGTGTCATTCTCTTTAGTCTTTCAATGTCAGTCTCTCTGTGTCAGTCTCTCAGTGTCAGTCTCTCATTGTCAGTCTCTTTAGACTCTCAGTGTCAGTCTTTCAGTGTCAGTCTCTTTAGTCTCATAGTGTCAGTCTCTCAGAGTCAGTCTCTCAAGAGTCAATCTCTCATGTGTCAGTCTCGCAGTGTCAGTCTCTCAGTGTCAGTCTTTCAGTGTCAGTCACTCAGTGTCAGTCTCTTTAGTCTCTCAGTGTTAGACGTTTTAGTCTCTCAGTGTCAGTATCTCAGTGGCAGTCTCTCAGTGTCACTCTATAGTCTCTCAGTGTCAGTCACTCAGTGTCAGTCTCTATAGCCTCTAAGTGTCAGTTTCCCAGTGTCAGTCTCTCAGTGACAGTCTTTCAGTGTCATTCTCTTAAGTCTCTCAGTGTCAGTCCTTCCAGTCTCTCTGTGTTAGTCTCACCAGTCTCTCAGTGTCTGTCTCTTAGTGTCAGTCTCTCAGTGTTTGTCTCTTTAGTCTTTCAGTGTCAGTCTCTTAAGTCTTTCAGTGTCAGTCTCTCAAGTCTCTTAGTGTAAGTCTCTTCAGTCTCTCAGTGTCTGTCTCTCAGTGTCAGTCTCTTAGTGTCAGTCTCTTAGTGTCAGTCTTTCAGTGTCAGTCTCTCAATGTTAGTCTCTTTAGTTTCTCAGTGCCAGTCTCTCAGTGTCAGTCTGTCAGTGCTAGTCATTTTAGTCTCCCAGCGTCAGTCTTTCCAGTCTCTCAGTGTAAGTCTCTTCAGTCACTCAGTGTAAGTCTCTTCAGTCTCTCAGTGTCAGTCTATTAGTGTTAGTCTCTTAGTGTCAGTCTCTCAGTGTCAGTCTCTCAGTGTCAGTCTTTCAGTGTCAATCTCTTATTTTCAGTCTCCCAGTGTCAGTCTATAAGTGTCAGTCTCCATGTGTCAACATCTCTGTGCTAGTATTCTAGTGTCAGTCTCTATATGTTAACAACTCAGTGCCAGTATCTCTGTGTCAGTATTTCTGTGTCAGTATCTCTGTGCCAGCATCTCTGCATATGTATCTCTGTGTCAGTATCTCTGTGTCAGCATCTCTGTGTAAGCATCTCTGCGTTAGCATATCTGTGTCAGTATCTCTGTGTTAGCATCTCTGTGTCAGCATCTCTGTGTCAGTTTCTGGGTCAGCATCTCGCTGTCAGTCTCTTTAGTCTCTCAGTGTCAGTCTCTTAGTGTCAGTCTTTTAAGTCTCTTAGTTTCAGTCTCTCAGTGTCAGTCTCTCAGTGTCAGTCTCTCAATGTCAGTTTCTCAGTGTCAGTCTCTTTAGTCTCTCAATGTCAGTCTCTTAGTGTCAGTCTCTTAAGTCTCTAAGTGTCAGTCCCTCATAGTCAGTCTCTCAGTGTCAATCTCTTTAGTCTCTCAAGTGTCAGTCTCTCAGTGTCAGTCTCTATAGTCTCTCAGTTACAGTTTTTCAGTGTCAGTCTCTCCAGTCTCTCAGCGTCAGTTTATCAGTGACAGTCTATCAAGTGTCAGTCTCTCAGTGTCACTCTCTCAGTGTCAGTCTCTTTAGTCTCTCAGTGTCTGTCTCTCAGTGTCAGTCTATTTAGTCTCTTAATGTCAGTCTCTCAGTGTCAGTCTCTTTAGTCTCTCAATGTCAGTCTATCCGTGTCGGTCTCTTCAGTCTTTCAATGTCAGTCTCTCTGTGTCAGTCTCTTTAGTCTCTTAATGTCAGTCTCTCAGTGTCAGTCTCTTTAGTCTCTCAATGTCAGTCTATCCGTGTCGGTCTCTTCAGTCTTTCAATGTCAGTCTCTCTGTGTCAATCCTTTAGTCTCTCAGTGTCAGTCTTTCAGTGTCAGTCTCTCAGTGTCAGTCTCTCATTGTCAGTCTTTAGTCTCTCAATGTTAGTCTCTCAGTGTCAGTCTCTTTAGTCTCTCAGTGTCAGTCTTTCAGTGTCAGTCTCTCAGTGTCAGTCTCTTTAGTGTCAGTCTCTCAGAGTCAGTCTCTCAAGTGTCAATCCCTCATGTGTCAGTCTCTCAGTGTCAGTCTCTCAGTGTCAGTCACTCAGTGTCAGTCACTCAGTGTCAGTCTCTTTAGTCTCTCAGTGTTAGACTTTTTAGTCTCTCAGTGTCAGTCTCTCAGTGTCAGTCTCTCAGTGTCACTCTATAGTCTCTCAGTGTCAGTCACTCAGTGTCAGTCTCTATAGCCTCTAAGTGTCAGTTTCTCAGTGTCAGTCTCTCAGTGACTGTCTGTCAGTGTCATTCTCTTTAGTCTCTCAGTGTCAGTCCTTCCAGTCTCTCTGTGTTAGTCTCTCCAGTCTCTAAGTGTCTGTCTCTTAGTGTCAGTCTCTCAGTGTCTGTCTCTTTAGTCTCTCAGTGTCAGTCTCTTAAGTCTCTCAGTGTCAGTCTCTCAAGTCTCTTAGTGTAAGTCTCTTCAGTCTCTCAGTGTCTGTCTCTCAGTGTCAGTCTCTTAGTGTCAGTCTCTTAGTGTCAGTCTTTCAGTGTCAGTCTCTCAATTTTAGTCTCTCAGTGCCAGTCTCTCAGTGTCATTCTGTCAGTGCTAGTCTCTTTAGTCTCCCAGAGTCAGTCTTTCCAGTCTCTCAGTGTAAGTCTCTTCAGTCTCTCAGTGTAAGTCTCTTCAGTCTCTCAATGTGAGTCTATTAGTGTTAGTCTCTAAGTGTCAGTCTCTCAGTGTCAGTCTCTCAGTGTCAGTCTTTCAGTGATAATCTCTTATTTTCAGTCTCCCAGTGTCAGTCTCTTAGTGTCAGTCTTCATGTTTCAACATCTCATTGCCAGTATTCTAGTGTCAGTCTCTATATGTTAACATCTCAGTGCCAGTATCTCTGTGTCAGCATCTCTGTGTCAGCATCTCTGCGTATGTATCTCTGTGTTAGTATCTCTGTGTCAGCATCTCTGTGTCAGCATGTCTTTGTCAGCATCTCTGTGTCAGTATCTCTGTGTCAGCATCACTGTGTCAGTATTTCTGTGTCAGTATATCTGTGTCAGCATCTCTGCATCAGCATCTCTGCGTCAGCATCTCTGTGTCAGCATCTATGTGTCAGTTTCTGTGTCAGCATCTCTGTGTTAGTATCTCTGTGTCAGTATCTCTGTGTCAGCATCTCTGTGTCAGCATCTCTGTGTCAGTATCTTTGTGTCAGCATATCTGTGTCAGTATCTCTGTGTCAGTATCTCTGTGCCAGCATCTCTGGGTATGTATCTCTGTGTCAGTATCTCTGTCAGCATTTATGTCAGCATCTCTGTGTCAGTATCTCTGTGTCAGCATCTCAGTTTCAGTTTCTCTGTGTCAGCATCTCTGCATCAGCATCTCTGTGTCAGCATCTCTGTGTTAGTATCTCTGTGTCAGTTTCTGTGTCAGCATCTCTGTGTCAGTATCTCTGTGTCAGCATCTCTGTGTCAGCATCTCTGCGTCACTATATCTGTGTCAGTATCTCTGTTTCAGCATCTCTTTGTCAGCAGCTCTGTGTCAGTTTCTCTGTCAGCACCTCTGTGTCAGCATCTCTGTGTCAGCATCTCTGCATCAGCATCTCTGTCAGCATCACTGTGTCAGTATCTCTGTGTCAGCATCTCTGCGTCAGCATCTCTGTGTCAGCATCTCTGTGTCAGTTTCTGTGTCAGCATCTCTGTGTCAGTATCTATGTGTCAGTATCTCTGTGTCAGTATCTCTGTGCCAGTATCTCTATGTCAGCATCTCTGTGTCGATATATCTGTGTCAGGATCTCTATGTCAGCATCTCTGTGTCAGCATCTCTGTGTCAGTATCTCTGGGTCAGTATCTCTGTGTCAGTATCTCTGTGTTTGCATCTCTGCATCAACATCTCTGCGTCAGCATCTCTGTGTCATTATCTTTGTGTCAGCATCTCTGTGTCAGCATCTCTGTGTCAGTTTCTGTGTCAGCATCTCTGTGTCAGTATCTCTGTGTCAGCATTTCTGTGTCAGTATCTCTGTGTCAGCATCTCTGCATCAGACTCTCTGTGTCAGTATCTCTGTTAGCATCTCTGTGTCAGTTTCTGTGTCAGCATCTATGTGTCATTATCTCTGTGTCAGCAACTCTGTATCAGTATCTCTGCATCAGTATCACTGTGCCAGCATCTCTGCGTCAGTATCTCTGTGTCAGCATCTCTGTATCAGTATCTCTGCATCAGTATCACTGTGTCAGTATCTTCATGTCTGTATCTCTGTGTCAGTATCTTCATGTCTGTATCTCTGTGTCAATATCTTTGTTTCAGTTTCTTAGGTTCAGTCTCTCTGTGTCAATTTGTCAGTGTCGGCATCATGGTGTCAGCTTCTCAAGGTTTATCCATCTTTAAGTGTGGCAGGGCCAAGTTTTGGCACTCTTTAAATCTTGTTATCTTTATTATAATCATTTTTCATCAAATCAAAATTAAAGTTTACTAACCTTATCTAATTATGTTTTATGTTTGAATAAATTGTTATAGGCAAAACTTATTCATAGGCTAAGTTTTCAGTTTGATGATGAAAATATAAAATGAACTTACCTAAAACCATTATTTTGATCTGTTAAAGGCTTCTATGTAAGAATTAGGAGTGATCTAATTTCATTTTCTTTACAGCAACACTTAGTTAGGAGATATCAGTTCAAGCAGAAGTTATTGTAGTAAATGGTAGAGAAGAGTTTTTAATTGGAAGAAAGAGTGCAACATTAACTGCTAATCATGATGGTCATACTTATTGATATTTCCCTGTGCATTTATTCATCAATGGTTTCTGGTCCTCATTATGGTACTTTAAAACTGAAAGACTGAGATTAATTATAGAGCGAACTGAACTATATATGATGTGTGTTAATTATAGAGCGTACTGAACTATATATGATTTGTGTTAATTATAGAGTGTACTGAACTATGTATGATGTGTGTTAATTATAGAGCGTACTGAACTATATATGATGTGTGTTAATTATAGAGTGTACTGAACTATATATGATGTATGTTAATTATAGAGCGAACTGAACTATATATGATGTGTGTTAATTATAGAGCGTACTGAACTATATATGATGTGTGTTAATTATAGAGCGTACTGAACTATATATGATGTGTGTTAATTATAGAGCGTACTGAACTATATATGATGTGTGTTAATTATAGAGCGAACTGAACTATATATGATGTGTGTTAATTATAGAGCGTACTGAACTATATATGATGTGTGTTAATTATAGAGCGAACTGAACTATATATGATGTATGTTAATTATAGAGTGTACTGAACTATGTATGATGTATGTTAATTATAGAGCGTACTGAAATATGTATGATGTGTGTTAATTATAGAGCGTACTGAAATATATATGATGTGTGTTAATTATAGAGTGAACTGAACTATATATGATGTGTGTTAATTATAGAGTGAACTGAACTATGTATGATGTGTGTTAATTATAGAGCGTACTGAACTATATATAATGTATGTTCATTATAGAGCGAACTGAACTATATATGATGTATGTTTATTATAGAGTGAAGCATTAATAATTTAATGCACCTATAAAATATGTCATCAGTACTATGTAGGTGTATTGTCTTTAATGGAACTTGATGGCATCTATTACCACCGAAATGAAATGCTGACAAGCAGTTTATCTTCCATGTATGTTTTTACACGAATGTTAAATATATAAAATACATGTATATTGTAAATAAAAGTTGTTCTATCTAAAATATGTTCGAGCTTAGTTACTTCTATTACTTCACATAGACCACTGATCTCTTAGTCAACCAGAGTAATGTCACATGTTGAAATTTATGTGATATGCCTAATTCATATTTTACTAAAACTATGATTTATGGATTTATTTCTGTGTGTTTCATAGCAACAAATCATGTTGTTATCTACTTATTGTTCGTGTATGATTGAAGGTAACAATTCATAGAACACTACGAATAGAAAGCTATTATATGCAAACTGTGAGTATTGTGTTTTAGATTGAGTAACGTCTTATATGAAATATTCACAACTTGCTTCTATAAGTGTTTACACAAATGTACATGTATGTACAATGTATATATAGATAAATCAAAGCTTATGGAAAAATTGAACATGGTTTGTTTGATAGTCTTATTAAGTCATAAAAACTGTTTTACAGGTAGAGATTAGATTGTGTAGAAATGAAACCAGTCTAGACTCCTTGTTTTCTGTATTTTGACAGGCAATTACAAATGTACAGTAAAACTCGGTTATAACATACTCGCTGGGCCAAAGAAAAAAGGTATGTTATAACCGAGGTATGTTATATCCATATAGCATACTAAGTATGTTACATACAAAATATGAAGAATGGGCCAGGAAAAATGATATGTTGTAACCGAGTGTATGTTATAACCGAGTATGTTATAACCAAGTTTTACTGTATGTTGCTTTAAGCCAAAAGGTTTCCAGTCATCTTGGTGGTTGCATGATCACTGTCTTAGTCTGAAAGTCTTATGATTACTTTCATCTATGTTTTCACCAGTGCAAAACGGTACCAGTTCAATACAGCAGTAAGAGGGAGAATGACGATTGAAGGTATTTCTAGTTCAAACTTGATGGTATGTAGCCTGCATTTGAAAATCAAACCCAAGACCTCTGGATATTTTTTAATCAGCACTGGTTGCAAACTGAGCTAATTTCACTGGTATGAAACAAGCAGATGGAGTAAACACAAGTCAGTGGATAATTGCATGTCGTAAATGATAAAAGATGAGCTTTATTTCACTTTTTAATCGTCTGCAACCGAAAAAGGTACTTACTGACGGGGGAGGTACTGTATTTTTCAGCTTACTTTATAATCAAGTTTGAAGTATGCTTATATCGTGATATAAACCGGTATTTTAAATCACAGCTGATCAAAGACAACCTTTAACCATTTGGTTACTAGAATGACCAACAGTTAAATAAAAAACTTGTTTACTTGAATCGTAAGTACATAATATAACAGTGTTTTGACATGTATCTATAACACTGCAACTGTTTTAAAAATCGAAATACTCCAAGCCAACAATTGCAGGACCAATATATAAAATAGTTTATGTAGAATGGGCCCCGTGCATATGTGACAAATTTGCTAAAAACCAACAGTTGTGGCGTTAATAATACAAATTTCATGTGAAATGCACGGGTCCCGTGTATATGAAGCAACTATTTCTCGAAACCAGCACTTGTAGCGCTAATCATACAAATCTAATGTAAAATGCACGGGACCCGTGAATATGAAACAAATATTTCTCGAAACCAACAGTTGTCGCGACAATAATACAAATTTCATGTAAAATGCACGGGACCCGTGTATATGAAGCAAATATTTCTCGAAACCAACAGTTGTAGCGCTAATCATACAAATCTAACGTAAAATGCACGGGACCCGTGAATATGAAACCAATTTTGCTCAAAACCAACAGTTGTCGCGCCAATAATACAAATTTCATGTAAAATGAACGGGACCCGTGAATATGAAACAAATATTTCTCGAAACCAACACTTGTAGCGCTAATCATACTAATTTCATGTAGAATGTACGGACCCCGTTAATATGAAACAAATTTTGCTCAAAACCAACAGTTGCCGCGCCAATAATACAAATTCATGTAAAATGCACGGGACCCGTGTATATGCAGCAAATTTTCTCGAAACCAACAGTTGTAGCGCTAATCATACAAATCTAACGTAAAATGCACGGGACCCGTGCATATGAAACATTTTTTGCTCAAAACTAACAAGTGAACGCAAATCATACAAAGTTCACGTAAAATGTACGGGCTTCTTGTATATGATACAAATTTTGCTCAAAACTAAAAAGTGAACGCAAATAATACAGATATTTGTAGAATGTACCGGTCCCGTGTATATGAAACACATTTTGATAAAATCCAACACTTGTAGCGCAAATCATACAAAATCCATGTAGAATGTACGGGTCCCGTGTATATGAAACAAATTTTGCTCAAAACCAACAGTTGTCGCACCAATTATACAAATTTCATGTAAAATGCACGGGACCCGTGCACATGAAACAAATATTTCTCGAAACAAACACTTGTAGCGCTAATCATACAAATTTCTTGTAGAATGTACGGACCCCCTTAAGTAATATGAAACAAATTTTGCACAAAACCAACATTTGTCGCGCCATTAATACAAATTTCATGTAAAATACACGGGACCCGTGTATATGCAGCAAATTTTTCTCGAAACCAGCAGTTGTAGCGCTAATCATACAAATCTAATGTAAAATGCACGGGTCCCGTGCATATGAAACAAATCTTTCTCAAAACCAACAGTTGTCGCGCCAATAATACAATTTTCATGTAGAATGCACGGTTCCCGTGTATATGAAACAAATTTTGCTCAAAAACCATCAGTTGAAGCTTAAATATTATAATTCTATATAATAAGTACGACTGGCGCTTTTATGAATCAGATTTAGCTCAAAACCAACAGTTGTTGCTTAAATAATACAAATTTTGTATAGACTGCATTGATCTTGGGTATGACTCAAAATCAAATGTTGATGCGCATTCAATATGAATTTAATGTAGCGTGCACAAGTCCAATGTTTAACCAACCGACTTTGTTCAGAACAAACCATTGATGCGCATGGATAGTGAAGATATAGAAATACCATGTATGCAATAACGAATTAAATAACGAACGACAACTCCGTAGCTACCAAACTATTAAATCTTGATATTCCTTATAATCTGAATTAGTTTATTGTAAATAACTATTCTATGGTTGTTATGAATATGAAAAAAATATTTATAATGTATAATATATTTGTAACATGTGCAGGTACAAGTAGGATAGTCATAAATTGACCGCACTACTCCTGTAAGTAGGTATACCTAAATTATGTAAAGTCAACGAAAAGAAGCGTAAAGACGCGTGGAGTGAATATCAAATCGTGCCAATGACGTTATAATAATGTAATTCAACCTCTTCGAGTTACATCAATCCATGGTAACTTATTTTTTATTGAAATATTTTGGAGATATAGGAGACTTATTCGTAAAGTAACAACATTTCATGTGAAAGAGTTACATAATTTATGTAAGCTTACCTCATAAAAAATGTTCTAATTAGCAGCAATAAAACTCCAACAAATTTTGTTTACTGGTAATATCGTATAAGGCTGAATTGTTCTGTTGGTTACTAACTTACTGTACTTGTTTATCAATAGAACATATGAACAGAAATATGATAAAATAGTTTTATTGTCCGTTTTTTCTCAACTGTCAAAGCTTGAATAATTTCACAGTGACTGAATGCATTGGTTTTGTATTGTCGACCTAATTTTTATCAAAAAGATCTTGACTAAAATTTATCGTACAGCATAAGAAGCTTTACTCAATCATAATACACACTTTCGACAATAATTTTAACAAATGCATTCACAGTGAAATTATTCATGTTTTGACAGTTGAGAAAAAACAAACTTAATATTCGTCTTTTAAGATGTAAACATAGCTGTAATTTCAATGAGCGTGATTCGCACTTGTTTTAACAAGTTCAATTGCTACATTCACAAATACTTACATTGGATATAATTGTAGCACATACTGTGGTTACTATTGTTAATACTTACCAGTCACATGATTAATCATCCTGTATAGCTCTCATGGTTATCAGTGCAACTTCTTTAGTAGTGAATCAATACAACTGCATGAGGCTTAGTTTAAATTTGACTACTTACTAAACTGCTATTAGTAGCATTTGCTATTAGCATCAAAATTTATATCACTTAAATATGACTCTATAAAAGACAAACATGGATTTCTTTGATGAATATAAAATCTTTATTAATAAAATATAAAATCAAAACACTATCAAGCCATATCTCACATGAGTATCTGCATGAGTATTTAATGGTCTGTAAAATACACTCAATTTATTCAAAACATATCTTACACACAGTATATCCAAAAATATATCTTGCACACAGTTTGTTACAAAATATATATTACACACAGTACATGTATATCACAAAATAATTCTTACACACAGTACATGTATATCACAAAATAATTCTTACACACAGTACATGTATATCACAAAACGAATCTTACACACAGTACATGTAGTTCACAAAATATATCTTACACACAGTACATGTAGACAAAATGTTTCAGACACACAGTAAATCATAAAATGTATCTTACACACAGTTTATCACAAAATTTATCTTACTCATTAAACAACACAATGCACTATAGTTATGACCTATGAATAACTGATTCATGATATTATTTTTAACTGTCAGTGGTGCATTCATTTACTCAGTTAATTTAAATATTCATAACAATACATTTATAATCGATAAAATCATATTTGTAAGGTGAAATTCTGTTTGCATCAATGAGAGTGGAACAAATAAAAATGTTTGTGTTTATTGATTTTGTCTTAAAATAATGAATTTTGAACATACATGCATGGTAATTATTATGGTACATAATTGGCAGAGAACTGAGTGATGGAGAGTATGGAGAGTACAAGTGAAAACTGAGTGAAGGAGAGTACGAGAGAGAACTTAGTGATGGAAAGTACATGTGAGAAATGAGTGATGGAGAGTTCAAGTGAGAATTGAGTGAGAATTGAGTAATGGAGAGTTCAAGTGAGAATTGAGTGAGAATTGAGAGAGAATTGAGTGATGGGGTGTACAAGTGAAAACTGAGTGATGGGGTGTACAAGTGAAAACTGAGTCATTGACAGTACAAATGAGTGAGAACTGAGTGATGGAGAGTACAAAAGAGAACTAAGTGATAGAGAGTACAAGTGAGAACTGAGTGATGGCGAGTACAAGAGAGAACTGAGTGATAAAGAGTACAAGTGAGAACTGAGTGATGGAGAGTACAAGTGAGAACTGAGTGATGGAGAGTACAAAAGAGAACAAAATGATGGAGAGTACAAGTGAGAACTGAGTGATGAAGAGTACTAGAGAGAACTGAGTGATGGAGAGTACAAGTGAGAACTGATTGATGGAGAGTACCAGGGACAACTGAGTGATGGAGAGTACAAGTGAGAATGAGTGATGAAGTACTAGAGAGAACTTAGTGATAAAGAGTACTAGAGAGAACTGAATGATGGAGAGTACAAGTGAGAACTGAGTGATGGCGAGTACAAGTGAGAACTGAGTGATAGAGAGTACAAGTGAGAACTGAGTGATGGCGAGTACAAGAGAGAACTGAGTGATAAAGAGTACTAGAGAGAACTGAATGATGGAGAGTACAAGTGAGAACTGAGTGATGGAGAGTACAAGTGAAAACTGAGTGATGAAGAGTACTAGAGAGAACTGAATGATGGAAAGTACAAGTGAGAACTGAGTGATGGAGAGTACAAGTGAAAACTGAGTGATAAAGAGTACTAGAGAGAACTGAGTGATGGAGAGTACAAGTGAGAACTGAGTGATAGAGAGTACAAGTGAGAACTGAGTGATGGCGAGTACAAGAGAGAACTGAGTGATAAAGAGTACTAGAGAGAACTGAATGATGGAGAGTACAAGTGAGAACTGAGTGATGGAGAGTACAAGTGAAAACTGAGTGATAAAGAGTACTAGAGAGAACTGAGTGATGGAGAGTACAAGTGAGAACTGAGTGATGGAGAGTAAAAGAGAATAAAAACTGACTGATGGATGGTACAAGAGCTTGAGAACTGAGTAATAGAGTACAAGAGAGTGAAAATAGAGAAATAGAGTACAAGAGAGTAAGAACTAAGTAATAGAGAGTACAAGAGTGTGAGAACTGATTGATGGAGAGTACAAAATAGATATAACTGAGTGATACAAAATACGAAGAACAAAATAGTTATAACTGAGTGATAGAGGGTACAAGTGAGTAAGAATTGTGTTATGGATAGTAAGAGAGGAAAAACTGATTGATGGAGTGTACAAGAGAGTAAGAACTGAGTAATAGAGTACAAGACAGTGAGAATGAGTAATTGAGAGCACACAAACGTGTGAACTGAGTAAGAGTACAAGAGAGTGAGAACTGAGTGAGGGGGAGTACATGGGAGTGAGAACTGACTGACTGAATACAGAGAGTGAGTACTGAGTGACAGTGAGTACATAAAAGAGACCTAAATGATATATTTTAAGAGATAGAACTGAGCAGTGGAGTCCAAGAAGAATAGCACTGAGGGACAAAGAATAAGAGAAGAGAACTCAGTGATGTAGTTTAAGAGATAGAGAATATGATGATTGAATTCCAGGACAAAAGACATGAGTGATAGGACTTCAATGGAAAACATTGAGTGATAGAGTTCAAGAAAGACAGAGGAAGTACTGAGTGAATGAGTATAAAAAGAGAACTGAGTGATAGAGTTAAAGAAAAGAGAACCGAGTTATAGAGTTCAAGAAAAAAATATGAGATGAAGTTCAAGAAAAGAGATCTTAGAGATATATTTAAAGAGTAAACAATAGTGTTCTGGATGGTGGTTCATAGTGAATAAAGTGATGGTGTTCAGGAGAGAGGGAATTGAGTGATAGTGTACAAGAGAGAAAATTAAGCGATGGTATACAAGAGAGGAAATTTAGTGATTGTGTACAAGAGAGAGAGAGAATTTAATGATGGTGTACAAGGGAGCGAATAAAGAGTTTGTGTACAAAAGAGAGAATTGAGTGATGGTGCACAAGAGAATGAAAGAGAGAGGAGAGAAAGAATACAGTAATTGTGTACAAGAAAGAGAGAATTGAGTGATGGCGTACAAGAGAGAGAGAGAATGAGTGATTGTGTACAAGAGAGTGAATTGAGTGATTGTGTACAAGAGAGTGAATTGAGCGATGGTGTTCAAGAGAGATTGAATTGAGTGATGATGTACAAGAGAAAGAGAATTGAGTGATGGTGTACAAGAGAGAGAAAGAGAGAAATAATTGAGTAATGATGTACAAAAGAGAGAGAATTGAGAAATGGTGTTAAAGAAAGAGAAAATTGAGTGATGGTGTATAAGAGAGAAAAAGAATACAGTATTTGTGTACAAGAGAGAGTGAATAGAGTTATGGTGTAAAAGAGACAGAATTTAGTGATGGTGTACAAGAGAGTGAATTGAGAGATGGTGTAAAAGAGAGAAAGAATTGAGTGATTGTGTAAAAGAGAGAGTGAATTGAGTGGTGGTGTACAAGAGACTGAATTTAGTGATGGTGTACAAGAGAGAGAACTGAGTGATTGTGTACAAGAGAGAGAATTGAGTGATTGTGTACAAGAGAGAGAGAGAGAATTGAGTGGTGGTGTACAAGAGAGAGAGAATACAGTAATTGTGTACAAAGAGAGTGAGTTGAGCGTTGGGGTACAAGAGAGACAGAATTGAGTGATTGTGTACAAGAGAGAGAGAATTGAGTGGTGGTGTACAAGAGAGAGAGAATTGAGTGATTGTGTACAAGAGAGAGAGAATTGAGTGGTGGTGTACAAGAGAGAGAGAATTGAGTGATTGTGTACAAGAGAGAGAGAATTGAGTGATTGTGTACAAGAGAGAGAGAGAATTGAGTGATGGTGTACAAGAGAGAGAATTGAGTGATGGAGTACAAGAGAAGAGAAAGAGTTCTGAGTGATGGGTATATGTGCAGTAAATAAAATAAAATGTTATATTATTCAGAGCAACCACTTTCTTGTAAATATTCGAGTGTCTTCAGGTTACATCAACAGCTTATATTTTGATAATTAATTTTATCATCACAAAGCAGTTCAGTCATGACTTCTTTACTAATGCTCTTTGGATGATATTCTATAATTATTCTATCTAAGCTCATCTACAATGAAAAATATAATCAGAAAATGAAACGAGATGTGCAGCAAAATTATAAAATGCTTCATTCAATGTTTCAATGTACTGAAACTACACAGTAAAGCACTAGTACTGATACACAAGAACTGGTACTAGAAAGTGAAGCACTAGAACAGACAACAATCAGTAAAGCGCTAGTACTGATACCAGACAGAGAAGGACTAGAACTGATACCCGACAGTGAAGGACTAGTATTGATACCAGACAGTGGAGCACAAGTACTGATACCTGACAGTGAAGCACAAGTACTGATACCCGACAGTGAGAACTAGTACTGATACCAGACAGTGAAGGACTAGTACTGATACCAGACAGTGAGAACTAGTACTGATACCAGACAGTGAGAACTAGTACTGATACCAGACAGTGAAGCACTAGTACTGATACCAGACAGTGAAGCACTAGTACTGATACCAGACAGTGAAGCACAAGTACAGATACCAGACAGTGAAGCACAAGTACTGATACCCGACAGTGAAGCACAAGTACTGATACCAGACAGTGAAGCACTAGTACTGATACCAGACAGTGAAGCACAAGTACTGATACCAGACAGTGAGAACTAGTACTGATACCAGACAGTGAAGGACTAGTACTGATACCAGACAGTGAGAACTAGTACTGATACCAGACAGTGAAGGACTAGTACTGATACCAGACAGTGAGAACTAGTACTGATACATGACAGTGGAGCACTAGTACTGATACCAGACAGTGAAGCACTAGTACTGATACCAGACAGTGAAGCACTAGTACTGATACCAGACAGTAAAGCACTAGTACTGATACACAAGGACTGGTACTAGAAAGTGAAGCACTAGAACAGACAACAATCAGTAAAGCGCTAGTACTGATACCAGACAGAGAAGGACTAGAACTGATACCCGACAGTGAAGGACTAGTATTGATACCAGACAGTGGAGCACAAGTACTGATACCCGACAGTGAAGCACAAGTACTGATACCCGACAGTGAGAACTAGTACTGATACCAGACAGTGAAGGACTAGTACTGATACCAGACAGTGAGAACTAGTACTGATACCAGACAGTGAGAACTAGTACTGATACCAGACAGTGAAGCACTAGTACTGATACCAGACAGTGAAGCACAAGTACAGATACCAGACAGTGAAGCACAAGTACTGATACCCGACAGTGAAGCACAAGTACTGATACCAGACAGTGAAGCACTAGTACTGATACCAGACAGTGAAGCACAAGTACTGATACCAGACAGTGAAGCACAAAGTAGCCAGGAACTGATATCAGACAATGTAGCACAAGTACTGATACCAGGTAGTGTAGTACAAGTATTGATACCAGACAGTGTACTACTGGATCTAATACCAGACAGTGTAACACTAGTTCTGAAACCATACAGTGAAGCATTAGTACTGACACAGACAGTGAAGGACTAGTACTGATACCAGACAGTGAAGCACTTGTACTGACAACAGACAGTGAAGCACAAGTACTGATACCAGACTGTGTAGCACAAGTACTGATACCAGATAGCTAAGCTCTTATACTGACCCCAGACAGTGAAGCACTAGTACTGATACAAGACAGTGAAACACTACTTCTGATATCAGACAGTGGCACAAGTGCTGATACCAAACAGTGAAGCACCACAACTGATACCAGACAGTAAAGCACAAGTACTGATACCAGGCAGTGTAGCACAAGTCCTGTAACTACAAAGTACAGCGCTAGTACTGATACTTAACAGTGTAACACTAGTACAAATACAAGACATAGTAACGCTAGTACTGAAACATGACTGTGTTTCACAAGTACTGATACCAGACAGTGAAGCACTTGTACTGAAAAAAGACTAAGTAGCATTAGTACTGATACCAGACACTGTAGCACAAATACTTATACCAGACAGTAAAGCACTAGTACTGATACCACACAGTAAGCACTTGTACTGATATAAGACACTGTAGCACTAGTACTGATACCAGACAGTAAAGCACTAGAATTGAAACCAGACAGTGGCGAATAAGTGCTGACAAAGAATGACTAGTACTGATACCAGACAGTGAGAACTGGTACCTATGCTAGACAGTGAAGCACTTGAACTGATACCTGACAGTGAAGCACGAGTACTGATACCAGACAGTGAAGGACTAGTACTGATACCAGACAGTGAAGCACTAGTACTGATACCAGACAGCGAAGGACTAGTACTTATACCAGAAAGTGAAGGACTTCTACTGATACAAGACAGTGTAGCACAAGTACTGATACTACACAGTAAAGCACTAGTACTGATACCACAGAGTGTAGCAAAAGTACTGATCCTACACAGTAAAGCACTAGTACTGATACCAGACAGTGAAGCACTAGAATTGATACCAGGCACTGTAGCACTAGAACTGATACCAGACAGTAAAGCACTAGTATTGATACCAGACAGTGAAGCACTAGTATTGATACCAGACAGTGAAGCACTAGTACTGATACCAGACAGTGTAGCACTAGTATTGATACCAGACAGTGTAGCACTAGTATTGATACCAGACAGTGAAGCACTAGTACTGATACTAGACAGTGTAGCACTAGTACTTATACCAGACAGTGTAGCACTAGTACTGATACCAGACAGTGAAGCACTAGTACTGATACCAGACAGTGAATGACTAATACTGATACCAGACAGTGAATGACTTGTACTGATACCAGACAGTGAAGGACTAGTACTGATACCACACAGTGTAGCACAAGTACTGATACTTTCTAGTGTATCACTAGTACTGATATATGACTGTGTATCACTTGTGCTGATTAAAACTGTCTAACACAAGTATTGATTCTAGACAGTGAAGCATCAGCAACTATACAAAACTTGTAATCACTAGCACTTATACAAGACTAAAGTTTCAGTACTGATACAAGACTGTGAACCTCTTGTACTGATATTAACAGTTAAGTGCAGGTACTAGTACTGACTATATCAGACTGATGTTAATAGAATGCAGTTTAGAATAGCAAAATGTAGAAAAAAAACAGTACCTGAAAACCAATCGTATATAGTTCATCTTCTGCGTCAATTGATCCTTCATACCACTTTGTTTTATTTTTACATAATATAATCTGGAATTAAATAACATATACATGATTTCTCAGTTATGAAAGTAAAGTAGTTATTTTACAATTTTCAAGTAATACATTCAGTTTCTAACAATTATCAAGGCATGTTAATAAGTATTAAAGCATAAACTATTCATAAACTGTTGATAAAATGTGGATGAGCAGTCTACAATGTAAAACCAGAGTGAGCTAAAACTGATGAAAAACATTGTTACTCTCACCTTTGACCAAGAAACATGAATCTTGATATGACACACTGCTTATTACAATCATACTCATTAGTCTAGCAAAACTAAAGGAGGTTTGTCTCCTTTCAACCTTCACCATGTAATCTTTAAAGTTAATGTTATTAACCATAATGTTTTGTACTTAATACCTGAAATACAAGTAAGAAAGGCTCATAATTACATATCTCTTAGACTTATAACTATCATTGTTCCTGAACCATGTCAAGTGATATTGATGTACCAATTCAAATCAAGACTAACTGAACACAATTGTATGGAATTCATGAATTGGTATTCTACAAATCACAGTTGATAATATTTCAAGACAGTGTAGAACTAGTACTGATACAAGACAATTAATTGCATATCCATGTATATTACTATAGCATTCCAAAGTGTACCCCTGCATTTTATGAAGACTGGGTTATATATTTAACCATATGATAATAGAAAGCCTTGTCATCAGGTACTTATGAAACAATAGTGAACATTTGCTTCACTGGATTAACTGGTGGTTTGAATTAAAGATCATCCAATATCAATTTCTGATTGGAGGGTCGAAAACATGCCAGTACAGCAATCTTATAATTTGTGTCAAACCAGCTGAAACTTATAACATATATAGAGGTTCCTATAATGTTGGTTATACTGAAGTTACCTGACAGCAGAAAACAGTGTCTAGAAAGCAAGCTTTATGTTGTTTCCATACTTTAATCTGTTTTTTAAAGCAATATACATGTACTTCATCTGAAAGGCTGAAAAATAATAACAACATAAATTAAATAATGAATAAAAATAATAAGTATTGGCATTGCCTAGAGCTGTCATTGAATGGGCTCAAAGGGTATTGACAATATTGACATATAGAGAAATAAAAATGACTGTAGTACTATACAGACCATTTATTTTGTCATTAAATCATAACAGATGTTTGTGACTCTCAATATAGAAATGCAACAATGTACCATGGAATAAGGCTATATCATCTATGGGGGTGCGGTCAATGTTTTAGACCTATCCCTTCATATAATGACAGCGCACCTGTTTCCATTTGCCATAGAATGTTCCTCTTGTAAATTTTGACCAATGACCTCTCAAGTTGTTAGTGGACACTCTACCACAATGCCATAAAAGCTAGCTTTAAGGCAATGGCGCACAAGTGCCCTAATATATGATATACCTCTGCTACACACATCCCCTCCAAAACAGAATTTGTCCTCTAATTCTTGGAGCTTAATTGTCTGTGGAACAATCTTAGCATGCAAACACACAATTCCTTGTGAGTTACTTACGTTGGCTGCCAAATGAAAACAGGTTAAAAATCCATGGTCGGAACTAAGATTGGAGCCCACAAACTCTCAGGTCTTTTGCCAACACTCTACCACGTCGCCATGAAAGCTAGCTTGAAGGCAAGAGAGTACAAGAGCTGTATTATACCTCTGGTACATTAATTACAATTACAGATTATAAGATTAAAAAAATATTGATGATACATAAGCGATGACAGCTCTAGTATTGTCTGCACTTACAAGTCATTGTCTGAAATATTTAGAGCACTAGCGTGATCCCTTAGTACTCATAAAAGCTAGGCAAGGAAGTACAAGTGGCATTATAAATTATCATACCTTCCCTACAACTATCCCTAGCTTTCAATCAGTGCCAAGAATTTTCTCATTCACAGTTGGCTCAGCAATACAGTTTGTTTGTTCGTTTTTGTTGGGTTTAACGCCATGGCAGCATATTCTTTAGGTAATATAACGGTGGTCAGTCAACCTACTCACCCCGTCTGGAAAGGCTAAATCTCTGGATCTAGCCGTTAACCAACTATACTAAGCGCATACTTTCGTCAGTGACAGACAACGATTAATGCCCTTCATAATTAAAAAATCATTGGTAGGAGGGAGAATGGCCATACAAATAATTTCATGAAGAAGCACCACAAAAGTATGCTACGCCCGGGAAGCAAACCCACGACCCCTCGAACAGTAGACCTGGCGCTACCAACTGAGCTAGCCGGGCAGCTATACAGTACAGAACTTGGAGGTAGAATGACCGAATAGTCTTGTGAGAAGTAGAAATGCGAACTGGTTTGGGTACGTAAGAAATTATCTTTGCAGAACTCCATGATGGTTTGAACTGGTTCCACACAGAATTCACATCCATACTTGGTTAGGTGTTACTTACTAGTCCCTAGTAGTGGCATGTACAGTATAAGCGAAGACCATGTCAATCAATTGTCTTTAAACCATGTCAAATTTTGATAGAAATAAGTATTGTTGATAGCAGACACTAAACTATGTCGTAATGATCAAGCTCGCCAAACGTTTTCATGCAGTGGTGGCCCCATTTAATTTACACAGCATGATAATTTATTCGTACCCAAACTGGTTCGCATTTTTACTGCTTCATCAGACTATAAACTAGAAAAAGTAGAATTTTCGACCTATATCATTTAAGCCGAGTGCTGAATTTGAAATCATGATTTATCCTAGTTGTAAAGCCAGATAATCAGAATAACTGGTTTGAAATAGGAAGCAAAACTTCAGTACACTTGACTAGGCAAGTGTTGTTTACGGGTCCATGTTTTTTATGTAGGATAATAAATGTGATGTATATATCATTTTAGAGCTTTTGTCAGAGACTGATAGACATTTGGCTACCCAAATCTGATCTTGACTGAGATATTCAATATTACTGCAACAGTTAAAAGAGTGTAACCGCCGAACTATTATTTACCATCCGAAATAATCTATCCGAAAATTACATCATAAAAATTGATAATAAAATCTCACCAAAGAATGCTGTTAGATCGAATAGTTAACCACGCACGCACTTATTTAAGAATTTATACTAAAGAAATGAACATTATATCTTATTACGACTTTTTATGTAGATGAAAGTAGATATTTACTCTCTCCAATTATCGCGTCGTCCGCAATTTCAAGCGAGAAAAAACCCAACTTTGATTAATAAATATTGGGACTTAGCCAAAACTGTTTATCCTGAAAGGCATTCAAATCAAATTTCTTACATGTTTAGAATCTGTCCATACCATTGAGGCAGTAAAAAAGGCTCGTTTGTCGTTGTGTTTAGGCCTAAGAAACATCTCTTGCTAGAGAGCCGACATTCAAGATGGCGGCTTTTCTTTTCTTGATCGGCCAAGTTCGGAATCGTTCGCCTCGAGCATGCGCACTAGATTTTCATATGCCCATATTTGGATTTCAGAATTTAGACCATCGTTCTAGTGTTTACTCTAACAAATGATGAGGACTTTAGTATGGTGGCTGATTGATGCCATGTCGCATTGGCGTTTCGCGGGGTGTTTTCGCTTCGCTCTTCCTCAGGCAAAAGCACGACAAATTATGAAAATGCGTTATGTTTGTGTTTTTTTCTCCATTTGTTTCATATCTTAAACAAGCAGTAGATTAGAGCTCTCGAATAGTTTGATAGTTGAGATACGGGTTTCAATCTTTAATAAAACTGGCAGCTCAATATTTTACAAAAAGTTAAAGTAGAATGTCAATGAATTGGACCAGGAAAAATCAAAGTGTCCACCTGTCCAGTCTATCTGCTGTGTTTATATATCGTTGTTATATAGTCTCTTGAACCGGGACAATGTTGGCTACCTATGCTCGTAAATGCCAGATTATAAACCCTAATATAACAAAACTTGTCACTAGTATTCCACATTTTTATTTCGAGAGCTCTAATCTACTGCGTGTTTAAGATATGAAACAAATGGAGAAAAAATACTGATGTTTTTACTTTTTTATGGAAAGGATTTTGTCAAAAAAATCCTTTCTATGTCAGCGTTCTGCGAAATTTGAAAGGAACGAACAACTCAACAGAAAACAATGAGTGAATGCGCCCCGAAATAGTGCTACGGAAAAATGTGTATACCATCAAACGCAGATGAATTGAATTAAAAAACTAATTTAACCAAATACTTAAGATTATGATATTCAATGTTTTTTCACATTAATTAATTAAACATTATTTTAACTAGTACGGAGAAAAGGTATTTTGTATTATTGTGCATTATCTGCCACACGCTTGTATATTTTACACATTTAGCGATCTTATTCACAACTGGAGTTTATAGTGAGAACGTTTAAGCGTTGAGAAGGTTTCAAAGTTAAGCAACGACTTGTACGGTCAGTTGTTGGATGGGTGACCGATGTAGTTTTTAATAAAACGTAAGCTTGATGCACTGTACTTTATTTTGGTTTAGGCTACAACAATGTGATCATATGTTCGTCGGATTTACCGCATTTTAATTCCGAGGATGAAAGAAAAATTGCTTCCACACTTCGATATTTGAACCGCATCAATATTTTTTAAAAGTTAATTTTTGTTACTCGACCAATAAATTTTACGAATAACAAATAATCTGACGCGTAAATATCAATATTAAATCGCTATACCTTGACTAAAATTTCAACCAAACAGTCATGGTTTGTTAACATACGTCATAAGCTATGATAATGACACAATCCGTTGTTCCTTTATTTGTCTTTATACTAAAATTCTATCTAGTTAATATGCACTAATATAATGAATACGTCAATAACAAATGCCATGCATATTTACCATGAACTTTATATTCAAATATGATTATCAGATAACTAAGATAATTATGGTGACATAGTTCTGCCATAAGATAACCAGATATTTCATTAGTTAATTAAGTGGTTAACTAGTCACGTAACTAATTAACCAGATAATTAACTAGTTAATTAAGTGGTTAACAAGTTACGTTACAAGTTAGTATCGTTTTCAATAAATAAAATATCATAGCAGTAAATACATGTAAGTTATTGTCCACAACTGCCATTCTTGTATAAGTTTACCAATTTAATGTTAAGTGGTTAACTAGTTATGTAACTAGTTTATCCTATAATTAATTAGTTAATTAAGTGATTATCTAGTTACCGTAACTTGCACTAGCTTGCATTATTATCCTGTTAATTTATTGAAAACAAATTAACAAGGTACGTAACTAGTTAACCACTTAATTAACTAGTAACTTATCTGGTTAACTAGTTACGTAAGTAGTTAACCACTTAATTAACATGTTAGTTATGTGGTTATCTGATGGCAAAAATATGCCATCATAGATATTAATCTATTACACATTATGTAAGATGGACAATTATATATATTTTTTTGTGGGTAGCGTGTAATAAATATTGAAGTGCAGGTCACGATTAAGGTGATTATTATAATTGATTTTAAACCCGATACACATAAAATATATCAGTAATTTGTCAATCGAACAAGAAAAAGATATATACATATACATTTTATTGTAATTAACATGCGAGTATATTTTATAGTCATGTTAGTTAGTTTATAAATATGTCTAGCTAGAACAAATCACAAACATATATTTGAAACATCATAGGAAAGCACACAAAAACAGTGAAATTATGACAAGATAGTTACCATGAGAAAATAAACATTTATAAAGAAACAAATGGTTCTGATATTTTAATGAAAGATCGATTAATTTTCACCGAGTGAGCTAGAGAGTGCCCTACCCATGGAAAAATCTCAGTCAATGTTCTTACGTGATAACAATATTCTAAATCGGAAAGCATATTGGTCAATTGTTTACATTCTGGCATATCAGTTGCTTTGTTATACTTTCTCCTGCGTGAAAATATATGAGGTCATATTTTCCTCATGTATATCCATAGAATAATGAAACCACATTCCATCGTAAATCACGACATATCTCTAGATCTATATTTTTATGCTTTGTTCCAGACTAATGCCAAGAATAAGAATGCTGCAAATAAAAAACAAGTAGATGTCAAAGTTAAATATGTAGAAACAGATCCTAACGAATTTTGTACTAAAACATGTCCAGCAGACTTAACACTTATTATAGAGGGAAGGTCACTACTAGTTAGCAGATTCTTATTAGGAAACCTATCTCCAGTCTTTGATGTAATGTTTTCTGGAGATTTTAGAGAAAAAGATAATCAGACGGTTACACTGCCAGGGAAGAAATTTAACAATTTTGTTGAATTTATGCGATGTATGAACCCACGCAATCCTACACCTGTATCTGTAGATAATGTCTATGATGTCCTTCCTATGGCATATGAGTATGAAGTTAAATATTTGTTGACATCCTGTGAGACAACATTGATGAAATTATCTGAAACTGCTGAAGATAAATTGTACAATATTCTCAAGATAGCTACAATGTACAATCTGAATGAGTTAACTGTACACTGCATGAAATTAGCAGCAGACAGCCCACATGGTCAAATAGAAGAGATTGGAAGATCATACGAACTAGATAAAAACACAATAAATGCAGTTAAGGCACAAATGTTGACTAATTTGACAACTAAACACAAAGATATTTTTGTTCATATCACCACGTTCGAAGCTTTATATAGATTTCTTGGTATTAAGTCCAAAAACCCGAAGTTGTTGTCAGCGTTTAAGAATGGTAAAGTTCTCGGTGATTTTAGAAAATTGCAAGTGAGTACTGCCCTTAAAGAATCATTTGATATGTGTATTGATGGCAATATATTTTCTATGGTAATAAAGAAATCCAAACAAAGTTTATCTGGAGACGTTTATAAAGCACATAATTACATTTGTTTAACAACAAAACTTAAATATGTCCAAGTTTCCCCTGTTGAATGTGTAAGTGGAATATACATAAAAAATTGGATTGATGAAAAAGAAGATATATATCGAGAGAAGACTTCCTCCATCAGCGAATCCAGTACTTGCACGTTAACATTGCCCGATGAATACTGTGTTGATTTTATGTTGGACAAAAATGCTGGTTATGTAAAAGAAGGAATATTTGATGTGGAGGTGTATTTGCTTATAGTGAACAAGTAACCTCAATTTTTAATTTAGAACCTTAAATTAACACACACCCAAAAGCCCATGGTAACTAAAAGTTCTATTCAGCAATTAAACAATTTACGTTATGAGGACAAATGGCAATTAAAATGTGACTGCTTTTAATTTGTAAGTGATAGATTCAGACTTGTTATAATTCTTTCAACAAGTATTACTTATTTGGAATATTCAGATTGATCATGATGACATGAGAATAAAATATACAAAAATACATTATAACATTGTTCTTCAGGTTAAGTGTGATTGTTCACATCCAAAATTTAAACGTAATGGTGACGACCATGCATACATAACTCATAGCTAGCCTTTTGTCAGGGACAGTAGATGTTTATATTCACAAACATAGAACAAACTACAACGTATATATACATCTTATAAATATAAAAGTAGTGTCCAATGCTAGATTTAATAATTATGTAACATGTATGTATACAAAACACTGTAGACTTGAAAGAATAAATGTATATAAAGACTTATTAATGTATATTCTATTTTCTTTCATTTATCCGTACTGCTCGTTATAGACCTGTTAAAACTGTAATGGAACCATAGTTGGATTTAATTATCTTATTTTAGTGTTATATTTATCCACACTTATTTGCATACAATATTTATTTGGAGTATATATCTAGGATTAGCATTTGTCATAAAACGGCTGTGTCGAGGCTTTATGGTGCTCTCTACGTAAGAAGTATTCTGCAGCATAAAAAAACAAAGTGCTAGAGATTTTATCTGGTTCTCAAACAATGATCATGGCCGCGCCCTATGTAATGCATTAGATATTGGATAATTATGTTTTCAAATGAGCATTTCTCACTACTCAGGCTTAAATCAAAGGATCATTTTACAAGAATTGCAGTAGATACCTATTTTAGTTCTTTGGTTACATTAATTTATGCAAAATAAAGTATCCGAAATTCTAACGAGACTAAACCACGTCCGAATTGTGTTCACTTGAGATATGTTTTTGTTAATCGTCTATTAGAAGTACTTAATAATCAATATGGACTACGGAATAGTACACTTCGCTGGATTGACTCATATCTTCGCCCACGTGCATGTCGAGTCAACGTCAATACTAGTTCATTATCTGTACGTCCATTAGATTGCAGTGTTCCACAAGGTAGTTGTTTGGGTCCGTGGCTATATTTTACTTATGCAGGAACCTTATTTGATGTCATTCCATCTGATATATCAGTGCATGGTTTTGCGGAAGACCACGCTGTTAATAAAAGATTCTGTCAAACAATCAGAATGAAGAAGCAAATGCCATTTCTGATCTTGAAGATTGTGCCCTAACAATAAATTCATAGATGAATGAAAATAAATTAAAATTGAACAACTCAAAGACTGAGTTTATCATGTTTGGAAGCAGAGCACAGTTGAAAAATTGTTAAACCCAGTCAATTAATATTGCTGGCGAAACTATAAAATCTGTGAAGACAATTCGCTATTTATGGGGCCTTTCTTGATGAAAACTTAAGCTTTAAAGATCAGATCAAAATAAAGTAGAACTGCCATGTTCAATTATTTACGTATCAAAAATATAAGAAAATATTTGGATAAAGATGCAACAGAAACACTAGTCCTATCTTTGGTCATGTCCCACATCAATAACTGTAATCTGATCTTGTATGGAATTTCAAAATGTGATCTTAGCAAATTTCAGCGAATTCAAAACATGTGTGCAAAACTAGTATTAAGGCTAAAGAAATCTGACAGATCAAAAGATGCTTTGTACTTACTGCACTGGTTACCAGTCAAAGCAAGAATCAACTTTAAAATATGTACTTTCATGTAAAAATATTTACTGGAACTGCACCTGCATATCTGACTGAAATTCTCCGAAAGCCTTTACAAAGTAGATCTGGTCTTAGATCTGAAAAATCCATAGACCTCAATTTTTTGGTTCCAATAAATAAGAAAATAACATTCAGTGACAGAAGCTTTAGTACAGTTGACCCCATGCTATGGAATAAGCTACCAGATGATATCAAATTATCACCTTCTTTGGATGTATTAAAAAACGATTGAAAACTCACTATTTCTCTAAATTTTATGTTCTATTCTAAAATTGACATGGCTAGTTAATGCCTCAACATACAATGGTAAACATACTAAGTGATTGAATGAATTCATTATGTCGTGAGAATGAGGATTGCCTCGCTCTCTGTCATTTTCTACCTTGTTTCTTATGACTGCATTACAGCTTAAATAAATTTTCCCTTTAAAGGTGATGGTTAGATACCTTTGGGGATGTATTAAGGGCCCTTTAAAGGTGATGTTTCGATACCTTTAGGGAAATGTCTGGTTAACAATGGCGTTATGTTAGACTGTTCAGGACATGTCCGGTCAACATTCACATCATGTTATTCTGTTCAGGACACCAACTTTTAATATCAAATAAATAAATAAAAAAAGTAAAATTAGTGATAAAAATGTAAAATTAAGTAGAATCATGAACTTTGAATCATGTAGGTAAAAAATATGAAATACAAAAGCTCAATAAAACAATAAAAAAAATACACTTACACACAATATTACATCATGTGTGATAAATTTTATTTTGTTTTGTGTTATTGTACATACAATATGTATTTATGGTGGAGGGTTTTTACTTATTTATTGTTTTATAATCTATCTTTTTGTACAACGCCATTGAATATGTAATATAGAAATAGGCGTTTAATCAAATGAAAAAATTAAGTTTAATCGTCGGTTAAATAAACGTGTAATCTGAAAAATCGAAATCGAATGTCCTATATTGTTCCGAACTCCTACTAAAGTTACTATCGTCAGCAAATGATCATGCTAGATTAAGAAAACGTAATACCTTTATAATAACTGAGGAGGTCGCCATGATAATGTAACTAAAAATAGAAACGGCATGCTAAAAATCTGTTATAAGGTTAAAAAAAAGGATCGCACGATTAAACACGCACTTGTAATGACCACACTCTCCTTTAAAACGCACATATTTTTAAAAACAATACGAGAAAATAGTTTCATAATCATTTTTACAAATTGTGTAGCACAGTTCTATCAGTACTTTGATTTGTTAAATCCACGCAAAACAGCAGCGTGTTCAATTACCCTGAACGTTCCGAAACTTTCCGTAACGTTAGAGTCGGGACAACTCAACCCAGAGACAACTCAACCCAAAGACTACTCAACCCGAGAAAACTCAAAACCTCACTAACTGTTTGAGTTGTCCAAACTTTGGGTTGATTTATCCATAGGTTAATTTGTCTACGGGGTGAGTTGTCCCGTATCCGTAACGTTCGCTAACAATCGTTACTGAACACGCTGCTGTCTAAAGCTATATGAATTGTATTATCGGAAATTATTGTGACCCAGTTTAGAAAGCTTTTCTGAAAGTCGATATTATGCATTGACGAAGATCGCCTGTGTTTAAAACGATACTAAATTAGAATACATCAACACATAAAATGTCAGAGGTATGTAGAATTTTAACATGATATTTTGTTATGTTAAATGTGTTTAGGTAAAATATTTATCTGTTTTTCATTATCAAACTTTTAAATGGTTTGTACCGAAATATTCGCACAATGTCTAGCGTAAAAAGTTGTCATAAAAAGTGGGGTACACTGTTCTTGTTATGTTCTTTCATAAAAAGTGGGGTACACTGTTTTTGTTATGTTCTTTCATAAAAAGTGGGGTACACTGTTCTTGTTATGTTATTTCATAAAAAGTGGGGTACACTGTTCTTGTTATGTTCTTTCATAAAAAGTGGGGTACACTGTTCTTGTTATGTTCTTTCATAAAAAGTGGGGTACACTGTTCTTGTTATGTTCTTTCATAAAAAGTGGGGTACACTGTTCTTGTTATGTTCTTTCATAAAAAGTGGGGTACACTGTTCTTGTTATGTTCTTTCATAAAAAGCGGGGTACTTTTAAGAGGACTCTTCATTCATTAAACGCTCAGTCGTTGTATATTGTGAGTCGTAATTCTAACTATATCTTTTGAAGTTGGAATTATTGAGTCGGGGCGTTGGTTTCATACGCTTATGTTCAATATACCAGAGACAAAATAGTTTAAGAGCTTAACTTTAGAGTCAGCCGAGTAAGTTTTTTTTCTATAAAAAGACATCATCTTAAACATAACTGTGGTCAAAACATTTAGATATTCAGTGTATAGCATAAACATATAAAAGCGATATTTGTATTTATTTGAAAAAAAAATTTGTTCATTAGAGGAGTTCGAAATAGATAAATGTCTATTTTTTTGCAGTCCATAATAGCGTTACTTTGATAATGGGTTTTTAACTCAGTCTATGAAATAAAATATTACCGTTATATATACCAAGTTAAATCAATACTTGAAATGACATAGCTAATTTTTGGTTAAACAGATAAAACCAATTCAATTTAAAACTAGCGATGACTAGCGGGTCACCCTTGGAATAACGCTCAATTACTTTAGTCGATCAATTTGAATAAAAAAGGTATAATTGTTGGATTTTATAAAGTCACTGTGTGATTTTAATCGACGTGTTATTGGGTAAAATAGTACAGAAAGACACTCAAACATGTTCTAATATTGTCTTCAGTAAATGTAAATAGTATGTTCGAAAATTAAACTGACCTAGTTTAGAATATATTCCCTAAACTATCAATAAGTTCTATATCAATGGATAGTCGCCTAATATTTTCATAAAATTTCACAAAGTGCCATTATTATGTAATATTTAAATTGTATAAAACTTGTTGACGATAGCAATATTTATATTCTATATTCAGGCAGATGTCAAGAATGGTGCTCGTTACAAACAAGTAGATGTCAAAGTTAAATTTGTAGAAACTGGTCCAGATGAATTTTGTAGTAAAATATGTCCAGCGGATTTAACTCTTATTATAGAGGGCAAGTCATTACTAGTTAGCAAATTCTTATTAGGAAACCTATCTCCAGTCTTTGATGCAATGTTTTCTGGAAATTTTAGAGAGAAAGATCAGCAAACCATTACATTGCCGGGAAAAAAATTCAACAATTTTGTTGAATTTATGCGATGTATGAACCCACACATTTCTAAGCCGGTAACTGTGGATAACGTCTATGATGTATTGCCTCTTGCACATGAGTATGAAGTTAAACATTTATTGCCAGCCTGTGAGAGGGCCTTAACCAAATTGTCTGAAAGTGCTGCAGATGAGTTGTACAATGTTCTAAAGATTGCTACAATGTACAACCTGGATGAATTAACTGCAAACTGTATTAAATTAGCAGCAGACAGACCGCCTGGTGAAATTGAAGAGGTTGGAAGAACATATGAATTAGATAAACACACAATCAATGCAGTAAAGGCACAAACTTTGACTAATTTGACAACTAAGCATAAAGATATCCATGTTCATATTACCACATGTGAAACCTTGTACAGAATTCTTGGTATTCAGTCCAAACAACTAAAGTTAGTTACAGCATTTAAGAATGGTAAAGTTCTCGGTGATTTTAGAAAATTGCAAGTGAGTATCACTTTCAATAAAGCATTTGATATGTGTATTAATGACGATGTATACTTGATGAAAATTCAAAAGACCTGCGTACGTGATGGAGGGTGGCTTGGGTTTGTTAAAAAGTACATTTGTTTAACAACTAAACGTAAATCAGTTCATGCTAACTTTGTTCGATGTGTAAGTGGTATATACATAAAAAATTGGATATGCGAAGAAATGGATATATATTTGGAGAACACATTTGTGTTGCATGACTCAAGTGTTAGTTCATTTACATGGCCTGATAAATACTCTGTTGATTTTCTGTCGGACATTAAGGCTGGTTATGTTCAAGAAGGAATGTTGGATGTAGAGGTGTATTTGTTTATAGTTAACAAGTGACTTAAATATTGAACTTAGACCCTAAAATCAACACTCCTCCGATCGCCCATTGTGACTTAAAGTTCTATTGAGCAATAACATGTTTTAAGGGACAAACTGGCTGTTAAAAATGAGACTTCAATAGAATTTATGTTTGTTAGTTGGTTTTAAATTCAGACATGTAATACATATTTCAACAACAATTACTTATTATGAACAATATATAATGATCATTAGCATTAAATGTACATAAATAAATTCTAGCATTGATATTGAGGTACTGTAACAATGTTTTACAAACTTTTAATTCTACTTTCACAAGTCTTGTCTTATGCCCTGATGAACGTAATGGTGGAGACAATGCGGACATACTCATAGTTAGTCTTCATTCAAAGGTTATATCTGTTTGTATTCATTATTATTATTCATGGCTAATATTAATTTTTGTCCTCATAAGTTGTGTGTAACGAATGATGAATTAATTCAGTCCAAACAGATAACAAAAAAGTTAAGAAATAAGTCAAATATGGCTCATGAAAATAGAAATGCAAAATCTTATTAACATGTAAGTTAGTGTAAATATATGATTATTATTGTCAAGCCATAGATTAGAAGTTGAAGTAGGGCGTTGGAATAAAGTACCTCGTGACGAACGTAAATGTAAATTTTGTGGAAATTTAGAGGACGAATTTCATTTTATATTAGAATGTTCATTGTATTTAAGTTTAAGAAAAAAATATATAGATTGTTACTTCTGGAAACGTCCAAATATACCAAAATTCATACAATTGTTTACATCAATCGATTCTAATACCATTCAAAATTTAGCTGTTCATATTTACAAAAGTTTTAAATTACGAGACAGTGTGGTATATGTTTAAAAATTTCTCAATAATCTTCTCTATTTGTTCATTGTTAAATTGTGTTTTGCACTTCCTCATCATAACTGTATTTGTATTTATACTTATACGCCATTACCGATTTATACAATTGAACGTATTTATACCATATATATTATTTACTTCTGTATTGTATTTATGTTGTAATATTTTCATAACCTGTAAACTGTTGGGCGTCATGCCTTATTTTGAATAAAGTATCTATCTATCTATCTATCTATCTATCTATCTATCTATCTATCTATCTATTTATGTAACAGGTATGTTAACAAAACAGTATAGATTTGAACGTACATGGTATATGTTTATCACACAATGAATGTGTTCGTCTTTAATTCAAGAATAAGTCGCACAACACCGAGTTTATATTTGATTGTTATTAGTTTATGAGACTCGTTTAATAATTAACGTCAAGTGAGGTAGACGTTTCTCTTCCTAGTAAACACCAGTACGAGACACATATTCAACCTAAGCAGCTATTTATTTCTTACGGTTATTCTCATTAGATAGGTCCATCTGGGTTTGTGAAAATGTGAAAAATCAACTTCAAACAAATCAGTTGTAAATGTTTTGTTCGTTATTATGCAAGTATCAGGGATGTTAATCTAAGTTTATGGATGCATAACTATCTTATTTCCAGTGCTATGACCATATGAAGAGGATAAGGTGCAAAAATTTGACGATTCGTTTTTGATATCCGATGCTGTACCCTCATTGAAGACAATAAAGGTGTGTTCACAAATATGTACTTTCGTACCAAATAACTGATTTGGTTTTCAACAAGTACACATATCTCTGTCTAGAAATCAAAAATACGACTTGAAGGGCTTATCTGTTAAGCCATTACTCTGCACTAAACTTTGGGAACACTTTTCAATACTAATGATGAAATCAACAGTGTAATCATTGGTGACAATCCATTTGTTTTCTATTATTTGTGGGTGTCATAATGATAACTTGCTGTTTCTTATACTTAACTTTGATCATTGTCAATACAAAAAATGTTCATACTACCTGTGTTAAGCTGCATACTTAGACGGCATGTACATGTAAAATGAACAAGTGCAACGGTAATGGAAATTTTAGACTGATTATGTAGGTTTAAAATATCGTCAAATCCCTCAAGACTTAAATTGAACCAACAAATGTGTTACCTTTAAGTTGCATTTTATTGCTTAGTCACGCAGCTAACATGAATAAAGCGTAATCTTTTTCATATCATTTGTTCTACATAGGAAAACTGCTTTATTACTAATATAACAAACACGTCATAAATTTGAAAACTCTAATGAGTTTGATGAACAGATGACGACGTTCAGTTGAAAAATTAGAAATTAAGACTTTAATTAAGCATAGGGAAGATTATAACTCAGTAAAAAGCGCTTATCCGCAAAAAACAACAACATAGTAACGGAAATTTTGTTCACAGAGATTTCTGCCTCCTGATATTGTTTGATCTCTGCAACAATATTTAACCAAAATGACGTTTATTTTAATTCAATAAGCTGATGTATTTTTACATATTTATATATTTATATTGAAATATAAAAAAGGGTATAGAGGGGGTTCTACGGTGCCTGGCTCGCTCACGAGAGCACCAGATTCTAAAGGCATCTGACTCGCAATCTTTTAACACATTCATATTTAACTGTAAAAATAAATTGTGACCTTGAGTTCACAATGCAAAAAAATAAAGCACTGGGCCATACAATTAAAGAAATTATTTTAAATATTTCTTTACATAACTCCATGTTTATTCTTGTTACCCCTGGGTAGGGCCAATATTTTAATCTGATGACCCCTGGGGAGGCATCAATATTGACCCCAGTGGCAAAATCTTTGTCGATGACCTTTATGAGTTGCTTTGCGCAGAAGTTCGTAACTATCAGCTTTAAATATTTTTTTATATTACATTACATATTTTTATTATATTTTTAAGAAATTGTTGACGGATGACAGACAAACACCGATCAGAATAGCTAACTTATAACAGTTCGTGCTCCGATGAGCTAAAACGTAAAAAATCTGCTATAAGCTATTGTCTAATGGTATTTGGTGAACTTGTTTCAGACTTCTACGAGTCTGTTATTAATCTTTGGTAAAAATAGTATTGACTTGAATCCATTTTCAAACTTTCCATGCTGTTTTATTACTTACAAAAAAATAAATATCCGTTACCACATAGTAACGGAAATTTTTTACACTTATAATCTCTGAGTGTTGTATTTTTATCATTTCTTGGCGTTAATCAATATTTCAATTTAAAGTCATGTGTCTGCTCGTAGGTAATAATTTATAATAAGTACATTATTTTCAATCAAACATATAACTAACATCACAATTAGTAAAAGTACTGTAGACTTGAAAAAAAATCTTCATAATTAAGCTATTTCTCCATCATTTTACACTCTTTATGGTGTATTATTTAACCACGAGGTATTTTGAAGTCATAAATGAAGTAAATATATGATGTACTGATTGGCGCTGTGTCCCTGCGAAAAGAAATATGATTTTTACACCAAACGTGGTAACGGAAATTTAAATAACGGAAATTTTAAATTCGTATTGAAATTACGTCGTTTGAGCTCTACCGCGTTATAAACGATCAATTATTCGATCAACTATAAACAGTTATAGTCAATTGATGTATCAATCGCCATTATACCGTTTCGATGTAACTGGTATTTTCAATAATACCGGTAACGGAAATTTTGCTTATTTACTTTTTATTGACCCCTTTCACATTTGTCATTCAAATATTTTTTTATTTCATATATACCACAGGTTTTTGTTAATTTGTTTAAGAATCAATGGAACTAAGATAACTTTTACATGTTCCTTTTTATTCTGTGTTGATATTTTGCTTTCCAATCAAGCTGTAGTAGATACGGTATCGGAAATTTTATGAAAAGTATAAAGTCTGGCGACATGCACTCTGCTTTAGATATTTAAAAAATGTCTGACTTACTGTTTTATGGAGCCTTTTAAATACAAATTTCAATCGATTACCAATGTATATGCATGCAAATTTAACTCCTTCAGTGACCGTGTTCTCTGTAATTTTATTGCAAACAACACAGGGGTGGACTGGCGACACTAACGGAAATTTAAAATAAGGGTCTAAAATGGTGGTTACGATTTTATTAATAGTCCGATTTTTGTCATTTTTATGCACAATCATTGGACATCTATTAGGCAATGGACGAAATACTAAAACGTATTTTCTTACTTACTAACATTGAGTTATGTATTATTTTGTCCGATGGACCTATCTATTGAGAATGACAGCTTACATTAAGAGCCATTGTTCTTTCACAATTAGGTTTAGGTGTGGTATGAACTATGACATTAATTTTGAACGATGCCCTATCAGGTAACATAAGATAGTTAACAATCGGTAGTAACCGCATTAATTTTTATGCACGCTTTATACAATGTATTTTTATGCCATAATTGGTATTAACTTAATTTTTATTAACAAAATGATTATAGTTGTTTAAAAATGATTTTGATAAATTTTCTACCGCTGCAAAATTTTAAGTTAATCGCCAAATTTTTACAGTGCATGTATATGTGAATTCATTTGTAATAACACCAACCAAGTATTGTTATTTGTATTTTGTTGATAAAATTATTTCATCTCACATAATGTTTTAAATCAAATGTCTCTACTTTTACCTATAGTTATCAAACTTATAATATCAGTCCTTAGTCTCAAGCCTACAGATAATAACTTATCAAATAAGACAGGAATGTGTTACTTTGTTACTCTTATTATTATATCAATTCATGCAAATTGTTGGTATTTTGAGTATTTTTATTAATCAGAAATGTTTTAACCGAACCCTCAATTATTTTCATTATAAAAAGATGTTTCTCCTATTCATGAAATACATTTGTTGCATGTTAAAGTGATTACTTTTCGTGAAAATTTGTCTGAGTGAAAACTTTGTGATTTAGCGAGTATGAGTAAGTTTCTACTCGTTAAACTGTAATAGAAATTTATTTGTACTAAGTGATCTTATATGAGACTATTTTTTCCACACTTGTTTGCATACAATATTATGGAGTATTAAACTAAGTGTTGCATCTGTTGTCATAATACGGCTATGTGCAAAGGTTTTGTGGTCTCTTCCTGGGTGAAAAAAATCTGCTTCATTATATAATTACAGTGCTGGGAAATGAGCATCTTCAGCGTAATTATGTATCTAAAAAAGACATGACACGCTATAAATGTATTGTCAGTAGTTGGAAATGAGTATTGCACGATTTAACACTCTTTTTTTGTAAACGCACTCTTCTATAAAACGCACATACGAGTGTGCTGTACCTATTTCAGTAGCACCGTCCCATCAGTTCTATCATTACTTTGATTTGTTAAATCCAAGCTGAATGGTTTGCTAGCAATGTACAACCAAAGCATGCAAAGGTGGTCGACAGAATTCCAAAGCATTGAATGTTTCTAGTGCCTTAGAGATTCTACCACCCACTCTAAATAATTGACACAACCAATCAATTTCATATGTACTCGTTTTAATATTTATAAGTATGTGCTAATTCTGTCAATAAAGATTTAAATAGTATTTTCGGAAATCATAATGACATAGTTCAGAATGTATTTTCTGAAAATCGATATCATGTATTGAATAAAGGATATGATGTTAAATCAACTGCTCCATGAGAGAGAGAGAAAGAGAGAGAAAGTAGGTGTACTATCAACGGCGATATCGGATTAAATTGTAAAATATTCTTTATAACAGCACGTGAAATGGCCGAGGTACGTAGATTTTTTCTCATTTTTTATGTTTATCATGTGTTAATTCTAAATATACATGTATATCTGTTTTTCATTATTGATTTTTTTATCAATACATAAGTAAATTATATGATATTTTAAGCGCCATAGTTGATGTAAGCTTATTTCATGTCGAAACTTGGCCAACAATATCTAGCGGTTGAAATACAGTTTCCATGTATGTTGTGAATAAATTTATCTTCAATCAATAGAGTGGCTTTATCACATACAATGAATATAATTGAAGCCGTCCGGCTAGCTCAGTTTGTCAGCACACAAGTCTACTGATCGATGGGTCGTAGGTTCGATTCCCGGGCGGTGCATACTTTCGTGGAGCTTGGTCATGAAATTATTTCTACGACCATTCTCCAGCCTACCAATGATTTTTAATTGTGTAGGGCAGTTGACAGTCACTGACGCATAGAAGTTGGCTAACAGGAATTTAGCCTTTCCAGGGTGATTGAGTAGGATGACTGACCGCCGTTATACGACCTATACAATGTGTTGCTACGGCATTAAACCCAACAAAAACAAACAAACAAACATACATGTATATAAATGCTGAAGGATCAATTGACTGTGTTGTGTGTTTGAACATTTGATATTATACGGTCCGGCAATTAGATGGCAAAGCTAGACTATGTCACACAAATGTTTAATTGTTTTGTACTCTTGATCAATAATGTCCTTGCCTGTTCTTATTCTTATAACCAAGACTTTTGAATACGTGTCATTTTGTATTTTTGATTTTGCTCTAGCACTCTAAATGTGGACGAATGGAGTTTATGAGAGCAATTCTTAGCAAATAGAACACAGTTCGCGAAAGTGGTACGGGTTCGAATCCAACCCATATACATTTCCATGGAAATTTAACAATAATGGCCAAACACATGGGTCAAGGAAAGCTATGTTATGTGTGCTGAACTATAATAACCAAAATTGTGTTGAATCGACGTTAAGCAGAGTATAAAACTATAATATGAGAAATCTGTATTTTACGGTATTTTTGATTACGTGCAAATCATTTTTCGATATGGATGGCTAAAATGGATACATGCAGATGGACTATATCAGCTGTACATACATATTTTTAAATCATTGTCATATTTTGCCCTTTTTCTCTTTCAGCAACCAACGTCAAGCATGGCAGATGTAAGTCCATTGATTTATTTCTATATTAATAAAATCTTAGAGAAAGTGAGAATCTCACAAAAAAACACTGGTATTTGCATAGTTAGGTAACTAATCAATACAAATGAATTACGCAGCAATTATTCTGTCTACTATTTAACATATACACGTTTGATGTATTGATCTTGATAATTCAAAGCATTTTGTAACATTCTTTGGTATCATTAAATTACAAAATACTTTTGAAGTCTATGCAAACAAACTTAAATTTTGTTAACTTTATTATGATTATTAACACATTAATCGCAGTGTTTGTTATTCATATCGAACTTTAGTTTATCTTTAAGTAATACCTATAAGTTATTTGTCCTGTAAAGTGCCAAATTCACTGGCACAATACTGCTCAAATCCTGTTCAATAAAACTGAAAACAGGGCCGAAATGTGTAATACGGGCCAATAACACTTATTTGCCCTGGTTTAAAAACAAATTTCTCCGCTCTGATTGATTGATTAACAGGTACAGTATCAAAAACGTGGTCCGTAAGCAGTAATTTAATAAAATTGTCAAAAAACTGATTTGATATAGTCCCTATTATTTATCCTCGGAACAGTCATATTGGCCCTTGGCCTTGGGCCGATACGACTGCCCTTGGAAAATTGATTGGGCCTAAATAACTGGGCCTGTATCAAATCACTAAAAGAACATATTATATTACTTATATTATGTATATTTCCGTTGACCTTGTAATCAAATGATGTTTTCTTATCAAAGATAATGCAAGGACTATGTAGATCCAATGAACACAATGATATGTTATTGAGTACATGTACAATATTCAAATGTTTTTCATGAACAATAGATATGAAAGTCAACCCATATACGAGTAGGTAGCGGCAACTTTAGAAAGCATAAAAAATCCTAGAATGTTATTATGACATACGTACCAAACTTAAACATTTGAAGACTGTAAGATTGATTTACATTTCACCAATTGGGCTCTTTTATCATATGTTAAAAAGTGGCTAGTCACGAGTTGAAATATCGTGTGATTATCGCACAAGTTGAAACATGCATTTCTTCAATATTTTGAAACGTAACGATCGAATTTCTTATTTTACCTATGTATTTTTATCAAATGATTCCACACTTCGTTTTAAAACATAAAAAATATTTATATTCTATATTTAGGTTGATGTCCCGAATGATGCAAATGACAAACAAGTAGATGTCAAAGTTAAATATGTAGAAACCAATCCAGACGAATTTTGTACTAAAACATATCCGGCAGACTTGACTCTCATTATAGAGGATAGGCCGTTACTTGTCAACAGTTCCTTGTTAGTAAACCTTTCTCCTGTCTTTGATGCAATGTTATCTGGAGACTTTAAAGAGAAAAATCAGCAGACCATTACACTGCCAGGAAAGAAATTCAACAATTTTGTTGAATTTATGCGATGTATGAACCCACGCATCTCTAAACCAGTAACTGTGGATAATGTCTATGATGTCCTTCCTCTTGCACATGAGTATGAAGTTAAGCATTTGTTGACATCCTGTGAAACAACCTTAAAGAAAGTGTCTAAAAATGCTGCAGATGAGTTGTACCATGTTCTCAAGATAGCTATTATGTATGACATGAAAGACTTAACATCAAAATGCATAAAATTAGCAGCAGACAGACCACCTGGCGAATTAGAAGAGATTGGGAAAACAAATGAACTAGATACAAATACAATCAATGCCGTCAGGTCACAAATGTTGACTAATTTGACAACTAAACACAAAGATATCTTTGTTCATATCACCACGTCTGAAGCTATGTACAGAGTTCTTGGTATTCAGTCTAAACAACAAAATTTGGTGACAGCGTTTAAAAATGGTAAGGTCTTCGGTGATTTTAGAAAATTGCAGCTAACCACTGCTTTCAGCGAATCAGTAGATATGTGTATTGATGGCAATACATACTCTATAGTAATAGATAGGTCCTGGACAAATGCAAGTGGAGTGTTTTATGACAGTAATAAGTTCATTTCTTTAACAATTGAATGTAAATCTGTTCGAGATCCCACTGCTCAATATGTAAGTGGTATATACATAAAAAATTGGATGGACCAAAACGAAGACATGTATCAGGAGAAGGTTTTGGCCTCAAATTCGGATTTAATGATACTTGATAAAGATGTTAATGTTCTGTCAGATAAAAGTAATGGTTACATGAAAGAAGGAATATTGTTTGATGTAGAGTTGTTCTTGTTTATAGTGAACAAGTAATTACAATATTGAATTGAGAGCCAACAAGTTACGTTTAATCGTTATTGTCGATGCTGACAAAGCCTTTTGTTAAGTTCAGCTTGCAACTGAAAGTAAAACAATTTGATTTAAATTAAGTTTTGTTGGTTGGTTTATGATTCAGAAATGTTAAGATTAATTCATCAGGTTTTAGTTATTTTGAATTATGAAAAAGACATGTATTGCCCATGAGAAAGAAATTCGACAACAATGTTTAGTATTTATTGTAAGGTATATGTATTTACAACTGACAAGACAGTGGTCATTTTGTTATTGAAGTGAGATAATATTATGCTCATTGTAATAAATGTATATTTAGCATCAATGGTGTGAATAAAAGTTGAGTTTTGTTCTTTCAATTCTGTCATCAAGTTATTTTGTACGCAGTGGCCTCTAAAAGTTCTTGGACAATAAACTGAGAAAAAAACTGATATTACAGTCATACTATACGTAACTTTTCTGTTATTAGACGTATTATAGCAAGTTGCATTATTATAGTAACGTATGAATCATTTGTTGATGAAGTAATAAATGCTAATCTCTCTATATATGCTAAGATCACTCTTTTCGTATCGGTAAATGTGAATGGGTTCCCCCTAAATTCAAAATTGATTTTGTTCAAGGACTTTTGGAGAGTACAATAGACATAAAGACTATTTATGTAATATACAAAAGAGTCTACAATTAAAGCACATATATTCATTATTTGCAAGCGTACGACGTACTTAGCAATATGTTGATTTTCGGCAAAGATTAGAAAAAAAATGTATACTATTGCACATATAATAAATCATAAGTAGTATACATGTAGAACCAAACATCAGAATGGTCATACAAACTTGAACAAAGTAACATTATACATGGAATAGACAGTTTTAAACAAGAAAAAATATATGTATTGACAATGAGAACGCCCACGACTCATTTCATCTTATTTGAGTAGCTAATGGATACAATGCGTAACTTCATTATCTCACAAAGTAACAAACCCTTACAGTATTCTTGTTTGGTAGTTCAACTGACTACGAATTCATTGGCCGATGGATCGAATCGCGGGCTGTACTTGAGTACCACTGTGAAGTTATGTCACGAAACATTTTCTTCGGGTTTTCTCTCGCTTGCCTATGTAGCATGTAGGGAAGTTATAAGCCAATGTAGAGAAAGTATGTGCCTTATACTAGGTTACAGATTGGACTAGACGCATGACCGCCGTAATACTAATAGGACAGAAAAATGTTGAAAGCGGTATTTGATTAGACATTCTATGTTAAAGTACATAGTGAAAACATTTACGATACGATTGCTATAGAAATATAGACTATGAAATGATGTAATTACAATAAAAGTGATCATAGCAAGTTTACAAGTTTATTCAACGAGGCTACACATTTGGATAAAGCCAATCTTTCATTATTCTGGTAAAAAACTTGGCATAAATTCAAATAATAAGCAGTTATGCACAAACGTGCTTTTCTGTCGTCATTTACATGTAAATTACAATTCTATATTTTGTTGTATATGATAAAAAATAGGCACGTGTGCTAAAATTAAATATTGAGTGCTTCAGTACGAGTTATTTAATAAGTATACCAAAACTAGTGTATATAACACGTATATCCAATTAACATATTAAAAGAAAGGTAAAATATGATAGGCCTACAAAGTCACACATCAAATCTGAAATATACTATGCAAAAGTTATAACGTAAACAGGTACAAAAACATAAGTATTATCAAAAGTTTTGATGCAAATAATATGGAATTTTACACGATATTAGAACAACCACTTGTCATGCGTATTCAACAAAAATATGTAACGATTGTTTAAAAGAAAATAATCACAGAATCAAACGTCCAGTAGGAGGAATAAAGTTAACAAGATTTGATCATGAGTGTGAGTCCCATTTGAATTTACGACTGCAAAATACCTGCATCTTATAGACACAATAAAACGTACAAAACGCAATCTGATTAAAACCCGATCTAAAATTGTCCGCTCGCCTACTCAATAATTTACATGTGGCTGTTTTCAAACGAGGGTCACATTCAGATGACCTTTTCTCATCATAATATTTATGACGAAATTGTTATGATCAGTAACTTGTTTAAATCGTCTACGTAACGCAATTTGAAAGAGCCGCCCAATCTCAGACTGTGAATAATACCGCTGTTAAATTAGTTCGGAAACCTTAGTCTAAAAATAGAAATAACGAAATCAAAATGTTATTAATAGTGTTTCGTCTAGATGAAAGCTACGCATTGATTGGTCGACATAAAGGTCATCTCGACGTGACCCTCCATTGAGATCTTAGAGATCCTGTACGATAACGCTCTACAGGATATCTGTTTACGGAGATTGTACAAAACGTAGCAAGATATTTGTCCATTCCTCGTGTAAATCAATGTTTAATTCCTGTAACGTCACATACTGTACCGGACGTTGACGTATGCGTCTGTCAAACTCGTCCCAAAAATGTTCAAATGGATTTTGTCATCTGAAAAAACGACATCTAGCCTAAAATGTCAATGTAATTAGCAATGAGAAATTTAGTTGTTGCCCGGACGGCATGTGGTCTGGCGTATCTGATTTTACAATTATGCCATGACGTCTTTTGGCATATCATATACAATAATCATAAGCATATATTTACGAAATAACACAAAAAATCAACAAAGTATTGCTTATCACTGACAATTGGGATGCTATAAATACACGTAATATAATTTTGCACACATAATATATTATTACATCAATAATGAAACATGAATAGGAAAGACAGAACCACATGATTGTGACAAAGAATATAACAAGCACAAAGTTCATGAATTGACAATGAGAACCTTCACATCTATTTTTAACATGTTGTAGTTGCTAATGGTCAGTTGTCATATACAGAATGTATAATTCCTCCATTTCAGAACTCTCTTTAAACCACACAATATATAGGTCATATCACGGCGGTCAGTAAACATACTCACCGCTCCTGGAAATGCTTAATCTCTGGAAAATCCCGTTAGCGATTAAACCAAGATACAGTGGGAGGAGGGAAAATGGTCGTAGAAATCATTTCATGACCAAACTAAACGAAAATATGCCCCGCCCGGTATTTGAACCCACGAACCCTCGATCAGTAGACTTGCGTGTTATCATCTGAGCTAGCCGAGGGTTTTTTCTCACAATAAAAAATTAGGTATGTTACTGGGCTTGATCCAATAGATCTTTGATTTAAAGATAAGGTAGTAACTAGAAATAAATAAATATTGAACTCTTAACCACTTGATAACAGAAAATCATATAGGACATCTAGTCAGGAAGACTAGATGTATGTATTGGCTGATATTGTTGAATCAAAAGTTGAGTTGTATTAATCGATAGTCTTGATCGGTTTCATATCATACTTTAAACCTTTCAGTGGTACATTTGTCTGTTATTATTGAGATAACGGTAAATGGTCCAGACTCATCTGACAGTACAAATGAGAGACGATGTCGTGAATTCTACATGATACAGGAACTTCAAACACTTAACATGATTAATATCTTTGAATGTGCCTAATGTTTCGACAAAAACTTTCATATATCTACGTCTTATTTAAAGTATAAACACTGCAATGTGGATTAGGTCGCTATTCAAAGTTTCAGTATCCGTAAGAGTTTAATACGGGCACCCTATTTCTGATGTCCGTATACGTAAATCGTATTTTTGTTATGTGAACGTATGTTGAAGAGAAACATGTTAGTTGTCGAGGAATATCAACATTTTTTTATGAATTGACGCTGCTCTGGTTCGTGCCAAATATCTTGAACCAAATGAAAACACAGGTGGTAAAATCGGGCCATTATAACACGTTGCAAATAATACGGGATCCTCCACCATCGTTTTAAACAACTTAAATTTCTAGACGAGTAGTTTTTAGATATCATTGACTAAACAAAAGAGTAATTCGATATGATTGAAGAATACTTTTTTAAAAAGCAACAATAATTATGATTAGCTTACACTTTATCTTGCTTTATGTCGTCCGTATGTCGTCCGAATCCGGTAAAGTTTGAATCTTGTTCAATGCTTAATCTACTGATTATAAACAATCTTAATGACATTTGTTTGTCTATTGTTATTTTAATAAGTTACGATTTTCTGTACCACCGAGATGACTTGTCGAATCTTTAGTAAGTGATAGTGCACACTTTTAACAACGGCATTTCTAACAATTAGTTGATTGTGATTAAAATTGGTAATCAAGCTATGTTCTAGTTTGCAGACAAAATTAAGACCAAAGGCGAATCTGATAATTAAAACAACAAAAGCGATCGACAAAATCCCAAAACATCCACTATATTAAGGTTCTGGAACTGTAACTAACTTCGGTAAACTTCGTCACTCGGTACAATCCGGTTTTTCCCGAATACTTAAATTCGTCAAGTTTCGTAATTGCTATTTTTAGTAATTTTCACCACGTGACCTGGGTTTTCCCAGAAGTCATAGGGTAACACATTTTCCGAAAATGCCGGAAACAGACGTAACTTTTTGTAACATTTGTAACTTGCAAATCCTCAATGTCAATTTTCAAAACATTACTGTACCGACATAACTGACTCAAATTTCACAACTCTTTTTTTATTCAATGCATAATATCATCCTCTTTCTAACGATACCAAATGTATGAGTGTGCAATAACAAACAAAAAAGATATTATGGTTTTTGTAGACCGGACAAGACTTTTGTCCATTAGTATATATCATAAAATATAGAATACCATTGATAAATGATTCATATTCGAACGACCAACTCAACTACGCTATCATGAGTGCAATGTAATTATAAATTAAGTACAATATAATTGCATCTAAGCTGGTGGCTGTTTCGGTGTTTCGTGCAAGAGTAGTCATTATGCACAAAGTACCAAGGGGATCCAAAGTTTTACATAGTTATACAAAAAGTAATTCCTAAACAAACTGTAATTTAAAGAGCTTTTTTACAATTGCATGTGGTGTTCATCAATTCAAAGTCCTCTACCAAGATTTATCCCAATATGTCCATGAGGTCAAAATTAGTCTCGCCCATGGAGTCACACGATTTCCAAACGTTATATAAGAAAAATATTAAATTGTTTATCTTTTCTTAAACCATACAGCCTAGAACTTCTAAATGTGACTTGTGCCACCTTACGCAGTTCAAAAATACTTGATGCGCTTATTTTTGATATTATAGAGTCCCGAAGGAAATACATGTTCGAATCTTACCTGGGAGGTTATATCCTTCCATGAAAATTTGACAATAATGTCAATTTTTCTTCAATTATATGGTATATGGCTAAGTTACTTGCCTTTAGAAGGGTAGGTGAATACTGGCCAAAGACAAGGTTCCAGGAGAGCTATGTTATGTGTGCTGGACTAAAATAACCAAAAATGTGTTGAATCGGCGTTTAACACAGTATGAAAAAATATAATATGAGAAATCTGTACTTTACGGTATTTTTGATTACGTGTGAATCAATTTTCGATATGAATGGCTAAAATTGATACATGCAGATCAACTATATCTGCTGTACATACGTATTTTTAAATCATTTACAACTTTTGCCCTTTTCTCTGTTTCAGCAACCCACGTCAAGCGTGTCAAATGTAAGTCCATTGATTTATTTCTATATTAATAAAATCTTAGTTCGTGAGAATCTCAAATAAAATGGCACACTAATATTTACATTGCTAGGATACTAAATCAATACTTATGAATTACTGCACAATCATTCTGTCTACTTTTTAAATATTTACATTGATGTATTGATCTTTATTATTCAACATTCTTTGGTATCATTAAACTACAAATACTTAAAAACATAAAAATACTAAAACATAAATGTGAAAAAACTATTTATACTACAAAATACAAAATCTATAGTAAATATAGTATAACCAGCATTAACAGCCACCTGCTATCAGCGGTCACGTGCTGTAAGTGGTGTATCTGGCTTCCTCCCAATGAAAATCACTCTATTTTGAACCTGTTATAAGCAGCCACCCGCTGTCTGTGGCCTGTGGTAACCCATATCCTTACAAATTCACCAATTTACCGGTATTAAGTGGTCATGGTCAGTTAAATTTTAAAATTAACAAACTCTCACCATCATTGTACAATGGTCCAGATGTGTAAAACACACCCAGTTGAGTCCTTAAATTGTTTACATTTATCAACTAAGTGTCATAACAAAATAAGACTTCAAATATTCAACAGTGTTACAGTGTTACTTGTGTCTTTTTTTTTTGAAGATAATTTATCTGAACCTGGTTTAAGTGGTCACCTCTTGTAAGCAGCCAATAAAGTCACTTCCCTTCACTGGGTACTTAATGCTGGTTATACTGTATTCTATTACAGGTCGGTGGTTAACTTTATCATAATTTTTATCTCATTTATCACAGTGGTTTATTCATATTGAACTATAATTTATCTTTATGTAATGAGTATGTGTTATTTGTCCTGTGAAGTGCCAAATTTACTGCACACTACTGCAAAACTTGTTCAATAAAACTGAAAACAGGGTCGAAATCTCTTATAGAGCCAATAAGTTTTTAACACTTATTAACCCTTGTTTAATGACAAATTTCTCCGGTTTGATTGGTTGATATACAGACGTAAGTAGTTATGTAATATAATTGTCATAAAATAAGTGATTTAATATAGGCCCTTTTCTCGGGACAGTCAAATTGGCCCTTGGCTATGGGTCAATACGAATGCTTTTGGGAAAAAACGGGGCCTATATCAAATCACTAATTTAATAGCATATATCATTACTCATAAAAACTCATAATATTTATATTTCCTTTGACTTATATAATTTTATGTTGGGGCAACTTTAGAAAGCATACAAATACATGTACAAAGAGTGAATGACATGCGTACCTAACTTAAACGACTGTGAACAGTAAGATTGATTTATATTTCATCCAACGGCATCTTTTATCATATGTTTAAGAATGGCTAGTCACCAGTTGAAATATCGTGGGCTTATCGATCGAGTTGAAACATGCATTTCTTCAATATTTGGAATGTAACTATCGAGTTTCTTATTTTCCCTCTGTATTTTATCTAATGATAACACACTCCATTGTAAAACAAATATTTATATTTTATACTTAGGCTGATGTCCAGAAAGATGCAAATAACGAACAAGTAGATGTCGAAGTTGAATTTGTAGAAACAGATCCAGACGAATTTTGTACTAAAACATATCGGGCAGACTTGACTCTCATTATAGAGGGTAGGCCGTTACTTGTCAGCAGGTCCTTGTTAGTAAACCCTTCTCCTGTATTTGATACAATGCTATCTGGAGATTTTAGAGAGAAAGATCAGCAGACCATTACACTGTCAGGAAAGAAATTCAACGATTTTGTTGAATTTATGCGATGTATGAACCCACGCATATCTAAACCTGTAACCGTGGATAACGTCTATGATGTTCTGCCTCTTGCACATGAGTACGAAGTTAAACATTTGCTGACTGCCTGTGAAACAACCTTAAAGAAATTGTCTAAAAATGCTGCAGATGAGTTGTACAGTATTCTCAAGATAGCTACAATGTATGACATGAAAGACTTAACATCAAAATGCATTAAATTAGCAGCAGACAGGCCACCTGGCGAAATCGAAGAGGCTGGAAAAACACATGAATTAGATACAAACACAATCAATACAGTAAAGCTACAAATGTGGACTAATTTGACAACAAAGCATAAAGATATCTTTGTTCATATTACCACGTCTGAAGCTTTGTACAGAGTTCTTGGTATCCAGTCTAAACAGCAAAATTTGGTGACAGCGTTTAAGAATGGTAAAGTCCTCGGTGATTTCAGAAAATTGCAATTGAGAAGTCCTTTTAAAGAATCAGTTGACATGTGTATTAATGGCAATCTATACTCTATGGATATACAAACGTCCAAGCAATTTGTAGATGGAACGTGGGACTATGATTGGGTCATTCATTTAACAACTAAATGTAAAGCTGGTGAAGATTCCACTGCTGAATGTGTAAGTGGCATATACGTAAGAAATTGGATGGACCATGCGAAAGACATTTATGAGGAGAAGAATTTTCTTAGGAACGACTGTACTTGTACATTGATTCTAGATAAAGGTAATTTTTTGTCTGAGAAAACTGCCGGTTACCTAAATGACGGAATAGTGGATATAGAGTTGTTTTTGTTTATAATAAACAAGTAACTACAAAATTGAATTGAGAGTACACATTTACATTTTATGCTATATCTGTTTTCGATGGTGACCAAACTCTTTGTTAGACTACTTTAGATTTTTCAAAAAGTAGCTCTGCTTGTAGTTGTTGGTGAGGCAATTAATGTTTGTGAGTTTTTATGCTTCAGACATGTTTAGATGATTTCATCAGGTTATTTTTATTTTGGAAACAAAATATATTGACCTCGAAAATAAAGATAACTTAATAACATTTGATGTTAATCTTAAGCTACTAACTACGGACAAAACCACTAACATTCTGATCTTATTGAAGTAAGATATATATCCAATACAATAAATGCATGTTTAGCATGAATGTACAGAAAAGTGGAGTTTTGTTTTTTAAGTTTTGTGATTCAGGTATTACATACACAATGTCGTCTAAAAGTCTTAAAGACAATACGCGTATGGAAATACAGAAGTCCAACATAACTACAATTGGAATGCTTTTTGACCGTTATAAGTTTATTCGTTTAACAGCCATATGTTTTATCAGTTCAAGGTCGCACTGCTCAATGCATAAGTGGTATATAAATAAAAAATGAATGGACCAAAAGAATGACATGTATCAGGAGGAGGTTTTTGCTTCAAACACGGATTCTTTAACACTCGATAGAGATGTCGATTGTCTGTCTGACAGCACTGTTGGTTTTATAAATGAACGAATGTTGTTTGATATAGAGTTATTTTGTTTATAGTGAACAAGTAACTACAATATTGAATTGAAACCTATAATCTACTCTAAATCTATCACCTATGGCTACCAAACTATCTGTTAAGCTACCTAAGATTTTAGAGTTGTGGCTCAGCTTGCAATTGATAGTGAAACATTTTGTTTTTGTTGATATTTGTCTATTAGTTTATGATTTAAACAGGTGAAAATATCTTATTATAATTTGGTTATTTGTATCATGCAAAAAAGACATAATATACTGACCATGAGAATATATAAAGAAAACAGTTAAATGTTAATTCTAAGGTACATGTGCTTACAAGTGACAAACAATCATCATTTTGTTGTTATTGAAGTGAGATAGTATTATGCTCGTAGTAATAAATGTATATTTAGCATCAATGGTGTGAATAAAATAGTTTTGTTCTTTCAATTCTGTCATCAAGTTATTTATTCACAGTGGCCTCCAAAAGTTCTTTGACAAATAAACTGAGAAAAACTGATCTTACAGTCATACTATAAGTAAGTGTATTGTTACTATATGTATTATAGTAACGTATGAATCACTTATTGATGAAGTAATAAATGCTAATCTTTAAATATGCTAAGATTACTTTTTTCGTATCGGTAAATGTGAATGGGCTTCCCCCTAAATTCAAAATTGATTTTTCCAGGACTTTTGGAGAGTACAACAGATGTAAAGACCATTTATATAATATACAAAAGAGTCTACAATTAAAGCACATATATTCATTATTTGCAAGCGTACGACGTACTTAGCAATATGTTGATTTTCGGCAAAGATTAGAAAAAAATGTATGATATTGCACATATAATAAATCATAAGTAGTATACATGTAGAACCAAACATCAGAATGGTCATACAAACTTGAGCAAAGTAACATTATACATGGAATAGACAGTTTTAAACAAGAAAAAATATATGTATTGACAATGAGAACGCCCACGACTCATTTCATCTTATTTGAGTAGCTAATGCGTAACTTCATTATCTCACAAAGTAACAAACCCTTACAGTATTCTTGTTTGGTAGTTCAACTGACTACGAATTCATTGGCCGATGGATCGAATCGCGGGCTGTACTTGAGTACCACTGTGTTTCTTCGGGTTTTCTCTCGCTTGCCTATGTAGCATGTAGGGAAGTTATAAGCCAATGTAGAGAAAGTATGTGCCTTATACTAGGTTACAGATTGGACTAGACGCATGACCGCCGTAATACTAATAGGACAGAAAAATGTTGAAAGCGGTATTTGATTAGACATTCTATGTTAAAGTACATAGTGAAAACATTTACGATATGATTGCTATAGAAATATAGACTATGAAATGATGTAATTACAATAAAAGTGATCATAGCAAGTTTACAAGTTTATTCAACGAGGCTACACATTTGGATAAAGCCAATCTTTCATAATTCTGGTAAAAAACTTGGCATAAATTCAAATATTAAGCAGTTATGCACAAACGTGCTTTTCTGTCGTCATTTACATGTAAATTACAATTCTATATTTTGTTGTATATGATAAAAAATAGGCACGAGTTTTGTGTGCTAAAATTATATATTGAGTGCTTCAGTACGAGTTATTTAATAAGTATACCAAAACTAGTGTATATAACACGTATATCCAATTAACATATTAAAAGAAAGGTAAAATATGATAGGCCTACAAAGTCACACATCGAGTCTGAAATATACTATGCAAAAGTTATAACGTAAACAGGTACAAAAACACAAGTATTATCAAAAGTTTTGATGCAAATAATATGGAATTTTACACGATATTAGAACAACCACTTGTCATGCGTATTCAACAAAAATATGTAACGATTGTTTAAAAGAAAATAATCACAGAATCAAACGTCCAGTAGGAGGAATAAAGTTAACAAGATTTGATCATGAGTGTGAGTCCCATTTGAATTTACGACTGCAAAATACGTGCATCTTACAGACACAATAAAACGTACAAAACGCAATCTGATTAAAAGCCGATCTAAAATTGTCCGCTCGCCTACTCAATAATTTACATGTGGCTGTTTTCAAACGAGGGTCACATTCAGATGACCTTTTCTCATCATAATATTTATGACGAAATTGTTATGATCAGTAACTTGTTTAAATCGTCTACGTAACGCAATTTGAAAGAGCCGCCCAATCTCAGACTGTGAATAATACCGCTGTTAAATTAGTTCGGAAACCTTAGTCTAAAAATAGAAATAACGAAATCAAAATGTTATTAATAGTGTTTCGTCTAGATGAAAGCTACGCATTGATTGGTCGACATAAAGGTCATCTCGACGTGACCCTCCATTGAGATCTTAGAGATCCTGTACGATAACGCTCTACAGGATATCTGTTTACGGAGATTGTACAAAACGTAGCAAGATCTTTGTCCATTCCTCGTGTAAATCAATGTTTAATTCCTGTAACGTCACATACTGTACCGGACGTTGACGTATGCGTCTGTCAAACTCGTCCCAAAAATGTTCAAATGGATTTTGTGATCTGAAAAAACGACATTTAGCCTAAAATGTCAATGTAATTAGCAATGAGAAATTTAGTTGTTGCCCGGACGGCATGTGGTCTGGCGTATCTGATTTTACAATTATGCCATGACGTCTGTTGGCATATCATATACAACAATTATAAGCATATATTTATAAAATAACACAAAAAATCAACAATGTATTGCTTATTACTGACAATTGGAATGATATAAATACATGTAATATAATTTTGCACACATAATGTATTATTAGATCAATAATGAAACATGAATAGGAGAGACAGAACCACATGATTGTGACAAAGAATATAACAAGAACAAAGTTCATGAATTGACAATGAGAACCTTCACATCTATTTTCAACCTGTTGTAGTGGCTAATGGTCACTTGTCAGAATGTATAATTTCTCCATTTCAGAAACCTCTATAAACCACACAATATATAGGTCATATCACGGCGGTCAGTAAACCTACTCACCGCTCCTTGAAATGCTTAAGGACTATGTAATTTACGAATATCCTTCATGACTTTAAAATAGGTGTGGTTGCAATAATTGAAATTTACAAATAATTTTCATAAATTTCAGTTTTCATTCTATCCCTAATGAAATAATTAAGTAAGTTTTATAGAAAAATATCAAAAATGTGGTTTAGTAATATTTATTTTTTATTAAAAAAGTGAGTTTAAACATGTAAACTTTTGTGCAAGTTTACATGAAGTACAGTGAAAACAGTTAAAATAAAATCTTCCAATCAGATTGTGTACACCCCCGTACAGATGCACTAAGAGTTAAAAATACAAATTAATTTATACTTCGTCTGAAATCAGTATGATAAAATATCTCTATATTCTAAAATTCATAATTTTCAACATGTCCAAAATTCAACTTCACACAAAAAAGTAGTACAAACAAAAAGTATGGTGTCCAATAATGGACACAGGTAATGAAAGATACACACTAAAATAGATATAATTCACTAATGTCAGTATTAAACGGCCTGTTAGCAGGAAACGTGTCAGGCAAACGGCTGACGGTTTAAGTATATAGAGCGCCAGTATGAAACAACCTGAAACAAAATAGTTCCAGTATATTGTGCAACTTAGTAACTGTCATTACCACGTAGTCGGCGGTGTTATTCCAGTTGATTTAGATCAATACATTTACAAAACAAACAAGTAAACACGAAAACAATTCCTCCTCTCCGAATTCTTCTAATAATTTGAAGTAAAGATTCTCTTATCCGCTATCTTTAAACGTTCGCACTTCATCTTTTAATTAAACGTTTGCACTTCAATTAACCGTTCATAACGGTAACGGTGATTGACTAACGTTAAATGCTTACTGAACGCAGGGCTGATAAAGAACTGGGACTGGTTCATTTATTATTAGAATCTTACGTAAGATAGCGAAATTTCCGAAATTACTTACTTACGTTTACGATAAGAGAATTTCAAAGACGCACTCGAAACTTAAAATCTTTGCTACAATACAATCTGATTTAAGTCAACGACAAGTGGTGAAGCCTTCAAATTTTGGTCACATGATTTGTTGTTAACAATGCATTATAAACTACAAAACATTTAAAGAATGCAATATGTTCCACAAACTTCAACTAACAATTTCACAAACTAAGATTAGAAGCTCTTGAAGAAAATGCACGAAGGCTATACTGAGCTACCATACTCTTGATTTTTCAATACACGGCCAAATTAACCAAAGGTGGTGTGACACAATGAATGGTCATCTGCTAACAAAACATTGACTAATTTAAGACAGAACCTATGGATGTCAAAATAAAGTAATTAGGCACAAAATAGTTCCCATGTGGCGTCAAATAAATACCTTAAAACAATAAATCATCAAATCTACAGACATATATAGTAATAACTTCATAAGAAATAAACCATTCTTAAGACATTTCATCGAAATCTTGTAATCTTTAGATAGAAGTTCAGTTCGCGTATGTACACACGTTTTTGTGATTAGCCCCTGACTTCCGCAAAGATGTGTAATGAAAAAGTTTTTAATACACACAAAATGGACGCCCAAATTTTGATTACATAGCCCAATTGTTTGTTTGTTCATATATGTAAATTCTGTCACAGATATAGAAAATGTAAGCCTCAGTGCATCTAGAGTAATATTAATGCATTCAATATCTGCATATGTATTCTGAAATTGTTCGCTAGAATAAAAGGAAACATGCACAGAAAATAACGTATTTATTTCTGTATTCACATGTCATGTGAAGTACCTACGATAACATTGTCTGGTCCAAAAGATTTCAGGCAAGAGGGATGATTAAACAATATGATATGTTTAGCACTGCATTCACCATAACCAACTTTTTGAGGGCCGGTACTTAACGGTACCTTTCTGTAATTTCAACTTTTACATAGTCCTTAATCTTTGGACACTCCCGTAAGCGATTAAAACAAGATACAGAGGAGGGAAAATGGTCGTAGAAATCATTTCATGACCAAACTAAATGACAATACGCTCCGTCCGGGATTTGAACCCACGACCCCTCGATCAGTAGACTGCGTGTTATCGTCTGAGCTAGCCGAGGGTTTTTCTCACAATAAGAAATAGGTATGTGACTGGGCTTGATCCAATAGATCTTTGATTGTAAGAGATTAGGTAGTGTAAGTGATTAGAACTAAAAACGCTTTACCACTCGATGACAAAATAAATCATTAAAGAAATCTAGACAACTTTCTGAAATATTTTGATCATGACATCAGTAATTGTTGCCATATGCTTACTTGAAGTAGGACTGTCAGAAGTACAAATTTTGCCATGAAATGTTCGTTATGCTAACTTTCAGTGGTCACTAACCATATATAGTTGGTATATTACACATTTAAGAATGTTTACTTACATAAACAAAGTGTTATTCTTCAGAAAATTAAGAAAGATATTCGTACTGACTAATGATATTCAATTGCCATTATGCTAGGTCAAACTGAGTACAATGTGGTTCAAAGAAAATTGTAATCGATAAGGGTATAATAAATCATAATTTTGTGTCTGTATATTCCACGTTTATAATTCCATTTAAATCATACACCGGAATCTTGGAAGGATAGTGCGTGATAGAAAAATTACTCTTACATGTTTTTTTCACAAGAATTTTTTAAAAAAGCTACCAAAATGTCGCCGAAATGTTCGTTACCAAAAGTATGTAATTTGTTTTCTCAATCTTTCTTTATATAGATTCACATTGCTTTTGCTCTGTTCAAGCCATCGATGATATGTATTTCTGAATTCATGCCCTTGATTTCACAAGAAAAGAAAAAACAATATGAAATGTCCGATACTAATCTTGACATGTACGTTACTAATCATTCATTAGTGTATCACTGCAAATAGAATACTGCCATGAATCGGGTTTGTACTCTGCTTAGACGTGTTATTATTTCCCTTTCGTTTTACTCTCCAAGACATTTTTCTGAAACTGACTAAAGACAGGAAAAGACAATTTCATTCGTTGGCCATACAAAAATATAAAATGAAATGAAGGGGTCGTATAATAAATACGATTTCAAAAGGAATCATGCTTAAGCTAACCTAAGATATTGATAAAAAGTGAAAATAAGGAAATAATGATATACTTTAATTGAAGAAACAACTTAATTTTATGTTAGACTGGTACAGGGATTCGTTAATGCAGCTGACATGTTTGTAACATTTTCGTAACGAACATGTCATATCTTTGTCATGGCTTATATTTGAACCTATACTGTGCATCCAATAAAATTTACTATTTATTCAAATTTCACTCCAATATCAAATGATTTAGCAAAACAAAATATAAAAAAACAATTTAAGGCAGAATTCCCATAATAGCAGCTGTCAAACTTCGGGCGATGTCGGGTCATGTCGACAAATTACGTAAGCGGTTTTCGTCGGTGTCGTTATCAATCGATAAAGATCGGATGAACTTTTATATTGTGTAAATGCCTCATTTTTCAAATATTATTATTATTTTCATTGTATTACCTCACAAGAATATTAATTCCCTCAATTATTTGAGAAAATAGGTAGAATTCGGGTAAAAAGCTTAAACCGGAAGTTTAAAAATCCAATTCAAATAATGGACGAAAAGATTCGTCCCCTAACAGATTCGTCCCCGGACAAATTCGTAATCAATAAGTTGTTGATGATTAATGCAATTAGACCGTGAAATACCATTATTTTATCTTTAAATTGTCAATAATGGCGTTTAAAAGTAAAATATATTCTGTAAAGATGTGTTTACTTCATATTATGATGGTCGCTAGAGTTTTGGCATTTTTTCAAAAAGGGGGTTGATGTATTAAAATGGCATTTTGTTTAGTTATCTGTGGTAAAAGTTTTTGTTCTTTGTTTTATTCATTGCCATATGGTTTAAGGTAAATTATTAAATGTGTAACTAGGAGTGCAGAAACTGTTTTCATAGTCAAAAAATAAGGATACGGACTTGTAGTTTTTATAGCTGGTGAAAATCGTCACATTTTCTGTTGGGTCTCCCAATTATTAACTTGGTATGTGTGTAAAAATACCAAGGTAAAGTTATTAAAGTTGATGTATTTGCATTCATTAAAGTATTGTGAATTTTATCAAACAAAATTTATGAAAATAATTTGTTTATTTAATTCAATTTTACATTTTAAAGACATATACCCCTTCAAATTTATAGTGTGATTCTTACTTATAACTCAATTTTCAAAAAAATGTTATAAAAAATTTATTTGACGGTAAAAATTTGAAATATTTTGCCAGTGAATCTAGGTTGTGATCCTGATTATAAAGAAAGTAGCAAAAGTCTTATTCCTTGATATGTGTATTATGGGTATTCTACCTTAAGCAAATTTGTGGCTTAAAGAAAATAACCTTACCGCCGTATTGCGAGATCTCCTTTTAATTTCTATAAAGCGGCAGTTGACCCTCTCTGTAAGCTTTATCGGGAGTGATATCATCAAGTTTAATGACATCATGTACAAAGAGATTTAAAAACTGCCCTTATTTAAACCGCCAAAAACACGCAGTATGTATATTTCAGTCACAAACATGTCAGTAACGGACACTTCAAATTAGGAGCTTTAACTTGATAAGCCTTCAGTAATTTCAAAAGAATATAACGTTAACATGTTCTTTTGAGATAATACGCAGCATTACTCATCTAAAGGTAAGTGAATGTCTCTCTAACGGTATGGTATTTTAGAAACTTAAGGTAACGAACATGTCAATTAAAAGACAATTTAGGGTTTAATTTAAATTTAAACATGTATATTGCGCTTTTGAACATATATTCAATATGAAAAGAGCGCTATACAATTGCGGTATATAAATAATAATAATAATATTGTATAAAGTACTTAAATTCTTAACATAACTTTGAGCATTATGTAATTTTATAAGAATAACGTCTATGATAATAACCAAACCGATACATTTTGATGTGTTATTCTTTAAAATGCTGCCATGTAAAAACTTACTAACGTACATTCCCGGAAAATACGATTTCTAAAACCCAGACATGTTATGAGCTTGAAGGTCAATTAACAATCGAAGGTTGTTGGGAAATACATTTGGCTTATGATTATAAGGTTTATGTTTCTTAAATAACCTTAACAAAATTGAATTAAATTGCTTTGTTTAATTTCTACGCATGTTTAAAGACACAGCTTATTGATCGGCGACAGTGACGAACATGTCAAAAATCAACTTCATTCATTGAAATTTTCGCAAATTTGATGAGATAATACTTTTTCTAAAACATGCAGTTGGAGGACTACTGCTATAGCATATTTTAGGTTGATAATCCAAACTTTATATTGTAAGGGACAGAGAGAATAGACCGGCGACACCATTTAATTGCATCTGCTTATTGAACATGAATGTTAATATCCTTTACATACTACTCGCCTTGATAACAAATTTTATTCGACACGAGTATATTCTATTTTTGTCTTCAGCAATGTAGATGGTATTTTCGGAAAATGAAATGACACAGTTTAGAATGTATTTTCGGAAAGTCGATAAATTATGTATGCAGTATTGAAGAACGGATAAAACATTATACAAACAGCTTCATGAGAGTGCAGTTATAATAACAGATTAAATGTAAAATATTCCTTACCACAGCACGAAAATGGCAGAGGTGAGTAGAATTTTAACTCGATATTTTATTATGTTAATCATGTGTTGATTCTAAATATATATTTGCTTTTCATTATTAACCTTTTGACAATACTTTTGTATTAGCTTAAGGTCTTCAGCGAACCCGTGTTTATAATGCCGCATCAGATGAATATCATAATATTAAAAAAGCGTCTTATAAAGTTTTGGAAGCCATAACTAGTAGATTATTTGATATTTTAAGTACAAACGGTCTTACTGACTATTGTGCAGACTACAGAGACGCTGAGCTTAATGGATAAAACTGTTTATTTACATGAAAACACAGGGCAATGTTTACATTCTGTTATGTTTTTTGGTATTGTAAATGTATAATAGATAACAACTAGTGTTTAGAACTTAGAATGTTTACTGTTGGAAGTAGCCTGGATTCCAGGCGATGAAATATTTTATTTTTAGTAATTCTCCAACTAATTATCTTGAGCCAGTCTACATCCCTATCTAAACTTCAGACATCTCTCTCAATGCAGTATGAAAGAAAATAGACTGGCTACAATATAAGGATGTTAGGCCACAACAAATTGATCATTTGTTCTATGGATTCGCTCGCACCTTAATTTTGACGGTTTTTACAAAAAATATTTTTATTTCCTCGCTCGCTCATAAAAATTTGGTCAAACCGCTATATAAAGCAAGTGAATAAAGACCTTTTTTATTTTTTTCTTCGCTCGCTCGCCCCATTTTTTTCCAGAAAAATCCGTAGAACATATGATCAACTTGTTGTCGCCTTATGATGTATAAAATATAAATAAAAAGAGAAAACAAATTATCAGACTAGTAGCTAGTCTATGTTGGAAGCTTAACATAAACTGATGAGGATCATAGTGAGTGTTAGTATATGTACATGTATATGTGAATGGTTAGTCAATAAAGATGTAGGAGTTGTTTCCCTTTAAACATTATAATGTTCAATTGATAGTTCTGGTATCAGTGTTCTAATCAGCACTTACTGTATTGGTACACTTTCACTGAGTGTTTATCTTTATATTAAGTATTATTTATCTTTAGTAAATTCTCAGTAGATAATTATCTTAATTCACTTGTTGACAATTATGGAAATAAATTCTTGAAACACCATGGACATAGGTCAAGTAAACTATTACACTTTACATACGTTAAAACTATGTTCTTTTCAATAAATTGTGAAACATGCATTAAAAAATCACATGGTTGCAGCGCTGATTGTCTTTCTTAAAGATTCAGTTTTTCTAGAGGTTTAACCATTCGACCTGATTTTGTTGTATAATGATTATCAAAATTATTATTGTTATTAATTGAAGACCTTGCATTGGTATTGAGATTGACTTCAGTATGCATTTGGCTTTGCTCAGTTTGGTTGTTAGAAAGTGTTCGGTTGATTGAGGGTGTAATTACTGTTTTATTACTCGTGGAATTTAAGGATGGTTCAATCAATTTGAATAGCTATTCATTAGTGGTGTTTGATGATCCTAGTTTCCTCTGTTTCCAATTCTGTGACTTTGTCTGGTTCCAATGGCTTCCCCAGGCTTGTCATCCGTGACTTTTAATTGAGCCTGTGAAAGTTCATATGTCCTGGCACTTTTGCAATGACAGGCCTGATCTTTCACTGATCAATTTCTCCCTGATTTGCGTGGAATTCACACTAAACACAATATGGTCACGGATCATGTCATCTTTCAAATTGTCCGGATAATTGCACTCCTTCAAAAGTCTCAACTGTGTGACAAACTGTTCAAAGTTTTCACCATCGGCTTGCCTACGTGATTTAAACATGAACCTACTGTAAATGATGTTGGATTTAGGTTTACAACGTTCTTCAAACCTCTGGAAGTATGTTTGTAATTGCTTGTCTTCTTCTTCCACAATTGTCCATGTAGAGAAAATTTGGCGACCCTTTTCACCAATCCACAACATAAAATAATTACATTTGGCTTCCTCTGATTTTCTGTCTAGCGGACCACCAAACATAAATTGTACATGTTCCATGTTCTTTAAATCGGTTGAAGGCACTCGCCAAGTCATTGGCGTCCCAGTCCATTTTGGGTGTTTGTCCAAAGAATTCCATTGTTCAAAAATGGTATCTTAATATCACTGTTTTAAAGTGTTTTTAAACAAATCCCAATTAGAACTATTTTATGAATGAACAATTACTGTAATCCATTTAGTACACTTCTGACGCCATGTTATGTTTTTATGGTATAGGTAAATGCATAATAGATAACAACTAGTGTTTAGAACTTAGATGTTTACTGTTGGAGTGAGTGTTAGTATATGCACATGTATATGTGAATGGTTAGTCAATAAAGATGTAGGAGTTGTTTCCCTTTAAACATACAACACATTCTAATAATTCCCCCGTTCAACTGTACTGAACAAATAGAGTATATTTTTGTGTCTATTCGAAGAGAATTTGACTATCCAACCACCTAAATGCACATTAAATCAGACTTTTTAACCGGTAATTAAACATTTATCCCAACGTGTTTACATCTGTCATTCTTTACATAGACATTTGAAATCGAAAGACACGGTTTAACTTAGCATCTGTACCTTTTGAGGTTTTAATGTACTTTGCAATGTAGCTATGGATTGGTATTCCTGTAGTTATAAGCGATCATTTATTTTACGATTTAATAATGATTCTATCAAGAACGAAAATATCTGATGCTTTTTAGGTGTGCTGGTTGAATGTAAAATGACCCCCATTCTGCTGTATTGTATTAGTCTAAAACCCTATTCTATTTACGCTATTTCTCTTTTGGTGAAATATCGATTTACTTTTTGCTGACATTGAGTGAGCCCAAGAATGGCCACCAATGGGAAAATATCATTCAATAGTCGTTCGTATTGAAATATTCATAATATGAAAACTGTTCAATTGGTCACTTTCTATATTCTGACTTATCAGTTGCTTTGTTATACCTTCTCCTGTATGAACATAAAGGAGATCATATTTCCGACGTGTTTAACCATCGAATAATGATCCTTATTTTATTGTAAAACATGCCATATTTCTATATTTTTATACTTTGTTTTAGACTGATGCCCAGAATCAGAATAATGCTTCTGATAGACAAGTAGATCATGTCAAAGATAATTTTGTAGAAACAGATCCTGACGAATTTTGTACTAAAATATGTCCAGCAGACTTTACACTTATTATACAGGGAAAGTCACTACTGGTTAGCAGATTCTTATTAGGAAACCTATCGCCTGTATTTGATACAATGTTTTCTGGAGATTTTAGAGAGAAAGATAATCAGACGGTTACATTGCCAGAGAAGAAATTTAACACTTTTGTTGAATTTATGCGATGTATGAACCCACGCATATCTAAACCGGTAACCGTGGATAACGTCTATGATGTTCTGCCTCTTGCACATGAGTATGAAGTTAAGCATTTGTTGACATCCTGTGAAACAACCTTAAAGAAATTGTCTAAAAATGCTGCAGATGAGTTGTACCATGTTCTCAAGATAGCTATTAAGTATGACATGAAAGACTTGGCATCAAAATGCATTAAATTAGCAGCAGACAGACCACTTGGCGAAATCGAAGAGGCTGGAAGAACACATGAATTAGATACAATTACAATCAATACAATAAAAGCACAAATGTTAACAAATTTGACGACTAAACATAAAGACATATTTGTTCACATCACGACATCTGAAGCTTTGTACAGAGTTCTTGGTATTCAGTCCGAAAAACTTAAGTTGGTGACAGCATTTAAAAATGGTAAAGTCTTTGGTGATTTTAGGAAATTGCAACTGACCACTACTTTCAACGAATCAATTGATATGTGTATTGATGGCAATATTTACTCTATGGCAATACAGAAGACAAACAGAAATGCAGATGGAACAAAAACAATTCCCTATACAAACATTTGTTTAACTACTATTCATAAGTCTGTTCGAATTTCTCCTTTTTACTGTGTAAGTGGTATATACATAAAAAATTGGATGAACCAAAGCAAGGGCATATATCAGGACAAGGTTTTTGCCTCAAATGAGGATAATTTAATACTTAATGGTGGTGTTAACTATCTGTCAGACAAAACTGCCGGTTATATAAATGAAGGAATGTTAATTGATATAGAGTTGTTTTTGTTTATAGTTAACAAGTAATTTCAATATTAAATTGAGTGCCAATTTGCATTCAATCTATCGTTGGTGGTGACTTAACATTTTGTTGAAATAGTGGCCCAACTGGGAAACAATTTGTTGTATGTTAATGTTTGTTATTTTGTTTCATAAATCTTATGATTATTCCATCAAATCTTAGATATTTGTATCATGCAAACAAGATATTTACTGACAATGAGAATAAAATTTCAAAAATAAAGTGTAGTGTTTATTGTTAGGCACATGTTCTGACAAATGACAGAACAAAGGTCATTTTGTTATTATTGAAGTGATATAATTTTATGTTCATTGAAATAAATGACTATTAAGCATCAATGATGTGAATAAAAAGTTGAATTTAGGTCTTTACTTGTGTCATCAAGTTATTATTTGTTCGGGACTTCAATCAGTTTTAGCCAGTGGAGAAGGTATGTGCCAAATACTAGGTTACACGTTTGGACTAGACGCATGACCGCCACAATAGGGCTGAAAATGTTGAAAGCGGTATTTAATTAGACAATCTATGTACATGGTGAAAAAAAATAAAATATGATTGCTATAGAAATATAGACTATGAAATGGTGTAATTACAATAAAAATGTACAAAACAAGTTTATTCAACGAGGCTACACATTTAGATTTATCCAATCTTTCATAATTCTGGTAAAAAACTTGGCACAAATTCAAATATTAAGCAGTTATGCGCAAACGTGCTTTTCTGTCGTCATTTACATGTTAATTACAATTTTAACGCATAACATATACTTGTCTACATTTTGTTGTAAATGATGATATATAGGCACGAGTTTTGTAAGCTATAATTAAATATTGAGTTCTTAAGCACGAGTTATATAATATGTATACCAAAACTAGTGTATATAACACGTATATCCAATTAACGTATTAAAAGATAGGTAAAATATGATAGGCCTACAAAGTCACACATCAAGTCTGAAATATACTATTCAAAAGTTATAACGTAAACAGGTACAAAAACATAAGTATTATCAAATGTTTCAATGCAAATAATATGGAATTTTACACGATAATTGAACAACTACTTGTCATGCGTATTCAAGAAAAAAAAATGTAACGATTGTTAAAAAGAAAATCTTGACAGAATCAAAAGCCCAGTAGGAGGAATAAAGTTAACAAGAGTTGATAATGAGTGTGAGTCTCTTTTGAATTTACGACTGCTAAATGACTGCATCTTATAGACTTAATAAGACGTCGCACAAATACGCAATCTGATTAAAAAACCCGATCTAAAATCTTCCGCTAGCCTACTCGCTAATATAGATATGGCCGTCACGTTCAGGTGACATTTTCTCATCATAATATTCATGACAAAATTGTTATGATTAGTAACTTGTTTAATTCGTCTATGTAAAGCAATTTGAAATGAGCCGTCCGATCGCAGACTGTGAATAATACCTCTGTAAAATTAGCTCGCAAACCTTGGTCTTTAAATAGAATTAACGAATCAAAATGTTATTGATAGCGTTTTGTCTAGATGAAAGCTACGCATTAATTGATTGACATAAAGGTCATCTCGACTCTCCATTGAGATCTTAGAGATCCTGTACGACAACGCTCTACAGAATATCTCTGTACGGAGATTGTACAAAACGCTGTAAGATGTTTGTCCATTCATCGTGTAAATCAATGTTTAATTCCTGTAACGTCACATACTGTACCAGACGTTGGCGTATGCGTCTGTCAAACTCGTCCCAAAGTTATTCAATTAAATTTTGTCTACTGAAAAACGACGGCTAGTCTAAAATGTCAATGTTATTAGCAATGAGAAATTCACTTATTGCCCGGACGGCATGTGGTCTGGCGTATCTGATTTGATAATTAGGCCAGGACGTCCGCTGACGTATGGAAGAATGACGTTACTGAGAACTTCATCATGGTAGCGTTAGGCGTATAATAATCACTAAAAGAACCAACTTGTCAAAATGATCAATATCACACCACAATTACCTATATGAATACATGTGCTCCATATCCTGATAATTGTTGATGGTGTTTTCAGTCCAACTGCTTGCTCCGGTATTCAATGCTCAATATTTTAATATTTACTGACTTGTTTCAAAAACGACGAGTGCTAAAATGTCATTCGGACTCTAGAGTTTCCAGCAAACATTAATTGTTTGCGTACTCGCTAACGTGCAGTACAGGGCTTATGAAACTTAGTTATCAAAGTACTGACAGTACTGATTTGACGGTAGCACTGAAAGTGTGCATTCAAGAATTGTACCCCGATTAAATATTTGAAGTCCAAACAACTAAAGCTTGTGACGAAGTTTAAAAATGGTAAAGTCTTCGGTGATTTTAGAAATGTGCAAATTCTATCGTAATAAAGAAGACAAACGTAAATGCAAATGATGCATCTACACGAGATTGTAAGCACATTTGTTTAACAACTAAATATAAGTACATGTTGTTTGTTCAAATATCACCTATTGAATGTATAAGTGGTATATACATAAGAAATTGGATAGACCAAAACAAGGACATATTTTAGGAGAAGTATTTCACTTCAAAGACGGATTCTTTAACACTTTATAGGGATGTTTACTGTCTGTCAGACAAAACTGACGGTTATATAAATGAAGAAATGTGGTTTGATATAGAGTTAATTTTGTTTATAGTGAACCAGTAACTACAATATTGAGAGCATATAATTAACGCTCATTCTATCACCCGTATCATTGTATTCTAATTTATATTATTGAACGTGTCCACATCAGGGATAACATACAGTAAAATGCATATACAAACGGAAAGAATTTAAAGTATACATTGATATTTAGTAAAACTGTACATCATTGTGTACAAATCATAACAAAATTATTCTATAGTTTTACTCCTAACCATGGAAGTCAGATTTTTATCTGAATATTGTACATAACATCATTAGTAAACAAATAATCATTGTTAGTACCAGATTTTATCATTTTTGTAAGGTTTTTGACAAACTTGTTTGTCTCATTCAGTTATGAATAGTGCATTGTTTAAAAGCATGATGTACAAGTTGGTGAAACCTGATCACAAGGAAACAAATTGACAGATCACAATGGTTTTAAATACAAGCTATTCATTGCAGACAAGCAGGACTGTACATGTAGTATGTATTAGGGGTTTTGTGTGTTACAGTGTGTATATTCACAAACAACTTTTCTTCCTATTCATAGGCAGATCCAGCGGGGGGGGGGGCTTAGGAGGGTTCGAACCCCCTCTTAGAATTTGGAAAATGTACCTGTAGAGTATTTTTAAAGACTATTTTAAAAAATTAAATAGGAGTGCAAAATTACGAAGATTTTATATTTTGCTCAGCTGTTTAATATGGTAAAATACACATTTCCTGAAAATTTCATATCTTTGCAATTAGCGAAATTTGCCGCACCTAACCCTAATCAATGGCCCCGTAAGCCGTCAAAATGAACTCGAAAGTATATATGATTTACATTTTCTTGAAGTTAGAAGATAGATCTTTTTACATGAGAAATATTATGACCGACATCGTAATTTAAAACATCCTCAATTTTACAGGGCCGAATCGCACATACTCCTTTGCTTATGTTGCCCTTTTGCCTAGGAAAATGTAAATAGGTTTCCTCTAAATTCAGAATCGATTTTGTTCAAGGACGTTTGGAGGTAATAGGAGGTGTATACACTATTTACATAATTTATATTAGAGTCTACAATTAAAGTATATATGTACAGCAATTATAAGCATATATTTGTAAAATAACACACAAATTCATCGATGTATTGCTTATCACTGATAATTGGGATGATATAAATAATGAAATTTTGCACACATAATATTATTAGATCAATAATGAAAAATAAAAAGGAATAGCAGAAACACATGATTGTGACAAAGAATATAACAAGAACAAAGTTCATGAATTGACAATAAGAACCTCCACATCTATTTTCAACCTGTTGTAGTGGCTAATGGTCACTTGTCAGAATGTATAATTCCTTCATTTCAGAAACCTCTTTATACCACACAATACAAAGGTCATATCACGGCGGTCAGTCAACCTACTCACCGTTCCTGGTAAGGCTAAATCTCTGGATAAGTTGTTTACAAGATACTAGACACATACTTCCGTCAGTGTCTGAAAACTGCCATACATGATTAAGAATCAGTGGTAGAATGGATAATGGCCGTAGAAATCAATTTTATGACAAAACTAAACGAAACTATGAACCCTCGATCATTAGACGTGCGTGGTATCAGCTAAGCGGCCTTTTTTTCAAAATAAAAAGTTAGGTATGTGACATAGCTTGGTAACATAGGTATTTTATATGTATATATAATTTGTATGAATTGACAGTCTTGATTGGTTTCATATAATGGTTGAAACTCTTCAAGGGGACCATGCAAGTATTTAAACCTGACACAATATTATTAGTCTGTTATTTATATTGAGAACATGGTAAATGAACCAGACTCATCTGTTAGTACAAATAAGAGACAATGTCGTGAGTTTACTTGATACAGGAACTAACACTAACCTTGATTTAGATATTTGAATGTGCCGAATGTTTCGACAAACAATTTCATTTATACATATTATACCTATTTAAAGACAAAGGGATACACTACACGATGATTTTACTCGCAGACAGTGCAATTCGGATAAGGTCGCTATTTCACTTTTTAGTACCCCTATAAGAATCCGTCTCCTCAAGATTTTAACTCTTAAACCTTATGTCTGCAGCGTGTTAAGTTATACTGAACGTTCCAAAACGTTTCGTAACGGAAGTGTCGGAACAACAACTCAACCATACTAACGGATTGAGTTGTCCCAATTTTGAGTTGAGTTATGCATGGGGTTGAGTTGTCCCGTACCTGTAACGTTAGCTAACAGTAGTTACTGAAAACGGGGCTGATGTCGTATACGTAAATTGTATTTTTGTTTTGTAATCGTATGTTGAAGAGAAACATGTCAATTGAAGAGAAATGTCAACAATTTCTATAAAATGGTGTTTCTCTGGTTCGTGCCAGAAAAGTTTGAACCAAAGGAAAACACAGCTGGCGGGAACGAACAATTATAACGCGCCAAATATCATACGGGATCTTCCACATTCACGTCAAAGAATAAGAGTTTCTTGACGGGAAGTTTGAAGTTTACTTCAGACAAAACAAAGAGCAATTTCAAGCTTACCCTTCATCATGCTAAATGCCGACCGCTTGTTGTTTGAATCCGGTTAAGAGTGAAGCTCGCACAACTCTAAATCGACTGATTGTGAAAAATATTACTTGTATTTAGTTATTATTATCATTTTAATTAATTGCGTTGTTAAACCAACAAAATCATAATTAATTGAATCTTTAGTAGGGGATAGATCACACAATTACGGCATTTTTAAATATGGGAGGCGTATTTGATAATTAAAACAACAAAAAGCGCCCGACAAAACCCCAAAACATCTAATGTTCAATAAAATACCTTCGGACTCTACCACCCGCCTTGATATCAACTGTATACGTTTGAATTTATAGTTACAGGTCGTTAATGTGAACATAACGCATGCATGTAAACATAGACAGTTGTTTTTTAAAACCCAATATTTTGGTTAAACTACTTTAAAACTAGCTATTTATTTGTATTTATTTAATTTTATTCAATAAGTTTATTGCAGTTCGCTTTCGATAAAATTGTTATCCTTATCTATGAAAATTGGCGGGGGTTTAATGTATGCGCTACTGAGAGTTGGGTAAAATATAACAAATAAAATTTAATAATATTTTAACGTCGTATTCAACACATATTTAGATTAAGGTTATATACACGACGTCCAACCCTTCCTTCTATAGGTTTCCTGGACACTTTTCTAACACCAGCACTAACTTGCCCTACCACGAGACCGACAACTCAATTATAGGCTATGACCTACAGCGACCGGGCTCCAACCTGTGATCTCTGGATTAGGAGTCAGAAATACTTACCACTACGTTACGACCGCGGCTTTCAATATTCTAGTAAGTTTAAGCATATTTTATTGACACAGTTGGAAGCGCGCCGGGAATTCGGAATCTCGTGTCCCGTAGGGGGAACGGGTTCAAACCCATCCGGGGGGATGGTTATACACTTCCATGAAAATTTGACCATTAAATCAATTTTCCTACTTTAATTAGATAATATGGAGAAGTTTCCGGTCTTGTGGAAGGGAAGAAGCGTACTGGTTATAGACAAGGGTCTACGAAAGCTGAGTTAGGTGCGCAGGACGCCGCAAAATGACCTAAATATTATTTACATAGCAACAAGTACAATTTAGAATGAACATTATATACTTTTTATTATAATCAATGTTAAATACTAAAGGGGTATTGTTAAATCAGAACATGATGTATGTGCATTATTATTTTATTTACCTATTTAGCGGACAAATCCATCGTTAAAGTACGAAATACACAAGGCCTTTTACATAACCTGTATGTTCTAATGTTAACCATAGGCGGATCCAAGGGGAGACCGAACCCGGCGTACGCCCCCCCCCCTAAAATTGCCCAAGCAAAAGGGTTTTATAGTGTATAAATATAAATGTAAAACATTTTCGCAATAAATAACAAGACTGGAACTACGTTAATACAATGACATAAAGTATAATAATTTAAGGACCATACCTTCTAAGAAGGCTACTTGCAACATTTTAACATGATCCAACGGCTGTTAGAATTATATGATAAACATGTACATGTATATCTAGATGTTTTTATTGTATACTGTGGAAACTGATAGGTTCTGTAAATGTGTATTAATCCCTTAAAATGAGATTTAGGGGTCGCAGCAATCTGAACCACAGGTCAAGGATTTGTCTAGAACCCATAGTGGGCCCTTGAATACGGCCCCTAGACACCCAGTCTGCTTGTCCATTTACAGCCCCCGGAACTTGAAATTTCCGTCCCTCCCCCCCGTAATTGGAAATCCTGGATCCACCTATGTTAACTTCTGCAATATAAATACAAGTGTAGATTTTTGAAAATTATAGACGTTAAATCACTTGCTTTATGAGAGAGAAGGTAGTTGTACTGTCAAAGACGATAACAGATAAAAATTTAGATACTCCTTACAACAACACAAAAAATGGCAGAGGTATGTAGAACGTTTACTCGATATTTTGTCATGTTAATCATGTGTTGATTCTAAATATATATCTGCTTTTCATTATTGATTTTTTTAACAATACATAAGTAAATTATACGATATTTTAAGCGCCATATTTGATGTAAACATATTTCATGTCGAAACAATAACTAGCGGTTGAAATGTTGAAAATGGATTAATGTGTAAGAATCATATTATAAATTTAAAGTAGTATAGATCTATGTCACCAAAATATGAAACTCAATTCACTGTATAAGTTCATTTCATAAATGTGGTTTAATAAACTATACAGTACTTCAATGAATGCAAATATAAAAAGTTAAATAACTTAACATGGATATCTTTACCGATATAACAAATTTATCATTAGCAGGACCCTACAGGAAATGTGACTATTTTCGCAGTCTTTAAAACACAAATCCATATCCTTATCTTTTGACTATGTACACAATAGCAGCACTTGAAATTGCCCATTTAATAATTTTACCTTATACCATATGCCAATGAATAACAGAAAGAATTAGGATTTTCACCACAGCTAAATCAAAACATTGCCATTTAATACGACGAAAACAAAACTATCAAAACTATACTATAACGAAATAAACACTTCTTTACAGTAATATTTACATTGAAAAACCTATATTGACTATTGAAAGATAAAATGATAGTATATTTTACGAACTAACAACATTAGTATCAACCCGGGTCGATAGCGCATTTGGTAGCGCGCCGGGATTAGGAATCTCGCGCCCGAGGGGGTGCGGGTTCGAATCCCACCCGGGAATGTTATACACTTCCGTGAAAACTTGACAATAATGTCGATTTTTCTCCATTGATTAGATAATATGGAGAAGATTCCGGCCTTATGGAAGGGTAGGTGAGTACTGGTTATAGACGATGGTCCAGGAAAGTTAAGTTATGTGCGCTGGACGCAGTGAAATGACCTAAATTGTGTTGACACGGTGTTAACTCCGATAAATAAAAAATGAATAAAATAAAATAAATAAAAATAAAACATTAGTATCCAAACATTAATTGATTACGACTTTGTTTGGGATGAATCCGTATGGGAAGGAATATTCCGTCCATTGTTTTAACTGGATTTATAAATTTTCGGTTTAAACATTTAACACGAATTTTATCAATTTTCTCAAATAAATGTGAGAATAATAATCTTTTTAATTAATAAGAAGTTAATTCATAAATTTGAAAAAGGAATCGTTTAAATAAAAAGCATGCTGATTTGTCGAAATGACTAAATATCACCAGAACTTAAACTCATAATTCTATATTTCATTTGACTTTGTTTTTTATGCACATTGAATGAGTAAATCAAATGATGTTATTTTTCCTAATCTAGTACATTGGTAAGGATTCTGTGCTAAGGTGAAGGTCGTCTGAGACCAAACACTTTCTTAACTCTTATGTTTTTGGATATTTATTCAAGTTAACAACAGAGTTTTGTGAATATTTTTGGATGTACGTGTTCATGAACAATTCAGCTTAGTGCATCTTTAATCATACATGTATTTCTATTTTTTCAATCATGGGTTTAGTTATTCTTAAAAACAACACTCAAAATTTTGATAACTTTTATCATAAAAAATCACACCTTTTAAAAGAAACATGTTGTTCATTGAAATATGACCGTGACCAATTTTTGGATTTAGGTTTAAATGTGTTCAATAATCCTTGTTTATACAAAGTTGATACCGCTACATTAGGTGTCATCAATTCACTCAAATTAGCTCCTTACCGGTCACAAAGAAAGAACAAGTGTGTTGTTAAAAGTTCAGCAAAAATCCCGCAGGGCACTAATAAAAACAACTTCATATACCCCAAAATATGTAAAGCTGTAAGTCAGAAAGTGAAAATGTAAATTGCTTGACTTTAAATTGTAGAGCTGCTGTTAATATTTGAAGGAAGAAAGAATAGATTTTGCCTTATTAACAGAAACTTGGTTTTCAGATGATAAAAACATTTAATCGATACCTCTGATTTAAATCAAAATGAGTGCAGATTAACAGTATCCAACAGAAAAAATGAAGTTGATGGGGGTCAGCTATAGTTAGTCGCATTGCAGTTGGTATTAATAAATTAAGAGCGGGAATACAAGAAGCTTTGAATACGGTATATGGAAATTAATTTAAAAAAATATCACCCTTTATTGTATTGGAATTTACAGACCCCAGCATAAGCCAGTGTTTCTCAGTTTGTAGAAGACTTCAATCAATTTATTGAAGATTTAATTCCTAACTACTCTAACCTTTTAATTAAGGGAGTCTTCAATCTACATCTTGAAGATAGATCCACGGCTGTGTATGAATTTCTTAATTGTCTTTATTCCTTTGGTTTAGAACAGCATGTAAATTTTAAAACACATATCGGTGGTAACATGTTAGAAATTGTACTTACTGGAGCAGTAAATTGTATTCAGGTAAAGGTAAAGAAATGTGATCAGGGACCTTTATTATCAGATCGATCATTGAGTAGTTAAGGTACTAATAAATATAGAAAAAGAAAATATTGTGAGCAAATCTGTAAAATTCCGCAATCTTAAAAAATCAATCATGAAAATTTTGCTTCTGATTTAAAAGACATTACTATTGATTGCAAAGATGTTGCTTCTTACGTAAATATATTGGATTCAAAACTTCAAACCACTCTTGACAAATATGCTCCAGTAGTAGAAAAAACTAAAATTCATAGAGCTCCAAAACCATGGTTTACAGATAATCTTGTCTTACTTAAAAGTTCAATGAGAAAACAAGAAAGATTATGGAGAAAATATGAAAGCCTGAACAATTAGAAGCTTTCAATGTTATGCGCAACCGTTATCATTATGAATTAAATGAAGAAAAGGTCAAATCACTAAGTCAAAGAGTTTTTGATGCTAAAGGTGATACAAAACAATTGTATAATTTATTTGCTGAAATAACAGGAGTAAGATCTGAGAATCCAATGCAAGAAGGCGATTCTGATCACTCCGTAGCAGAAAAGTTTGCTTTATTTCTTAAATAAAATTAAAAAATTTAGGGAATCTTTGTTACAGTGTCCAACTTACTCACCGCAACAAAAGGATGTACCTAGTCTTGATCATTTTAAGGATTTTACAATAGAAGAGGTCAGAGATCTTATAAGTGACTTAAATACCAAATCATCTGAGTTAGACGTATTGCCAACAAAATTGCTAAAATGTTATTAACAAGAATTATCACCTCTAATTACTCATATAAAAAAATATCTCATTGAAACATGGTGTATTCCCTTCCAAATGGGAAGAGGCAATTGTTAAGCCTCTTCTCAAGAAGGTGGGTCTGGATCTGGAATATGCTAACTATAGGCCAGTTAGCAATCTGTCCTTCTTATCTAAGGTAATATAAAAGGCTGCTTTGAATAGATTGAATACTCATGTTAATAAGAATAATCTTCTTCCAAAAATCAGTCTGCATATAGACGTTTTCACTCATGTGAGTCAGCCCTCCTTCGATTAGTTAAAGACCTACTATGTGGTAAAGAGAAATCAGACGTAACTGCGTTAATAGCTATTGATCTGAGTGCTGCATTTGACACTATCGATCATGACATTTTATTAGAAGTACTTAATAATCAATATGGACTACAGAATAGTACACTTCGCTGGATTGACTCATATCTTCGCCCACGGGCTTGTCGAGTCAACGTCAATACTAGTTCATTATCTGTACGTCCATTAGATTGCAGTGTTCCACAAGGTAGTTGTTTGGGTCCGTGGCTATATCTTACTTATGCAAGAACCTTATTTGATGCCATTCCATCTGATATATCAGTGCATGATTTTGATGATGACCACACTGCTGATAAAAAAAAATTCTGATCTTGAAGATTGTGCTCTAACAATAAATTCATTGATGAATGAAAATAAATAAAAATGAACAACTCAAAGACTGAGTTTATCATGTTTGGAAGCAGAGCACAGTTGAAAAAAAATGTTTAACCCAGTCCTTCAATATTGCTGGTGAAACTATAAAATCAGTGAAGGCATTTCGCTATTTAGGGGCCTTTCTTGATGAAAATTTAAGCTTTAAAGATCACACTAAAACAAAAAGTTGAACTGCCTTGTTCAACTATTTACGTATCAAAAGTATTAGAAAATATTTGGATAAAGATGCAACAGAAACACTAGTCCTATCATTGGTCATGTCCCACATTGATTACTGTAATCTAATCTTGTATGTAATCTCAAAATGTGATCTTAACAAATTTCAGCGAATTCAAAACATGTGTGCCAAACTATTATTGCGGCTAAAAAACCAGACAGTTCAAAAGATGCTTTGTACTCACTGCACTGGTTACCAGTCAAAGCAAGAATCAACTTTAAGATATGTACTTTCATGTACAACTGTTTTCCTGGAACTGCACCTGCATATCTGACTGAAATTCTCCAAAAGCCTGTACAAAGCAGATCTGGTCTGAGATCTGCAAAATCCAAAGACTTAAATTTTTTGGTACCAATTAATAAGAAAAAAACCATTCAGTGACAGAAGCTTTAGTACAGTTGGTCCCTTGCTATGGAATAAGCTACCAGATGATATCAAATTATCACCTTCTTTGGATGTATTCAAAATACGATTAAAAACACACTATTTCTCTACATTCTATGATCTATTCTAAAATTGACATGGCTAGTTAATGCCTAACCTTACAATTACGGTAAACATACTAAGTGATTGAGTGAATTCATGATGACGAGGGAATGAGGATTGCCTCGCTCTCAGTCATTTTATACCTTGTTTCATATGACTGCAATGACAGCCTAAATAAATTGTTTCTTTAAAGGTGATGTTTCGACACCTTTGGGGATGTATTAAGGGCCCTTAAAAGGTGATGTTTTCGACACCTTTGGGGAAATGTCTGGTTAACAGTGGCGTTATGTTACACTATTCAGGACATGTCCGGTTAACAGTAGCATCATGTACTACTGTTCAGGGCACCAACTTTCAATATCAAATGAATAAAAACAAATAAAAAAATAGTGATAAAAATGTAAAATTAAGTCGGATCATGATCTGTGAATGATGTAGGTACAAAAATATGAAATATAAAAGCTCAATAAAAACAATAAAACAATAAACTTACACACTATATAACATCATGTGTGATATTTTTTTTTTGTAATTTACTGTATATACATTATGTTTTTATGGTGGAGGGTTTTTACTTACATGTATTTCTTTTTTATAATATATCTTTTTGTACAACGCCATTGAATATGTAATATATAAATAGGCGTTTAATAACATGAAAAGTTTAAAGTTTAAGTTTATGTGTATGCTGCCATATAGGCATTGTTACAAACTCATGATCTCAAAAATGTGCACACATACAATTGCATTATCCTCTTGGAGATAGCGCAATGTTAGAATGAGATGCATCAATCAAATTTAGCGAATTTTGAACTATCTCCAAACACATTTATAATAGCAATTTTTAGTATTATTATTCATTATTGTTCAATCATATTCCTCAAGTATGTGTTGAATTACATTATTGATGTGCCTACCAAATCTCATGTCTATACATATAGAAACAACAAAGTTATCACTTTTTTAACTTTTGAAGTCGATCCCCTACAAAAAAGAGTTGGTAATTAGAACATTGTTAGATTGAGGCGACGATTGATGTTCTACCTTACCAAGACGATAGTTATCGATAAATCAAAGAAATAATAAGTAATGACAACTAACCAAGTCGGTGGTCTATGGTGGCTGATTTATGCCATGTCGCATTGTTGTCCCGCGGGGAGCCACACGCAAACACGAAAGTACGACAAAATGGTCTTTTTGTCGTATCATCGTCCCGCAAGGCGCCATGCAAAAACACAATCATACGACATTTTAATCATTTGTCGTGTTTTCGCCTGTGAAAGCACAATGTAACAATGTATTTTAACGACAAAACTTTTACAAAGATACGACACATTTTCGTGTCGTGTTATTGCCTTTATTTTGTCGTATCTTTGTGTTTTCGTCTCACAACCCGCGGGACGATGATACGACAAAAAGACATTTTTCCCCAAATTGACACAACAATTTATAAGAAAGTAGTAATTACGTACAAACGTCTTAAAATGATCATTTGCATATAATAACAACAACAATGATATCAAAAATACATACATGTTAAAAAAAAAAAATACTTCACAACTAAATGACATCAATACAAATGTTTGACTATATAATCATAACATCAATCCAATACCCTGTATTTTCAAGTTTATATACTTTCAAAATACACAATGCATCTACAATATATAAAAACTAATATATGTTCTTGTACAAATTTCATACTTATGGCTCCCCGTCGGGGAATTCCTCGGTCTCAAGTAAAACTATTAACTTATGAACCGGACGTTCTAAATATATGACTGAATATTTATTATTTGCCCCCTCTTGTTTATGAGCAGATAATACAAGTTTAACTTTGCGTACAAGTCCATCATCACTGACAGTAGTGTCAACTACACGACCTAGCCGCCACTGATTACGAGGTAAACAATCATCTTTTAACAGAACAATATCCCCTATATGAATATTACGTTTAGGACACCTCCATTTATTTCTTACTTGTACATTTTGCAAATATTCAATTTTCCATCTAGCCCAGAACTGATTTAATAGGAACTGAACCCGTCTCCAACGCTTCCGTGAATAAAGATCAATACTCTGAAAATTTCCTGGAGGCGGTAAAATAACATTTGATTTCATAGTCAACAGATGATTGGGAGTTAAGGGTACTGGGGACAATGGATCGTACAAATTTTCAGTAGATAGAGGCCTGCTATTTACTATAGCAGCAGATTCATACAAAAAGGTCCTTAAGCTTTCATCATCTAAACAAGAACCATGCTTAAGTAAAAGTGAGGACAAAACATTCCTAACAGATCTGATCTGACGCTCCCAGACCCCACCCATGTGACTGGCAGCAGGGATGTTCATTTTGAAACTAATAAAATCACAATTTTCCTTTAAAAGAAAATCTTTAATATTGTCTTGGTTTAACTCAGCAATGGCCTTTTTCAACTCATTTTCAGCTCCAACAAAATTTGTTCCCCTATCTGACCTTAACTGCCTGACTGGACCACGTATAGCTATGAAACGACGCAAACAATTTAGAAAAGAATCAGTATCAAGCGAATTTGAGGATTCCACATGAACAGCTCTACACATTAAACACGTGAACAAAACACCATATCTTTTGAGCTCCCTACGTCCCTCCTTGATATATATAGGACCAAAGAAATCAACTGCACAATATGTAAATGGGGGAGTGGGATCAAGCCTATCAGTAGGTAAATCTGACATCTTTTGATCCTGAACTATGCCTCGAAGCTTACGACATGTTACACATTTATACAGTACAAGAAACAAGTCTAAACTTCTCTGAATTACCTGGATTTCTTATCTGCTAGATGATCAGTATCCATGAAATTATAATAACATGCTTGACCCCAGGAGTCATTAATTTGCCCAGCTAATGCTCTATTAATGGCCTATCAAATTACAAAGTAAGGAGTACTTGGTCAGTTAGGAGAAATTATCTATAAGAAATCATTGAAAGAAATCAGATTGGATATTTAGGATTTATTTTAACCCTTTCCTACGTGTATACATATAATCTAAAAATGAATAATTATAGAAGAAAACAATAAAGCTATATACAGTAAAGTTCCACTTTTAAGACCACTATTGCTTTTTCAAAATCATGCCATTTTTGACAATTCTTAACGCCATAATGCATAATTTGTTAACTAATGAGTTTCTATAATAAGACCCTTTCGCTATTAATACCATTAATTTTGTTGGTCTTAATAGCGGAACTTTACTGTACAAAGTGAAACAAACAGGCATATACACTATGGTTCAAAAGTTTCTTTACAAAAGGGTTAAATTTTTACGTTTTGGAATATACTTAAATAAACTTTACTAGTCGTTATTTATTGCACAACTAATATACAGTCTATCATTAACTGTCAACTATCTTCTATCATATATAATATGTTTATTATAAATATACAGTAAAATGTTAAACCAAATGTGTCTGCATTAATTTTGCTAAAGAAAGATACAGGAAAATATGAAACAAAATACAAGAGTAAAGAAACTTTTGGACCCCAGTTTATGATTGAAACACTATAAAACTGTTCACATAGATATATTTTTGATTATCAAAATCCTTTTAATGATTTCACGTTAGTTCTTAATTCTTCTGTACATTGTTGATCAATAAGAACATAAAGGGCACATTATTTTGAATCACTATAATCATAATGTCAGTCACACATCACTCCATTTCACTGGTCTGCCACTGCTCTGACTTCCTGAAATAATAGTATTTGCAATAGTAAGTTTCTGTGTATGAATAAAATTAATTATAAAATTTGTTTTTAAAATATAAATTAATTACTTTTACGAATTCTGAATCAAAATATTAAATTCTTAATATTAGGAAAATCTTTTTTTAATTTAGTGTAGAATGTGGCATATTATCTGCATACCTTGGTGTTGATGTTGCCTTTGGTTTCATCTTTCTTCTCTGTCCTTTCTGAGGAGTCTTGACTGGTTTACGTTTTTGGTATTGTCTCATTTTGTCTAGAAGGCTTGCCTGGTCGATAACCAATGACTCCTTAACATCTTTTAAACGAACATCAGGTCCTAAGTCATATTCTATGGAACCGTCTTTCAATTTGATGAGGCATCCATCTTGAAGGAAGTTAGGCATCGGTGAGTTGTGTGTTCCTGCAGTCATGTAATATGCAATAAGACACTCTACATTCTTACCAAGCTGACCGATCGCCGATGCTGGAGGCATCCATGACTGAGGACTTCTATAATCAAGATCTTTCTTTGCATGTGTAGGTAATATAGACATATGTCTGATCTCATCATACGTGAAATATCGAGGCTCTACTTTCTTGGAGCAGTAGAGCATTTTTATCAGTTCCTTGTACATTTCGATACTAAAATGTATTCTAATCTTCCCATCGTAACCATCATAGGGATAACCTGGCTCTACTTTGATCAAGTCAGATGTTAATAATGGACTCTTCAGGTACATTTCTACAGTTTTCAAGTGAGAAATTCCATGAAATTTCGGCAAATAGTCATTTCCACCAAGACTTAGAACTAGTGCTATTTTAATTCCTATGAATCTGTCTTTCCAGTATCTCTCCATCAGTGATAGAATCCCAGTGATATTATATATGTCAAATATGTTGCCTGGTTTCTGTAAAATCACATAAACATTGTTCTTAAAACTTGTCACATCATCTGGAAGTCGTGGCCACAGGTAAGCCAGGGAAAACATGTGTATGATAACTGAATCTATGTCACCTGACGTGACAATACTTGCACATGATTCACCGTCTTGTAGTAAATTCTGATATTCTAGCAGCCAGTCTATTTGTGCCATCTCAGCTTCCCCTTTTGATTGTTGGACATGATGAAGTATTTCAGATCGTGGTGGTGCATCTGGCGAAAACTTGACTCGAACAGGAGAGGTGTATCTTTTGCAGTTGCATTCGCTATCTTTACAATGACAGTCTGTTATGTGACATTCACTGTCAATGTCAACTGTTATATTTGCCCGAATGTTCAATTCATCTATATTTTTAGCCAGATACGTACTTATCAGATGTTTTCCTTCACTTGTTGTAACTATAGTCTTTTTTATCAAACTTATCTAAAGTCAAAATTTCTTGTGTTGCTTTCAAGTGCGTAATGCTGAATTTGGATTTTTGTTGTCTCTGAGATCTTGTTGCAGACTTGAAATCGTCGGGTGTAAAATTGTACTTTTCTTCACACACAGCTATGTGTGAAAGCTTTGGAAGTTGTACTTTTGATTTCATTATGATTTCATTTTCAACATGTCTTAAGTATTGTGACCCAGAAGACGATTGGGTCTTGAATTTAACGCCAGCAAATTCCAGAGTTGCTACTGAAGCAGAATCTGTCAAAACCTTAGGGAAAGACTTCTTTGAAGAATGAACAAGATTATTGGTTTCTAAAATTTGTTCAGTATTTTCTTGACTTGTATTGTCTGGACCACGCAAACACCTCAGTAAAATATGGGTTAATGCTTGTTTTATGCCATTTGATTTCTGTACTTTTGGTTTCGAACAATCCGGTTTCACAACTGCTTGACATGCGTTCATTTCGGAACTTAAACAGTCAATATCTTTACTTTGCTTTTTAACAATTTTTTGTCTTTTTTCTTCTTTTATCTCTCGGTCTGATTTGTTGACATCCATTGATTTGACTGATAACCGTTTCATTGTGACTCCCATTGGCTGCTTTCAGTTTCTGTACAAGTTGTTTAGGACCCTGCACACTGCAAATTTTTCTCCATTCATATTCGGAAAACTCACTTTTATAGGCTATATGAAGAGTTTCAATTTCACCTTCTGTTATTTTTATATTTGACAAGAGCTCTTTGTCGAAGAAATCCGCCTTTGACACAGCCATGTATACATCCTTCACACTGGTGAGCATACCTGAACTATCAGAATTATTTGTCATAAGATGTACATGTATTTGAATTTCTTTTGAAATGTTCTGACAGACATGATAATTTTCTGTGTGAGCAAAAAAGAACTGAAGCACACTTTTCACACTAAATACTGGCTTCCCATTGATTTCTTTAACTATTCTGTCTTTTCCTTTTAGCCATTTAAAAACATTACTGCTCTTTATGTTATTTTCAGACTCATGTTTTCTAACGTTCATGAATTCCCGGAGATCACTGAAATATATCCAACACACTCCATTTTCATCACTGACGACTGATAAATCCTTTAAAATTGGTGTTTTAAACAACATTTTCAGTTGAAACGTATTCTGAAAAAAAACCAAAAATGTATGAAATGTTCAAGATGATTTCAGTTATATCATAAAAAGATTTTTTCAGGAAAATCCTGACTCTACATTTAATTTTTTTTCATTTTGAATAGAAAAACCCTGTTTAAATAACATTATTTTACAAATAATTAACCTCTAAATTTCATAGAATATTAACTGTATAAAAAGTGTACTTACATTTTGCACATTCTGCCTACTTCTTACTATTTTTTATATTTCTTTCACTGTAAAAAATCTGGCTTACAAGATATTATATTATGAACACATTCATGAAACTGTTTATAAGCAAATGGTCAGCAAACATGTGGTCTGCTATCAATTAGTTATGTGGGATTGTTAGATCGGGAATGTTTCTCCTGATAGTGGTCAGCTCAGCAGGTTATCGAGATTTATGGCCATTTAATTGACAATCACTGATCACTGTAGCTGATAAGCCCAGCATCTTCTGGATCCTGAGGTTAGACATTTTTCTTGAGCTGTATATATGACAGATGATATAACAGAACTAGCTCCAATTATCCAATAACCGTTATTTCTTATTTCATTCATTGTTAAACCACGTCCCTGATGGTGAACTCTTTCATGAAAGTATCTGACAAGCAAATTAGTCACATGACACCTTTGAGGCAAAATAATTGGATGTTTCAACTTTCCAGGTATATCTGACTTATGCAGACGACCACCAACACGAAGCAAATTATCTTTATCTATAAATGGATCAATTTTGAACTACCTTTAAGGCAAACAAGACTTGAATTTTCAGATGAACTGTTATCTTGATCCATAGTGGCCTTTGTAAGGGACAACATCTCAGACTTAAAGAAAGAATGCTGAATATGTCTAAGAATTTCACATTCAGCTGACCTTAATTCAGATACAGAAGGAGAGCTGTAAATTTCTTTACCATGAGACTGTTTAATTGTGCCACGAGAAACAACTCTGTCCAAAAGTATGTTTCTGAACCTAAAACATAAGGCAACAGCAACCTTTGCCCGATGCCAATCTGAAAAGTAATCAATGCGATCAAGCAACGAACCATGAACAGCCTTATCTGACACTGTTGCTAAACTCCTCACCCGTTTCACCTCTGGATCTATATCAGCACACACCTCTGTATCAACTGTTGTAACGCTAGGTAAATCAGAAGACCAAAGAAACTTGGGACCATTGAACCAAATACAATTTTTAGGAATTTTCTTCGCAGTAACACCACGTGACGCATAATCAGCAGGATTATTTTCCGACTCAATATATCTCCATTGAGACAATTCTGAATGGTCTCTTATTTGTTGAACCCTGTTAGCAACAAAAACATGGAATCGTTTTGCATCATTTGCAATATACCTTAAAACAACTTGGCTATCAGTCCAATAAAAATGACTAATATTATCATACTCAAGTTCTTGCTCAAGCATTAAAGCAATTTTTACAGACAATAATGCCGCTGTCAACTCAAGCCGAGGAATAGTAACAGGTTTAAGTGGAACAACCCTCGATTTTGCCATAACAAGAGAACAATGTACTAAACCAGAAGTATTAATCAGACGAATATAGGAACACTGACCGTATCCGGTCGTACTAGCATCAGAAAAATGATGCAACTCAACAGAAGCGACGTCACCAAACTTGTCTGGCTTCAAACATCTTGAAATATTTACTACCTCAAGATTAGGTAAATCACCACACCATTTCTGCCACCTACATAAGATTTCCTCAGGTAATGGATCGTCCCATCCAAAATTATCTGCACATAGTTGCTGAAGTAACTGTTTAGCAACCAACACTACAGGAGAAATTAAACCTAGAGGGTCATATAAAGAACCTACAGATGACAAAATGCCACGTCTAGTGAGGGGATGTGGCTTTAAAACAACTCTGAACTGAAATGTATCTGAATTTGTACACCACTGAATACCAAGGGCTGTCTCAACAGGTAAATTATCATCTAAAACGTCGCTAAGAACTTTACCACGATCATCAGGGTTAACAAAGGAAATTACGTCCTTTTCATTAGAGACAAATTTATGTAGCCTTAAGCCACCTCTTTTACATAATTGTTGGCTTCTATCTATCAAAGAAATAGCCTCACTTACAGATGGAACAGACTTAAGACCATCGTCAACATAAAAATCACGATGAAAAAATCTAGTTACGTCTTGGCCAAATTCTTTCTCATTGTCAGAAGCTAATCGCTTTAAACCAAAATTTGCACAACCTGGGGATGAAGTTGCTCCAAAAATGTGCACAGTCATGCGATAATCTTCAGGGGGCTTATCATAGTCAGTACCACTCCACCAAACAAATCTTAAATAATCTCTATGTTCAGATATAACATTAAATTGGTAGAACATCTGTTCTATATCACACATAATAGCTACTCTCTCTTTCCTAAACCTAGACAGCACTCCAATTAATCTGTTAGTTAGATCAGGTCCCTGGAGTAAGTAGGAATTAAGACAATGACCTTGAAAGGAGGTACTACAATCAAAAACCACTCGAAGCTTATCCGGTTTTTTAGGATGAAATACTCCATGATGAGGAATGTACCAAACATGACCATTATCAGGATAAATTTCAGACTGTGGAACTTTCTCTGCATGTCCATTCTTAATAAGACTTTGCATGAAATCAAAATACTTCTCATGGAAGCTAGCATCTCGCACGAAACGTTTCTTCAGTGAGGAAAGTCTATTAAGGGCTACCTGTCTGTTATTAGGTAAGAAAGGCATATCGTTCTGAAATGGAAGTGGCATCTCATAATGGATATTTTTCAAAACAATATTTTGATCCAGAACAGAAAGAAAACGTTTATCTTCCTGAGAAAGAGATATTCCACAAGTAGATGCATCTCTAAAATCTTGCTCCAAAACCTTAATTATGTCATTGGGCATAACTTCCTTAGTTGAAGTCCTAACAGAAAAGGTAATACTAGAACTACTTGAATGTGAGAAAGGAGCCTCAAACGTTAAAATGGAATGACTTACACCAATGCTGTCTTCTTCAGGACAAGGTCGAACAATACCAACTATTCCCCAACCCAAATCAGTTTTTTGTGCATATGGGCCATCATCAACAGGAGGAATAACTTTTCGAGGTAACAAAGCCCTAGAACAATTATATCCAATAAGTAAACCAATTTCACAAGATTGTTTTGGTGAGAGACAATCTGCAATACATTGCAAGTGGGGCCACAACATTGCAGTATCAGGTGTAGGAATATGGGAGTGACTTGCAGGAATAATACCTCTTGTGTAAGTATCTGGCAATGGAATTTTCTTATCATTGTCAATAGCACGCACAATCAAACCTTTAACCTTACTGCTCTTAACTATCTTGTTTTCAGCATGCATAGTTGAAAGTGAAAGATTTACATCCACACCTTTTAAACCTAAATTACGACATGTGCTATCTAAAATGAAAGTGGTGTCACTTTGTGTATCAAGTAATGCGTATACAAGCTTTTCCTCAAGAGGATTATCAATATGTGACACGAATACAGGAACAATCATAGAACATTTGCTACATTCAATTGAGCTAAAGGAATCATTTAGAAATACAGTACCTGACGAACTTGTTTTATCAAGTGTAATGTCCTTATTAGATCTAATATCACCGTGAAGGCATGTGGGGTGTAATTTGTTACAATTCTTGCAGCGAAGTTTAGTTTTGCATGACTTAGAAGTATGGCCAGAACCAAGACAACCAAAACATAGTTTATTTTCAAACACAAAACGTTTTCGATCTTCAAGAGATCTTGCAAGAAATTGGGTACAACTATCTAGGGGGTGTTGGCCATTACAGAGAAGGCACAATAATATATCAACATCAGAAGATGGTTGTGAAGAACAGTCATTAACGGAAGCTACAAACGACCGGGAATTGGTTTTCTGTTCTGATTTAAATTCTGACTTCTCACCTGAAGATTTAATCGATTGAACTGAAGTCATAGGATTACATGCAATTTTTGCTTCCTTAGCTATGAAATTAACAAAGTCAACAAAGGGTGGGAAACGATTATGACAAGCCGTATAGTCAATGACAATTCTATTCCACCTAGAAATCAACCAGTCGGGAAGTTTGCACAAGAGTTTTCTGTTTTCATTACAGTCGTCCAACACAGACAAACCAGGAACAGATTTCATAGCCGTCAAACATTGTTTCAAGAAATCAGAAAGTTTTACTAAAGACTGTGAATCTTTGGGTGCAATCTTGGGCAAAGAATCAAGTTTTTTACGGAAGGCACAAGAAACCTTAAATGGATCACCGTAACGTTCATCAAGCATACTTTTAGCCTGTTCATACGATTCTTCATTAGAAAGCAAAAATAGATTTGCTACAACATCTCTTACAGAGTTTCTCAGATATTTTCTTAGATAATGAAGTTTTTCGGATGGGGGTATACACCTCTGCTCAATAAGTGTTGAAAATGCAGATTTCCACCCTGGATATTGAAGGGGATCACCATCAAAGACAGTAGGTTCAGGGGGTGGAAGACGACTAATCATAAGTTGCTCAGTAAGTGTTTTAGTAAGATCAACTATCTGTTTTGAAACAGTGTCATCTTGACATGAAACATGACTTGAATACATTTGACTCTGAGGTACAAATGATTCAACAGCAGGATTTAAAACAGAGACATTTGCCTCTCTAACAGATTGAGGTTGAAAAGTAGGTTGTGAATTTACTTGCCTGGATTGAGATTTACAAAGTGAACCCTCTTGAGGAATTTGTGGTAAGTCATTTGGTTCAGGGCTGCAGTTACTTACAAAATTGCTAACAAGTACACTTTTAGGAACAGTGGGAACTGGAATATCAACTCTTACATTAGAAACATCTGAAATAGAATTACAATTATCATTTAAAATTTCTAATTTCAATTGAGCAATTTCTAAATTCTTTTGAGTCACAATTTTATCATGTTCTGCCTTTAATTTTGCTTCAACATCAATATATTTCAATTTAGTCTTTAATAAGGCAGCTTCAATAGCAACATTTGAACGTTGAGTTTTATTTGATGAACTTGACTTGGCCTTGGACTTCGTAGCAGAATGTTTAGATGATCGTTTGGACACACTTGACTTTGCTGTACCACATTCAGACTTAATATCATTTATTTTGTCAGCAATTTTACATAAGAATTGTTGATGTTCAATTTCCAAATTTTCAAGAATATTAGCTATATGAGTGTTCTCTGATTCATCACTATTTAAATCTTTCAAACGAAGAAATATTTCATAAACCTGGCTCATAGCATTGTCTAAATCGTCTCTGGCTTCTCGAATTTCATCAATATTTTCACTGTCAGACAATAACTTAGAAATTTTTCCAACCTTAGTTCTCCATTTAGATACAGCAGATTTGAAATCTTTTTCACCCTTTTCAATTTCATATGATAATCCCTTCTCTTAAAATTAGCGTGTTACTGAGGTTTCTTGCTTTTGACATACAAAGATCTTTTTCGTAAGAACTTTTGTGAAAAACACCACTGTTCTTTCAGCGTCACTGCCGCAACAGTACTATCGGTGCTTTGATTTGGTGACTAATAAATACGTGTTTGTAATTTTGAACGAAAATTGATAAAACCAATTGAAGATATGTGTCAGCTAATTCTGACTTTATGATATTTGATTGCAATGACATAATCATAAAGTGTCTAGTTAACATGTGCATATTTATATTTCATTTTTAAATATAATCTCTACAATGATTCGAAATTTTTTCTAGCGCAGTATGCAGTCATATCTAGCTACACATAATTAGTCATTTGCAATGAATTTATTAATCAAAAATGCAAATTGACATTTTTAACAGCTTGTGTATCCAACTCAAATCGCTCCTCAATCATGATCAATACTGATAAATATAATGGAAAAATCTAATTTTCTCTCCCTAGACACTTAAAATTAGTAGATGACAGTGTTATGCTCTTTGGCTTATCCCGTAATCTACAACAACTTATTGCATTTATACTTATGCAATCTTAGCCTAAACAGACCGATATTCTTAATAATGCGACTTTTATCGCAACATAAATCTCTTAGTCCTTCCACAACGAATTATCAAGTTATACACTTAATTGCAGGACCCTTAAATCTCCTCATACAACAAAAGTGTCATTTCTCTATGTATTACCAGAATTTAACATGAAAAGATTCACGCTCAAAATTCGTATACTACCAACATCTATGTAACATATTAACTTCGTTTAATATGCAATTCCTATTAAATGCGAAATTTCAAATACGACAATTTAATCTTACGGCGTAAATGATTACTCATTGCGGTTTTTAACGTACACTATGATTTAAATGAAAATATATCATCAAGAATAAATCTAGACTTTAAAGTCAAAGACTTTCCTAAATTTAGTTCAAATTATTTAGATCCTATTTTTAAGCTATCATATCTAACCAGAATTACAAAAATTAATTTGTCAGACTTACTTAATGTAGCGTTGTCCGGTCTTGTTCCTGATAACAGATAGATTTCCACAATTAATTAGACACGTTTAGGATCGCCCATAATGCGACACAACCACCTGGGCCCGGTTTCACGAACGCTGTCATAACTTTAAAGTGTATATTATCTATTCTGAGCTTAACTGTGAGTATCGCATAAAATAATCTAAGTCGAGTTCATGAAGCCTTCTTATTTCCCTGCGTCAGAATTCCCGTCATCTAGGGACTCTATAGCCAGTCAATCATAAATTTAGACGAACGCTATCCTTTTATTTATATTTAAGTAATGTTGACATTCGCTTTAATTAACCCGTTCTCTCGATTGATTGTTTACTCATAACTTAGACTATTTAAGAACGGATTAAAGTGTATAATGTGTGTAAATGCAATTTAACTTAAAAATGCTAATAATAGAAAGTTTAAGGTTGATCTAGAAATGTAAGATAGGAATGCGTTCGTGATACCAGGCCCTGTAGTGTAATTATTAAGTGCTTACCATACCAAGTCACAGTCTTTTTTACTGTCGATTTATATTTGAATGAGTTAGCTCAGTTATATGTTTATGAGTGGCAATTCATGGGTTGAAATATCGTGTGCTAATTTTGAAGTTAAAATTTGCATTTTTTAATGCTGTGAAACAAAGCTTTCGATTTCATAGTTTTACAATGTATTTCCGTCTTAAATATTAATAAACTTAAATATTAATAGTTGTTTATTGTGTTTAGGCTGATGCTCAGGACAAACAAGTAGATGCCAGAGTCAAATATGTGGAAACAGATAAAAATGAATTTTGTACTAAGGCATATGGTGCAGACTTGACAGTCTTTATAGAGGGCAGGTCATTACTGGTAAACAGTTCTTTGTTAGTAAATTCTTCACCTGTATTTGATACAATGCTGTCTGGACAATTTATTGAGAATGTTCAGCATAAACTTAAACTGCCAGGGAAGACGTTCAACATTTTTGTTGAATTTATGCGATGTTTACACCCACGCATTTCTAAATCAGTAACTGTGGATAATGTTTTTGAGATCCTTCCTCTTGCCCATGAGTATCAGGTAAAGCATTTGTTGACATCATGTGAGACAACCTTAATACAATTATCTGAAGAAACTGCCGATGATGAGTTGTACAAAATTCTCAAGATAGCTTCGATGTATGACCTGAAAGAATTAACAGCGAAATGTATTGGATTAGCAGCAAAAAGATCACCTGACGAAGTAGAAAAGGCTGGAAAAAAATATGAATTAGATACAAACACAATTGATGCAGTGAGGTTAATGTTTTTAAACAAATTGACAACTAAACACAAAGATATATTTCTTCATGTCGCAACATCTGAAGCTATGTATAGATTTCTTGGTGTTAAGTCCGGAATGCTAAATCTTGTGAAAGCATTTAAAAACGGCAAAGCGTTCGGTGATTGCAGGCAATTGAAACTTAAAACTAACTCAAAAGATTCAATTGATATGCGTATACATGGCAATCTATACTCTTTCGGAATACAAACGTCCGACAGATGTATAAACAATGACAGAGTTATTAAGCAATTTTTTCCGTACATTTCTGTAAGAGTAGAATGTAAAGATATGCATCATCCCACTGATCAATGTGTAAGTGGTATGTACATAAAAAATTGGAAGGAACCAGAGATAGATATATTCAGAAAGAATACTTTTTTCACGAGAAGCTCAAGACATAGTTCTTTTACATTTGATTGTCAAATATTATGTAACGGTTACGTAAAGGAAAACATGTTGGATTTAGAGTTGTTCTTCTTTATAGAGCTCTAGTAACTACAACATTGAATTGAGAGCCGACAAGTCACGCTCAACGTGTCACTGGTGGTGACCAAACATTTAATTACACTACATAAGACTTTTAGGTACATGCTAATATGTAGATACACTGCTTGCCAGTGAAAGTGAAACAATTACTTTTATATAGATGTTTGTTTAGTTTCAATTATAATTCTGACATGTTATATATAATCAGGTTTTAGTAATTTTTATTATGCAAACAAAGTATATTTAACCATGGGAGTAAAATTCATAAATAAAGTTAAGTGCTGATTTTATGTACAGTCTAACTTGAGCTTATGGACACCTCTTGACAATGACCACTTCAAATCCCCCCAACGAAAATGCTATTTTCATTACCTTGGGACAGGGGACAGTTGTCGTCCGTGGAAAGCGGACACCTATACCTATACTATCTCCTAAATCTACGCAAACAACGTAGTCCTGCAGTAAAATGATTTTATTTTAACTCAAAGTGTTTTGCATCTTCTATATCGTTGAATAGTGCTGAATAAGAATCTGGGCTTCATACCAGACATATATTCTATTCTTAATAAATTCTCATTGGTAGACTACTGGACACAATACCTTGACAAAGTTATCTTACCATCAAAATTAAAATGGAAAGCTATGATTAAAAACTAAGTGGCTCAACAGAACAAATAACGATCCTGAATTTTTCAGACTTTTAGCAACACAAGACAATATATCACCATCGATTATATGGACAACAGCCCACGATAGACAGTCAACCTTACAAGGTGTTAGACTTTCTCGTGTCATTTCTTATGCTTATACATGTAAAAGATTTTCTGAGCAAACATGCTTATTGTATGTAACAACAATATCAGACATTTATAGACACATTATTGCTGATTGTTTGTACCCAAGCATCGTCAATTATCGTAAAATTTACCTTTAGAAACTGAAGTATGACGATTGCTGTTTTATTGATAATGTTGTTACGCAATAAATATGCAACCTATGTGTAGAATCTATTAGGGATTAGAGTAGCATACTCAGTCTCAATGTCGTCTGAATTACAACTGATATTTAATCCGAATATGTTTTCCTTTAAGACATGACTGCACTTATACAATTTCTTTATTTGTAATACTTATGTATGTAAATGTTCTGTGACTTCTAAATATTCAACCATATACATGTATATAAATCACTGTAAAGTGGAATTAAAGAGTATAAATAACACATGGATTGAATGATTTATTATTCCAATTTATTAAAAGAAACATGTACCCAAGCTGATGAATATTTTAGACCCATAACTCTGATTAGCAGTATAAGTAAATTATTTACATCAGTTTTAACACAATCAAGCTGGTTTTAGAAAAGGGTACTCAATTTTAGATTATATTTTACCGTTAATTCAATTAGTGAAATATTGAGACACAAAAAAGTAAATTATTTTGTATATTCATTGATTTTTGTAGGCTTTCTATTTAGACTGAAGAGTTAGACTATGGGAAAAGTTACTAAATCGAAGTGCTAAAGGCACTGGATTTGTTCGACATAGAAAACATGCTGTGCTTCGGTCGCTTAAGGGTGTATCAGTTGATGAAATTTGAAAGAATCCATCAAGTGGTAGGGGTAACTAATTTTACTAAATTATCCATTAATTACGGATAATATTGATATATTTTGTAAGAGAAGCATCAAATGTACAGATATAAAAGTGGAAATATGAAACACTGGACAAAAAAGACATTTAGAAAGAAATGAAAACATTGATCCTAACCTTGAAATAGCCTTCCGAACGTCAGTCGAAACACATTATTATAGTACTTTTTTCATAAATCAAAATATTGATATAGGATGTCCATATAACATTTTACAATGTCTTAGGGTGAATCACACAATAAGTATTTCCAAAATGTAAATATGATTATTTATCACAACACAAACATCACATGATTTTACTTTAATTTTTATCTAAAGAGCCTGTTGCAATCTTTCCTTCTTACCACATAAATAGAAAATACAATAAAAAATAAAAAAAATCCATCGGGCTCCTGTAATATAAACTGTGAGTTAAAACGAGATTTTCGTAGGACTTGCTAAACAACTATCACATTTTAATTATTATTCGAAGTAGAAAGATAGGGGACTGAAATAACAAATTTGAAATAACAATTTAATGATATCGCTAAACAATATTTGGTTCAATATAATATAATATACATACAAATATGTTATAACAAAGATGTTTGTGTATACTACAAGAACTATTTTGCATGAGCGTATCGTGCTTTCGCCTGTGCTTCGCCTCGCATAGGTAGTAAAAACCCAAACCGCCAAGGTAGAGTCCCCCGCGAATCCTCCGAGATTATTCATTCATGAAAGGTCGAGGTGTTCCGAATGAAATGGCTGAGATTAGCGGCTTCATGGCTGACTTGTATGAATCGAAAGTCTTGATTGGTTTCATGTAATGATTAGAACTCTTTAGAGGGTACATGTAAGTATTTAAAAGTGACATAGTATTGTAAGTCTATTATTATACATACATATGACAGTACAAACAAGATACAATGTCATGAATTCAACTAAATACAGTAGCTTCACACACTAACCATGATTAAACCACAGCTGTGACGTCATTCCGTTGTGTTCACAGTACCGTATATCTAATAAGGTACAGATAACCGTCCAATATTAAGATTACTCGTCCAATATTTGATGTGTTAGGACATTATTTGATGTGTAAGTCTAATATTAGACTACATGCTAGATGTTGTCCAAACACATCAGATAATTTACGCGTACCCCTAATAGTGAACGATTACCTGTTCGATGAAAAAAGCAAACGAACGAGTGAAGTTATTTATTGATTCATTTATTGAACAAAAATTGTCAAATAAAATAAAAATTGTAAATTCAGGGCTGAGTTCAGTTACCGCGAACGTTACAGAACGTTCCGTAACGATACATTCGGAACTCCTCGGCCATATATTTGTTTACTACAACACCGATAGTTTCAAAATAGCGTCTAAATATGTCCGAGATTATTCGCAGCAAATAGACGAGGAGTTCCGAATGTATCGTTACGGAACGTTCTGTAACGTTTGCGGTAACTGAACTCAGCCCTGTACTCATTCCCCTTCGAAATGAAGACGTTAATAATAATAATGTAATTCCTGTTCACATTTTGTCAACGTTGCACTGTCGTTCTGAAAATTAAAAATTAGACCCAAACTAGATTTTAAGCACATTTAACTCATACTCTGTCTAACACTGTTAACCATTTCTTGCTAAAGATTCAACAAATTAGGTTTTGTCTTCCAATATAACACGTAAGATAAAAACAAAAAAAGCGTTCTTTAGAATTAGTTGCAGAACGGATCATGTAATTCGTCATCAGCCTAGAAAAGTTTTATTTTAAATAAAAGTGACTGTGAATTTCGCATGCTGTGACCTTGGCGTCATTCAGTGTTTTATTGAGCAATGGCATAGAGAATATTACAGCAGAAATAATATATTCGTGCACTAGACAACATAAACATTGCAAATATTTAGCGTTACCAAAATGACATAGAAACATCGCTAGAACTACACTTATAACCGTTAAAGCCCCTATATCAAAAGTAACACTTTTTTATTGTAAACAAAAATATAGACATTTATCTATTTCAAACAACTCTAATGAACAAGATATTTTAAATAATGAAAATAATGCTTAGACATGTTCATGTTATTTATTGTATTTCAAAGCGAAAGTAGATAGAAACCGAAAGTAGAATTCGGTTGTCAATACTCGAAACAATAGTTTTGATCACAAAATGCTAAGATAATGTCTTATTAGAGAAAAAACTTACTTCGTATTACATAATTAAGCCTTTAAACTATTTTGGATCAGGTGTATTAAACATCACTGTTTACATAAATATAGCGTGCTCTTATAAAAGTACCCCACTTTTTTTAAGAATTTGACACTTTGTCAAAGTCAAATTTAGAAAGCAGAATGTTTTGAAATGTTAATTGTGTCTCTAATGCATGGTATATTCTGATTAATTCATGTTCTGAAAACAGTTTTCAAGTCTACTGTTAATGAATATATCTTTATATAGTGGCTTTAAAAAAGATGACCAATAGACATTATCTAGAATTCGAATATTTAGGGTTTCCGATACGGTACAACGTAACTTGCACGATAAAAAACAGGCACAAAATCTATAGGATTTTATCCCTGTTTCATGCTTTTACCAATTATTAGTTCAAATTACGTCTTATGCACAACGGCCTCTCTCCGTAATCAAATAATCATAGGTTTGAGCCTTGAACCGAACATAGATTAGTGTGTGAAAAGAAGGGCAGACATGTTGCTTACGAAAGATGTATATAATATGCATATGTGAATTAACTGAACCTTTGAACGTTACGTCAGTGAAACATTATTTACGGGATATTTAGGCTCAGGCTCAGGTCTCCATGTGACCATTGTTCACATAATATATTTTGCATATATATAAACTTACCGATGACCTGTTGCTTCAATATTAGTTTCTCATCAAGTTCATTAGAAACTAGCCCTGTTTCAGACTGTGCCTGACATCGATTCTTGGACATGACTGGAATCAGTTGATAATCCATTTTTTGTATGCATGCCAATTGTAGTAATGTATTTATATCCATTTATTAAAGATTTCCGAATAATAAACAGTTTATCCATTAGAAAAACGAACTAAAATTCCAATGATCAATTAGGTTTTACAAAAAAGTTACACTTGTATAATGTACCCGACTAAATAAAGAACAGAAACGAAATGAATAACTACTGTCATAACCACAGGGAATTGTCAAGTTACCTCCCTTTGATTTTTCAAACATACCTTTAATATACTTATATACAAGGGGTACAACTGCATTTACTTGACTACTTCATCTAGATTGATTATCTTGTGACTAACAAAAAGTACTGATACCCTGGCGGCACTTTAACGAAACGATTAAATCGATTAAACATAACTCTTCGAGCTATGAATATTAAATGTTTCATAGCGCCGACCATACGATTGAATTATCAAAATATAAAAAACAGGACAAAAATCTCAACTCGGACAAGTTTGTGCACAGATGAAATCGACAAATCTCGAGGAAAATCGCTTCATTTTCATATTTCATAATAACATATTTACCCCAATCAAAGAAAATATTATAGAAAACAATATTATTGAATAAAAATGTAATAAATATAACTCTCCACCTTGACAGAAACACTTGCGAGCCATAAAAAGCGAACTTGACAAACTCTATTCGATAATCAGATGTTGTAGCCGGTATCCTTAATTTATTCAAGAAACTTGTAAGAAACTTTTTGATTGGTTAATTTTGCAAACGAAAAATCGCCAAGACTTCCGACTAATTCACTGTATCAAATTTGGAAGATTTCGTCTTTTTCGCAGTATTTTGGTTGTCTCGTTTGAAAGTAGGAAAACCCCGTACGGTTCGTCGAATCAGAAATTGTTTAACTAATTAGATTATTATGTTTGTGACGTATTAGTGAAAATGGTTGTGAGAATAATTTTTTTAAGATTAAATCAGATAAAAAGTGCACATATATTCGTTTTGTTTCATGACAGGTGATAACTGGCACGATGTTTTGTAGTTTTATAACTAGTGAAGCGAGAAACACAATATAACACGGAGTAAATCATGCTGAAATCGACGTAACATTGAAATTTTGTCAATTTTCATTCTGTTCAACTGTGCACAAACTTGTCCGAGTTGAGATTTTTGTGCTGTTTTTTATGTTTTTGATAATGTAATCGTATTAATGGTCTGCGCTTTGAAAGATTAAACATTCATAGCTGGAAGAGTAATGTTTAATCGATTTAATCGTGTGGTAAAGTGCTACCAGGGTATCAGTATTTTTGTGAGTCACAAAATAATAAATCTAGATGAAGTGGTCTAGTAAACGCAGTTGTACCCCTTGTATATATGTATATAAAGGTATGTTTGAAAAATCAAAGGGAGGTAACTTGACAATACCCTGTGGTCATAACTACACAAAGGTTTACTTGTGAAAATATCTGCACGAAAATCTCGCGAACAGACAATTGATTAAATTGTCGGACTGAAGGGGCACCAAATGGGAATAGTTAATAGGTTCTATATTTATTTAAATTCTATAGATATATATAATATATGATTTAATTGTATGATTTTAATCGTTATTTTGTAGTAGGTATCAATTAAAATTGAGTTTGTATAATAATAATAATAATATGTAGGTGTAATGTGATTTAAGTAAGATATTAACGCGCCTCAGCTATCCAATATCTAACATATTGGACAGCTCTCGTGGTATTTCCCTTTCCTGAGATCATTGAATGTGCTTAATGTTTCATCAGCCACTTTCATCTGTACACGAAGACCAAGAGACACACTAAATGGTAAGTTTCGACGCAGACAATTGATGTGTATTAGACATTGAGCCAGTATATGACATTGCTCCCCCCAGGGGGAATTTTCAAGGGTATGATTTTCTTAACCCATATGGTGGTAGGCATTAACTGATAAAAGTTTGCAAAGTTCTGTTACAGAGTTATGGGACTTTGAAATATCGCCCATTCTCATTTTCTGGTCAAAACCATAATAGACATTGAGCCCGTATATGACATTGCTCCCACATGGAAAATTTTCAAGGGTACGATTTTTTAACCCATATAGTGGTAGGCATTCACTGATAAAAGTTTACAAAGTTCTGTTTGGGCTTTACAGAGTTATGGCACTTTGGAATATCGCTCATTCTCATTTTCCGGCTAAAACCATAAGTTCTTTTAAAGCCAGTATATGACATTGCTCCTTCCTGGGAGTAATTATCTATGGTATGATTTTTTAAACCCACATGGTAGTAGCAATTCACTGATACAAATTTGCAATGTTCTGTTGGGGCTTTACAGAGTTATGGAACTTTGAACTACATGACCCCTTATGGCCATTTTCTATGCCAAAAAGATCTTTTTACTAAGTTTACATCCATATAGACATTGAAAAGTTTTGAAACTTACCTTTTTGTCAATAAAAATAAGTCATCATGTTAAACTATGTAACCCATTACTCCAAATTAATAGCGATATGTAATCTAGCAGTATTTTTTTTATATCTACTTCCCTTAGTTTTCATTGGGGCATTTTCTTAGTTTTCAGTCTTAGTCCTGCAGAATATGAGATAAACCGTGCACTTGAGTTCCCATAATTCTTTTGCAGTATCTATATCTTTGATTGGTGCTGAATAAGAATCGAGTGATGACACAGTGTCTGCATCCATGTTTGTAGGGTGTAGCTATCACATATTGTACGATTATATTGAACTGTCCGATTGCATAATTACACGGTTATTGCACTCTGTATATATTATTTTCCGCGATCTATATATAGAAATTTGCAGTAAAAATTACAAAGTGTAAGTTAATTTAGTGTCCATATCTCATCTGACTGAATGGACGTACGGTTAAAGTGCTTTGCAACTTTTAAAAACATCTATTTTTGACAGAAGTGCGAGTCTGAAGCTAAATATATCATTTTTTTTATTTTTTTTTCTTCGTTTTTTTTTTCGTTTTACGTCAATCTTATTCAGTACCTTTTGGACATTATTCAGAAATAAAACACTTTGGAACAAACAAAATAAAAATCATTCAATTTTACTGACAGTGTCGGTCGTGCTACTGTCATCATCACTTAAAGAGATACCACCAAATTTATAACAAATGCTTCCTTCATGCTAAAAGGGGATGTGTTTTACGCAATGAGCAAAACAGAGATAAAAATAAGTTTTGATCGGGATTCGAACCCACGATAAAAAGATTTGTAGTTTGACGGTCTCCCCACTCGGCCACACAAACTACGATACGTAATGCAAATAAAATATAATACATAATAGACATTTACAACCTAATCCGAAGTTGAATATGAAATCTAAAGTTGAATAAGTACGGGGGTTTGCTCAAACAAATTTTGGTAATTACACATTAAGCCTTACAGTTGCGTATCAAGTGTACATATGATTTGGGTGTAACTATGAATGAGTTTAAATTCGTGTGCTGCACTTATTTACAGACAAAGATAATTCGGGATTACTTGATACTAAAATGAGGTTTTTATAAGGTTGTGAACGTTTGTATTTGTAATCATACGCAACAAATTGTATTAAAGCTATGAGTAATTTTTTATAAAGTTCTCTTTAAAACTGACTGATGAATTCTAGAGGTACGCTTTTTTAGATCGCCAAATTTCCAAGTCATGTAAAAATTTTCGAGCTCAGGAATCCGATACTTTTGTAAGATTCCAATACCGCAATTATATGTCCTGCGTATTCACGACGTTTACGTATAATTTTGTTTTAGGAGCAGTGGTCCAGTGGTAGGACGCGCGCTAAGGGATCGAGAGGTCACGGGTTCGATCCCCGCCACGGGCACTGCTTATTTCCTTTAGCAAGAAATTAACCTAAAATTGTTCCACTCCACCCAGGAGTAAATGGGTACTGTGAGGGATCGCCTGCCTGAGGGTGATTTCAGTGACCAGAAGTTATAGTACAAGATTGTTAAGTGGGCTGAACATGTAGATGGAAGCAGACTTTAAACCGCACTTTAACTTTTAACTTTTATTTTAAACACTTCGGGCACAAACTTGTATGTTTCTGGACGAACAGTGCAGTGGTATATGGTGTAATTATCGGTCCTCAATTGGGGTACAATTTGTCACCTAAAAGATAAAAAGTATCAGGAAAGTTCAAATTCGTTCCAATCCGTCTCATTTAGAATTACATGAACACCATGTGTCTCCACATGTGTATGGATGGCATAATAACATTTTTCTCGCACATTAGTTGGCCATTTGATTTAATTATGGCGTGAATATAAGACTTAAAGTTTTGATTTCGTTTTCCAACGCTGCAACAATAAAACACGAACATGGCTGACAACAGATTCTACGTAGGATAATACCTCAACAATAGAATACAAAATTGTATGCAATTACACACGGTTCTGCTTGGATAACATGGTCTTAGTTCTTTAAAGTTCATGTAATTAGGTAGATTAAAGAGAGATTCCTGTGTATTACCTGTGATTTTACAGAAATGTCAACAAATGCGTGTCTTACTCTTAAACAAATTAACACCATACCTTAGCAGCCGTAAAAAGTACATTAGGTAATAATATTTTTCTTTGTGTTCTGGTGGTGGTTTAAGAATGAAGGAGCTTTCTTTTCTCCAATTTTAACATGAGAAACACATATTGAATACAGTAACATCATTTTATGTCGAATAAATGTTATCATATGTTCATTTACATGTGACACGGACGTAAAACACAGATAAATTAATTATGAATGGTTAAGTTAAATGATAATATCAATTTAAAGGTATCATCAATGGGAAATGCCCCTTTTGAAATCACATTATATACGCCCATGCTTCATGTAAGTTACGATACACATACATACAGACGGGCGATCGTGATAACTACACAACAGCGCTGTTGACCATGAATAGTATATAAACACAGTATTGACTAGTTTGAGAAAACCCCTCACATTTTACAATTGTAGATTTCAAATTACGATTCGGATTAGGTTGTAAATGTGTAATACTATGTGCTGACAATACGCTCTACGTGAACTACCGAAATTAACCGAGTATTAAATATACCGTGTAATGTGACGCTTTAATTTATGCAATCGGACAGTTCAATATAATCGTACAATAATATGACCTTATCGAAGATGATTTGCAAATGCAGATGTATACAAATTAGGTCTTAAAGTATGGGAAAGTGTTGTTTTTTTCCGAGTTGGATATCCAAATTCAATTCTTGCAGATCGTGACCTTTCGTGATGGTCCAAAACACCCAGTAAGTCTGATAATCATGGCGTTACAGAATTGAAATTCCTGCTCGCCTTCAATAACCAATTATCCTATAAACATTCATACAAAATCTAGTTGTCAAACATGCATGCAAGGTCTCATTGTCATATTTATGATTCTGAAAAGTTGAAAAACAAAAGATATTATTGAACATGCTTGCAATAGATTTATGTATATGACATTCCTTAATGCTGGCATTGTTGTTATATATTTATATACCTGCCTAGAACGTTCTATCTAATTTTGAGTATATTAATTTTTGGAAACGATGAGCAAATGAATAAGGTTGCCACATGTAGTTGCATGAATTTTTTGCCCGCGTTAACAATGTTAAGAGGTCAAAATCTGCACGAAAAATTAAGACTTTCCAGCTACAATTTACGACTATTGTCATGAAGTACATGTATATCAATCAAATAGATGCTGAAATTAGATCAATGATAGGATGTTTTTTATGATAAGGAACGCTATTGAATTCAGTAGCTTTAATTTTACAATCAATTTTACGATGTACTATTCAAATTAGTTTATTGTTCTTCCTTTTTTTGGTCTGGCGTAAAGGCACACCACTTCAAAATGTTATAATGAGCTGAAAACACCCGTGTGCGTAGGCTACACGGTAATAAGTAACACATACATGTAATAAACATTCATTATATATTAATACATTGATTAGGTGTGATATATGGAAGGTCTTATAATGTGGACATTCTGGACATTGAAATCCAACCGAACATGAATTGGGTCGTAATTGACATATTACTTGACTGAATTTTATTTCCGGGAAAATTGAGTTTGAAGTACTTAAACTTGAACAAAAAAAATCACTTGAAAAACAGTTCATTTGAAAACCCTTATTTACGCAATATTATTATATATGCAAATCATCTGATCATGCTGAATGTGGTGTTATATGATAGCTAGACCCAATAAACATGGGTGCAGACACATATTTTAAAATCATGATTGGTTATCGTGTTATTAGCAGACAGTGGAATTTCGATTATGGCGGACCAAATTTGCATATTATGCTAATTGTTCAAGGATGACTGGATGTCATCACTATATTTCTTAGTCAGCTCTGTTCAAAGGTATAGAAGCTGAATCAAAATTATCAAGGCATCAACTGAATGCTAGACAATGACATAAATATTCATGACACCATGTGCATGTTATGTTGAGGCAAAATCCTACAAAATTTATCTTATTTGAATATTTTGCATATCTTTAGAGCATCATTAACTGATTTAATGTAATTATTTGATATAAATGTATTTAATATATATACAAAATTAGCATAACATAAACAAATTTTACACAAAATCTCAATGTAAAAGCTAAAGACGTTGATTTGTATAGCAAAGCCGAATATTGTATTTCGTAAAATACATAATTTGCATAAATTTCCATATTTAAATGATCTGATCAAGCTGATATTAGTACCACGTAATAGATAGACCATGAAAACATTGGTATGGATACATATTTCAACTTCGTATCTAAGATGGTAATTGAGTTATTAGCGATAAACGGAATTTCTATAATGACGGACTTAATTTGCATATTATGCAAATTGCTCAATGATGATAGGGTGTCATCATTCGGATTCTTATTCAGCACCTTTCAAAGATATAGAAACTGCGAAAAAATTATGGGAACTCAAGTGCACGGTTTATCTCATATTCTGCAGGACTAAGACTGAAAACTAAGAAAATGTCCCGATGAAAATAAAGGGAAGTAAATATAAAAAAAATACTGCTAGATTACATATCGCTTTAATTTGCAGTAATGGTTTACGTAGTTTAACATGATGACTTATTTTTATTGACAAAAAGGTAAGGAGACAAATCTTTTCAATGTCTATTTGGATGTAAACTTAGTAAAAAGATCTTTTTGGCATAGAAAATGGCCATAGGGGGGTCATGTAGTTCAAAGTCCCATAACTCTGTAAAGCCCAAACAGAACTTTGCAAACTTGTATCAGTGAATTGCTACTACCATGTGGGTTTAAAAAATCAAACCATAGATAATTACTCCCAGGAAGGAGCAATGTCATATACTGGCTTTAAAAGCACTTATGGTTTTAACCGGAAAATGAGAATGAGCGATATTTCCAAGTACCATACCTCTGTAAAGCCCCAACAGAACTTTGCAAATTTTATCAGTGAATGCCTACCACCATATGGGTTAAGAAAATCATACCCTTGAAAATTCCCCCGGGGGGAGCAAAAGTGTATCTAGCTCACGGCCTATATAAGGTCGCTACTGCATGTTTCCGTATAAGGATACGTATCCGTAAGATTTTTTACGGAGACCTATGTCTGGTAATCGTATACGTTGATCCCATTTTTTCTTGCGTGAACAAATCTTGAAAAAAACATGTAAGTTGTGGAGGAATATCAACAATTTTTGTAAATTTGTATCTCTCTGATTCATGCCAGAAAAGTTTGATCCAATAGGAGTGTGGTAGGAACGGGCCATTAAAACATTATATCACGCCGCAAATTACACGTAATTTACTATCATCGAGCCAAAAAATTCGAGTTTCTAGAACGAGAAGTTTAAAGTTGATATTAAACTGAACAAAGAACAATTTGGGTATGATTCATCTCTAATTGAAGAACACACCTTTTAGAAAACAACAAGAAATATAATTAGCTTTCCTTTCATTTTGTTTAAAGCCGTCCGCATGTTATCCGTATCCGGTTAAAGAAAGTGGCTAGCACAACTTTAATCGATTGATTTTAAAACATACATGTATAACATTGTATTTAATTAGCTATTTGATTTTGATTATTTTATAGCTAATCTGTACAACCAAAATAATGCCTTATCAGACTTTTTGTACGGGATAGTTTACACTTTTAACTACGGTATTTAGATTTAGTTGAATTTATTTAAAATAGGTTTGCAAGCAATACAGCTGATGACATTAATATCATTTTGAAGGCGTACATGATAATTCAAACAAAAAAAGGGTGCTCGACAAAGTCCCAAATCATTGAATGTTTATTTCAGTACATAAGAGACTCTTTAGATTGATAACAATTGTATTCATACTCGTTTAAATTTTAAATACATGCCGCTAATGTGAACATAACATTTATGAAGATAGGCTGTAGACAGTTTTATTACAGCCACATATTTATGGGTGATATATAATAATAAGATAATAATATCCATAAAACTTTCTTTAAACGCTATATAAAATTTATTAGACAAGTGAAAAATTGTAAAACCATTTTACATTTTAAGTTAAGTTTAAAAATTGGTTCATATCTTAAATAAGGGGGGGGTCTATTCATGAGAGCACACTTTATTCATGATTTATCATCATTAAACATACTGAATCCAAAATAGTTTAAAGAACTCATTACACAATTTGAGGAATTTTTGTTTATGAGACTTAATCCTAAACAATTTATGATTAAACCTATTGTTTTAAGTATTTACATTCAAATTCTCTTTTTAGTTTTGGTTTAATTTCACTTTCAAAATGCATGAAGTAAACAAAGTGAAATTTTCTCAGTTACAAATCATCTTAAGATATTCAGCACCTAAGTTACAGTTATAACGTATATGTTTGATTATATTGTCTCGTCCATGTGCAGTGTTAGTCTTGATATAGAGACTTTCAAGCATATTTTATTGACAAATCAACATATACAATTTACAATGAACATTAAAACTCTTAATGATAACTTTTTGAAGCAGGTCTGCGTAAATCAGTAAAATGATGCTCATGTATATACGCATCATTTTATTCACCTATTGAGCGGACAAATCTATCGCTTTAAGTACAAAAATGCACATAACCTGTATGTTCTAACGTTAACTTCTGCAATATAAATAGTTTTTCGGAAATTAAAGTGACATAGTTTAGAATGTATTTTCTGAAAGTCGATATTATGTATTAAATAAAGAATGTGACGTTAACTCACCTGTTTTATGGGAGAGAGAGGGGGTATTATTACTGTCAAAGACGATATCAGATTAGATATTCCTTACAACAGCACGAAAATGGCAGAGGTAAGTAGAACTTTTACTGATATTTGTTATGTTAATCATGTGTTGATTCTAAATATATATTATATATGCTTTTCATTGTATTGAATTTTGAATTTTAACAATACGTTTGTAAATTATATGATGTTTTAAGCGCAATTAACTTATTTCATGTCGAAACTTGTCCAACAATATCTAGCGGTTTAAATAAATTCTTAATAATTTAGCTTAATAACTTAAAATGACAACATTGCGAATTTCACCCAATGTTAAAGGAGTGAGAGCTATTTAACTAAAGGTATATACCGTACAGTAGTACGTACCGACGGTATTCTAATAAAATTGAAAATGGTTGTTCCTAATATAAAATACCATTGATATTTGGTTCATATTCGAATGAACAAATCAACTACGCAATCATGAGTGCAACGTAATAATTATTTAAGTAAAATAGATATAGCATCTCAACTTGTTGCTGGTTCGGTGTTTCGTGCAAGAGTTATCATTGGCTAAAATATGCACAATGAACGGTAGAGATCCCAAGTTTTACATAGTTAAATAAAGAAATATAAAATGAAATCATCCCTAAAACTGTAATTAAAAGAAGATTTATATTGAAATGTGGCATCAATCAATTCAACGTCCTCTAAACTGATTAAATCAAACCATGAAGTCAAAATTGGTCCTGCATCTGGCATCACACGTTTCCATAATAAATAAGAAAATGATATTTTTTTTCTTAAACCATACAGCCTAGAGCTTCTACATATGGCGTGTGTCATCACTTTAAATTCCTTTGCGAAATTCTTTAAAGCTGTGCTCCTGTTGTTAAAATATGACCCTTTCTAATAAACACAGTTTCCATACAGCAAAATACTAAGGTTTTAAAATAATAAGTGTTAGATGTTCTTAAAATCTAGTTCTCAGGTTAGCGGCCCAATGTTCTTGGAAATGGTCACATAGTCAAAGTTAGACTTAGAAAGCAAAATAGACTGAAACGTTTATTGTGTCTATTAAGCATGATATATTTTTATAAATTAAATACGGCCCGGCAATAAGTGTGCAAAGCCCGACTATGGCACATTAATGTTTGATTGTTTTGTGCTCTTGAGTAATAATTTACTTGCCTGTTCCCATTCTTATAACCCCGACTTTTGATTACGTGTCATTTTGTATTTATTGCTCTAGCTAAAATCAAGTTTCTGTTTGTCCAAGTGGACAAATGGAGTCTATGAGCGGTTAGATCGTCTTACGCAGTTCAGAAATACTTATTGTGCTTATTTATAATATTCTAGTGTCCCGAACGAATTACGGGTTCTAATCCAAAACCTTTCCATGAAAATTTGACAATAAGGTCAATTTTCCTCAATTCATAAGGAATATGAATAAGTTGCACACAATATAAAAATTTTCATAGTATGAGAAATTCAAATATTAAGATCTTTTTGGTTATTTACAAATCGATTATCGATGTAGAAAGCTAAAATTTATACATGCGGATAAACTCTGATACAGATGATACACGCATATTTTTAAATCATCGTTAATAAATTTCACTTTTTCGTTTCAGCAACCAACGTCAAGTATGTCAGATGTAAGTTTGTTGATTTATTTCTTTGTTAATAAAATCTTAGAGTTATTAAGAAACATCACAATAAAAATAACACTCTGATAATTGCATAGTTAGGCAACTGAGTCAATACTTATGAATTACACCAAACTCATTCTGTCTATCGGTTTAACATACTTTTGATGTATTAATCTACATGTATATAATTTTGTGTATTTTATAACATTCAGTGGTATCATTTAACTACAAAATACCTTTATAGGATATGGAAAAAAACCATTTAAAATAACAAACAAAATACCGGATCTATAGTACATATTTTATACACGTCAGTGGATTACTTTATAAAAATTATTAAATCATCATTAAAGTGTGTGTTTATTTAAAAATAAATTTCTGATTTATCTATTTCACTCATATTATTTGAGATCATATTTCATTTGACTACGTATTCTACATCCAATTACATTTTATAGTAAAGTTAAGTATTTATATGTTTTGCTTAAGCAAATTACAACATGTTTCATGACAACATAGGAAAGCATACAAATATAAATAAATTATGACAAAAAACAATTTCCCAAAACACAGATTTATAAAGAAACAGAGGGTACTCGTATGTTGATGGAAGATCGATTAATGCTTCACCAAGTGAACCCATAAATGGCTAGCCAATGGGAAAAATCTTTTACTGGTCTTACGTGTTGAAATAATCATAATTTGAAACTGGTCAATTGTTCAATGTTTTATATTCTGACGTGCAAGTTGCTTTTTTATTCTTCCTCCTGAGAGAAACTATAGGAGGTCATATTTTCATCAATTAATGATGGAACAGATTGGACCGTTCTGTTCTGTTTTGATCTATCAAATAGTGATACAACATTTTATGGTAAAGCATGACATAACTCTAGATCTATATTTTATACTGTGTTACAGAATGATGCCAAGAATGAGAAAAATGCTTCAGACAATCAAGCAGTTGTTAAAATTAAATATGCGGAAACAGATCCGGATGAATTTTGTACCAAGACATGTCCCGCAGACTTGACACTCAAAATAGAAGACAAATCATTACTGGTAAGCAAGTCATTTTTAGCAAACGCCTCTCCTGTCTTTGATGCAATGCTATCAGTAGAGTTTAGAGAGAAAGATACACAGACCATTACATTGCCAGGGAAGAAATTCAATGATTTTGTTGAATTTATGCGATGTATGAACCCACGCAGTCCTAAACCGGTAACTGTGGATAATGTCTATGATGTTCTTCCTCTTGCACATGAGTATGAAGTTAAGCATTTGTTGACATCCTGTGAGACAATCTTGGTAAAATTGTCTGAAAATGCTGCAGATGAATTATACAGTATTCTCAAAATAGCTACAGTGTATGACATGAAAGACTTAACATCAAAATGCATTAAATTAGCAGCAGACAGACCACTTGGCGAAATCGAAGAGGCTGGAAAAACACATGAATTAGATACAAATACAATCAATACAGTAAAGCTACAAATGTTGACCAATTTGACAACAAAGCACAATGATATCTTTGTTCATATTACCACATCTGAAGCTTTGTACAGAGTACTTGGTATTCAGTCTAAACAGCAAAAGTTGGTGACAGCGTTTAAAAATGGTAAAGTCCTCGGTGATTTCAGAAAATTGCAGCTAACCACTGCTTTCAGCGAATCAGTAGATATGTGTATTGATGGCAATACATACTCTATAGTAATAGAAAGGTCCAGGACAAATGCAATTGGAAAGCTTCTTGACAGTAATAGGTTGATTCGTTTAAAAACTGAATGTAAATCTGTTCGAGATCCCACTGCTCAATTTGTAAGTGGTATATACATAAAAAACTGGATGGACCAAAAGAAAGACATGTATCAGGAGAAGGTTTTGGCCTCAAATTCGGATTCAATGCTACTTAATGTAGATGTTGATTATCTGTCAGACCAAACTAATGGTTACATAAAAGAAGGAATGTTATTTGATGTAGAGTTGTTCTTGTTTATTGTGAACGAGTAATTACAATATTGAATTGAGAGCCAACAAGTTACGTTTAATCTATCCCCGATGCTGACAAAGCCTTTCGTTAAGCTCAGCTTGCAACTGAAAGTGAAACAATTTGATTTATATCAACGTTTGTTTGTTGGTTTATGATTCAGAAATGTTAAGCTTATTTCATCAGGTTTTAGTTATTTAGTAATATGCAAAAAGACATGTATTGCCCATGAGAAAGAAGTTAAACAACAAAGTTTAGTATTTATCTAAGGTATATGTAATTACAACTGGCAAAACAAATGTCATTTTGTTGTTATATAAGATATGCTCATTGTAATAAATGTATATTAGGCATCACTGGTGTGAATAAAAGTTGGGTTTTGTTCTTTCAATTCTGTCATCAAGTTATTTATTACGCAGTGGCCTCCAAAAGTTCTTTGAAAAATAAACTGAGAGAAAAAAAACTGATCTTACAGTCATACAATAAGTAACTTTATTGTTACTAGACGTATTTTAGCAACGTAGGAATCACTTTTTGATGATAATAAATGCTAATCTTTAAATTTGCTAAGATCACTCTTTTCGTATCGGTAAATGTGAATGGGCTTCCCCCCGAATTCAAAATTGTTTTTTTTCAAGGACTTTTGTAGAGTGAAACAGATGTAAAGACCATTTATATAATATACAAAAGAGTCTACAATTAAAGCACACATATCCATTATTTGCAAGCGTACGATTAGAATAAAAAAACTGTATGATACAGTTATATGCACATATAATAAATCATAAATAGTAATGAACCAAAACATAAGAATGTGGTTATTCAAACTTGAACATAGTAACATTATACATGGAATAGACAGTTTGAAACAAGAAAAATTACATGGATTGACAATGAGATCGCCCACGACTCATTTCATCTTATTTGAGTAGCTAATGGATGCAATGCGTAACTTCATTACCTCAAAAACCAGTAGTAACAAACCCTCACAGTATTCTTAGTTGGTAGTTCAACTGACTACGAATTCATGGGCCGATGGATCGAATTGCGGGCTGTACTTGAGTACCACTGTGACGTTATGTCACGAAACATTTTCTACGGGTTTTCTCTCGCTTGCCTATGTACCATGTAGGGAAGTTATAATCCAGTGTAGAGAGTGTGTGCCTTATATTGTCCGATTATATTGAACTCTCCGATTGCATAAATTAAAACGTCACATTACACGGTATATTTAATACTCGGATAATTTCGGTAGTTCACGTAAAACGTATTGTCTACACATAACATTTATGTATTATATCTTATTTGCAATACATATCGTAGTTTGTGTGGCCGAGTGGGGAGACGATCAGACTACAAATCTTTTTATCGTGGGTTGAATCCCGATAGAAACTTATTTTTATCTCTTTTTTCTCATTTAAATCATGGGCGGATTGCGTAAAACACATTGCCCCAGTACATCATGAAACTTGTAGAAGTCTTTCTTATAAATTTGGTGGCATCTCTTTAAGTGATGATGACAGTAGCACAACCGACACAGTCAGTAAAATTGAGTGATTTACATAGTTTGTTTTGAAGTGTTTTATTTGTACGTCCAAAAATTACTGAATAAAACCGATGTAAAACAAACAAAAATACAAAACGAAGAACAAAAAAATAAATAAAAATAAATGACATATTTAGCTTTAGACTGGCACTTCCTTTAAAAACAGATGTTTAGTAGCATTGGACTTTAACCGTACGACCATTCAACAAGATGAGATATCGACACTAAATTAACATACATATGGTAATTTTTACTGCAATTTTCTATATATAGAACGCGGAAAATAATATATACTGTGTGTGATAACCGTGTAATTATGCAATCGGACAGTTCAATATGATCGTACAATACTAGGTTACACATTGGACTAGTCGCATTACCGCCGTAATAGGACTGAAAAATGTTGAAAGCGGTATTTAATTAGACAATTTACGTTTAAGTACATGGTGAAAACATTTAGATATGTTTTCTATTGAAATATAGACTATGAAATGGTGTAACTACAATTAAAGTGATCATAACAAGTTAACAAGTTTATTCAACGAGGCTACACATTTGGTTAAATCAATCTTTTTTCAATTCTGTTAAGATTTTGGCATAAATTCAAAATATTAAGCAGTTATGCACAAACGTGCTTTTTTGTCGTCATTTACATGTAAATTACATTTCTATAGTTGGTTGTATATGATAAAAAATAGGCACGAGTTTTGTGTTCTAAAATTAAATATTGAGTGCTTAGGTACGAGTTATTTAATAAGTATACCAAAACTAGTGTATATAACACGTATATCCAATTAACATATTAAAAGAAAGGTAAAATATGATAGGCCTACAAAGTCACACATCGAGTCTGAAGTATACTATGCAAAAGTTATAACGCAAATAGGTACAAAAAATAAGTATTATCAAAAGTTTTCATGCAAATAATATGGAATTTTACACGATATTAGAACAACCACTTGTCAACCAATAATAACAATACTTTATGTAACAATTGTTAAAAAGAAAATATTTCCGGAATCAAAAGCCCATTAGGAGGAATAAAGTTAAAAGAAATGATAATGAGTGTGAGTCCCATTTGATTTTACGTCACTGCAAAATACCTGCATCTTATAGACACAATAAGACGTCGAACAAAACGCCATCTGATTAAAACCCGATCTAAAATTTAGCCTACTCGCTAATTTAGATCTGGGTCACATTCAGGTGACCTTTTCTCATCATAATATTGATGACGAAATTGTTATGATCAGTAACTTATTTAAATCGTCTACGTAATGCAATTTGAAATGAGCCGTCCAATCGCATACTGTGAATAATACAGTTTTTAAATTAGATCGGAACCTTTGGTCTTATAATAGAAATAATGAAATCAAAATGTTATAGTGTTTCGTCTAGATGAAAGCTACGCCTTGATTGGTCGACATAAAGGTCACCTCGAGAGCATCTATTGAGACCTTAGAGCTCCTGTACGACAACGTTCTCCAGGATATCTGTTTAGTGTTAACGGAGATTGTACAAAACGTAGTAAGATGTTTGTCCATTCCTCATGTAAATCAATATTTAATTCTTGTAACGTCACATACTCTACCGGACGTTGACGTATACATGCGTCTGTCAAACTCGTCCCAAAAATGTTCAAATGGATTTTTGTCTACTGAAAAAACGATGGCTACTCTTAAATGTCAATGTAATTAGCAATGAGAAATTTAATTGTTGCCTGGACGGCATGTTGTCTGGGGTATCTGATTAGATAAGTAGGTCATGACGTCCGTTGACATATCATATACAACAATTAAAAGCACATATTTATACAATAACACAAAAAATCAACAATGTATTGCTTATCACTGACAATTGGAATGATACAAATTATGTAATTTTGCATACATGATATATTATTAGATCAATAATGAAACATAGATAGGAAAGACAGAAACACATGATTGTGACAAAGAATAGCAAGAACAAAGTTCATGAATTGACAATGATAACATCCACATCTATTTTCAACCTGTTGTAGTGGCTAATGGTCACTTGTCAGAATGTATAATTCCTTCATTACAGAAACCTCTATAAACCACACAATATATAGGTCATATCACGGCGGTCAGTCAACCTGCTCACCGTTCCTGGTAAGGCTTAATCTCTGGATAAGCATTTGACAAGTTACTAGACACAAACTTTCGTCAGTGTCTGACAAATGCTGTACATGATTAAGAATCAGTGGTAGAATGGATGATGGCCGTAGAAATCAATTTTATGACAAAACTAAACGAAACTATGAACTCTCGATCATTAGACGTGCGTGGTATCAGCTAAGCTAGGTGAGCGGCCTTTTTCAAAATAGAAAGTTAGGTTTGTGACATAGCTTGGTAACATTGGGGTTTTATATTAAGATATTGCGCAGTGATAAGAAATAAAAACTCTTAACCACTTGATGTCAGAGAAAATCATGTAAGAATCTAGAGAATGAAAACTAAAGAAAACACAAAAACGGGAAGACAAAAAGTGTGTATTGGCTGATGTTGTGGGATCCATGGCTGATTTGTATGAATTGACAGTCTTGATTGGTTTCATATAATGGTTGAAACTCTTCAGAGAGAACATGCAAGTATTTAAAACTGACACAATATTATTAGTCTGTTATTATATTAAGATCATGATAAATGAACCAGACTCACCTGTCAGTACAAACAAGAGACGATGTCGTGAGTTCCACTTGATACAGGAACTTCAAACACTTACCATGATTTAGATCTTTGAATGTGCCGAATGTTTCGACAAACAATTTCATTTATACACATTGAACTTATTTAAAGACAAAGGGATACACTACACGATGATTTTACTCGCAGACAGTGCAATTCGGATAAGGTCGCTATTTCACTTTTTAGTACCCCTATAAGAATCCGTCTCCTCAAGATTTTAACTCTTAACCCTTATGTCTGCAGCGTGTTAAGTTATACTGAACGTTCCAAAACGTTTCGTAACGGAACAACAACTCAACCATACTAACGGATTGAGTTGTCCCAATTTTGAGTTGAGTTATGCATGGGGTTGAGTTGTCCCGTACCTGTAACGTTAGCTAACAGTAGTTACTGAAAACGGGGCTGATGTCGTATACGTAAATTGTATTTTTGTTTTGTAATCGTATGTTGAAGAGAAACATGTCAATTGAAGAGAAATGTCAACAATTTCTATAAAATGGTGTTTCTCTGGTTCGTGCCAGAAAAGTTTGAACCAAAGGAAAACACAGCTGGCGGGAACGAACAATTATAACACGCCAAATATCATACGGGATCTTCCACCTTCACGTCAAAGAATAAGAGTTTCTTGACGGGAAGTTTGAACTTTACTTCAGACAAAACAAAGCGCAATTTCAAGCTTACCCTTCATCATGCTAAATGCCGACCGCTTGTTGTTTGAATCCGGTTAAGAGTGAAGCTCGCACAACTCTAAATCGACTGATTGTGAAAAATATTACTTGTATTTAGTTATTATTATCATTTTAATTAATTGCGTTGTTTAACCAACAAAATCATAATTAATTGAATCTTTAGTAGGGGATAGATCACACAATTACGGCATTTTTAAATCTGGGAGGCGTATTTTATAATTAAAACAACAAAAAGCGCCCGACAAAACCCCAAAACATCAAATGTTCAATAAAATACCTTCGGACTCTACCACCCGCCTTGATATCAACTGTATACGTTTGAATTTATATTTTATTCAATAAGTTTATTGCAGTTCGCTTTCGATAAAATTGTTATCCGTATCTATGAAAATTGGCGGGGGTTTAATGTATGCGCTACTGAGAGTTGGGTAAAATATAACAAATAAAATTTAATAATATTTTAACGTCGTATTCAACACATATTTAGATTAAGGTTATATACACGACGTCCAACCCTTCCTTCTATAGGTTTCCTGGACACTTTTCTAACACCAGCACTAACTTGCCCTACCACGAGACCGACAACTCAATTATAGGCTATGACCTACAGCGACCGGGCTCCAACCTGTGATCTCTGGATTAGGAGTCAGAAATACTTACCACTACGCTACGACCGCGGCTTTCAATATTCTAGTAAGTTTAAGCATATTTTATTGACACAGTTGGAAGCGCGCCGGGAATTCGGAATCTCGTGTCCCGTAGGGGGAACGGGTTCGAATCCCATCCGGGGGGATGGTTATACACTTCCATGAAAAGGGGTATTGTTAAATCAGAACATGATGTATGTGCATTATTATTTTATTTACCTATTTAGCGGACAAATCCATCGTTAGAGTACGAAATACACAAGGCCTTTTACATAACCTGTATGTTCTAATATTAACCATAGGCGGATCCAAGGGGGGACCGGACCCGGCGTACGCCCCCACTAAAATTGCCCAAGCAAAGGTATTATAGTGTATAAACATAAATGTAAAACATTTTCGCAATAAATAACAAGACTGGAACTACGTTAATACAATGACATAAAGTATAATAATTTAAGGACCATACCTTCTAAGAAGGCTACTTGTAACATTTTAACATGATCCAACGGCTGTAAGAATTATATGATAAACATGTACATGTATATCTAGATTTTTTTTGTATACCCTAGAAACGGATAGGATCTGTGAATGTGCATGAATCCCTTAGAAATGAGATTTAGGGGTCGCAGCAATCTGAACCCCAGGTCAAGGCTTTGTCTAGAACCCATAGTGGGCCCTTGAATACGGCCCCTAGACACCCAGTCTGCTTGTTAATTTACCGCCCCGTAACTTAAAATTTCCGCCCCCCCGCCCCCCCCCCCCCCGTAATTGGAAATCCTGGATCCGCCTATGTTATCTTCTGCAATATAAATACAAATGTAGATTTTCGAAAATTATAGTGACATAGTTTAGAATGCATTTTCTGAAAGTCGATATTATGTATTCAATAACGGATATGACGTTCAATCACTTGCTTGATGAGAGAGAAGGTAGTTGTACTGTCAAAGACGATAACAGATAAATATTTAGATACTCCTTACAACAAGACGAAAAATGGCAGAGGTATGTAGAACTTTTACTGGATATTTTGTTATGTTAATCATGTGTTGATTAGAAGTATATATCTGCTTTTTTATTGATTTTTTAACTGTACATTTGTAAATTATATGATATTTTAAGCGCCATGTTTGATATAACTTATTTCATGTTGAAACTTGTCCAACAATAACTAGCGGTTGAAATATATTCTTAATTCAGAACTTTAAATGATAATATTGCGAATTTTACCAAATGAAAAGAAGTATGAGCTATTAAACTAAAGGTACATGCCGTACATACAGACGGTATTTCAATAAAATAATAACTACGCTATTATGAGTGCAATGTAATTATTAATTAAGTACAATATAATAGCATCTAAGCTGGTTGCTGTTTCGGTGTTTCATGCAAGAGTAGTCATTATGCACTAAGTACCCAGGGGATCCAAAGTTTTACATAGTTATACAAAAAGTAATTCCTAAAACAAACTGTAATTTTGAGAGCTTTTTATACATGCATGTGGTATTCAATATAACAAAGTCCTCTACCAAGATTTATCCCATTATGTCCATGAGGTCAAAATTAGTCTCGCCCTTGGAGTCACACGATTTCCAAACATTATATAAGAAAATGTTAAATTATTTATCTTTTCTTAAACCATGCAGCATAGAACTTCTAAATGTGACATGTGCCACTTTACGCAGTTCAAACATACTTAATGTGCTTATTTTTGATATTCTAGTGTCCCGAAGGGAATACATGTTCGAATCCTACATGGGAGGTTATATCCTTCCATGAAAATGTGACAATTATGTCAATTTTCCTACATTAATATGGTATATGGCTAAATTACTTGCCTTTAGAAGGGTAGGTGAATACTGGCCAAAGACAAGGAGAGCTATGTTATGTGTGCTAGACTAAAATAACCAAAATTGTGTTGAATCGGCGTTTAACACAGTATGAAAAATATAATATGAGAAATCCGTATTTTACGATATTTTTTATTACTTGTAAATCAATTTTCGTTATGGATGGCTAAAATGAATACACGTAGATAAACTATATCAGATGTACACACATATTTTTAAATCATTAACAACTTTTGCCTTTTTCTCTGTTTTAGCAACCAACGTCAAGCATGTTAGATGTAAGTCCATTGATTTATTTCTATATTAATAAAATCTTAGAGTTAGTGAGAATATCACAATAAAATAACACACCGATAGTTACATAGCTAGGCTACTAAATCAATACTTATGAATTACACCACAATCATTCTGTCTACCATTTAAATTTATACATTTGATGTACTGATCTTGATGATTCAACATTCTTTGGTATCATTTAACTACAAAATACTTAAAATGCTATTCAAACAAACATAAATGTAAAAAAAAAACTATTGATAAGACAAAATACCAGATCTATAGTAAATATAGTATAACCTGCATGAACAGCCACCTGCTATCAGCGGTCACCTGCTGTAAGTGGTTTATCTGGCTTTCTCCCAATGAAAATCATTCTATTTTGAACCTGTTTTAAGCAGCCACCTGCTGTCTATGGCCAGTGGTAACCCATTTCCTTACAAATTCACCAATTTACCTGTATTAAGTGGTCATGGTCAGTTAAAGTTTATAATTAACAAAGTGTCACAATCATTGTATAATGGTCCAGATGTGTGAAAACCCACCAAGTTGAGTCTTTAAACAGTCTAAATTTATCAACTGTGTCATAACAAAAAAGACTTCAAATATTCAATTGACAGTGTTACTTGTGTCCTTTTTTTGAAGATAATTTATCTGAACCTGGTTTAAGTGGTCACCTCCTGTAAGTAGCCAATTTAGTCACTTCCCTTTAATGGCTGCTTAATGCTGGTTATACTGCATTCTATTACAGGTCGGCGTTTAACTTTTTCATAATTTTTATCTCATTTATCATAGTGTGTTTTATTCATATTGAACTATAATTTATCTTTATGTAATAACTATGTGTTATTTGTCCTGTGAAGTGCCAAATTTACTGCATAATACTGCAAAACTTGTTCAATAAAACTGAAAACAGGACCGAAATCTGTTATATGGCCAATAAAACTTATAAGCTCTGGTTTTATAAAAATTTATCCGCTTTGATTGATTGATAAACAGGTCCAGTATCAAAAAGTGGTCCGTAAGTAATTATTTAATAAAATTGTCATAAAATAAGTGATTTATATGCCCTTTTCTCGAGACGGTCAAATTGGCCCTTGGCTTTGGGCCAATGCGAATGTTTTTGGAAAAAGCTGGGCCTATTTCAAATCACTAATTTAATAGCATATATCATTACTCATAAAAAATCAAAAATTTATATTTCCTTTGACTTATATATGTTGGGGCACTTTTAGAAAGCATACAAATACAAAGAGTGTAATTATGACATGCGTACCTAACTTAAACGGCTGTAGACTGTTAGATTGATTTATATTTCATCCAACGGCATCTTTTATCATATGTTTACGTGTTGCTAATCACTGGTTGAAATATCGCGGGCTTATCGATCGAGTTGAAACATGCAATTTTTCAATATTTTGAAATGTAACTGTCGAATTTCTGATTTTTCTTATTTACTTTCATCAAATGATAACACATTGCATCGTAAAAAACAGAATATTTTCTACATTTAGGCTGATGTTCCGAATGATGCAAATGACGATCAAGTAGATGTCGAAGTTAAATATGTAGAAACAGATCCAGACGAATTTTGTACTAAGACATGCCCAGCAGACTTAACACTTATTATAGAGGGCAAGTCATTACTGGTTAGCAGAGCCTTATTAGGTAACCTATCTCCAGTCTTTGATGCAATGTTATCTGGAGATTTTAGAGAGAAAGATCAGCAGACTATTACACTACCAGGGATAAAATTCAACAATTTTGTTGAATTAATGCGATGTACGAATCCACACATTTCTTAACCGGTAACTGTGGATAACGTTTATGATGTTCTGCCTCTTGCACATGAGTTTAAATTTCAACATATGCTGCCAGCCTGTGAGATGGCCTTAATCAAAGAGTCTGAGAATGATGCAGATGAGTTGTTCAATATTCTCAAGATAGCCTCAATGTACAACCTGAAAGAATTAACAGAAAAATGTGTTAAATTAGCAGCAGAAAGACCACCTGGGAAATCGAAAAGGCGAGAAGAACTCATGAATTAGATACAAACACAATCAATGCAGTAAAGGCACAACTGTTAACTAATTTGACAACTAAACACAAAGATATCTTTGTTCATTTTGCAACGTCTGAAGCGATGTACAGATTTCTTGGTATTAAGTCCAAAGAACTAAAGTTAGTGACAGCATTTAAGAATGGAAAGGTCTTGAGTGATTTCAGAGAAATGCAACTGACCACTGCTTTCAACGAATCAATTGATATGAATATTAATGGCAATATTTACTCTATGGCAATACAGAAGATAGGCATAAATGCAAATGGAGCTTATAATACATACATTGGTTTAACAACTAAACATAAGTCTGTTCAAGATCCCCCTTTTTATTGTGTAAGTGGTATATACATAAAAAATTGGATGGACCCAAACATGGGCATATATTAGGACAAGGTTTATGCTTCAAAGACGGATTCTATTACTGTTTATAGAGATGTTAATGATCTGTCAGACAAAACTGCCGGTTATTTGAATGAAGGAATGGTAATTGATATAGAGTTGTTTTTGTTTATAGTGAACAAGTAACTTCAATATGAAAATGAGAGCAAAATTGCATTCAATCTATCGTCGGTGTGGTGACTTAACATTTTGTTGAAATAGTGGCCCAGCTGGGAAACAACTTGTTTTATGTTGATGTCTTTTATTTTGTTTCAGAAAACTTATGATTATTCCATTAAATCTTAGATATTTGTATCATGCAAGCAAGATATTTACTGACAATGAGAATAAAATTTCAATAATAAAGTGTAGTGTTTATTGTAAGGCATATTCTGACAAATGACAGAACAAATGTCATTTTGTTATTATTGAAGTGATATAATTTTATGTTCATTGAAATTAATGACTATTAAGCATCAATGGTGTGAATAAAAGTTGAATTTAGTTCGTTACTTGTGTCATCAAGTTATTATTTGTTCGGGACTTCAGCCCTGAACAAATATATAAACCATAATTCAGACCCTTGCCGACTTTGAAATTTACCAAATCCAGAAATAGTCCTTCAGTATATAAGAATAGAACAATTCAAAAAGATAGTCTGCTATGACGGGCCTATTAATACACTTGTAATCCGAACTGTGTCTCAAGTGTAAGTTCTATGTTGTGCGTCTCAGTAGGGGTGGTTACGCCACAAGTTGAGTAAGTAACAGAATGGTTTCAACGATTCAGTGGCGACCCGTTGTGCGTCTCTGTAATCAGTAGAGATGTTACATCGTCTTATGTAATAGAACGAATTAAATTTTGTTCATATAGAAAGAGTTTATGCTTGTTTTGTTGGGTTTAACGCCGTAGCAACACATTGAATATGTCATATAACGGCGGTCAGTCAACCTACGTACTGTTCCTTGAAAGGCTAAATCTCTGAGTTTAGCTGTTTAACAACTACTAGTAACATACTTTCGTCAGTGACGTACAACTGCTCTACAGATAATCATTGGTAGGAGGTAGATGGCTGTAGAAATGATTTCTTGACCAAGCTCGACTAAAGTATGCCCGTCCGGAAATCCGAACCCACGACCTCTCAATCTGTAGACTTGCGTGTTACCAACTGAGCTAGCCAGGAAAATATTTAATCTGTAACAAATTTCTAAAGCTCTTTTATTTGTCTGAGTAAAAATCAATACAAAAATTGACTTACTAATTGAGCAATCTGTACACGTTTTTTACCTAACAAACCAGTGTCACCGATATGTCCTTTGTATACATACAGTGTTGAAGCACTTTATCATCTTTAACTTTTGAAACCTGAACAAATTCAGTGCCTAAAGCGCTTTGATTTACAAATTGGTCGACGAAGGTTCTTGGACAAATTTAATTCAAATTTAATTTCGGGAAACAAACTAACTGATCATATACTATATACGGCTTTTCTCCCGCTTGCCTATGTATACTTAACGAAACTTCTAAGTACTCCGATTTCAGTATTGTAGGAAGTTTTATTTTTCAACATTAACGTCTGATCGATGATGGGAATGTGTTTTGGTCCGTACTGACCTTTGCTTTCATGGTTTTCATGCTACTTTATCAATGCAAAACCATTTTTGTCGCACATGCGTTAACCTGGTAAGATTTTCTTATTGTTTTGATTGAACAGAAATTAAGCAATTAGATGCAGGTGACGCAGAAGACCTATGACAATTTCTCGTTCTTGAAGCGACATTCGTGCCATTTCTTGATTTTTTGTTGTGCATATCAACACACTAATGATTTTCACAAAAACTGACAAAGTGCATTTTTGCACGATAAGCACGTGCGCATTTCCATTTTTCTGCACATATACGACAAAACCAATTTTGCATCAATTAAGAAGCATGAAAACCCTGCAAGCAGAAGACAGTATAGTCCTATACACATTCCCATTAACGAATGGACATTAATGTTGAAAATGAAAATTTCTGACAACATTGAAATCGATGTACTTAAAAGTGTCGTTAAGTATAACATTTAGGGAAGTTTTTATCCAGTGGAGAAGGTATGTGCCTTATACTAGGTTACATGTTTGGACTAGACGCATGACCGCCACAATAGGGCTGAAAATGTTGAAAGTGGTATTTAATTAGACAATCTATGTACATGGTGAAAAAAATTAAGGTATGATTGCTATAGAAATATAGACTATGAAATGGTGTAATAACAAAAAAATGTACATAACAAGTTTATTCAACGAGGCTACACATTTTGATAAATCCAATCTTTCATAATTCTGGTAAAAAACTTGGCACAAATTCAAATATTAAGCAGTTATGCTCAAACGTGCTTTTCTGTCGTCAATTACATGTTAATTACAATTTTAACAAATAACATATACTTGTCTATATTTTGTTGTCAATGATGATATATAGGCACGAGTTTTGTAAGCTATAATTTAATATTGAGTTCTTAAGCACGAGTTATATAATATGTATACCAAAACTAGTGTATATAACACGTATATCCAATTAACATTAAGGTAAAATATGATAGGCCTACAAAGTCACACATCAAGTCTGAAATATACTATTCAAACGTTATAACGTAAACAGGTACAAAACATAAGTATTATCAAAATTGTGACGCAAATAATATGGAATTTTACACGATAATAGACTCGTCATGCGTATTCATCAAAAAGACCAATATGTAACGATCGTTAAAAAGAAAATATTTTCGGAATCAAAAGCCCATTAGGAGGAATAAAGTTAAAAAAATGATAATGAGTGTGAGTCCCATTTGATTTTACGACTGCAAAATACCTGCATCTTATAGACCCAATAAGACGTCGAACAAACACCATCTGATTAAAACCCGATCTAAAATTTCCGCTCGCCTACTCGCTAATTTAGATCTGGGTCACATTCAGGTGACCTTTTCTCATCATAATGTTTATGACGAAATTGTTATGATCAGTAACTCGTTTAAATCGTCTACGTAATGCAATTTGAAATGAGCCGTCCAATCGCGTACGGTGAATAATACAGCTTTTAAATTAGGTCGGAAACCTTGGTCTTAAAATAGAAATAACGAAATCAAAATGTTATAGTGTTTCGTCAAGATGAAAGCTACGCCTTGATTGGTCGACATAAAGATCATCTCGACGTGAGCATCTATTGAGATCTTAGAGATCCTGTACGACTACGTTCTCCAGGATATCTGTTTACGGAGATTGTACAAAACGTAGTAAGATGTTTGTCCATTCCTCATGTAAATCAATATTTAATTCCTTTAACGTCACATACTCTACCGAACGTTGACGTATGTGTCCTTCAAACTCGTCCCAAAAATGTTCAAATGGATTTTTGCCTACTGAAAAACGATGGCTACTCTAAAATGTCAATGTAATTAGCAATGAGAAATGTAATTGTTGCCTGGACGGCATGTTGTCTGGCGTATCTGATTAGATAATAAGGTCATGACGTCCTTTGGCATATCATATACAACAGTTATAAACATATATTTATATAATAACACACAAAATCAACAATGTATTGCTTATCACTGACGATTGGGGTGATATAAATTATGTAATTTTGCACATATAATATATTATTAGATCAATAATGAAACATAAATAGGAAAGACAGAAACACATGATTGTGACAAAGAATATAACAAGAACAAAGTTCATGAATTTACAATGAGAACATCGACATCTATTTTCAACCTGTTGTAGTGGCTAATGGTCACTTGTCAGAATGTATAATTCCTCCATTTCAGAAATCTCTATAAACCACACAATATATAGGTCATATCACGGCGGTCAGTAAACCTACTCACCGCTCTCTTTGAAATGCTAATCTCTGGATACTACCGTAAGCGATTAAACCAAGATACAGTGGGAGGAGGGAAAATGGTCGTAGAAATCATTTCATGACCAAACTAAGTGACAACACGCTCCGTCTGGGATTTGAACCCACGACCCCTCGATCAGTAGACTGCGTGTTATCATCTGAGCTAGCCGAGGATTTTTTCTCACAATAAAAAATCAGGTACGTTACTGGGCTTGATCCAATAGATCTTTGATTGTAAGAGATTAAGTAGTAATTAGAAATAAAAACTCTTAACAACTTGATAACAGAGAAAATCATATAAGACATCTAGTCAGGAAGACAACATGTATGTATTGGCTGATAGTGTTGGATCAAAAGTTGAGTTGTATGAATCGATAGTCTTAATTGGTTCCATATAATAGTTTAAACCCTTCAGTGGTACACTTGTCTGTTATTATTGAGATAACGGAAAATGGTCCAGACTCATCTGACAGTACAAACGAGAGACGATGTCGTGAATTCTACATGATACAGGAACTTCAAACACTTAACATGATTAATATCTTTGAATGTGCCTAATGTTTCGACAAAAACTTTCATATATCTACGTCTTATTTAAACACTGCAATGTAGATTGGTCGCTTTTCAAAGTTTCAGTATCCGTAAGAGTTTAATGCGGACACCCTATTTCTGATGTCCGTATACGTAAATCGTATTTTTGTTATGTGAACGTATGTTGAAGAGAAACATGTTAGTTGTGGAGGAATATCAAAAAATTTTATGAATTGACGCTGCTCTATTTCGTGCCAATAATCTTGAACCAAATGAAAACACAGGTGGTAAAAACGGGCCATTATAACACGTTGCAAATAATACGGGATCCTCCACCATCGTTTTAAACAACTTTAAGACGAGGAGTTTTTAGTTATCTTTGGACTAAACAAAAGAGTAATTCGATATGATTGAAGAACACTTTTTTAGAAAGCAACAATAATTATGATTAGCTTACACTTTATCTTGCTTAATGTCGTCCGTATGTCGTCCGAATCCGGTAAAGCTTGAATCTTGTTCAATGCTTAATCTATTGATTATAAACAATCTTAATTACATTTGTTTGTCTATTGTTATTTTAATAAGTTACGTTGTTCTGTACCACCGAGATGACTTGTCGAATCTTTAGTTAGTGATAGTGCACACTTTTAACAACGGCATTTCTAACAATTAGTTGATTGTGATTAAAATTGGTAATCAAGCTATGTTCTAGTTTTGCAGACAAAATTAAGACCAAAGGCGAATCTGATAATTAAAACAACAAAAACGATCGACAAAATCCCAAAACATCCAATTATATTAAGGTTCTGGAACTGTAACTAATTTCTGTAAACTTCGTCACTCGGTACAATCCGGTTTTTCCCGAATACTTAACTTCGTCAAGTTTTGTAATTGCTATTTTTAGTAATTTTCACCACGTGACCTGGTTTTTTCCAGAAGTCATAGGGAAAACACATTTTCCGAAAATGTCGAAACCAGACGCTCTACAGCGTGATCGTAGAGTAAGTTATAGTAAAAATAATGGTTTATCGACATAACACAATGAAAAGTCGTAGTTGATCATACCTACTGTATTGATTCTGTGTGTACAGGTGTAAAATGCACGGTTTTCATCTTGTTTTTGCGATATAAATTGGGTATGACTAAAACACGCTATGGAGATTTTGAGGCGAAATGAACGAAGTGGAGAATTTGGCGAAATGGAGTTTTAATTGTTTAATAACTGCTTTTGTCCAATGGTAATATTTATTTTGTTTATTGAAAATGAACATAGGTATAATATACTACACAAATATAGATAAACATTTAAAAAATATTCAACTTAGATTGAATAATTGCCAAATTCCTACAAATTATTGTACCAAAGTCAGCATATGAAGACAAAATCGTTGTACATTTTCTGTTTTTAATACCATCATTATCAGATTATAAAATATAGAATACAATAATCAGCATTATTTGAAAGCTAAGGCACATAATATGCCAACATTACTATCTCTGATGTAAAACTGTTAGTGCAAAAACGACAACAGCAGAAAACATAGCTGGTACAGGTTTAATGCCCAAATTGTTCCCTCAAGCTAGCCAAACTCAATGAAGAGAAGGTTTTTATATGATAATGCAGAGCCTAACATACAATTTTCCATCTCCAATACCAATTTTAGATGATATATTTGTAAAAAGTAGTATTATCTGTAATTGACCATTTTGGCGTTATTTTTCTCTGTAAAAATCTCTTGCAGTTTCAGTATAGTAATCTCATACAAATTCTTATAAAAAATTTTAGAAACGGTAAAATTTCTTAAATATTTCATATTGTGGGCAGTTAATACTGCAGAAAATTTTAAAACTAGTTGCATGTGTCTAACTTTAAACTTGAGATATTTGCTTTTAAAGATAGGGTAAATTTTTAACACTCTCAAAAACTCGGATTTTTGCTTGGGGGGAACATGTATGCAAAGCTCTGTATTTTTTATAAGTATTTGTCCAAAATGTTATCTGATTGCTCTGATTTATCATGACATGATTGTGTAACAGGAAAAGTGATTAAAATTTGGAAATAAAACAGTAGAATTTGGAAAAAAAAACTGTTTTTTTCACTTTTTGACCCAGCACAATTAACTGTTTTTTTTGAAAATCAAGGGTCATGTTTTAAAAATGCACATAACTTAAGTTACAAACGGTAAATTTCTTTTAAAATTCACCATTCAATGTCTTTACTTGTATATATTCAAGAAAAAATGCCTTTATAAGAATTGTGGAAGGTCACCATTACAGTTCCAGAACCTTAAGCGACTTAAACAGTCTACCACCCGCTTCAACTGTATACGTACTCGTTTAAATTTATAGTAACAGTTCGTTAATGTGAGCACGTATAAACATGCTAACATAGACTGTTTAATTCACACCCAATATTTTACGATGAACTATTATAATACTTGTAATTTAAATATAATTCTTAAATTCTATTTCACTGTCAGCGGCGCATAAATTAATCCCATGGATTAAAATACTTATTGCAGTTCTTCAGTAGTCGCTTTCGATAAAATTATTACCCGTATCTGTGAATATTACCGGAGTCTAATGTATGTGCTACTGAAAGTTGGGTAAAATATAATAAATAAAATTTAAAAACGATTCTTTTATTTTGGGTTTAACGTCGTATTCAACACACATTTAGATCTAGGTTATTTACACGACGTCCAACCCTTCTTACTATTGGTTTACTGGACACTTTTCTATCACCAGCACTAACTTACCCAACCACGAGGCCGACAACTCATGTATAAGGTATGACCTACAGCGACCGGGCTCGAACACGTGATCTCTGGATTCGAAGTCAGACATACTAACCACTACACCACGACCGCGGCTTTTCATATTCTAGTAAGTTTAAGCATATTTTATTGACGCAGTTGGAAGCGCACCGGGAATTTGGAATCTCGTGTTCCGTTGGGGAACGGGCTCGAATCCCAACCATAATGTTAATTTTCTACCATTGATTAGACAATATGGAGAAGTTTCCGGCCTTGTGGAAGAGTAGGTGTGTACTGGTTATAGACAAGGGTTCACAAAAGCTGGGTTAGGTGTGCAGGACGCCGCAAAATGACTTAAATATTATTGACATCGCAAACAGTACAATGTAGAATGAACATTATATACTTTTTATTATAACCAATGTTAAATACTACGGGATATGGTTAAATTAGAACATGGTGTAAGTGCATTATTTTATTTACCTATTTAGCGGACAAATCCATCGCTTTAAGTACAAAACACAAAAGGCCTATTATACAGCCTGTGTGTTCCTAACTTTGTCTTCTGCAATATAAATTGTATTTTCGGAAATTACAGTGACCTTATTTAGAATGTATTTTCTGAAAGACGATATTATGTATTGAATAACGGATATGACGTTAAATCACCTGTTAATGAGAGAGGAGGTAGTTGCACTGTCAAAGACGATAACATATTAAATGTTTTAATATCCCTTACAACAACACGAAAAATGGCAGAGGTAAGTAGAATTTTAACTCGATATTTTGTAACGTTAATCATGTGTTGATTCTAAATATATATCTGCTTTTCATCGTATTGAATTTAAACAATACATTTGTAAATTATATGAAATTTGAAGCGCCATGTTTGATGTAAACTTATTTCATGTCGAAACTTGTCCAACAATAACTATCGGTTGAAATATATTCTTAATTCAGAACTTTAAATGATAATATTGCGAAATTTACCAAATGTTAAAGAAGTATGAGCTATTAAACTAAAGGTATATGCCGTACATACAGACGGTATTTCAATAAAATAAAAATGGCTGTTCATATTATATAATATAGAATACCATTGATAATTGGTTCATATTCGAATGACCAACTCAACTACGCTATTATGAGTGCAATGTAATTATTAATTAAGTACAATATAATAGCATCTAAGCTGGTTGCTGTTTCGGTGTTTCATGCAAGAGTAGCCATTATGCACTAAGTACCCAGGGGATCCAAAGTTTTACATAGTTATATTATACAAAAGAAATTCCTAAAACAAACTGTAATTTAAAGAGCTTTTTTATACTTGCATGTGGTAATCATCAATTCAAAGTCCTCTACCAAGATTTATCCCATTATGTCCATGAGGTCAAAATTAGTCTCGCCCATGGAGTCACACGATTTCCAAACATTATATAAGAAAATGTTAAATTATCTATCTTTTCTTAAACCATGCAGCCTAGAACTTCTAAATGTGACATGTGCCACCTTACGCAGTTCAAAAATACTTAATGTGCTTATTTTTGATATTCTAGTGTCCCGAAGGGAATACATGTTCAAATCCTACCTGGGAGGTTATATCCTTCCATGAAAATTTGACAATATTGTCAATTTTTCTTCATTAATATGGTATATAGCTAAGTTACCTGTTCTGTAGAAGGGTAGGTGAATACTGGCCAAAGACAAGGGCCCAGGAGAGCTATGTTATGTGTGCTGGACTAAAATAACCAAAATTGAGTTGAATCGGCGTTTAACACAGTATGAAAAAATATAATATGAGAAATCCGTATTTTACGATATTTTTGATAACTTGTAAATCAATTTTCGATATGGATGGCGAAAATAGATACATGCAGATGATCTATATCAGATGTACACACTTATTTTTAAATCATTTACAACTTTTGCCCTTTTCTCCGTTTCAGCAACCAACGTCAAGTATGTACAACGTCAGATGTAAGTCCATTGATTTATTTCATTGTAAATAAACTCTTACAGTTAGTGAGAACATCCAAATAAAATACCACACTGATAGTTGCATAGTCAGCCTACTGAATCAATACTTATGAATTACTGCACAATCATCCTGTCTACCATTTAAATATATACATTTAATGTATTGATCTTGATGATTCAATATACTTTGGTATCATTAAACTACAAAATACATAAAAGGCTATGCAAACAAACTTAAATGTAAAAAACTATTGATAATACAAAATACCAGATCTATAGAAGATATAGTATAACCTGCATTAACAGCCACCTGTTATCAGCGGTCACCTGCTGTAAGTGGTCTATCTGGCTTCCTCCCAATGAAAATCACTTTTTTAACCTGTTATAAGCAATCACCTGCTGTCTGTGGCCAGTGGTAACCCAAACAATTCCTTACAAATTCACCAATTTACCTGTATTAAGTGGTCATGGTCAGTTAAATTTTAGAATGAACAAAGTGTCACCATCATTGTATAATGGTCCAGATGTGTGAAAACCCACCCAGTTGAGTCTTTAAACCGTCTAAATTTACCAAACAAGTGTCATAACAAAATAAAACTTCAAATATTCAACTGACAGTGTTACTTGTGTCCTTTTTTGAAGATAATTTATCTGAACCTGGTTTAAGTGGTCACCTCCTGTAAATAGCCAATTTAGTCACTTCCCTTTAATGGCTGCTTAATGCTGGTTATACTGTATTCTATTACAGGTCGACGGTTAACTTTATCATATTTTTTATCTCATTGATCATAGTGTGTTTTATTTATATTGAACTATAATTTATCTTTACGTAATAACTATGTGTTATTTGTCCTGTGGAGTGCCAAATTCACTGCACAATACTGCAACGTTTGTTCAATAAAACTGAAAACAGGGCCGAAATCTGTTATATGGTCAATAAAACGTATAAGCCCTGGTTTAATTATAACTTTCTCCGCTTTGATTGATTGATAAACAGGTCCAATATGAATATATATTTGGATAACACATTTGTGTTGCATGACTCAAGTGTAAGTTCATTTACATGGCCTGATAAATACTGTGTTGATTTTCTGTCGGACATTAAGGCTGGTTATGTTTAAGAAGGAATGTTGGATGTAGAGGTGTATTTGTTTATAGTTAACAAGTGACTTAAATATTGAATTTAGACCCTAAAATCAACACTCCTCCGATCGCCCATTGTGACTTAAAGTTCTATTGAGCAATTACATGTTTTAAGGGACAAACTGGCAATTGAAAATGAGACTTCAATAGAATTTATGTCTGTTAGTTGGTTTTAAATTCAGACATGTAATACATATTTCAACAACAATTACTATTATGAACATCATATAATGATCATTAGCATTAAATGTACATAAATAAATTCTAGCATTGATATTGAGGTACTGTAACAATGTTTTACAAACTTTTAATTCTACTTTCACAAGTCTTGCCTTATGCCCTGATGAACGTAATGGTGGAGACAATGCGGACATACTCATAGTTAGTCTTCATTCAAAGGTTATATCTGTTTGTATTCATTATTATTATTCATGGCTAATATTAATTTTTGTCCTCATAAGTTGTGTGTAACGAATGATGAATTAATTCAGTTCAAACAGATAACAAAAAAGTTAAGAAATAAGTCAAATATGGCTCATGAAAATAGAAATGCAAAATCTTATTAACATGTAAGTTAGTGTAAATATATGTAACAGGTATGTTAACAAAACAGTATAGACTTGAACGTACATGTAATTGTATATGTTTTTCACACAATGAATGTGTTCGTCTTTAATTCAAGACTAAGTCGCACAACACCGAGTTTATATTTGGTTGTTATTAGTTTATGAGACTCGTTTAATAATTAACGTCAAGTGAGGTAGACGTTTCTCTTCCTAGTAAACACCAGTACGAGACACATATTCAACGTAAGCAGCTATTTATCTCTTACATTAAGAGCCATTGTTCTTTCACAATTAGGTTTAGGTGTGGTATGAACTATGACATTAATTTTGAACGATGCCCTATCAGGTAACATAAGATAGTTAACAATCGGTAGTAACCGCATTAATTTTATGCACGCTTTATACAATGTATTTTTATGCCATAATTGGTATTAACTTAATTTTTATTAACAAAATGATTATAGTTGTTTAAAAATGATTTTGATAAATTTTCTCCCGCTTCAAAATTTTAAGTTAATCGCCAAATTGTTACAGTGCATGTATATGTGAATTCATTTGTAATAACACCAACCAAGTATTGTTATTTGTATTTTGTTGATAAAATTATTTCATCTCACATCATGTTTTAAATCAAATGTCTCTACTTTTACCTATAGTTATCAAACTTATAATATCAGTCCTTAGTCTCAAGCCTACAGATAATAACTTATCAAATAAGGCAGGAATGTGTTACTTTGTTACTCTTATTATTATATCAATTCATGCAAATAGTTGGTATTTTGAGTATTTTTATTAATCAGAAATGTTTTAACCGAACCCTCAATTATTTTCATTATAAAAATATGTTTCTCCTATTCATGAAATACATTTGTTGCATGTTAAAGTGATTACTTTTCGTGAAAATTTGTCTGAGTGAAAACTTTGTGATTTAGCGAGTATGAGTAAGTTTCTACTCGATAAACTGTAATAGAAATTTATTTGTACTAAGTGATCTTATATGAGACTATTTTTTCCACACTTGTTTGCATACAATATTATGGAGTATTAAACTAAGTGTTGCATCTGTTGTCATAATACGGCTATGTGCAAAGGTTTTGTGGTCTCTTCCTGGGTGAAAAAAAATCTGCTTCATTATATAATTACAGTGCTGGGAAATGAGCATCTTCAGCGTAATTATGTATCTAAAAAAGACATGACATGCTATAAATGTATTGTCAGTAGTTGGAAATGAGTATTGCACGATTCTTTTTTATAAACGCATTCTTCTATAAAAGCACATACGAGTGTGCTGTACCTATTTCAGTAGCACCGTCCCATCAGTTCTATCATTACTTTGATTTGTTAAATCCAGGCTGAATGGTTTGCTAGCAATGTACAACCAAAGGTGGTCGACAGAATTCCAAAGCATTGAATGTTTCTAGTGCCTTAGAGATTCTACCACCCACTCTAAATAATTGACGCAACCAATCAATTTCATATGTACTCGTTTTAATATTTATAAATATGTGCTAATTCTGTCAATAAAGATTTAAATAGTATTTTCGGAAATCATAATGACATAGTTCAGAATGTATTTTCTGAAAATCGATATCATGTATTGAATAAAGGATATGACGTTATCAACTGCTCCCTGAGAGAGAGAGAGAAAGAGAGAGAGAAAGTAGGTGTACTGTCAACGACGATATCGGATTAAATTGTAAAATATTCTTTATAACATCACGTGAAATGGCCGAGGTATGTAGATTTTTTCTCATTTTTTATGTTTATCATGTGTTAATTCTAAATATACATGTATATCTGTTTTTCATTATTGAATTTTTTATAAATACATAAGTAAATTATATGATTTTTTAAGCGCCATAGTGCCATGATGTAAACTTATTTCATGTCGAAACTTGGCCAACAATATCTAGCGGTTGAAATATATTCTTAATTCAGAACTTTAAATGATAACATTGCGAATTTTACCAAATGTTAAAGAAGTATGAGCTATTTTACTATAGGTATATGCCGTACTGTAGTACATACAGACAATAAAAAAATGGTTGTTTCTAATATAAAATGTAGAATACCATTTGTAATTGGTTTAAATTCGCATGACCAAAACCAACTACGCAATTATGAGTGCAATGTTATTAATAATTTAGTGAAATAACATCTAAGCTGGTTGTTGGTTCGGTGTATCGTGCAAGAGTTGTCATAAGCAAATCCAAAAGATCATAAGGGATAACAAGTTTTACATAGTAATACAAGGAAAAATAAAAAACTTACCAAATTTTGTTGCAGATGTACTCCTGTGGTTAAAATTTGCCATTTTAGGGATCACAGTTTTCTATACAGCTAAATACTAAGGTGTTGAAAGAATTCGTGTAAAATGCTCTTAGACTTTAGCTCTCATGTAAGCTGCCTATTGTCCTCGGACCAGCTTGCTAGAAATTGGTACTTAATCAAACTTAGAAAGCAAAATACAGTCCATTCGCGTTCGCTCAAAACGCGTTCGCTCGTAATTACGGTTTCGCTCGAGATCGTATCTTGGTCCCGATCGAATTTACTCTAAAGTTCATTTAAAAAAGATGCGATAACTCAAAATGCGGTGACTCGTATTTTACGTTAACTCGAGCTGGATTTCGAGTCCCGTCAATGATAAAATAACTTGAAAATTACGCGCTGGCTCAAAGTATTGATTTTTGAAAATTTTCGCACCTTTCACGGCCAGGTATCATTATCCGATGAATAGCCTTTTGTTTGACGTGTCACTCGCCATTGAAAACTTATCAAATTAAATCAAACTGTGATAATGTAGAAGCCAAGATCTGTTTAATCTTGTTTAATTTAAACGTGTTATTACGTGTAATTAACTGAATTTTACATCTTACCTACCTGTACTGGTACAGCATATTAAATCGAACCTTATGACAGTACGTCGTACGTCGAGAAATGTTAGTTAAATAAAAGCAAGATTGAACAAAATGTGTATTTTTTATATTTTAATTCCAGATAAAATTACACATTCTTCACAAAAAATCGCGTACATATAAGTAAAGTTTTATTCACAACAAGGACGATAGCAAAAACAAAATGAGTTTCAAAGTGCATGTAAATGTATTCTACATAAAACAAAGAAAGGTTAAAATTGAGGACATTGACATCATCAAGTTTAACAAAATGAACAATTTTGTTAAAAGTTATGTTAAATGCACTTAACAAGAACACATTTAAAATTAGGAAAAATAACACCATTGAATTATTACATGTCTTTTATTCAAACTCAAATCTACATCAACATCTAATATTGTGACAGCGTGAGACGACGCCCTTCGGAACGACCTCGGCGATCATCTACGAAGATATACCTCGGAAATCAGACTTAGAAGGATTACAACCAAGTTATAAGGTCCGGCGATAGTCACTTTTATGTCAACATTTTATAATAACATTGTTTCACGCCTTATCACATCGTTTCATTCGTACAATATCTCACGAGTCGAATTTCTGTGTAGTTCAGACTATATTACCGCAGAAACCAAAATTCCTAGATCTACTTTTTCACCTTATGTTATTCGAGGTTTATATGCGTAGAAGATCGCCGAGGTTGTTCCGAATGAGACGACGCCTTTAAAGTGAATATCACGATGTGGAAAAATTACAAAAAAAAACAAGATGGCGGATCTGTTATACGTTAACTCGAGATCGCGTTTGCTCGAGCATTTTTTGAAGTCCCGTCCGATTTCGAGCGAACGCGAATGGACTGTATATGTAGTTTGAAATGTTTATTGTGTCTCTTATTCATGTTATATTTTGGTGACTTCACAGTTTAAATACAGTTTCCATGTATGTTGTGAATAAATTTATCTTCAATCAATAGAGTGGCTTTATCACATACAATGAATATAATTGAAGACGTCCGGCTAGCTCAGTTTGTCAGCACACAAGTCTACTGATCGATGGGTCGTAGGTTCGATTCCCGGGCGGTGCATACTTTCGTGGAGCTTGGTCATGAAATTATTTCTACGACCATTCTCCAGCCTACCACTGATTTTTAATTGTGTAGGGCAGTTGACAGTCACTGACGCCTAGAAGTTGGCTAACAGGGATTTAGGTGATTGAGTAGGATGACTGACCGCCGTTATACGACCTATACAATGTGTTCCTACGGCATTAAACCCAACAAAAACAAACAAACAAACATACATGTATATAAATGCTGAAAGGATCAATTGACTGTGTTGTGTGTTTGAACATTTGATATTATACGGTCCGGCAATTAGATGGCAAAGCTAGACTATGTCACACAAATGTTTAATTGTTTTGTACTCTTGATCAATAATGTCCTTGCCTGTTCTTATTCTTATAACCAAGACTTTTGAATACGTGTCATTTTGTATTTTTGATTTTGCTCTAGCACTCTAAATGTGGACAAATGGAGTTTATGAGAGCAATTCTTAGCAAATAGAACACAGTTCGCGAAAGTGGTACGGGTTCGAATCCAACCCGGATACATTTCCATGGAAATTTAACAATAATGTTATTTGTCGTCATTAATAAGGTATATAAATAAGTTGGCTGTCCAGTAGAAGGGTAGGTGAATACTGGCCAAACACATGGGTCAAGGAAAGCTATGTTATGTGTGCTGAACTATAATAACCAAAATTGTGTTGAATCGACGTTAAGCAGAGTATAAAACTATAATATGAGAAATCTGTATTTTACGGTAGTTTTGATTACGTGCGAATCATTTTTCGATATGGATGGCTAAAATGGATACATGCAGTTGGACTATATCAGCTGTACATACATATTTTTAAATCATTGTCATTTTTTGCCCTTTTTCTCTTTCAGCAACCAACGTCAAGCATGGCAGATGTAAGTCCATTGATTTATTTCTATATTAATAAAATCTAAGAGAAAGTGAGAATCTCACAAAAAAAACACTGGTATTTGCATAGTTAGGTAACTAATCAATACAAATGAATTACGCAGCAATTATTCTGTCTACTATTTAACATATACACGTTTGATGTATTGATCTTGATAATTCAAAGCATTTTGTAACATTCTTTGGTATCATTAAATTACAAAATACTTTTGAAGTCTATGCAAACAAACTTAAATTTTGTTAACTTTATTATGATTATAAACACATTAATCGCAGTGTTTGTTATTCATATCGAACTTTAGTTTATCTTTAAGTAATACCTATAAGTTATTTGTCCTGTAAAGTGCCAAATTCACTGGCACAATACTGCTCAAATCCTGTTCAATAAAACTGAAAACAGGGCCGAAATGTGTAATACGGGCCAATAACACTTATTTGCCCTGGTTTAAAAACAAATTTCTCCGCTCTGATTGATTGATTAACAGGTACAGTATCAAAAACGTGGTCCGTAAGCAGTAATTTAATAAAATTGCCAAAAAAATGATTTGATATAGTCCCTATTATTTATCCTCGGAACAGTCATATTGGCCCTTGGCCTTGGGCCGATACGACTGCCCTTGGAAAAATGATTGGGCCTAAATAACTGGGCCTGTATCAAATCACTAAAAGAACATATTATATTACTTATATTATGTATATTTCCGTTGACCTTGTAATCAAATGATGTTTTCTTATCAAAGATAATGCAAGGACTATGTAGATCCAATGAACACAATGATATGTTATTGAGTACACGTACAATATTCAAATGTTTTTCATGAACAATAGATATGAAAGTCAACCCATATACGAGTAGGTAGCGGCAACTTTAGAAATCATAAAAAATCCTAGAATGTTATTATGACATACGTACCAAACTTAAACATTTGAAGACTGTAAGATTGATTTACATTTCACCAATTGGGCTCTTTTATCATATGTTAAAAAGTGGCTAGTCACGAGTTGAAATATCGTGTGATTATCGCACAAGTTGAAGCATGCATTTCTTCAATATTTTGAAACGTAACGATCGAATTTCTTATTTTACCTATGTCTTTTTATCAAATGATTCCACATTTCGTTTTAAAACATACAAAAATATTTATATTCTATATTTAGGTTGATGTCCCGAATGATGCAAATGACAAACAAGTAGATGTCAAAGTTAAATATGTAGAAACCAATCCAGACGAATTTTGTACTAAAACATATCCGGCAGACTTGACTCTCATTATAGAGGATAGGCCGTTATTTGTCAACAGTTCCTTGTTAGTAAACCCTTCTCCTGTATTTGATACAATGTTATCTGGAGATTTTAGAGCGAAAGATCAGCAGACCATTACACTGCCAGGAAAGAAATTCAACAATTTTGTTGAATTTATGCGATGTATGAACCCACGCATCTCTAAACCAGTAACTGTGGATAATGTCTATGATGTCCTTCCTCTTGCACATGAGTATGAAGTTAAGCATTTGTTGACATTCTGTGAAACAACCTTAAAGAAAGTGTCTAAAAATGCTGCAGATGAGTTGTACCATGTTCTCAAGATAGCTATTATGTATGACATGAAAGACTTAACATCAAAATGCATAAAATTAGCAGCAGACAGACCACCTGGCGAAATCGAAGAGGCTGGAACAAACCATGAATTAGATACAAATACAATCAATGCCGTCAAGTCACAAATGTTGACCAATTTGACAACAAAGCATAAAGATATCTTTGTTCATATAACCACGTCTGAAGCTTTGTACAGAGTTCTTGGTATTCAGTCTAAACAGCAAAAGTTGGTGACAGCGTTTAATAATGGTAAAGTCTTCGGTGATTTCAGAAAATTGCAAGTGAGAAGTTCTTTTGAAGAATCAGTTGATATGTGTATTAATGGCAATCTATACTCTATGGATATACAAACGTCCAAGCAAGCTGCAAATGGAAATTGGCAGTTGTATCAGCTCATTTATTTAACAACTAAATGTAAAGCTGGTGAAGATTCCACTGCTGAATGTGTAAGTGGCATATACGTAAGAAATTGGATGGACCAAAAGAAAGATATTTATATGGAGAAGACTTTCTTTATGAACGACGGTGCTTGTACATTAATTCTAGATAAAGGTGATTTTTTGACTGAGAAAACTGCCGGTTACCTAAATGACGGAATAGTGGATATAGAGTTGTTTTTGTTTATAATAAACAAGTAACTACAAAATTGAATTGAGAGTGGACATTTACATTTTACGCTCAATCTATTTTCGATGGTGACCAAACTCTTTGTTAGACTACTTTAGATTTTTCAAATAGTAGCCCTGCTTGCAATTGTTGGTGAAGCATTTAATGTTTGTGAGTTTTTTATGCTTCCGACATGTTCAGATGATTTCATCAGATTTCAGTTATTTTTATTTTGTAAATAAATTATTTATAAATCAATAACATTTGATGTTAATCTTAAGGACTATGTAATAGTTGAAATTACAGAAAGGCACCTTTAAGTACCGGCCCTCAAAAAGTTGGTTAGGGTGAATGCAGTGCTAAAAATATCATATTGTTTAATCATCCCTCTTGCCTGAAATCTTTTGGACCAGGCAATGTTATCGTAAGTACTTCACATCACCAGTGAATACAGAAATAAATACGTTATTTTCTGTGCAAGTTTCCTTTTATTCTAGCGAACAAATTCAGAATACGTATGCAGATATTGAATGCACTGATATTACTCTAGATGCACTGAGACTTACATTTTCTATATCAGTGACTGAATTTACATATATAAACAAACAAATAAGTGGGCTCTGTAATCAAAATTTTGGCTTCCATTTTGTGTGTATTTAAAACTTGTTCATTACACATCTTTGCGGAGTCAGGGGCTAATCACAAAAACGTGTGTACATACGCGAACTGAACTTCTATCTAAAGATTGCAAGATTTCGATGAAATGTCTTAAGAATGGTTTATTTTTTATGAAGTTATTACTATATATGTCTGTAGATTTGATGATTTATTGTTTTAAGTTATTTATTTGACGCCGCGTGGGAACTTTTTGTGCCTAATTACTTTATTTTGACATCAATCGGTTCCGTCTTAAATTGGTCGATGTTTTGTTAGCAGATGACCATTTATTGTGTCATACCACATTTGTTTAAATTGGCCGTGTATTGAAAAATCAAGAGTATGGTGGCTCGGTATAGCCCTCGTGCATTTTCTTCGAGAGCTTCTAATCTCCGTTTGTGAAATTGTTCGTTGAAGTTTGTGGAACATATTGTATTCTTTAAATGTTTTGTAGTTTATAACGTATTGTTGACAACAAATCATGTGGCCAAAATTTGAGGGCTTCACTACTTGACGTTGACTTAAGTCAGATCGTATTGTAGCAAAGATTATAAGTTTCGAGTGCGTCTTTGAAATTCTCTCATCGTAAACGTAAGTTCAACTTAAGTAAGTTATTTTGGAAAATTTGCTATCTTACGTACGATTCTTATGAAACAGTCCCAGTTCTTTATCAGTCCTGCGTTCAGTAAACATTTAACGTTAGTCAATCACCGTTACCGTTATGAACGGTTAATTGAACGATCCGTTGAAGCGCGAACGTTTAAAGACAAGAGAATCTTTGCTTCAATTTATTAGAAGAGAGGAGGAATTGTTTTCTTGTTTACTTGTTTTTTTTGTGTGTAAATTTATTGATCTAAATCAACGGGAGTAACACCGCCGACTTCGTTGTAATGGCAGTTACTAATTTACTCAATATACTGAAACTATTTTGTTTCAGGTTGTTTCATACTCGCGTACTATATACTTAAACTGTTTTCTTTATGCCTGAAACGTTTTCCGCTAACAGGCCGTTCAATAATGACATTAGTGAATTATACCTACTTTAAGTGTGTTATTGGACACCGTACTTTTTGTTTGTACTACTTCTTTTGTGTAAAGTTATATTTTGGACATGTTGAAATTTATAAATTTTAGTATAAAGAGATATTTTATTATACTGATTTCAGACAATGAATGAATTAATTTGTATTTTTAAATCTTAGTGTATCTGTACGGGCGTGTACACAATCTGATTGGAAGATTTTATTTTAACTGCTTTTACCGTACTTCATGTAAACTTGCACAAAATATATAACTTAGATCTATATTTATATATTTATATATATATATATTTAGATCTAAGTTATATAGTTTGTGCATATTTTAATAAATAGTCAATTTCTTTGGAAGTCAATTTATTGTTACTGTTTATTAAATTTCTTATCTTATTAAATTATTAAAATTTTCTTGTAAAACAAGCACATTCTATGGTCTACCAAAAGTTCATAAAAGTACTATAGTTCAAAATGCATGTAATGTTCAAAAATCGGAATATATTGAAATCTTGGATCCAGTAGATTTACAATTTCGTCCTATAGTGGCTGGTCCCACTTGTGAAACGAGTCATTTGAGTAATTTGTTGGATATTATATTGAAACCTTTTTTAAGTATGGTTCCTAGTTACTTACGAGATGACATTGATTTTCTTAAATTTTTACCTCAAAATGTACCTATTAATTCTTTGCTTGTTTCATTTGATGTAGTTAGTTTATATTCCAATATTCCCCATGAGTTGGGCATAAAAGCAATTTCATTTTGGATGAATAAATATCCTGATTCAATTTCAGACAGATTTGATAGATCTTTTATTTTAGAAGGCCTTCGGATAGTTTTGGAAAATAACAATTTCTCTTTTAATGGAAATTTTTTTAACCAAGTAAAAGGTACTGCCATGGGCACGAAAGTGGCTCCGTCTTATGCTACATTGGTTTTAGGTTACTTGGAACAAATTTTATATGACAAACTAGTACATGAAAAAGACAAATTATTTGCTGACTACATAGAAAAACAATGGAAAAGGTTTTTAGATGATTGTTTTATGTTTTGGTGCTTTTCTTTGCATGATTTGTATATCTTTGAAAAAACACTAAATTCTTTACACGGAGATATTAAATTCAAAATGGAGTTCAATGATATAAGTTTACCATTTCTTGATGTCCTAGTTATCAAAGAAGGAGAAAAAATAAAAACGGATGTTTATTTTAAAACAACTGATTCTAAACAGTATTTAAATTTTAGGTCATGCCATCCCAAGCATACAAAAGTTAATATTCCTTTTTCTTTAGCACGTAGGCTTTGCACTATAATTTCAGATAGAGAAACATTAAAATGTCGCTTAATAGATTTAGCCTTAACACTTATAAGTAGAAAATATCCTATGCAAATTATAAAGACAGGATTCATTAAGGCAATGAAAATTCCAAGGACAGAACTATTAAATGTTAAAAATTAGATGAGAATGTAACGCCTTTTATTTCAACACATAATCCAAAAAATAAATAGATGTTTGGAATACTCAAAAATAACATGGATATTTTAAATAATGACAATAAAATGAAAAAAAGTATTAGAAAAAACTAAAATTATAAAATCTAAACGACAACATCCTAATTTAAAGAGAATTTTGACTAAGTCTATTTTTGATGATAATAAATTAACCGCTACAGTTACAAAATGTAATGAACCACGCTGTGGACTATGTTCATATTATATATATATATTATAGAAGGCTCAAATATTAATATAAATGGTAAAAATTTTCATGCCAAAGAAAAAATGAATTGTACTGTAGATAATGTTTTATATGTTTTAATATGTAATGGGTGTCAAGAATTTTACATTGGTCAAACAGGTGATAAACTAAGAAATAGACGGACTGTGCATGAACAACAGATAAGAGACCCATCAACAAGACAAATACCTTTAAGTAGTCATTTAGATAAGTGTTCAAAAGTGTTCCCTAAATTTTCAATTTTCCATTTTACAAATTTTACCATAATGATGTTTCAGCCAGGTTGTTAAAAGAACGTTATTTTATCAACGTATTCAAACCAAAATTAAACGTAATATAATGACGTTGCAGTGTGTGCGTACACATGTGTACGCACGTTACTATTGACAACCTTAAATGACGTTACGTTATATTGTAGTTAACCCTTGATAAAATTTTATGAAACCGGTAGGGTTAAAATATAAGTATTAAACGTCCATTTGGATGATGTTTTTTTTTGTATTTTGCTTGTTACAGCATATTTTAATTTATATATATATTTAGATCTAAGTTATATACACGACGTCCAACCCTTCCCACTAAAGGTTTCCTGGACACTTTTCTATCACCAGTATAATTTACCCTACCACGAGGCCGACAGCTCATGTATAGGCTATGACCTACAGCGACTGGGCTCAAATCCGTAGTCTCCAGATTCGAAGTCAGATATACTAACCACTACGCCACGGTCGCAATTTTAATAGTATAATATGTTTAAACGTATTTCATTGACGTAGTTGGTAGCGCGCTGGGATTTTGAAATCTCGTTTCCTGAAGGGGGTACGGGTTCGAATCCCATCCGGGGAGGTTAAACTATTCCATTAAAATTTGATCATAATGTCAATTTTCCTCCATTGATGAGATAATATGGAGAAGTTTCCAGTCTTGTGGAAGGGTAGGAGAGTACTGGTTACTGGACAAGGGTCCAGAGAAACTGCGTTAGATGCGCTGGACGCCGAAAAGTGACCTTAATTGTGTTGACACGGCGTTAAACCCAGTTTAAATACTATAAACATAATTGACATAGCAACATGTACACTTAAGAATGAACAATATATACTTTTTATTATAATCAATGTTAAATGTCAAAGGGGTATGGTTAAATCAGTACATGGTGTATATGCATCATTTTAGTCATCTATTTAGCGGACAAATCTATCGCTCAAAGTACGAAAACACGAAAGGCTTATTATACAACCTGTATATTCTAATTTTGTCTTCTGCAATATAAATAGTATTTTCGGAAATTATATTAACCTAGTTTAAAATGTATTTTCTGAAAATCAATATTATTTATTGAATAACCGATATGACGTAAAATCACCTGCTTCGTGAGAGAGTTGGTAGTTGTACTGTCAAAGACAACATCAGATATAATTATTAAATATTCCTTACTCCAACTCGTAAAATGGCTGAGGTATGTAGAATTATAACTATATATTTTGTGATGATAATCATGTATTGATTCTAAATGTATGTCTGCTTTTCATTGATAAACTGTTTAACAATACATTTGTGAAACTATTTATAGAATGATTAGGACTGGTGATATTTTAAACTTGTTTAATGACGAAACTTGATCTAATATATTAAGCAGTTTAATATATTTCTTAATTATTATTTTAAAGGATAACATAACGAATTTCGGTCAGTGTTTAGACGCATGAACTATTTAAGTCAAAACTGACATATTAACAAATCGAAGATGTATATACTAAGACAAGTTTTATCTATGGATTTGATTTTTATATTTATAGATAAAACCTCTGCTATGGGGTACTGCATTGTATCGGGGCCTACACAGGAACCCACAGATTTAGCATGTTTAAAATGATGTAGGAGGGGGTAGGGGACCCAACTATTATGGTTTGCGCAACATCCTATTTAAAAAGACTTGATATAGACCCCAATTTTTTATAGACCCCAGAATTTTTGTGGGGTATATACCTTTTTGGGTATACCTATGCAATACGTTTTATACGTTTACAGACTATATATATATATATATAGGTTCATATCATTCTGTTCTGGGGTTTTGGTACTATATATATTGATATATCAATGAAAATAAAGTCAACCCAACAATCTTCACGTTAGTTGTTTTTCAGCACTAGCCCGGTCGGGCTACTAGGTAGCAAATTTCACTAGCCCCAATCCAAATTCACTAGCCCGAACCATTTTGCAGAGAAATGTCCTTTATATTTAATTTTTATACAATTAAGGCATTAAACAATATAATAGTTTAATGTTTTTTCTCACTTCATTCACTCTAAGTATGGGTTCCTATTCCTTCCAAATGGGAAGTTTTTGTTGTGAAATGGAGAAATAATAGAAAATATTGCACACAAAATTGGAATAAATTGGGAATATCAATAATCGAGAGATTAAGTACAGAAAAATGTAAAATTTCTGGGTCACTTGGCCTTTTAAAAGTAACATTAAACCAGACTTTGTGGTTTTTGGGACATATATCAGTTATACAAATAAAGGCACGGAAGAACTAGACTATAATAATACCTAAAAATTTGATACTCCAAACAACAATACAGTGCCATTGTTGATAGGCCGTAAAAAGAGACAAGGTATATAATTTTATGTGACTGGTTTTTCCATACTTGAGGGAAATGGCATTTGAAATAACCTTTAGTCATATCATCTACTTTAACTTAATGCAAATGTGGTCAGAGTTACTAGCAACTTATCTTTTGAAATAATGAAATCAACTGCTACACCAAAACATAACTTAGGAGGCTACCAGTATTTCAGGGTCTAAGTCACTGTATAGATTTGTTCTGATCAATTTAATCAATAACCTATTTTAAATTTTTGACTAAAATACTTCCTAAAAATGTTTTTAACTTCGTTTAAAAAGTTTCATATTTTCACAATAAAAAAAATGTTTTTGTAAAAAAACCATTATATGCCGAGTACGAAAATTCCTGGGGACGAATGTTTACAATTAACTTGATGTTTTAAACACTTAATTGCTGTATGATTTCAATCATGGTATAATTATTAAGTAATCATCATGACACAAACAGCTATTAATATCTATGCTTTATGACGGCTAGTTTCATGAAAAACTGTAAAATCACGGTCTGTGAGAAATGTGTAAATGTAATGACCTTGACCGGAAGTTAAACTTCAGTAGCATAATGTTTCGCGGTAAGACAAAGGAATTTTTTGGCAAACATTTTTTTTCATAATGAGTTTGATTGCAAAACTAATGAAGCGGAACAATAAATGAATAAGTAAGTAAATGCACATAAATTAATATGAGAGTTACACAGGTTGACGTTAAAGAGCGCTCTAGTTCATCATTTTCAGATATGAACGTTATTTGGATGAGAAAATGGGACTAGCCCGATCGGGTTATTAACTCAGATTTTTCGCTCGCCCGACGGCCAAATCACTCGTCTCGGGCGTCGGGCGAGTGGGTTACGTCGAAGACTGCCCAAGCTTAAACTTGTTGGTAATACACCTCAACAGGGTTTTATACAGAGACCCTGTAAATTGTCACTTGTCTGCACAGACTGCCGGCATGAAACTGTCCCATCAAAAATATTGTACACACACACGCACGCACGCACGCACGCACACACACCCCACCCCCCCCCCCCACACACACACCCACACCCCCCACACACACACACCCACACGCACATACGCACACCCCCTCACACACACCCCCTACCCACCCCCCACACACATATATATAGTAAAGGTATGCAACTAATGTGTGTGGGGGGGTGTGGGGGGATGTGTGTGGGGGGGGTGTGGGGTGGGTGTGGGTGTGTGGGGGATGTGTACAATATTTTTGATGGGACTGTTTCATGCCGGCAGCCTGTGCTTGTCTGTATGATCATTACTTTATTCTAACGGACAGAGAAAATTGACCGGCGACACCATTTGCATCCGCTTATTGAAATTGAACGATTTAAATCATTGTCATTTTTATTCCCTTTCTCTGTTTCAGCAAGCAACGTCAAGCATGTCAGATGTAAGTCCATGATTTATTTCTTTGTTATAAAATTAATGAAAATATCACAATGAAATAACATACTGATATACTTACATAGTTAGGTAGCTAAATCAATACTTATTATTTACACTACAATCATTCTGTGTAGCGGTTTCACATACATACATTGATCTTTGGGTATATAATGCAATGCATTTTATAACATTAACTGCAAAATACTTTAAAAGGCTATGTAAAACAAATTTGACGTAATTAACCTCTACTTATAATAAAACAAAATACCAATATTATATCAGTCTTTGCGAATAGACTAAAACGTTTACAGGACATTCGGTCTGGTAAACTACAAACTTTTACCAGACCGAATGAAAGTTTACCAGACCAAAAAAAAATGAAGCAAAAAAGGCATAACACAAACTTGAATTTTTAATGCCTTTTATTTATCATGAATGAGGTTCAACAGTTATTTTATATACATGTAGTCAGCTTCACATTAATTGATAATCATCATCATAGATATCATAAACAGTTTCTTGTTGACTTTGGTACAATATATCGAAAGATGGTTCGTCATTTACAATGTTTATCATATCTTCAAAGGTGGCTAGTCAAGGATTAATATATCGTGTTTTTATCTCAAGAGTCGAAACATGTTTTTTTCAAAGTTTCCAGACGTGATCTTTCGTTTTTATATTTTCACATTGCTTACGTTTTTTCTTCAAATGATACCACATTCACTGTAAAGCATAACAAACTTATTAAAAGTTTAAATGATAATATTAATATTTTGTGTTTAGGCTGATGTCATAAATGATGCTTCTGACCATCAAGTAGATGTAAAAGTTAAATATGTGGAAACAGATCGGGACGAATTTTGTACTAAGACATTTCCAGCAGACTTAACACTAATTATAGAGGGCAAGCCGTTACTGGTTAGCAGAGCCTTGTTAGTAAATCTATCTCCAGTCTTTGATACTATGCTATCTGGTGATTTTAAAGAGAAAGATACACAGACCATTACATTGCCAGGGAAGAAATTCAATGATTTTGTTGAATTTATGCGATGTATGAACCCACATAGTCCTAAACCGGTAACTGTGGATAATCTCTATGATGTATTGCCTCTTGCACATGAGTATGAAGTCAAACATTTGTTGACAATTTGTCAGACAACTTTAATCAAAGTGTCTGAAAATGCTGCAGATGAATTGTACAGCATTCTCAAGATAGCCTCAATGTACAGCCTGGAAGAATTAACAGAAAAATGTGTAAAATTAGCAGCTGACAGACCCCGTGGCGAATTAGAAGAGGTTAGAAAAGCACATGAGTTAGATACAAATACAATTAATGCCGTCAGGTCACAAATGTTGACAAATTTGACAACTAAACACAAAGATATCTTTGTTCATATCACCACGTCTGAAGCTATGTACAGAGTTCTTGGTATTCAGTCTAAACAGCAAAAGTTGGTGACAGCGTTTAAAAATGGTAAAGTCTTCGGTGATTTTAGAAAATTGCAGCTAACCACTGCTTTCAGCAAATCAGTAGATATGTGTATTGATGGCAATACATACTCTATAGTAATAGATAGGTCCAGGACAAGTGCAAGCGGAATGGTTTATGACAGTAATAAGTTCATTTCTTTAAAAATTGAATGTAAATCTGTTCGAGATCCCACTGCTCAATATGTAAGTGGTATATACATAAAAAATTGGATGGACCAAAAGAAAGATTTGTATCAGGAGAAGGTTTTGGCCTCAAATTCGGATTCAATGATACTTGATAAAGATGTCAATTATCTGTCAGACCAAACTTATGGTTACATAAAAGAAGGAATGTTGTTTGATGTAGAGTTGTTCTTGTTTATCGTAAACGAGTAATTACAATATTGAATTGAGAGCCAACAAGTTACGTTTAATCTATCCCCGATGCTGACCATACTTTTTTTATTAAGCTCAGTTTGCAACTGAAAGTGAAACAATTTGATTTATATTAAGTTTTGTTGGTTGGTTTATGATTCAGAAATGTTAAGTTGATTTCATCAGGTTTTAGTTATTTAGAAATATGCAAAAAGACATGTATTGCCCATGAGAAAGAAATTCAACAACAAGGTTTAGTATTTATTGTAAGGTATATGTATTTACAACTGACAAGACAGTGGTCATTTTGTTATTGAAGTGAGATGATATTATGCTCATTGTAATAAATGTATATTTAGCATCAATGGTGTGAATAAAAGTTGAGTTTTATTCTTTCAATTCTTTCATCAAGTTATTTTGTACGCAGTGGCCTCCTAAAGTTCTTGGACAATAAACTGAGAAAAAACTGATATTACAGTCATACTATACGTAACTTTTCTGTTATTAGACGTATTATAGCAAGTTGCATTATTACAGTAACGTATGCATCATTTGTTGATGAAGTAATAAATGCTAATCTCTCTATATATGCTAAGATCACTCTTTTCGTATCGGTAAATGTGAATGGGTTCCCCCTAAATTCAAAATTGATTTTGTTCAAGGACTTTTGGAGAGTACAATAGACATAAAGACTATTTATGTAATATACAATAGAGTCTACAATTAAAGCCACTAAATGAAGACAAAATCTTTATCATCAATTTAAAAACAAGTAAAACTATCAAAAAGACAATAGAATATAACCGCCTTTGGATTATAATAACTCTCTCTAGCGGGTTCCCTTTTAGGGGTCAAGTTATTCAAAATATCAATTTCTTATAAAAGTGAGATACCTTTATAACATGCAAATTAGACTACGCAGATATCCTCTCAGCCAATCAAGTTGCTTAAAAGGTGTTTGATAAAACTTACACAAAATTGTAAATTTTGGACATGTCATATCGTTCTTCCAGTGATCAACTCGAGAAATCAGTGCGTGCAAATTTGAGTATGCAAACATCTAAACTTATGCCAAAAAGAAACGCCTCAATTCAACCTGGTACATAATTTTCGTGATTCAGAATAATATAAGGAAACATTAATGTTTTTACTTAGTAAGAAGTCCTTGGTGACATGCGCAACGTGAGGTCTGTCGTTACTATGCTGAAAGACACTGTCATGACGTTGCCAGAATATAGAGACACTCACCGAGCATAAAAGCTGGTATGTTCACGAGATTACCTTGGCAAACAACAAGTTGTGACTTAAACTCGTTTTGAAACATTGATAAATCTGAGGGCGTTACATTAGCCAAAACGCCAATCCTGTGAACTCTACATTTTTCCAACACCATGACCGCGATGATACTAGGCGCAGAGATAGACGTTGGTGACGGTGGCATAACTTAAGAACCGTTTACGCTAAACAAGAAGATTTACCATTGTTTATCGACTTACTTGGCATGCACGGTTACCCTTTCACCTCAAATGACGTAGATACTGCCATGAAAATATGTTACGCGAATGACGATGGCGTAAATATAATATTATCTAGTTGTCTTACCGACATTACAATCATTCTACCTAAACGTCGCCCATCAGCAAACGTTTCTGTATACCGTAAGACTTAATTGGTTCGTTTCTTTTTACCGTCAGTATATGTTCATGTATAAAACTACTTACATGATTTCGTGCGTTTTAATTGGCTGTCGCACGAAAAATTCATTATACAAAGGTGTATTTATCAAAGCAGAAAATTTGTTTTCTTCCAATTTGAAGTTTTGGTTATTTTTGTCACGACGGGATGCTTCGATCTCGTTCGTTGAGTTCCGTGATTTTCCGTAGAGTCATTACTTTGGGTTCTATCGCTAATTTTAAAATAGTATTAGTATAAATTCTGGAGAAAATACTCGAGTTTTTTGGGCCTTGGATGCGTTTTATATATTCATTTAGTGTTTGCATGAGTTTTAAGCAAAAACGCGATACTTGACAATTATCAGCGTTATATTTAGTAATGGGGCTTTAAAGCACATGTACATATTCATTAGTTGCAAGCGTACGATGTACTTAGCGATGTGGGGATTTTCACCAACGATTAGAATAAAATAAACTGTATAATATTGCACACATAATAAATCATAAATAGTATAGAACCCAACATAAGAATGGTCATACGAACTTGAACAAAATAACATTACACATGGAATAGACAGTTTTAAACAAGAAAATTTATATGGCTTGACAATGAGAACGTCCTCGAAGTCCTCATTTCATCTTATTTGAGTAGCTAATGGATAAAATGCGTAATTCCTTTATTGCAGAGACTAATTGCAACAAACTCGCCCAGTGTTCTTAGTCGGTAGCTAAATTGATTGCAAATTCATGGGCCGGTGGATTTATTTATTTATTGGCCTGTGGATCTGTTTCTAAATACCACCGTGGAGTTCTGACATGAATTATTTTACGGCTTTTCTTCCGCTTGCCTATGTACCATGTGGGGAAGTTTTAATCCAACTGAGAGGGTATGTGCCTTGTTCTACGTTATACATTGGATTAGACGCATGACCGCCGTATTAGGACTGAAAATGTTGAAAGGCACAGACGTGCTTTTCTGTCGTCATGTACATGTTAATTACAATTTTAAGAAATAACATACAGTAAAACCCGATCTAAAATTTCCGCTCGCCTACTCGCTAACTTAGATCTGGGTCACATTCAGGTGACCTTTTCTCATCATAATATTTATGACAAAATTGTTATGATCAGTAACTTGTTTAAATAGTCTACATTATGCAATTTGAAATGAGCCGTCCAATCGCATACGGTGAATAATACAGCTTTTGAATTAGGTCGGAAACCTTTGTCTTAAAATAGAAATAACGAAATCAAAATGTTATAGTGTTTCGTCTAGATGAAAGCTACGCCTTGATTGGTCGACATTAAGGTCATCTCGACGTGAGCATCTTTTGAGATCTTAGAGATCCTGTACGACAACGTTCTCCAGGATATCTGTTTACGGAGATTGTACAAAACGTAGTAAGATGTTTGTCCATTCCTCATGTAAATCAATATTTAATTCCTGTAACGTCACATACTTAAGAAAACAAAAAACCAGGAAGACAAAAATGTGTATTGGCTGAGATTGTGGGATCCATGGCTGATTTATATGCATTGACAGTCTTGATTGGTTTCATATAATGGTTGACACTCTTCAATGGGACCATGCAAGTATTTAAAACTGACACAATATTATTAGTCTGTTATTATATTGAGAACATGGTAAATGAACCAGACTCGCCTGTCAATACAAACAAGAGACGATGTCGTGAGTTCCACTTGATACAGGAACTTCAAACGCTAACCATAATTAAGATATTTGAATGTGCCGAATGTTTCGACAAACAATTTCATTTATACACATTGAACTTATTTAAAGACAAAGGGATACACTACACGATAATAACACACGCAGACAGTTACAATTTGGATAAGATTTTAACTCTTTAACCTTATGAACAGAACAGAACAGAACAATTCTTTTATTTTCACAGTTTACATAAAGTAAATACATGTTGTTAAATTAATATAGGACCATATAAAGACAGTTAACGTGGTGTTATGGGGACAGTGGTTAACATATAGAGAAATTGAAAAAACAACAAAAAAAACAACAACAACAATTGAATGGCTGAATATGACACAGACAGTAGTATACTGACCCTAAACAGGTTATAGTAGTACTCATACATCGTTTATACATATGTCTGCAGCGTGTTCAGTTACCCTGAACGTCCCAAAACCTTTCGTAACGGAAGTGCCGGAACAACAACTCAACTGTACTAACGGATTGAGTTGTCCCAACTTTGAGTTGAGTTATGCACGGGTTGAGTTGTCCCGTACCCGTAACGTCAGCTAACAGTAGTTACTGAACACGGGACTGATGTCGTATCAATTGTATTTTTGTTTTTTAAAAACGTATGTTGAAGAGAAACATGTCAATTGAAGAGTTTGAACCAAAGGAAAACACAGCTGACCAAAACGAACTCTTATAACACGCCGAAAATCACACGGGATCTTCCACCTTCGCGTCAAAGAATTAGAGTTTATACAAGTCGTCCACGTAAACATTGCGTATATAAACATTGTCAGTTTCATTACACACTAATATATAATATATTATATACTAATTTTAAATAAATTAAAAAAAATATATAAAATTTATGATATGCATAAACACTTTTTAAAAAAGAGTGGTATGTTTTTACCATGCATTAGCGTATTCACTTTTTTATTGGGCAAGTCCATTGTTTAAAGTACAAAAAAGCATGACCTGCTGTAATTAGTCAAAGTTATGTACTGTGACAATATGACTCTCATATTGTTTAATTAGTCTGCGTGTTAAAAAACTTCAATACACAATTTGAATTTTACATTTCTACTTAATAATAGTATATAAAAGTTTGTACAACCATACGTACTGAACGATTGTAGAAATACGCTTATATTCTAATGACTCCATTCATTGCACACAATGAATACAAAAAGCGCCCGTCAAATCCTAACCCACCCTGATATCAACTTTATACATACTCAAATGTCAGTAGCGCATACACTAACCTCATTGATTTAAATACTAATTGCAGTTCTTTAGTCGTCGCATTCGATAAAATTGTTTTCCGTATCTATGTAAATTAGCTGTGATAATGTATGCGCTACTAAGAGTTGGGTAAAATATTACAAATACAATTTAATATCAATATATTATATATTATGTGCATTAATAGTAATACCAGTAAGTTTAAGTATATTAAGTACATTTTATTGACAAAGCAACATGAACAATTTAGGATGCACTATCTAAAATCAATGTTTGATTGTTTCTTTGTTTCTAGGGTTTACCGCCATAGCAACACATATTGTATAGCTCATATAACGGCGGTCAGTCAACCTACTCACGGTTCCTGGAAAAGCTTAACTACTGGATTTAGCTGTTAACCAACTATACTAGGCGCCTACTTTTGTCAGTGACTGACAAATGCCTTACACAATTAAAAAGCATCGGTAGGAGGTAGGAGGGGATGTGGCCGTAGAAAGAAATAATTTCATGACCAAGTTCCACGAAAGTATACCACGGCCGAGAATCGAACCCGCGACCCTCGACCAGCGGACTTGCTTGCTACCATCTAAGCAAGCCGGACGGCTCAAAAATCAATGTTAAATACCAATAGGGTATGGTTAAATCAGGGCATGATGTGTGTGCATTATTATTATACAATTTACCTATTTGGCGGACAAATCCATCGTTTAAGTTCGAAACACATAAGGCCTATTATACAACCTGTGTGTTCTAACTTGGTCTTCTGCAATATAAATAGTATTTTCGGAAATTAAAGTGACCTTGTTTAGAATGTATTTTCTGAAATACGATATTATGTATTGAATAACGGATATGACGTTAAATCACCTGTTTATGAGAGAGGAGGTAGTTGTACTGTAAAAGACGATAACAGATAAAAATTTAGATATTCCTTACAACAACACGAAAAATGGCAGAGGTAAGTAGCATTTTTACTCGATATTTTGTTATGTTAATCATGAATTGATTCTAAATATATCTCTGCTTTTCATTGTATTGAATTTAAACAATACATTTGTAAATTATATATGATATTTTAAGCGCCATATTTAATGTAAACTTATTTCATGTCGAAACTTGTCCAACAATATCTAGCGGTTGAATTATATTCTTCATTTAAAACTTTTAATGATAACATTGGGAATATGAGCTATTTAACTAAAGGTATATGCCGTTCATACAGACTGTATTTTAATAAAATAAAAATGGCTGTTCATATTATAAAATACAGAATACCATTGATAATTAGTTTATATTCGAATGACCAAACCAACTTCGCTATCATAAGTACAATGTAATTATTAATTAAGTATAGACTAATAGCATCTAAGCTGGTTGCTGGTTCGATGTTTCGTACAAGAGTAGTCATTATGCACAAAGTGCTCCGGGAACCTAAGTGTTACATAGCTATACAAATAATTCCTAAAAAACTGTTATTTAAAGAGTTTATTACACTTCCATGTGGTATCGATCAATTCAAAGTCCTCTCAACCAATCTATCACATTACGGCCATGAGGTCAAAATTAGTCTTGTCCATGGAGTCACATGATTTCCAAAAGTTATATAAGAAAATGTTAAATTATTTATCTTTTCTGAAACCATGCAGCCTAGAGCTTCTAAATATGTGTCGTCACCTTAAATTCATTTTAAGCTTGTTCAAGCTGATCTCCTGTTAAAATTTACCCTTTTCTATGGATCTCTGTTTCCATAATACAGCTATAAATACAACATATAATACAATGTACGAGAGGTGTTCAACTTATATTTGAACACTTTTTTGATGGGGTAAAAATCTATTTCTGACCATACATATCCACATTTTATGTGAATATGTTACAAGTGGATTGTCTATGATCGAATTGCCCATTACAATTAAAAATTTGAAACAACATAAGGCTGTTATCAAACATTAATGAAGGGACCTTAGTTTTGGCGTTTTGAACATAGCCAAATCTAAAGTAAACGGTCACTTTAGAAGGTTTTTTTCATCTTTATCCCATAAGATTTTGCAAAATCTTTTCTTCCACAATTTTTTCATGTATATTTTTACTTTTTCTTGTACTTTGTAGTTCGAAATGTGCGTGAAATTGCATTTAATTTGTCTGACAACAACAGTACCTAAATGAACGTTGAGCTGGATCAAGTACATAATAAATAACATTATATATGAATGTTTCTGCAACTACTTATTCATTTGATATATGTATATGTTTAGTTTATGTGATAAAGGCAAACATTCCCAAAGTTCTACTTCAAAACCTCTACACAGGCTTTGAATGAGGCTTTTATATTTATGCTATGTGACGTCATATCAAGCAATGAAAGCTAAAGTAATTACTTCTAAACATGGTCATATCAAAGTAACTACAGCTATTAAGCAAATCATGTCTATGAAATTGATGTATGACTATATTATTTAGCAACTTCAATAATAAAAAGTGAAAAAATAGTGTTTTATACGCTACTAAATTTGACCAAAACGTGACGACTTTCTCTTACTTGTCTTTGAATTACCCTATAAAGGATCACTTTTTGACCCCTCAAAACATCATTGATTATTGCATTCCTTTTAATTACACACTTTGTACATTAAAATTTTAATAAGGATATGTTTTATTGAATAATTTTAAAATCTATTAAGTAAAACTAATGAATGTATGATATATGCTCTCAAACACTGATTTCGGACTAAAGTCTAAAATGACAAAATGCATATTTTTTTGTTAAAAGACGTAATTTTGTTTTATCAAATTACACATGCTATTTGGATACTAAAAGGTAATTATAACATTTATAACACATCCAACAGGCCATATCTAAGAGCAAAAAATGTGGTAAAACTCTAAAAAAAGATGTTTTGGGGTGGTCAACTACCATGCTATAAATATATTTGATAAAATAAGTTTAAATAATTTTGTTTCATAGAAAATGATTTTTTACATAACAATACATATAAAAAGCAATTTTTAGAGGAAACAATCCGGTCATAAGCTTCAGAATCAGAGTTCAGATCTGTTCAAATATAAGTTGAACACCTCTCGTATTTCGATATGGATAGCTAAAATCGATTTATGCAGATGAACTATATCAGATGTACACACATATTTTTAAATCTGTTTCATTTTTTTGCCCTTTTCTCTGTTTCAGCAGCCAACGTCAACCATGTCAGATGTAAGTCCCATATAATTTATTTCTTTGTCAATAAAATATTGAGAATATCAAAATAAATTGACCCACTGAAAGTTACATAGCTAGTGTACTAAATCAATACTTATGAATTACACCACAATCATTCTGTCTACCATTTAAATATATACATTTGATGTATTGATCTTGATGATTCAACATTCTTGGTATCATAAAACTACAAAATACATAAAAGGCTATGCAAACATACCTTAATGTAAAAAACTATTAATAATACAAAATACCAGATCTATAGTAGATATAGTATAGCCTGCATTAACAGCCACTTGCTATCAGCGATCACCTGCTGTAAGTTGTCTATCTGACTTCCTTCCAATGAAAATCACTCTATTTTGAGCCTGTTATAAGCAGCCACCTGCTGTCTGTGGCCAGTGGTAACCATTTCCTTACAAATTCACCAATTTACATGTATGAAATGGTCACGGTCAATTAAGTTTTAGAATTAACGAAGTGTCATCATTATTTTATCATGGTACATATATGTGTGCCAACCCAACCAGTTGTGTCTTTAACAATCTAAATTTATCTTGTAAATCAATACTCGATATTGATGGCTAAAATGAATACATACAGATGAACTATATCAGATTTAAAACATTTTTTTAAATCATTTTCAATTTTTTCCTTTTCTGTGTTCGTGTTGAAATATTCATACTATGAATACTGGTCAATGTTTTATATTCTGACATAACAGTTGCTTTGTTATACCTTCTCCTGCATGAAAATTAAGGAAAATTTTCGACATGTTTAATCATCGAATAATGAACCACATTTCATTGTAAAACATGACATAATTCTATATTGTTATACTTTCTTTTAGACTGATGCCCAGAATGAGAATAATGCTTCTGACAAACAAGTAGATGTCAATGATAAATTTGTGGAAACAGATCAAGACGAATTTTGTACTACAATATGTCCAGCAGACTTAACACTTCTTATAGAGGGCAAGTCGTTACTGGTAAGCAGAGCCTTATTAGGAAACCTATCGCCTGTATTTGATAAAATGTTTTATGGCGATTTTAGAGAGAAAGATAATCAGACCGTTACATTGCCAGGGAAGAAATTCAACAATTTTGTTGAATTTATGCGTTGTATGAATCCACACATGTCTAAGCCGGTAACTGTGGATAACGTCTATGATGTCCTTCCTCTTGCACATGAGTATGAAGTTAAATATTTGTTGCCAGCCTGTGAGATGGCCTTAAAGAAAGTGTCTAAAAATGCTGCAGATGAGTTGTACCATGTTCTCAAGATAGCTAGTATGTATGACATGAAAGACTTAACATCAAAATGCATTAAATTAGCAGCAGACAGACCACCTGGCGAAATCGAAGAGGCTGGAAAAACACATGAATTAGATACAAATACAATCAATGCCGTCAAGTCACAAATGTTGACTAATTTGACAACTAAACACAAAGATATCTTTGTTTATATCACAACGTCTGAAGCTATGTACAGAGTTCTTGGTATTCAGTCCAAAAAAATGTTGTTGGTGACAGCGTTTAAAAATGGTAAAGTCTTCGGTGATTTCAGAAAATTGCAACTGACCACTGCTTTCAACGAATCAATTGATATGAGTATTAATGGCAATATTTACTCTATGGCAATACAGAAGACAGGCATAAATGCAAATGGAGTACAAACAGGTTATACTTCATACATTCGTTTAGCAACTAAACATAAGTCTGTTCAAGATCCCCCTATTAAATGTATAAGTGGTATATACATAAAAAATTGGATGGACCAAACTAACGATATATATCAGGAAATGGTTTTTGCCTCAAATGAAAATTCTTTTTCTCTTGATAGAGATGTTCATTATCTGTCAGACAAAACTGCCGGTTACATAAAGGAAGGAACGATTGATGTAGAGTTGTTCTTGTTTATAGTGAACCAGTAATTACAATATAGAATTGAGGGCCGACAAGTGAAGTTTTATCTATCGCCGATGCTGACAAAGTCATTCGTTAAGCTCAGCTTGTGACTGAAAGTGGGACAATTTAATTTATATCAACGTTTGTTAGTTGGTTTATGATTCAAAAATGTTATGCATATTTCATCAGGTTTTAGTTTATTGCATTATGCATAAACACATGTATTGCCTATGAGAAAAATGTCAAAAATAAAGTTCTAGGAATAATGTACATACAACTGACAAACTATTGGTTAATTTGTTTATATTGAAGTAAGATATGCTCATTGTAATAAATGTATATTTAGCATCAATGGTGTGAACAAAAGTTGAGTTTTGTTCTTTCAATTCTGTCATATAGTTATTTTTTACGCAGTGGCCTCCAAAAGTTCTTGGTTAAATAAACTGAGAAAAAAATGATCTTACATACTGTAAGTAACGTTACTGTTACTAGATATTCTATATCGTGTTTAAAAGGAGTTTCTCCAAGAAGTTGCTACATTGTAATTATCTTCTCTTCGAAAACCTGGTTTAGACTAAACATGTAGACATGCGAGTACATTTCAGTAAACATAAATTTATTGATGTAATTAGTGGCAAATCAATCTGATTAAAACCCGATCTAAAATTTTAGACTCAATCCCAATTAAGGTGGACATATGGGCATATTTTTTTCATTTTTTTCATGTCGTCAAATATGAGTTTTAAATCAATTAAGGGCATTGTAGACATGTTCTGTACATGGTATAAAAATCTTTTCAGCTGAGCTTGTATACTTTTTTAGATATAGGCTGGTGAAAGGTCTCACCTAGCATTAATAAATGTGCTCATGAAAATCGAATATGTGCTGCAAATCTCACCTATTTAAAAGTAGTAATGGTCAAACTGTTGAGAAATTCAATACGGTTGCATTCTATAACGTATTATGTTTCGGAATAAATGATAAAGACTGAAGAGTAAGCCAGATACTGTCAGAAAAACATAAATATTGAATATGCTATTTTCATTATTTTAATTTGTTTTAAAAATGTCATTCATATCAATTGTTCCAGAACGATACAAACAAGTTTAATATAGAATAAAACTGTTTAAAATAGTTAGATACCATTGTCTTTGTGTTATAACAAAACGCTGTGTGCATGTGAACCACCACAAAGCAACCAATAAAGAATATAATTGTTGTCCCGTACGTTATCAAAATTGACTCGTACGTAGTATACTTCAGTTTGGTCATCCTAACTATTGATAACTAAGTTAAAATGCAAGAATACAACTTACATTGTTGCGTAATTTGTTTTATAATTCAATGTACTTGTGTTTTACATATAAAACTGCGATAATATCTTTAAATTACAATGATTACGCGAACCATTATCATTTTTCCAAGAGAACAACATTCAACAATTTTGTGACAAGTTTAACAAAGAAACATAGCAATCTAACGCATAAACTAATAGAAACTATTTAGTAGTGGGGTAACATGTGATTTACAACCATCAAATCATCCGGCAAATGAATGTTTTGACAATTCTACAGTGTCCCGTACGTTATTAAATAAGTAAGATAATGTATGAACCTGATCAAATTATTGCAGTGTGTGCTAAAATGATTCTAAAGTTATAATTTGATCAAACGATGCATTGTTTTAGTTTATCATTTCAAAGCTAGATGGTATTCAATTGAGAACAATGCAAACTATTCATCCTTTTTGGCAAATAACAAGTACTACACCTTATTTTCCCGTAACTCTTGTTAGTTACTTTTGAACATCATCAATTTCATTATAATTGCCGTTCCGATAATAGTTTCGTCTGTGAAGATTAAATGCATGTTAAGGAACCTTACAAAAGCAATTTATCATAATTATTCAGACGATTATTAATTATTGTGTCACATTTTGTCCCGTACGTTACGGACTCGTACGTTATTTTTCATTTTGTATTTACTGGTTTTTTGTGTGTCACAAATATGCACCTTAAATGAATTATAAAAACACTTTATAAACTTTTTATTTAATCATTGAAGATAAGTTCAATGAAGAATTTATATATCTATTTGAAAAGGTTTGTTAGATAATTTGATTTTACTAATTGTCCCGTTCGTTACGTGGTGAAAATTACGATTCATTTTTTAATGAATGAGCTCACAAATTACCGATACCAATAAAATGTCAGCTAAAATGTATATCTTATCATTAGGGTATAACATTATTGACTTTAATTACACAAAAAAGTGTGTGAAGAGTGCAAAGCTGTGAGCTTAATGAAGCCATTAAATGAATGTCCCGTACGTTATCGGAGTTTGGAGACAACGTTTGTTGTATGAGGTGTGAAAAATTATTTTTGAATTTACATTATAATATGTGTTTTTCTGAAGGATTTAGTTATAATTGACATAATAAATATATATTTAATTGGAAATCTGTCTGAATTTTTTAACAATTTGAAGCTAACTTTAAGAATTTGTCATTGGAGACATAGGGATTTTATACACCCTAGCTTAATTAGGAGACAATATTTTGAAAAAATAGAAGTTTTCTTCACGAAATATATCGCTTATACTTTTACTATAGCATTATCACTTGTAAATATGCATTTCATTTACATAAATTCTGTAAGTTAAATTCCTGGAAACATGATAAACGTTGGAGACATCAAATGTACATTCTAAGCGGGAATGAGTCTTTACCGCTCGCATACTCGCTAATTTAGATCTGGCCTTTTCCAAACGAAGGTCATGTTCAGGTGACCTTTTCTCATCATAATATTCATGACGAAATTGTTATGATACGTAACTTGTTTACATCGTCTACGTCACGCAATTTGAAATGAGCCACCCAATCGCAGACTGTGAATAATACCGCTGTAAATTGTGCATGCAAACCTTGGTCTAAAAATAGAAATAACGAAATCAAAATGTGATTAATAGTGTTTTCATCTAGATGAAAGCTACGCATTGATTGGTCGACACAAAGTTCATCTCGACGTGACCTTGCATTGACTAAGTAGAGATCCAGTACGACTTGATGAACATGATATTATATGCATTGATGGTTATAAGTTTGTAAATTTTCCTAGGAAACAAAAATACAGCCGAAAATCCGGCGGTATTGGTGTTTTCATTAAGCTGGATCTGTTAGACAATTATGAATTACTTAACAGTCAAACAGACTATGCACTTTGGCTTAAATTTAAAAATTTGAATAACCAGCAAGATTTTGTATTAGGCATTGTTTATGTACCTCCATTACATTCTAGATTTTACAGTAACGACGAATTTGAATTTTTTGAAAACGAGGTTGCCTCTTATTGTAGTATCTATGAGCATTTATATTTGACCGGAGACTTTAACGCACAAACCTCCAATCTTACGGAATATACCGAAAATGATGATTTTTTACAAACTTACTTCGATTTAGATGAAGTAACTGTTAGATTTTTAGATCAAAAGTCAACTATGGAACGCCTGAATATTCCTCTAAAACGTAATTCGCAAGATATTAAGAAAAATAACATAGGTTATAAATTAATAGACATGACTAAAAAAATGAACATGGTAATTGTCAATGGCCGTACCCATAACGATAAAATAGGTAAAATGACGTTCAGAAATATATCAGTTTTAGATTATTTAATATGTACATTACCTGCATACAAATTTATCTCAGATTTTGATATCATTGATTTAAATAACTTGTACTCTGATGGCCATTGCTTAATAGAATACAAACTGACCTTTAAACCACTAAGCATACCACAAATAAATACAAACACCAAACTAAAACGAAATACAAGGCTTAAATGGAAAAATGATAAAAGAAATGACTTTCAGAGCAATATTAATGACTCAGAAATAGACCATATTATGCAACAATTAGACAATAACACTATAGACCAACAACAAATGGACGTGATAAATAATTCATTATGCAATATATATCTACAGAGCGCTGAAAGCAGTTTCAACTCTCAAAATACTTATCATTTTTCAACAAACATGAACCACAAACCATGGTATGGAATAGAGTGCAAAAGAGCAAAGAAAGCATACAACAAAGCTAAAACCAAATATAAAAATACCCCTCTGAATATAATAAAAAAGAATACAAAAAAAGTTGTAAAAAATATAAAAATACAATGAATAAATACATCAATAAACATAACAAAGCAAATGTAAATGCACTCCGCAGAATGCATTGTAAACATCCAAAGGACTACTGGAATGCAATAAATAGAATAAGTGAGACTACAAACAAAACTCAAAAACAACCATCTCTAGACTCACTATTTGAATATTTTAAACAAGTCAACAATAATGAGACTCACGATCAGAATGATAACAATATAAATGCTGATATTGACATTTCCAACAATGATGAAATACTTAACTCTCAAATTACATTGGCTGAAATTAAAAAATGTATTCGATCATTAAAAAACAATAAAGCAAGCGGTATTGACAATATCTTAAATGAATACATAAAGCACTCGGAAGAAAAACTACTCCCATTATACTTTAAATTATTCAATAAAGTCCTGGAAACAGGCATTATTACATCTAAATGGTCAGAAGGAATCATTATCCCATTATATAAGCATAAAGGAAATCCAACTGAACCGCAACATTGGAGACCAATCACGCTTCTTAGCTGTGTAGGTAAACTTTTTACGTCTATTCTTAACAACAGACTCACCAAATTTCTTGAAGAAAACAATTTATTATCAGAAAATCAGGCCGGCTTTAGAAGAAACTACTCTACCACTGATCATGTATTTACACTAAACTCACTAATTGAAATTCTCAAGTATTACAAGAAAAAAATATTTTGTGCTTTCATTGACTTCTCACAAGCCTTTGACTCTGTTTGGAGAATAGGATTATGGTCTAAAATCTTGAGTCTAAATATCAATGGCAAATTTTTTCGAGTTATAAAAAACCTTTATGCAAATATAAAATCATGTGTCTCCATAAACGCAACAAAATCAGACTTTTTCTCGTGTAACTGCGGTGTTCGCCAAGGCGAAAACTTATCCCCCTTGCTATTCAGTCTATTTCTTAATGATTTACAACTCACATTAGAATCACAGGGTAACCACGGAATAAAATTACATGAGTTAGACCAAAATATTAACATACTATTAAAAATCCTTATTTTACTTTACGCTGATGACACGGTATTATTTAGTGATAACCCCGTCGACTTACAACACTGTCTTAACGATTTCACCTCTTATTGTAATACATGGAAGCTAAATATTAACATAAATAAAACTAAAATTGTAATTTTTGGATCTAGAAATGACTCTATTTATAATTTTACCATTAACGGATCTCCAATTGAAATAGTTAAGATTTATAAATACCTTGGTGTTCTATTCTCCAAAAATGGTAGTTTCCTTACTGCTCGTAAACATCTGGTAACACAAGCTAAGAAAGCTATGAGTTTACTATATAAACGTATATTTAACCTACACTTACCTATCTAATATTAAAACTATTTGATCACACTATTGTCCCTATTCTTTTATATTCTTCGGAAATTTGGGGTTACGAGAACTGTGACATAATTGAACAAGTACATACTGAATTTCTCCGCAAGATAACACATTTAAGAAAATCAACCCCACATTATATGCTTTATGCTGAACTTGGTCGTTTCCCTCTAAAAATTTTAATACAAACCAGAATGATAAACTTTTGGAACAAACTAATCACGGGAAACAAAAATAAACTATCTTACCAAATATATAATTTTATGCTTAACTTACCTAACTTTAAGTCAAAATGGATAAATTCAATCAAAACGATACTCACTAATATTGGACGACCTGATATATGGCGTAATCAACAAACTTGCAATTTAATTAATATTAAAACAATAGTAAAACAGACTCTCATTGACCAAAATTATCAACATTGGCAATCCCTCTTGCAACTTTCAACCAAAGGATTAAATTACTCAATCTATAAACAAACAATAAAACTTGAAAATTATCTTAAGTACTTAAATAAAAACGAATGGCAACCTATTTTAAAATTTCGAACCGGTAACCATTTTTTACCATGTGAAAAAGGAAGATGGATGAATGTGCCGAGTAATGAGAGAGTGTGTACCTTTTGTTCTTTAAACGACATTGGTGACGAGTTTCACTATTTACTTAAATGTCCTTTCTTCGAATTATATAGAAAATTATATTTAAAACCATATTTTTATCGTAGACCAAATATACTAAAATTCAATGAACTTTTATCAAATGACTCTTTAAATATTCAACGATCAACCTGTAAATTTATAAAAATAATTTTTGATCATATAAAAAATTAATTTTTCTTTTTATTTATTGAAAATATAATCTCTTTCATAGTCTCTAAGTGTATTAGGTTGTAAGTGTGAATGAGTAAGCGAGGTGTATGTATGTATATGTATCTTGTCTATATGTCATGTGATCTTTATTAATAATTGTAATATGTTGTACTCTTTTGTTCTCATGTACCATGTATCTTGGTGTGAGCAAATAAAGCGTATGTTCTGTTCTGTTCTGTTCTGACAACGCGAGTAGAACAGGATCTCTGTTTACGGAGATTGGTGGCAAATAAGCAGTGGTTTTTAAGCTTGTAAAAAGAAATTATTATATTAGTAAATATATAGATTTATAAAATGTGCCATTTAATCATGGAACACTTTATATGTTCTGTATTATACATCAGAATACAGAATTTTGTACTTTCTTTGCCGCATATATCTATGTTTTCTCTTTTGATTTATGTACACATAAATTACCACTATCCGGTGTTATTAATGCTTTGCATTAATCTTTTCTTGTTTGTTGATGAAGTAAAAAATGGCAATCTTTAAATATGCTAAGAGCACTCTTTTCGTATCGGTAAATGTGATTGGGTTCCCCCTAAATTCAAAATTTTCTACAATCAAAGCACATATATTTATTAATTGCAAGCGTACGATGTACTTAGCGATGTGTTGATTTTCACCAACGATTAGAATAAAATAAACTACATGGTTTGCACATACATAAAATACATGTATAATAAATTATAAATAGTATAGAACCAATAATAAGAAAAGTCATACAAACTTGAACAAAATAACATTATACATGGAATAGAAGGTTAAAAACAAGAAAATTTATATGGATTGACAATGAGAACGTCCACGACTCATTTCATCTTATTTGAGTATAGCTAATGGATAAGTGCGTAATTCCTCTATTGCAGAAACTAGTTGTAACAAACTCGCCCAGTATTCATTGTCGGTAGCTAAATTGGCTACAAATTCATGGGCCGGTGGATCTGTTTCTTCTAAGTACTACCGTGGAGTTCGGACAAATAGTATTTTTCGGCTCTCTACCGCTTGCCTATGTACCACGTGGGGAAGTTTTAATCCAATTGAAAGGGTATGTGCCTTGTACTACGTTACACATTGGGCTAGACGTATGACCGCCGTAATATCACTGAAAATGTTGATAGGCACAAATGTGCTTTTCTGACGTCATTTACTTGTTAATTACAATTATGAGAAATAACATACAGTTGTCTATATTTTGTTGTATATGATGATACATAGGCACGAGTTTTGTGTGCTAAAATTAAATATTGAGTTCTTAAGCACGAGCTATTTAATAAGTATACAAAAACTAGTGTATATAACACGTATATCCAATTAACATATATTAAAATGGATAAAATATAATAGGCCCACAAAGTCACACATCGAGTCTGAAGTATACTATGCAAAAGTTATAACGCAAATAGGTACAAAAAATAAGTATACTTAAACGCAAAAGTTTTGCAACATTTTAATGGTCAATTTTAGGCACGAGTCAATGTTCATAAAATATGTCCTGACTAAGTACTGATGTACAGGACTTGCACAAAAACATCGTGTGTAATTGTCATCGATATGCTCATGGAGCGTATCGGAATTGCACTTTCCTCCATTTTCTCACTTTGCACGTGCACAAATTCAAAATGTTATTTTTATTTAATTCTCTCAACAAATTTGAAAGATTAGAGTGTCGTTGTATGAAAAACAATACAATATTGACGGGTTTAGGCTTTATGGTTACGTCATAAAGCTTCCAAATGAGCAACGTGCACGTGCATTACGGATGTTGGAAGCTGGCCTTAATCAAGATGTTGTCGCTAGAGAATTTGGTGTGCACAGGTCGACTATAAGTCGTTTGCATAGTTAATTTCCCCCGAGACTGACACAGTAGCTGACCCTCCACGTGCCGAACGACCGCCTGTCACCACGTTACGTCAGGGCCAGACTATACGTTTAATGCACCTACGAAACCGCAAGAAGACAGCAACACGAACTGCAGCAGAGATTCCTGGAGAAAACTGACCTCATCAACGGTCGTGGACGAGGGGCAGTGCGGCGTTACGGACGTGAACGCCAAGGACTCACTGCAAAACTTTACGTGGATGAGATTCTATGCCATGTTGTTTTACCATATTTTGCTGAATACCCCGACATGGTGTTACAACAAGATAACGCTCGACCTCATATGGCTCGTGTAACTCAGCATTTCCTTTCGGATAACAATGTTCCTACCCTTCCATGGCCAGCATACTCACCGGATCTTAATCTGATTGAACATTAATTTTGTGGGACTACCTAAAGCAAAACGTGCGTTGAATAAATGTACAGAACGTTGGAGAACTGCAGGAAGCTTTGCGACGAGAATGGGATGCTATGTCGCATGAATTTATCAGGAGGCGCGTGGGTTCAATGCGGCGATGATTCACAGCTGTTATTCGCGACAGATGTGGCCATTTACAGTACTGAGGTGCGTGCCATAACTAGGTTTACTTTGTGTGACTTTTCGTTTTGGGGTGCACTACTTTTAAATCGAATTACGGAATAATTTGACCATGAAAACGTAACCTTTTTATGAAATTGTATGGTCAAATGAATGAATTTTATATAAATAAAAAACAAATTGAGCTTAGCTGTTGTTATTCTGAAGTTAAATGTTGACCAATTTTGTTGCAAAACTTTTGCGTTTAAGTATATTATCAAAAGTTTTCATGCAAATAATATGGAATTTTACACGATATTAGAACAACCACTTGTCAACAAATAATAACAATACTTTATGTAACAATTGTTAAAAAGAAAATATTTCCGGAATCAAAAGCCCATTAGATCTGGTTCACATTCAGGTGACCTTTTCTCATCATAATATTGATGACGAAATTGTTATGATCAGTAACTTATTTAAATCGTCTACGTAATGCAATTTGAAATGAGCCGTTCAATCGCATAATGTGAACAATACAGCTTTTAAATTAGGTCGGAACCCTTGGTCTTAAAATAGAAATAATGAAATCAAAATGTTATAGTGTTTTGTCTAGATGAAAGCTACGCCTTGATTGGTCGACAAAAAGGTCACCTCGAGAGCATCTATTGAGACCTTTAAGTTAGAGCTCCTGTACGACAACGTTCTCCAGGATATCTGTTTAGTGTTAACGGAGATTGTACAAAACGTAGTAAGATGTTTGTCCATTCCTCATGTAAATCAATATTTAATTCTTGTAACGTCACATACTCTAGGACGTTGACGTATACATGCGTCTGTCAAACTCGTCCCAAAAATGTTCAAATGGATTTTTGTCTACTGAAAAACGATGGCTACTCTAAAATGTCAATGCAATTAGCAATGAGAAATTTAATTGTTGCCTGGACGGCATGTTGTCTGGGGTATCTGATTAGATAAGTAGGTCATGACGTCCGTTGACATATCATATACAACAATTAAAAGCATAAATTTATACAATAACACAAAAAATCAACAATGTATTGCTTATCACTGACAATTGAGATGATATAAATAATATAGTTTTGCACACATGATATATTACTAGATCAATAATGAAACATAAAAAGGAAACACAGAAACACATGATTGTGACAAAGAATATAACAAGAACAAAGTTCATGAATTGACAATGAAAACATCCACATCTATTTTCAACCTGTTGTAGTGGCTAATGGTCACTTGTCAGAATGTATAATTCCTCCATTTCAGAAACCTCTATAAACCACACAATATATAGGTCATATCACGGCGGTCAGTAAACCTACTCACCGCTCCCTTTAAAATGCTAAATCTCTGGATACTACCGTAAGCGATTAAACCAAGATACAGAGGGAGGAGGGAAAATGGTCGTAGAAATCATTTTATGACCAAACTAAATGACAATACGCTCCGTCCGGGATTTGAACCCACGACCCCTCGATCAGTAGACTGCGTGTTATCATCTGAGCTAGCCGAGGGTTTTTTCTCACAATAAAAAATTAGGTATGTTACTGGGCTTGATCCAATAGATCTTTGATTGTAAGAGATTAGGTAGTAATTAGAAATAAAAACTCTTAACAACTTGATAACAGAGAAAATCATATAAGACATCTAGTCAGGAAGACGACATGTATGTATTGGCTGATAGTGTTGGATCAAAAGTTGAGTTGTATTAATCGATAGTCTTGATCGGTTTCATGTAACAGTTTAAACCTTTCAGTGGTTTATTTTTCTGTATATTATTGAGATAATAGCAAATGGTCCAGACTCATCTGACAGTACAAATGAGAGACGATGTCGTGAATTCTACATGATACAGGAACTTCAAACACTTAACATGATTTAGATCTTTGAATGTGCCTAATGTTTCGACAAAGACTTTCATATATCTACGTCTTATTTAAAGACATGACAAGTATAAACACTGCAATGTGGATTAGGTCGCTATTCAAAGTTTCAGTTTCCGTAAGAGTTTAATACGGACACCCTATTTCTGATGTCCGTATACGTAAATCGTATTTTTGTTATGTGAACGTATGTTGAAGAGAAACATGTTAGTTGTGGAGGAATATCAACATTTTTTATGAATTGACGCTGCTCTGGTTCGTGCCAAATATCTTGAACCAAATGAAAACACAGGTGGTAAAATCGGGCCATTATATAACGTTGCAAATAATACGGGATCCTCGACTATCGTTTTAAACAAGACGAGGAATTTTTAGTTATCTTTAAACTAAACAAAAGAGTATTTCGATATGATTGAAGAACACTTTTTTAGAAAGCAACAATAAATATGAATAGCTTACACTTTATCTTGCTTAATGTCGTCCGTATGTCGTCCGAATCCGGTAAAGCTTGAATCTTGTTCAATGCTTAATCTATTGATTATAAACAATCTTAATGGCATTTGTTTGTCTATTATCATTTTAATAAATTATGTTGTTCAGTACCACCGAAATGACTTGTCGAGTCTTTAGTTAGTGATGGTGCACACTTTTAACTACGGCATTTCTTACCATTGGTTGATTGTGATTAAAATTGGTTTTCAAGCTATGTTCTAGTTTTGCAAACACAATTAAGACCAAAAGGCGAACCTGTGAATTAAAAATTACAAAAGCGCTCGACAAAATCTCAAAACATCCAATATATTAATCATCTTAGACAATCTACCACCCGCTTCAACTGTATACATGCTCGTTTTAATTTATAGTAACAGGTCGTTAATGTGAGGACGTATAAACATGCTAACATAGACTGTTTTATTCACACCCAATATTTTATGATGAACTATAATACTTGTAATTTAAATATAATTCTTAAATTCTATTTAACTGTCAGCGGCGCATAAATTACCCCAATGGATTTAGATATTTATTACAGTTTATGTAAATTAGCTGTGTTAATGCATGCGCTACTGAGAGTTGGGTAAAATACAACAAAATTTTTTTAATAATTATGATTCTTTTTTTTGGTTTTAACGTCGTATTCAACACACATTTAGATCTAGGTTATTTACACGACGTCCAACCCTTCCTACTATATGTTTCCTGGACACTTTTCTATCACCAGTACTAACTTACCCTACCACGAGGTCGACAACTCATGTATAGGGTATGATCTCTGGATTCGAAGACAGACATACTAACCAATTGCCACGGCCGCGGCTTTTCATATTCTAGTACTTTTAAGCATATTTTATTGACTTAGTTGGAAGCGCACCGGGAATTTGGAATCTCGTGTTCTGTTGGGGGTACGGGCTCGAATTCCAACCATAATGTTAATTTCTACCATTGATTAGATAATATTGAGAAGTTTCCGGCCTTGTGGAAGGGTAGGTGTGTACTGGTTATAGACAAGGGTTCAAAAAAGCTGGGTTAGGTGCGCAGGACGCCGCAAAATGACTTAAATATCATTGACATAGCAAAAAGTACAATGTAGAATGAACTTTTATACTTTTTATTATAATCAATGTTAAAAACTTCGGGGTATGGTTAAATCAGAACATGGTGTATATTCATTATTTTATTTACCTATTTAGCAGACAAATAAATCGTTAAAGTACGAAACACAAAATGCCTATTATACAACCTGTGTGTTCCAAGTTTGTCTTCTACAATATAAATGTTATTTTCGGAAATTACAGTGACCTTGTTTAGAATGTATTCTCTGAAAGACGATTTTATGTATTGAATAACGGATATGACGTTAAATCACCTGTTAATGAGAGAGGAGGTAGCTGTACTGTAAAAGACGATAACAGATTAAATGTTTTAGTATTCCTTACAACAACACGAAAAATGGCAGAGGTATGTAGAATGTTTACTGGATATTTTGTTATGTTAATTATGTGTTGATTCTAAGTATATATCTGCTTTTCATTATTGATTTTTTTACAGTACCTTTGTAAATTATATGATATTTTAAGCGCCATGTTTGATATAAACATATTTCATGTTGAAACTTGTCCAACAATAACTAGCGGTTGAAATGTATATTTAATTCAGAACATTAAATGATAATATTGCGAATTTTACCAAATGTTAAAGAAGTATGAGCTATTAAACTAAATGTATATGCCGTACATACAGACGGTATTTCAATAAAATAAAAATGGCTGTTCATATTATAAAATATAGAATACCATTGATAATTGGTTCATATTCGAATGACCAACTCAACTACGCTATTTTGAGTGCAATGTAATTATTAATTAAGTACAATATAATAGCATCTAAGCTGGTTGCTGTTTCGGTGTTTCATGCAAGAGTAGTCATTATGCACAAAGTACCCAGGGGATCCAAAGTTTTACATAGTTATACAAAAAGTAATTCCTAAAACAAACTGTAATTTAAAGAGCTTTTTTATACTTGTATGTGGTAATCATCAATTCAAAGTCCTCTACCAAGATTTATCCCATTATGTCCATGAGGTCAAAATTAGTCTCGCCCATGGAGTCACACGATTTCCAAACATTATATAAGAAAATGTTAAATTATTTATCTTTTCTTAAACCATGCAGCCTAGAACTTCTAAATGTGACATGTGCCACCTTATGCAGTTCAAACATACTTAATGTGCTTGTTTTTGATATTCTAGTGTCCCGAAGGAAATACATGTTCGAATCCTACCCGGGGAGGTTATATCCTTCCATGAAAATTTGACAATTATGTCAATTTTCCTACATTAATATGGTATATGGCTAAGTTACTTGCCTTTAGAAGGGTAGGTGAATAGTGGTCAAAGACAAGGGCCCAGGAGAGCTATGTTATGTGGGCTGGACTAAAATAACCAAAATTTTGTTGAATCTGCGTTTAACACAGTATGAAAAAATATTATATGAGAAATCCGTATTTTACGATATTTTTGATTACTTGCAAATCAATTTGCGATATGGATGGCTAAAATTGATACATGCAGATGAACTATATCAGCTGTACATACATATTTTTAAATCATTTACAACTTTTGCCCTTTTCTCTGTTTCAGCAACCAACGTCAAGCATGTCAGATGTAAGTTCAACATAATTTATTTCTTTGTTGATAAAATCTTAGTTTGTGAGAATATCAAAATAAAATAACGCACTGATAGTTAGAAAGTTAGGTTACTAAATCAATACCACACTGTCTACCATTTAAATTTATACATTTGATGTATTGATCTTGATGATTCAACATTCTTTGGTATCATTAAATTACAAAATTTTTAAAATGCTATACAAACAAACATAAATGTAAAAAAACTATTGATAAGACAAAATACCAGATCTATAGTAAATATAGTATAACCTGCATTAACAGCCACCTGCTATCAGCGGTCACCTGCTGTAAGTGGTTTATCTGGCTTTCTCCCAATGAAAATCACTATATTTTGAACCTGTTTTAAGCAGCCACCTGCTGTCTGTGGCCAGTGGTAACCAATTTCCTTACAAATTCACCAATTTACCTGTATTAAGTGGTCATGATCAGTTAAATTTTAGAATTAACAAAGTGTCACCATCATTATATAATGGTCCAGATGTGTGAAAACCTACCCAGTTGAGTCTTTAAACAGTCTAAATTTATCAACTAAGTGTCATAACAAAATAAAACTTCAAATATTCAACTGACAGTGTTACTTGTTTCCTTTTTTGAAGATAATTTATCTGAACTAGGTTTAAGTGGTCACCTCCTGTAAGCAGCCAATTTAGGCACTTCCCTTCAATGGCTGCTTAATGCTGGTTATACTGTATTCTATTACAGGTCGAAAGTTAACTTTATCATATTTTTTATCTCATTTATCATAGTGTGTTTTATTCATATTGAACTATAATTTATCTTTATGTAATAACTATGTGTTATTTGTTCTGTAAAGTGCCAAATTCACTGCACAATACTGAAAAACTTGTTCAATAAATCTGAAAACAGGGCCGAAATCTGTTATAGGGCCAATACAAATTTATAAGCTCTAGTTTAATTATAAATTTCTCCGCTTTGATTGATTGTTAAACAGGTCCAATATCAAAAAGTGGTCCGTAAGTAGTTATTCAATATAATTGTCATAAAATAAGTGATTTCATATACAAATGTAGGCCCTTTTCTCGGGACAGTCAAATTGGCCCTTGGCTATGGGCCAATACGAATGCTATTGGGAAAAAATGGGCCTATACCAAATCACTAACTTAATAGCATATATCATTACTCATAAAAACTCATAATATTTATATTTCCTTTGACTTATATATGCTGGGGCATCTTTAGAAAGCATGCAAATACAAAGAATAAAAAAACATGCGTACCTAACTTATACGACTGTGAACTGTAAGATTGATTTATATTTCATACAACGGCAACTTTTATCATATGTTAAAGAGTGGCTAGTCACCGGTTGAAATATCACGGGCTTATCGATTAAGTTGAAACATGCTTTTTTCAATATTTTGAAATGTAACTATCGAATTTCTGATTTTTCTAATTTACTTATATGATGACACATTGCATCGTAAAACACAAATATTTTCTACATTTAGGCTGATATTCCGAATGATGCAAATGACGAACAAGTAGATGTCAAAGTTAAATATGTAGAAACAGATCCAGACGAATTTTGTACTAAGACATGCCCAGCAGACTTAACACTTATCATAGAGGACCGGTCATTACTGGTTAGCAGAGCCTTATTAGGAAACCTATCTTCAGTCTTTGATGCAATGTTATCAGGAGACTTTAAAGAGAAAGATCAGCAGACCATTACACTGCCAGGGAAGAAATTCAACAATTTTGTTGAATTTATGCGATGTATGAACCCACACATTTCTAAACCGGTAACTGTAGATAACGTCTATGATGTTCTGCCTCTTGCACATGAGTTTAAATTTCAACATTTGCTGCCAGCCTGTGAGATGGCCTTAATCAAAGTGTCTGAAAATGCTGCAGATGAGTTGTACAATATTCTCAAGATAGCCTCAATGTACAACCTGAAAGAATTAACAGCAAAATGTGTTAAATTAGCAGCAGAAAGACCACCTGGTGAAATCGAAAAGGCGAGATGAACTCATGAATTAGATACAAACACAATCAACGCAGTAAAGGCACAACTGTTAACTAATTTGACAACTAAACACAAAGATATCTTTGTTCATATTGCAACGTCTGAAGCTATGTACAGATTTCTTGGTATTAAGTCCAAAGAACTGAAGTTAGTGACAGCGTTTAAGAATGGAAAGGTCTTCGGTGATTTCAGAAAATTGCAACTGACCACTGCTTTCAACGAATCAATTGATATGAATATTAATGGCAATATTTACTCTATGGCAATACAGAAGACAAACATAAATGCAAAAGGAGGACTTACATCTGGTAATACAAACATTAGTTTAACCATTAAACACAAGTCTGTTCAAGATCCGCCTTTTTATTGTGTAAGTTGTATATACATAAGAAATTGGATGGACCCCAACAAGGACATATATCATGACAAGATTTGTGCCTCAAAGACGCATTCTTTAACACTTGATAGGGATGTTTACTTTCTGTCAGACAGAAATGCCGGTTATATAAATGAAGGAATGTTGTTTGATATAGAGTTATTTTTGTTTATAGTGAACCAGTAACAATTTGAGAGCCTATAATTAACGCTCATTCTATCACCGATGGTGACCAAACATTTTGTTAAGTTACCTAAGATTTTGAAATAGTGGCACAGCTTGCAATTGATAGTGAAACAATTTGTTTTAAAGTGATGTTTGTCATTTGGTTATGATTTACACATGGTATGAGTATTTCATCAGTCATTAATTATTTGTATAAAGCAAAATATATAATGACCATAAGATTAAAATCATTTATAAAATTTGGTGTCAATCTGAAGGGACTTAAAGTGACACAAACTAACTGACATTTAGTTGGTTTTTTTTTAAATGAGATATGCTCATTGTTATAAATGTAAATTTAGCGTTGATGATATGAATTGAAGTTGATTTTGTTCTTTGAAATATGCTATCGACTTTTTATCTTCACAGTGGTCTATAATTGATCTTGCACAAATTACATTTTGAAAAAAAACAACTGATCATACATACTAACAAAGTAACATAGTAACTTTACTGTAATTAAATCTTTCTAGATGTATTATAGTAAAGTTTGATTCATTTGTTGTTAAACCAATAAATGTTAGTTTTTATAATTTGCTTATATCACTTTTCTTGCATGGATAAATGTGAATAGGTTTCCCCTCAATTCAGAATCGATTTTGTTCAAGGACGTTTGGAGGTAATAGGAGTTGTATACACTATTTACATAATTTATATTAGAGTCTACAATTAAAGTATATATATACAGCAATTATGAGCATATATTTGTATAATAACACACAAATTCATCGATGTATTGCTTATCACTGACAATTGGGATGATATAATTTTGCACATACAATATATTATTAGATCAATAATGAAACATTAAAAGGAATGGCAGAACACATGATTGTGACAAAGAATATAACAAGAACAAAGTTCATGAATTGACAATGAGAACCTCCACATCTATTTTCAACCTGTTGTAGTGGCTAATGGTCACTTGTCAGAATGTATAATTCCTCCATTTCAGAAATCTCTATAAACCACACAATATATAGGTCATATCACGGCGGTCAGTGAACCTACTCACCGTTCCTGGTAGGCTAAATCTCTGGATAAGCTGTTAACAAGTTACTGGACACACACTTCCGTCAGTGTCTGAAAACTGCCATACATGATTAAGAATCAGTGGTAGAATGGATAATGGCCGTAGAAATCAATTTTATGACAAAACTAAACGAAACTATGAACCCTCGATCATTAGACGTGCGTGGTATCAGCTAAGCGGCCTTTTTTCAAAATGAAAAGTTAGGTATGTGACATAGTTTGGTAACATAGGTATTTTATATTAAGATATTGCGCAGTGATAAGAAATAAAAACTCTTAACCACTCGATGTGAGAGAGAATCGTGTAAGAATCTAGAGGAAGAAAACTAAAGAAAACACAAACAAGAAATGTCTTTAAAAAGACAAACGGCGTCGATTTAAAAACAAGAGGGCCCAAAGGGCCCTGGGTGCTCACCTGAGGATAAGGTCAATGGTCACAGAAGAGCCATTTACATAGGACCACTAATGTTAAAACCTATTTTTTGACGTGGTGATGGATTGCCAGATTCCGTTAGTATTTGCTCATACAAGTTGTGACCACGCATCATCACTTCATCAACAACATTTGCAAACCAGTTTCGCAGACTTGGCACATGATTGCCTACCGTAAACAATATGACAGCCAATGCAATTGCCGTACACTGATAACCACAGGGAATTGTCAAGTTACCTCCCTTTGATTTTTCCAACATACCTTTAATATACTTATATACAAGGGGTACAACTGCGTTTACTAGACCGATTCATCTAGATTTCTTATTTTGTGGCTCACAAAAAATACTGATACCCTAGTAGCACTTTAACCGCACGATTAAATTGATTAAACATAACTCATCGAGCTATGAATATTAAATGTTTCATAGGGCAGATCATTAAAACACTCGCCAACAAAAAACAATTCTTTTTGACAAATAATTTTTAGATATTCAAAATATGAATTTCAAGACCTTTCTAGTGATATAAAATGCAATATTGTTTGATGAAAAATGACTTAGTAATTGCAATTTTAAAATTACTGTGTTTTCATTGTATTTACTCGCTATCATTTCTTGCCAACCAGCGAACGGTTACCTGTAGTCTTTATCAGCTCCTTGTTACTATTTATAGACATCATAACAATAACAATGAACTGGTCTATATGTGGAGCTGTGACTCTCAAAGTGTAAACCCCGGAAACTGGATGTAGTGAGGCTAATATCATAATAATTGGGTAATATGTCAGACTTTTTACTAGAAACCGGTTCACATCTGGAGACGTAATTCATTTTACCCATAAAATATTGTGTTTGAACTTTTTATTGTTACAAAATAAAAAAACACTTTGGAAAGCAATAGAAGTCTACCCAAAAAAAAAATCTACGAACGAAGCAAAATTTCGTAAAACACTGCATTAAAATAGTGTGGCCTTTATCTTTTCGCGCGTGTCAGGGCCATCCAATCGAAGAGGGGGTTTTCTCTGTTTCCCCATACGTAATTCTCAGCGCTTATAAAATCATCCAATAGAACGGCGGATTTCCGAAATCCCAGAGACGTCATTATACAAAATCCAGCTTAGACAGCTACGCCAAAAAAACAGGAATACAAAAAGTGTGTATTGGCTGAGATCGTGAAATTCATGCTGATTTGTATGGATTGACAGTCTTGATTGGTATCAAATAATGGTTGAAACTCTTCAAGGGGACCATGCAAGTATTTAAAACTGACACAATATTATTAGTCTGTTATTATATTGAGAACATGGTATAGTAAGATTTCTTTTAACTTACGAAGGTCACGGCGCTTACCTTTGTAAATATGGGCTAAACCATTATAAAAGAGGTTGTTACACCCGATTTCAAAGAATTAAGCAACATTATAAATAATTTCTTTACAATTTTGACAATTTTTCGCGTGCTTACACGTTTTCTAACTAACACTTTGAAGACATTTCGGTCGTTATATACACTCTTTGTGTGCACGAGATTCACGAGGGAGAACAATATGGATAATTTATATGATACTGACACCATATTATAAATAAGATGGAAAAAACGTAGCAAGGTTTTAGTCTGAAACAATATTATGCTACTGGGATTTGAACCTTAAACCTTTGGTCTGACGGCCGACGCGTTACCACTGGGCTAAGGATATCAGTTAGTGAAATGCGTCAAAGTAATTGTAATTAACCATTGCTAGTATTGTATTGCACACCTGTTCATCGCATTTGGATCTTCTTCATGAATATTCAATGCACTTTGACCTTCGTAAGGTGAAAGAAATCTTACTATAAATGAACCAGACTCACCTGTCAATACAAACAAGGAACGATGTTGTGAGTTCTACCTGATACAGGAACTTCAAACACTAACCATGATTTAGATCTTTGAATGTGCCGAATGTTTCGTCAAACACTTTCATTTATACACATTGTACTTATTTAAAGACAAAGGGATACGCTACACGATAATAATACACGCAGACAATTTGGATAAGATTTTAACTCTTAAACCTTATGTCTGCAGCGTGTTTAGTTACCCTGAACGTTCCAAAACGTTTCGTAACGGAAGTGTCGGAACAACAACTCAACTGTACTAACGGATTAAGTTGTCCCAACTTTGAGTTGAGTTATGCACGGGTTGAGTTGTCCCGTACCCGTAACGTCAACTAACAGTAGTTACTGAACACGGGACTGATGTCGTATCTACGTCAATTGTATTTTTGATTTTTAAAAACGTATGTTGTAGAGAAACATGTCAATTGAAGAGTTTGAACCAAAGGAAAACACAGCTGACCGGAACGAACTCTTATAACACGCCGAAAATCACACGGGATCTTCCACCTTCGCGTCAAAGAATTAGAGTTTATACAAGTCGTCCACGTAAACATTGCGTATATAAACATTGTCAGTTTCATTACACACTAATATATAATATTTTATATACTAATTTTAAACAAATTAAAAAAAAAATATGATATGCATAAACACTTTTTAAAAAAGAGTGGTATGTTTTAACCATGCATTAGCGTATTCACTTTTTTATTGGGAAAGTCCATTGTTTAAAGTACAAAAAAGCATGAACTGCTGTAATTAGTCAAAGTTATGTATTGTGACAATATGACTCTCATATTGTTTATTTAGTCTGCGTGTCAAAACACTTCAATATACAATTTGAATTTTACATTTCTGCTTAATAATAGTATATTATTAGTTACACAGTCAGTTACTGACCGGATACGGTGTGATACCGGGTCAGTAAATTAATATTGGGTGAGAGCGTAGCTCGAGCCCAATATTTATTCACTGACCTGGTATCACACCGTATCCGGTCAGTAACTGACTGTGTAACGAATTTATCTTACCGAGTACCCCCATCTATTAATTTTGGAGTAGAAAAATAAGGTTTCGTCAGCGCTATCATTTATAAATTTTGTTACTGACTGGATATTAGAATCTACTGACCTAATATGGGATAATACATGGTCAGCACGTGACCGCTCTCGGCCAATGAAAAACGAGTATTCTGTACGAGGTAAGATAAAATAGTTTGTACAACCATACGTACTGAACGATTGTAGAAATACGGTTATATTCTAATGACTCCATTCATTGCACACAATGAATACAAAAAGCGCCCGTCAAATTCTAACCCACCCTGATACCAACTTTATACATACTCAAATGTCAGTAGCGCATACACTAACCTCATTGATTTAAATACTTATTGCAGTTCTTTAGTCGTCGCTTTCGATAAAATTGTTTTCCGTATCTATGTAAATTAGCTGTGTTATACTGTTAATGTATGCGCTACTGAGAGTTTGCTAAAATATTACTAATACAATTTAATAACAATATATAAAATATATTACGTGCATTAATAGTAATACCAGTAAGTTTTAGTATATTAAGTATATTTTATTGACAAAGCAATATGAACAATTTGGGATGCACTATCTAAAATCAATGTTTGTTTGTTTCTTTGTTTCTAGGGTTTACCGCCATAGCAACACATTGTATAGCTCATATAACGGAGGTCAGTCAACCTACTCACGGTTCCTGGAAAAGCTTAATTACTGGATTTAGCTGTTAACCAACTACTAGGCGCCTACTTTTGTCAGTGACTGACAAATGCCTTACATAATTAAAAATCATCGGTAGGAGATAGGAGGGGATGTGGCCGTAGAAAAAAATAATTTCATGACCAAGTTCCACGAAAGTATACCACGGCCGAGAATCGAACCCGCGACCCTCGACCGGCGGACTTGCTTGCTACCATCTAAGCAAGCCGGACGCTCAAAATTCAATGTTAAATACCAATAGGGTATGGTTAAATCAGGGCATGATGTGTGTGCATTATTATTATACAATTTACCTATTTGGCGGACAAATCCATCGTTTAAGTTCGAAACACATAAGTCCTATTATACAATCTGTGTGTTCTAACTTGGTCTTCTGCAATATAAATCGTTCATTTTCAATAAGCGGGTGCAAGTGGTGTCGCCGGTCTATTCTCTCTGTCCCTTACGATATAAAGTTTGGATAATCAACCTGAAATATGCTATTGCAGTAGACCTTCAACTGCATGGTTTATAAAAATCATTATCTCATCAAATTGTGAAAATTTCAATGAATAAAGTTGATTTTTAACATGTTCGTTACTGTCGCCGATCAATACGCTGTGTCTTTAAACAGGCGTAGAAATTAAAAAAAGCAATTTAGTTCAATTTTGTTAAAGTTATTTAGTAACTGAAAGCTTATTGTCATAAGCCAAATGTATTTCCCAGCAACTTTCGATTGTTAATTTACTTTCAACCTCATTAAAAGTCTGAATTTTAGCAATCAAATTTTCCGGAAATGTACGTTACTAAGATTTTTACATGGCAGCATTTCAAAGAATAACATATCAAATTGTATCGGTAGGCTATTTTCATAGACGTTAGTTTTATAATATTACATAACGCTTCAATTCTTGTTAAGAATTTAAGTATTTTAGACAATATACAAGTTTGAAGTTTTTACTCACCCTAAATTGACTTTTAATTGACATGTTCGTTACCTTAAGATTCTAAAATACCATACTATTAGAAAGACTTTAACTTACCTTGAAATGACTAATGTTGTGTTTTATCTCAAAAGAACATGTTAACGTTATATTCTTTTGAAATTACTGAAGGATAATCAAGTATAAGCTCCTAATTTGAAGTGTCCGTTACTGACATGTTCGTGACTGAATTTTACAAACTGCGTGTTTTTGGTGGTTAACGTTCAGATTTTAAATCTCTTTATACATGATTTCATTTAACTTGAGAACATCACTCCCGATAAAGCTTACAGAGAAGGTCAACTGCCGCTTTATAGAAATTAAAAGGATATCTCGCTTTAAAGCAGTAAGGTTATTTTCCTTAAGCCTCAAATTGTTTTTCTCATATTTTGTTTAGCTAAATCACTTGACATTGGAGTGAACTTTGAATATATAGTATGTTTTATTGGATGCATAGTATATGTTCAAAATATAAGCCATAGACAGAGCAAAAGCTATGTGAACATATATATAGAAAGATTGAGAAAACAAATTACATACTTTTGGTAACGAACATTTCGGCGACATTTTGGTAGCATTTTTGAAAATATCTTCTGAAAAATCCCATAAAAGAGTAATTCTTCAATCACACATTATCCTTTTAAGGTTCCAGTGTCATATTAAAATGGAATTATAAACTTGGAATATCCAGAGATAAAATTATGATTTATTACACTCATATCGATTACAATTTTCTTTGAACCAGATTGTACTGAGTTTGATCTAGCATATGGCAATTGAATATTATTTGTCAGTACGATTATCTTTCTTAATTTTCTGAAGATTGACATTTTGTTTGTATTAGGGAAAATTCTTAAATGTGTAATATACCAACTATTTATGGTAAGCGACCATCGAAAGTAAGCATAACGAACATTTCATGGCAAAATTTGTACCCATGACAGTCGAACTTCAAATAAGCATATGACCACAATTGCTGATGTCATGATCAAAATATTTCAGAAAGTTGTAGTTTACAGACTATATTCTTCGATTAAAATGCTAAATAAAGAATTCTAGAATACTGATATTTCTGTCTTTCATACCTCCAAAATGCACCCGCTTATTGAAAATGAACGAAATAGTATTTTCGGAAATTAAAGTGACCTTGTTTAGAATGTATTTTCTGAAATACGATATTATGTATTGAATAAGAGATATGACGTTAAATCACCTGTTTATGAGAGAGGAGGTAGCTGTACTGTAAAAGACTATAACAGATTAAATGTTTTAATATTCCTTACAACAGCACGAAAAATGGCAGAGGTAAGTAGAATTTTTACTCGATATTTTGTTATGTTAATCATGTGTTGATTCTAAATATATCTCTGCTTTTCATTGTATTGAATTTAAACAATACATTTGTAAATTATATATGATATTTTAAGCGCCGTATTTAATGTAAACTTATTTCATGTCGAAACTTGTACAACAATATCTAGCGGTTGAATTATATTCTTCATTTAAAACTTTTAATGATAACATGGGGAATATGAGCTATTTAACTACAGGTATATACCGTTCATACAGACTGTATTTTAATAAAATAAAAATGGCTGTTCATATTATAAAATACAGAATACCATTGATAATTGGTTCTTATTCTAATGACCAACCCAACTACGCAATTACGAGTGCAATGTAATTATTAAGTATAGACTAATAGCATCTAAGCTTGTTGCTGGTTCGATGTTTCGTACAAGAGTAGTCATTATGCACAAAGTGCTCCGGGAACCTAAGTGTTACATAACTATACAAATAATTCCTAAAAAAACTGTTATTTAAAGAGATTATTACACTTCCATGTGGTATCGATCAATTCAAAGTCCTCTCAACCAATTTATCACATTACGGCCATGAGGTCAAAATTAGTCTTGCCCATGGAGTCACATGATTTCCAAAAGTTATATAAGAAAATGTTAAATTATTTATCTTTTCTGAAACCATGCAGCCTAGAGCTTCTAAATATAATATGTGTCATCACCTTAAATTCATTTTAAGCTTGTTCAAGCTGATCTCCTGTTAAAATTTACCCTTTTCTATGGATCTCTGTTTCCATAATACAGCTATAAATACAACATATAATACAATGTACAACAATAAAGTGTTAAGATTATTTGTGTAAGATGCTCTTCACAGTTTTAATACAGTTTCCATGTCTGCTGTATGAATATATCTTCATAAAAGTGGCTTAAGCACAAATGAAATTGGTGGCAGAATAAAACCTTTCAACTGACTGCATGTTGTGTAAGAACATTTGATAATATATACTGACAATAATTTCCTTGAGGAAATACAACTTCTTACGCAGTTCGAAAATACTAAATGTGCTTATTTTTGATATTCTAGGGACCAGAAGGAAATAAATATTCTAATCCAATCCGGAGAGGTTACACACTTCCATAAAAATTTGACAATAATGTCAATTTTCCTACATCAATATGGTATATGGCTAAGTTACCTGTTCTGTAGAAGGGTAGGTGAATACTGGCTAAATACAGGGGCCCAGGAAACCTACGTTATGTGTGCTGGACAAAAATAACCAAAATTGTGTTGAATCGGCGTTAAACACAGTATAAAAACTATAATATGAGAAATCTGTATTTTACGATATTTTTATTACTTGTAAATCAATTTTCGATATGGATAGCTAAACTCGATTTATGCAGATGAACTATATCAGATGTACACACATATTTTTAAATCTGTTTCATTTTTTATCCTTTTCTCTGTTTCAGCAGCCAACGTCAACCATGTCAGATGTAAGTCCCATATAATTTATTTCTTTGTCAATAAAATATTGAGAATATCAAAATAAAATGACACACTGAAAGTTACATAGCTAGTGTACTAAATCAATACTTATGAATTACACCACAATCATTCTGTCTACCATTTAAATATATACATTTGATGTATTGATCTTGATGATTCAACATTCTTTGGTATCATTAAACTACAAAATACATAAAAGGCTATGCAAACATACCTTAATGTAAAAAAGCTATTAATAATACAAAATACCAGATCTATAGTAGATATAGTATAGCCTGCATTAACAGCCACCTGCTATCAGCGATCACCTGCTGTAAGTTGTCTATCTGGCTTCCTTCCAATGAAAATCACTCTATTTTGAGCCTGTTATAAGCAGCCACCTGCTGTCTGTGGCCAGTGGTAACCCATTTCCTTACAAATTCACCAATTTACCTGTATTAAATGGTCACGGTCAATTAAGTTTTAGAATTAACGAAGTGTCACCATTATTTTATCATGGTACAGATGTGTGCAAACCCAACCAGTTGGGTCTTTAAACAGTCTAAATTTATCTTGTAAATCAATACTCGTTATTGATGGCTAAAATGAATACATACAGATAAACTAAATCAGATGTACAAATAATTTTAAAATCATTTTCAATTTTTCCCTTTTCTGTGTTCGTGTTGAAATATTCATACTATGAATACTGTTCAATTGGTCAATTTTTTATATTCTGACATATCAGTTGCTTTGTTATACTTTCTCCTGCGTGAAAATTAAGGAAAATGTTCGACATGTTTAATCATCGAATAATGAACCACATTTCATTGTAAAACATGACATAACTCTATATTTTTTATACTCTGTTTAAGACTGATGCCCAGAATGAGAATAATGCTTCTGACAAAAAAGTAGATGTCAAAGATAATTTTGTACAAACAGATCCAGACGAATTTTGTACTAAAATATGTCCAGCAGACTTAACACTTATTATAGAGGGCAAGTCGTTAGTGGTAAGCAGAGCCTTATTAGGAAACCTATCTCCTGTATTTGATACAATGTTTTCTGGAGATTTTAGAGAGAAAGATAATCAGACCGTTACACTGCCAGGGAAGAAATTCAACAATTTTGTTGAATTTATGCGATGTATGAACCCACGGATATCTAAACCGGTAACTGTGGATAATGTCTATGATGTCCTCCCTCTTGCACATGAGTATGAAGTTAAGCATTTGTTGATATCATGTGAAACAACCTTAATCAAATTGTCTGAAAGTGCTGCAGATGAGTTGTACTATGTTCTCAAGATAGCTACCATGTACAATCTGAATGAATTAACATCTAAATGCATCAAAATAGCCGCAGAAAGACCACCTGGTGAAATCGAAGAGGTTGGAAGAACAAATGAACTAGATACAAATACAATCAATGCCGTCAAGTCATTAATGTTGACTAATTTGACAACGAAACACAAAGATATCTTTGTTCATATCACCACGTCTGAAGCTATGTACAGAGTTCTTGGTATTCAGTCTAAACAGCTAAAGTTGGTCACAGCGTTTAAGAATGGTCAAGTCTTCGGTGATTTTAAAAAGTTGCGATTGAGTACAGCTTTTGACAAATCAATTGATATGTGTATCAATGGCGACATATACTCGATGAAAATATATGGGTCCTCATATGATGAAGCAGGGAGATTTTTAAGTGATAAGTTTACATGTTTAGCAACAAAATGTAAGTCTGTTAAATGTCCCACTGGTCAATGTGTAATTGGTATATACATAAAAAATTGGATGAAACAAGAGAACGAAATATATTTGGAGAAGACTTTCATCATTTCCTCAAGTGATTGCATTTTTGTATTGCCTAAAGAATACAGTGTGAGCTATCTTTTAGACATAACAGCCGGTTACGTAAGACAAGGAATGTTGGATATAGAGTTATTTTTGTTTATAGTAAACAAGTGACTATATATTAAATTTAGAGCCAATAGTTTACGCAAAACCGTTCACAGACGGTGATCAAACATTTTGTTAAACCTTTTTGAATAAGTAGCCTAACTTGCAGTTGATAATGAAACAATTTGTTATATGTTGATGGCTTTTTTTGTCTCAGACATGTTATGGTTATTTATCAAATTTCAGTTATTTGTATCATGCAAACGAGACATTAACTGACTATGAGAATATAATTTGTGTTCATTGTAAGGTACATCTTCTTACAAATGACAAAACAATGATCCATTTGTTGTTATTGCAGTTAGATAATGTTTATTGCGAAAAATGTATATTTAGCATCAATGATGTGAATAAAAGTTGAGTTCTGTTTTTTTAAAATTTTGTCATCAAGTTATCATTTACATAAAGGTCTACGAAAATTCTAGGACAAATAAAATTAGAAAAAACTGATCATACATACTCTAACTAATTTAACTGTAATTAAAGCTTACTAGATGAATTATCACAATAAAAGTGTGAATCATTTGTTTATGAACACTCATAAATGCTTGATTTTAAATTTGCTAAGATTACTCTTTTGCTTGGGTAAGTATGAATGGATTTCCTCTAAAATCAGAATTGATTTTGTACAAGGACTTTTGGAGAGTACAAAAGATGTATTGATCATTGAGTCTACAAGAACATATTCATTACTTGCAAACATGAATATGTAATATCACAAAAACAGCGATGTATGTCTTATCACTGACAATTAGTATAATATTAAGGATTTTATATTGAACATAATAAATCAATCGGAAGATGACCGAAACAACGAAGAAAATTCATGAGCTGACAATAAGAACATCTGCAGCTATTTTCATCCTATTATACTAGCTACTAATCAGAAAGTATGTTCATTCAGTAGTGCGTCTGACAAGGAATGTATGGATCGTGGGTTCGAATCTACATGCCCTTGTGGGGTTTAGTCATGACATATAGTCTACGGTTATTCTGCTAATATTTGAATAAAGTAATTGTTAGTCACAGATATGCCTATTCTGGGACATTGAGTGCGACGATTCTAAGCCATTTTGCACTTGAAATGATGGAATGCCGAATTTTGTCTAAACAAGCCAGTCTGTTTTAGCGACGTATATAAATGATTAAAGCTAAATGCAACACGGAGTCCTTAAAGAAAGACATTTGATAAACAGAAAACATTGGTTTAAAATCTGTTACAAATACATGTAAATGTTCGGTTGACATTCTTGCATGAAAATGGGGCTGTGTATCTTTCAGCGATACAATACGAGTCAAGATACAAAAGTCACGATAAACTTTCATGAGATCAAAATCAAATGAGATGAAGTTATTTAGAGTTGTTGCTTTTACAAAAACATCTACTGAAATTGTAATTAATAAATAAATACATGAATAAAATCCTATAATGTAAAATTAATTAAATCATAGTTAACCCTAGTTAACTCGTATGATTCAAAATCTTGTTTGGTTTCATAAAATGTTTTAAACTCTTTCTTTGTAATGTATTATTTTAAAACGACTCAATATTATTTGCCAGTAATTATTGAGACCATGGTAAATGAACCAGACTCATCTGACAATACAAAGAAGAGACGATGTCGTGAATTCTACTTGATACAACAACGTACTTCACGCACTAACTATGATCGGGATCAATGAAGCGATCTAATGTTCGAACTGAATCTTTTATTTATAAACGTTGTAATTATTCAAAGACAAGATGACATACCAAATGGTTAGACAGAAATTAGTATTACACAGACGGTTTCAATGCGGATAAAGGAAATAACAGCAGCATAACCGAGAAGTTAAACTATTATGTTTTACTAATTTTAGTTGAAAAACCAGTTTTATACAAGATTAAAGCTTGGATAATTTCTAAATCGATTTATTTAAAACATGTATTATTACATGTATTTAACTTTTATTATAATTTAGTCACGTTGTTCAGGATAACAAAAGTAATGATCAGATCGTTAGTAAGGAATAGTTCACACTGTTACACTGCGGCATTTCTTGAAATTAGTTGATTTTGTTTAAAATTAGTTTGCAATCAATGTAGTAAGTGCTCAGACGACATCAATACCACTTTGGAGGCGTAACTGATAATTAAGACAATAAAGGGTGCTCGACAAAATCCCAAAACATCGAATGTTTATTAAAGTACCTCGGCGACTCTTCCAACCGCATTGATAGCAACTGTATAGACTATAGACAGTTTTGTTGCAGCCCAATATTTATGGGTGATATACAATGATTAGATATATCCATGAATAGCTACCGAAAAACTTTCTAAAAAGCTAAGTTTATAAAATATGAAATGTATTAGAAACATTATAAACTTATCAACCATTTTACTTTCTACGTTTATCATCAATTGAATATACTTAATTCAAAATAGCTTAATGAACTCATTTCCCAATTTGAGGAGTTTTTAATTAAGAGAAGATTTCACTTTAAACAGTTTATAATCAAACCTATTTTAATTGTTGAAATTAAAATTCTGTTTTCGGTTTATAATTGTCTACTTTCACTTTAAAAATGCATGAAGTAAACAAAGTGAAAATAAATTTATAAGTGTTTTTAATAGGAGGAATTGAATGGACTTTTGAGGGATAAATTGAACCATTTCATTGTAAATTGTAAATTGATTGTCTTCAAATAAGAAGTATAAGAAGGCCGTTTTTGTGAGCTTGGTGACGAGTTGGAAACTATGACCGTTGAATAGGCATAAGAGACATTTTCTCTATATATACTATAACATGGAAATTTAGGTCGATCACCTGTGCTTAAAATCATATTAAATTGACATATCAACATACACTTTACAATGAACATGAACATTCTTTGTGATAAATTTTAAAGGAGGTCGGCGTAAATCAGTATATGATGTTCAGGTATATAGTTTAGACGCATCATTTTGCTTAAACGTAATTTAATGAAAAGACAGAAATGATAGTGTTTTCATCTCAACACAATACTAAACTAGTTGATAAAATCACTGTAAAATTGGAGAATCAGATATTAACTCATCAACCTGTGTTAGAAATCTGGGTGCTTTCTTTGATTCTAAAATGAAAATAGAACATCAAGTAAATGCTATATGCAGATCTTGTTACATACAACTTCGGCAAATTGTCCGCATAAGAAAATACCTTACCACTGATGCAACAAAATCACTTACAAACTTTTTTGTGACATCTAGAATTAATTATTGTAATGCCTTGTTGTATGGTCAACCTTATTAATAAACAAACTACAAAATGTTCAAAATACTGCAGATTGTCTTATAACTAGAAAATCAAGGTTCGATCATATAACACCAATTTTAAAAGAGCTCCATTGGTTACCTGTAGAACTTCGTGTTAAAAACAAAATTTTAATTCATACTTTTAAAGCTCTCCATGGTCTATTTCCAATTTACATAAGTAACTTACTAGAAAAGTATGTACCTTGAAGAAACCTAAGATCACAAAACAATAGAACAACATTAGAAGTTCAAAAAGCAGAATAGTGACATGAGTTTTAATTCCGCAGCTCGAAAACTTTGGAATGCTCTTCCATCTGCATTGAGGGAGAAAAACTCCATCAGTTCTTTTAAAAGTCTCTTAAAACACACCTTTTTAGTCAAGCTTATGGAAACTAATACTGTGAGACTTTTTTAAGGACATTTTTTATTTTTATAAGTCAAACGATTTCTTAGAGTGACATTTTATCTTTTATGGTGTTTTAAATTCCAACTAGTTTTACTTGTAGTCTTATTTAGTATTCTTAAGTCCTGCCTATGTTCATTTTTAATTAATGTTTATATCTGACATGTATATTATTTTTATTGTAATATTACGTAAATTGTACAGCGCCTTTGAACATGTTTTTAAATATAAAAAGGGTGCACTGAAAAATGTGGTAAATAATAATCAAAGTAATAATAAATCATTTTTTCAGCAGAAAAGTCCATTGTATACAAAACACCAAGGCCGACCATACGTGATACAACCTATATATTTAAATTACAAATGTATGTCATCAGCAATGTATGTTGTATTTTCGGAAATTATAGTGACACAGTTTAGAACGTATTTTCTGAAAGCTGATATTGAATATAACGGATATGACGTAAAAATAACCTGATTCATGTGTGAGAGAGGGCAGTTTTGTTGTCAGACGAGAACAGATTAAATTGTAAAATATTCCTTACAACAGTGCCAAAAATGGCAGAAGTATGTAGATTTTTATTTTGATATTTCATTCTTATAATGATGTGTCGATTCTAATATGCACCGGTTTTATATTGCTAACTTTTAACAATACATTTGTAAAACTATTTATAGAATGATATGGTAATATTTTAAACTTGTTTTATGAGGAAACTATTTCTAAAATATATACTAAACTTTTTTTACAATACATAAGATGGTATTGTAGATTACATATTAGATGTAAACTTGTTCATGCAGAAACTGATACAACACTATTCATAGGCAGACCTCGAATTTCAAGTAAGGGGGGTAGAAAATGGACAATCAAACTGGTGGTCCAGGGGGCATAAGGGCCCCTGGTAGGTCCATGACTAAGCCTTGCCTATAGGTACATGGGCCGGAGGCCCCCGAAAGCTCCTAAGTTTTGATGTGAAGTTATTTTATGCCGAAACTGTTACTACAATATGTAGCGGTTATATAACGATTTTCGCCCGGTATTGATAATACATTAACATAAATTGACGATGGTTGTTTCTAATATAAAATTGTGGAAAAATCAGTAATAGTGAATCGATACTTGGTTCAAATTCGAACTAAATAAGATCGATTCTAGTATAATACAATGCAATATTCAGTTACGTATAATAATAATATGCTAATTGGTTGTTAGTTTTCTGTGCCGCCCAATACTTGTCATAATTTCATATTTATTTATTGGAGTTAACGCCGTGTCAACACAATTTAGGTCATTTACGGCGTCCAGCGCACCTAACCTAGCTTTCCTGGACCATTGTCTATAACCAGTACTCATCTACCCTGCCACATGGCCGGAAACTTCTCCATATTATCTAATCAATGGAGGAAAATCGACATTATTGTCAAATTTCCATAGAAGGGAATAACCTCCCCGGTTGGGATTCGAACCCGCACCCCTCGGGCACGAGATTGCAAATCCCGGCGCGCTACCAACTGCGCTATCGACCCGGTCATAATTTCACTTACGCACTAAGTTCCACAGAGGTCACATATTATTGCATAGAGTTATAATATGACTAAGGCAAAGCCTCAAAGCGAGCTCGACGAATCAAAACTTATATGTGGAGACGTTACCACATTTTTTTACTTGTTAGCTTGTAGACCCATAAAAGTCTGAAATTAAGGGTGATTAAAAAGAGAGAAAAGAACCTTCTAAAGGAAATCAATTTTCAAGACCAATCATCGAAACACTAATTATACACTATGATCACTCTATGTGTTTTGCTGTACTTAAAAGCGTCACATCACAGAGAAATGGAAGGTAGGACTACACCTGCATCCTCACAAAAATATCATGTTCTCCAAGATGCAAATAAAACATTTGATTAGACTATATATACGGCTTCAACCCACAAAAGATATCCCCTGTTTCTATTGTATTTTTTTTTACTTTTAAAATTGTCACTTTTATGAACTTGCAGATCCACATTTGTAAACATGGCCTTATTGTAGTTGCTTCAGTGATATATTTATTCGACGGCCTATTAATCAAACAAGCTAGGGGAGATAACTGTGTAATTAATTGTATTCAAAAAATTTGACAACATCTCATTCTTTTATGTCAGAATCATATTTCAATTCTGAAAGAAATGTATTGTACATTATTATTTATCTTTTGAATAGATGAAAAAACGCAATAAAACATTTATTTATTAAGATAGATATATTTTCCTCTTTAAACAATGCCCGGTACCGTTAAGTTACGGAAACGTGCTGGTTTTATCATAAACGTCTCTTAGCGACGCCATAAACGGTGCGTTGGTAAGTATATTGGATGTAAAAAAAGTCATTAATAAATAGAGTAAAAGAACGAATAAAACGACGAAATATATTTTGAATTGTTATTATGGAATGAGCATCGTAAAAAAACACTTTTGAAATTATTCTGTAAGTGAAAAAGGCCACGAGGCAGCTGTTAATCTTTTAAGCCAATGAAAAGACGCCACTTGCTTTGCCGCGTTGACTCTCTTCCGGATGCGCAGGGCGGGTTCAAAAATCAACTTCCGGTACATTTCTTCGAGCTCGCTATAAGGAAATGTAAAAAAATATTCTGTAATTTTTTTTAGACTGATGCCCAGAATGATACTAATGAGAACCAAGTAGATCTCCAAGTAAATTATGTGGAAACAGATCCAGATGAATTTTGTACCAAAATATGTCCAGCTGACTTGAAACTCATAGTAGAGGATAGGTCATTACTGGTTAGCAAGTACTTTTTAGCAAACGCCTCTCCTGTCTTTGATACAATGCTATCTGGAGATTTTAAAGAGAAAGATGCAAAGACGGTTACACTGCCAGGAAAGAAATTCAACGACTTTGTTGAATTTATGCGAAGAATAAACCCACGCAATCCTAAATCAATTACTTCGGATAATGTGTATGACATCCTCCCTCTTGCACATGAGTATGAAGTAAAGCATTTGATGACATCCTGTGAGACGACCTTAATGAAATTATCTGAAAATGCTGAAGAAGAATTGTACAATATTCTCAAGAAAGCTACAATTTATGGCCTGAAAGTGTTAACAGCAAAATGTATTAAATTAGCAGCAGAAAGACCACCTGGCGAAATTGAAGAGGCTGGAAAAAAACATGAATTAGATACAAATACAATTAATGCCGTCAAGTCAAAAATGTTGACTAATTTGACAACTAAACACAAAGATATCTTTGTTCATATCACCACGTCTGAAGCTATGTTTAGAGTTCTTGGTATTCAGACCAATAAACTGAAGTTGGTTACAGCATTCAAGAATGGTAAGGTTCTCGGTGATTTCAGAAAATTACAAGTGAGTACTGCCTTTAAAGAATCAATTGATATGTGTATCGATGGCAATGTATATTCTATGGTAATAACGAAGACAAACATGAATACATTTTATAGTGGAGACTTTTGTTTAATAACTGAACATAAGTCTGTTAAAGTGCCCCCTATTGAATGTGTAAGTGGTATTTACATAAAAAATTGGATGGACCAAAACAACGATATATATCAGGAGAATGTGTGTGCCTCAAAACGGGGTTCTTTAAAACTAACTTGCAATATTGATCGGCTGTCAAACAAATGTAATGGTTACGTAAAAGAAGGAATGGTTGATGTAGAGTTGTTCTTGTTTATAGTGAACAAGTAATTACAATATTGAATTGAGAGCCAACAAGTTACGTTTAATCTATTCCCGATGCTGACCAAACTTTTTTGTTAAGCTCAGTTTGCAACTGAATGTGAAACAATTTGATTTATATTAACGTTTGTTAGTTGGTTTATGATTCAGAAATGTTAAGCTTATTTCATCAGGTTAACGTTATTTTGTATTATGAAAAAAGACATGTATTGCCTATGAGAAAAATGTTCAAAAATATTGTTTAGTATTAATTCTAGGAATAATGTACATACAACTGACTAACCATTGGTCAATTTGTTGTTATTGAAGTAAGATATGCTCATTGTAATAAATGTATATTTAGCCTAAATGGTGTGAATAAAAGTTGAGTTTTGTTCTTTTAATTGTGTCATTAAGTTATTTTTTACGCGTTGGTCTCCAAATCTTCTTGGACATATAAACTGAGAAAAAAAATCATTCAGTCATACTTTAAGTAACTTTACTGTTACTAGACGTATTATAGCAACGCGTGAATCATTTGTTAATGAAGCAATAAATGCTAATCCCTATATATGCTAAGACCACTCTATTCGTATTGGTAAATATGAATGGGTTTTCCCCTAGATTAAAAATTGATTTTGTTAAAAGGACTTTTGGAGAGTATAACAGATATGAAGACTATTTATATAATATACAATAGAGTCTACAATTAAAGCACATGTATATATTCATTAGTTGCAAGCGTACGATGTACTTAGCGATGTGTTGATTTTCATTTATTTATTGGAGTTAACGCCGTGTCAACACAATTTTAGGTCATTTTACGGCGTCCAGCGCACCTAACCTAGCTTTCCTGGACCAATGTCAATAACCAGTACTCACCTACCCTTCCACATGGCCGGAAACTTTTCCATATTATCTAATCAATGGAGGAAAATCGACATTACTGTCAAATTTTCATGGAAGGGTATAACCTCCCCGGGTGGGATTCGAACCCGCACCCCCAGTATCCAAATCCCAGCGCGCTACCAACTGCGCTATCGACCCGGGTTATGTGTTGATTTTCACCAACGGTTAGAATATATAAAATAAACTATAATATTGCACATGTAATACATTATATATAGTATAGAACTAAAATAAGAATGGTCATACAGACTTGAACAAAATAACATTATACATGAAATAGACTGTTTTGAAAAAAGACAAATTATATGTAATGGGTAAGAGTCCCATTTGAATTTACGACTGCAAAACGCCTGCATCTTATAGACCCAATAAGACGTACAGAACCTTCTGTCACACAAAACTGACGGTTATATAAATGAAGGAATGTTTCTTTATATAGAGTTATTTTTGTTTAAAGTGAACCGGTAACCACAATACTGAGAGGCTATAATTAACGCTCATTCTATCACAGGTGGTGACAAACATTTTGTTAAGCTACATAAGATTTTGAAATAGTGGCCCAGCTTGCAATTGATAGTGAAAAAAATTGTTTAAAGTAATGTCTGTCATTTGGTTATGATTCAGACATGTTATGAGTATTTCATCAGCCATTAATTATTTGTGTAAGGCAAAATACATAATGACCATAAGATTAAAATCATTTATAAAATTCGGTGTCAATCTGAAAGGACTTAAACTGACACAAACCTGTAACTGACTTTTACAAATGTAGTTGTTTTTGAAGTGAGATATGCTCATTGTTTCACTCGGATATCGGTATCCGATGTCTCATCGAACGGAAAAAAACTTATATGTCCCTAATTGACTTCATTGTTTGCTATTTTAGTTTAAGTTATTACCTAGATACAACTGAAATGATCAAAGCCTGCCGACACAAACGGTGTGACATCGGATACCGATATCCGAGTGACGGTAATAAGCTCTCATTCTCTTTGAATAGCCATATGTGACCCATATTGACGATAAAGAGGATTTGGTACACTTAGGCACTTGGTGACAATACTTCTGTGAAAATTTTGTTGAAATCCATTGACAAATTTAGATGGAATTGTGAATAGAAAAATATTTCCCTGTGTATTACATATGTCTAATCGTTGACCAGCTACGAAGAAAACTGTCGTCTGCTTTATTAAATGGTGTCCGCTTAATCAACCTATATCCTTTGCTTTTTAAAGTGTGGAAATACTGTCTGAATGACAAGCAGTTTGGACCCAGGCGCCGCAAAAACAATTAACTAACTCAATTTTGTCTGAGATATTTATAGATACCGTATTAGTAACGTTACCAATTACTATATGCATGGGCCTCAATTTATTTCACTTGCTAGCAAACACGAAAAAGTCATGAAACATGTAACTTTTGAAAATTTCACCTCTATTATGATGTAACCACTATCACTGTCTAGATCGTGAAACGGTGGCGATTTTCCGTGTCACGGTGTAGCCACATCAAGATGGCGGAAAAACAACCATCCAAAAGGTACGTGTCGTTTTTTGCATGATATCTTGAGAAATATTCGGGCCCAAACGCGTTATATAGTTTCATTTGATCCGTAAATGTATAAACTAAAGGGCGGGTGTACTCGTCTGACATGTAACAAAGGATTTTGTGAATTAAAGCCACCAAAGTTGACGAATGACCGTCTGTCAAATTTGAACCAACCGAGAGAAGTGTATTACTTTTGATAAAATCGCCGTTAGTACGGCATTTACCGTGTAGTAAATACGATTGTGAGATAGTGTATATGCATGAAATTATACTTAAACATTGTAAAAGTTCTAATTTATTTTGTTATGTCAAAACATGCCTACTTTCGGGTTTGTCTAAGCAACGGTTTAGATATTAGCCCCGGTGAAGATTTTCCGTAAGAAAGAACTCGGTGCTGCCATAAAAAGTGGACACGGTGTATACATTTGCGTGAAAGTGAACACGGTTCGGACACCCATTCAAACGCTTGAAATGCGACCAGACTATTTGGAATACGGTCGAAATGTAGGCAAGGCAAAACGTAGCAGTATTAGTTAAAACACAGATACGGGTTTGGTCAAATCGTAGACAAATTTAAATGCTCTAACTGTTCATCATGTTCCACGTACATGGAAGTAACGTTTGCTGAGAGGGACACTGCCGAGTGCTTTTATTGGTGCAGACGTTCTGTACGTTTTTCACATCTAGACTTGGAAATAATTGAATCAGTATCAACAGATATATGTTGTTTAGATTCTTGTATATTTTTTAGGTCTTTAACATCAGGACACTTCTTAATTTCTAGAAAGGATGTACATATATACTGAGAGAAAAAAGTTTAGCAAGTTCGGAAATATTTCACTGGTTTATTGAAACTATACCAATTTGACTGAAACCAAGTACATAATTGAATAAAGCATTTAGTTTTCAATTAGTTTGTAACAATAAATTGTCAAAACCCTGTTGCCTTAGCTCACTGTACAGCCTGAAAGACGTTAGGGGTAAGGCGCCAAAATTCACAAGGAGTTCATTATCTAGTGTGACCCCCGTTACAAGCTAATACTGCTAAAAACCGACGTCTCATGCTACAAATTAGCTTTCTGATAACACGTAGAGGGATTCTGGCCCACTCAACTCGCAGAGCACGTTCAAGGCCCCGCACGTCGTCGACGTCATGATTCTCTCTTACACGACGACCTAAATGGTCCCATAGGTGTTCAATCGGTGAGAGATCAGGCGATCTTGCAGGCCAGGGGAGAAGTTGCGCGTTGTTTCGACGTAGGAAACCCTGTGTGTGACGAGCGGTATGCGGGCGGGCATTATCTTGCTGGAAAATCCCCACATTATGTTGCTGCATAAATGGCAATTCAACAGGTTCGAGGATTTCATCACAGTATCTTTGTGCATTAAGGTTGCCAGGCACAGTAACGAGTTCAGTCTTACCATCATGGTAAATCCCAGCCCAAACCATTACACTGCCACCTCCGTATCTATCTCGTTGGACAACGTTGTCTGTGTGGAGCCTCTCACATCGTCTACGCCACACTCGAATCCTGCCATCCGCGAAGGATACATTAAACCGCGATTCGTCGGTAAATAACACATTGTTCCATTGTCTGCGTGTCCATGGACGATGCCCCCGAACCCATTGGAGCCGTTCCTGACGATGCCTATGCGTCAACGGAATCCCGACGTAAGGCCGATACGCCTTTAGCCTTGCCGCGCGAAACCTATTTCTCACAGTTCTGAGGCACACCCTAGTTCCAGTAGTATTCATGAGATCTCGGGCTATCTTCCCACTGGACATAAACCGGTTACGTCGAGAAAGCGTCGTGATGTGACGGTCTTCGCGTTGCGTTGTTTTCCGTGGTCTGCCTGATCTGGGTCTGTCGTTGACTCGTCCTGTTTCCCTCAGACGGTTTCTAAGGCGACTAATTGTAGACTCATGGCGATTGAAATGCCGAGCGACAGCTCTTGCCGTCATACCAGCGTGGAGCATACCTACAGCTCTTTGACGTTCTTCTAACGTCATTCCTTGGCGACGCCCCATTGGAATTTCTTCGAGTTTTAAACTGGTTATTTTGTTTGTGGTAACAGCTCAAAACAATGAGGTACATTACTCGACTCTATCCGCTACCGAAATTGCCGTGCTTACGTTGCACGTGATTTTCGAGTTTCTTACGCTTCGCTGATAAAATACACGGTTTTCAACAAACACAATAGATGTGTAAAGAGCATCGATAAGTACATCATTTACATATAAAAACGTCTTCATTCGAAAGCTCAAAAAGAAAAAATAATAGGTGTGAAAAACTTGCTAAACTTTTTTCTTTCAGTATATGTTGATTCACTTTGAAATATTCCCCAGTTTGCAGTTCTAAATTTGGTATTAGTCTGTAGTCTTTCGTCAGAAGGCCATATCGGCCGGTTGATACTTTTTAAACCATCTCATTCGTAATATTAGCTGCAATTTGGCTTGCTTTTCTACTGAATGATTAATGCATGCTAGGAGATCAGATTTCGAAAACGTACAGTAGCAGCATTTATAGCCTTTTTCCATTTTTTTTGACACTGGGGAAAACAAAATTATGAAATATATAAGTTTATTCTTATCACAAAAGGGCCTTTATAAGTATCAGTTTCGTATTTCTATACTACATTATTTCTTTACGTATCAATACGAAAGGTGACAATCTGGAATAGAGGGAATAAAATAATACTAACTGATTCGGTAGTAGACGTTGCTACTACAAAGATTTACGTATTGAACACATTGGGCTTTTCTGTATAGCAAAATACGAAGGATAATGCCAATGTGATTTACTTTCATGCAAATGTATACACCGTGTTCACTTTTTATGGCAGCACCGAGTCATTTCTTACGGAAAATCTTCACCGGGGCTAATATCTCAACCGTTGCTTAGACAAAACCGAAAGTAGGCATGTTTTGACATAACAAAATAAATTAGAACTTTTACAATGTTTAAGTATAATTTCATGCATATTCACTATCTCACAATCGTATTTACTACACGGTAAGTGCCGTACTAACGGCGATTTTATCAAAAGTAATACACTTCTCTCAGCTCAAATTTGACAGACGGTCATTCGTCAACTTTGGTGGCTTTAATTCACATAAATCCTTTGTGACATGTCAGGTGAGTACACCCGCCCTTTAGTTTATACATTTACGGATCAAATGAAACTATAAAATGCGTTTGGGCCCGAATATTTCTCAAGATATCATGCAAAAAACGACACGTACCTTTTGGATGGTTGTTTTTCCGCCATCTTGATGTGGCTATGCCGTGACACGGAAAATCGCCACCGTTTCACGATCTAGACAGTGACTATACTACAGTTTTCTTTTGATGTCGAATCTAACCCACGACCCCTCGATCAGTAGACTTGTGTGTTATCATCTGAGCTAGCCGAGGGCTTTTTCTCATAATAAAAAAATAGGTATGTTACTGGGCTTGATCCAATAGAACTTTAATTGCAAGATATTAGGTAGTAATTAGAAGTAAAAACTCTTAACCAGTTGATGACAGAGAAAATCATATAAGACATCTAGTCAGGAAGACAAAATTTATTGCATTGTATTGTATGTATTGGCTGATATTGTTGGATCAAAAGTTGAGTTGTATGAATCAATAGTCTTGATTGGTTTTAGTATAATAATTTAAACCTTCCAGTGGTACATTTGTCTGTTATTATTGACATAATAGTAAATGATCCAGACTCATCTGACAGTACAAATGAGAGACGATGTCGTGAATTTTACATGATACAGGAACTTCTAACACTAACCATGATTAAGAAAAATGAATGTGCCGATTGTTTCAACAGCCACTTTCATCTATACACGTTGTACTTATTTAAATACAAAGAGAAATACTACATGGTTAGTTTCAACGCAGACAGTTGCAATGTGGATAAAGTTGCTATTCCACATTCCAGTGGCCGTATATGTAACCGTATCTGCAAGATTTTTATACAAACACCTTATGTCTGGTGTCACTTGACATAATCGCAATTTTCTAGAGTGAACATATGTTGATGAGAAAAATGTCAGTGGTGGAGGAATATCAACAAATTATTTCATAAAATGTTGCTCCTCTGGTTGGTGACAAAAAAATTAGATTCAATAGGAGATACAAGTAATGGGAACAGGCCTTTATAACACGCCATAAATGAAAGAGACTTTCTACCATCGCATAAAAAATTAATTTCTTGACGAGGAGTTTTAATTTTTTTAGACTAACAAAAAAGTAATTCGATTTGATTTATCTCTTTTGAAGAACACACCTTCTAGAAAGCAACAATATTTATGATTAGCTTACACTTTATCTTGCTTAATGTTGTCCGTATGTCGTCCGTATGTCGTCCGAACCCGGTAAAGATTGAATCTTGTACAATGCTTAATAAAGTGATTATAAACAATGACATTTGTTTGTCTATAATTAGTTTAATAAATTACTTAGTTTATTACCTTTAAAATGACTTGGCGAAACTTTAGTAAGTGATAATGCACACTTTTAACTACGGCATTTCTTACAATTAGTTGATTGTGGTTAAAATTGGTATTCACGCTATGACCTAGTATTGCAGACAAAATTAAGACCAAAGACGAATTTGATAAATGAAACAACAAAAGCGCGCGACAAAATCCCAAAACATCTAATATATTAAGCATCTTCGACAGTCTACCAGCCGCTTCAACTGTATACGTACTCGTTTAATTTTATAGTAACAGGTCGTTAATGTGAGCACGTATAAACATGCTAACATAGACTGTTTTATTCACACCCAATATTTTATGATGAACTATCATAATACTTGTAATTTAAATATAATTCTTAAATTCTATTTCACTGTCAGCGGCGCATAAATTAACCCCATGGATTTAGATATTTATTGCAGTTTATGTAAATTAGCGGTGTTAATGTATGCGCTACTGAGAGTTGGGTACAATACAACAAATAAATTTTAATAATGATTTTTTTTTGTTTTAACGTCGTATTAAACACATATTAAGATTTAGGTTATATACACGACGTCCAACCCTTCCTACTATAGGTTTCCTGGACACTTTTCTATCACCAGTACTAACTTACCCTACCACGAGGTCGACAACTCATGTATAGGGTATGATCTCTGGATTCGAAGACAGACATACTAACCAATTGCCACGGCCGCGGCTTTTCATATTCTAGTACTTTTAAGCATATTTTATTGACGCAGTTGGAAGCGCACCGGGAATTTGGAATCTCGTGTTCTGTTGGGGGTACGGGCTCGAATTCCAACCATAATGTTAATTTCTACCATTGATTAGATAATATTGAGAAGTTTCCGGCCTTGTGGAAGGGTAGGTGTGTACTGGTTATAGACAAGGGTTCACAAAAGCTGGGTTAGGTGCACAGGACGCCGCAAAATGACTTAAATATTATTGATATAGCAAACAGTACAATGTAGAATGAACATTATATACTTTTTATTATAATCAATGTTAAATACTACGGGGCATGGTTAAATTAGAACATGGAGTATGTGCATTATTTTATTTACCTATTTAGCGGACAAATCCATCGCTTTAAGTACGAAACACAAAAGGCCTATTATACAATCTGTGTGTTCTAACTTGGTCTTCTGCAATATAAATAGTATTTTCGGAAATTACAGTGACCTTGTTTAGAATGTATTTTCTGAAAATCAATAGTATTTATTGAATAACGGATATGACGTTAAATCACCTGTTAATGAGAGAGGAGGTAGCTGTACTGTCAAAGACTATAACATATTAAATGTTTTAATATTCCTTACAACAACACGAAAAATGGCAGAGGTAAGTAGAATGTTTACTCGATATTTTGTTATGTTAATCATGAGTTGATTCTAAATATATCTCTGCTTTTCATTGTATTGAATTTAAACTATACATTTGTGAATTATATATGATATTTTAAGCGCCATATTTAATGTAAACTTATTACACGTCGAAACTTGTCCAACAATAACTAGCGGTTGAAATGTATTCTTAATTCAGAACTTTAAATGATAACATTGCGTATTTTATCAAATGTTAAAGAAGTATGAGCTATTAAACTAAAGGTATATGCCGTACATACAGACGGTATTTCAATAAAATAAAAATGGCTGTTCATATTATAAAATATAGAATACCATTGATAATTGGTTGATATGACCAACTCAACTACGCTATCATGAGTGCAATGTAATTATAAATTAAGTACAATATAATAGCATCTAAGCTGGTGGCTGTTTCGGTGTTTCGTGCAAGAGTAGTAATTATGCACAAAGTACCCAGGGGATCCAAAGTTTTACATAGTTATACAAAAAGTAATTCCTAAAACAAACTGCAATTTAAAGAGCTTTTTTATACTTGCATGTGGTAATCTTCAATTCAAAGTCCTCTACCAAGATTTATCCCATTATGTCCATGAGGTCAAAATTAGTCTCGCCCATGGAGTCACACGATTTTCAAACATTATATAAGAAAATGTTAAATTATTTATCTTTTCTTAAACCATGCAGCCTAGAACTTCTAAATGTGACATGTGCCACCTTACGCAGTTCAAACATACTTAATGTGCTTATTTTTGATATACTAGTGTCCCGAAGGGAATACATGTTCGAATCCTACCTGGGAGGTTATATCCTTCCATGCAAATTTGACATTATGTCAATTTTCCTACATTAATATGGTATATGGCTAAGTTACTTGCCTTTAGAAGGGTAGGTGAATAGTGGCCAAAGACTAGGGCCCAGGAGAGCTATGTTATGTGTGCTGGACTAAAGTAACCAAAATTGTGTTGAATCGGCGTTTAACACAGTATGAAAAAATATAATATGAGAAATCCGTATTTTACGATATTTGTTATTACTTGTAAATTTTCGATATGGATGGCTAAAATGGATACATGCAGATGAACTATATCAGAGGTACACACATATTTTGAAATCATTTACAACTTTTGCCCTTTTCTCTGTTTCAGCAACCAACGTCAAGCATGTCAGATGTAAGTCTATTGATTTATTTCTATATTAATAAAATCTTAGTTAGTGAGAATATCAAACAAAATGGCACACTAATATTTACATTGCTAGGATACTAAATCAATACTTATGAATTACTGCACAATCATTCTGTCTACCATTTAAATATTTACATTTGATGTATTGATCTTTATGATTCAATATACTTTGGTATCATTAAACTACAAATACTTAAAGTGCTATGCGAACAAACTTAAATGTAAAAAACTCTATTTATAATACAAAATACTAGATCTGTAGTAAATATAGTATAGCCTGCATAAACAGCCACCTGCTTTCAGCGGTCACCTGCTGTAAGTGGTCTATCTGGCTTCCTCCCAATGAAAATCACTATTTTTTAACTTAAACATAAACTTAAACTTAAACTTTTTCATTTGATTAAACGCCTATTTCTATGTTACATATTCAATGGCGTTGTACAAAAATGTTATAAAGAAAATAATAATAAATACATGTAAGTAAAAACCCTCCACCATAAAAACATATGCATATACAATAACACAAATAAATAAAAAGCCTTTATAATTCATATTTTTGGACATACATCCTTCACAGTTCATGATTCCACCTAAATTTACATTTTCATCACTAATTTCTTATTTATTTCTATTTATTTTATATTGAAAATTGGTGTCCTGAACAGTATAACATAATGCTATTGTTAACTGGACATGTCCTGAACAGTGTAACATAATGCCACTGTTAACCAGACAATTCCCCAAAGGTGTCGAAACATCACCTTTAAAGGGCCCTTAATACATCCCCAAAGGTGTCGAAACATCACCTTTAAAGGGACAATTTATTTAGGTTGTCATTGCAGTCATATGAAACAAGGTATTAAATGACCGAGAGCGAGGCAATCCTCATTCCCATGTCACAATGCACTCACTCAATCACTTAGTATGTTTACCGTAATTGTAAGGTGAGGCATTAGCAAGCCATGTCAGTTTTAGAATAGATCATTGAAAGTAGAGAAATAATGAGTTTTCAATCGTTTTTTGAATACATCCAAAGTAGTTGATAATTTGATATCATCTGGTAGCTTATTCCATAGCATGGGACCAACTGTACTGAAGCTTCTGTCACTGAATGTTTTTTTCTTATTCATTGGTATCAAATAATTGAGGTCTTTGGATTTTGCAGATCTAAGACCAGATCTGCTTTGTACAGGCTTTTGAAGAATTTCAGTCAGGTATGCAGGTGCAGTTCCAGAAAAACAGTTGTACATGAAAGTACATATTTTAAAGTTGATTCTTGCTTTGACGGGTAACCAGTGCAGTGAGTACAAAGCATCCTTTGAACTGTCTGACTTTTTTAGCCTTAATACCAGTTTGGCACACATGTTTTGAATTCGCTGCAATTTGTTAAGATCACATTTTGAGATTCCATACAAGATTAGATTACAGTAATCAATGTGGGACATGACCAAAGATACGACTAGTGTTTCTGTTGCTTCTTTGTCCAAATATTTTCTAATACTTTTGATACGTAAATAGTTGAACATAGCAGTTCTACTTTTTGTTTTGATGTGATCTTTAAAGCTTAAGTTTTCATCAAGAAAGGCCCCTAAATAGCGAATTGTCTTCACAGATTTTACAGTTTCACCAGCAATATTGATTGACTGGGTTAAGCATTTTTTCAACTGTGCTCTGCTTCCAAACATTATAAACTCCGTCTTTGAGTTGTTCATTTTTAATTTATTTTCATTCATCCACGAATTTATTGTTAGAGCACAATCTTCAAGATCAGAAATGGCATTTGCTTCTTCATTCTGATTATTAGGACAGAATCTTTTATTAGCAGTGTGGTCATCAGCAAAACCATGCACTGATATATCAGATGGTATAACATCAAATAAGGTCCCTGCATAGGTTAGATATAGCCACGGACCTAAACAACTACCTTGTGGAACACTGCAATCTAATGAACGTACAGATGATGACGTATTGACGTTGACTCGACATGCCCGTGGGCGAAGATATGAATCAATCCAGCGGAGTGTACTATTCTGTAGTCTATATTGATTATTAAGTACTTCTAGTAAAATATCATGATCAACAGTGTAAATGCAGCACTCAGATCAATAGCTATTAATGCGGTTACCTCTAATTTCTCCATACCACACAGTAGATCATTAACCAATCTAAGGAGGGCTGACTCACATGAGTGAAAACGTCTATATGCAGACTGATTTTTTGGAAGAAGATTATTTTTATCAACATGAGTATTCAATCTATTTAAGGCAGCCTTTTCTATTACCTTAGATAAGAAGGACAAATTGCTAACTGGTCTATAATTAGCATATTCCAGATCCAGACCCACCTTCTTAAGGAGAGGCTTAACAATTGCCTCTTTCCACTTGGAAGGGAATACACCATGTTTCAATGATATATTTATTAAATGAGTAATTAGAGGTAATAATTCTTTTAGATAACATTTTAGCACTTTTGTTGGCAATATGTCTAAATCAGACGATTTGGTATTCAAGTCACTTATAAGATCTCTGACCTCTTCTATTGTAAAATTATTATCATATTTATAAGCAGTCATCTGCTGTCTGTAGCCAGTGGTAACCCAAACAATTCCTTACAAATTCATCAATTTACCTGTATTAAGTGGTCATGGTCAGTTAAATTTTAGAATGAACAAAGTGTCACCATCATTTTATAATGGTACAGATGTGTGAAAACCCACCCATTTGAGTCTTTAACAGTCTAAATTTATCAACTAAGTGTCATAACAAAATAAGACTTCAAATATTCAACTGACAGTGTCACTTGTGTCCTTTTTTGAAAATAATTTGTCTGAACCTGGTTTAAGTCGTCACCTCAGCCAATTTAGTCACTTCCCTTCAATGGCTGCTTAATGCTGGTTATACTGTATTCTATTACAAGTCGGTGGTTAACTTTATCATAATTTTATCTCATTTATCATAGTGTTTCATATTCATATTGAACTATGATTTATCTTTATGTAATAACTATGTGTTATTTGTCCTGTGAAGTGCCAAATTCACTGCACAATACTGCAAAACATGTTCAATAAATATAAATTTGCTATAGGGCCAATAAAAATTATCAGCCCTGGTTTAATAACGATTTTCTCCGCTTTGATTGATTGATGTACAGGTCCGATATCAAAACGTGATCTGTAAGTAGTTATATGATATAACTGTCATAAAATAAGTGATCTAATATAGACCTTTTTCTCAGGACAGTCAAATTGGCCCTTGGCTATAGGTCAATACGAATGCTTTTGGAAAAAAACAGTTCCTATGTCAAATCACTAATTTAATAGCATATATCATTACTCATAGAATCTCATAATATTTATATTTCCTTTGACTTATATATGTCGGAGTAACTTTAGAAAGCATACAAATACAAAAAGTGTAATTATGACATGTGTACCTATCTTTAACGGCTGTAGACTGTTAGATTGATTTATATTTCATCCAACGGCATCTTTTATCATATGTTTAAAGATGGCTAGTCACCGGTTGAAATATCGTGGGCTTATCGATCGAGTTGAAACATGCATTTCTTCAATATTTTGAAACGTAACTATCGAATTTCTTATTTTCCCTTTGTATTTTATCAAATGATAGAACACTTTATTGTGAAACAAAACATATATTCTGTATTTAGGCTGATGTCCCAAGTGATGCGAATGACAAACAAGTAGATGTCAAAGTTAAATATGTAGAAACAGCTCCAGACGAATTTTGTACTAAGACATGCCCAGCAGACTTAACACTTATTATAGAGGGCAAGTCATTACTGGTTAGCAGAGCCTTATTAGGAAACCTATCTCCAGTCTTCAATGCAATGTTTTCTGGAGATTTTAGAGAGAAAGATCAGCAGACCATTACACTGCCAGGAAAGAAATTCAACAATTTTGTTGAATTTATGCGATGTATGAACCCACACATATCTAAACCGGTAACTGTAGATAACGTCTATGATGTTCTGCCTCTTGCACATGAGTTTAAATTTCAACATTTGCTGCCAGCCTGTGAGATGGCCTTAATCAAAGTGTCTGAAAATGCTGCAGATGAATTGTACAATATTCTCAAGATAGCCTCAATGTACAACCTGAAAGAATTAACAGCAAAATGTGTTAAATTAGCAGCAGAAAGACCACCGGGTGAAATCGAAAAGGCGAGAAGAACTCATGAATTAGATACAAACACAATCAATGCAGTAAAGGCACAACTATTAAGTAATTTGACGACTAAACACAAAGATATCTTTGTTCATATTGCTACGTCTGAAGCGATGTACAGATTTCTTGGTATTAAGTCCAAAGAACTGAAGTTGGTGACAGCGTTTAAGAATGGAAAGGTCTTCGGTGATTTCAGAAAATTGCAACTTACCACTGATTTCAACGAATCAATTGATATGAGTATTAATGGCAATATTTACTCTATGTCAATACAGAAGACACACATAAATGCAAATGGAGTACAAGCAAGTTCTTATAGACACATTAGTTTAACAACTAAACATAAGTCTGTTCAAGATCCGCCTTTTTATTGTGTAAGTGGTATATACATAAAAAATTGGATGGACCCAAACAAGGACATATATCAGGACAAGGTTTTTGCTTCAACGACGGATTCTTTTACACTTGATAGAGATGTTGATTATCTGTCAGACAAAACTACCGGTTATATAGATGAAGGAATGTTGTTTGATATAGAGTTGTTTTTGTTTATAGTGAACAAGTAACTTCAATATAAAAAATGAAAGCAAATTTGCATTCAATCTATCGTCGGTGGTGACTTAACATTTTGTTGAAATAGTGGCCCAACTGGGAAACATTTTGTTTTATGTTGATGTTTGTTATTTTGTTTCATAAATCTTATGATTATTCTATCAAATCTTAAATATTTGTATCATGCAAACAAGACATTTACTGACAATAAAAAAAATATTTATTTTAAAATGTAGTGTTAATTGTAAGGCACGTGTACTTACAAATGACAGAACAATGGTCATTTTGTTGTTATTAAAGTGAGATATGCTCATTGAAATAAATGTGTATTAATCATCAATGATGTGAATAAAAAATAAGTTTTGTTCTTTAATTGTGTCATCAAGTTATTTTTATTTGTTCGGGACTTCAGTCCTGAACAAATATATTTACCATAATTCAGACCCTTGCCGATTTTGAAATTTAACGAATCCAGGAGTTCAGTATATAAGAATAGAACAATTCAAAAAAGAGGCCTATTAATACACTTGTAATCCGAACTGTATCTCAAGCGTAATTTTAAACGCTTCCATGTTGTGCGTCTCAGTAGGGATTGTTACGCCACAAGTTGAGTAAGTAACAGAATGGTTTCAAGTTCAACGATTCAGTGGCGACCCGTTGTGCATCTCTTTAGTCAGTAGAGATGTTACATCGTCTTATGTAATAAAACGGATTTGTTCGAATAGAAAGAGTTTATGTTTGTTTTGTTGGGTTAAACGCCGTACCAACACATTGAATATGTCATATAACGGCGGTCAGTCTACCTACGTACTGTTCCTGGAAAGGCTAAATCTCTTGAGTTTAGCTGTTTACCAACTACTAGTAACATACTTTCGTCAGTGAAGTACAACTGCTCTACAGATAATCATTGGTAGGAGGTAGATGGCTGTAGAAATAATTTCATGACCAAGGTCTACGAAAGTATGCCCGTCCGGAAATTGAACCCACGACCTCTCAATCAGTAGACTTGCGTGCTACCAAAATATAGCCAGGAAAATATTTAATCTTTAACAAATTTCTAAAGCTCTTTTTATTTGTCTGGGTAAAAATCAATACAAAAATGGACTTACTAATTTATCAATCTGGACACGTTTTTTACCTAACAAACCAGTGTCACCGATCTGTCCTTTGTATACATACAGTGTTGAAGCACTATATCATCTTTAACTTTTGAAAGCCGAACAAATTCAGTGCCTACAGCGCTTTGATTTACAAATTGGTCGACGAAGGTTCTTTGAAAAATTTAATTTCGGGAAATAAACTAACTGATCATATATACTATACTATATACGGCTTTTCTCCCGCTTGCCTATGTATACTTAACGAAACTTCTAAGTACTCCGATTTCAGTATTGTAGGAAGTCTTAATGTTCAACATTAAAGTCTGATCGATGATGGGAATGTGTTTTGGACCGAAATGACCTTTGCTTTCATGGTTTCCATGCTACTTTATCAATGCAAAACCATATTTGTCGCACATGCGTTAACCTGGGAAGATTTTCTAATTGTTTTGATTGAACAGAAATTAAGCAATTAGAAGTCTTATTATGCAGGTGACGCACCGTCTTACAAAAGACCTATGGCAATTTCTCGTTCTTGAAGCGACATTCGAGCCATTTTTTGATTTTTTGTTGTGCATATCAACACACTAATGATTTTCACTAAAACTGATGACGTGCATTTTTTGCACGATAAGCAAGTGCGCATTTCCATTTTTCTGCACATACACGACAAAACCAATTTTGCATGAATTAAGAAGCATGAAAACCATGCAAGCAGACGACAGTATAGTCCTATACACATTTCCATTAACGATCGGACATTAATGTTGAAATGAAAATTTCTGACAACATTGAAATCGGTGTACTTAGAAGTTTCGTGAAGTATACCATTAAGGGAAGTTTTTAGCCAGTGTTGAAGGTATGTGCCTAATACTAGGTTACACGTTTGGACTAGACGCATGACCGCCACAATAGGGCTGAAAATGTTGAAAGCGGTATTTAATTAGACAATCTATGTACATGGTGAAAAAATTTAAGATATGATTGCTATAGAAATATAGACTATGAAATGGTGTAATTACAATAAAAATGTACATAAAAAGTTTATTCAACGAGGCTACACATTTGGATAAATCTAATCTTTCATAATTCTGGTAAAAAACTTGGCACAAATTCAAATATTAAGCAGTTATGCTCAAACGTGCTTTTCTGTCGCCATTTACATGTTAATTACAATTTTAACAAATAACATATAATTGTCTATATTTTATATGTGTACCTAGTCTTGATCATTTCAAGGATTTTACAATAGAAGAGGTCAGAGATCTTATAAGTGACTTGAATACCAACTCATCTGAGTTAGACATATTGCCAACAAAAGTGCTAAAATGTTATCTACAAGAATTATAACCTCTAATCACTCATTTAATAAATACATCATTGAAACATGGTGTATTCCCTTCCAAGTGGAAAAGGCAATTGTTAAGCCTCTTCTTAAGAAGGTGGGTCTGGATCTGGAATATGCTAATTATAGACCAGTTAGCAATTTGTCCTTCTTATCTAAGGTAATAATAAAGGCTGCCTTAAATAGATTGAATACTCATGTTGATAAGAATAATCTTCTTCCAAAATATCCGTCTGCATACAGACGTTTTCACTCATGTGAGTCAGCCCTCCTTAGATTAGTTAATGACCTACTGTGTGGTATGGAGAAATTAGAAGTAACTGCATTAATAGCTATTGATCTGAGTGCTGCATTTGACACTGTTGATCATGACATTTTATTAGAAGTACTTAATAATCAATATGGACTACAGAATAGTACACTTCGCAGGATTGACTCATATCTTCGCCCACGGGCATGTCGAGTCAACGTCAATACTAGTTCATCATCTGTACGTTCATTAGATTGCAGTGTTCCACAAGGTAGTTGTTTGGGTCCTTGGCTATATCTTACTTATGCAGGGACCTTATTTGATGTCATTCCATCTGATATATCAGTGCATGGTTTTGCTGATGACCACACTGCTTATAAAAGATTCTGTCCTAATAATCAGAATGAAGAAGCAAATGCCATTTCTGATCTTGAAGATTGTGCCATACCAATAAATTCGTGGATGAATGAAAATAAATTTAAAATGAACAACTCAAAGACGGAGTTTATCATGTTTTGAAGCAGAGCACAGTTGAAAAAATGCTTAACCCAGTCAATCAATATTGCTGGTGAAACTGTAAAATCTGTGATGACAATTCGCTATTTAGGGGCCTTTCTTGATGAAAACTTAAGCTTTAAAGATTACATCAAAACAAAAAGTAGAACTGCCATGTTCAACTATTTACGTATCAAAAGTATTAGAAAATATTTGGATAAAGAAGCAACAGAAACAATAGTCCTATCTTTGGTCATGTCCCACATTGATTACTGTAATCTAATCTTGTATGGAATCTCAAAATGTGATCTTAACAAATTTTAGCGAATTCAAAACATGTGTGCCAAACTAGTACTAAAGCTAAAAAAATCAGACAGTTCAAAGGATGCTTTGTCTTCACTGCACTGGTTACCAGTCAAAGCAAAAATCAACTTTAAAATATGTACTTTCATGTACAACTGTTTTTCTGGAACTGCACCTGCATACCTGACTGAAATTCTCCAAAAGCCTGTACAAAGCAGATCTGGTCCTAGATCTGCAAAATCCAAAGACCTGACTTTTTTGGTACCAATGAATAAGAAAAAACATTCAGTGACAGAAGCTTTAGTACAGTCGGTCCCATGCTATGGAATAAGCTACCAGATGATATCAAATTATCACCTACTTTGGATGTATTCAAAAAACGATTGAAAACTCATTATTTCTCTACTTTCTATGATCTATTCTAAAACTGACATGGCTTGTTAATGCCTCACCTTACAATTACGGTTAAACATACTAAGTGATTGAGTGAGTGCATTATGACATGGGAATGAGGATTGCCTCGCTCTCAGTCATTTTATACCTTGTTTCATATGACTGCAATGACAAACTAAATAAATTGTCCCTTTAAAGGTGATGTTTTGACACCTTTGGGGATGTATTAAGGGCCCTTTAAAGGTGATGTTTCGACACCTTTGGGGAAATGTCTGGTTAACAGTGGCGTTATGTTACACTGTTCAGGACATGTCCGGTTAACAGTAGCATCATGTTATACTGTTCAGGATACCAGTTTTCAATATAAAATAAATATAAATAAATAAGAAATTAGTGATGAAAAAGTATAATTTAGTCTAATCATGATCTGTGAAGGATGTAGGTCCAAAAATATGAAATATAAAATATTTTTTTATTATTTTGTTTAGGTATATACATTATGTTTTTATGGTGGAGGGTTTTTTCTTACATGTATTTATTTTCTATAACATTTTTGTACAACGCCATTGAATATGTGATATAGAAATAGGCGTTTAATCAAATGAAAAGTTTAAGATTATATTATGTTGTAAATGATGATATATAGGCACGAGTTTTGTAAGCTATAATTAAATATTGAGTTCTTAAGCACGAGTTATATAATATGTATACCAAAACTAATGTATATAACACGTATATCCAATTTACATATTAAAAGATAGGTAAAATATGATAGGCTTACAAAGTCACACATCAAGTCTGAAATATACTATTCAAAAGTTATAACGTAAACAGGTACAAAAACATAAGTATTATCAAAAATTTTAATACAAATAATATGGAATTTTACACGATAATTGAACAACTACTTGTCATGCGTATTCAACAAAAAAAATGTAACGATTGTTAAAAAGAAAATCTTAACAGAATCAAAAGCCCAGTAGGAGGAATAAAGTTAACAAAAGTTGATAATGAGTGTAAGTCTCTTTTGAATTGACAACTGCTAAATGACTGCATCTTATAGACCTAATAAGACGTCGCACAAATACGCAATCTGATTAAAAAAAACGATCTAAAATCTTCCGCTAGCCTACTCGATCGCAGACTGTGAATAATACCTCTGTTAAATTAGCTCGCAAACATTGGTCTTTTAATAGAATTAACGAATTAAAATGTTATTGATAGCGTTTTGTCTAGATGAAAGCTACGCATTAATTGATTGACATAAATGCCATCTCGACGTGACTCTCCATTGAGATCTTAGAGATCCTGTACGACAATGCTCTACAGAATATCTCTGTACGGAGGTTGTACAAAACGCTGTAAGATGTTTGTTCATTTATCGTGTAATCAATGTTTAATTCCTGTAACGTCACATACTGTAGCGGACGTTGACGTATGCGTCTGTCAAACTCGTCCCAAAGTTATTCAATTGGATTTTGTCTACTGAAAAACGACGGCTAGTCTAAAATGTCAATGTAATAAGCAATGAGAAATTCACTTATTGTCCGGACGGCATGTGGTCTGGCGTATCTGATTTGATAATTAGGCCAGGACGTCCGCTGACGCATGAAAGAATGTCGTTACTGAGAACTTCATCATGGTAGCGTTAGGCGTTGTGGTTCCCAATAATCACTTAAAGAACCAACTTGTCAAAATGATCAATATCACACCACAATTACCTATATGAATGCATTTGCTCCATAACCTGATAATTGTTGATGGTGTTTTCAGTCCAACTGCTTGCCCCAGTATTCAATACTCAATCTTTGAATATTTACTGACTTGTTTCAAAAACGACGAGTGCTAAAATGACATTCGGTCTCTAAGGTTTCCAGCAAACTTTAATTTTTTGTGTAGACGCTAACGTGTAGTACAGGGCTTATGAAACTTAGTAATCAAAGTACTGACAGTATTGATTTGACGGTAGCACTGAAATTGTGCATTCAAGAATTGTACCCCGATTAAATGTTTGAAGTCCAAAAACTAAAGCTTGTGACGACGTTTAAAAATGGTAAAGTCTTCGGTGATTTTAGAAATTTGCAAATTCTATCGTAATAAAGAAGACAAATGTAAATGCAAATGATGCATCTACACGAGTTTGTAATCACATTTGTTTAACAACTAAATATAAGTACACGTTGTATGTTCAAATATCACCTATTTAATGTATAAGTGGTATATACATAAGAAATTGGATAGACCAAAACAAGGACATATTTCAGGAGAAGTATTTCACTTCAAAGACGGATTCTTTAACATTTGATAGGGATGTTTACTTTCTGTCAGACAAAACTGACGGTTATATAAATGAAGAAATGTGGTTTGATATAGAGTTAATATTGTTTATAGTGAACCAGTAACTACAATATTGAGAGCATATAATTAACGCTCATTCTATCACCGATGGTGACCAAATATTTTGTTAAGTTACCTAAGATTTGAAATAGTGGCTCAGCTTGCAATTGATAGTGAAACAATTTGTTTTAATTTGAAGTTTGTCATTTGGTTATGATTCAGACATGTTTTAAGTATTTTATCAGTAATTATTAACTTGTATAATTTGTATAAGGCAAAATACATAATGACCATAAGATTAAAATCATTTATATTTTTTTTTGTAAATCTGCTGGGACTTAAACTGACACAAAATTGTAACTGACATTCAGTTGCTTTTGAAGTGAGATATGCTCATTGTTATAAATGTAAATATCGCGTTGATGATATGAATTGAAGTTGATTTTTGTATGAAATATGCTATCGACTTTTTATCTTCTTAGTGGTCTATAATTGATCTTGAACAAATTACATTTTGAAAAACAAAACTGATCATACATACTTTAAGTAACTTTTCTGTAATGAAATCTTTTTAGATGTATTATAATAAAGATTGATTCATTTGTTGTTAAACCAATAAATGTTAGTTTTTATCATTTGCTTATATCACTTTTCTTGCATGGGTAAATGTGAATAGGTTTCCCCTAAATTCAGAATCGATTTTGTTCAAGGACGTTTGGAGGTAATAGGAGTTGTATACACTATTTACATAATTTATATTAGAGTCTACAATTAAAGTATATATTCAATTATAAGCATATATTTGTATAATAACAGACAAAATCATCGATGTATTGTTTATCACTGACAATTGGGATGATATAAATAATATAATTTTGCACATATAATATATTATTAGATCAATAAAAAAACATAAAAAGGAAAGACAGAAACACATGGTTGTGACAAAGAATATAACAAGAACAAGTTCTTTAATTGACAATGAGAACATCCACATCTATTTTCAACCTGTTGTAGTGGCTAATGGTCACGTGTCAGAATGTATAATTCCTCCATTTCAGAAACCTCTATAAACCACACAATATATAGGTCATATCACGGCGGTCAGTAAACCTACTCACCGCTCCTGGAAATGCTAAATCTCTGGATAAGCTGTTAACAAGTTACTAGACACATACTTTCGTCAGTGTCTGAAAACTGCCATACATGATTAAGAATCAGTGGTAGAATGGATAATGGCCGTAGAAATCAATTTTATGACAAAACTAACGAAACTATGAACCCTCGATCATTAGACGTGCGTGGTATCAGCTAAGTGGACTTTTTTCAAAATAAAAAGTTAGGTATGTGACATAGTTTGGTAACATAGGTTTTTTATATTAAGATATTGCGCAGTGATAAGAAATAAATACTCTTAACTACTCGATGTGAGAGAGAATCATGTAAGAATCTAGAGGAAGAAAACTAAAGAAAACACAAAAAACCAGGAATACAAAAAGTGTGTATTGGCTGAGATCGTGAAATTCATGCTGATTTGTATTAATTGACAGTCTTGATTGGTTTCATATAATGGTTGAAACTCTTCAGAGAGACCATGCCAGTATTTAAACCTGACACAATATTATTAGTGTGTTATTATATTGAGAACATGATAAATGAACCAGACTCATCTGTCATTACAAATAAGAGACGATGTCGTGAGTTCCACTTGATACAGGAACTTCAAACACTAACCATGATTTAGATCTTTGAATGTGCCGAATGTTTCGACAAACAATTTCATTTATACACATTGAACTTATTTAAAGACAAAGGGATACACTACACGTTAATAATACACGCAGACAGTTGCAATTTGGATAAGATTTTAACTCTTTAACCTTATGAACAGAACAGAACAGAACAGAACAGAACAGAACAATTCTTTTATTTTCACAGTTTACATAAAGTAAATACATGTTGTTAAATTAATATAGGATCATATAAAGGCGGTTAACGTGGTGTTATGGGGACAGTGGTTAACATATAGAGAAATTGAAAAAACAACAACAACAAAAAACAACAACAATTGAATGGCTGAATATGACACAGACAGTAGTATACTGACCCTAAACAGGTTATAGTAGTACTCATACATCGTTCATACATATGTCTGCAGCGTGCTCAGTTACCCTGAACGTTCCAAAACGTTTCGTAACGGAAGAGTCGGAACAAGAACTCAACCCTACTAACGGATTGAGTTGTCCCAACTTTGAGTTGAGTTATGCACGGGTTGAGTTGTCCCGTACCCGTAACGTCAGCTAACAGTAATTACTTAACACGGGGCTGATGTTGTATCTACGTAAATTGTATTTTTGTTTTTTAAAAACGTATGTTGAAGAGAAACAATGTCAATTGAAGAGTTTGAACCAAAGGAAAACACACCTGACGAAAAACGAACTCTTATAACACGCCGAAAATCACACGGGATCTTCCACCTTCGCGTCAAAGAATTGGAGTTTATACAGATCGTCCACGTAAACATTGCGTATATAAACATTGTCGGTTTCATTACACACTAATATATAATATTTTATAAACATATCATTATATAAAATTTATGATTTGCATAAACATTTTTTTAAATAAGAGTTAATATCAAAGTGGTATGTTTAAATCATGCATTAGCGTATTCGCCTATTTAGTGGGCAAGTCCATTGTTTAAAATACAAAAACAAGCATGACTTAGAGTACGACCTGTAGTATTGCAGACGACATTAATACTATTGTGGAGGTGTACGATGATAGTCAGGGCCGGATCCAGAAGAGTCGTAAGTGGGGGGGGGCACGAATGGTGTGGGTTCGGGAGGGGTACCCCCTCCTGACGATATGAATTTTTTTTTATTTTTCGCATGTGAAAGATTTAAATCTGAGCACTTTTAAACACAGTTAAACAATTGAAATGAGACACAGTCAGACCAGTCTTATAAATGAATTGTACAGTCCGTTTAACTGCAGTACTACTAGTTTCACTTGTAGAGTTGTCTCTGTCGGTCATGTTGCTAGTTGCTCCTGTTAGTATCTTTCACCAGTTTGAAGGATGTAGGGCGTGGTTTGGTCATCCTCGCCGCATGGACATGTAGCTTTTGGTGTCAGCTTCAGCTTTTATGCATATGCCCATTTAGTCCGTTGTTTCCTGTCCTAAATCTCACAATTACTTCTTGTTCAGGTCTGTTTACAGGCTTATTCCAGTGAAATTAAAAAATCTCTCCCCTTAAACAAAGTTTGGACTATGAAATCTTTGGTTGGGGCGACGAAAAAATTGTTGTCAACAAAGCAAATTTGCGCACTTATGAACACACCTAAAGGATAAAATTGAGCGCTTGAAAATCACGCATTTGAATGTTAATGTTTAATTTGTTGGTTTGATATAATCTAGTTAATTTCAAAAACTAATACAGTAAAGTTCCGCTATTAAGACCACTTTTGGTATTTCAAAATCATGCAATTTTTGACAATTATTAAGACCCAAATGCTGAATTTGTGAACGAAAGGGTCTCTATGATAAGACCATTTTGCTATTAAGACCATCGATTTTGCTGGTCTTATTAGCGGAACTTTACTGTAATCATTTTTTCACATAAGATGTCGAGATTTAGAAAAGTTATGCATGGTAAGTTGTCTAAAATCGCCAAATGTAATCAGAAAATTCGCCGATTTTATGTTTGAAAATTGCCGATTTTAGATACTATTTGTTTGTAATATGTAAAAAAGCTTTGTTGTGAGTTTTTTTCGGACGTTTTTCAGTGGATGTTGGAAAATGGATGTTGAGACTGTCCACAGCGCGAAAATCCACCGATGCGCGAAAGAATCACACTTGTTGATTTTTAGGACAGTTATACGGAATACCAGTATTTGAAACTCAAATTGATCTAAAATAAAATGAACCACTTATTATTAAAAACGATTTTGAAAACAACTGGGGTTGGGAGGGGTACCCCCTCCCGACGATACTGATTTTTGTTTAATTTTCAAATGACAAAGTGAGCACTTTAAAACACACTGATATGGATGAAATGATGCTAAACTTATCTTTTCCTTTTAACGCCAATGTCAATGCATTCTCGTATTAAACTCTTACCATGCAAGTCTGAGTTTTTAAGGTTAATCGGTTCGGGTATTTCCTCCCAACGAAAAAAATATGTTAACGAAGCAAAGTTGAGCATTTTTTCTTATTCACGCTCGCTTTTGAATGTTCATGCATAATTTGTTAGTTAAATAAAACTCATTTTTTTTGGACAAAACTTATCACCATTTTTAACATAAAATGTTGAGAATTTTATATTAAGATATGCATGTAATATTATAAATATAAAATCGGCAAATGTAATGTAATTTACTTTTAGTAAACACAAAAAGCGCTCGGCAAATCCTAACCCGCCTTGAACTGTATACATACTCAACTGTATTAACCCGCCTTGAACTGTATACATACTCAACTGTATTAACCCGCCTTGAACTGTATACATACTCAACTGTATTAACCCGCCTCAACTGTATACATACTTAACTGTATTAACCCGCCTTGAACTGTATACATACTCAACTGTATTAACCCGCCTCAACTGTATACATACTCAACTGTATTAACCCGCCTCAACTGTATACATACTCAACTGTATTAACCCGCCTTGAACTGTATACATACTCAACTGTATTAACCCGCCTCAACTTTATACATACTCAACTGTATTAACCCGCCTCAACTGTATACATACTCAACTGTATTAACCCGCCTTGAACTGTATACATACTCAACTGTATTAACCCGCCTCAACTTTATACATACTCAACTGTATTAACCCGCCTCAACTTTATACATACTCAACTGTATTAACCCGCCTCAACTTTATACATACTCAACTGTATTAACCCGCCTCAACTTTATACATACTCAACTGTATTAACCCGCCTCAACTTTATACATACTCAACTGTATTAACCCGCCTCAACTTTATACATACTCAAATGTCAGTAGCGCATACACTAACCTCTTTGATTTAATACTAATTGCAGTTCGTTCTTTAGTCGTCGCTTTCGATAAAATTGTTTTCCGTATCTATGTAAATTAGCTGTGTTAATGTATGCGCAACTGAGAGTTGGGTAAAATATTACAAATACAATTTAATATATTAATATTATAAAATATAATAATATATATTTAATATATTAAATATATTATATATTATGTGCATTAATACATGTAGTAATACTAGTAAGTTTAAGTATATTAAGTATATTTTATTGACAAAGCAACATGAACAATTTAGGATGCACTATCGAAAATCAATGTTTGTTTGTTTGTTTGTTCCTAGGGTTAAACGCCATAGCAACACGTTGTATAGGTCATAAAACGGCGGTCAATCAACCTACTCACGGTTCCTGGAAAAGCTTAATTACTGGATTTAGCTGTTAACTAACAACTAGGCGCTTACTTTTGTCAGTGACTGACAACTGCCCTACACAATTAAGAATCATCGGTAGGAGGTACGAGGGATTGTGGCCAAAAGAAAGAAATAATTTCATGACCAAGCTCCACGAAAGTATACCCCGCCCGAGAATCGAACCAACGACCCCTTGGCCAGCAGACTTGCTTGCTATTATCTAAGCAAGCCGGACGGCTCTATAATCAATGTTAATTACCAAAGGGGTATGGTTAAATCAGGGCATGATGTGTGTGCATTATTATTATACAATTTACCTATTTGGCGGACAAATCCATCGTTTAAGTTCGAAATACATAAGTCCTATTATACAATCTGTGTGTTCTAACTTGGTCTTCTGCAATATAAATAGTATTTTCGGAAATTAAAGTGGTCTTGTTTAGAATGTATTTTCTGAAATACGATATTATGTATTGAATAAGAGATATGACGTTAAATCCCCTGTTTATGAGAGAGGAGGTAGTTGTACTGTAAAAGACGATAACAGATTAAATGTTTTAATATCCCTTACAACAACACGAAAAATGGCAGAGGTAAGTAGCATTTTTCTCGATATTTTGTTATGTTAATCATGAGTTGATTCTAAATATATATCTGCTTTTCATTGTATTGAATTTAAACAATACATTTGTAAATTATATATGATATTTTAAGCGCCATATTTAATGTAAACTTATTTCATGTCGAAACTTGTCCAACAATATCTAGCGGTTGAATTATATTCTTCATTTAAAACTTTTAATGATAACATGGGGAATATGAGCTATTTAACTAAAGGTATATACCGTTCATACAGACTGTATTTTAATAAAATAAAAATGGCTGTTCATATTATTAAATACAGAATACCATTGATAATTGGTTATTATTCTTATGACCAACCCAACTACGCAATTACGAGTGCAATGTAATTATTAAGTATAGACTAATAGCATCTAAGCTTGTTGCTGGTTCGATGTTTCGTACAAGAGTCGTCATTATGCACAAAGTGCTCCGGGAACCTAAGTGTTACATAACTATATAAATAATTCCTAAAAAACTGTTATTTAAAGAGATTATTAAACTTCCATGTGGTATCGATCAATTCAAAGTCCTCTCAACCAATTTATCACATTACGGCCATGAGGTCAAAATTAGTCTTGCCCATGGAGTCACATGATTTCCAAAAGTTATATAAGAAAATGTTAAATTATTTATCTTTTCTGAAACCATGCAGCCTAGAGCTTCTGAATATGTGTCATCACCTTAAATTCATTTTAAGCTTGTTCAAGCTGATCTCCTGTTAAAATTTACCTTTTTCTATGGATCTCTGTTTCCATTATACAGCTATAAATACAACATATAATACAATGTACAACTTATATTTGAACACTTTTTTGATGGGGTAAAAATCTATTTCTGACCATACATATCCACATTTTATGTGAATATGTTACAAGTGGATTGTCTATGATCGAATTGCACATTACAATTAAAAATTTGAAACAACATAAGGCTGTTATCAAACATTAATGAAGGGACCTTAGTTTTGGCGTTTTGAACATTGCCAAATCTAAAGTAAACGGTCACTTTAGAAGGTTTTTTTCATCTTTATCCCATAAGATTTTGCAAAATCTTTTCTTCCACAATTTTTTCATGTATATTTTTACTTTTTCTTGTACTTTGTAGTTCGAAATGTGCGTGAAATTGCATTTAATTTGTCTGACAACAACAGTACCTAAATGAACGTTGAGCTGGATCAAGTACATAATAAATAACATTATATATGAATGTTTCTGCAACTACTTATTCATTTGATATATGTATATGTTTAGTTTATGTGATAAAGGCAAACATTCCCAAAGTTTTACTTCAAAACCTCTACACAGGCTTTGAATGAGGCTTTTATATTTATGCTATGTGACGTCATATCAAGCAATGAAAGCTAAAGTAATTACTTCTAAACATGGTCATATCAAAGTAACTACAGCTATTAAGCAAATCATGTCTATGAAATTGATGTATGACTATATTATTTAGCAACTTCAATAATAAAAAGTGAAAAAATAGTGTTTTATACGCTACTAAATTTGACCAAAACGTGACGACTTTCTCTTACTTGTCTTTGAATTACCCTATAAAGGATCACTTTTTGACCCCTCAAAACATCATTGCTTATTGCATTCCTTTCAATTTACACATTTTGGACATTAAACTTTTAATAAGGATATGTTTTATTGAATAATTTTAAAATCTATTAAGTAAAACTAATGAATGTATGATATATGCTCTCAAACACTGATTTCGGACTAAAGTCTAAAATGACAAAATGCATATTTTTTTGTTAAAAGACGTAATTTTGTTTTATCAAATTACACATGCTATTTGGATACTAAAAGGTAATTATAACATTTATAACACATCCAACAGGCCATGTCTAAGAGCAAAAAATGTGGTAAAACTCTAAAAAAAGATGTTTTGGGGTGGTCAACTACCATGCTATAAATATATTTGATAAAATAAGTTTAAATAATTTTGTTTCATAGAAAATGATTTTTTTACATAACAATACATATAAAAAGCAATTTTTAGAGGAAACAATCCGTTCATAAGCTTCAGAATCAGAGTTCAGATCTGTTCAAATATAAGTTGAACACCTCTCGTATGTCGATATGGATAGCTAAAATCGATTTATGCAGATGAACTATATCAGATGTACACACATATTTTTAAATTTGTTTCATTTTTTTGCCCTTTTCTCTGTTTCAGCAGCCAAAGTCAACCATGTCAGATGTAAGTCCCATATAATTTATTTCTTTTTCAATAAAATATTGAGAATATCAAAATAAAATGACACACTGAAAGTTACATAGCTAGTGTACTAAATCAATACTTATGAATTACACCACAATCATTCTGTCTACCATTTAAATATATACATTTGATGTATTGATCTTGATGATTCAACATTCTTGGTATCATAAAACTACAAAATACATAAAAGGCTATGCAAACATACCTTAATGTAAAAAAACTATTTATAATAAAAAATACCAGATCTATAGTAGATATAGTATAGCCTGCATTAACAGCCACCTGCTATCAGCGATCACCTGCTGTAAGTTGTCTTTCTGGCTTCTCCCCAATGAAAATCACTCTATTTTGAGCCTGTTATAAGCAGCCACCTGCTGTCTGTGGCCAGTGGTAACCCATTTCCTTACAAATTCGCCAATTTACCTGTATTAAATGGTCACGGTCAATTAAGTTTTAGAATTAACGAAGTGTCACCATTATTTTATCATGGTACAGATGTGTGCAAACCCAACCAACTAAATTTATCTTGTAAATCAATACTCGTTATTGATGGCTAAAATGAATACATACAGATAAACTAAATCAGATGTACAAATAATTTAAAAATCATTTTCAATTTTTCCCTTTTTTGTGTTCGTGTTGAAATATTCATATTATGAATACTGGTCAATTGGTCTTTTTTTATATTCTGTCATATCAGTTGCTTTGTTATACTTTCTCCTGCATGAAAATTAAGGAAAATGTTCGACATGTTTAATCATCGAATAATGAACCACATTTCATTGTAAAATATAACATAAGTCTGTATTTTTTATACTCTGTTTAAGACTGATGCCCAGAATGAGAATAATGCTTCTGACAAACAAGTAGATGTCAAAGATAAATTTGTACAAACAGATCCAGACGAATTTTGTACTAAAATATGTCCAGCAGACTTAACACTTATTATAGAGGGCAAGTCGTTAGTGGTAAGCAGAGCCTTATTAGGAAACCTATCTCCTGTATTTGATACAATGTTTTCTGGAGATTTTAGAGAGAAAAATAATCAGACCGTTACATTGCCAGGGAAGAAATTCAACAATTTTGTTGAATTTATGCGATGTATGAACCCACGGATATCTAAACCGGTAACTGTGGATAATGTCTATGATGTCCTCCCTCTTGCACATGAGTATGAAGTTAAGCATTTGTTGAAATCATGTGAAACAACCTTAATCAAATTGTCTGAAAGTGCTGCAGATGAGTTGTACTATGTTCTCAAGATAGCTACAGTGTACAATCTGAATGAATTAACATCTAAATGCATCAAAACAGCAGCAGAAAGACCACTTGGTGAAATCGAAGAGGTTGGAAGAACAAATGAATTAGATACAAATACAATCAATGCCGTCAAGTCATTAATGTTGACTAATTTGACAACGAAACACAAAGATATCTTTGTTCATATCACCACGTCTGAAGCTATGTACAGAGTTCTTGGTATTCAGTCTAAACAGCTAAAGTTGGTCACAGCGTTTAAGAATGGTCAAGTCTTCGGTGATTTTAAAAAGTTGCGATTGAGTACTGCTTTCGACAAATCAATTGATATGTGTATCAATGGCGACATATACTCGATAAAAATATATGGGTCCACGTATGAAGGAGCAGTGGGATTTTTTAAGGATAAGTTTACATGTTTAGCAACACAATGTAAGTCTGTTAAATGTCCCTCTGGTCAATGTGTAATTGGTATATACATAAAAAATTGGATGAAACAAGAGAACGAAATATATTTGGAGAAGACTTTCATCATTCCCTCAAGTGATTGCATTTTTGTATTGCCTAAAGAATACAGTGTAAGCTATCTTTTAGACATTACAGCCGGTTACGTAAGACAGGGAATGTTGGATATAGAGTTATTTTTGTTTATAGTAAACAAGTGACTACATATTAAATTTAGAGCCAATAGTTTACGCTAAACCGATCACAGACGGTGATCAAACATTTTGTTAAACCTTTTTGAATAAGTAGCCTAGCTTGCAGTTGATAATGAAACGATTTGTTATATGTTGATGGCTTTTTTTGTCTCAGACAAGTTATGGTTATTTATCAAATTTCAGTTATTTGTATCATGCAAACGAGACATTTACTGACTGTGAGAATATAATTTGTGTTCATTGTAAGGTACATCTTCTTACAAATGACAAAACAATGATCCTTTTGTTGTTATTGCAGTTAGATAATGTTTATTGCGAAAAATGTATATTTAGCATCAATGATGTGAATAAAGGTTGAGTTCTGTTTTTTTTTTAATTTTGTCATCAAGTTATCATTTACATAAAGGTCTACGAAAGTTCTAGGACAAATAAAATGAGAAAAAAACTGATCATACATACTCTAACTAATTTAACTGTTATTAAATACAATACAATACAATACAATATTTCTTTATTTAGCATAATCTATACAGATCATTGCCTTAAACAAGGCGAACATGAATATCAGAGAAGAACATGACAATACATGAAACACACAAATAAATACAATAAATAAAACAATCACAAAAAAGGAAGGAAAAAAAACAACATGCAATAAGAAAATGAATGGAATTAAATGAAATCAAAAATAATACTAAATACCTAATTTCGTTCTTTAAATGCTGCATGGATAAAATAAGCTAACTTTTTATAAGTACTTTCTTTATTAGACTGCATTAAAATATTAAACTTATTTATTGTTGGCCAACTGTGGAAATATTTTGGTAAATGTTTAAATCGTAATTCCCGATATTTTGGGCATACAAGTACTAAATGGTATTCATTTTCAATTTGATTTAAATTGCAATTTTTACATAATAACAAAGTTTGATCATTACTATTATCATATCTAAATTTCTCAATATTCAATTTATGGGATGTACATCTTAATTGTGTCAAAGCTATTCTATGTTTATCATTAATAATAGAATCAAGATATTTTTCAAATGCAAAATCTTTTTTAAAAACATTGTAACACGATAACTTGTTTGAATAATTTTTGATAGAGTGCCAATTTTGTAAGTATTGATCTTTAATTCTTTCGCATATTATTTTAATTTCATAATTATCGATTATCTGTTTATCCCATACATAGTTAAATCCCAATTCGCAAAGCAAAGTTTTTAACTTATAAGTCCAAGAAGTTTTGTTAGGAATATCTCCATTTTCATTTATTTGATTTTTGTATATTTTATGTATTAACGATTCTTTATTATTTACTATTTTACCCCAATATTTAATAATATTTATTTTACGAAGTACTAAAAATGGAAATCTACCGACCTCACCATAGACGATACAATTTGGTGTTCGCGTTTTTACACCAAGGATTCTTTTTAAAAACTTAAGATGAACTCTTTCGATGTCCGGAGCACTATGGAACCCCCATAATGGAGACGCATAATTTAAAATAGGAGCCACCATTGAGTCAAAAAGTTTCAGTTTCTCACTAATTTTAAGCGGTAATACATCAAATATAGATTGTAATGAAAAAAGTGCTTTCATAGCTTGCTGAGAAAATAACTTTTGTGTTTTGTAAAAAGAGCCGTTAAATGACAACGGTACCCCAAGGTAATTAAAACAATCTACATTATTTAACAATTTCCCCTTTAAAGAAATATTGATATTTTCATGTCTAGTTCCTGATTTAAAAGTCATAACTACCGTTTTGTTGACATTAATAGTAATACCCCACTTAAGACAATAGTTATCAAGTTTATCGACAAGAGTTTGTAACCCTTCGATTGTGTATGAAAACAAAACGGTGTCATCAGCGAATAAAAGCAAAAATATTTGTAATTCGTCAATATTTATAACATTTGTTTGTAAATTATCACTAATTATTGTATCATACATATCATTAATAAAGAATAAAAATAACAACGGAGATAACGATTCTCCTTGTTTAACACCCGTGTAACTATCAAAAAAGTCACTTAATGACCCATGTGCTTTAACACATGACTTAACACTAGAATACATGGACTTTAACATATTTACAATTTTAGAAGAACAGCCAATTTCCAATAACTTATACCATATTCCGTTCCGATAGACCGTATCAAAGGCTTTTTGGAAATCAACGAAGCAACAGTACATTTTTTTCTTTTCATACTTAATAACTTTATTTAGTAATGTGTGAAGAATGTAAACACAATCAACGGTACTACGTTTGGCGCGAAACCCAAATTGAAAATCAGATAAAAGATTATTATTCTCTGCCCAGTATCTTAATCTCGTGTCAAGCAAAGACGAAAATATTTTAGCAAAAATGCTCGTAATTGATAAACCCCGGTAATCATTTACGTCATTTAAGTTACCTTTTTTAGGTATAGGTACGATAAAACTTTTGAACCATGCTTCAGGGTACAACGAATTATCAAACATAAAATTGAATAAATTACATATAATGGGTGTTAAAACATCCGTTCCGTAAATAAATATTTCGGGGATTAAATTATCAATTCCCGCACATTTCCCCTGTTTAAGAGATAAAATTGCTTTTTTAACTTCATCATGCGTGAATGGTCGATCTAGCTGATCAACTTGACTACTGGACAAGTTATCTCCCTTTAATTCATTTTCTACAGTCAAATTAGAAAAATTATCAACGGATGAAAACAAATCTTTGAAATGATTAAAAAATTCTATATTCTCGATATCACCTTCCTTTTTCTTAGAGCCGCGCATTTTACGCACCTCTTGCCAGAATTTACGAGGATTAGATTTTGAAATATTATGTAGGTATTCTTTTTGTTTATTTTTTAATACAAATTTTGCCCTTCGTTTTACTGAACGATATTTTCTTCTACAGTTTATAAGATTTTCACGGGTATGATGTGACCTGTGTTTGTTGTATGATTTATTTGCTCTATTAAGTTGTGCACGAGCTAGCCTACATTCATTGTTAAACCATTCATTATTTTTACTACAACGGGTAGAGGAATTAAAATTGTTGCGTGTATTTGAATTAGATGGATTGTGAACTGAGCGTGTAATATTGTACAGGGTGTCAGCAAAAGTATTAAAACCTTGATCGAAATCAATTTTTTCATCTTTAATATCGTCAACTAATAATGACAAATGATTAGAATTATCACTTAAGATGTCATTAAATAAAGCTTACTAGATGAATTATCACAATAAAAGTGTGAATCATTTGTTTATGAACACTCATAAATGCTTGATTTTAAATTTGCTAAGATTACTCTTTTGCTTGGGTAAGTATGAATGGATTTCCTCTAAAATCAGAATTGATTTTGTTGGAGGACTTTTGGAGAGTACAATATATGTATAGATCATTGTGTCTGCAACTAAAGAACATATTCATAAATTACAAACATGAATATGTAATATCACATCATCAGCGATGTATCTCCTATCACTGACAATTAGTATAATAAGGATTTTATATTGAATATAATAAATTAATCGTAAAATCGATGATAAAACATAAATAGGATAGACCGAAACATATGATTACAGTATCTTGAAAGTAACGAAGTTGTTAACAAGAAGAAAAAACACGAGCTGGCAATGAGAACATATGCAATGATTTTCATCCTTTTATTCTAGCTAATAATCAGAAAGTATGTTCATTCAGTAGTTCATCTGACAAGGAATGTATGGATCGTGGATTCGAATCTACATACCCTTGTGAGGTTTAGTCATGATATATAGTCTACGGTTATTCTCCTGCAAATATTTGTATCGAGAAATGGTTAGTCACTGATATGCCTATCCTGGGATATTGGGTGCGACGACTCTAAGCCATTTTTTGCTCTGGAAATGATGTAATGCCGAATTTTGTCTAAACAACAAGCCAGTTAGAGACGTATATAAATGATTAAAGCTAAATGCATAACAGGGTCCTTAAAGAAAAGTTTGATTTGTGAACGGATAAATCAAGCTGTGGTGAAATCAATTTATTTGAACACATTGGATCAACATTAAACCAAGAAACCAAATTGGCTGTAGGAAAATTGTAAATTGTTTTGTTTTTGTTGGGTTTAACGCTGTAGCAACACGTTGTATACGTCATATAACGGTGGTCAGTCAACCTACTCACTCCTTTTGAAAGGCTTAATCACTGGATTAAGCTGTTAACCAAGTACTATGGGACCACTTTTGTCAGTGACTGACAACTGCCCTACATAATTAAGAATCATCACCAGAAGGTAGGAGGGAATGCAGCCGTAGAAAGAAATAATTGCATGACTAAGCTCCACGAAAGTATTCCCCACCCGAGAATCGAACCCACGACCCTTTGGCCAGCAGACTTGCTTGCTATCATCTAAGCTAGCCGGACGGCTGTAAAATCGATGTTAAATACCATAGGGGTATGGTTAAATTAGAACATGGTGTATATTCATCATTTAATTAACCTATTTAGCGGACAAATCCATCGCTTTAAGTACGAAACACGTAAGGCCTAATATACAGCCTGTATATTCTAATGTTAACTACTGCAATATAAATAGATTTTCGGAAATTATAGTGACCTAGTTTAAAATGGATTTTCCGAAATTCGATAAAATGTGTTAAATATGAAGTTAAATCACCTGTTTATGAGAGAGGAGTTAGCTGTACTGTCAAAGACGATAACATATTAAATGTTTAAATATTCCTTACAACAGAACGAAAATGGCAGAAGTGAGTAGAATTTTAACTCGATGCTTTGTTATGTTAATCATCTTTGATTCTAAATATATATCTGCTTTTCATTGTATTAAAGTTTGAATTTTAACAATACATTTGTAAATTATATGATATTTTAAGCGCCATATTTAATGTAAACTTATTTCATGTCGAACTTGTCCAACAATACCTAGCGGTTGAAGTATATTCTTAATTTAGAACTTTAAATGATAACAGGGCTAATTTTGACGAGTATGAGCTTTTTAACTAAAGATATAAGCCGGTCTAACAGACAATATTTTAATAAAATAAAGACAGCTGTTCATAATACCATTAATAATTGGTTCATACTCGAATGACCAACACAACTATGCTATAATGAGTGCAATGTAATTATGAATTAAGTATAATAACATATAAGCTGGTTGCTGGCTCGGTGTTTCGAGCAAGAGTAGTAATTATGCATTAAGTACCCAGGAGATCCCAAGATTTACATAGTTATCAAAAAGTAATCCAAAAACAATCTGTAATTTAAAGATCTTTTTTTATACTTGCATGTGGTATCCATCAAATCAAAGTCCTCTCCCCAGATTTATCCCATTATATCCATGAGGTCAAAATTAGTCTCGCCCATGCAGTCACACGATTTCCAAACGTTATATAAGAAAAATGTCAAATTATTTATCTTTTCTTAAACCATGCAGCCTAGAACTTCTAAATGTGACATGTGCCACCTTACGCAGTTCAAAAATACTTAATGTGCTTATTTTTGATATTCTAGTTTCCCGAAGGGAATACATGTTCGAATCCTACCCGGGAGGTTGTATCCTTCCATGAAAATTTGACAATAATGTCAATTTTCCTACATTAATATGGTATATAGCTAAGTTACCTGTTCTGTAGAAGGGTAGGTGAATACTAGCCAAATACAAGGGCCCAGGAGAGCTATGTTATGTGTGCTGGACCAAAATAACCAAAATTGTGTTGAATCGGCGTTTGAATCGACAGTATGAAAAAATATAATATGAGAAATCCGTATTTTACGGTATTTTTATTACATGTAAATCAATTTTCGATATAGATGGCTAAAATTGATACATGCAGATGAACTATATCAGATGTACATACATATTTTTAAATCATTTACAACTTTTGCCCTTTTCTCTGTTTCAGCAACCAACGTCAAGCATGTCAGATGTAAGTCCGTTGAGATATTTCGTTGTAAATAAACTCTTACAGTTAGTGAGAACATCCAAATAAAATACCACACTGATAGTTGCATAGTTAGCCTACTAAATCAATACTGCACAACATCCTGTCTACCATTTAAATATATACATTTGATGTATTGATCTTGATGATTCAATATACTTTGGTATCATTAAACTACAAAATACATAAAAGGCTATGCAAACAAACTCTAATGTAAAAAAAACTATTGAGAGTACAAAATACCAGATCTATAGTAGATATAGTATAACCTGTATTAACAGCCACCTGCTATCAGCGGTCACCTACTGAAAGTGGTTTATCTGGCTTCCTCCCAATGAAAATCACTCTTTTTTAACCTGTAATACTGTTAGATTATATTTCATCCAACGGCATCTTTTATCATATGTTTAAGAGTGGCTAGTCACCAGTTGAAATTTCACGGGCTTATCGATCAAGTTGAAACATGCATTTTTCAATATTTGGAATGTAACTATCGAGTTTCTTATTTTCCCTCTGTATTTTATCTAATGATAACACACTCCATTGTAAAACAAATATTTATATTTTATACTTAGGCTGATATCCAGAAAGATGCATATGACAAACAAGTAGATGTCAAAGTTAATTTTGTAGAAACAGATCCAGACGAATTTTGTACTAAAACATATCCGGCAGACTTGACTCTCATTATAGAGGGTAGGCCGTTACTTGTCAACAGATCCTTGTTAGTACACACTTCTCCTGTCTTTGATACAATGCTATCTGGAGATTTTAGGGAGAAAGATAATCAGACGGTTACACTGCCAGGAAAAAAATTCAACAATTTTGTTGAATTTATGCGATGTATGAACCCACACATTTCTAAGCCGGTAACTGTGGATAACGTCTATGATGTCCTTCCTCTTGCACATGAGTATGAAGTTAAATATTTGTTGCCAGCCTGTGAGATGGCCTTAAAGAAAGTGTCTAAAAATGCTGCAGATGAGTTGTACCATGTTCTCAAGATAGCTAGTATGTATGACATGAAAGACTTAACATCAAAATGCATTAAATTAGCAGCAGACAGACCACCTGGCGAAATCGAAGAGGCTGGAAAAACACATGAATTAGATACAAATACAATCAATGCCGTCAAGTCACAAATGTTAACAAATTTGACAACTAAACACAAAGATATCTTTGTTTATATCACCACGTCTGAAGCTATGTACAGAGTTCTTGGTATTCAGTCCAAAAAAATGTTGTTGGTGACAGCGTTTAAAAATGGTAAAGTCTTCGGTGATTTCAGAAAATTGCAACTGACCACTGCTTTCAACGAATCAATTGATATGAGTATTAATGGCAATATTTACTCTATGGCAATACAGAAGTCAGGCATAAATGCAAATGGAGTACAAACAGGTTATACTTCATACATTCGTTTAGCAACTAAACATAAGTCTGTTCAAGATCCCCCTATTGAATGTATAAGTTGTATATACATAAAAAATTGGATGGACCAAACTAACGATATATATCAGGAAATGGTTTTTGCCTCAAATGAAAATTCTTTTTCTCTTGATAGAGATGTTGATTATCTGTCAGACAAAACTAATGGTTACATAAAGGAAGGAACGTTTGATGTAGAGTTGTTCTTGTTTATAGTGAACAAGTAATAACAATATAGAATTGAGGGCCAACAAGTTAAGCTTTATCTATCGCCGATGCTGACAAAGTCATTCGTTAAGCTCAGCTTGTAACTGAAAGTGGGACAATTTAATTTATATCAACGTTTGTTAGTTGGTTTATGATTCAAAAATGTTAAGCTTATTTCATCAGGTTTTAGTTATTTAGTAATATGCAAAAAGACATGTATTGCCCATGAGAAAGAAATTCAACAACAAGGTTTAGTATTTATTGTAAGGTATATGTATTTACAACTGACAAGACAGTGGTCATTTTGTTATTGAAGTGAGATAAGTGGAGATTGAGTGGACAAATAAACTGAGAAAAAACTGATCTTACAGTCATACTATTTGTAACTTTTCTGTTATTACACGTATTATAGCAAGTTAGCAAAGTATGAATCATTTGTTGATGAAGTTTCCCCTTTAATTCAAAATTGATTTTGTTCAAGAACTTTTGGAGAGTACAACAGATATGAAGACTATTCATATAATATACAATAGAGTCTACAATTAAAGCACATGTATATATATTCATTAGTTGCAAGCGTACGATGTACTTAGCGATGTGTTGATTTTCACCAACGGTTAGAATAAAATAAACTATATTATTGCACATGTAATAAATTATATATAGTATAAAACTAAAATAGGAATGGTCATACAAACTTGAACAAAATAACATTATACATGAAATAGACAGTTTTGAAAAAGACAAATTATATATAATGGATAAGAGTCCAATTTGAATTTACGACTGCAAAACGCCTGCATCTTATAGACCCAATAAGACGTACAAAACTTTCTGTCACACAAAACTGACGGTTATATAGATGAAGGAATGTTTCTTTATATAGAGTTATTTTTGTTTAAAGTGAACCGGTAACCACAATACTGAGAGGCTATAATTAACGCTCATTCTATCACAGGTGGTGACAAACATTTTGTTAAGCTACATAAGATTTTGAAATAGTGGCCCAGCTTGCAATTGATAGTGAAAAAATTTGTTTAAAGTAATGTCTGTCATTTGGTTATGATTCAGACATGTTATGAGTATTTCATCAGCCATTAATTATTTGTGTAAGGCAAAATACATAATGACCATAAGATTAAAATCATTTATAAAATTCGGTGTCAATCTGAAGGGACTTAAACTGACACAAACCTGTAACTGACTTTTACAAATGTAGTTGTTTTTGAAGTGAGATATGCTCATTGTTTCACTCGGATATCGGTATCCGATGTCTCATCGAACGGAAATAAACTTATATGTCCCTAATTGACTTCATTGTTTGCTATTTTAGTTTAAGTTATTACCTAGATACAACTGAAATGATCAAAGCCTGCCGACACAAACGGTGAGACATCGGATACCGATATCCGAGTGACGGTAATAAGCTCTCATTCTCTTTGAATAGCCATATGTGACCCATATTGACGATAAAGAGGATTTGGTACACTTAGGCACTTGGTGACAATACTTCTGTGAAAATTTTGTTGAAATCCATTGACAAATTTAGATGGAATTGTGAATAGGAAAATATTTTCCTGTGTATTACATATGTCTAATCGTTGACCAGCTACGAAGAAAACTGTCGTCTGCTTTATTAAATGGTGTCCGCTTAATCAACCTATATCCGTTGTTTTTTTAAAGTGTGGAAATACTGTCTGAATGACAAGCAGTTTGGACCCAGGCGCCGCAAAAACAATTAACTAACTCAATTTTGTCTGAGATATTTATAGATACCGTATTAGTAACGTTACCAATTACTATATGCATGGGCCTCAATTTATTTCACTTGCTAGCAAACACGAAAAAGTCATGAAACATGTAACTTTTGAAATTTTCACCTCTATTATGATGTAACCACTATCACTGTCTAGATCGTGAAACGGTGGCGATTTTCCGTGTCACGGTGTAGCCACATCAAGATGGCGGAAAAACAACCATCCAAAAGGTACGTGTCGTTTTTTGCATGATATCTTGAGAAATATTCGGGCCCAAACGCGTTATAGAGTTTCATTTGATCCGTAAATGTATAAACTAAAGGGCGGGTGTACTCGTCTGACATGTCACAAAGGATTTTGTGAATTAAAGCCACCAAAGTTGACGAATGACCGTCTGTCAAATTTGAACCGAGAGAAGTGTATTACTTTTGATAAAATCGCCGTTAGTACGGCACTTACCGTGTAGTAAATACGATTGTGAGATAGTGTATATGCATGAAATTATACTTAAACATTGTAAAAGTTCTAATTTATTTTGTTATGTCAAAACATGCCTACTTTCGGGTTTGTCTAAGCAACGGTTTAGATATTAGCCCCGGTGAAGATTTTCCGTAAGAAAGGACTCGGTGCTGCCATAAAAAGTGGACACGATGTATACATTTGCGTGAAAGTGAACACGGTTCGGACACCCATTCAAACGCTTGAAATGCGACCAGACTATTTGGAATACGGTCGAAATGTAGGCAAGGCAAAACGTAGCAGTATTAGTTAAAACACAGATACGGGTTTGGTCAAATCGTAGACAAATTTAAATGCTCTAACTGTTCATCATGTTCCACGTACATGGAAGTAACGTTTGCTGAGAGGGACACTGCCGAGTGCTATTATTGGTGCTGACGTTCTGTACGTTTTTCACATCTAGACTTGGAAATAATTGAATCAGTATCAACAGAAATATCTTGTTTAGATTCTTGTATATTTTTTAGGTCTTTAACATCAGGACACTTCTTAATTTCTAGAAAGGATGTACATATATACTGAGAGAAAAAAGTTTAGCAAGTTCGGAAATATTTCACTGGTTTATTGAAACTATACCAATTTGACTGAAACCAAGTACATAATTGAATAAAGCATTTAGTTTTCAATTAGTTTGTAACAATAAATTGTCAAAACCATGTTGCCTTAGCTCACTGTACAGCCTGAAAGACGTTAGGGGTAAGGCGCCAAAATTCACAAGGAGTTCAGTATCTAGTGTGACCCCCGTTACAAGCTAATACTGCTAAACACAGACGTCTCATGCTACAAATTAGCTTTCTGATAACACGTAGAGGGATTCTGGCCCACTCAACCCGCAGAGCACGTTCAAGGCCCCGCACGTCGTCGACGTCATGTTTCTCTCTTACACGACGACCTAAATGGTCCCATAGGTGTTCAATCGGTGAGAGATCAGGCGATCTTGCAGGCCAGGGGAGAAGTTGCGCGTTGTTTCGACGTAGGAAACCCTGTGTGTGACGCGCGGTATGCGGGCGGGCATTATCTTGCTGGAAAATCCCCACATTATGTTGCTGCATAAATGGCAATTCAACAGGTTCGAGGATTTCATCACAGTATCTTTGTGCATTAAGGTTGTCAGGCACAGTAACGAGTTCAGTCTTACCATCATGGTAAATCCCAGCCCAAACCATTACACTGCCACCTCCGTATCTATCTCGTTGGACAACGTTGTCTGTGTGGAGCCTCTCACCTCGTCTACGCCACACTCGAATCCTGCCATCCGCGAATGATACATTAAACCGCGATTCGTCGGTAAATAACACATTGTTCCATAGTCTGCGTGTCCATGGACGATGCCCCCAAACCTATTGAAGCCGTTCCTGACGATGCCTATGCGTCAACGGAATCCCGACGTAAGGCCGATACGCCTTTAGCATTGCCGCGCGAAGCCTATTTCTCACAGTTCTGAGGCACACCCTAGTTCCAGTAGTATTCATGAGATCTCGGGCTATCTTCCCACTGGACATAAACCGGTTACGTCGAGAAAGCGTCGTGATGTGACGGTCTTCGCGTGGCGTTGTTTTCCGTGGTCTGCCTGATCTGGGTCTGTCGTTGACTCGTCCTGTTTCCCTCAGACGGTTTCTAAGGCGACTAATTGTAGACTCATGGCGATTGAAATGCCGAGCGACAGCTCTTGCCGTCATACCAGCGTGGAGCATACCTACAGCTCTTTGACGTTCTTCTAACGTCATTCCTTGGCGACGCCCCATTGGAATTTCTTCGAGTTTTAAACTGGTTATTTTGTTTGTGGTAACAGCTCAAAACAATGAGGTACATTACTCGACTCTACACGCTACCGAAATTGCCGTGCTTACGTTGCACGTGATTTTCGAGTTTCTTACGCTTCGCTGATAAAATACACGGTTTTCAACAAACACAATAGATGTGTAAGAGCATCGATAAGTACATCATTTACATATAAAAACGTCTTCATTCGAAAGCTCAAAAAGAAAAAATAATAGGTGTGAAAAACTTGCTAAACTTTTTTCTTTCAGTATATGTTGATTCACTTTGAAATATTCCCCAGTTTGCAGTTCTAAATTTGGTATTAGTCTGTAGTCTTTCGTCAGAAGGCCATATCGGCCGGTTGATACTTTTTAAACCATCTCATTCGTAATATTAGCTGCAATTTGGCTTGCTTTTCTACTGAATGATTAATGCATGCTAGGAGATCAGATTTCGAAAACGTACAGTAGCAGCATTTATAGCCTTTTTTCCATTTTTTTTGACACTGGGGAAAACAAAATTATGAAATATATAAGTTTATTCTTATCACAAAAGGGCCTTTATAAGTATCAGTTTCGTATTTCTATACTACATTATTTCTTTACGTATCAATACGAAAGGTGACAATCTGGAATAGAGGGAATAAAATAATACTAACTGATTCGGTAGTAGGCGTTGCTACTGCAAAGATTTACGTATTGAACACATTGGGCTTTTCTGTATAGCAAAATACGAAGGATAATGCCAATGTGATTTACTTCAAATGATATGGTTGCGTGTAGCGTTTGAATGGGTGTCCGAACCGTGTTCACTTTCGTGCAAATGTATACACCGTGTTCACTTTTTATGGCAGCACCGAGTCCTTTCTTACGGAAAATCTTCACCGGGGCTAATATCTCAACCGTTGCTTAGACAAAACCGAAAGTAGGCATGTTTTGACATAACAAAATAAATTAGAACTTTTACAATGTTTAAGTATAATTTCATGCATATACACTATCTCACAATCGTATTTACTACACGGTAAGTGCCGTACTAACGGCGATTTTATCAAAAGTAATACACTTCTCTCAGTTCAAATTTGACAGACGGTCATTCGTCAACTTTGGTGGCTTTAATTCACATAAATCCTTTGTGACATGTCAGGTGAGTACATCCGCCCTTTAGTTTATACATTTACGGATCAAATGAAACTATAAAATGCGTTTGGGCCCGAATATTTCTCAAGATATCATGCAAAAAACGACACGTACCTTTTGGATGGTTGTTTTTCCGCCATCTTGATGTGGCTACGCCGTGACACGGAAAATCGCCACCGTTTCACGATCTAGACAGTGACTATACTACAGTTTTCTTTTGATGTCGAATCTAACCCACGACCCCTCGATCAGTAGACTTGTGTGTTATCATCTGAGCTAGCCGAGGGCTTTTTCTCATAATAAAAAAATAGGTATGTTACTGGGCTTGATCCAATAGAACTTTAATTGCAAGATATTAGGTAGTAATTAGAAGTAAAAACTCTTAACCAGTTGATGACAGAGAAAATCATATAAGACATCTAGTCAGGAAGACAAAATTTATTGCATTGTATTGTATGTATTGGCTGATATTGTTGGATCAAAAGTTGAGTTGTATGAATCGATAGTCTTAATTGGTTCCATATTGGCATATAATAGTTTTAACCCTTCAGTGGTACATTTGTCCGTTATTATTGAGATAATAGTAAATGATCCAGACTCATCTGACAGTACAAATGAGAGACGATGTCGTGAATTTTACATGATAGAGGATCTTCATACACTAACCATGATTAGGAAATATGAATGTGCTGAATGTTTCAACAGCCACTTTCATCTATACACGTTGTACTTATTTAAATACAAAGAGAAATACAACATGGTTAGTTTCAACGCAGACAGTTGCAATGTGGATAAAGTTGCTATTCCACATTCCAGTGGCCGTATATGTAACCGTATCTGCAAGATTTTTATACAAACAACTTACGTCTGGTGTCACTTGACATAATCGTTATTTTCTAGAGTGAACATATGTTGAAGAGAAAAATGACAGTGGTGGAGGAATATCAATTTTTTTTATAAAATTTGCTCCTCTGGTTGGTAACAGAAAAGTTCGATTCAATAGGAGACACAGGTAATGGAAAGGGCCATTATAACACGGCACAAATGAAAGAGACTTTCTACCATCGCATAAAAAAATTATTAATAGTCTTGATTGGTTTCATAAAATGGTTTAAACTCTTCGGACGTAGGTATGTAAAACTGAAAGTGAAATAATTTCATTTGTTAAAATTGAAAATGATCAATATTCATCTGGCGGTACATACAAGAGATAATGTCGTGGGTTTTTGTGTAATTGAACACGCTACTGATGAATATCATAATAGTAAAAAAGCGGCTTATAAAGTTTTGGAAGTCATAACTAGTAATTTATATATTTTAAGTACCATATTAACGTTTTGTATACAAACGGTCTTACTGACTATTGTACAGACTACAGAGACGCTGAGCATAATGGATAAAACTGTTTATTTACATGAAAAACACAGGTCAATGTTTACATTCTGTTATGTTTTTATGGTATAGGTAAATGTATAATAGATAACAACTAGAATTTAGAACTTAGATGTTTACTGTTGGAAGCTTAATTAACATAGAACAGATAAGGATTATATAGTGAGTGTTAGTATATGTACACAGGCGCGTAGCTACCAGTACGCAGAGTACGCAGCCGCGTACACATTGGTCCAGAAAATCGCAAAAAAAGGAACGTCAAAAATGCAATAAAAACTTTGGTCGGGGGCGGGAGAAGGGGTGTATAGAACAAAAATGAGTTATTTTTTCGCAAATATTCTACGTGAAAATAACTCTACACGAATTAGTTGAATAATAGAATTAATTCGGAACTCAAATTTGTGGGTTTTTCCGTCCGTGTGATGTAGGTACAAATAAAGTTTGTTAAACATTATTTATGAAAATCACGAAATATGGATTAAATCCTATTGTTCTTTGTACACGTGTTTTCATTGTAACAAAGAAAGTTTGTTTGTACCGACATGGAAAACCCCAAATATTTGAATTCCGGATATATTCTATTAAAACAACAGCTAGTATGACGCTTTTTGTCAATTTTAATACATAAAATTATATAGCAGCGTTATTCTTGAAACAGATTGGTAAAACAAAATATACCATAAATACATTCAACCAATGCGAGCGCTCAAAACACAATGATATTTATTCGCCGCTACATTCATGAATTAATAATACATTTTCTTTTAAAAATGACCGAGCTTTTATAGAAAATGGTGGTTGTGATAGTGTTTTTGGTGGTGATGTTGATGGTGGTGGTGATAAGAATGGATGTGATACAATATTATACAGACTCGAACACAGCTTGAAAAGTCATATTGGACTCACCTATCGGCTCGTCCAATATGGCTTTTCCTGTGTACTCGTGCAAATATATATCCATGTTGTACAGTAAACTGTAATTACCTATAATTCTACTTCTTCATTAAACTCAACTTAATACAAAGATAATGGCTTATAATAACGTCTTTTATTATCATTAAGTTTTAAGTTTACAATACAATGGTCCGTATTATGAAGCATTTAATAAAGATTTTGTCCTTAATCATTCTCTATTGTTTTGTTAAATCATAAAACCAATTTTGATGGTATGCTGCCAAGATGTGGATCGAGTATACATGATAAATTATAGTATTTCACGACCCCTCCCTGTTGAATTCTAAAAACAAACTAATAGGGATTGGCAGCTTTGTAGATTTTCATATCTGAATTAAATTATTGATCAATCGATTGATTTATTAATCAACAATCAAATCCTTAATAGGGGATCTTCTTACTATTCTGAAATTAATATTTGAATTCAATAATTTATATTGGGGATGTACACTAATCATCCATGACAGATACGATGTATGGATTAAATAACTATAATATATTTTAAATGTAATACAGTAGATCTCAGATAATCTTATTTTGTGAATCGTTAAACTCTATTCTTCTACCTTATCATATTTCATTTTTTCTAAATAAATATTCAACCCTATTTATGTAAATAATCCTAAAACAATACTTTATATATTACAAATTCATCAAACTTGATACAAAGATAACGACGGCCAATTGTTTTTAATGGTAATTAAGATTTGAAGTTACAGTGCAGGGGTCCATACTATAATACGTTTTACTAAAGATTTTATATCGTAATCATCCTATATTGTTCTTATGTATTATGCCAATAATTTTGATTTTAAGTTGCCCAGATGCCATAGGGGGGAGGGACCCGGCGTACGCCCCTCTAAAATTGCCCAAGCTAAGGTTGGTTTTTTCATCATGAATATGATAATTATAGGAATATATACATATTTGTCAAAATATTTCACTCGTTATGCGTGCAACAAGTTACGAGACTGGGAGTACAGAAATACTATGACCTAGCATACAATTTAAAACAATTCCTTCTCATTATTGTATGAAATTATAATGATCCAACGACTGTTAGAAAATTATATGATATATCTAAATGCTCCATATTGTAAACCCCGGGAAAGGATATTTGAGGCTCTCGAAATTTGCCTGAATCCCTAAGAATAACAGAAACTCAGGAATTTACGGTGCCGCCGGTCACCAAGAACTCTAATCAGGGCTTTGCCTTGTTCCATTCGGGGCCCTTACGGCCCCTTGAAACCCTATTCTGCTTGTTAATGTTCCGCCCCTTCTTACTTAAAATCCTTGATCCGCCTGTGGATACAGATAGAGTCTATATAAACGTGTTTTGTTATCATTTTTATAGAAATTACTAAAATAATACTTCTTTAAGGCAGTGGCTCTACATCCATGTGTACCGCCCGGCTAGCTCAGTTGGTAGCACGCAAGTCTACTGATCGAGGGGTCGTGGGTTCGATTCCCGGGTGGGGCATACTTTCGTGGAGCTTGGTCATGTAATAATTTCTACGGCCATTCTTCCTCGTACCAATGATTTTTAATTATGTTGGGCAGTTGTCAGTCACTGACGAAAGTATGTGCTAAGTTGTTGGTCAACAGCTAAATCCAGAGATTTAGCCATTCGAGAGAATTGAGTAGACCGCCGTTATATGACATATACAATGAGTTGCTACGGCGTTTAACCAAACAAACAATGCATCCATGTAAATCCTGTAACTTTAACCTCAACACACATTGTTGTTTACAAACTCCTCACAGCGGTTACGTTGCTTCCGCTGTGAGGAGTTTGGGTTGTTAAGAGTCACGGTACTCATCTTACTCCAGGCTCCAGTTACGGTACAGTATTTTTGTCATTGCCTTTTTGTACATTCGGAACTCCTCGGCCGTTCACTATGAATAACCTCAGACATATGCAGGCGTCATTTTAGAACTTCCTCTGCAACAGGGATATGTCATGAAACCTTCCTTTGATTTTCAAGCATACATGTACCGTATATATACATATATACAAGGGTTACAAACGCGTTTGATAAACCACTTCAAGTACATTATGTGACACACATTACTGATACTCTGATGGCACTATAACCCATGTAACCTCACAAGAGATTATACCTCTTAAATCTACGATGGTTCATAGATGCAAAGCGCAGACCATAAATATGGCTCATTAATCAAAAGTATGCGTGATTTGTTAACCTTCTTACATGTATCATCGAGAAACGCATGAAAAAAATTAATGTTGCTAAAAATAACTAAATTCCGATTATTTTACGATGGATGAATAAAATTACGTTTCAATGGACTTACCTTTTGCGAATCTAGTTTAAGGTTTAATTTTCTAGGTAATACAAATTCAGGGGGAGGAATGCCCTTGACCCCCTAGAATACTACAATACAGTACAATACAGTACAATACAGGACAATACAGGACAATACGGGACAATACAGGACAATACAGGACAATACAGGACAAAACAGGACAAAACAGTACAATACAGAATACAATAGGAATTCAGTCAAGGTATTTTTCAAATACAAAATTAGTTTAAAAAGCATTGTAGGTTGATAACTTATTCGAATTATTTTTGATAGAGTGCCAATTTTGCAAGTATTGATCTTTGATTTTTTTCACAAATTAGTCTAATCTCATAATTATCAATTGTCTGTTTATCCCATACATAGTTAAATCCTAATTCGCAAAGCAAAGATTTTAATTTAAAAGCCCAAGAAGTTTTATTAGGAACATCTCCGTTTTCATTTATTTGATTTTTGTATATTTTATATATTAACGAAGCTTCATTACTTACTATTTTTCCCAAATATTTATTTTACGAAGGATTAAAAATGGAAATCTACCGACCTCACCATAGACGGTACAATTTGGTGTCTGCGGTTTTACTCCAAGGATTCGTTTTAAAAACTTTAGATGGACCCTTCCGATGTCTGGAGAATTATGAAACCCCCAAAATGGAGACGCGTAATTTAAAATAGGAGCGACCATTGAATAAAAAAGTTTCAATTTCTCAAAAATTTTAAGTGGTAAAATATCAAATAAAGATTGTAAAGAAAACAGTGCTTTCATAGTTTACTGAGATAATAATTTCTGTGTTTTGTAAAATGAACCGTTAAATGACAACGGTACCCCAAGGTAATTAAAACAATCTACATTATTTAACAATTTCCCCTTTAAAGAAATATTGATATTTTCATGTCTTGTTCCTGATTTCAAAGTCATAACCACCGTTTTGTTGACATTGATAGTAACACCCCACTTCAAACATTAATTTAATTATCAAGTTTATCGACGAGAGTTTGCAATCCGTCAATTGTATATGAAAATAAAACGGTGTCATCAGCAAATAAAAGCAAAAATATAATGCAATTCGTCAATACTTATAATGTTTGTTTGTAAATTATCATTACTAATTGTATCATACATATCATTAATAAAGAATAATCAAAGTACTGAAAGTACTGTTGGAAGGAATTTTTGAAAGATTTAAGAGTTCAAAGTTACTATTTTGATATCCATCATTATCTCTTTATCATTCATTGTCAACTATGTTTCATATTTCATTTCACATGCACATTATTCTACTGATCGAGGGGTTGTAGGTTCGATTCCCTGAAAGGTCATATTTTCGTGGAGCTTAGATATGAAATAATTTCTACGGTCATTCTCCCTTCCTACCACTGATTCTTTTCATGCAGGGCCGTAGTCTGTCACTAACAGCTAAATCCAGAGATTTAGCCTTTTCAGAAACAGTATGTGGACTGATCGCCGTGATATAACCTATACAATGTTTAAGGGGTTAAGGCCATAACAAATTGATCATAATTGTGTTCTATGGATTATGTCTAAAAGAATGGAGTTAGCGAGCGAAAAAATTGTTTTCCCCATTTCTGGCATTTTGAGAAGCGAGCGAAAGGCGGAGAATGAATATGTGATATTTTCATGAACATTAATGTACTAAATGTAAAAAAACATCATAATGCGTAATTCAGAAAAGCATTATAAGTTACTTTTAGAGTTTAAGTCATACTGGTCATTTATTCATCATATTGATGTGATCCAATTAATCATGCACATTTAAAGATAAAATATGTCGAAGTCTTTTTTCCTTGAACTTTATCATTTTTATCTTGATATAGCTTTGATTATCTTGCAAGTTGTTATTAAAAAGATTACTTTTTGTTAGCATGCATAAATGCTTTTAATATGGTACAAACATCATAAATGACAGTATTTTGTCCCAATTATATTTACTATCCAATTTCATTATGCTGCATAGCTAATACATTTAGTGAATTCATTCAATATTAACCTACAATTAAATATTTCATATATTTCTGTATAAATCAGATCTGCTTACATCATGATGGAAAATCTACAACGGTCATTCATTCAGTCATTCATTAACACCTGCCCATCGCTCTATACTACGTTCTCACAGTAAACGCCAGCTGTGAGTATCGTCTGCTAAGTAGTATATATTATATACAAGTGAGTGGTAGATAATATTGCGCAGTAATACAAAATAACTATTCTCCGTACACAGCATGAATAATGTTTGATTTTTGTAAAGAAACATTAAACATCATAATTTCAAGTATTTCTTTGAATTATTTTTTTTCCAATTCATCTACATTTGATAGTATTCATATTTATCTTCTGCACTAGTTTCTTGGGCGTATTTACTCATTGTTAGGTGTTGTTCGTTCTTTTTCAAATTCCGGAGAGCGCTGACATAGAAAGGAATTTTTGAAAAAAAAATCCTTCCAAAAATAACAACGGAGATACCGATAACTGCGTACACATTAAAAAGCCCTTGCTACGCCCCTGTGTACATGTATATGAGAATGGTTAGTCAATAAAGATGTAGGAGTTGTTTCCCTTTAAACAAACAACGTCTCCCTCCTAACAGGATGGAGAATCAAAAGCAGTTCATATCATTCAAAACGTAAACAAACGAACGCCATTTTGGAAAATTTCAGGTAATTTTTCTAATTTACTCTTTTATTCGTCCACCAATGAAAAAACGAACATTACCATAACACGCTACTCATTTTTCCGCTTTTAGTGATGTATATACTATACAGATCCAATAAGAATTTCAACAAGTTATCCCGGACATTGGAATCGAGGTGAGCAAGAATTGGGTCGTATTAGACGGATGCGAACTGGTTCAAATTCATACTTTTGCCTAGTTTATCACAAAAATGCATTTGTTCTCGTTAAATTTGCTATGTATAACCCACGGAACATATGTGTAGTCTTGTAGTAAAGTATCAATTCTTTCAGGAATAGTTTTGACATAAAATATAATTTTTTGAGAATGATGCGAACCGGTTCAGGTATATACAATGATACGAACCGGTTCAGATTTATGGTATTTTGCATTTTATTTTTATTTGCATACGTTTTTGCCGATGTCAGTTTCACAGCATTATTATTCCAAACTTACACAATTTTGTTTCGTTTTCGTCTCGATTTCAAAACTTTTTACGACGATCTGATTTTTTCTGGATTTTTTGAAGCTGAAAATGACTTGATATTACCATATAACTCACCGGTTACGTTCATGGTGACATGACTGTGGACAGATGCATTGTCTGATGCAGGAAACGTAAATGCAAATGGAACGTTGACATTTTATCATAAAAATACAGATGGTATTCTGCTCTTAAGTATGAAGTTATTTTCAGCTAAAACTTCCAAATTAGTCAAATCGTTTGCAAAAGCTGTTAAATTATGACAAAATGGCGATCACAATTCGCTAATCAAAGTATTGAAATACAGAAAGACTTTCGTACACATTGAAATCTAATAAATCCATATTAAAGATTACTCCTTAAACAATAGATTCAAATACGAATCGAACAGTGCATGAAAACCTGATGAAATTTTAATTTCACAATAAAAATATTTATGTTTCCCCATTCCCGAAAATGACTTTTAAAATTTCATGTAGGAAGGTAGGTCGGCTTTTTTGGAAAACATATCCATTTCGACGTTTGGGGACTGGGGACAGCAGTTATACTTACACAAGCACAAAATCTGGTTTATCACTGTGTTACACGCCTACATGTATATAGTATAAATGAATGTAAATACTCATGAGTGTGGTCTTTTTCCATAAACAATTATAATTGTTATCACTTTCAATACTCTTTTTATTAGAACAGTTTATCACTGTCTGATTATATCAACAATAAAGCTCATGAAAACAAAGTCCAGAACAACATAAACTGAGAACTAACATTATTTATGTCCTTTGTTTAGATGGCTTTTGTTTGGGAATTAGAGTTCTATATCCCATAGCGTCAGTACACTATTTTCGGCCAAAGTAAGAACAAGTGAAATTTTGTGAATAAGTTTGTTCCATTATGGGAAATAACTCTAGCACTTATACTTTAGATATTAATACAGAGTTAATGAACATACACTATACTATAGTATGATAAATGTATATATATTAACGCATGCTCTCTATGATACTCATACACTCTTCTTTTAGTCTTTGAACATTAAACATATAGTGAAATACTATTGTTAATTATTAACATAAATTATTGACATGAACTAGCCCAACATGTCAACATGGTGTCAGAAGTGAAAACAAATTAACATTAAATGGATTAATAATTTGTTAAGTTCCAGTGGATATAGGATAATTGTAGTTACATAAACAATTCATATTAGCAAAGTTTAGTGACAATTCACATAAAACTATGGAATTAAATACTACAACTCCTAAAATGGATTGGCATGCTAGAGACCTAGCAGGGTCCTGGAAAGGATTCAAGACCCATTGTGACTTTATGTTTGGCGGTCCTCTGAAAAAGAAACCAGAGGAAGAGAAGTGTAGCTACTTAATGCTGTGGGTAGGAGACCATGGCAGATCTCTGTATTCCACTTGGAAACTGACTGACGAAGAGAAGAAAAACCTTGACACGTATTATGATAATTTTGCTAATTACTGTGAACCTAAATCTAACAAAATATATGCAAGGTACATCTTTCGCTCAAGAATTCAAACAGAAGCAGAATCGTTTGAAAATTACTTGATGGACTTAAGAGTGCTAATCAAGGAATGTCACTACCCTGCTGATCAGGAGGATGACATGATTAGAGATCAAATTGTCTTTGGGATTCGTTCATCAACTATAAGAGAGAAACTTATAAATGAAGGGTCCGAACTGTCATATCAAAAAGCTGTAGACATTTCACAAATGTATGAAATGACCAGTTCTCAGTGTAAATCTATGTCTGCAAAACAGGACGTTGATGCTATAAAGATGAGGAATGGTTCATCAAGCCAAACGTTCCAGAAAAGAGGGTGGAGACCACCACCACCAAAAGTGCAGTCACGCAAGAGACCACCACAAGCCATGGGTAGACAATCTATGTGCGAAAAGTGCGGAAATCCTTCACATAAATCAGGAAATGTATGCCCAGCAAATGGACAAGTTTGTTTAAAATGCCACAAGAAGAATCATTTCGCGAAAGTGTGTAGATCCAAAGGAAATTCCATAAATGAAGTAAGTGATTTGATTCCAGATCTTGATAAATCCTGGGTTGTTGATTCTATAGCCACAAATCTTACCCAAGATCAAGTTTTCACCATATTAAAAATAGGTCCAAATGAAACCAAAGTTAAATTTAAGCTTGATACTGGTTCTCAGGTTAATATAATTCCCAGATCTGTATGGCAATCCCTAGGCATACAGAAACAACTGCAAAGGTCCACGAAAAACCTTACAGCCTATAATGGCTCAAGCCTAAAGGTAGATGGTCAAATCACCTTAGCAATCAGAAAGACAGATCTTAATAAGGCAATGCAAGCACAATTTCATGTTGTAAATACAAACTCAAGTCCACTTTTAGGTCTGAAAACATGTTTATCAATGAATTTGATCAAACTTTCAGTAGATAGCCTTGATACCCCCCTGAGCAAAGAGGAAGTTTTGTCTAAATACTCAGATGTATTCCAAGGTCTAGGTCAGCTACCTGGTGAATGTAACATACAGTTGAAACCTAATGCAATATCTGTAGTTCATCCACCTAGAAGAGTACCTGTTTCAGTACAGGATAAGCTGAAAAATGAGTTACAAAGCATGATTGACAAAAAGGTGATATGTAAAGTTACTACACCTACACCATGGGTTTCTAGTTTGGTTACCGTAGAAAAAGGAAATGGTTCCTTAAGGGTATGTCTTGATCCCCGAGATTTGAATAAGAACATTCAAAGACCCCATTATCCATCCAAAACCCTTGATGAAATCCTACCAGACTTAACTGGAGCTACTGTGTTCTCCAAGTTAGATGCTAGGAATGGCTACTGGTCAATTAAACTAAATGAAAAGTCTTCATATTTGACAACGTTCAATTCTCCGTTTGGACGATTTCGATTCCTGAGATTACCCTTTGGTCTTCTGTGTAGTCAAGACCTATTCCAACTTAAAATGGATGAATGTCTAGAGGGTTTACCAGGAATTAAGACAATATGTGATGATATTGTAGTGTACGGGAAAGACAAATATTCCCATGATCAGAATTTTGATAGACTTATGACAAGATGTCGTCAGATGGGTATAAAATTGAACCCAGACAAGATGGACGTAGGAAAGTCCGAGATAGCGTTCTTTGGACATCTTTTGACTTCCGACGGACTTAAAATGGACCCATCTAAAGTAAAGGCAGTACGAGACATGCCACCCCCTACATCAAAGGCAGAACTGGAGACTGTATTAGGCATGTTCTGCTATTTGCAGAAATTTTGTCCAAGTATGGCAGAATTGACATTACCCCTTCGCGCCCTACTGACAAAAGACGTTGAGTTTTCTTGGGATAAACCTCAAGAAGAGGCATTCCAGAAAATAAAAGACCTAATAACACAAAGCCCAGGTCAAGTTTTAGCATATTTTGACCCGAAAAAGGAGATAACAATACAGTGTGATGCGTCTAAGCAAGGACTTGGATCTGTATTGCTCCAAGATGGCAAACCCGTGTGCTTTGCATCCAAAAGTTTGAGCCCAAGCGAGCGAAACTATGCCGTCATAGAGTTAGAACTCCTTAGTCTTGTACATGCAGCGAACCGTTACCATGATTACATATATGGACACCGCGTCAATGTGCAAACTGATCACCGTCCTTTGGAGAGTATATTCAAAAAGAGCCTCCATAGTGCACCTGTGCGACTACAACGTATGTTGTTAAAGTTGCAGAAATATGATTTGAATGTCACATATATCAAAGGATGTGACAACAAACTAGCAGACGCCTTAAGTAGAAAGTATATTCCTGACAATGGTCCAGATCTATGCGTAGACATGGATATACATGTACACACTGTGATGTCTAACTTACCTATCAGTGATCAAAACATGACACAGATACTAAATGCTACAGAAACTGATTTACAAGCACAGACTCTTAAACAGACAATACTAGACGGATGGCCTGATAAACGTACGGACTGTAATCCAACTGTTCTAGAATTCTGGAATTTTAGAGACGAATTATCTGTAATACAAGGCATTATTCTTAAAGGGTCAAAGGTGTTTATTCCTAAAGAATTAAGGAATATGATGTTAGATAAGATTCATGACAGTACTCATTTAGGACTAGAAAAATGTACACAAAGGGCCAAAGAGGTACTGTTCTGGCCTAAAATGTTTGATGACATTAAGCAAAGAGTTCTTAGTTGTCCAATATGTCTTGAACATAGAACCCAAAATATCAAAGAACCAATGATTTCTACCCCTGTCCCAGATAGACCATGGCAAACAGTAGCGACAGATGTTTTCACATGGCAAGGCAATGATTTCATTGTACTTGTAGACTACTACTCTCGGTATTTTGAAATGAGTCAGATTTCAAGTACTAAAGCACAAGTTATCATACAGAAGCTAAAAAGTTTCTTTAGTAGACATGGAATTCCTGAAGTCTGTATATCTGACAATGCCAGTTATTACTCATGTCAAAGCTTTGCTGACTTTGCAAAAGAATGGGATTTTATCCATAGGACGTCCAGTCCAACCCATAGCCAAAGTAATGGTCTAGCCGAGAAATATGTATCGGTGTGCAAAAACTTACTTACTAAATCCCAGCAATCTAATACTGACATATACATGGCAATTTTAGAATATAGAAACAGTAAATTACCCTGTGGGAATACTCCAAGCCAACTTCTCATGTCAAGACAGTTAAGATCAATTTTACCTGTAACAAAAACCCAACTTGATCCAAAGGTACCCAGTTTACATGAATCTAGGCAGAAAATGCAAGCTATCAAGGATAGGTCAAAGTCCTATTATGATAGATCAGCACGACCAATGCTACCTCTCCAAATAGGTGAAGGTATAAGAATTAGGCAAGGTAAAACTTGGAAACCAGCAGTTGTGTCTAAAAAGGTTAATAGTAGATCTTACATGGTACGGACTGAAGATGGTGGGGTTTACAGAAGAAATAGGTTACATTTGTTAAAATCAAATGAAAAATTCTTCCCAGAAAATAATGATATTCTTCCAAATCCTTCCCCAAATGTTGCATCCCCTATTTCTCCGCCCAGGCAAACAGTGAAAACAACTACAAGTACCCATTCCTCCAATTCTCTCACACCAGTTAATATGAATCCAATCTCAAGTAATACAACACCAGGTGTTTATACTACAAGATCTGGAAGACAAATTACTGCTCCAGTGAAATTGGATCTATAGACAATATAAACTAGATAAGTCGCTTAATGAAACTATCAAGTATAATACACTTAGTGGGTGAACTGTTTATAATGTAAAGTGTAAATAATTTTCTTCTGTGACTTTATCGCTATATTGTATTTATCTTTCTTGATTTGTTATTCTTCCTAAACTTGTTGTTGTGTTTCATTTCAACAAAGTGATAAAGAGAAAATGTAAATTCTTTATTTCTAAAATGATATCAACCAGAGACAAAAAAATTTGTGGAAAAATGTGAACCCGAGTTGGACACTAATTAGTTTAGTTCATATATCAGACAGACATTATCATTTGGAATTACAATACTGACCTTTAGGATAATGTTTATACAAACTTTACTCCCAGGAATTGTACAAAATAATTGACTGTTAACACTAATATCCTGTGTTAGAGAATTTGTTTATTATGATAACATTTCATGCCATTATAATGTTTTTATAAGTTAAGTGCCGAGTTTATAAAAAAAACATGCCATTCAAAGTTATGATAAATTTGTACTTGAGGCAATTCTTTTTTAAAGAAGGGAGGTGTTCCATTATGGGAAATAACTCTAGCACTTATACTTTAGATATTAATACAGAGTTAATGAACATACACTATACTATAGTATGATAAATGTATATATATAAACGCATGCTCTCTATGATACTCATACACTCTTCTTTTAGTCTTTGAACATTAAACATATAGTGAAATACTACTGTTAATTATTATTTATTAACATAAATTATTGACATGAACTAGCCCAACATGTCAACAACTTAATGATATTCAAAAGTGAATTAAATCTTGATAATTGTAATAGAAACTAATTGTAATAAAAACCATAGAGAATCGTGGAGTCATTGTTGACATTAATTTTCATTATATTATATGAAACCTGAAAACCAGAGATTTGAGGTAAATGATTTATCTGTCATATAAATTGTTCTACTATTATTTCTATTTAGTAATTTTTCCATATAATAATTAAGGCTCCATAGTTTTCATAATTTAAAGTATTATTATGTTTTGTACTTTCATATTATAATTTCTTATAATTATGTATGTTTAAAGTGATGAATTATTTTATTCCATGAAAGTGTTAAAACATGAATTAATATTATTATCATAATATGTCACCATTGAGGCCTTTGAGCAAGTATCAATATAATTCTATTTTAAGGTCGTGTACTCGAGGGTGGCAGTTTTTTATACAGATATTTTTACACCAGTTTTGCACCAGAGTTTTGTGTACCAGTTTTAATACAAGTTTCTTATACCAGAACGTATAATATTGATTTATCTAACAGAGTGCTGATACCAGTTTCAACAGTTTTGTACCAGAACTTTAGTTGTAGTACAACAGTTAAAGTGAATTAGAGTGAATTTATTATGTTTCATATCGAACAGTTTATAGACATTTAGTGAAGAGTTTACACTTACATAATTATACTGTCAGAGTTTACATTTGTATGTTATTTTAACAACATGTTATGAACTTTATTTTGATCATATTCCATATCTTACTTTATATATATATTACTGTATTAAATATTTAGTTTAGTTTAAACAACTTGTCATTTCTAATTTGTTATTTCATTCAATTTGTTCTGTTGTTTAATTTGTACTGGAAGTCTTAATCATTAAGTTCCAAGCGAACACAATCATATTCGTAACAACTGGGATACTTTTACTTAAGACTGTCCGTCTGCATTTTGTAAAATTCAAAATAACGGACGTGAAAAACACTGATCAGCAGCACATTATTACTTGAGCAGTGATTTATTTTAAGCTGGAAAACATTAGTTCATGGGACATATTTTGAAACTATGAATTTCATGATAAATTGCAGACTGAGTCATTTTCTGTTATTGTGAACTATTTATCAATTTTAGCTTTTTTATTTTTAAATAATTTATTTCTGTATACATTATTTAACTCAAGTTGGATTAAGTTGGATTTGTTTTACACACACCACAATACAAAATATTACGATCGGCCACGGGTACAAAATTTTTGTGGACAAAAGTTAAATTTCACGATACCATTTACTTGTTATCGTCAAGTAAATGGTTTGATCGATTATTTGGGGTGTAACAATACGGTAAAACCTATATTGCAACACACGAAACCCGTATTGCAATATATTGCAAAATATTGCAATACATATTGTTCTTTGCGCATACATGCATAGCGTGAATTAATGCACGTGCATCGTCTTAATTTGATCAACATTGTACATAGATATGTGTATTTTCAAATGATCTACACGTATTATGCAAGTTTTTAAATAAGTTAGAAAAAAGGTTTTTGAACGGACTTTCAAAGATAATTATTTTCTCATTTAACGAAAAATATTTCTAGTTTCCGAACACATTTTAACATTTATTCAAACATTTAAATGTCAGACTCTGATAAAAGCAATTAATATAGAACATAACTAGAAAAACCGGTTAAGAGAAAAACGAACCGTTAATAACCGTCAGAAGTCCTATTGCAATGTATTAACCGGTATATCGGTTAACCGTTACAGCTCTATCAAATATACATATGAAATCATCATAAGATGGTGTGGTTTAAATTTTTAAATAAATAATAGCCACAAACATTAATAATATACTGTAAAATTCGTAATATTCAATAGTAACCTTTCATGTCATACTGCAGAACGATGTATCGCTTGGACGTAGTTTTGAGGTTTACTTTAATTTACGAGTATAACGCGCATTAAAAATCTGAGCAAAATCTGAAAATCAGCCGATTTATTCGGCGAAATCGAGAGGATCGGCCGATTTTTCGGCGAAAAGACAAAAACCCTCGGCCGATTTCTTCGGCAAAATCGAAAAGAAATAGCTTACGGCCGTTTTTTTCACGGCGAAATCGATCGTTGTTAAGATGGCATAATTTTACTCTCTGTCATGAAACAGGCAAAAAAGTTACGGTACAACGGTCCATTATCATACTATCAATTAACAATAGTTATGAATTCATTCTCTAACACAGCCCTCAAATCAATAACAAAGACATCTTCCGGCATTATATAATTAAGGTCGGCGGTAATCATCATAAAAGTTGATATGCATTAACAAAAAGTTCAAAAAAAAGGACACGGAGTCGACTCACTTTAAATTGATTTTAATGACGTATACTGCTAGAGCTTTGTTCTTACTCGGATAAAAAATAAAATTATATGCCCGTAAATATTACGATATTTTATGGATATTCATAAATATAAAAGAATGTCAAATGTGATTTTGACAGTCATTACTCGGAGCTGATTATCACCTAACCTTCTATGTATGAATTAACTGCCAACACGTAATCATTTCTTATGCGCCATCTGTGTAAGAGTAATATCACAAGTACACATTTTACTCGCCAGATACGATCTTAAATTTTGACGACTAAAATTATGTATTTATACACATGCTTGAAAGGCGACCGTCTGCAACAGTTATTTATCGTCATCCTCGTCATTACTCGTCATTTCTTTACTAATTATTTGTAACCCCAGCTGTAGATATTGACGGCATTTTAGTTAGCCGGAACACTTGATTCATATTTCACACCGGGACGAGCCAATTGGCGATCGGTTAACGCCGGTTCGTAAGCCGCACTGGCAAATCAAGTCGGCCCTATAAGTCGGACAGCCGGACCGGGCATTCGGAACACCTCGACCTTTAATGAATTAATAATCTCGGAAGGATTTGTTGGGGGTCTTTACTGGATTTTTGTGATTTTACTACCTACGCGAGGCGAAGCACATAACGGTTACACAAAATAGTTCTTGTAATATACACACAGATCTTTGTCTAAATATATTTATTTGTTTTAAATTGAACCAAATATTGTTAATCGGTATCATTGAAATGTGTAATTTTAAATTTAAGGACTTAAACGAAACTTCAGTCATCGCCTTTACGATCGTGTATTTGTTTACCTCAGCACCGTTTTTTCCAAAATGGCGTCTAAATATATCCGAGGTTATTCGTAGCGAATGATCGAGGAGTTCCGAATGCCGGTCCGGGTTGGAAAGTCCTACATCCAGATTGGATTGAAACAAATCCTGATTTCAATAAAAAACTTTTAAGTGGGCGGTTTTTTTGTCGTGGGTCGATACAGGGAAAGCATGAGTATTTTTAATTTTGGTCCTAAAATAATTATGGTACAAAACTGTTCGACTATTTAAACGAACGAAATTGTGCAAGTTTTAAATATTAATGCCGTGGAACAGACACCAGCAAAGAACACCATGCATGTGAAGTAAAAAAGTAAAATACCATGAATCTGAACCGGTTCGTAGCATTGTATGAACCTGAAACGGTTCGCATCATTCTCCAAAAATTATATTTTTTTATGTCAAAACTATTTCTGAAAGAGTTGATACTTTACTACAAGACTACACATATATTCCGTGGGTTATACATAGCAAATTTAACGAGAATAAATGCTTTTTGTGATAAACTAGGCAAAAGTATGAATTTGAACTAGTTCGCATCCGTCTAATACGACCCAATTCTTGCTCACTTCGATTCCAATGTCCGGGATAACTTGTTGAAATTCTTATTGGAACTGTATGGTATATATATCACTAGAAGCGGAATAATGAGTAGCGTGTTATGGTAATGTTCGTTTTTACATTGGTGGACGAATAAAAGAGTAAATTAGAAAAATTACCTGAATTTTTCCAAAATGGCGTCCGTTTGTTTACGTTTTATATGATACGAAGTGGTTTTGATTCTCCACCCTGCCTAAAGATAAAGTTTATTATGTCCAATTGATAGTTCTGGTATCAGTGTTGTAATCAGCACCTAGGCCACTCCTTTTTCTATTTTTTGGTTTACAAAAATTCTCTATAAAAAGGTCCACTGGGTGGTCGAAAAAAGGAGAAAATTCATATCGTTTCTTAAACATAGTATTTGGGCATAACAATGGATGGTTCCCCTACCTTTCCAGGTGAGGTAAGACTTAACGGTATATAATGCATACGTGCCTTATAAATTTAGTTCACACCCATTCCATTGATTTTAGCCAAATTAGGTCCATTTATAGGAGTTTCCATACAGCGGAAAGGCAGTCACCAGGACAATGCTATTTTTTAGCATTTTTTGAGGCTCAATATTGGTGCTTAGGGTTCTCAGTAAGATTTTACACGGAGTCCAGAACTTCCTTACTATGAAAAGTTTGATTCTCATATTATCTACCCATGGTATCATATATCATAGGAGCAGTAGTCCAGTGGTAGGACGTGCGCTTAGGGGCACTGCTAATTTCCTTGAGCAAAAAAATACCTATGATTGCTTCACTTCACCAAGTTGTAATTTGGTGACCTGCAAGGGTGATATAAATCTGTTGCGCCAATATGTTGGCTCCACCAAGCGAAATAAAAGTATCCCCAGAGAGATCGATAAATAGATTCCACTAGCCAGATTACCAGTCAGTGAATGTTCAACTTATGTCAGTGAAACTTAGACTATAAAATGCCAACTTTTATATAAAAACATATATACTTTATAGTTTCTGTCATTGTTGGGAAATAAGGCCATCATCGAAAGCACGATATCGATGTATCACTGATTCTTGACAGACAATCCTACATGGATTCCGAATTGAAATATCGATACAATCTAGCATTTTATAAAGCTAAAAAATAAATGAAGGTGACGTTTACATACACATTGGTAATGCCTATGTTTACATGTTGTCTAGCTGACAAAATGACACAGTGTTCCAACATAACAAGACTCACAATATTAGAAAGTTTGAATGTAAACAATTTTGTCTATTTAATATCAATTTGCAGTTCATTCAATATTAACCTTCAATTTAAAATTTCCAAGATTACTGTATGAGTCAGCTCTTCTAACATCATGATGGACAAAACCTGTTTACTTTGGTGTATTTATAACTTATAACTTAAGTCTCAATGTAATTGGGTAAATAAGAGATAGACTCAACAACATACAACTGCTCAATATAATTAAGTCATATAGAAAATAGATAAAAAATTAATGGACCAGTCCTGTTGACTTTTTGGAGTATAAATAAAGTTATATTATTTGTAAAATAAGGGACCGACTCAACAAAAAACAACCACTCAGAGTACTTTACTTAAGTCATCATGAATGAGGAGGATTTTAGAGTCAGCTCCCCTATAAAATAATAATGGACCAAATCTGTTGACTTTTGAGTGCATAAATACTGGCTTGTCATCTGGGCTAATTATGCTATAGACTTAACAAGATACAACTGCAACATATTACTATACAGAAGATATCCAGAAGAAAGCAATTAGAATCTGCACACCTCTTAAATAAAAATGGTTTTAACCTTATATGGTGAATATGCAAAATACAGCTTAATTTTAAATGAGTCTGTTTGAGTATTTTGGGGTATTAACAGTGTAATGTGAAATGTTTTACCCTGTCTTACCTGCTTGTCACCAGCAGTAGTGTGAATTATTTGTACACAGCAGGGGAACATAATATGACGTATCCAGAGCTGTGTAGAGTTGATGCAGACACTAAGTCTGTGTCACTGTTCAGTTGAGTCTGATTTTAAATCAATTTAATATGGTAAACATGCATTGCATTCAGTGGTTCTGCAATCTTCAAAAATCTGAGGGTCATTTTTTACCCACTCTTTTATTTTTGGGGGTCATTTGAAGTTTTCAAGGGTGAGTGTTAATTACTGTTGACTATTAAACTCATTTATATTAGAAATGGGCTGCGTAATAAAATGTAGGTTGTTTTGCTCCACTTATGATATATGGTGAAGTTTGTCGAAGGATGTGTACTGGTTATGAACAAGGATTCAGCAAAACCTGGTTAGGTGAGCTTGCAACCATAAAATTACAAAGCGATAAACTGAACAAAAATCAAGTATTTTCAAATAGTTAATAGGGTATTATTCATATACAATAATTAGTGATTAGTTATTTTTGACAGCATATATTTGTGTACTGTTGTTAAATTGAATTGACAAAGTTATAGTAGAATAATATAAATTTTAAGTTATCGATAAACTTGATCAAAGAAACAATTTTGTCTATTGCTTTTCACTGTGTATTGGTAAGAAAAATAAAACGATTTTTGTGACGCGATTTTTTACACAGTTATCTTTATCTCTGATTAAACATGAATGAAAAAGATAATAATTTACTGTATTAATTTTGTTGCGCCACAAATAACGCACTACACACATTTTAACGGGTCATCAATGAAAAAATGCGTCAAAGACGCAAAAATGCACAGTTGCGGAAACACAGCATTTATTATATTTACATATTCATTTTGATAGTGAATATAAACTAGAAAGATTTTAGGATTAAGCAAACAAAGAAACAAAGGAAGGATCATGTCATTATCATTACTTACGAGGTTTGTTACCATAAAAATATAACTGTTTGGTTACAATTTCAGTTATAGTGACATTCAGACATCGAATTATCGAATTACTCCATAAAACTACTTGGTCAAGTGCCAAAAAATTGACTTTAAAAAAAAAGTTTGTTCCGTATGATTATTTGCCTGTGGCATTTTATTATTTTGTTTACTCTCAAAATAGAGATTTGGTGAGGTATGTTTTTTTTCATTTTCATCGACTTTTGATCGGTCGGAACTACAAAAAATAAAAAAGTCGAGTTTCTCGATTTTATTTTTTTCCATTTTCACGAAATTTACGGTCGCCGGTTTTGTAAACCAATTTATATAAATGTAGTGGCCTTACTGTCTTGGTACACTTTCACTGAGTGTTTATCTTTACATTAAGTATTACATGTATTTATCTTTAGTAAATTCATTGTAGATAATTATCTTAGTTCACTTGTTAAAAATTATAGAAATAAATTCTTGAAACACCGTGGGAACAAGTCAAGTAGACAATTACACTTTACATACGTTAAAACGATGTACTTTTCAATAAATTGTGAAACATGCATTAAAAAATCACATAGTTGCAGCGCTGATTGTCTTTCTTAAAGATTCAGTTTTTCTGGAGGTGTAACCATTCGACCTGATTTTGTTGTATAATAATTATCCAAATTATTATTGTTATTAATTGAAGACCTTGCATTGGTATTGAGAGTGACTTCAGTATGCATTTGGCTTTGCTCAGTTTGATTGTTAGAAAGTGTTCGGTTGATTGAGGGTGTAATTACTGTTTAATTACTAGTGGAATTCAAGGATGGTTCAATCAATTTGAATAGCTATTCATTAGTCTTTAGAAGAGATCGCATATTTCTTCTCAAAGCATTTCCATTCTCTGTGGTAACAATATATGACCTATTATTAACCTTTTCTTTGACCACGGCTGATTTCCATAATTTACCATGCTTAATTCTCACGCCTTCCCCCACATTCAAAGGTTTTAAAGTATGAGCATTCCTATCAACTTTTAGCTCTTTGTTTTTGTTTATACATTTCCTGTTTAACAGATGTATTTACCCCAGTGTCAATTTTCATTTTCATTTTAGTCCCCGCATGACCAATGCCAATCTCAACAAACGCCTGGTTACGAAATTTATTATGTTCAATTGAATTTAGACAAAAAACTAGACAATCAGAGTTGCTTGACTCGTGAATTTTCTTTGATTTATTGTCACTAAATTTCTTTCTGCACACTTTGGCAAAATGGTTTAGCTTTTTACAATACAAACATAGTAATCCATTTGCCGGGCATTTTGTTGTATTGTCATGTTTGTTCCCACACTTGTTGCATGGTTTTGAACTGGATGATGTGGCACTGGTGTTTGATGATCCTGGTTTCCTCTGCTTCCAATTCTGTGACTTTTGTCTGGTTCCAATGGCTTTCACAGGCTTGTCATCCATGACTTTTAATTGAGCCTGTGAAAGTTCATATGTCCTGGCTATGTCCATGCACTTTTGCAATAACAGGCCTGATCCTTCACTGATCAATTTTTCCCTTATTTGCGTGGAATTCACACCAAACACAATATGGTAACGGATCATGTCATCTGGCAAATTGTCCGGATAATTGCAGTCTCCTATCAAAAGTCTCAACTGTGTGACAAACTGTTCAAAGTTTTCACTATCGGCTTGCCTACGTGATTTAAACATGAACCTACTGTAAATAATGTTGGATTTAGGTTTACAATGTTCTTCTAACCTCTGGAAGTATGTTTGTAATTAGTTGCCTTCTTCTCCCACAATTGTCCATGTAGAGAAAATATGGCGACCCTTTTCACCAATCCACAACATAAAATAATTACATTTGGCTTCCTCTGATTTTCTATCTAGCGGACCACAAAAGATAAATTGTACATGTTCCATGTTCTTTAAATCGTTTGAAGGCACTCGCCAAGTCAATAGCGTCCCAGTCCATTTTGGGTGTTTGTCCAGAGAATTCCATTGTTCAAAAATGGTATCTTAAAATTACTGTTTTAAAGTGTTTTCAAACAAATCCCAATTAAAACTATTTTATGAATTAACAATTACTGTAATCCATTTAGTATACTTCTGACGCCATGTTATGTTTTTATGGTATAGGTAAATATATAATAGATAACAACTAGTGTTTAGAACTTAGATGTTTACTGTTGGAGTGAGTGTTAGTATATGTACATGTATATGTGAATGGTTAGTCAATAAAGATGTAGGAGTTGTTTCCCTTTAAACATACAACACATTCTAATAATTCCCCCGCTCAACTGTACTGAACAAATAGAGTATATTTTTGTGTCTATTCGAATAGAATTTAACTATCCAACCACCTAAATGCACATTAAATCAGACTTTTTAACCGGTAATTAAACATTTATCTCAACGTGTTTACATCTGTCATTCTTTACATAGACATTTGAAATCAAAAGTAGCATACACGGTTTAACTTTGCATCTGTACCTTTTGAGGTTTTAATGTACTTTGCAATGTAGCTATGGATTGGTATTCCTGTTGTTATAAGCGATCATTTATTTTACGGTTTAATAATGATTCTATCAAGAACGAAAATATCTGATGCTTTTTAGGTGTGCTGGTTGAATGTAAAATGACCCCCATTCTACTGTATTGTATTAGTCTAAAACCCTATTCTATTTACGCTATTTTTTTGGTGAAAAATCTATCTACTTTTTGCTGACATTGAGTGAGCCAAAGAATGTCCACCAATGGGAAAATATCATTCACTGGTCGTTCGTGGTGATATATTCATAATATGAAAACTGGTCAATTGGTCAATTTTCTATATTCTGACATTTCAGTTGCTTTATTATACCTTCTCCTGTGTGAAAATAAAGGAGATCACATGTTTAATCGTCTAATCATGAACCACATTTCATTGTAAAACATGACATAACTCTATATTTTTATACTTGTTTTAGACTGATGCCCAGAATCAAAATAATGCTTCTGATAGACAAGTAGATCATGTCGAAGATAATTTTGTAGAAACAGATCCTGACGAATTTTGTACTAAAATATGTCCAGCAGACTTAACACTTATTATAGAGGGCAAGTCGTTACTGGTAAGCAGAGCCTTGTTAGGAAACCTGTCGCCTGTATTTGATACAATGTTTTCTGGAGATTTTAGAGAGAAGGATAATCAGACCATTACATTGCAAGGGAAGAAATTCAGCAGTTTTGTTGAATTTATGCGATGTATGAACCCACGCATATTTAAACCGGTAACTGTGGATAACGTCTATGATGTTCTGCCTCTTGCACATGAGTATGAAGTTAAGCATTTGTTGACTGCCTGTGAAACAACCTTAAAGAAATTGTCTAAAAATGCTGCAGATGAGGTGTATCATGTTCTCAAGATAGCTAGTATGTATGAAATGAAAGACTTAACATCCAAATGCATTAAATTAGCAACAGACAGACCACTTGGCGAAATCGAAGAGGCTGGAAGAACACATGAATTAGATACAAATACTATCAATGCCGTCAAGTCACAAATGTTGACCAATTTGACAACTAACACAAAGATATCTTTGTTCACATCACCACGTCTGAAGCTATGTACAGAGTTCTTGGTATTCAGTCTAAACAGCTAAAGTTGGTCACAGCGTTTAAGTATGGTAAAGTCTTCGGTGATTTTAAAAAGTTGCGATTGAGTACTGCTTTCAACAAATCAATTGATATGTGTATCAATGGCGACATATACTCGATGAAAATATATGGGTCCTTATTTGATGAAGAAGGGGGACTTTTATATGATAAGTTCACATGTTTAACAACAAAATGTAAGTCTGTAAAATGTCCCACTGGTCAATGTGTAAGTGGAATATACATAAAAAATTGGATGAAACAAGAGAACGAAATATATTTGGAGAAGACTTTCATTATTTCCTCCAGTGATTGCATTTTTGTATTGCCTAAAGAATACAGTGTGAGCTATCTTTCAGACATAACAGCCGGTTACGTAAGAGAGGGAATGTTGGATATAGAGTTGTTTTTGTTTATAGTAAACAAGTGACTACATATTAAATTTAGAGCCAATAGTTTACGCTAAACCGATCACAGACGGTGATCAAACATTTTGTTAAACATTTTTTGAATAAGTAACCTAGCTTGCAGTTGATAATGAAACAATTTGTTATATGTTGATGGCTTTTTTGTCTCAGACAAGTTATGGTTATTTATCAAATTTCAGTTATTTGTATCATGCAAACGAGACATTAACTGACTTTGAGAATATACTTTGTGTTAATTGTAAGGTACATCTTCTTACAAATGACAAAACAATGATATTTTTTGGTTTTTGTGGTTAGATAATGTTTTTTTGCGAAAAATGTATATTTAGCATCAATGATGTGAATAAAAGTTGAGTTCTGTTTTTTGAATTTTGTCATCAAGTTATCATGTACATAAAGGTCTACGAAAATTCTAGGACAAATAAAATGAGAAAAAAACTGATCATTCATACTCTAACTAATTTAACTGTAATTACAATTTACTTGATAAATTATTACAATGAAAGTTTGAATCATTTGTTTATGAACTCATAAATGCTTGATTTTAAATTTGCTAAGATTACTCTTTTGCTTGGGTAAGTATGAATGGATTTCCTCTAAAATCAGAATTGATTTTGTTCAAGGACTTTTGGAGAGTACAAAAGATGTATAGATCATTGAGTCTACAAGAACATATTCATTACTTGCAAACATGAATATGTAATATCACAAAAACAGCGATGTATGTCTTATCAATGACAATTAGTATAATATTAAGGATTTTATATTGAACATAATAAATCAATCGGAAGATGACCGAAACAACGAAGAAAATTCATGAGCTGACAATAAGAACATCTGCAGCTATTTTCATCCTATTATACTAGCTACTAATCAGAAAGTATGTTCATTCAGTAGTGCGTCTGACAAGGAAGGTATGGATCGTGGGTTCGAATCTACATGCCCTTGTGGGGTTTAGTCATGACATATAGTCTACGGTTATTCTGCTAATATTTGAATAAAGTAATTGTTAGTCACAGATATGCCTATTCTGGGACATTGAGTGCGACGATTCTAAGCCATTTTGCACTTGAAATGATGGAATGCCGAATTTTGTCTAAACAAGCCAGTCTGTTTTAGCGACGTATATAAATGATTAAAGCTAAATGCAACACGGAGTCCTTAAAGAAAGACATTTGATAAACAGAAAACATTGGTTTAAAATCTGTTACAAATACATGTAAATGTTCGGTTGACATTCTTGCATGAAAATGGGGCTGTGTATCTTTCAGCGATACGATACGAGTCAAGATACAAAAGTCACGATAAACTTTCATGAGATCAAAATCAAATGAGATGAAGTTATTTAGAGTTGTTGCTTTTACAAAAACATCTACTGAAATTGTAATTAATAAATAAATACATGAATAAAATCCTATAATGTAAAATTAATTAAATCATAGTTAACCCTAGTTAACTCGTATGATTCAAAATCTTGTTTGGTTTCATAAAATGTTTTAAACTCTTTCTTTGTAATGTATTATTTTAAAACGACTCAATATTATTTGCCAGTAATTATTGAGAACATGGTAAATGAACCAGACTCATCTGACAATACAAAGAAGAGACGATGTCGTGAATTCTACTTGATACAACAACGTACTTCACGCACTAACTATGATCGGGATCAATGAAGCGATCTAATGTTCGAACTGAATCTTTTATTTATAAACGTTGTAATTATTCAAAGACAAGATGACATACCAAATGGTTAGAAAGAAATTGGTATTACACAGACGGTTACAATGTGGATAAAGGAAATAACAGCAGCATAACCGAGAAGTTAAACTATTATTTCACGGCGTCTCAACGCCGTGATATTGTGATGGGTATATTTTGATAGCAATGGGCAAAAGTCACATGACATAAATCCTTTCGATTTCTATTGCCGACAAATTTATTGCTTTTTAATGCAGTTATAGTACAACGCATTCCCGTTAAAAGTTACATAGAAAAAGCATTTTTGGTGGAAACCATTAACAATATTTCTATCAACAGAGCAACAAACGAAAAATCAGCGTTTAACATCAACACATTTCCGCAAATCCTTTCGACTCGCATGAAAAGGGGTAGGTATAATTTGCGGACCAACCAGACCAGCGGACCAGTTTAGTATACGGATACAGTATAACAAATATGCGTATCATAATTGTGTATAGTCGATATATATTAGTGATTTGCCAATATTTTATTTGAAAATATAAGATTGATAGAGTTTTGGGAAATTACAATTAATATTTATTCAAATGTAAATATATAAATACTAATATCGAAATTATTTTTTTAAGAAATAAGTTTGCAGATTTCAACTATAAAAAGAATCGTCGATTGATTCATTACATATTGTTGTAAATATTATATATTTCAACTATCAGAGACATGATCATTTGAAAACAATTTTGATAGGATTCAAATGTAATATTTTAATGATATACCTTTTTGTCTTTTTTAGCGGACTGTATAAATAAAGAAGCCTAATCGTGTAACATTGACTTTTAATTCTTACTTTAATTGAGATAAATTGACGATCTTTTCAAACTATGATTAAGTGTAGCGGACCAGTTAATTTCAAGAGCGTAAGAGTTACGGACCAGGTTATAGATCGAGCAGTTGTAAAGATAAAATATTTTGTATAGCAAATGTACATCCTACTGCTTCTGGACAGTTCAGTATAGGCTAATCTGTGGACGAACTTTCTAATGATAATTATGACGCAACTTTACGTCTGAAACCGGTTACGTCATGTTTTGTTCTTGGGAAGTAGCTGTTGCGGTTAAAAGGCCTCTTTTTATGTACTTTGATTTTCATTTTGCCCTGAGACCAACGATCGTCCCTTATTATACAGATCACTTTTGGGAACCAATAGTCACACGGATTGGTAAGGACAGATCCGCAATGTAAGGAGTACTTGACTGAACAGAAGCGATAAGTCATGTAAATAGCTTCTGTTCTGAAAGACTACGTTTTCCCTTTTGCCGATCTTTTTAAGCGCCATGCAAATATGAATTACTGGAAATAAATCCAACTGAAATCAAACATCCTGTCGGCATAAAGATGGTGTCTAGATCCAGACCATTCTCGTACCCCAAGGTTATCAAGATTCTCGATCTAACTAGTATCGAGAATCTTACTAGGCTCTTGGAACGAAAATAATACATATGAACAGGAAAACGTTTTATAACAAGTTACCTTTTTATTACTGAAAAACATTAACATGACAATTCAATATAATGCTTTTTGAGTTACCTTTAGATTATACTTTATAATTCTTTTTTTGTTTGCCGTGACAATCAATTTGCTGCATTTAGCAGCAATTTTTTACTTGTGTTATACTAATTTTAGTTGAAAAACCAGTTTTATACAAGATTAAAGCTTGGATAATTTCTAAATCGATTTATTTAAAACATGTATTATTACATGTATTTAACTTTTATTATAATTTAGTCACGTTGTTCAGGATAACAAAAGTAATGATCAGATCGTTAGTAAGGAATAGTTCACACTGTTACACTGCGGCATTTCTTGAAATTAGTTGATTTTGTTTAAAATTGGTTTGCAATCAATGTAGTAAGTGTGCAGGCGACATCAATACCACTTTTAAGGCGTAACTGATAATTAAGACAATAAAGGGTGCTCGACAAAATCCCAAAACATCGAATGTTTATTAAAGTACCTCGGCGACTCTTCCAACCGCATTGATAGCAACTGTATAGACTATAGACAGTTTTATTGCAGCCCAATATTTATGGGTGATATACAATGATTAGATATATCCATGAATAGCTACCGTAAAACTTTTTTAAAAAGCTAAGTTTATAAAATATAAAATGTATTAGAAACATTATTAACTTGTCAAACCATTTTACTTTCTAAGTTTATCATCAATTGAATATACTTAATTCAAAATAGCTTAATGAACTCATTTCCCAATTTGAGGAGTTTTTAATTTAGAGAAGATTTCACTTAAACAGTTTATAATCAAACCTATTTTAATTGTTGAAATTAAAATTCTGTTTTCGGTTTATAATTGTCTATTTTCACTTTAAAAATGCATGAAGTAAACAAAGTGAAAATAAATTTTAAAAGTGTTTTTAATAGGAGGAATTGAATGGGCTTTTGAGGGATATATTGAACCATTTCATTGTAAATTGTAAATTGATTGTCTTCAAATAAGAAGTATAAGAAGGCCGTTTTTGTGAGCGTGGTGACGAGTTGGAAACTATGACCGTTGAAAAGGCATTAGAGACATTTTCTCTATATATACTATAACATGGAAATTTTAGGTCGATCACCTGTGCTTAAAATCATATTAAATTGACATATCAACATACAATTTACAATGAACATGAACATTCTTAGTAATAAATGTTAAAGGAGGTCGGCGTAAATCAGTATATGATGTTCAGGTATATAGTTTAGACGCATCATTTTGCTTAAACGTAATTTAATGAAAAGTTGTTTTTTTTTAATTTATTGGAGTTAACGCCGTATCAACACAATTTAGGTCATTTCACGGCGTCCAGCGCACCTAACCTAGCTTTCCTGGACCATTGTCTATAACCAGTACTCACCTACCCTTCCACAAGGCCGGAATTTTAATGAAAAGACAGAAATGATAGTGTTTTCATCACAATACAATACTAAACTAGTAGATAAAATCACTGTAAAAATTGGAGAATCGGTATAAAGTCATCAACCTGTGTTTGAAATTTGGGCGCTTTCTTTGATTCTAAAATGAAAATAGAACATCAAGAAAATGCTATATGCAGATCTATTTACATACAACTTCGGCAAATTGTCCGCATAAGAAAATACCTTACCACTGATGCAACAAAATCACTTACAAACTCTTTTGTGACATCTAGAATTAATTACTGTAATGCCTTGTTGTATGGTCAACCTTATTAATAAACAAACTACAAACTGTTCAAAATACTGCAGATTGTCTTATAACTAGAAAATCAAGGTTCGATCATATAACACCAATTTTAAAAGAGCTCCATTGGTTACCTGTAGAACTTCGTGTTCAAAACAAAATTTTGATTCATACTTTTAAAGCTCTCCATGGTCTATCTCCAATTTACATAAGTAACTTACTAGAAAAGTATGTACCTTGAAGAAACCTAAGACCACAAAACAATAGTACAACATTAGTAGTTCCAAAAGCAGAATAGTGACATGAGTTTTAATTCCACAGCTCGAAGACTTTGGAATGCTCTTCCATCTGCATTGAGGGAGAAAAACTCCATCAGTTCTTTTAAAAAGTCTCTTAAAACACACCTTTTTAGTCAAGCTTATGGAAACTAATACTGTGAGACTTTTTTAAGGACATTTTTTATTTTTATAAGTCAAACGATTTCTTAGAGTGACATTTTATCTTTTATGGTGTTTTAAATTCCAACTAGTTTTACTTGTAGTCTTATTTAGTATTCTTAAGTCCTGCCTATGTTCATTTTTAATTAATGTTTATATCTTACATGTATATTTTTTTTATTGTAATATTACGTTAATTGTACAGCGCCTTTGAACATGTTTTTAAATATGAAAAGGGTGCACTGAAAAATGTGGTAAATAATAATCAAAATAATAATAAATCATTTTATTCAGCAGAAAAGTCCATTGTATACAAAACACACAAGGCCGACCATACGTGATACAACCTATATATTTAAATTACAAATGTATGTCTTCACTCTTCAGCAATGTATGTTGTATTTTCGGAAATTATAGTGACACAGTTTAGAACGTATTTTCTGAAAGCTGATATTGAATATAACGGATATGACGTAAAAATAACCTGATTCATGTGTGAGAGAGGGCAGTTTTGTTGTCAGACGAGAACAGATTAAATTGTAAAATATTCCTTACAACAGTGCGTAAAATGGCAGAAGTATGTAGATTTTTAACTTGATATTTCATTCTTATAATGATGTGTCGATTCTAATATGCACCGGTTTTATATTGCTAACTTTTAACAATACATTTGTAAAACTATTTATAGAATGATATGGTAATATTTTAAACTTGTTTTATGCGGAAACTATTTCTAAAATATATACTAAACTTTTTTTACAATACATAAGATGATATTGTAGATAACATATTAGATGTAAACTTGTTCATGCAGAAACTGATACAACACTATTCATAGGCAGACCTCGAATTTCAAGTAAGGGGGGTAGAAAATGGACAATCAAACTGGTGGTCCAGGGGGCATAAGGGCCCCTGGTAGGTCCATGACTAAGCCTTGCCCATAGGTACATGGGCCGGAGGCCCCCGAAAGCTCCTAAGTTTTGATGTGAAGTTATTTTATGCCGAAACTGTTATTACAATATGTAGCGGTTATATAACGATTTTCGCCCGGTACTTTGGAGTATAAGCTATTTAATGCAATGGCAATACATAATGATAATACATTAACATAAATTGACGATGGTTGTTTCTAATATAAAATTGTGGAAAAATCAGTAATAGTGAATCGATACTTGGTTCAAATTCGAACTAAATAAGATCGATTCTAGTATAATACAATGCAATATTCAGTTACGTATAATAATATGCTAATTGGTTGTTAGTTTTCTGTGCCGCCCAATACTTGTCATAATTTCATATTTATTTATTGGAGTTAACGCCGTGTCAACACAATTTAGGTCATTTACGGCGTCCAGCGCACCTAACCTAGCTTTCCTGGACCATTGTCTATAACCAGTACTCACCTACCCTGCCACATGGCCGGAAACTTCTCCATATTATCTAATCAATGGAGGAAAATCGACATTATTGTCAAATTTCCATAGAAGGGAATAACCTCCCCGGTTGGGATTCGAACCCGCACCCCTCGGGCACGAGATTCCAAATCCCGGCGCGCTACCAACTGCGCTATCGACCCGGTCATAATTTCACTTACGCACTAAGTTCCACAGAGGTCACATATTATTGCATAGAGTTATAATATGACTAAGGCAAAGCCTCAAAGCGAGCTCGACGAATCAAAACTTATATGTGGAGACGTTACCACATTTTTTTACTTGTAAGCTTGTAGACCCATAAAAGTCTGAAATTAATGGAGATTAAAAAGAGAGAAAAGAACCTTCTAAAGGAAATCAATTTTCAAGACCAATCATCGAAACACTAATTATACACTATGATCACTCTATGTGTTTTGCTGTACTTAAAAGCGTCACATCACAGAGAAATGGAAGGTAGGACTACACCTGCATCCTCACAAAAATATCATGTTCTCCAAGATGCAAATAAAACATTTGATTAGACTATATATACGGCTTCAACCCACAAAAGATATCCCCTGTTTCTATTGTATTTTTTTTTACTTTTAAAATTGTCACTTTTATGAACTTGCAGATCCACGCTTGTAAACATGGCCTTATTGTAGTTGCTTCAGTGATATATTTATTCGAGGGCCTATTAATCAAACAAGCTAGGGGAGATAACTGTGTAATTAATTGTATTCAAAAAAATCTGACAACATCTCATTCTTTTATGTCAGAATCATATTTCAATTCTGAAAGAAATGTATTGTACATTATTATTTATCTTTTGAATAGATGAAAAAACGCAATAAAACATTTATTTATTAAGATAGATATATTTTCCTCTTTAAACAATGCCCGGTACCGTTAAGTTACGGAAACGTGCTGGTTTTATCATAAACGTCTCTTAGCGACGTCATAAACGGTGCGTTGGTAAGTATATTGGATGTAAAAAAAGTCGTTAATAAATAGTCTAAGAGTAAAAGAACGAATAAAACGACGAAATATATTTTGAATTGTTATTATGGAATAAGCATCGTAAAAAAACACTTTTGAAATTATTCTGTAAGTGAAAAAGGCCACGAGGCAGCTGTTAATCTTTTAAGCCAATGAAAAGACGCCACTTGCTTTGCCGCGTTGACTCTCTTCCGGATGCGCAGGGCGGGTTCAAAAATCAACTTCCGGTACATTTCTTCGAGCTCGCTATAAGGAAATGTAAAAAAATATTCTGTAATTATTTTTAGACTGATGCCCAGAATGATACTAATGAGAACCAAGTAGATCTCCAAGTAAATTATGTGGAAACAGATCCAGATGAATTTTGTACCAAAATATGTCCAGCTGACTTGAAACTCATAGTAGAGGATAGGTCATTACTGGTTAGCAAGTACTTTTTAGCAAACGCCTCTCCTGTCTTTGATACAATGCTATCTGGAGATTTTAAAGAGAAAGATGCAAAGACGGTTACACTGCCAGGAAAGAAATTCAACGACTTTGTTGAATTTATGCGAAGTATAAACCCACGCAATCCTAAATCAATTACTTCGGATAATGTTTATGACATCCTCCCTCTTGCACATGAGTATGAAGTAAAGCATTTGATGACATCCTGTGAGACGACCTTAATGAAATTATCTGAAAATGCTGAAGAAGAATTGTACAATATTCTCAAGAAAGCTACAATTTATGGCCTGAAAGTGTTAACAACAAAATGTATTACATTAGCAGCAGAAAGACCACCTGGCGAAATTGAAGAGGCTGAAAAAAAACATGAATTAGATACAAATACAATTAGTGCCGTCAAGTCAAAAATGTTGACTAATTTGACAACTAAACACAAAGATATCTTTGTTCATATCACCACGTCTGAAGCTATGTTTAGAGTTCTTGGTATTCAGACCAATAAACTGAAGTTGGTTACAGCATTCAAGAATGGTAAAGTTCTCGGTGATTTCAGAAAATTACAAGTGAGTACTGCCTTTAAAGAATCAATTGATATGTGTATCGATGGCAATGTATATTCTATGGTAATAACGAAGACAAACATGAATACATTTTATAGTGGAGACTTTTGTTTAATAACTGAACATAAGTCTGTTAAAGTGCCCCCTATTGAATGTGTAAGTGGTATTTACATAAAAAATTGGATGGACCAAAACAACGATATATATCAGGAGAAAGTGTGTGCCTTAAAATGGGGTTCTTTAAAACTAACTTGCAGTATTGATCAGCTGTCAAACAAATGTAATGGTTACATAAAAGAAGGAATGTTGTTTGATGTAGAGTTGTTCTTGTTTATAGTGAACAAGTAATTACAATATTGAATTGAGAGCCAACAAGTTACGTTTAATCTATCCCCGATGCTGACCAAACTTTTTTGTTAAGCTCAGTTTGCAACTGAATGTGAAACAATTTGATTTATATTAACGTTTGTTAGTTGGTTTATGATTCAGAAATGTTAAGCTTATTTCATCAGGTTAACGTTATTTTGTATTATGCAAAAAGACATGTATTGCCTATGAGAAAAATATTCAAAAATATTGTTTAGTATTAATTCTAGGAATAATGTACATACAACTGACTAACCATTGGTCAATTTGCTGTTATTGAAGTAAGATATGCTCATTGTAATAAATGTATATTTAGCCTCAATGGTGTGAATAAAAGTTGAGTTTTGTTCTTTTAATTCTGTCATTAAGTTATTTTTTACGCGTTGGTCTCCAAATGTTCTTGGAAATATAAACTGAGAAAAAAATAATCTTTCAGTCATACTTTAAGTAACTTTACTGTTACTAGACGTATTATAGCAACGTGTGGATCATTTGTTGATGAAGTCATAAATGCTAATCCCTATATATGCTAAGACCACTCTATTCGTATTGGTAAATATGAATGGGTTTCCCCTAGATTAAAAATTGATTTTGTTAAAAGGACTTTTGGAGAGTATAACAGATATGAAGACTATTTATATAATATACAATAGAGTCTACAATTTAAGCACATGTATATATTCATTAGTTGCAAGCGTACGATGTACTTAGCGATGTGTTGATTTTCATTTATTTATTGGAGTTAACGCCGTGTCAACACAATTTTAGGTCATTTTACGGCGTCCAGCGCACCTAACCTAGCTTTCCTGGACCAATGTCAATAACCAGTACTCACCTACCCTTCCACATGGCCGGAAACTTCTCCATATTATCTAATCAATGGAGGAAAATCGACATTACTGTCAAATTTTCATGGAAGGGTATTACCTCCCCGGGTGGGATTCGATCCCGCACCCCCAGTATCCAAATCCCAGCGCGCTACCAACTGCGCTATCGACCCGGGTTATGTGTTGATTTTCACCAACGGTTAGAATATATAAAATAAACTATAATATTGCACATGTAATAAATTATATATAGTATAGAACTAAAATAAGAATGGTCATACAAACTTGAGCAAAATAACATTATACATGAAATAGACTGTTTTGAAAAAAGACAAATTATATGTAATGGGTAAGAGTCCCATTTGAATTTACGACTGCAAAACGCCTGCATCTTATAGACCCAATAAGACGTACAGAACTTTCTGTCACACAAAGCTGACGGTTATATAAATGAAGGAATGTTTCTTTATATAGAGTTATTTAAGAAATAACTTACAGTTGTCTATATTTTGTTGTCTAATAATATATAGGCACGAGTTGTGATGCGCGTATGATTAAATCACGAGTGCTTTAGCACGAGTGATTTAATAAGCGCATCAAACGAGTGCCTATATTTTATTAGACAACAAAATATAGACAATTGTAAGTTATTTCGATTCTAACATCGTAAAATACATCCGTAGAAAAGATATATTTATAGAACTATTTTTAACTGTCAGAAACGTCATGCTGTTGAAATCCACCCCAGTGCAAAGGCCGAAAATAGCATTTATTTACACAATTCTCACAGATAGGCGTTTCTTATTCCGAACAAAAAATATTAAAATCTTAAAGATATATAAGTGACGAAATTAAAGAAAATTAATTTTGCAAAAAAAACATTATTGACATATTGTATTTATATCTAAATAGTTTTTGACATGTTAAAAAAAATTAAAAAGTATCCGCCTCTTGATTTAATCAATTATGAAATTTCATAAATATTTTAAGACATGCCATGTCCTAAAAGATTTAAAATCTGCGCCGAAAATTACCAGTCGTTTCCGTAAGTCACGTGACTCGCATATTTAAAGACACAACTTATAAATCCTGGACATCAAGGGAAAATTGTAGTATAGTGGTTATATCATAATAGTCGTGAAAATTTCAAGTATTACATGTTTCATGACTTTCTCGTGTTTGCTGGCAGGTGAAATAAATTGAGGCCCGTTCATAGGTAAATTTTGAATTTGGTTGTTTGGTAAATATAAATTATTCATGTTTATGCAAACTATACATTTTTATGAAATAATCATTGCTCTTGTATAAACTCATTTTATCCAACTATAAAACAAAATACAGTCAAGTAAAATGGCTAGAAGAAGGATAGTTATGTTTGTCTCAAATGATCATAAAGTACTAAGGTATTTCATTCGTGCCAGAAATTTGGATGTTGTTATTGAAGTTGTAAAACTTCCTCCACCACCTAGAACACAGCATTTTCAGGGGTTTATTGATTGTCCTGAATGATTCTGTTCACCATGTATAACAAATGAGCACTTAGGACTGGTGGCCTAAAGGGAATAAAGATAGACATATCTTGAATTCAAGATAAAGATAATGCCTCTAAGTGTGTTTCTTGGCTATGTTATGCAATCGGGGAGTTTGGAGGGATCCAAGATACATAGACAGGAGAGCATTTGCGAGACTGGCACGAGGCAACCCCAGATTTCATCAGCGTGAGCTGATACCTGAGTGCGTACTTGCACAGTGCAAAACTTGGCTACCAAACCCTCTAAACCGTCCATATATGGGTCACAAATGGCGATAAAACAAGTCGGGAAAACATAATAGTTTATCCACTGTGGTATCAGCACTCGATTGCTTGTTTTTTGGGGTTTAACGCCGTTGCACACATTATATAAGTTATATCACGGCGGTCAGCTAACCGGCTCACTACTCCAGGAAAGGCTAAATCTCTAGATTTAGCTTTTAACCAACTACTAAGCGCATACTTTCGTCAGGGACTGACAACTGCGCTACATTATTAAAAATAATTGGTAGTAGGGAGAATGGCCGTAGAAATAATTTCATAACCAAGCTCCACGAGAGTATGCCCCGCTCTAAAATGAAACCTACGACCCCTCAATCAGTAGACTTGCGAGCTACCAACTTAGCTGATCGGGCGGCTGTACCCGATTGCTCGCCGTTTGTATTGACAGATTAAAATCACTTCAGTTGCATCAAAGATTTTAACTCAAACCCAAAACAGCAAATATCATTGTCAATTATGAATATTTTTCAAGTGTGTGATGAAACGATCATTATCAACACTGCATTTGAACTAGGTTCATGTAGTCATTGCAGGGCCTCAGAAAGTATGTTCATTAATCGTAACATATTGAAATACTACCGTTATATCTAGCCCGAAAAAAGCGTGCAACACAGATGTCAAAATTTGCGATAAGTTGTGTCTTTAATGAGGTAAACCAAAGTATGTGCCGCATATTTCAAGCTTTGACATTTATCATGATTACGATTTTTTACCGGAACACCGTTTAATATGCAAATTAGCAACTGTCGTAATTTTCCGATGACGTACGGGTCTTATCGGCCATTTCCGTGAAATGGCCTCTGAAAGGAAAATTGGGTTATTTCATCCGTCGTCATCTGTGTGATGGATGGTTATCGCTGCATTTTTAATTCATAGTTAGTAATTTTAATGACCAAAGATCACTATTATGCAACTTTTTTGCTTTATTTGATATCATGATGGTTCTTATTTCTCGTCACTTTTATGACTTTAATTATAGAATAGAAACCAGTTTGTAAAAGTCAACCTTTATAAACTCGGGCGCCATTTTCGGCTTTGCGCATTTAACGTGGGGAGTAAAATTTCAACAGCCGTCACGAGCTATATTTTGTTGAATAATAAAGCATAGATGACGTCACATTAAATAAAAGAGTGAAAACGCACGTGCCTATGTTAGAATTTTGTTTAAAGTGAACCGGTAACCATACTGAGAGGCTATAATTAACGCTCATTCTATCACCGATGGTGACAAACATTTTGTTAAGCTACTTAAGATTTTGAAAAAGTGGCCCAGCTTGCAATTGATAGTGAAAAAAATTGTTTAAAGTAATGTCTGTCATTTGGTTATGATTCAGACATGTTATGAGTATTTCATCAGCCATTAATTATTTGTGTAAGGCAAAATACATAATGACCATAAGATTAAAATCATTTATAAAATTCGGTGTCAATCTGAAGGGACTTAAACTGACACAAACTTGTAACTGACTTTTACAAATGTAGTTGTTTTTAAAGTGAGATATGCTCATTGTTTCACTCGGATATCGGTATCCGATGTCTCATCGAACGGAAAAAAACTTATATGTCCCTAATTGACTTCATTGTTTGCTATTTTAGTTTAAGTTATTACCTAGATACAACTGAAATGATCAAAGCCTGCCGACACAAACGGTGAGACATCGGATACCGATATCCGAGTGACGGTAATAAGCTCTTATTCGCTTTGAATAGCCATATGTGACCCATATTGATGATAAAGAGGATTTGGTACACTTAGGCACTTGGTGACAATACTTCTGTGAAAATTTTGTTGAAATCCATTGACAAATTTAGATGGAATTGTGAATAGAAAAATATTTCCCTGTGTATTACATATGTCTAATCGTTGACCAGCTACGAAGAAAAAACTGTCGTCTGCTTTATTAAATGGTGTCCGCTTAATCAATCTATATCCGTTGGTTTTTTTTAAAGTGTGGAAATACTGTCTGAATAACAAGCAGTTTGGACCCAGGCGCCGCAAAAACAATTAACTTACTCAATTTTGTCTGAGATATTTATAGATACAGTATTAGTAACGTTACCAATTACTATATGCATGGGCCTGAATCTATTTCACTTGCTAGCAAACACGAAAAAGTCATGAAACATTTAACTTTTGAAAATTTCACCTCTATTATGATGTAACCACTATCACTGTCTAGATCGTGAAACGGTGGCGATTTTCCGTGTCACGGTGTAGCCACATCAAGATGGCGGAAAAACAACCATCCAAAAGGTACGTGTCGTGTTTTGCATGATATTTTGAGAAATATTTGGGCCCAAACGCGTTATATAGTTTCATTTGATCCGTAAATGTATAAACTAAAGGGCGGGTGTACTCATCTGACATGTCACAAAGGATTTTGTGAATTAAAGCCACCAAAGTTGTCGAATGACCGTCTGTCAAATTTGAACCGAGAGAAGTGTATTACTTTTGATAAAATCGCCGTTAGTACGGCACTTACCGTGTAGTAAATACGATTGTGAGATAGTGTATATGCATGAAATTATACTTTAACATTGTAAAAGTTCTAATTTATTTTGTTATGTCAAAACATGCCTACTTTCGGTTTTGTCTAAGCAACGGTTGAGATATTAGCCCCGGTGAAGATTTTCCGTAAGAAAGGACGCGGTGCTGCCATAAAAAGTGGACACGGTGTATACATTTGCGTTTTAGTTTATACATTTACGGATCAAATGAAACTATATAACGCGTTTGGGCCCGAATATTTCTCAAGATATCATGCGAAAAAAGACACGTACCTTTTGGATGGTTGTTTTTCCGCCATCTTGATGTGGCTACGCCGTGACACGGAAAATCGCCACCGTTTCACGATCTAGACAGTGACTATACTACAGTTTTCTTTTGATGTCCAAGAGTTGTGTCTTTAACCAAGTTATATTGGGAGAAGGGGAAATGGTCGTAGAAATCATTTCATTACCAAACTAAACAAAAATATGCCCCGCCCGGGAATCGAACCCACGACCCCTCGATCAGTAGACTTGTGTGCTATCATCTGAGCTAGCCGATGTCTTTTTCTCATAATAAAAAAATAGGTATGTTACTGGGCTTGATCCAATAGAACTTTAATTGCAAGATATTAGGTAGTAATTAGAATTCTAACATAGGCACGTGCGTTTTCACTCTTTATTTAATGTGACGTCATCTATGCTTTATTATTCAACAAAATATAGCTCGTGACGGCTGTTGAAATTTTACTCCCCACGTTAAATGCGCAAAGCCGAAAATGGCGCCCGAGTTTATAAAGGTTGACTTTTACAAACTGGTTTCTATTCTATAATTAAGATTTTGATATTTTTTGTTCGGAATAAGAAACGCCTATCTGTGAGAATTGTGTAAATAAATGCTATTTTCGGCCTTTGCACTGGGGTGGATTTCAACAGCATGACGTTTCTGACAGTTAAAAATAGTTCTATAAATATATCTTTTCTACGGATGTATTTTACGATGTTAGAATCGAAATAACTTACAATTGTCTATATTTTGTTGTCTAATAAAATATAGGCACTCGTTTGATGCGCTTATTAAATCACTCGTGCTAAAGCACTCGTGATTTAATCATACGCGCATCACAACTCGTGCCTATATATTATTAGACAACAAAATATAGACAACTGTAAGTTATTTCTTAAATAAAAACTCTTAACCAGTTGATGACAGAGAAAATCATATAAGACATCTAGTCAGTAAGACAAAATTTATTGCATTGTATTGTATGTATTGGCTGATATTGTTGGATCAAAAGTTGAGTTGTATGAATCGATAGTCTTAATTGGTTCCATGTAATAGTTTTAACCCTTTGTCCGTTATTATTGAGATAATGATAAATGATCCAGACTCATCTGACAATACAAATGAGAGACGAGGTCGTGAATTTTACATGATAGAGGATCTTCATACACTAACCATGATTAAGAAATATGAATGTGCCGATTGTTTCAACAGCCACTTTCATCTATACACGTTGTACTTATGTACTTATTCAATACAAAGAGAAATACTACATGGTAAGTATGAACGCAGACAATTGCTATGTAGATAAAGTCACTATTCCACATTCCAGTATCCGTGTATGTAACCGTATCTGCAAGATTTTTTATACAGATACCTTATGTCTGGTGTCACTTGACTTAATCGTTATTTTCTTGAGTGAACATATGTTGAAGAGAAAAATGCCAGTGGTGAAGGAAAATCAACAAATTATTTTATAAAATGTTGCTCCTCTAGTTGGTGACAAAAAAAATAGATTCAATAGGAGATACAAGTAATGGGAACAGGCCTTTATAACACGCCATAAATGAAAGAGACTTTTTACCATCGCATAAGGAGGAGTTTTAATTTTTTTAGACTAACAAAAAAGTAATTCGATTTGATTTATCTCTTTTGAAGAACACATCTTCTAGAAAGCAACAATATTTATGATTAGCTTACACTTTATCTTGCTTAATGTTGTCCGTATGTCGTCCGTATGTCGTCCGAATCCGGTAAAGATTGAATCTTGTACAATGCTTAATCAAGTGATTATAAACAATGACATTTGTTTGTCTATAATTAGTTTAATAAATTACTTAGTTTATTACCTTTAAAATGACTAGGCGAAACTTTAGTTTAATTTTATAGTAACATGTCTTAATGTGAGCACGTATAAACATGCTAACATAGACTGTTTTATTCACACCCAATATTTTATGATGAACTATCATAATACTTGTAATTTAAATATAATTCTTAAATTCTATTTAACTGTCAGCGGCGCATAAATTAACCCCATGGATTTAGATATTTATTGCAGTTTATGTAAATTAGCTGTGTTAATGTATGCGCTACTGAGAGTTGGGTAAAATACAACAAATAAATTTTAATAATGATTTTTTTTGTTTTAACGTCGTATTAAACACATATTAAGATTTAGGTTATATACACGACGCCCAACCCTTCCTACTATAGGTTTCCTGGACACTTTTCTATCACCAGCACTAACTTACCCTACCACGAGACCGACAACTCAATTATAGGCTATGATCTACGGCGACCGGGCTCGAACCCGTGGTCTCTGGATTGGGAGTCAGAAATACTAACCACTACGCCACGTCCGCGGCTTTTAATATTCTAGTAAGTTTAAGCATATTTTATTGACGCAGTTGGAAGCGCGCCAGGAATTCGGAATCTAGGGGGTACGGGTTCGAATCCCATCCGGGGGGAAGTTATGCACTTCCATGAAAATTTGACCATAAAATCAATTTTCCTCCATTTATTAGATAATATGGAGATGTTTCCGGTCTTTTGGAAGGATAGAAGATTACTGGTTATAGACAAGGGTCTACGAAAGCTGGGTTAAGTGTGCAGGACACCGCAAAATGACCGAAATATTATTGACATAGCCACTAGTTCAATTTTGAATGAACATTATATACTTTTTATTATAATCAATGTTTGATACTATAGGTATTGTTAAATCAGAACATGACGTATGTGCATTATTTTATTTACCTATTTAGCGGACAAATCCATCGTTAGAGTACGAAATACACAAGGCCTTTTACATAACCTGTATGTTCTAATATTAACCATAGGCGGATCCAAGGGGGGACCGGACCCGGCGTACGCCCCCACTAAAATTGCCCAAGCAAAGGTATTATAGTGTATAAACATAAATGTAAAACATTTTCGCAATAAATAACAAGACTGGAACTACGTTAATACAATGACTAAAGTATAATAATTTAAGGACCATACCTTCTAAGAAGGCTACTTGTAACATTTCAACATGATCCAACGGCTGTAAGAATTATACATGTATGATAAACATGTACATGTATATCTAGATTTTTTTTTTGTATACCCTAGAAACGGATAGGATCTGTGAATGTGCATGAATCCCTTAGAAATGAGATTAAGGGGTCGCAGCAATCTGAACCCCAGGTCAAGGCTTTGTCTAGAACCCATAGTGGGCCCTTGAATACGGCCCCTAGACACCCAGTCTGCTTGTTAATTTACCGCCCCGTAACTTAAAATTTCCGCCCCCGCCCCCCCGTAATTGGAAATCCTGGATCCGCCTATGTTAACTTCTGCAATATAAATACAAATGTAGATTTTCGAAAATTATAGTGACATAGTTTAGAATGCATTTTCTGAAAGTCGATATTATGTATTCAATAACGGATATGACGTTCAATCACTTGCTTGATGAGAGAGAAGGTAGTTGTACTGTCAAAGACGATAACAGATAAAAATTTAGATATACCTAACAACAACACGAAAAATGGCAGAGGTATGTAAAACTTTTACTGGATATTTGTTATGTTAATCATGTGTTGATTCTAAGTATATATCTGCTTTCCATTATTGATTTTTTTACAATATATTTGTAAATTATACGAAATTTGAAGCGCCATGTTTGATGTAAACTTATTTCATGTCGAAACTTGTCCAACAATAACTAGCGGTTGAAATATATTCTTAATTCAGAACTTTAAATGATAACATTGCGAATTTTACCTAATGTTAAAGAAGTATGAGCTATTAAACTAAATGTATATGCCGTACATACAGACGGTATTTCAATAAAATAAAAATGGCTGTTCATATTATAAAATAAAGAATACCATTGATAATTGGTTCATATTCGAATGACCAACTCAACTACGCTATTATGAGTGCAATGTAATTATTAATTAAGTACAATATAATAGCATCTAAGCTGGTTGCTGTTTCGGTGTTTCATGCAAGAGTAGTCATTATGCACAAAGTACCCAGGGAATCCAAAGTTTTACATAGTTATACAAAAAGTAATTCCTAAAACAAACTGTAATTTAAAGAGCTTTTTTATACTTGTATGTGGTAATCATCAATTCAAAGTCCTCTACCAAGATTTATCCCATTATGTCCATGAGGTCAAAATTAGTCTCGCCCATGGAGTCACACGATTTCCAAACATTATATAAGAAAATGTTAAATTATTTATCTTTTCTTAAACCATGCAGCCTAGAACTTCTAAATGTGACATGTGCCACCTTACGCAGTTCAAACAGGGCTCGTCAGTAACCATTGTCCGACTGTCCGGGACAAGTGAAACCAAGGTCCGGACAAGTACTTTATAGAGCCGGTTGTCCGACGGGACAAGTAGTTTGGGATATTAAAATTATGTCTTAACCCATTCTGTATGAATGTTTTATATAAGCGTAACTATTTTGCTGCTCTCTATTACGAGTGCCGCGAATATGCGTCCCCTAAACTTCAATCGATACGCCGACAGACTTGTATTAAACCTCTGATCGCCGCGTGACCCATATATCCGTCATGTGTATATGAAAACGATCTTAACACCGATAAGCGTAACGATAAGCACAGCGGGTGAAGATAGATTGGGCAAGTTATTAAATCAAGGTCACTGCCTGGAATTTAATTCGCGCTATTTTAAAAGTTAATTTATTCTGCACAAATATTATTTTAATTTCAAAATGTTTTTATTTTTATTTAATTTGTAACACTTTTCCATTCAAGTGCAATTGTTGGTAAATCAAATTTGACACATTGTAGCGTTTCTTTTATTGAATGTTTCGTTGATAATTGTTATTATTTTTTGTATTATTAATATTTGTAACACCTATTATCTGTTACAAAACGACATTTCCGTGAAAATAACTTTGTGCTGCCAAGTTTATAAATCTGGTTAAACTTCACAACACTTTAAAATAAAACTGTTACAAACAATATTTATTATGATGAGTCATTGATGCGACAATAACATGTGAAGAATGCAAATAAATCGCGACTTGAAAAAACACCGTTAAATTTTATTTAAAAAATAACTAATTAGTAATAGGCACAAACATGTTCTAATGAAACTATGATAACGAACAATTACGGTACGATGAACTTTATGTCCGAAGATTATTTATTGTTAATTAATTTATTAATGTACGCTGTTATAATATCAATGCGAGGAGAGATTAATGGGACATGTCAACACGGAAAGTTGCTGATACGTACCCTTCCTTAAATTAATTGCGCCCACGAATCAATTTTCTATCATACTTGAGGTCCCAAACTTTATCTTGTATAGCGGTGCGTTTTTGAAGTATTCAATATGGCACATGACAAATACGTCATATGGAGCGGTGCTTCTCTGATCAAAAGAAAATCGCCGCCGCTTATCGTTGTTAGTAGTTAGACAGGAAATCAATTGGAGAGGGGTGTATTAATTATCATGTTAGATAGCAATAAGTTGAAATTTAATTAAAATTAGGTGAGTTTGTCATGGGAAATGATGTCCGTGTTAAAAGTGTGAATTAACTTTAAAAGCATTAGGTAAAATCAGACTTTTACCTCGCATTACAAATACACATGTAACTTTTTTTCTGGTGCAAATATTTTAATTCCGTTTTCAACATAAGAAAATCAATTATTGCAAGCGCATTGTGTCCGTTTCCGATTTTGGTGTTGTCGATGATTTTTTTCAGAAAAAAATCGCCAAAAAAACGTCGGATTCTTTTTTGCAATAATTTAATTTCTAATTAGCAATGACCTTGCTAGCTATTCTATTGTAAAGGAAGATACAAAACTAAAAGTAACATCATTGGATGCATAATTTAATTTTCTTTCCAAAATGTTAACTTTTGTAAAATATCTGTTTTCCATAAACGATTAAATGTACCAAAAGTTATGACTTAACACCATCAAAACAATGTATACATGTTGTATGTTAATTGTTAGTTGTTTGTTGGTTGTTTATTCTCAGTTAAATAAATAGTTATGTTATTATGAGTAAATGTTTCTTTTTTTTAAATAGAACATACACAATTGTCATTACCCTTATTTAAACTATTTCAAATCCATCCAGTATGACTGAAGGTTAGGACAAGTTGGATTTTGTTCAGGACAAGTGGTTTTTAAAAGTACTTGTCCGACAGGACAAATTAAAAAAAAAGTTAATGTCGAGCCCTGCAAACATACTTAATGTGCTTATTTTTGATATCCTAGTGTCCCGAAGGGAATACATGTTCGAATCCTACCTGGGAGGTTATATCCTTCCATGCAAATTTGACATTATGTCAATTTTCCTACATTAATATGGTATATGGCTAAGTTACTTGCCTTTAGAAGGGTAGGTGAATAGTGGCCAAAGACTAGGGCCCAGGAGAGCTATGTTATGTGTGCTGGACTAAAGTAACCAAAATTGTGTTGAATCGGCGTTTAACACAGTATGAAAAAATATAATATGAGAAATCCGTATTTTACGATATTTGTTATTACTTGTAAATTTTCGATATGGATGGCTAAAATGAATACATGCAGATGAACTATATCAGAGGTACACACATATTTTAAATCATTTACATTTTTTGCCCTTTTCTCTGTTTCAGCAACCAACGTCAAGCATGTCAGATGTAAGTCCATTGATTTATTTCATTGTAAATAAACTCTTACAGTTAGTGAGAATATTCAAATAAAATACCACACTGATAGTTGCACAGTTAGCCTACTAAATCAATACATATGAATTACACTATAATCATTCTGTCTACTATTTAAATATTCAGTATAACCTATATTATTATTAATAAATAAAAGCTTAAATGTATACATGTAGGTGAACAATATCAGATATACACATATATATATATTTAAATCATTGTCTATCATTGCACATTTTCTTTTTCAGCAACCAACGTTAAGCATGTCAGATGTAAGTCCATTGATTTATTTCTATATCAATAAAATCTTAGAGTAAGTGAGAATATCACAAAAAATAAAACTCTGATAGTTGCATAGTTAAGTTACTAATCAATACAAATGAATTACGCCACAATCATTCTGTCTACCATTTAAATATATACATTTGATGTATTGATCTTGATGATTCAACATTCTTTGGTATCATTAAACTACAAATACTTAAAAGGCTATGCAAACAAACTCTAATGTAAAAAAACCTATTTATGATACAAAATACCAGATCTATAGTAGAATATAATACAGTATAACCTGCATTAAGACAAGACAAAGACAAAGACAAAGACAAATTTTATTCAAGAAAATCAAGGCCATCGGCCCAAAATACAGCAATACAATATTCAAAATTGTGTGGTTATGTAAGCATATAATAGATCTTGATAAAATATGAAATTATTGATCTACATGTAATTCATAATAGTTATTACTTGTTAATGAAAATTAGGGCAACTGGCCACAAATACAACATTACAGTGTACAAATTTTTGTTGTTATGTTGATTTATAGTTTAAAAATGATGCAATATATAAATTATTAAACTACTTAACAATACATATATTAGAAAACTAAGACCAATTGCCCAAAATACGACATTGCACTATACAAAATTGTGTGGCAATGTTGATTTCTAGTTATAAATTGAGACAATATATATAATTATAAACAAATTATAAATACCTATTTATTAAAGAAAATTAAGGCCACCAGCCCAAAATACAATAATCTATGCAATATTATGTGGTTATATTAGTCTGTGCAGTAAAGTGAGACTATATAGAATAACTAAACTAACTATCAATACTGTTCATAAGTAGATATACATAATACATTAATTTTCTTAAAATGGTTTCTTCACTTGTTGATAATAAATCGTAAAAATCGTTTAACTCTTTCCCCCCTAAATACCAGTTAAATAAGAAATTATTTCTTATAGTATCATATTTATGACATTTAAAGAAAGCATGGAATTCACAGTCAATACTATCAGGACATAAGGAACATAATCTTTCTATTCTTGGTATATTGTGGTATCTGCCTATTTCTATTGCTAGTTTGTGATTCGAACATCTGAATTTACAAAATGCTAAACGATGAATATATGAATATATATACATTAACAGCCACCTGCTATCATCTGCTGTAAATGGCCAATGTGGCTTCCTCTCAACGAAAATCACTCTATTTTTGAGCCTGTTATAAGCAGCCACCTGCTGTTTGTGGCCAATGGTAACCCATTTCCTTACAAATTCACCAATTTACCTGTATTAAGTGGTCATGATCAGTTAAATTTTAGAATTAATAAAGTGTCACCATCATTGTATAATGGTCCAGATGTGTGAAAACCCACCCAGTTGAGTCTTTAAATAGTCTACATTTATCAACTAAGTGTCATAACAAAATAATATTTCAAATATTCAACTGACAATGTTACTTTTTTTGAAGATAATTTATCTGGACCTGGTTTAAGTGGTCACCTCCTGTAAGCAGCCAATTTAGTCACTTCCCTTCACTGGGTACTTAATGCTGGTTATACTGTATTCTATTACAGGTCGGCGGTTAACTTTATCATATTTTTTATCTCATTTATCATAGTGTGTTTTATTCATATTGAACTATAATTTATCTTTATGTAATAACTATGTGTTATTTGTCCTGTGAAGTGCCAACTTCACTGCACAATACTGCAAAACTTGTTCAATAAAACTGAAAAGAGGACCGAAATCTGTTATATGGCCAATAAAACTTATCCGCTTTGATTGATTGATAAACAGGTCCAGTATCAAAACGTGGTCCGTAAGTAATTATTTAATAAAATTGTCATAAAATAAGTGATTTATAGGCCCTTTTCTCGAGACAGTCAAATTGGCCCTTGGCTTTGGGCCAATACGAATGCTTTTGGAAAAAGCTGGGCCTATATCAAATCACTAATTTAATAGCATATATCATTACTCATAAAAACTCATAATATTTATATTTCCTTTGACTTATATATGTTGGGGCACTTTTAGAAAGCATACAAATACAAAGAGTGTAATTATGACATGCGTACCTAACTTAAACGGCTGTAGACTGTTAGATTGATTTATATTTCATCCAACGGCATCTTTTATCATTTTTTTTAACGTCGCATTCAACACATATATAGGTCATATACACGACGGCCAGCTCTTCCTACTATAGGTTTCCTGGACACTTTTTCTATCACCAGTACTAACTTACCCTACCACGAGGCCGACTACTCGTGTATAGGGTATGACCTGCCGCGACCGGGTTTTGAACCCGCGATCTCCGGATTCAAAGTTAGACATGCTAACCACTTCGCCACTGCCGTGGCATGTTTTATCATATGTTTACGTGTGGCTAGTCACCGGTTGAAATATCGCGGGCTTATCGATCGAGTTGAAACATGCATTTTTTCAATATTTTGAAATGTAACTATCGAATTTCTGATTTTCCTTATTTACTTTTATCAAATGATAACACATTGCATCGTAAAACACAAAATATATTCTACATTTAGGCTGATGTCCCGAATGATGCTAATGACAAACAAGTAGATGTCAAAGTTAAATATGTAGAAACAGATCCAGACGAATTTTGTACTAAGACATGTCCAGCAGACTTAACACTTAATATAGAGGGCAAGTCATTACTGGTTAGCAGAGCCTTATTAAGAAACCTATCTCCAGTCTTTGATGCAATGTTTTCTGGAGATTTTATAGAGAAAGATCAGCAGACCATTACACTGTCAGGAAAGAAATTCAACGATTTTGTTGAATTTATGCGATGTATGAACCCACGCATATCTAAACCTGTAACCGTGGATAACGTCTATGATGTTCTGCCTCTTGCACATGAGTACGAAGTTAAACATTTGCTGACTGCCTGTGAAACAACCTTAAAGAAATTGTCTAAAAATGCTGCAGATGAGTTGTACAGTATTCTCAAGATAGCTACAATGTATGACATGAAAGACTTAACATCAAAATGCATTAAATTAGCAGCAGACAGGCCACCTGGCGAAATCGAAGAGGCTGGAAAAACACATGAATTAGATACAAACACAATCAATACAGTAAAGCTACAAATGTGGACTAATTTGACAACAAAGCATAAAGATATCTTTGTTCATATTACCACGTCTGAAGCTTTGTACAGAGTTCTTGGTATCCAGTCTAAACAGCAAAATTTGGTGACAGCGTTTAAGAATGGTAAAGTCCTCGGTGATTTCAGAAAATTGCAAGTGAGAAGTCCTTTTAAAGAATCAGTTGACATGTGTATTAATGGCAATCTATACTCTATGGATATACAAACGTCCAAGCAATTTGTAGATGGAACGTGGGACTTTGATTGGCTCATTCATTTAACAACTAAATGTAAAGCTGGTGAAGATTCCACTGCTGAATGTGTAAGTGGCTTATGCATAAGAAATTGGATGGACCAAAAGAAAGATATTTATGAGGAGAAGACTTTCTTTATGAACGACGGTGCTTGTACATTGACTCTAGATAAAGGTCAGTTTTTGTATGAGAAAACTGCCGGTTACCTAAACGGAATAGACGGAATAGTGGATATAGAGTTATTTCTGTTTATAATAAACAAGTAACTACAAAATTGAATTGAGAGTAGAGATTTACATTTGATGCTGAATCTATTTTCCATGGTGATAAAACTCTTTGTTAGACTACTTAAGATTTTTCAAATAGTAGCCCTGCTTGCAATTGTTGGTGAAGCAATTAATGCTTGTGAGTTTTATGCTTCCGACATATTCAGATGATTTCATCAGATTTCAGTTATTTTTATATTGGAAACAAAACATTTTAACCATGAGAACAAAACTAAATAAATAACACTTGATGTTAATCTTAAGCTACTAACTATGGACAAAACCACTGACATTCTGATGTTATTGAAGGTAGATATATATCCAATACAATAAATGCATGTTTAGCATGAATATGCAGAAAAGTGGAGTTTTGTTTTTAAGTTTTGTGATTCAGGTATTACATACACAATGTTGTCTAAAAGTCTTAAAGGCAATACAAGTATGGAAACACAGAAGTCCAACATAACTGCAATTGGAATGCTTTTTGACCGTTATAAGTTTATTCGTTTAACAGCCAAATGTTTTATCGGTTCAAGGTCGCACTGCTCAATGTATTAGTGGTATATAAATAAAAAATGAATGGACCAAAAGAATGACATGTATCAGGAGGAGGTTTTTGCTTCAAACACAGATTCTTTAAAACTCGATAGAGATGTCGATTGTCTGTCTGACAACACTGTTGGTTTTATAAATGAACGAATGTTGTTGGATATAGAGTTATTTTTGTTTATAGTGAACAAGTAACTACAATTTTGAATTGAAACCTATAATCTACTCTCAGTCTATCACCTATGGCTACCAAATTATCTGTTAAGCTACCTAAGATTTAAGAGTTGTGGCTCAGCTTGCATTTGATAGTGAAACAATCTGTTTTTGTTGATATTTGTCTGTTAGTTTATGATTTAAACAGGTGAAAATATCTTATTATAATTTGGTTATTTGTATCATGCAAAAAAGACATAATATACTGACCACGGGAACATATAAAGAAAACAGTTAAATGTTAATTCGAAGGTTCATGTGCTTACAAGTGACAAACAATCATCATTTTGTTGTTATTGAAGTGAGATAGTATTATGCTCGTAGTAATAAATGTATATTTAGCATCAATGGTGTGAATAAAATAGTTTTGTTCTTTCAATTCTGTCATCAAGTTATTTATTCACAGTGGCCTCCAAAAGTTCTTGGACAAATAAACTGAGAAAAACTGATCTTACAGTCATACTATAAGTAACTTTTCTGTTATTAGACGTATTATAGCAAGTTGCATTATTATAGTAACGTATGAATCATTTGTTGATGAAGTAATAAATGCTAATCTCTCTATATATGCTAAGATCACTCTTTTCGTATCGGTAAGTGTCAATGGGTTTTCCCCTAAATTCAAAATTGATTTTGTTCAAGGACTTTTGGAGAGTACAACATATATAAAGACCATTTATATAATATACAATAGAGTCTACAATTAAAGCACATGTATTCATTAGTTGCAAGCGTACGATGTACTTAGCGATGTGGGGATTTTTACCGACGATTGGTATAATTTTACACATATAATAAATTATATATAGTAAAGAAACCAAAAAAAGAAGGTTCATACAAACTTGAACAATGTAACATTATACATGATATAGACAGTTTTGAAAAAGACAAATTATACGGATTGACAATGAGAACGTCCACGACTCATTTCATTTTATTTGAATAGCTAATGAATAGAATGTGTAACTTCTCTATTTCAAAAACTAGTTGTAACGAACCCGCACAGTATTGTTAGTCGAAAGCTCAACTGACTACAAATTCATGGGCCGGTGGATATGTATCTAAGTACCATCGTGGACTTCGGACAAGAAGTATTTTACGGCTTTTCTCCAGCTTGCCTATGTACCATGTGGGGAAATTTTAATCCAATTATATCTACGGACATTCTCCCTCCTACCAATGATTTTTAATTATGTAGGACGTTTAATTATGTTACTGACAAAAGTATGTGCTTAGTAGTTGGTTAACAGCTAAATCCAGAGATTTAGTCTTTCCAGGAGGAGTGAGTAGGTTGACTGGCCGCCGTTATATGACCTATAATTGCGTTGCTACGGCGTTTAACCCAACAAACAAACCAACAAAACTAGGCTACAATTTGGACTAGACGCATGATTGCCGTAATAGGACTGAAAATGTTGATAGGCGGTGTTTAACTGAGACAATCTATGCACATGGTGAAAACATTTAAGATATGATTGCTAAAGCAATATAGACTATTTAATGGTGAAATTACAAAAATAATGATAATTACAAGTTTATTCAACGAGGCTACACATTTAGATTAATCCAATCTTTCATAATTCTGGAAAAAACTTGGCACAAATTCAAATATTAAGCAGTTATGCACACACGTGCTTTTCTGTCGTCATTTACATGTTAATTACAATTTTTAAGAAACAACATGTATATATTTTGTTGTATATGATGATACATAGGCACGAGTTTTGTGTGCTATGATTAAATATTAAGTGTTGAAAACGAGTTATATAATATGTATACCAAAACTAGTGTTTATAACACGTATATCCAATTAACATATTAAAAGATAGGTAAAATATGATAGGCCTACAAAGTCACACATCAAGTCTGAAATATACATGCAAAAGTTATAACGCTAATAAGGTACAAAAACGTAAGTATTATCAAAAGTTTTAATACAAATAATATGGAATTTTACACGATAATAGAACAACCACTTGTCATGCGTATTCAACAAAAAAATAATATGTAACAATTGTTAAAAAGCCCAGTAGGAGGAATAAAGTTAACAAGATTTGATAATGAGTGTGAGTCTCTTTTAAATTTACGACTGCTAAATAACTGCATCTTATAGACCCAATAAGACGTCGCACAAAAACGCAATCTGATTAAAAAAACCGATCTAAAATTTTCCGCTAGCCTACTCGCTAATATAGATATGGCCGTTTTCAAACAAGGGTCACGTTCAGGTGACATTTTCTCATCATAATATTCATGACGAAATTGTTATGATTAGTAACTTGTTTAATTCGTCTATGTAAAACAATTTGAAATGAGCCGTCCGATCGCAGACTGTGAATAATACCTCTGTAAAATTAGCTCGCAAACCTTGGTCTTTAAATAGAATTAACGAATCAAAATGTTATTGATAGCGTTTTGTCTGGATGAAAGCTACGCATTAATTGATTGACATAAAGGTCATCTCGACGTAACTCTCCATTGAGATCTTAGAGATCCTGTACGACAACGCTCTACAGAATATCTCTGTACGGAGATTGTACAAAACGCTGTAAGATGTTTGTCCATTCATCGTGTAAATCAATGTTTAATTCCTGTAACGTCACATACTGTACCAGACGTTGACGTATGCGTCTGTCAAACTCGTCCCAAAGTTATTCAATTAAATTTTGTCTACTGAAAAACGACGGCTAGTCTAAAATGTCAATGTTATTAGCAATGAGAAATTCACTTATTGCCCGGACGGCATGTGGTCTGGCGTATCTGATTTGATAATTAGGCCAGGACGTTCGCTGACGTATGGAAGAATGACGTTACTGAGAACTTCATCATGGTAGCATTAGGCGTATAATAATCACTAAAAGAACCAACTTGTCAAAATGATCAATATCACACCACAATTACCTATATGAATACATGTGCTCCATAACCTGATAATTGTTGATGGTGTTTTCAGTCCAACTGCTTGCCCCGGTATTCAATGCTCAATCTTTGAATATTTACTGACTTGTTTCAAAAACGACGAGTGCTAAAATGTCATTCGGACTCTAGATTCTCCAGCAAACTTTAATTGTTTGCGTAGACGCTAACGTGCAGTATAGGGCTTATGAAACTTAGTACTCAAAGTACTGACAGTACTGATTTGACGGTAGCACTGAAATTGTGCATTCAAGAGTTGTAACCCGATTAAATGTTTGGAAGTCTAAAAAACTAAAGCTTGTGACGACGTTTAAAAATGGTAAAGTCTTCGCTGATTTTAGAAATTTGCAAATTCTATCGTAATAAAGAAGACAAACGTAAATGCAAATGATTCATCTACACGAGAATGTAAACACATTTGTTTAACAACTAAATATAAGTACATGTTGTATGTTCAAATATCATCTATTGAATGTATAAGTGGTATATACATAAGAAATTGGATAGACCAAAACAAGGACATATTTTAGGAGAAGTATTTCACTTCAAAGACGGATTCTTTAACACTTGATAGGGATGTTTACTTTCTGTCAGACAAAACTGACGGTTATATAAATGAAGAAATGTGGTTTGATATAGAGTTAATTTTGTTTATAGTGAACCAGTAACTACAATATTGAGAGCATATAATTAACGCTCATTCTATCACCGATGGTGACCAAACATTTTGTTAAGTTACCTAAGATCTTGAAATAGTGGCTCAGCTTGCAATTGATAGTGAAACAATTTGTTTTAATTTGAAGTTTGTCATTTGGTTATGATTCAGACATGTTATAAGTATTTTAAAAGTAATTAATCATTTGTATAATTTGTATAAGGCAAAATACATAATGACCATAAGATAAAAATCATTTATAAAATTTGGTGTCAATCTGCTGGGACTTAAACTGACACAAAATTGTAACTAACATTTATTTGTTTTTGAAGTGAGATATGTTCATTGTTATAAATGTAAATATCGCGTGATATAAATTGAAGTAAATTTTTGTATGAAATATGCTATCGACTTTTTATCTTCACAGTGGTCTATAATTGATCTTGAACAAATTACATTTTGAAAATAAACTGATCATACAAACAAATAGTAACTTTACTGTAAAATCTTACTAGATGTATTATTATAAAGTTTGATTAATTTGTTGTTAAACCAATAAATGTTAGTTTTTAAAATTTGCTTATATCACTTTTCTTGCATGGGTAAATGTGAAGAGGTTTCCCCTAAATTCAGAATCGATTTTGTTCAAGGACGTTTGGAGGTAATAGGAGGTGTATACACTATTTACATAATTTATATTAGAGTCTACAATTAAAGTATATATTCAGCAATTATAAGCATATATTTGTATAATAACACACAAAATCATCGATGTATTGTTTATCACTGACAATTGGGATGATATAAATAATATAATTTTGCACACATAAGATTATTAGATCAATAATGAAACATAAAACGAAATAGCAGAAACACATGATTGTGACAAAGAATATAATAAGAACAGAGTTCATGAATTGACAATGAGAACATCCACATCTATTTTCAACCTGCTGTAGTGGCTAATGGTCACTTGTCAGAATGTATAATTCCTCAATTTCAGAAACGTCTATAAACCACACAATATATAGGTCATATCACGGCGGTCAGTCAACCTACTCACCGCTCCTGGAAATGCTAAATCTCTGAATACTCCCGTTAGCGATTAAACCAAGATACAATGAGAGGAGGGAAAATGGTCGTAGAATTCATTTCATGACCAAAGTAAACGAAAATATGCCCCGTCCGGGAATCGAACCCACGACCCCTCGATCAGTAGACTAGTGTGCTATCATCTGAGCTCGACGAGGGCTTTTTCTCACAATAAGAAAATAGGTATGTTACTGGGCTTGATGCAATAGATCTTTGATTGTAAGAGATTAGGTAGTAATTAGAAATAAAAACTCTTAACCACTCGATGACAAAATAAAGCATCAAAGAAATCTCAAGACAGAAAACTAAGGTAAACCAAAATCCAGGAAGACACAAAGTGCGAATTGTGAAATTGTGGGATCCATAGTTGACTATGGCATTAATAGTCTTGATTGGTTTCATAAAATGGTTTAAACTCTTCGGTCGTAGGTATGTAAAACTGAAAGTGAAATAATTTCGTTTGTCCAATTGTACAAGTATGATAAATACTCACCTGACGGTACATACAGGAGATAATGTCGTGTGTTCTACTTGATACAACAACTTCACACACTAACCATGATCAGGATCTATGAATTTGTGTAATGTTGTGACATGATCATTAATCTATATATTTATTTAAAGATAAGAAGAAACATTGCATGGTAAGAAAGAATTTGGTGGTATATATACAGACAATCACAATGTAGATGAAGGAAAGTATCTAGAACCTAGACACCTTGTCATCACTTACATGTATATCATTTCTGTGGTCTGATAATAATAAGTCCCCTACCGGTGTTTACACCGGAGGGAACAATAGGTTACGTTATTAGTTACCGTAACTAGTTAACCTCTTAAATCAGAAATATATCACCATACTAATGTATTTTATATTATGATATCTTTATTGTTGTAAGTTGTTATGTTATATAGGCCTATATAGGTCGTATTCTAGGTCATGCTTGTTTTTGTACTTTAAAGAATGGACTTGTCTACCAAATAGGTAATAAGACTAATGCATGTACGGCATTTTACTGATTTACACATACAACTTTGAAATTCAACATTTATTTTAATAGTGTGCGAGTGCACATTGTAAATTTTATATGATGATATGATTGTAAAATAATGTCGAATAACTAATTAAACTATGAAACTAGAAAATGCACCCCTAAATATTGGCGTGTAATGAAACTGGCCATGTTTATATACGCAATGTTTACGTAGACGACCTGTAGTTATGACTTTATCTTCATGTACAGTGGCTTAAAAACTAAAACTGCAACTTTATGCAGACGACATTATTAATAATTGTATACGTACTAGCTTAAATACACAAACTTGTATGTTCTATTTTTGTCGTCAGCAATGTATACGGTATTTTCGGAAAATATAATGACACAGTTTAGAATTTATTTTCGGAAAGTCGATACCTATAACGGATATGACGTGACAACAACAGCTTCATGAGAAAGGAGTTTTAATAAAGATTGAATTATTGAATATTCCTTACTGCAGTACGTAAGATGGCGATGGTATGTACAATTTTTACTCGATATTTTATGTTAATCATGTGTTGATTCTAAACCTCTTTTTTAAGAGGATATTCAGGGTATTCAACATTCTGTACACAAACGGTCTAACTGACCTTTGTACGGAGATGCTGAGCATCATGGGTAATACTGTTTATTTACATGAAAACACGTGGCAATGTTTACATTCTAATATTGTCCCCGTTCAACTGTATTGAACAAATAAAGTATGTTTTTGTGTCTACTCAAATGAAATTTAACTATCCAACCAGCTATGCACATTAAATTAAACTTTTTAACCGGTATTTAAACCTCCATCCTAACGTGTTTACATCTGTCATTCTTTACACAGTAATTTGAAATCGAAAGTACATGTAGAATACACAGTTTAACTAAGCATCTGTACCGTATGAGGTTTAAAGGTACTTTGTATCTATGGATTGATATTACTGCAGTTATATCTTTATCATGATTTTAGAATAAATTATATTAAAATATATTTTTGGAAAATACCAAACATTTTAAAATTTATTGATTTGTTACAATAAAAAAATACAACAGTTGTAAAAAATATGTCAACTTATATTTATAAAAGTATGAATAAACGTGAAAATTTATATTATTTTAGAAGTTAAGATCGATTTTAACGATACTTACCAATAGATGTTCAAGTATTTTTTTTTTACATTCATAAGCCTTTGTATACATGCATATATTGTTCTTATTTCTCTATGTATACACTTCTCTCCCCTTTGTATTTAGCATAGTACTACTAATACAATAGCTTCTATTTGCACCTAAATCTATCTATTTTTATAGCAATCTGACAAATGTTAAACACTTTAGTATATATACAGTCTGACCTGTATAAGCTACCCTCGGCATTCAAACATATTATTAAGTTACACAACACAGTCTTGATGTTATTCCGTGGTGTTATCATATTAGTTACTCTGTCTTTATGACATAACCGATGGTCATGATATGCAGGTCAGGCTGTACATCACATTGTAAACAACATTCTATTTTAAACACTGGAAATAATTGTGTGTATATTTATATGTTATTACATGTTTGTATTGCCTATGGACAAATGTCTTTTTTGCAATGAAATTATGTCTATGTCTATGTCTATGTTATAAGTAATCATTTAGTTTACAATTTAATAATGATTGTATCAAAAAACGAAAATATCCAACGATTTTGTCTTCATGCGCCGCACTATATTCTGTTGCGTATCAAATCGATAAATTCTGCGAATGGTTGTGCGTCTTAGTATAGAGGTGATATTATCACCTGCTTTTATAGAATGGGGTATTCATTAAAATGTACGAGAGCTCTAATCTACTGTGTGCTTAAGGTATGAAACAACCAGAAACAACACTAAAATCTTTTGCACAATATATATTTTAAATGATTGCAACGTGTTTCCCACTTGGTGCGTCAGTTGACTTACCTTACTCAAAAGAAACATATAAATTGAAGTAAGTGAAAGCAGGAATATTTTAATTACAGAATAGTATTTTACTATGAACATGTAAACGGAATTCAAACAAGAGGAGAAATATAGCAAACACGTAAACTTAGTCGCATTTTGGGTTAGGAAGGGGGCGTAAAATTCAACAACCGCTTAGATTTATACACATTATTGTTTTTATAATTAAACGTTTTAATTATTGACTAAAGGTTGTAATTTATACATATATTATGTAAGTATGATAGTGAATTGAGCAGCATCATCATTCGTGGGTTTCTTCTTGCAAACATGTTAATCAAGTCTTGAATCTCAATTTATACTAGATCTACGTCCTTGTGGATAAACATCAGCACATTAAATATTTCTTCTCCCATTGAATTCCTTATCCTGTTTTAAATGAACCTTAATGTCGAGTTCGCTCTTTCTACTGACCTCGAAGTGATTGAAGTGAACAACAGAATATGCAAGATGGTATATATGAATGGATACATAGACTGGTACACTTGAAGTGCACTTCTTACGCACTTGAAGCAGTGAACATATAATATATGTACTTGATAAGAAAACTCTGTATTATATAAAGTTGAAACATTGTCGTAGTTGTTAGTTTTGTGTATAGTTATGTTACATTAACCTGTCACAACTTAAATAGTTACACGGTCACTGAATTTTTATTTTTAAGTTATTTCGAACTTATTTTTGCAACTATATTCAAAATCGCTACATATATAATTTACTATTCTTTAGACCAAATACGGATTTATGATTTTCCTTGAATTGGTCTAAATGATAAGAAGAATAGATATGACTCTCAAAATATAATATAATTCAGATTTCACACTGAACATAGCTGTTATCTATCTAGTGCAGTGTAATATCCTGGTTAAACCCAAAGTGCAATCTATGTTTGATGAAATTCACTTTCTGTACACTGCTTGGGTGTTAAAAGCCGGGATTTGGATACTCGTGCCCGAGGGGGTGCGGGTTCGAATCCCACCCGGGGAGGTTATACCCTTCCATGAAAATTTGACAATAATGTCGATTTTCCTCCATTGATTAGATAATATGGAGAAGTTTCCGGCCTTGTGGAAGGGTAGGTGAGTACTGGTTATAGACAATGGTCCAGGAAAGCTAGGTTAGGTGCGCTGGACGCCGTGAAATGACCTAAATTGTGTTGATACGGCGTTAAATCCAATAAATAAATAAATAAAATTGGGTGTTAAAATGAGGACTTATACTACTGTAATTTCTGATTGGAGAGACTCTAAATCCTCTTACTAACACGACTTAGCAATGCATCGACCAATGGTAGGTGTGCAGCCCTGTGGAAATACTGTTTTCACGGGGCCCCAACTCTGTCACAACGTGAGTGGATTCTGTTGAGCTTATGTCACGGATACCTGTCGATAGTGTAACGGTATTTTACTAGCAATAAGATACATACTGTCTGAAAGATGTTATTATTGTAAAAAATAGAAACATTTTAAAGGTGAGGATATGTTTTTTGTTTCTTGTTGTTGATTCTGCTTGTAAAATGCTGTTGAACAATACATAATTTCACAATCATTATAGTGTAATTTATATGCAGTTTATTTCCTGTGCCGTTTTGATATTCAAAACCAGTTTAATGACGGTTATTTGATACTCAGACTGTTTCTCGGATTATGTTTAAAGATATTATACGTTTTGGCCAATTCTGTAAGCGAATAATAGCAGTTTATGAATTTCGTTTGCAATAATCGACATGTCACGGAATTTATGACGAGGTTGTGTCTTATGTCACAGTTTGCCGTCTATAGGTTCTCAGGTTTGTCCAAGTGTAGTGCTTGATGATCCACCCAATGTGTTGAATACAAAGTGAACAAACAATTACAAAACAAAATCATATTTTTATATAATCGATGATGTGTCAAATTTCATTATATCTCTTTATGTATTTTTCAGGAAACATGTATTTGACCTCATACGGCGTCGACATAAACCATGACGAAGGTCAGTTAGGGTATCAGGCTTAGATCAGAGAACATCATCGAGTTGAAACATCGAAAATATTGCCTCATGTCCGTTGTGATGATTGACTGATATTTGAATTTGATATTTGAATGTTTACCATTCATTATACATTGTATATAATTTGCACAAGTTGTTGATTGTCATGTTTCAATTTTAACTTAATATGGCTTATTACCAAATACTGTATACTGGTTATTTCTGGAATTTGTATGGAATTGGTTCATGTTTAATGCAATTCATGTTATGGAGTTAGATACAAATATTCCTTGTTGAAGAATCTACTGCCATCGTCATGGTTGGGTCATTCTATGCAGATAATTTGAGTGAAATGTTCAAATACGTGTTGCATTTACGATGACTGCCATTTACTAACATTTCAAATAATAATTGTATACATTTTTTAATGTTAAAAAAGGGGAAAGACAACAATGTGATCCAAGCTAATAAATAGGATACTCATTATAATCGATTCTCATTCAATAGCCCCTTGCCCGTTTGTTTTGTTCACCATTACTTATACTTGTGTGTATACAAACGCATTATAGAATAAAAATAATTTTTAAAATCATGTTATATTTCTGAATCATTGTTTGATCAGAGCAAATTATCAGGTTGTCTAGGGACTGTCTAGATAGGTGAAATAACAATAAGTCCATTGATCAAACTTAATTTACTGCATTTATTGTATGCCTAAGTACACCGTTAGGTGGGCAGCTCATTTAACATCTTCCATGGGATTTCCCACGGACCGCTTATAAAAACACAAACAGTTCCATACTTTATACATGATAAGGAGGTGTTGGTCGGAGCTTGGCACGAATCCACAACGTTGTACTAGTGTGAGAATTCAAAGCTTGATGACACATTGGACAATTCGTGTTTAACAGTTGTTGTAATCACACACAAACCAATGTAGTGTTTACTTCTAGTAAAACATAAACATTAGGCAAAAATGTACAAGTGTACATGTATCCTTTACATGATTAATAAAGCAAAACTAACTATTCATTTACAAAAAGATGTTTAATAATAAATGATGATAAAGAAAAAGATGTTGACAATCCCCATATAATATATCTATATTAGTTATTTATTAACATACGGATGCTTGCAAAACCATTATAAAAATAATATAAAAACTTTGTTGCACATTCAAACTGAAGGTTTCTTTGAACAGCTGTATGATACTTATTTAAATTATATCTTTTCTATGAGTCCATTTCAACAAACATCAGTCCCTCCGCATAGTAGTTATTGTTGTCATTGAAAACCAAATTGGAAAAACCGATCATATTGTATGAACTGAAGCAACATCAAGAAGACTTCCGTTTTAGTTGTAAACACTTCGGGACTATATCTTTATCTTGCTCGGAAAGTCTAAAAAAAAGAAAAATATCATCAGTAATACTGTGACATTGCCGCAAGTATTGTCATAAAAACTATGACATGATGAAAAAAACCGTGGCATCTAAGTTTTACAACGGTAAAAGTTATAAATCATCCCTAATCCATTATAACTTATCATACGATATTGCACTTTGGGTTTAACCAGGATATTACACTGCACTGGATAGATAACAGCTATGCACAGTGTGAAATCAGAATTATCCAAGATTTGGAGTGGATGATGGGAAGTTACTTCGTTTGGTCTGCCGCCCACATCTTTTATGTTGTTCAACGGTAGTAATCGTATAATTTTCAAACAGCCGTTAATTCATGTTAAAACCTTACAAAAATGAGAAGGTTTGTATGTGAATTGTACTTTATGTCATTGTATTACTGTACTCCCAGTCTCGTAACTTATTGCGAAAATATATTGATTAATATATTTTTTCCTATAAATATCATATTCCATAATAGGAAAAACCTTTGCTTGGTCAATTTTAGAGGGGATGCGTACTCCGGGTCGCCCCCTGGATCTACCTATGATATCTAGCGGTTGAAACAAGTTCTTAATTTAGAAAGGATAACATTACGATTTTCGCTAAATGTTAAAGGAGTAAAGGTTTGATAACGTATGGAGTGTATGAATATGAACAGACAATAGATTAACAAAATAAAAATGTCTGTTTCTAATATGAAATAGTAGAAATACCAGTAGTAGGTAATGGATATAAATTCGCCATCGATAATACATTTATAATTGATTAACAAAACCAACTAACTTATGTCGTGCAGCGCAATGTACTTAATAATAAATTCATGATAATATAATACAAGCTGGTGGCTGAGGCGCGTTCAACAATGCGAGTGATCCAGCGAGCGCCTGCTTCGCGAATTGTTAGGCTATTGAACGTCTGCAAGCGTCCACTGTGGAATCCAATATGGCGTCAAATAGCACATTGTTGAATATAGCAGGTGGGGAAACAGTTAGTTCTGCTGATACAACAAATCTTTTATACATTTCTTTATATGTGAATCATAATTATACTATTTACAGTATCAAAATCTTCAATTCTATGCATTGCGAGTATATTGTGTATGGAACTTTGCTTTTTAACTTTTTAGGCATAATTTTTTGAGATACAAAACTAGTTTTCTTCCAGTCGCCATCTTTGATATGTAAGCGAAACACCTCTGAATCGCGAGCGCTGGTGAGCACTCGAGCGCGCGCCAGCGTTGAGAAAGAGAGTACTCGGTGTCGCACCGAGCGCTCACATTGATGAACGCACCTCTGGGTAGTTGGGGTCATAAACTCACCTATGCACAAAATGCCACAAGGGTCACACGTTTTTACTCATAGTTATATGAGAACATGTGAAGTAATCGTGTCTGCTATAACGAAATAGCCTAGAGTTTTATATTTAGCTCGTTACATCACCCTACGGTTCAATGTATGCCCCTGGGTTTAAAAGTCACAAAGTTACACTAAGTTATATAAAGAAAGATAAAATCTTTCCTAAAACTACATGTATAAGGCAAAAAGCTTTCATATTTGGCTTGAAGCATAACCTGAAAGTCCCTTTCAAAGATAGTTCATAATAATTCTGCACAGGGGGTCGAATTGGTCCCACCCAAGAAGTCCCATTTTTTACATAAGGGTATATAAAGAAATAGACAAACTTTTTTTCTCAAAACTGTTAGGCCTAGATTTTTAATGCTTTGAATGCGGTATTAATTCAAGGTTCTTTACAAAGATTGTTCAAGTTATGTCACACTTCAAACAATATTTTTACATTGTTCAAATGAACACTTAGTCAAACGGTTTGACATGTTTATTGTGCCACTAATGTATGCTATATCTAATGCCTAAAATTTTCATGTCTGTAGTAAATAAATATCTTCGTATAATAGCTTTACCATACATATAGTGGGTGGCAGAATAAATCTATTAACTTGTCAACTGACTGTGTTGTTTGTTCGAACATTTGGTATTATTAAGGCTCGGTAATTAGTGTATAAGCATCGACTATGTTACTCTAATGCATTAATTGTTTCAATCTCCGATACAATAATTTCCTTGCCTGTTCTAATTCTTATAACCAAGACCTTTAAATACTTGTCATTTTTGCATGTTCGGTTTGCTCAAGCTGAAATTAAGTTTATGTTTCTATGTTGACAAACGTACAGTTCTGTATAAATAGAACAGCTTGATTATTAAAATATGTTTTCATCGTTTATAGATATTGATAGCTATTATATGCAGGTTTACTGTATCAGATAAACATACAGATAAAATATATTTTAACCATTGTCAATAAGTGCACTTTTCTCTGTTTCAGGAACCAACGTCAAGCATGTCAGATGTAAGTATGATTAATTACTTTGTTAATAAAACCTTAGATTGTAATACCATAATACAATAATACATCGATATTTACAAATTCTACTAGTGTAGTTACTTTGGGAAACAAACACTTTTGATTCACAATCATTTTCTTTACATATATACACTAAATGTATCGATGTGGATGATTTATGCATTTTGTATTATTCATTTGTACCATTAAGTTACAAAATACTTCAAAAGTCTCTGCAAACCAATTTTAATGTTAATAACATCTATTGTGTATTATATTATCTATTACATATAATAACATTTACCCACGGATCTATAGTAACTATTCTACTATAGGTCGGCGATTTACTTTCATATTAATATCATTCTTGAATTAACATAATGTCTTTATTCATATTGAATCAAATGATGTTTTTAATCAAAGATCATATAAAGGTTCTGAAGATACAATTGAATACTTCGATCTGTAATTAAGTATAATATATAAATCGTTCTCTTGAAAATTGAATAAACATTGCTCAAACAAGTCAACCAAAATATATTGAGGCAACTAAAGAAAGCGTTCAGATAACTGATACCTGTGTTATTATGACATGGGTACTTTACCAAAACGACTGTAGGATTGGTTTATATTTTACCGAATGAGCTCATTTATCATATTGTTTAAGGGTCTCTAGTCAAGGGTTAAATATCGCACGGGTTGAAAGATAATTTTTTCAGTATTTTGAAACCTAACTTTCGACTTCTTATTTTCATTATGCATTTTGATAAATGATACGACATGTCATTGTAAAGCACGAAACAAAATTATAATATTGTTTTTTCTTGGGGGGGGGGGGGGGTTTAGGCTGATGTCCAGAATGATGCAAATGACATACAAGATGTGAAAGCCAAATACGTGGAAACAGATCCAGACGAATTTTGTACTAAGACATGCCCAGCAGACTTAACACTTATCATAGAGGGCAAGTCGTTACTGGTTAGCAGATTCTTTTTAGTAAATTTATCTCCTGTCTTTGATACTTTGCTATCTGGAGATTTTAAAGAGAAAGATCAGCAGACCATTACACTGTCAGGGAAGAAATTCAACAATTTTGTTGAATTTATGCGATGTATGAACCCACGCATATCTAAACCGGTAACTGTGGATAACGTCTATGATGTTCTGCCTCTTGCACATGAATATGAAGTAAAGCATGTGTTGAAATTCTGTGAGATAACTTTGTCTGAAAATGCCGCAGATAGGTTGTACCATGTTCTCAAGATAGCTACAATGTATAAACTAAAAGAATTAACATCAAAATGTGTTAAATTAGCAGCAGACAGACCACATGGCGAAATCGAAGAGGTTGGAAGAACACATGAATTAGATACAAATACAATCAATGCAGTAAAGCTACAAATGTGGACTAATTTGACAACAAAACACAAAGATATCTTTGTTCATATCACCACGTCCGAAGCTATGTACAGAGTTCTTGGTATTCAGTCTAAACAGCTAAAGTTGGTTACAGCATTTAAGAATGGTAAGGTCTTTGGAGATTTTAGGAAATTGCAAGTGAGTACTGCCTTTAATGAATCAATTGATATGTGTATTGATGGCAATGTATACTCTATGGCAATACAGAAGACAAACATAAGTGCAAATGGAGTACTAGCATCTTATACTAAATACATTAATGTAACAACTCAGCATAAGTCTGTTCAAGATCCCCCTATTGAATGTATAAGTGGTATATACATAAAAAATTGGATGGACCAAACTAACGATATATATAAGGAAATGGTTTTTGCCTCAAATGAAAATTCTTTTACTATTGATACAGATAATTATTATCTGTTAGACCATACTGCCGGTTATATGAGAGAAGGAATGTTTGATATAGAGTTGTTTTTGTTTATAGTGAATAAGTAACTAGAATATTGTATTAAGAGTCAACAAGTAGGTTCAATCTATTAACAGTGGTGACCAAACATTTTGTTTGACCTTTTGAATTTAAAGTATTGGTCCTGCTCGCACCTAAAAAAGAAACAATTTGTTAAATATTGATGTATGTCACGTGGTTTATGATTCAAATATCAGGTTATAGTTACATTATTTATAATACGCAAAAAATACAAAAGCTGACTACGAGAAAAAAGTTCAAAATGAAGTTTAGTGTTAATTCTAAGGTATATGTACTTACAAGTGACAAAACAATGGTCATTTTGATGTTATTAAAGTGAAATATGTTCATTGTAATAAATGTATATTGAGAATGATGTGAATAATAGTTGAGTTTAGTTCTTTCAATTTTTGTACGTTATTATTCACACAATTGGTCTCCAGAAGCTAATGGACTAATGAACATATACAATTTTGAGAAAAAAAATCATACAAACTATAATAACTTTACTGTAATTAAAGATTACTAGATGTGTTGTAGCAACGTTTGAATCATTTGTTGATTAGATAATAAAATTTTATGCTAGATTAAATTTGCTAAGATTACTCTCTTTGTATGGGTAAATGTTAATAGATTTCTCCTGAATTCAACATTGAAGTTGCACGAGGACTTTTGGAGGGTACGGTAGATGTATACATCATTTGTATAATATAAAGTTGAGTCTACTAATAGTATATAAAATATAAATATTCATCAATTATAAGCATATATTTGTATAATAACACACAAAATCACCGATGTATTGCCTATCACTGACAATTGGGATGATATAAATAATGTAATTTTGCACACATTATATATTATTAAATCGATAATGAAACATAAAAAGGAATGGCAGAAACACCTGATTGTGACAAAGATTATAACAAAAACAAAGTTCATAGATTGACAATGAGAACATCAACATCTATTTTCAACCTATTGTTGTGGCTAATGGTCACTTGTCAGTATGTATAATTCTTCTACTTCAGAAACCTCTATAAACCAAACAATATACAGGTCATTTCACGGCGGTCAGTAAGCCTACTCACCGCTCCTGGAAAGGTTAAATCTCTTGATTTAGCTGTTAATCAGTTACTAGACACATACTTCAGGTTAGTGATTTAACCAAGTTATAGTGGGAGGAGGGGAAATGGTCATAAAAATCATTTCATAACCAAACTAAACAAAAATATGCGCCGCCCGGGAATCTAACCCACGACTTCTCGATCAGTAGACTTGAGTGCTATCATCTGAGCTAGCCGAGGGCCTTTTCTCACAATAAAAAATAGGTATGTTATTGGGCTTGATCCAATAGATCTTTGATTTAAAGATAAGGTAGTAATTAGAAATAAATAAATATGGAACTCTTAACCACTTGATAACAGAAAATCATATAGGACATCTAGTCAGGAAGACAAAATGTATGTATTGGCTGATATTGTTGGATCAAAAGTTGAGTTGTAATAATCGATAGTCTTGATCGGTTTCATATCATACTTTAAACCTTTCAGTGGTATATTTGTCTGTTATTATTGAGATAACGGAAAATGGTCCAGACTCATCTGACAGTACAAACGAGAGATGATGTCGTGAATTCTACATGATACAGGAACTTCAAACACTTAACATGATTAATATCTTTGAATGTGCCTAATGTTTCGACAAAAACCTTCATATATCTACGTCTTATTTAAAGACATGACAAGTATAAACACTGCAATGTGGATTTGGTCGCTTTTCAAAGTTTCAGTATCCGTAAGAGTTTAATACGGACACCCTATTTCTGATGTCCGTATACGTAAATCGTATTTTTGTTATGTGAACGTATGTTGAAGAGAAACATGTTAGTTGTGGAGGAATATCAACATTTTTTATGAATTGACGCTGCTCTGGTTCGTGCCAATATTCTTGAACCAAATGAAAACACAGGTGGTAAAATCGGGCCATTATAACACGTTGCAAATAATACGGGATCTTCCACTATCGTTTTAAACAACTGTAATTTCTAGACGAGGAGTTTTTAGTTATCTTTGGACTAAACAAAAGAGTAATTCGATATGATTGAAGAACACTTTTTTAGAAAGCAACAATAATTATGATTAGCTTACACTTTATCTTGCTTAATGTCGTCCGTATGTCGTCCGAATCCGGTAAAGCTTGAATCTTGTTCAATGCTTAATCTATTGATTATAAACAATCTTAATAACATTTGTTTGTCTATTGTTATTTTAATAAGTTACGTTTTTCTGTACCACCGAGATGACTTGTCGAATCTTTAGTAAGTGACAGTGCACACTTTTAACAACGCCATTTCTAACAATTAGTTGATTGTGATTAAAATTGGTAATCAAGCTATGTTCTAGTTTTGCAGACAAAATTAAGACCAATGGCGAATCTGATAATTAAAACAACAAAAGCGATCGACAAAATCCCAAAACATCCAATATATTAAGCAAATTAAACAGTCTACCACCCGCTTCAACTGTATACGTACTCGTGTAAATTTAAAGTAACAGTTCGTTAATGTGAGGACATATAAACATGCTAACATAGACTGTTTAATTCACACCCAATATTTTACGATGAACTATTATAATACTTGTAATTTAAATATTATTCTTAAATTCTATTTCACTGTCAGCGACGCATAAATTAACCCCATGGATTAAGATACTTATTGCAGTTCTTCAGTAGTCGCTTTCGATAAAAGTATTACCCGTATCTGTGAATATAACCGGAGTCTAATGTATGCGCTACTGAAAGTTGGTATAATATAACAAATAAAATTCAAAAACGATTCTTTTATTTTGGTTTTAACGTCGTATTCAACACATATTTAGATCTAGGTTATTAACACGACGTCCAACCCTTCCTACTATAGGTTTCCTGGACACTTTTCTATCACCAGTACTAACTTACCCTACCACGAGGCCGACAACTCATGTATAGTGTATGACCTACAGCGACCGGACTCGAACACGTGATCTCTGGATTCGAACTCAGACATACAAACCAATAGCCACGGCCGCGGCTTTTCATATTCTAGTAAATTTAAGCATATTTTATTGACGCAGTTGGAAGCACCGGGAATTTGGAATCTCGTGTTTCTTTGGGGTACGGGCTCGAATCCCAACCATACTGTTAATTTTCTACCATTGATTAGATAATATGATGAAGTTTCCGGCCTTGTGGAAGGGTAGGTGTGTACTGGTTATAGACAAGGGTTCACAAAAGCTGGGTTAGGTGCGCAGGACGCCGCAAAATGACTTAAATATTATTGATATAGCAAACAGTACAATGTAGAATGAACATTATATACTTTTTATTATGATCAATGTTAAATACTACGGGGTATGGTTAAATTAGAACATGGTGTATATTCATTATTTATTTACCTATTTAGCGGACAAATCCATCGTTAAAGTACGAAACACAAAAGGCCTATTATAATACAACCTGTATGTTCTGACTTTGTCTTCTGCAATATAAATAGTATTTTCGGAAATTATAGTGACCTTGTTTAGAATGTATTTTCTGAAAATCAATAGTATTTATTGAATAACGGATATGACGTTAAATCACCTGTTTATGAGAGAGGAGGTAGCTGCACTGTCAAAGACGATAACATATTAAATGTTTTAGTATTCCTTACAACAACACGAAAAATGGCAGAGGTAAGTAGAATTTTTACTCGATATTTTGTTATGTTAATCATGAGTTGATTCTAAATATATAACTCTGCTTTTCATTGTATTGAATTTAAACAATACATTTGTGAATTATATATGATATTTTAAGCGCCATATTTAATGTAAACTTATTACACGTCGAAACTTGTCCAACAATAACTATCGGTTGAAATGTATTCTTAATTCAGAACATTAAATGATAATATTGCAAATTTTACCAAATGAAAAGAAGTATGAGCTATAAAACTAAAGGTACATGCCGTACATACAGACGGTATTTCAATAAAATAAAAATGGCTGTTCATATTATAAAATATAGAATATTTGATAATTGGTTCATATTCGAATGACCAACTCAACTACGCTATTATGAGTGCAATGTAATTATTAATTAAGTACAATATAATAGCATCTAAGCTGGTTGCTGTTTCGGTGTTTCATGCAAGAGTAGTCATTATGCACAAAGTACCCAGGGGATCCAAAATTTTACATAGTTATACAAAAAGTAATTCCTAAAACAAACTGTAATTTAAAGAGCTTTTTATACATGCATGTGGTATTCATCAATTCAAAGTCCTCTACCAAGATTTATCCCATTATGTCCATGAGGTCAAAATTAGTGTCGCCCATGGAGTCACACGATTTCAAAACGTTATATAAGAAAATGTTAAATTATTTATCTTTTCTTAAACCATGCAGCCTAGAACTTCTAAATGTGACATGTGCCACCTTACGCAGTTCAAACATACTTAATGTGCTTATTTTTGATATCCTAGTGTCCCGAAGGGAATACATGTTCGAATCCTACCTGGGAGGTTATATCCTTCCATGCAAATTTGACATTATGTCAATTTTCCTACATTAATATGGTATATGGCTAAGTTACTTGCCTTTAGAAGGGTAGGTGAATAGTGGCCAAAGACTAGGGCCCAGGAGAGCTATGTTATGTGTGCTGGACTAAAGTAACCAAAATTGTGTTGAATCGGCGTTTAACACAGTATGAAAAAATATAATATGAGAAATCCGTATTTTACGATATTTGTTATTACTTGTAAATTTTCGATATGGATGGCTAAAATGAATACATGCAGATGAACTATATCAGAGGTACACACATATTTTGAAATCATTTACAACTTTTGCCCTTTTCTCTGTTTCAGCAACCAACGTCAAGCATGTCAGATGTAAGTCCGTTGAGATATTTCGTTGTAAATAAACTCTTACAGTTAGTGAGAACATCCAAATAAAATACCACACTGATAGTTGCATAATTAGCCTACTAAATCAATACTGCACAACATCTTGTCTACCATTTAAATATATACATTTGATGTATTGATCTTGATGATTCAATATACTTTGGTATTATTAAACTACAAAATACTTAAAAGGCTATGCAAACAAACTCTAATGTAAAAAAAAACTATTGAGAGTACAAAATACCAGATCTATAGTAGATATAGTATAACCTGTATTAACAGCCACCTGCTATCAGCGGTCACCTACTGAAAGTGGTTTATCTGGCTTCCTCCCAATGAAAATCACTCTTTTTTAACCTGTAATACTGTTAGATTATATTTCATCCAACGGCATCTTTTATCATATGTTTAAGAGTGGCTAGTCACCAGTTGAAATTTCACGGGCTTATCGATCAAGTTGAAACATGCATTTTTCAATATTTGGAATGTAACTATCGAGTTTCTTATTTTCCCTCTGTATTTTATCTAATGATAACACACTCCATTGTAAAACAAATATTTATATTCTATACTTAGGCTGATATCCAGAAAGATGCATATGACAAACAAGTAGATGTCAAAGTTAATTTTGTAGAAACAGATCCAGACGAATTTTGTACTAAAACATATCCGGCAGACTTGACTCTCATTATAGAGGGTAGGCCGTTACTTGTCAACAGATCCTTGTTAGTACACACTTCTCCTGTCTTTGATACAATGCTATCTGGAGATTTTAGGGAGAAAGATAATCAGACGGTTACACTGCCAGGAAAAAAATTCAACAATTTTGTTGAATTTATGCGATGTATGAACCCACACATTTCTAAGCCGGTAACTGTGGATAACGTCTATGATGTCCTTCCTCTTGCACATGAGTATGAAGTTAAATATTTGTTGCCAGCCTGTGAGATGGCCTTAAAGAAAGTGTCTAAAAATGCTGCAGATGAGTTGTACCATGTTCTCAAGATAGCTAGTATGTATGACATGAAAGACTTAACATCAAAATGCATTAAATTAGCAGCAGACAGACCACCTGGCGAAATCGAAGAGGCTGGAAAAACACATGAATTAGATACAAATACAATCAATGCCGTCAAGTCACAAATGTTAACAAATTTGACAACTAAACACAAAGATATCTTTGTTTATATCACCACGTCTGAAGCTATGTACAGAGTTCTTGGTATTCAGTCCAAAAAAATGTTGTTGGTGACAGCGTTTAAAAATGGTAAAGTCTTCGGTGATTTCAGAAAATTGCAACTGACCACTGCTTTCAACGAATCAATTGATATGAGTATTAATGGCAATATTTACTCTATGACAATACAGAAGTCAGGCATAAATGCAAATGGAGTACAAACAGGTTATACTTCATACATTCGTTTAGCAACTAAACATAAGTCTGTTCAAGATCCCCCTATTGAATGTATAAGTTGTATATACATAAAAAATTGGATGGACCAAACTAACGATATATATCAGGAAATGGTTTTTGCCTCAAATGAAAATTCTTTTTCTCTTGATAGAGATGTTCATTATCTGTCAGACAAAACTGCCGGTTACATAAAGGAAGGAACGTTTGATGTAGAGTTGTTCTTGTTTATAGTGAACCAGTAATTACAATATAGAATTGAGGGCCAACAAGTTAAGCTTTATCTATCGCCGATGCTGACAAAGTCATTCGTTAAGCTCAGCTTGTAACTGAAAGTGGGACAATTTAATTTATATCAACGTTTGTTAGTTGGTTTATGATTCAAAAATGTTATGCATATTTCATCAGGTTTTAGTTTTTTGCATTATGCATAAACACATGTATTGCCTATGAGAAAAATGTCAAAAATAAAGTTCTAGGAATAATGCACATACAACTGACAAACTATTGGTTAATTTGTTTATATTGAAGTAAGATATGCTCATTGTAATAAATGTATATTTAGCATCAATGGTGTGAACAAAAGTTGAGTTTTGTTCTTTCAATTCTGTCATCCAGTTATTTTTTACGCAGTGGCCTCCAAAAGTTCTTGGATAAATAAACTGAGACAAAAATGATCTTACATACTGTAAGTAACGTTACTGTTACTAGATATTCTATATCGTGTTTAAAAGGAATTTCTCCAAGAAGTTGCTACATTGTAATTATCTTCTCTTCGAAAACCTGGTTTAGACTAAACATGTAGACATGCGAGTACATTTCAGTAAACATAAATTTATTGATGTAATTAGTGGCAAATCAATCTGATTAAAACCCGATCTAAAATTTTACCGCTCGCATACTCGCTAATTTAGATCTGGCCTTTTCCAAACGAAGGTCATGTTCAGGTGACCTTTTCTCATCATAATATTCATGACGAAATTGTTATGATACGTAACTTGTTTACATCGTCTACGTCACGCAATTTGAAATGAGCCACCCAATCGCAGACTGTGAATAATACCGCTGTAAAATTTGCATGCAAACGTTGGTCTAAAAATAGAAATAACGAAATCAAAATGTGATTAATAGTGTTTTCATCTAGATGAAAGCTACGCATTGATTGGTCGACACAAAGTTCATCTCGACGTGACCTTGCATTGACTAAGTAGAGATCCAGTACGACAACGCGAGTAGAACCGGATCTCTGTTTACGGAGATTGGTGGCAAATAAGCAGTGGTTTTTTAAGCTTGTAAAAAGAAATTATTATATTAGTAAATATATAGATTTATTAAATGTGCCATTTAATCATGGAACACTTTATATGTTCTGTATTATACAACAGAATACAGAATTTTGTACTTTCTTTGCCGCATATATCTATGTTTTCTCTTTTGATTTATGTACACATAAATTACCACTATCCGGTGTTATTAATGCTTTGCATTAATCTTTTCTTGTTTGTTGATGAAGTAAAAAATGGCATTCTTTAAATATGCTAAAAGCACTCTTTTCGTATCGGTAAATGTGATTGGGTTCCCCCTAAATTCAAAATTTTCTACAATCAAAGCACATATATTTATTAATTGCAAGCGTACGATGTACTTAGCGATGTGTTGATTTTCACCAACGATTAGAATAAAATAAACTACATGGTTTGCACATACATAAAATACATGTATAATAAATTATAAATAGTATAGAACCAATAATAAGAAAAGTCATACAAACTTGAACAAAATAACATTATACATGGAACAGAAGGTTAAAAACAAGAAAATTTATATGGATTGACAATGAGAACGTCCACGACTCATTTCATCTTATTTGAGTAGCTAATGGATAAGTGCGTAATTCCTCTATTGCAGAAACTAGTTGTAACAAACTCGCCCAGTATTCATTGTCGGTAGCTAAATTGGCTACAAATTCATGGGCCGGTGGATCTGTTTCTTCTAAGTACTACCGTGGAGTTCGGACAAATTGTATTTTTACGGCTTTCTCCCGCTTGCCTATGTACCACGTGGGGAAGTTTTAATCCAATTGAAAGGGTATGTGCCTTGTACTACGTTACACATTGGGCTAGACGTATGACCGCCGTAATATCACTGAAAATGTTGAAAGGCACAAATGTGCTTTTCTGACGTCATTTACTTGTTAATTACAATTATGAGAAATAACATACAGTTGTCTATATTTTGTTGTATATGATGATACATAGGCACGAGTTTTGTGTGCTAAGATTAAATATTGAGTTCTTAATCACGAGCTATTTAATAAGTATACCAAAACTAGTGTATATAACACGTATATCCAATTAACATATATTAAAATGGATAAAATATAATAGGCCCACAAAGTCACACATCGAGTCTGAAGTATACTATGCAAAAGTTATAACGCAAATAGGTACAAAAAACAAGTATAAACGCAAAAGTTTTGCAACATTTTAATGGTCAATTTTAGGCACGAGTCAATGTTCATAAAAATATGTCCTGACTAAGTACTGATGTACAGGACTTGCACAAAAACATCGTGTGTAATTTTCATCGATATGCTCATGGAGCGTATCGGAATTGCACTTTCCTCCATTTTCTCACTTTGCACGTGCACAAATTCAAAATGTTATTTTTATTCAATTCTCTCAACAAATTTGAAAGATTAGAGTGTCGTTGTATGAAAAACAATACAATATTGACGGGTTTAGGCTTTATGGTTACGTCATAAAGCTTCCAAATGAGCAACGTGCACGTGCATTACGGATGTTGGAAGCTGGCCTTAATCAAGATGTTGTCGCTAGAGAATTTGGTGTGCACTGGTCGACTATAAGTCGTTTGCATAGTTAATTTCCCGAGACTGACACAATAGCTGACCCTCCACGTGCCGAACGACCGCCTGTCACCACGTTACGTCAGGGCCAGACTATACGTTTAATGCACCTACGAAACCGCAAGAAGACAGCAACACGAACTGCAGCAGAGATTCTTGGAGAAAACTGACCTCATCAACGGTCGTGGACGAGGGGCAGTGCGGCGTTACGGACGTGAACGCCAAGGACTCACTGCAAAACTTTACGTGGATGAGATTTTATGCCATGTTGTTTTACCATATTTTGCTGAATACCCCGACATGGTGTTACAACAAGATAACGCTCGACCTCATATGGCTCGTGTAACTCAGCATTTCCTTTCGGATAACAATGTTCCTACCCTCCATGGCCAGCATACTCACCGGATCTTAATCTGATTGAACATTAATTTTGTGGGACTACCTAAAGCAAAACGTGCGTTGAATAAATGTACAGAACGTTGGAGAACTGCAGGAAGCTTTCCGACGAGAATGGGATGCTATGCCGCATGAATTTATCAGGAGGCGCGTGGGTTCAATGCGGCGATGATTCACAGCTGTTATTCGCGACAGATGTGGCCATTTACAGTACTGAGGTGCGTGCCATAACTAGGTTTACTTTGTGTGACTTTTCGTTTTGGGGTGCACTACTTTTAAATCGAATTACGGAATAATTTGACCATGAAAACGTAACCTTTTTATGAAATTGTATGGTCAAATGAATGAATTTTATATAAATAAAAAACAAATTTAGCTTAGCTGTTGTTAGTCTGAAGTTAAATGTTGACCAATTTTATTGCAAAACTTTTGCGTTTAAGTATATTATCAAAAGTTTTCATGCAAATAATATGGAATTTTACACGATATTAGAACAACCACTTGTCAACAAATAATAACAATACTTTATGTAACAATTGTTAAAAAGAAAATATTTCCGGAATCAAAAGCCCATTAGGAGGAATAAAGTTTAAAAAAATGATAATGAGTGTGAGTCCCATTTGATTTTACGACTGCAAAATACCTGCATCTTATAGACACAATAAGACGTCGAACAAAACGCCATCTGATTAAAACCCGATCTAAAATTTAGCCTACTCGCTAATTTAGATCTGGTTCACATTCAGGTGACCTTTTCTCATCATAATATTGATGACGAAATTGTTATGATCAGTAACTTATTTAAATCGTTTACGTAATGCAATTTGAAATGAGCCGTCCAATCGCATACTGTGAATAATACAGCTTTTAAATTAGGTCGGAACCTTTGGTCTTAAAATAGAAATAATGAAATCAAAATGTTATAGTGTTTCGTCTAGATGAAAGCTACGCCTTGATTGGTCGACATAAAGGTCACCTCGAGAGCATCTATTGAGACCTTAGAGCTCCTGTACGACAACTTTCTCCAGGATATCTGTTTAGTGTTAACGGAGATTGTACAAAACGTAGTAAGATGTTTGTCCATTCCTCATGTAAATCAATATTTAATTCTTGTAACGTCACATACTCTACCGGACGTTGACGTATACATGCGTCTGTCAAACTCGTCCCAAAAATGTTCAAATGAATTTTTTTCTACTGAAAAACGATGGCTACTCTAAAATGTCAATGTAATTAGCAATGAGAAATTTAATTGTTGCCTGGACGGCATGTTGTCTGGGGTATCTGATTAGATAATTAGGTCATGACGTCCGTTGACATATCATATACAACAATTAAAAGCATAAATTTATACAATAACACAAAAAATCAACAATGTATTTCTTATCACTGACAATTGGGATGATATAAATTATGTAATTTTGCATACATGATATATTACTAGATCAATAATGAAACATAAAAAGGAAAGACAGAAACACATGATTGTGACAAAGAATATAACAAGAACAAAGTTCATGAATTGACAATGAAAACATCCACATCAATTTTCAACCTGTTGTAGTGGCTAATGGTCACTTGTCAGAATGTATAATTCCTCCATTTCAGAAACCTCTATAAACCACACAATATATAGGTCATATCACGGCGGTCAGTAAACCTACTCACCGCTCTTGGAAATGCTAAATCTCTGGATACTCCCGTAAGCGATTAAACCAATATACAGTGGGAGGAGGGAAAATGGTCGTAGAAATCATTTCATGACCAGACTAAATGACAATACGCTCCGTCCGGGATTTGAACCCACGACCCCTCGATCAGTAGACTGCGTGTTATCATCTGAGTTAGCCGAGGGTTTTTTCTCACAATAAAAATTTAGGTATGTTACTGGGCTTGATCCAATAGATCTTTGATTGTAAGAGATTAGGTAGTAATTAGAAATAAAAACTCTTAACAACTAGATAACAGAGAAAATCATATAAGACATCTAGTCAACATGTATGTATTGGCTGATAGTGTTGGATCAAAAGTTGAGTTGTATGAATCGATAGTCTTAATTGTTTCCATATAATAGTTTAAACCCTTCAGTGGTACATTTGTCTGTTATTATTGAGATAACGGTAAATGGTCCAGACTCATCTGACAGTACAAATGAGAGACGATGTCGTGAATTCTACATGATACAGGAACTTCAAACACTTAACATGATTAATATCATTGAATGTGCCTAATGTTTCGACAAAAACTTTCATATATCTATGTCTTATTTAAATACATGACAAGTATAAACACTGCAATGTGGATTAGGTCGCTATTCAAAGTTTCAGTATCCGTAAGAGTTTAATACGGACACCCTATTTCTGATGTCCGTATACGTAAATCGTATTTTTGTTATGTGAACGTAAATTGAAGAGAAACATGTTTGTTGTGGAGGAATATCAACATTTTTTATGAATTGACGCTGCTCTGGTTCGTGCCAATATTCTTGAACCAAATGAAAACACAGGTGGTAAAATCGGGCCATTATAACACGTTGCAAATAATACGGGATCTTCCACTATCGTTTTAAACAACTGTAATTTCTAGACGAGGAGTTTTTAGTTATCTTTGGACTAAACAAAAGAGTAATTCGATATGATTGAAGAACACTTTTTTAGAAAGCAACAATAATTATGATTAGCTTACACTTTATCTTGCTTAATGTCGTCCGTATGTCGTCCGAATCCGGTAAAGCTTGAATCTTGTTCAATGCTTAATCTATTGATTATAAACAATCTTAATGACATTTGTTTGTCTATTGTTATTTTAATAAGTAACGTTTTTCTGTACCACCGAGATGACTTGTCGAATCTTTAGTAAGTGACAGTGCACACTTTCAACAACGGCATTTCTTACAATTAGTTGATTGTGATTAAAATTGGTTTTCAAGCTATGTTCTAGTTTTGCAGACAAAATTAAGACCAAAAGGCGAACCTGTGAATTAAAAATTACAAAAGCGCTCGACAAAATCTCAAAACATCCAATATATTAAGCATCTTAGACAATCTACCACCCGCTTCAACTGTATACATGCTCGTTTTAATTTATAGTAACAGGTCGTTAATGGGAGGACGTATAAACATGCTAACATAGACTGTTTTATTCACACCCAATATTTTATGATGAACTATAATACTTGTAATTTAAATATAATTCTTAAATTCTATTTAACTGTCAGCGGCGCATAAATTACCCCAATGGATTTAGATATTTATTACAGTTTATGTAAATTAGCTGTGTTAATGCATGCGCTACTGAGAGTTGGGTAAAATACAACAATTTTTTTTTATAATTATGATTCTTTTTTTGGTTTTAACGACGTATTCAACACACATTTAGATCTAGGTTATTTACACGACGTCCAACCCTTCCTACTATAGATTTCCTGGAAATTTTCTATCACCAGTACTAACTTACCCTACCACGAGGTCGACAACTCATGTATAAGGTATGATCTCTGGATTCGAAGACAGACATACTAACCAATTGCCACTGCCGCGGCTTTTCATATTCTAGTATGTTTAAGCATATTTTATTGACGCAGTTGGAAGCGCACCGGGAATTTGGAATCTCGTGTTCTGTTGGGGGTACGGGCTCGAATTCCAATCATAATGTTAATTTCTACCATTGATTAGATAATATGGAGAAGTTTCCGGCCTTGTGAAAGGGTAGGTGTGTACTGGTTATAGACAAGGGTTCACAAAAGCTGGGTTAGATGCGCAGGACGCCGCAAAATGACTTAAATATTATTGATATAGCTAAAAGTACGATGTAGAATGAACATTATATACTTTTTATTATAATCAATGTTAAAAACTACGGGGTATGGTTAAATCAGAACATGGTGTATATTCATTATTTTATTTACATGTACCTATTTAGCTGACAAATCTATCGTTAAAGTACGAAACACGAAAGGCATATTATACAACCTGTTTGTTCTAAGTTTGTCTTCTACAATATAAATGGTACTTTCGGAAATTACAGTGACCTTGTTTAGAATGTATTTTCTGAAAATCAATAGTATTTATTGAATAACGGATATGACGTTAAATCACCTGTTAATGAGAGAGGAGGTAGCTGTACTGTCAAAGACGATAACAGATTAAATGTTTTAGTATTCCTTACAACAACACGAAAAATGGCAGAGGTAAGTAGAATTTTTACTCGATATTTTGTTATGTTAATCATGAGTTGATTCTAAATATATCTCTGCTTTTCATTGTATTGAATTTAAACAATACATTTGTGAATTATATATGATATTTTAAGCGCCATATTTAATGTAAACTTATTACACGTCGAAACTTGTCCAACAATAACTAACGTTGAAATATATTCTTAATTCAGAACATTAAATGATAACATTGCGAATTTTACCAAATGTTAAAGAAGTATGAGCTATTAAACTAAAAGTATATGCCGTACATACAGACGGTATTTCAATAAAATGAAAATGGCTGTTCATATTATAAAATCTAGAATACGATTGATAATTGGTTCATATTCGAATGACCAACTCAACTACGCTATCATGAGTGCAATGTAATTATAAATTAAGTACAATATAATAGCATCTAAGCTGGTGGCTGTTTCGGTGTTTCGTACAAGAGTAGTAATTATGCACAAAGTACCCAGGGGATCCAAAGTTTTACATAGTTATACAAAAAGTAATTCCTAAAACAAACTGTAATTTTGAGAGCTTTTTATACATGCATGTGGTATTCAATATATCAAAGTCCTCTACCAAGATTTATCCCATTATGTCCATGAGTTCAAAATTAGTCTCGCCCATGGAGTCACACGATTTCCAAACAATATATAAGAAAATGTTAAATTATATATCTTTTCTTAAACCATGCAGCCTAGAACTTCTAAATGTGACATGTGCCACCACCTTACGCAGTTCAAAAACACTTAATGTGCTTATTTTTGATATTCTAGTGTCCCGAAGGGAATACATGTTCGAATCCTACCCGGGGAGGTTATATCCTTCCATGAAAATTTGACAATATTGACAATTTTCCTACATTAATAAGGTACGAGTATATGGCTAAGTTACTTGCCTTTAGAAGGGTAGGTGATTACTGACCAAAGACAAGGGCCCAGGCGAGCTATGTTATGTGTGCTGGACTAAAGTAACCAAAATTGTGTTGAATCGGCGTTTAACACAGTATGAAAAAATATAATATGAGAAATCCGTATATTACGATATTTTTGATTACTTGTAAATCAATTTTCGATATAGATGGCTTCAATAGATACATGCAGATGATCTATATCAGATGTACACACATAATTTTAAATCATTAACAACTTTTGCCCTTTTCTCTGTTTCAGCAACCAACGTCAAGCATGTCAGATGTAAGTCCCATATAATTTATTTCTTTGTCAATAAAATATTGAGAATATCAAAATAAAATGACAAACTGAAAGTTACGTAGCTAAGATACTAAATCAATACTTAAGAATTATACCATAATCATTCTGTCTACCATTTAAATATATGCATTTGATGTATTGATCTTGACGATTCAACATTCTTTGGTATCATTAAACTACATATACATAAAAGGCTATGCAAACATACCTTAATGTAAAAAAAACTATTAATAATAAGAAATACCAGATCTATAGTAGATATAGTATAGCCTGCATTAACAGCCACTTGCTATCAGCGATCACCTGCTGTAAGTTGTCTATCTGACTTCCTTCCAATGAAAATCACTCTATTTTGAGCCTGTTATAAGCAGCCACCTGCTGTCTGTGGCCAGTGGTAACCATTTCCTTACAAATTCACCAATTTACATGTATGAAATGGTCACGGTCAATTAAGTTTTAGAATTAACGAAGTGTCATCATTATTTTATCATGGTACATATGTGTGCAAACCCAACCAATTGTGTCTTTAAACAATCTAAATTTATCTTGTAAATCAATACTCGTTATTGATGGCTAAAATGAATACAAACAGATAAACTAAATCAGATGTACAAATAATTTTAAAATCATTTTCAATTTTTCCCTTTTCTGTGTTCGTGTTGAAATATTCATACTATGAATACTGGTCAATGTTTTATATTCTGTCATATCAGTTGCTTTGTTATACTTTCTCCTGCATGAAAATTAAGGAAAATTTTCGACATGTTTAATCATCGAATAATGAACCACATTTCATTGTAAAACATGACATAACTCTATATGTTTATACTTTGTTTTAGACTGATACCCAGAATGAGAATAATGCTTCTGACAAACAAGTAGATGTCAAAGATAATTTTGTAGAAACTGGTCCAGATGAATTTTGTAGTAAAATATGTCCAGCGGATTTAACACTTATTATAGAGGGCAAGTCATTACTGGTTAGCAGATTCTTATTAGGAAACCTATCTCCAGTCTTTGATACAATGCTATCTGGAGATTTTAGAGAGAAAGATCAGCAAACCATTACATTGCCAGGAAAAAAATTCAACAATTTTGTTAAATTTATGCGATGTATGAACCCACATAGTCCTAAACCGGTAACCGTGGATAACGTCTATGATGTCCTCCCTCTTGCACACGAGTATGAAGTTAAGCATTTGCTGACTGCCTGTGAAACAACCTTAAAGAAATTGTCTAAAAAAGCTGCAGATGAGTTGTATCATGTTCTCAAGATAGCTATTATGTATGACATGAAAGACTTAACATCAAAATGCACTAAATTAGCAGCAGAAAGACCATCCGGCGAAATAGAAGAGGTCGGAAGATCGTATCAATTAGATACAAATACAATTAATGCCGTCAGGTCACAAATGTTGACCATTTTGACAACGAAATACAACGATATATTGGTTCATGTAACCACGTCTGGAGCTTTGTGCAGAGTTCTTGGTATTAAGTCCAAAGAGCTGAAGTTGGTCACAGCATTTAATAATGGTAAAGTCTTCGGTGATTTCAGAAAATTGGAACTAACCACTGATTTCAACGAATCAGTAGATATGTGTATTGATGGCAATAAATTCTCAATGGAAATAAAGAAGACAAATATAAATAAAAATAATAATTACATTAGGGTAACAACTACACATAGGTCTGTTCAAGTTCCGCCTTTTTATTGTGTAAGTGGTATACACATAAAAAATTGGATGGACCAAAACAAGAACATATATCAGGAGAAGGTTTTGACCACAAATCTGGATACTTTAACACTTGATAGAGGTGTTCGTGATCTGTTTGACAAATCTGCCGGTTATATGAATGAAGTAATGTTGTTTGATATAGAACTGTTTTTGTTTATAGTGAACAAGTAACTTCAATATGAAAATGAGAGCATTCAAAATTGCATTCAATCTTTCGTCGGTGGTGACTTAACATTTTGTTGAAATAGTGGCCCAACTGGGAAACAACTAGTTTTATGTTGATGTCTTTTATTTTGTTTCAGAAAACTTATTATTATTCCATTAAATCTTGGATATTTGTATCATGCAAGCAAGATATTTACTGACAATGAGAATCAACTTTCAAAAATAAAGTGTAGTGTTAATTGTTATTCACATGTTCTGACAAATGACAGAACAAAGGTCATTTTGTTATTGTTGAAGTGATATAATTTTATGGTCATTGAAATAAATGACTATTAAGCATCTAAGCCCCTAACCCTAACCTTACTTATCAATGATGTGAATAAAAATTAAGTTTTGTTCTTTAATTGTGTCATCAAGTTGTTATTTGTTAGGGACTTCAGTCCTGAACAAATATATTTACCATGATTCAGTCCCTTGACGACTTTGAAATTTACCGAATCCAGAAATTACCAGAAATAGTCCTTCAGTATATAAGAATAGAACAATTCAAAAAGATAGTCTGCTATGACGGGCCTATTAATACACTGGTAATCCGAACTGTATCTCAAGTGTAAGTTCTATGTTGGGCGTCTAAGTAGGGGTGGTTACGCCACAAGTTGAATAAGTAACAGAATGGTTTCAACGATTCAGTTGCGACCCGTTGTGCGTCTCTGTAATCAGTAGAGATGTTACATCGTCTTATGTAATAGAGCGGATTTGATCGAATAGAAAGAGTTTATGTTTGTTTTGTTGGGTTTAACGCCGTAGGAACACATTGAATATGTCATATAACGGCGGTCAGTCAACCTACGTACTGTTCCTTGAAAGGCTAAATCTCTTGAGTTTAGCTGTTTAACAACTACTAGTAACATACTTTCGACAGTGACGTACAACTGCTCTACAGATAATCATTGGTAGGAGGTAGATGGCTGTAGAAATAATTTCCTGACCAAGCTCTACAAAAGTATGCCCGTCCGGAATTCCGAACCCAGGACTTCTCAATCTGTAGACTTGCGTGTTACCAACTGAGCTAGCCAGGAAAATATTTAATCTGTAACAAATTTCTAAAGCTCTTTTATTTGTCTGAGTAAAAATCAATACAAAAATTGACTTACTAATTGAGCAATCTGTACACTTTTTTTACCTAACAAACCAGTGTCACCGATATGTCCTTTGTATACATACAGTGTTGAAGCACTTTATCATCTTTAACTTTTGAAACCTGAACAAATTCAGTGCCTAAAGCGCTTTGATTTACAAATTGGTCGACGAAGGTTCTTGGACAAATTTAATTCAAATTTAATTTCGGGAAACAAACTAACTGATCATATACTATATACGGCTTTTCTCCCGCTTGCCTATGTATACTTAACGAAACTTCTAAGTACTCCGATTTCAGTATTGTAGGAAGTTTTATTTTTCAACATTAACGTCTGATCGATGATGGGAATGTGTTTTGGTCCGTACTGACCTTTGCTTTCATGGTTTTCATGCTACTTTATCAATGCAAAACCATTTTTGTCGCACATGCGTTAACCTGGTAAGATTTTCTTATTGTTTTGATTGAACAGAAATTAAGCAATTAGATGCAGGTGACGCACCGTCTGACAAAAGACCTATGACAATTTCTCGTTCTTGAAGCGACATTCGTGCCATTTCTTGATTTTTTGTTGTGCATATCAACACACTAATGATTTTCACAAAAACTGACAAAGTGCATTTTTGCACGATAAGCACGTGCGCATTTCCATTTTTCTGCACATATACGACAAAACCAATTTTGCATCAATTAAGAAGCATGAAAACCCTGCAAGCAGAAGACAGTATAGTCCTATACACATTCCCATTAACGAATGGACATTAATGTTGAAAATGAAAATTTCTGACAACATTGAAATCGATGTACTTAAAAGTGTCGTAAAGTATAACATTTAGGGAAGTTTTTATCCAGTGGAGAAGGTATGTGCCTTATACTAGGTTACATGTTTGGACTAGACGCATGACCGCCACAATAGGGCTGAAAATGTTGAAAGTGGTATTTAATTAGACAATCTATGTACATGGTGAAAAAAATTAAGGTATGATTGCTATAGAAATATAGACTATGAAATGGTGTAATAACAAAAAAATGTACATAACAAGTTTATTCATCGAGGCTACACATTTTGATAAATCCAATCTTTCATAATTCTGGTAAAAAACTTGGCACAAATTCAAATATTAAGCAGTTATGCGCAAACGTGCTTTTCTGTCGTCAATTACATGTTAATTACAATTTTAACAAATAACATATACTTGTCTATATTTTGTTGTCAATGATGATATATAGGCACGAGTTTTGTAAGCTATAATTTAATATTGAGTTCTTAAGCACGAGTTATATAATATGTATACCAAAACTAGTGTATATAACACGTATATCCAATTAACATTAAGGTAAAATATGATAGGCCTACAAAGTCACACATCAAGTCTGAAATATACTATTCAAACGTTATAACGTAAACAGGTACAAAACATAAGTATTATCAAAATTGTGACGCAAATAATATGGAATTTTACACGATAATAGACTCGTCATGCGTATTCATCAAAAAGACCAATATGTAACGATCGTTAAAAAGAAAATATTTTCGGAATCAAAAGCCCATTAGGAGGAATAAAGTTAAAAAAAATGATAATGAGTGTGAGTCCCATTTGATTTTACGACTGCAAAATACCTGCATCTTATAGACCCAATAAGACGTCGAACAAAACACCATCTGATTAAAACCCGATCTAAAATTTCCGCTCGCCTATTCGCTAATTTAGATCTGGGTCACATTCAGGTGACCTTTTCTCATCATAATGTTTATGACGAAATTGTTATGATCAGTAACTCGTTTAAATCGTCTACGTAATGCAATTTGAAATGAGCCGTCCAATCGCGTACGGTGAATAATACAGCTTTTAAATTAGGTCGGAAACCTTGGTCTTAAAATAGAAATAACGAAATCAAAATGTTATAGTGTTTCGTCTAGATGAAAGCTACGCCTTGATTGGTCGACATAAAGATCATCTCGACGTGAGCATCTATTGAGATCTTAGAGATCCTGTACGACTACGTTCTCCAGGATATCTGTTTACGGAGATTGTACAAAACGTAGTAAGATGTTTGTCCATTCCTCATGTAAATCAATATTTAATTCCTTTAACGTCACATACTCTACCGAACGTTGACGTATGTGTCCTTCAAACTCGTCCCAAAAATGTTCAAATGGATTTTTGTCTACTGAAAAACGATGGCTACTCTAAAATGTCAATGTAATTAGCAATGAGAAATGTAATTGTTGCCTGGACGGCATGTTGTCTGGCGTATCTGATTAGATAATAAGGTCATGACGTCCTTTGGCATATCATATACAACAGTTATAAACATATATTTATATAATAACACACAAAATCAACAATGTATTGCTTATCACTGACGATTGGGGTGATATAAATTATGTAATTTTGCACATATAATATATTATTAGATCAATAATGAAACATAAATAGGAAAGACAGAAACACATGATTGTGACAAAGAATATAACAAGAACAAAGTTCATGAATTTACAATGAGAACATCGACATCTATTTTCAACCTGTTGTAGTGGCTAATGGTCACTTGTCAGAATGTATAATTCCTCCATTTTAGAAATCTCTATAAACCACACAATATATAGGTCATATCACGGCGGTCAGTAAACCTACTCACCGCTCTCTTTGAAATGCTAAATCTCTGGATACTACCGTAAGCGATTAAACCAAGATACAGTGGGAGGAGGGAAAATGGTCGTAGAAATCATTTCATGACCAAACTAAGTGACAATACGCTCCGTCCGGGATTTGAACCCACGACCCCTCGATCAGTAGACTGCGTGTTATCATCTGAGCTAGCCGAGGATTTTTTCTCACAATAAAAAATCAGGTACGTTACTGGGCTTGATCCAATAGATCTTTGATTGTAAGAGATTAAGTAGTAATTAGAAATAAAAACTCTTAACAACTTGATAACAGAGAAAATCATATAAGACATCTAGTCAGGAAGACAACATGTATGTATTGGCTGATAGTGTTGGATCAAAAGTTGAGTTGTATGAATCGATAGTCTTAATTGGTTCCATATAATAGTTTAAACCCTTCAGTGGTACACTTGTCTGTTATTATTGAGATAACGGAAAATGGTCCAGACTCATCTGACAGTACAAACGAGAGACGATGTCGTGAATTCTACATGATACAGGAACTTCAAACACTTAACATGATTAATATCTTTGAATGTGCCACTTGTTTCGACAAAAACTTTCATATATCTACGTCTTATTTAAACACTGCAATGTAGATTGGTCGCTTTTCAAAGTTTCAGTATCCGTAAGAGTTTAATGCGGACACCCTATTTCTGATGTCCGTATACGTAATTCGTATTTTTGTTATGTGAACGTATGTTGAAGAGAAACATGTTAGTTGTGGAGGAATATCAAAAAATTTATGAATTGACGGTGCTCTAGTTCATGCCAATAATCTTGAACCAAATGAAAACACAGGTGGTAAAAACGGGCCATTATAACACGTTGCAAATAATACGGGATCCTCCACCATCGTTTTAAACAACTTTAAGACGAGGAGTTTTTAGTTATCTTTGGACTAAACAAAAGAGTAATTCGATATGATTGAAGAACACTTTTTTAGAAAGCAACAATAATTATGATTAGCTTACACTTTATCTTGCTTAATGTCGTCCGTATGTCGTCCGAATCCGGTAAAGCTTGAATCTTGTTCAATGCTTAATCTATTGATTATAAACAATCTTAATTACATTTGTTTGTCTATTGTTATTTTAATAAGTTACGTTGTTCTGTACCACCGAGATGACTTGTCGAATCTTTAGTTAGTGATAGTGCACACTTTTAACAACGGCATTTCTAACTATTAGTTGATTGTGATTAAAATTGGTAATCAAGCTATGTTCTAGTTTTGCAGACAAAATTAAGACCAAAGGCGAATCTGATAATTAAAACAACAAAAACGATCGACAAAATCCCAAAACATCCAATTATATTAAGGTTCTGGAACTGTAACTAATTTCTGTAAACTTCGTCACTCGGTACAATCCGGTTTTTCCCGAATACTTAACTTCGTCAAGTTTTGTAATTGCTATTTTTAGTAATTTTCACCACGTGACCTGGTTTTTTTCCAGAAGTCATAGGGAAAACACATTTTCCGAAAATGTCGAAACCAGACGCTCTACAGCGTGATCGTAGAGTAAGTTATAGTAAAAATAATGGTTTATCGACATAACACAATGAAAAGTCGTAGTTGATCATACCTACTGTATTGATTCTGTGTGTACAGGTGTAAAATGCACGGTTTTCATCTTGTTTTTGCGATATAAATTGGGTATGACTAAAACACGCAATGGAGATTTTGAGGCGAAATGAACGAAGTGGAGAATTTGGGGCGAAATGGAGTTTTAATTGTTTAATAACTGCTTTTGTCCAATGGTAATATTTATTTTGTTTATTGAAAATGAACATAGGTATAATATACTACACAAATATAGATAAACATTTAAAAAATATTCAACTTAGATTGAATAATTGCCAAATTCCTACAAATTATTGTACCAAAGTCAGCATATGAAGACAAAATCGTTGTACATTTTCTGTTTTTAATATCATCATTATCAGATTATAAAATATAGAATACAATAATCAGCATTATTTGAAAGCTAAGGCACATAATATGCCAACATTACTATCTCTGATGTAAAACTGTTAGTGCAAAAACGACAACAGCAGAAAACATAGCTGGTACAGGTTTAATGCCCAAATTGTTCCCTCAAGCTAGCCAAACTCAATGAAGAGAAGGTTTTTATATGATAATGCAGAGCCTAACATACAATTTTCCATCTCCAATACCAATTTTAGATGATATATTTGTAAAAAGTAGTATTATCTGTAATTGACCATTTTGGCGTTATTTTTCTCTGTAAAAATCTCTTGCAGTTTCAGTATAGTAATCTCATACAAATTCTTATAAAAAGTTTTAGAAACGGTAAAATTTCTTAAATATTTCATATTGTGGGCAGTTAATACTGCAGAAAATTTTAAAACTAGTTGCATGTGTCTAACTTTAAACTTGAGATATTTGCTTTTAAAGATAGGGTAAATTTTTAACACTCTCAAAAACTCGGATTTTTGCTTGGGGGGAACATGTATGCAAAGCGCTGTATTTTTTATAAGTATTTGTCCAAAATGTTATCTGATTGCTCTGATTTATCATGACATGATTGTGTAACAGGAAAAGTGATTAAAATTTGGAAATAAAACAGTAGAATTTGAAAAAAACTGTTTTTTTTTTACTTTTTGACCCAGCACAATTAACTGTTTTTTTTTAAATCAAGGGTCATGTTTTAAAAATGCACATAACTTAAGTTACAAACGGTAAATTTCTTTTAAAATTCACCATTCAATGTCTTTACTTGTATATATTCAAGAAAAAATGTCTTTATAAGAATTGTGGAAGGTCACCATTACAGTTCAAGAACCTTAAGCGACTTAAACAGTCTACCACCCGCTTCAACTGTATACGTACTCGTTTAAATTTATAGTAACAGTTCGTTAATGTGAGCACGTATAAACATGCTAACATAGACTGTTTAATTCACACCCAATATTTTACGATGAACTATTATAATACTTGTAATTTAAATATAATTCTTAAATTCTATTTCACTGTCAGCGGCGCATAAATTAATCCCATGGATTAAAATACTTATTGCAGTTCTTCAGTAGTCGCTTTCGATAAAATTATTACCCGTATCTGTGAATATTACCGGAGTCTAATGTATGTGCTACTGAAAGTTGGGTAAAATATAATAAATAAAATTTAAAAACGATTCTTTTATTTTGGGTTTAACGTCGTATTCAACACACATTTAGATCTAGGTTATTTACACGACGTCCAACCCTTCTTACTATTGGTTTACTGGACACTTTTCTATCACCAGCACTAACTTACCCAACCACGAGGCCGACAACTCATGTATAAGGTATGACCTACAGCGACCGGGCTCGAACACGTGATCTCTGGATTCGAAGTCAGACATACTAACCACTACACCCAGTGGCGTATCCAGGCATACTCCCTGTACGACCGGGCGTACAAATCGAAATTAAACCTCAAAAATAGAAAAGGCTTAAAATGAGAAAAATGCAATAAAAGTACTGCCTCACCCGGGTAAGGGTTGGTTTTTCAGACCTTCGCTTCTTTAGGAAGTGCAACACAGACACACACAAACAGTTTCAGTAAAACTTGTGTAGATCTACGTTAATTTTTAACCACAGTTTGCGAAGGTAAGTTTTTGTCGCGAGATAATCTATTACGTTCTTTTGATACGTCAGTCATCTATGACGTATATCACTGTCGACTGTTTTCCCGGAACGACATCATTAGGCTATGACATATAGCATGCGTGTCTGTGGTTTCCCCTGAATGAGGACTTTATCGCAGACTGTGTGGAGATCTATAGAGGTTTTCAGGCATGTCTCGTCACAGACCAAGCCACCTTCGCAAGAGAGTGCTCGAAGTGGAAGACATGGTGGACCGATCCCGCACTGGCCAATGACCGCCCGGAAGCACCAGCCTCCCTTAGTGAAAGTGTTCGTTTGGCCAACGAGATCCTGTACCCAAATGTCCGGCGCTATATTATTAGTAATGCCTGAGTCAACGGCCACCGCAGAGAGGTCCTTCTCTACTATGCGCAGAGTGAAAACCTACCTCAGAAGTACCATGGGTACCGAGCGCATGTCAGGATTGGGGCAGATGAACATTTATCGCGACATGCAGATCAGCTCGGAAAATATTGTTGACAAGTTTGCCGAAAAGAAAACGCAGGCTTGCGTTTGTGTTTAAAGTTTAAACTTCGTAAAAGTTTGTGTCTGCTGGCCTGTTAAAGAGTGGTCCATTGGAAACAATTTATAAATATCAGTTTTCAGACGATTAATCATTTCACTCTATACACATTACCAACTGACGATGGGATACGAATCGTTGAATCGGACTCGATGCGTACTTGACGGAAACACAAGTTCTCAAAATAGGCGTGCCGCGAATGTGATCGGGTGTTTCCGCCAAGTACGACGAAAGTCCGATACACGATTTATCCCACCGTCAGTGAGTAATGTGTTTATTACATGTCTTTATTTTGTATCTAAGAGTTAAAAATACACTTTAGAACATAAACTTAGCCCGATCGTAAGCTGTTTCGTATTTTATCTGATCGGATTTAGTTTTTCTTTAAGCAGATGGCATATCGGAAAGCTAATAACGCGTCAAAAGAATGTATGCCGTCATGCTTAGGTTCCGTTTTCCACACTAGAAAAAACAAGGGGAATACCCGATATCAGAGAGAGGCATATAAAAAAAGAAAAATATTAACATTTTTATAGCTTTTCATTGGTAATTGAGAATTTTTTCTAGTAAATATGTACCTCATAAAACTGTCTGATAGTTGCCAGAAATGCTCTAAATCGCATCTCCAGCGATGTAGAATTCAAAAATTTTCAGGGGGTGGGCATGCCCCCGAAACCCCCCTAGATAAATTGTGAGTACATTCAATTTTCGTCTAGCTACGCCCCTGACACCACGATCGCGGCTTTTCATATTCTAGTAAGTTTAAGCATATTTTATTGACGCAGTTGGAAGCGCACCGGGAATTTGGAATCTCGTGTTCCGTTGGGGAACGGGCTCGAATATCAACCATAATGTTAATTTTCTACCATTGATTAGACAATATGGAGAAGTTTCCGGCCTTGTGGAAGGGTAGGTGTGTACTGGTTATAGACAAGGGTTCACAAAAGCTGGGTTAGGTGCGCAGGACGCCGCAAAATGACTTAAATATTATTGACATAGCAAACAGTACAATGTAGAATAAACATTATATACTTTTTATTATAATCAATGTTAAATACTACGGGGTATGGTTAAATTAGAACATGGTATATATTCATTATTTATTTACCTATTTAGCGGACAAATCCATCGTTAAAGTACGAAACACAAAAGGCCTATTATACAACCTGTATGTTCTGACTTTGTCTTCTGCAATAGAAATATTATTTTCGGAAATTATAGTGACCTTGTTTAGAATGTATTTTCTGAAAATCAATAGTATTTATTGAATAACGGATATGACGTTAAATCACCTGTTAATGAGAGAGGAGGTAGCTGTACTGTCAAAGACGATAACAGATTAAATGTTTTAGTATTCCTTACAACAACACGAAAAATGGCAGAGGTAAGTAGAATTTTTACTCGATATTTTGTTATGTTAATCATGAGTTGATTCTAAATATATCTCTGCTTTCCATTGTATTGAATTTAAACAATACATTTGTGTATTATATATGATATTTTAAGCGCCATATTTAATGTAAACTTATTACACGTCGAAACTTGTCCAACAATAACTAACGTTGAAATATATTCTTAATTCAGAACTTTAAATGATAATATTGCGAATTTTACCAAATGTTAAAGAAGTATGAGCTATTAAACTAAAAGTATATGCCGTACATACAGACGGTATTTCAATAAAATGAAAATGGCTGTTCATATTATAAAATCTAGAATACGATTGATAATTGGTTCATATTCGAATGACCAACTCAACTACGCTATTATGAGTGCAATGTAATTATTAATTAAGTATAATATAATAGCATCTAAGCTGGTTGTTGTTTCGGTGTTTCATGCAAGAGTAGTCATTATGCACAAAGTACCCAGGGGATCCAAAGTTTTACATAGTTATACCAAAAGTAATTCCTAAAACGAACTGTAATTTAAAGAGCTTTTTTATACTTGCATGTGGTAATCTTCAATTCAAAGTCCTCTACCAAGATTTATCCCATTATGTCCATGAGGTCAAAATTAGTCTCGCCCATGGAGTCACACGATTTTCAAACATTATATAAGAAAATGTTAAATTATTTATCTTTTCTTAAACCATGCAGCCTAGAACTTCTAAATGTGACATGTGCCACCTTACGCAGTTCAAACATACTTAATGTGCTTATTTTTGATATCCTAGTGTCCCGAAGGGAATACATGTTCGAATCCTACCTGGGAGGTTATATCCTTCCATGCAAATTTGGCATTATGTCAATTTTCCTACATTAATATGGTATATGGCTAAGTTACTTGCCTTTAGAAGGGTAGGTGAATAGTGGCCAAAGACTAGGGCCCAGGAGAGCTATGTTATGTGTGCTGGACTAAAGTAACCAAAATTGTGTTGAATCGGCGTTTAACACAGTATGAAAAAATATAATATGAGAAATCCGTATTTTACGATATTTGTTATTACTTGTAAATTTTCGATATGGATGGCTAAAATGAATACATGCAGATGAACTATATCAGAGGTACACACATATTTTGAAATCATTTACAACTTTTGCCCTTTTCTCTGTTTCAGCAACCAACGTCAAGCATGTCAGATGTAAGTCCGTTGAGATATTTCGTTGTAAATAAACTCTTACAGTTAGTGAGAACATCCAAATAAAATACCACACTGATAGTTGCACAGTTAGCCTACTAAATCAATACTGCACAATCATCCTGTCTACCATTTAAATATATACATTTGATGTATTGATCTTGATGATTCAATATACTTTGGTATCATTAAACTACAAAATACATAAAAGGCTATGCAAACAAACTTAAATGTAAAAAACTATTGATAATACAAAATACCAGATCTATAGTAGATATAGTATAACCTGCATTAACAGCCACCTGCTATCAGCGGTCACCTGCTGTAAGTGGTCTATCTGGCTTCCTCCCAATGAAAATCACTATTTTTTAACTTAAACTTAAACTTAAACTTTTTCATTTGATTAAACGCCTATTTCTATGTTACATATTCAATGGCGTTGTACAAAAATGTTATAAAGAAAATAATAATAAATACATGTAAGTAAAAACCCTCCACCATAAAAACATATGCATATACAATAACACAAATAAATAAAAAGCCTTTATAATTCATATTTTTGGACATACATCCTTCACAGTTCATGATTCCACCTAAATTTACATTTTCATCACTAATTTCTTATTTATTTCTATTTATTTTATATTGAAAATTGGTGTCCTGAACAGTATAACATAATGCTATTGTTAACTGGACATGTCCTGAACAGTGTAACATAATGCCACTGTTAACCAGACAATTCCCCAAAGGTGTCGAAACATCACCTTTAAAGGACCCTTAATACATCCCCAAAGGTGTCGAAACATCACCTTTAAAGGGACAATTTATTTAGGTTGTCATTGCAGTCATATGAAACAAGGTATTAAATGACCGAGAGCGAGGCAATCCTCATTCCCATGTCACAATGCACTCACTCAATCACTTAGTATGTTTACCGTAATTGTAAGGTGAGGCATTAGCAAGCCATGTCAGTTTTAGAATAGATCATTGAAAGTAGAGAAATAATGAGTTTTCAATCGTTTTTTGAATACATCTAAAGTAGTTGATAATTTGATATCATCTGGTAGCTTATTCCATAGCATGGGACCAACTGTACTGAAGCTTCTGTCACTGAATGTTTTTTTCTTATTCATTGGTATCAAATAATTGAGGTCTTTGGATTTTGCAGATCTAAGACCAGATCTGCTTTGTACAGGCTTTTGAAGAATTTAAGTCAGGTATGCAGGTGCAGTTCCAGAAAAACAGTTGTACATGAAAGTACATATTTTAAAGTTGATTCTTGCTTTGACGGGTAACCAGTGCAGTGAGTACAAAGCATCCTTTGAACTGTCTGACTTTTTTAGCCTTAATACCAGTTTGGCACACATGTTTTGAATTCGCTGCAATTTGTTAAGATCACATTTTGAGATTCCATACAAGATTAGATTACAGTAATCAATGTGGGACATGACCAAAGATAAGACTAGTGTTTCTGTTGCTTCTTTGTCCAAATATTTTCTAATACACATGTACTTTTGATACGTAAATAGTTGAACATAGCAGTTCTACTTTTTGTTTTGATGTGATCTTTAAAGCTTAAGTTTTCATCAAGAAAGGCCCCTAAATAGCGAATTGTCTTCACAGATTTTACAGTTTCACCAGCAATATTGATTGACTGGGTTAAGCATTTTTTCAACTGTGCTCTGCTTCCAAACATTATAAACTCCGTCTTTGAGTTGTTCATTTTTAATTTATTTTCATTCATCCACGAATTTATTGTTAGAGCACAATCTTCAAGATCAGAAATGGCATTTGCTTCTTCATTCTGATTATTAGGACAGAATCTTTTATTAGCAGTGTGGTCATCAGCAAAACCATGCACTGATATATCAGATGGTATAACATCAAATAAGGTCCCTGCATAGGTTAGATATAGCCACGGACCTAAACAACTACCTTGTGGAACACTGCAATCTAATGAACGTACAGATGATGAACTAGTATTGACGTTGACTCGACATGCCCGTGGGCGAAGATATGAATCAATCCAGCGGAGTGTACTATTCTGTAGTCCATATTGATTATTAAGTACTTCTAGTAAAATATCATGATCAACAGTGTAAATGCAGCACTCAGATCAATAGCTATTAATGCGGTTACCTCTAATTTCTCCATACCACACAGTAGATCATTAACCAATCTAAGGAGGGCTGACTCACATGAGTGAAAACGTCTATATGCAGACTGATTTTTTGGAAGAAGATTATTTTTATCAACATGAGTATTCAATCTATTTAAGGCAGCCTTTTCTATTACCTTAGATAAGAAGGACAAATTGCTAACTGGTCTATAATTAGCATATTCCAGATCCAGACCCACCTTCTTAAGGAGAGGCTTAACAATTGCCTCTTTCCACTTGGAAGGGAATACACCATGTTTCAATGATATATTTATTAAATGAGTAATTAGAGGTAATAATTCTTTTAGATAACATTTCAGCACTTTTGTTGGCAATATGTCTAACTCAGACGATTTGGTATTCAAGTCACTTATAAGATCTCTGACCTCTTCTATTGTAAAATTATTATCATATTTATAAGCAGTCATCTGCTGTCTGTAGCCAGTGGTAACCCAAACAATTCCTTACAAATTCATCAATTTACCTGTATTAAGTGGTCATGGTCAGTTAAATTTTAGAATGAACAAAGTGTCACCATCATTTTATAATGGTACAGATGTGTGAAAACCCACCCATTTGAGTCTTTAACAGTCTAAATTTATCAACTAAGTGTCATAACAAAATAAGACTTCAAATATTCAACTGACAGTGTCACTTGTGTCCTTTTTTGAAAATAATTTGTCTGAACCTGGTTTAAGTCGTCACCTCAGCCAATTTAGTCACTTCCCTTCAATGGCTGCTTATTGCTGGTTATACTGTATTCTATTACAGGTCGGCGGTTAACTTTATCATAATTTTTATCTCATTTATCATAGTGTTTTATATTCATATTGAACTATGATTTATCTTTATGTAATAACTATGTGTTATTTGTCCTGTGAAGTGCCAAATTCACTGCACAATACTGCAAAACATGTTCAATAAATATAAATTTGCTATAGGGCCAATAAAAATTATCAGCCCTGGTTTAATAACGATTTTCTCCGCTTTGATTGATTGATGTACAGGTCCGATATCAAAACGTGATCTGTAAGTAGTTATATGATATAACTGTCATAAAATAAGTGATCTAATATAGACCTTTTTCTCAGGACAGTCAAATTGGCCCTTGGCTATAGGTCAATACGAATGCTTTTGGAAAAAAACGGTTCCTATGTCAAATCACTAATTTAATAGCATATATCATTACTCATAGAATCTCATAATATTTATATTTCCTTTGACTTATATATCACGGTGGCTAACCCACGTGACTTCATCCGGGTATTTTTTACCATATTTGGAATATAGGTCACTCGCATAAGGTAGGTTTTTTGCTTTTTTCTTACTAATCACGTAGTGTTTTTTTCCAAGAATACGCGCATAAACCCCCTGTTTACGAGTTATGATTGCTGCAGTAATTGTTTTCCTGAAATATTTAGTCGTCTTGGAGTAATTTGGTACACAAATTTCGATGCGATTGAAATTGTCAGGGTAGCGTTCATTGTATTTCAACGGTTTATGCGTTTAAATGCCTTAATTTGTGCCGACAGTTATGCACATGGTATATTTATTTCATATACACTTCCAATTAACCCTCTATAGACGATAACGATCTTTGAAAAGAGCTAGTTTGTAAATTATGAGAGAATGTGGATAATGATAACGTTCATTGCCCGTGATTTTCCGGATAACGTTCATTTCCTACGTAGAGTTGTCCAATTTACTCACCACAGTTTCTTAAAAATGACCTAAATAGTGCATTGCATTTTATGACTACGTACAGGGATGTATCATGTGACCTTTCTTTGGTTTTCAAACATTATACAAATTGCATGGGATACAACTTAGAGTTTATATACATATGCAAAGGATTCAACATAGATTTTAGTTGACCACTTAATGTAGATTTAATACAATGACTTTTTAGTGACGCACAAAAAATACGTACCCTGACGTGTAAAACTATTAAATAGGTCAAAAATTAAAAGTCAATGTACGAAGGTGCATGAATTCTAGGATGACTCTATTTTTTGCATAGACATTTTTAAATGAATTTACATTAGCAATCTTTCTTATTGTTCAACTATTTTCTTTATGTTTTAAATTTCAGAAATGGGCAAGACAAAATTAAAATTAACACTTAATAGAAAAAAGATAGAAGAGAAAATGGATGTAGATCGGCACAATCAAGTCCTAAAAAAGCCAAGAGTGGTCCTCAGTATTGGCCTGACTAATTTGATGAAATTTTTGGACAAAAAGTTACCTAAAAGTATCACGATATAAATAATATTTCAATTGAAAGTCCCATTGATGCTGTTAGTTATACTCACCATGACGTTTCTTCAAACTGCGATGGCTTAATGAGAACAGAGATTTATTTTAAACAAAGTTACATTGAATATGGCAATTTATATGGCTATTTTGATTAATTTCCCAAGGTATTATACTGAGTGTTTTTTTTTTGTATGGCAGAAGGGATTTCTGCTAGCATCCATATTATACAATAAAAATCAGAAGTTAAGTGATAAAGTGTTTACATGGATCACATGGATAAAGTTCAAGTTTACATGGTATATACAATTGATCATGACTTTGTATGATTATTTTTCTTGTTTAATATTTTAAGTATGCATACACAAATTTGAAGAATTACAAGTTAGAAGTCATCTGACATGTCATATATAGATAATATATTTGAAAACAGTGAATCTCTTCTATGTTTTTTGTGGCTTTTCAATCTCAGTCATGAGACGGATAGTTAATCTGCTAAATCTGCTAAACGTTCCAGTTGTGTGTGAGCATTAGACTTTATTCCTGTTAGCAATTAAACGCCATTGTCAGAAGCTGGTTCGAACCCATCACATTTATCATTGAGAGGTTGCAGATCGGCCTCTAAGTCATTTATATCATGGAGGAAGTTAGTTCGATGTGGATTCTATTTTAGATTTGCATATATGCACTGCTATACCGTGGTCACATCGATAAGACACGTGATGTTGCATAGATGAAAAAAACACAATTCGTTAATCAATATAAACTTTTAATGAAAGAATAATTCACCATAGTAATATCTGTTGAAAAATATCCCTAAAAAAGTCGTGAACACACGCACTTTTTCAGTCTGCTAAATGACCATGGGCTAACGGATATTTCTATTTTAAAGTAAGACACAACCATGTTTAATTACATAAATTTTATTGGTTGTTCAATAGTTCAAAGTGAATATCATAAATCATGAATTTACTAATTTAGCATGTTCTCTGAGCTGAGAAAGGAGCGTAATCCAAAAGATACTTCACTTTAGAAAGTGAACGATAGTTAAACATACTGTCCATGTGCTAGACAGTACCTCCCTATTTGTACATACATGTATGCTCAAACTTTTCATAGATAACTTTTTTAAAATCATGCTGTGTGATTTTTCAATTCTCTGCAACAAGCAAACGGTAATAGGATCCCAGGGTAGGTTGCACAGTTTGTCATTCTACCTTATGTGGCATCGAATTTGGACTAACGTTAATAAATGAAGTCGTATGACAGATGTTGAATGACTTAATCGATTAAAAAAAGTAACAATATGTTAACTCGTGGATGACGAATCTAATACTTCGAAGACGTCGCTGGTTATTCCTTTCCATGAAAATTTCAATTGTCGATTTTGCCCGCTGGAAAAATAAATTTATGGACATTTGTCGACACTGTGGAATGGTAGGTGAGAACTGGTTATATGCAAAGGTAAAGGAAAGCTACCCAAATCAATCAAACTTGTTACTTGTTAATAGTCGGACATAGATCTACTTATGTCTAACAAGGTCTGCTCTAGATAAGACGCCATTGCCACAACAGTAGTTTCTATACTGGCCATTGCATCTTCTTTCATGCTCATCAACACATTTTTTGTTTTTGAACATATATCCACACATGTATGTAACACAAAAACGACATTGTCTGAAATATATAAAAAATAACATGATTGGATTAGTAAACAATTTGAGATTCATGTATATATTTTACTACTTCTGGATCGTCATCATTATCTTACTATAGTCTAGGGATCTTAATCTTATTACCTTGAGTGTACGACATCTCATCATAGTTATAAATCAAAATAATCAGAGGTTTGCAACATTAGACTGTCAGCCGTTTGAAAATGACTCCTTCAGATTGAAGAGATACAGAAACGATACTAAACGATTCAGAGCGTATGTGTCACAATAGCGCCAGATAATTAAGGTACACTTTTACTGCTAAAGTACGTTGGCATTTATAAGACGTTCAAAGATCGATCATAGTTATGTTAATTGTTTAACAAAACAAAACAAAAAAGTAAGATTCTAAAACATGCAAGATGGTAGTACGACACCGGGATTTTAAAACGGCGTAAAGAAATTGCAATACCATGGATTGCAACTTGGTTCTTATTACGACTGCATATACTTTCTGTTTTGAAATATCTTTGATTGTGAACTTCAATTACTAAAATCTGCAAGGTATTTAATTAATTGGACTAATTATGTACCTTTTCCATCTTTTAAAGAAACTGTGGTGAGTAAATTGGACAACTCTACGTAGGAAATGAACGTTATCCGGAAAATCACGGGCAATGAACGTTATCATTTTCCACATTCTCTCATAATTTACAAACTAGCTCTTTTCAAAGATCGTTATCGTATATAGAGGGTTAATTGGAAGTGTATATGAAATAAATATACCATGTGCATAACTGTCGGCACAAATTAAGGCATTTAAACGCATAAACCGTTGAAATACAATGAACGCTACCCTGACAATTTCAATCGCATCGAAATTTGTGTACCAAATTACTCCAAGACGACTAAATATTTCAGGAAAACAATTACTGCAGCAATCATATCTCGTAAGCAGGGGGTTTATGCGCGTATTCTTGGAAAAAAACACTACGTGATTAGTAAGAAAAAAGCAAAAAACCTACCTTATGCGAGTGACCTATATTCCAAATATGGTAAAATATACCCGGATGAAGTCACATGGGTTCGCCACCGTGTATATGTCGGAGTAACTTTAGAAAGCATACAAATACAAAAAGTGTAATTATGACATGTGTACCTATCTTTAACGGCTGTAGACTGTTAGATTGATTTATATTTCATCCAACGGCATCTTTTATCATATGTTTAAAGATGGCTAGTCACCGGTTGAAATATCGTGGGCTTATCGATCGAGTTGAAACATGCATTTCTTCAATATTTTGAAACGTAACTATCGAATTTCTTATTTTCCCTTTGTATTTTATCAAATGATAGAACACTTTATTGTGAAACAAAACATATATTCTGTATTTAGGCTGATGTCCCAAGTGATGCGAATGACAAACAAGTAGATGTCAAAGTTAAATATGTAGAAACAGCTCCAGACGAATTTTGTACTAAGACATGCCCAGCAGACTTAACACTTATTATAGAGGGCAAGTCATTACTGGTTAGCAGAGCCTTATTAGGAAACCTATCTCCAGTCTTCAATGCAATGTTTTCTGGAGATTTTAGAGAGAAAGATCAGCAGACCATTACACTGCCAGGAAAGAAATTCAACAATTTTGTTGAATTTATGCGATGTATGAACCCACACATATCTAAACCGGTAACTGTAGATAACGTCTATGATGTTCTGCCTCTTGCACATGAGTTTAAATTTCAACATTTGCTGCCAGCCTGTGAGATGGCCTTAATCAAAGTGTCTGAAAATGCTGCAGATGAATTGTACAATATTCTCAAGATAGCCTCAATGTACAACCTGAAAGAATTAACAGCAAAATGTGTTAAATTAGCAGCAGAAAGACCACCGGGTGAAATCGAAAAGGCGAGAAGAACTCATGAATTAGATACAAACACAATCAATGCAGTAAAGGCACAACTATTAAGTAATTTGACGACTAAACACAAAGATATCTTTGTTCATATTGCTACGTCTGAAGCGATGTACAGATTTCTTGGTATTAAGTCCAAAGAACTGAAGTTGGTGACAGCGTTTAAGAATGGAAAGGTCTTCGGTGATTTCAGAAAATTGCAACTTACCACTGATTTCAACGAATCAATTGATATGAGTATTAATGGCAATATTTACTCTATGTCAATACAGAAGACACACATAAATGCAAATGGAGTACAAGCAAGTTCTTATAGACACATTAGTTTAACAACTAAACATAAGTCTGTTCAAGATCCGCCTTTTTATTGTGTAAGTGGTATAAACATAAAAAATTGGATGGACCCAAACAAGGACATATATCAGGACAAGGTTTTTGCTTCAACGACGGATTCTTTTACACTTGATAGAGATGTTAATGATCTGTCAGAAAAAACTACCGGTTATATAAATGAAGGAATGTTGTTTGATATAGAGTTGTTTTTGTTTATAGTGAACAAGTAACTTCAATATTAAATTTAGAGTCAATTTGCATTCAATCCATCGTCGGTGGTGACTTAACATTTTGTTGAAATAGTGACCCAACTGGGAAACAATTTGTTTTATGTTGATGTTTGTTATTTTGTTTCAGAGAACTTATGATTATTCCATCAAATCTTAGATATTTGTATCACATGTTCTTACAAATGACGGAACAATGGTCATTTTGTTATTATTAAAGTGAGATATGCTCATTGAAATAAATGTCATCAAACATGTGAATAAAAATTGAGTTTTGTTTTTTAATTGTGTCATCAAGTTAGTTTTATTTGTTCGGGACTTCAGTCCTGAACAAATATATGTACAGTCCAACCTGTGATCAACGGCCGGCCAAGGGAAAATAGAAAAGTGGCCTTTGTTCACAGGTGGCCTTTGTTCGGAGGGAGGAACAAACGGGCAATGTTTCGTCAGACTTGAGAGACAGAGTTCATAATTAACATGAATTAATAATTAAAATTGTTTTTATTTTCAACCTTAATTCATTATTCACATTATCATTATTGAAGTTGTGACTATAAATGAATAAAACAAAACTTTGAACAAAGAATGACTAAAACAAAGAAATCAGTGATTTTTTGTTTGCAGCTACATTTCATGCTATGCCCTCAACATTATCAAATGTACTCTACAAATTCTCACGACTCTGACCTTTTGTATAGTCTTTCTATCTTATCCCAGTCGTCAAATTACCTGTATACAACGGTCACAGTTGAATGAATTTATGAATTAACAGCGTGCCACAAACATTTATCTAACTGCCGGACGTGTGAAAAACAAACCTAGTCGAGTCTCCAAACATTCAAAACTAATTAACAAAGTGTCATCACATGACGTAATTTACTTCCGATTTACAAATAAATTTAACAATAAAAGGATACATTAACATATTTTTATAATAAGGTGACGAGAAAATTGTCTACAGCTTGATTATAACTAATAAAATCGTACTCGAGATGGTTTGAATACGAAAAAATCCGGAAAAATCGGATTACGGGTTTTTAGCTTAACTTTAACAAAAATGGCGGCCTGCTTTCGAAATCGCCTTTATACGAAATACTGTCTTCAAACAATCGTCTGGCCGTTGTTCACAGTTCTAAACTGGCCGCGGGATGGTTTTGACTGGCCGCTGGTCACAGTCGACAGGTGGCCGTTATTCACGGCCTTTTTAAGAGCGTTTTCGGTCGGGGGGAAATCGAAATGGCCGCTGTCGGCAGGTGCCCGCTATTCGGAGGAGGCCGTTAGCACAAGTTTGACTGTACCATAATTCAGACCCTTCCCGATTTTGAAATTTACCAAATCCAGAAGTAGTCCCTCAGTATATAAGAATAGATCAATTCAAAAAGATCGTCTGCTATGACGGGCCTATTCATACACTTGTAATCCGACTGTATCTCAAGCGTTAGTTCAACCGCTTCTATGTTGTGCGTCTCAGTAGGGATGGTTACGCCGCAAGTTAAGTAAGTAAAATAATGGTTTCAACGATTCAGTGTAGAGATGTTACATCGTCTTATGAAATAGAACGGATTTGTATGAATAGAAAGAGTTTATGCTTGTTTTGTTTGGTTTAACGCCGTAGCAACACATTGAATATGTCATATAACGGCGGTCGGTCAACCTACTTACTGTTAATGGAAAGGCAACATCTCTGGATTAAGCTGTTTACCAACTATTATGCACATACTCGTCAATGACTTACAGATTCAGAATCATTAGGAGGGAGAATGGCTGTAAATATATCATGACCAAGCTCGACGAAAGTATGCCCTGTCCGGGAATCGAACCCACGACCTCTCGATCAGCAAACTTGCGTGCTACCAAATGAGCTGACCCAGGAAAAGTTTAAATCTATAACAAATCGTTAAAGCTCTTATTATTTGTCTGGGTAAAAATCAATACAAAAATGGACTTTCTAATTGATCAATCTGTACACGTTTTTCTACCTAACAAACCAGTGTCACTGATCTGTCTTTTGTATATAGTGCGTACGTATTGACCCCGACCTGCCCTTTCACATTTACATCTAATTATTATCTACACATATCCCGACGAAAGTCAGTACCACGCCTATTCTACACTTCGGCAGCGATCGTAAAATTATACAAGTGTATTTGTGTGTTTAAACTCACAATCCTCACGGTCACTGTGTAATCGAGAATTAATACTACATTCGTATTCAATGTAATGAATATTCTTGCATAAAGGTCAGGTCGGGGTCAACATGTACGCACTATACATACAGTGTTGAAGCACTGTATCTACTTTAACTTTTCAACCCCGAACAAATGGACCTTTCCATGACCTTACCTATTAGCATATTTAACAAAGGTTTACAGTTACAAGAGCACATGGTTGTAATTGGGGGATAATGTATTGTCATTCAAATAAAAAAGTCGCACTTGGAATGGTCCATTCAGTGCCTACAGCGCTTTGATTTACAAATTGGTCTACGAAAGTTCTTGGTCAAATTAAATTTCGGGAAACAAATTAATTGATCATATATACTATACTATATACGGCTTTTTCCCGCTTGCCTATGTATCATTTAGGGAAGTTTTTAGCCAGTGGAGAGAGTATGTGCCTAATACTTGGTTACACGCTTGGATTAGACGCATGACCGCTGCAAAAGGTCTGAAAATGTTGAAAGTGGTATTTAATTAATCTATGTATACATGGTGAAAAAATTCAAGATATGATTGCTATAGAAATATAGAATATGAAATGGTGTAATTACAATAAAAATGAACACAACATTTTTATTCAACGAGGCTTTGGATAAATCCAATCTTTCATAATTCTGGTAAAAAACTTGGCATAAATTCAAATATTAAGCAGTTATGCACGAACGTGCTTTTCTGTCGTCAGAAATAACATACAGTTGTCTATATTTTGTTGGATATGATAGGCGCGAGTTTTGTGTGCTAAAATTAAATATTGAGTGCTTAAGCACGAGTTATATAATAAGTGAACAGAAGAGAACTGTTCTTTTTGATAAATATACCAAAACTTGTGTATATAACACGTATATCCAATTAAAAATATATTTTAAAATAGTTAATATAATAAGCCTATAAAGTCACGCATCGAGTCTGAATTGTAAACATTTATAATTAAGATAAAGAGTAATAATTCCTGTGGACAAAGAATATTTTACATTTTGTGAAATTTCTATTTAATGGTTGTGAATTTTAATGAGACAGTTTAAATTGGTGTTAAGAGTCTAGGCATAGATATATATATTGTCTTTGTCTGATGTTCGATTGATTTCCATATTAATAGCGAGCTCGAAGAGCGAGCTTTACGGTAACGCGAATATGTTTCTATACAGTATCGTATTTTGACAATGTACCGGAAGTTGATTTTTGAACCCGCCCTGCGCATCCGGAAGAGAGTCAACCAATCTCTCATACAGAGTTGTCGATCCTTACAGTGATCTATATATAGAGATCATTGTAAAGATCGACAACTCTGTATGTTTAACAGTTTATTAGAAATCTCAAGGCCTACTAGAGGCATAAGAGTTTACAAACATGTACAAGAAATAAACAAAAACATAAATGGCACAAGTCATACAAACAACTCTGAAACAATTTACAAAAAGAACAACATGGCAATGATAAATTAACAATCGATGAAATATATACAGAGGCAAATGAGAAATGACCAATAGTTAATCACTGAAATTTCAGCATTATTTGTTTAACAAAAAATGATAATTTTGTAAGAACAGATTTATCTTTCATATTAAATAGTTGCTCAAAATTAAGGTTACTTGGGTGTCTGACAAAATAAGGTGGTAAATACAGTTGTCGTTGTACTGCAAAGCAGGTGCACTCAAAAACATAATGAAATTCATCACCTATTCTATCTGACTGACACAAATTACAGATTCTATCTTCTCGAGATATATTTAAATAACGACCTTGTTGGATTGGGAGTTTATGATTAATACATCGAAATTTGAACAGCTGAATTGCAATATCATGCGGCAAAACTTTAAAATAATCTTCAAACTTAAACTCCGTTTTAAAAATTCTATAATTTAAACAAGAAGCTGAAATCCTAACTTTATATCTCCAATCTTGACAATATTGATCCTTTAAAATTGTGTTTACTCTGCTTTTAAATACAGAAGGCTGGATTACATGTTGTGATAACCAATAATTGGATAATCCAAGTCTATCCAAAGTATTATGAACTGTTACTATCCACGGAGAGTGAAAAACATCTTGCTGATGCAACAAATACATCAGTCTATATAAAATAAATGAAATTTTTTCTTGTTTTCCATTTACAATTTTACACCAAAACATTATCATTCTAGATAAAATCTTAATTTCAAGAGGAAATTGACCTAATTCCCCAAACACCATGACATTCGGAGTATTCATTCTACATTTAAGAATAATCTTACAGAATTTAAGATGAAATTGATTAATAATAGCATTATCTTCACATCCCCATACTTCAGATCCATATAACAGAATTGGAGATATCATAGATTCAAATAAATGAAGTTGAATATCAATACTTAACTGTAATTTTCTAGCTTTAGTTAAAACAGAAAACATAGCTTTTTTAGCTTGATCAATTAAATAGCTCTTTGTCTTACTGAATTTACCATTATAATTAAATTTTATGCCAAGATAACTAAAGTCATCAACAGTTTCTAGAGGACTACCATCAAAAGAAAACACTGGCTTATTTCGAAGAATGTTTTGTGAAAACACAACAACTTTTGTTTTGGCAGCATTAACAGATAATTTCCATAAACTACAATAATCTCTCATAGTGTCTAATGCTTGTTGTAAACCTGATACACTCTCAGAAAAAATTACTGTATCGTCAGCATAAAGCAACAAATAAAGTTTCAACAATACTTCACAATCATCAGTATCAAGGAAATTATGAACATCTACCTTCAGTGTATCAAGAGATTCACATTTACCAGCCATATAGCTAACAAGATCATTTAAAAAGACTGAAAAAAGTAAAGGAGATAAATTTTCACCCTGTCGTACACCAAGAGAAGACATAAATGTATCTGTAAGTTCATTATTGACTTTTACACATGACTTAGCCTTGTCATAGATATTACGTATAACCTGAATAATACTACCATCGACATTACTATTCAATAATTTTCGCCATAAAGCTATCCTATTAATAGAATCAAAGGCTTTGCGATAATCTATAAAACAACAGTACAAATGTTTATGTTTATGAAGGTAAAAATCAACTAACATTTTCAAAGAAAAAATATGATCCAATGTGCTATAACTTGCTCGGAACCCTGCCTGCTCTTCACATAAAATACCTGAAGTTTCAAGAAATTGACCTATCCTATTGTTAAGAACCGCAGTAAACAATTTTCCGAAACAACTTAAAATAGTTATCCCTCTATAATTATCTGGATTGTTTACATCACCTTTGTTTTTATATATTGGTACAATTACACCTTTACACCATACATCAGGAACAGCTCCAGTTTTCAAAATAATATTAAACAATTTACAATAAACAGGCAACATTATAGATTTTGATGTTTTTATGTACTCATTCAAAATGTAATCATCAGCTGAACAGGCTTTATTATTCTTTAAATTATTTATGACTTTTTCAATTTCAGCTTCAGTAAATGGATTATTTAACTCATGATTATATGTTTCCAACCTTGAAAAATCAATGTCTTGAAAATCTTCATCTTCATTATTGCCTTCATTTAATTTACTAAAATGCTCAAAAAAAGTTTCCTTAGAGATATTATTCAAGATTTCTTTTTTCTCACTAGAATATTTGTTCAACAATGACCAATAAGCTTTCGGATCTTTTGTTCTCAAATTGTGACGTCATAAACGGTGTTTATGATAAAACCAGCACGTTTCCGTAACTTAACGGTACCGGGCATTGTTTAAAGAGGTAAAAAATATATCTATCTTAAAAAAATGAATGTTTTATTGCGTTTTTTCATCTATTCAAAAGATAAATAATAATGTACAATACATTTCTTTCAGAATTGAAATATGATTCTGACATAAAGAATGAGATGTTGTCAGATTTTTCTGAATACAATAAATTACGCAGTTATCTCCCCTAGCTTATTCAATTAATAGGCCCTCGAATAAATATATCACTGAAGCAGCTACAATAAGGCCATATTTACAAGCGTGGATCTGCAAGTTCATAAAAAGTGACATTGTTAAAAGTACCAAAAAAAACCAATAGAAACAGTCAAAATAGTTGGTTACATCTCCGCATATAAGTTTGGATTCGTCGAGCTCGCTTTGAGGCTTTGCCTTAGTCATATTAATCCTGAATAAGTCGGTGATAAGATAATTAGATCTAAATAATTTCTATGTTTTGGCACATTCTTTATATAGAAAAATTTGACTTAATTTGGAGTGGCTGTAAAAACGACAACAAATAAATCATTAGCATTGTTGTTAAGATGTCAACACAGTCTGCAAATATCATTAATTTTGCCGTTTTAATAACGCTTCAATCGGTGCATCAAAAGGCTTGTTGAGAATTAGGACCTATACAAGTCTTTTGAAATTTTAAAGTTTGATTGGATAAATCCACGTCACAGAAACTCCATACAGTACAGTATTAGTCATTGTGTGGAAGGATATAGGCCTATGAGCATTAACATAGAGCTTACTGGTATCCTTTGTGTCATGACCACTTAGAAATCTGTACATTGGATGGGGCCGCATTGGATGGCCGTTTTGGGCTCAAGAAAAAATATCTTTCTATAATTTTCACATCGGCTGTTATTGCGAATCTCAAAATTTAAATAATGTGGTGCTTCATTTATCAAGGCAGATATATTTCACAATATAGGCCTACTGAACTTACTGAGCTTAGTTTGCAAATACACAGATCTAGAGTAACCTTACAGACGAATTATTGTTAAAGGGAAGTAACTTCTAATGAAATTTAGAATCAAAATACGCAATTATTTCCCTTGAATGATTTTGAAGGTGAAGGTCGATCTCGTCTGTGACGTGAAGATATTCGAGATTTGGACACGTCAAGTTGACTATCGTGAATATTTTTCAACATTTTTGTGAGTTTTGTTCAAGGTAAAGTATTAGAATGTCATAACAAATTCTTAATAACTAATGTTAGTTTCATTTCATGGTTTTAGTTACGATTTTATTTTTTTAATTTAGTGGGGCGTTCCCAATAGGGCCTTTGAAGGAGGCCGGTACCATTTCGGCCCAAGACTTTTCGTATTCTTGATTCTTGTCTTGGATCGTGGTTAAGATTCACGCATAGAAGTGGTCAACATTTCTCAATAAGTTACTTTTTGTTCGTCAAAAAATATTTATATGAAAAACTAATGCATTATGTGTCTTTAAGTACCTAACATTTTGTCAAAACTAACCGTGTCTTTCAGATGTTGAGAGGGTCACTCACGTGACTCAGCGTGTTTAGCCTTTAGGATAGAATGTAGTTTAGCGGACCCAGCTATTGCGCATGCTCGGATATTGCATTGTTTACAAAATTCGGTTGACATTTTGTTTTTACCGATGCAATTTTTTATTCATTTCTAAAATGAATTATTTTCAATAACTATTCTAAATGCTTTTTTATCCATTTTTATTATCAGCGGGGGTGAGGGAGCGGCTGCCCCCATACTAACAGAAAATTAGCTGCATTTACCTTCGCTTATATATGTTTGTCTATAAATTATCCAAAGTCATTGTTTATGTATTCTTTAAAGCGTAGCTGAAGGTTTATCATGGTAAGTTGTCAGTGGTTATACAAAGATTAATGACCCTCCTTGATTTTTCGTATAATAAACCAAAGTTTTGTGAAATTAGTCCTTGACAAGTTGTCAAAGTGCTGTATTAGTGATTAGTATTACAAGTATGATTATAAGTCAAGTGCATAGTTAAAACTTAAATTGTGCATTTACCTTAACAAGTGTTATAAAAATATCTAAATTTGAATTATTAAATCTGGCAATAAGTTGAATCAACTTCCCAGCAAACAGTTAACTTTGACAACTCTGTATGTGGCAATAATTCATATTCGGAACTCAAAGTTATGGGTATTAACAGCTGAAAACATTTTTTTTGTTCTGAATGCATTTATACAGAATGATTTATTTTGCATATTATTGCTGAAAGGCACACAACACAGATTAAATACTATTGTTCTGTGTACACACGTTTTTATTTCAACTTTGTGCTGCACAAAAACATTCAGTGAAAAGGTTTTTAACTGGAGAAACCCATCAATTTGAGTTCCAAATCAAACTTTCATTTACTAGGGGAAATTATATTGTTTATAGTTAATACTTCATAAAGTAGGAATTTAAAATTTTATATATTACTTGTACACATTATTTTGATTATACTTATCCCTCCCTTATAAATTTAATGGACTTTTCTAACATAGATCTATAAAAGTGAAGGCTATCCTGGGTTGTGGGAAAAGTGTAACTTTATGTTTATTTAAGTTTAGTTTATAGATGGTGGATGACTTTGGATATTTTGCATACTTAAAGTTATTTTGAATTTCTAATTGACTTGGATATTGTGAAGGTTTTTGTTGATTTACATTCTTAACAAGTATTATATGATTCATATGACTCTTTATGACTATAGAAATAATGATAGCAATTGATACACATTGTTATATTACATGTCTATAACTAGTCAAGCTGGTTTGAAGGTCCCTTTCAAAAAGTAAAAACAGTAGTCAAATCAATTTTTTCGCTAGTCCTGTGCTTTGGGATAGTGGACTGAGGTAATGATTGTGTACAGGTCATAAAATAGGCCATGTGTATGTTAATGTACTTGAAATAATGAACTTGCCCACTAAATAGGTGAATAAATGGATGCATGTACACCATTTTACTGATTTTAACAAACCATTATGTCATTCAACATTTTATATTAATTAAAGTGAATATGAAGTGTTTGATGTTGTTAATTTTATTATGTTATGCCTTTACAATATGTTCTATTATTATAATATTTTCTCCCCAAATTTTGATTTTTGATGAAACTGTCTATGTTTATATACTCAATGTTGATATGATTGTACCTGAGATTTTGATCATTTATATTTTGTAGCCTGGTAAAGACAAGATGGCAACCTTGGCTGAGCAGCCATGTTATACATTGATAAACATCCCTAGTGATGCTGAACCACCCACTGAGATACAGCTTCGTACTGATCTAGGTATGTGTAGGAATTATCAACTTATTATTTCACTGCTTGGCTCAATGTTAAAGGTCATCCGATTTCCCCTGACAACCTACATTTAGGTTTGGGCTGCTTGGTAAATGCAATTATTATATTATATCTGGTTGTCCTACAAGGCAGTCTCCTTTAAAATTGATGTCAAGCCTTACACTAGTCATGGACGGAAAAATATGAATTCCATGAAAATCCACACCAATGTCACAAGAATTTGATTCCTTAGTGTGTATCGTTGAACCAAGGCATTGACTAATGTAAAATACATCTAATCAGTTATTACCAATAAATTATTACCAGACCTTAAGTTAAATATGTATTTTAAATCATTGTTTGCAATATTTCTTTTTGAATAAATAAATTAAGTGCATTTTGATTCATGACTAAGTATTTCCCTTGTATAGTTTAACAAAGCTAAAAAAGATATTTAAATAAGACTTTTGAACTCTTATATCAGGGCTCTAGACTAAAGGTCGTCTGATTGCCCCTGATTACTTATATTTGGGTTCAAGAAACCTATTTTTATACCCCCGCTTCGAAGAAGAGGGGGGTATACTGTTTTACCCTTGTCCGTGCGTGCGTGCGTGTGTGCGTCCGTCCGTCCGTCCGTTACAAAATTTCCGTCACAGTTTTCTCAGCAACTATACCATGCAGCAGCCTGAAACTTTGCATATTGCTTCATCCTATAGTCCCATGTGGTGTAAAGCGATTTCATGCTCCTCGCTCATCTACTTCCTGTTTGTCGCATATTTTTAGATTTTGGCGGGGATATCACTAGTGAGCATTAGCTCACAGATTTACTTGTTCTTCTAGTGAACATTTGATTCGGGCAAGTAAAATCTATGACAGTTTGTCCAACCCAGCAACCCAGGGTGAAAAGTAATGATGAGTCCTGTATACACATGTCAGCTATTTATATAATTGATCATTGATTTCTATATTCTAGAAAAGGGAGACACAAAGACCAAGACTGATGCCTTAAAGAAAACAATACAATTGATATTAAATGGTGAAAAGATGCCATCTTTGTTGATGACAATTATAAGATTTGTGATGCCAATGCAAGATCATATGGTGAAGAAATTATTACTGATATTCTGGGAGGTCGTACCTAAATACACACCTGATGGGAAAATGTTACATGAGTTCATCTTAGTCTGTGACGCTTACAGAAAGGTAATGTCAAAGTTTATTTACTATAGAGAATTGTGTAAACATACATGGCAAAAAAATCCTGTGTTTATAGCAGTGGTCTGAAAATGTGAATTTTCTGATTTACACTTATAACTTTCTTGTAAATATTCCTGAAAGTAAATTTTCTATTTTGAATGGCAAAGGTCTGTAATTTTAGGTAATTGTGACTTACACTTACAACTTTCTTATCAATATTCCTTAATGTAAAATTCAATTTTGAACTTTGGTAAAACACTGGATTTTATGTGTAGAAAGTGGTCTTTTTTAGGACTGTCAGTCAGTTTCTGGATATACAAACATTCAAATCACGATGAGATGTCAAAATTCAATTGTCAGATTTAGATATAAAATAGTTAAGTTGTTTTTAAAACACTAGGGCAAAGAGCTGAAGATGGATATGGACTAAAAAGTAGCATCTTCAATCTACAGTTTGACTCTCAACTTGTTGACTATTTAATAAACTGTATATCTTGATTCTACTTTCAGGATTTACAGCATCCTAATGAATTCATACAAGGATCTACTCTAAGATTTCTGTGTAAATTAAAGGAACCAGAATTGTTAGAACCTTTGATGCCTGCTATAAGACAATGTTTGAAACATAGACATTCTTATGTACGCAGGAATGCCGTCCTGGCTATTTATACAATTTATAGGTACAGTTTTCTCAGTCATTTTTTAGAGGTTTGGGGGAGATGAGGCTGCAGGTAAGGGGAAGGGCGAGTGAGGGGGGGGGGCAGGAAAAGGCATCAGTCTTGTCCTTGCTAGCTAAGGTTTATATGTACAATTTTGTTTGTCAGTGTACTAGAAGTTGCGGGAAAATGAAATGAGGCTGCAAATAGGGGTCTGGAGAGGGGAGAGAAGGGACAGGAAAAGGCTCTATCATTGTCATGCATTATCCAACTGGACTAGTTTCCCATACTTTTCTGGTTTATGATAGTGTGTCGTTTTGTTTGTTTCAAGAAAAATTTTCATGAGTTTATTCAAGACTACAATAAATGGTAACTAACTATTGTTGACTTATTTCATGTCTTAGGTGTTAAAATATATTATTTGTGTTGTGAAGACTCTAGTTTCACTTATAATATACAAACTTGAGAAATGCTATTAGTTGTGGATTTTTTTTTAGTCATCAAAATTTAGTAAACCGTCTGTTAAAGTTCAGTTTCCATCTGTTAAATCAGTTTCCCTCATTTTAAGTTTATTATAAAAAATAAACATTTTTTTATACTTTTTTTTAGGAATTTTGATTTCTTGATTCCTGATGCACCAGAACTGATAGCTGAATATTTAGAAGGTGAACAAGATATGTCATGTAAGAGAAATGCTTTTATGATGTTGATACATGCTGACCAGGTAAGTTATTTTATTTGTACATGATTCTGTAACTTGCTTGATTCCATCTGTATTTGTTGGTTTGACTGATTAGCATTGTCTTGGCATTGTCTTATGCTGTGATTTGTAAGTGACAGTTTTGCCTTCTACTGTCTAACATTTTGAATCTATCTAGTGCTCAAAAAATCCTAGCCGCGGCAGTGGCATAGTGGTTAGCATGTCTGACTTTGAATCCAGAGATCGCGGGTTAGTACTAGTGATAGAAAAGTGTCCAGGAAACCTATAGTAGGAAGAACTGGCCATTGTATACCGGGGTATATGATTTAAATATGTGTTGAATACAGCAAAAAAAAAATTTTTTTTTTTTTTATCAAATTTATTTTATTACATTATTTTTATTAAAGTTAGTAACTAGAACCTGCTTCAATATTTTTTTAAGTCTGAGGCTTTGAACTAGTGGAATTGAGTGAAGACTATACAATTCTATAATTCTGTTATTTTTTACTTTAGATTTAGGAAAATTTTACTATTTTAAATGTATACAAATATACACTGTACAATGGAACATCAGAAAACCAAACTTCTTGCTCAGTCCAAAGGGTGTTTGGTTTTCTAAGGTTCCACTGTATAACTATTTTATGGTGTTAAAATATCATTTCTTTATGGTTATTTCAGGAGAGAGCTCTAAATTATCTAAGTAGTTGTATAGATCAAGTGACATCATTTGGTGACATTTTACAACTTGTTATTGTTGAACTTATATACAAGGTAGGTTACCATGGCAACAGTCTTGTTTTATAAATTTTGATACTTCATATATGTGATTTTGATATTTCAGTTCTTTGCATATTGACCAACTATTGTTAATTGTTACATAAAATGTGATCCTTGTATGAGAAGTGGTCGAATGTTAGGATGCGTGCTTAGGAATTGAGAGGTCACAGGTTTGAACCCCACTATGGGGCACGGTCGCTGCTGATTTCCTCTAGCAAGAAATTTACATACAGTTGTTACAGTGATGGTTATTCTGCTTGAAGGTGATTTCACTGATCAGTGGTTATACAAAATTGAATGGCGGAACTTGGATATGGAAGTAGATTTTAAACAACTATTTTAACGATTTTTGTGTACCGTATTTTGACGTATAAAATACGCGCTCGTGTATAACACGCACTAAAAAAATTGACCAAAATCTGAAGAAAAAAACTTTTTGGCTATTTTTTGGTGAAATCATATGTGACGATAAATAGATGTTTTTATTATTCAGGTTTGTCATGCTAACCCATCTGAGAGAGCTAGATTTATACGATGTATTTATAACTTATTGAATTCATCAAGTCCAGCTGTGAGATATGAGGCTGCTGGTACCTTGGTGACATTGTCTAGTGCTCCAACTGCTATCAAGGTGAATATTTTAACTTATTTATAATTATATCATTTATGTGTGATCATGATAAAGCAGAATAGCTGGGTGCTGTACCATGCTCTTTTTCTCACATCATGTCCAGTTTTGCTTCTCTCTATGCAAAAACAGTTACTTTAAAGTTTAATCTATTCACCTTTCAATGTTACCTACCATTTTTTTTCCTGTCTCCCTCCCCATTTCTGAGTTTTTGAATATTTGTTTGATAATCCCTGTATAGCTCGTTTAGGATAACTTGAGACAAAATACAACGATACCATTTTTATACACAGGTGGATTTAAGTTTAGAACACGTAATTATCGACTATTATCAGTGTGTTTTGATGTATTAAATTTAGTACGAGAACACATGTTCCACGCATTATGACATGTTTAAGACTTGCATAACACAAATCAGCTGACCTCCATGTTTTATGTAATACCCGAGTCCCAAATATGTAAACAAACTGAGTCGTTTGTCTCAAGTTATCCTAAACGAGGTATACAAAACTACAGATACCTATTTTTTACTATCATGAATACAAAAGTTCTATAAAGAGTATTTAAATCAGCTGGGTTAATTTATGCACCACTAACAGCTTAATGAAATTCACCAATACATTGCACTTTTCAGTTACTACACCACAGTTAATCGATACAATAAATGACAACAGAGCTGGACATTAAGTCTCCTGTTCTCCCTTGACAACCTATATTTTTTGTGCAGCTTGTTACTGCTAGAAACCATTTGGTTCAGGCAAGTCAAATAAAGAGATGGTTGTCCAACCAGGCAACTTATTTAAAAAAATCAATGTTGGACCCTGGACCATAGAAATAAATTATAATTGTCTCAGATGATCATGATGTTGTTTTTATCCCTCATTTTGTGGTCATTATTCTCTTTCAGGCTGCAGCTAGCTGTTATATAGAGCTTGTAGTTAAAGAAAGTGATAACAATGTTAAATTGATTGTGTTAGATAGACTTGTAGCTCTGAAGGATGTTCCTGCACATGAGAAAGTTCTACAGGTAACCTGAACTATTATGCTGTAGGAAAATTTTACATACCTAGGATTTAGCACTTAATGGAGTTACAGAATTCCAAGGATTACAAAAACATGAGAGGAACTTAAAACTTTTGAAGAATTTGTTGGAAATTTAAGTGTTAATTAATTTCTGAAGGTTGACTTACATTGCTTTGATTGGGGGGTACTTCCCTTGTATCAGTCTGTCTAATTAACAGTTGGCCAGGGCTAGCATTTTGAGTTTGGAAAACTTTTGGCAACCACTAGGAAGATAATGAAAGAGCTTAAGTATCTTGGGTCTCTTTCTGGCAACCACTTTTCAAACCTTAAATGCATAAACGGTTGTATGTATTGCATTGGTAAGGATTTTTACAATGTTTTATTAGTAATGAACAACTAAAAATTCAAATTGCTCCAAATTCTAATCATCTCTGTCAACCAAGTTTTTAATTTCTGATAACAACAGTTAAATGTATACTGGAGTATTAAGACCAACTTTCAAACTGTACAGACTATTTTATTCTCCTAACAATGTATGTATGGTTTGTTTCAGGATCTTGTCATGGATATATTGAGAGTATTAAGTTCTCCTGATCAAGAAGTTAGAAAGAAAACATTAAACTTGGCTTTAGATCTTGTTACTTCTAGGACAGTAGAAGAGGTGTGTTTCTAAAAGTTGTACATTTTGTTCTTTGAAGGAAGAAGATGAGTGCTACTTGCTTTTAGTTTCTTAAACTACAGTGACATTCGTAAACTTTACTTACTGTGTAAATACTTCTATCGACCTAACATAAACAAATTTTGTTATTTATGGCATCAAAAATGAAAACCATATTAAGTCTACTGCTACATTCCTTTATATAGAAAGCATTTTCTTGTCTGGATTATAAGTCTTATTCTATTCAAGCATAAGTATCATAGCTACTCTGCTCATAATTTTTACTATAGACGACTATCTTTTGTCAGACAACACAGAATCACAGAGTTTTAGTTTTTTTATTTTAAATAAATTATAAGATGTTGACATTATATTATAGATGGTATTAGTATTAAAGAAAGAAGTTGTTAAAACCAACAATGTAGAACATGAGGACACAGGAAAATATCGTCAATTATTAGTTAGAACATTACATCAACTTTCTATCAAGTTTCCAGATATTGCTCCTACTATTATACCAGTGGTAAGTTATACAAGAAATAAACCACTATTATGTATATTGTATTGTAGAATAAAACGTAGACATGAGCTCTTATGTGCTGAAAATAAATAACCAGTGCTCTAGCGTGAGTCATTTAATAAGCACATAAAAAAGCGTCTTTGATTTATTCTGCAATAAAATATTGACAATTGCAGGGCTGAACATTAAGTCGTTTGATTGCCCCTGAAGACTTATGTATGGTTTTGTGCAACTTGTTACTGCTATTAAAGATTTTGTTTGAGTAAGTAAAATAATAGCTGGTTGTCCAAACTGACAACCTACTATAAATTTTAGTCAAGCTCTGAACTGTTTGCTATTTTGATTCTAACTTAGAAAAAAAATTAAGTGATACATTTTCTTAATTAAGGGATAAATTATAAAATTAGTTACTATTAATACTAATCATGTTCAATATCAAAATATAAATGACGTCTTAGTAAATATAGAGTGAAAAGGCAAATACCTATGTTAGAATAGTAAATATTGTACAGACCAACAGCATAAACCTGAGCTTGACCAATATTAAATGTTGATAAAGGACTTGACATTTAAGGTTATCCTTTTGCCCGTGACAACTTATATTTGGATTCAGGCAACCTTTATCTGCTAGTAAACATTGGGTTTGGGCAAGTGAAATTTAAATTCTATGTCAAGCCCTGTGTTAATCAAACAATTCTAGCTGCTCAGTTAAACTTTGTTAAAGGAAGACCTCTTGAATAATCATGTACTAATATAAAGATATTTTCATATTACAGTTGGTAGAATTTCTTGGTGATAGTAACGAGGGAGCAGCAGCTGATGTGTTAGTGTTTATTCGTGAAGCTATACATAGATTTGAACCATTAAGAGTTCTTATAATATCTAAATTATTAGATGTATTCTCTACTATCAAAGCTGTCAAGTAAGTTGTATTGTATTTGTATTGTTTTAAGACTTTTGGGAAAATAGTAAATAAGAAATGGTATTTTATTGTCTAAGTTTCATGCTTATGGATATTCATTGACTTTACAACTATTACCCCTGGTCATCGGGCTACTGATATCTGTCTGGCTAGCTCAGTCAGTAGCACAAAAGTGATGGAGGAGTCATGGGTTTGATTCTTAGTTAGTGCATACCTATCTGTCTTGAAATAATTTCTATGGCCATTTTTCCTCCTACCACTGATTCCTTATCATGTAGAACAGTTCTCAGTCACTGACAGAAGTATGCGCCTAGTAACTGGTTAACAGCTAAATCTGAGATTTAGCCTTTCCAGGAATGGTGAGTAGGATGACTGAATGCCTTATATAACCTTTACCATGTGTTGCTTAGGCATTAAACCCACCACCAAAAATATAATCAAAATGTATTATACATGTATTATAGGATACAACGTGCAGCATTATGGATACTAGGTGAATATTGTGTGACTGCAGAAGATATACAAAGTGTTATGACATTGGTGAGACAATCTTTAGGTGAAATACCTATTGTTGATGATGAATTAAAGAAGGCTGCTGGAGAGGTGAAAGATGATGGTACGTAAACTTTTACATTTTATTTCATTAATTCCTGCAGTTTGTTTCCCAATTTGAGCATTCACTAACTTATGGAAAGAGAAAATGCAACATCTTTTTATTTGTGGCAAGCAATACAATTTAAGACTAATGTACTTCTAAGGTAACTTGTTGGGCTTGCCAAGTTGATGTCTGAGTGACCATTCCTGTCAGGAGGTTGTGGATTTTAACATTTTTGAGATCTTTGAAAGTGTTCTTTTCATGTGTAAAAGCTTCTTAAATTAAGAAATTTTAGGAATTTGATCATCTGGAATTTTCAGCAATGAAAATAGTAGTTCATTAAATAGTAAGATATATTTATTTAGTTATATTTTAGATACAATGTCAGGTGGTAACATACAAAGACTTGTCACAGCTGATGGTACATACGCTACACAGAGTGCTTTTAGTTCTGTATCAAGCTCGAAGAAGGAAGAAAAGTAAGTAGTCTTAGTCATGTGATCTAAGCATTCTATTCATTATAAAATCCTACTTACTAGTCCCAAAAAACATCTGAATTTCCACTTTGACTAGTTAAAATAACATTAGACATGACATGGTGATGATTTTATTCAGAATAGCTGCCCTGACTCATGATTCTCTATCTACTAGAGGTTGTAGTTTCTTGAAGTCTGTTCCCTAAGTTTATCATTCAAGTGGATTTCTGTTGTATTTTCATGATCAAGTGAAACATAAGCTTTTACCTTCATAGCTGGTCACCTAAAATCTATTTGTCAGGGACGTTAGTGGTCCCTGGTTGAGAATGGCAAATCTGTTATGAGACTGGACTTATCATGTTACTGACACTTAAATAAACTTTATTTGGTTTGTTTTATCAATTATTCCTATCTTTCTATTCCTCTAAGATGTGTGTGTATGTGAAAGGCATTAACAATATTGTTTACTGAAAGACTTTATATTAAAAAAGATTGATTATTGTAGAATAAAAGGTAACTTCTTCCTGACTAAGCTCTATGGGAACAAAAAGTATTCTGGAACAGAAGTGCTTTTCATCCTGTCTTTTAAAGTCTGAAGGAAAATACTGTGCATTGAACTTCTTTTTGTTGAGTCCATGGTTACACCAATGTGTCCTGCTCTAATTTTCCTGCCTTCTTGTTCTTAAATGAATGTATTATATTTATTACAGCCCACCATTGAGACAATATTTACTTGATGGAGATTTCTTTGTTGGAGCAGCTTTAGCCACATCACTAACTAAACTTGCTTTGAAATATGTTGCTCTTACAAATGATACCAAGAAACAAAATGTAAGTTAAAAGTAGTCAAGTTTTGTATTTATTTTTTATTTGTGAATCGTTGAACATAGAGGTATAGGAAGCTGTAATTTTGTTCTTCTAGATTGCGTCAATTTTAATTAATTTTCTTTATTGAGTTATTTTAGAACTCAGGCCAATACACAAAAACAAATGTACAGTGTACAAATACTATTTATGTCAATACTCATGTACATTTTGTAATCTATTTTTACAGGCTTTTCTTACCTTATTGTTAGACTTTTGTATGGCCTCTCTAGCTCAGTCCATGGAGCACAAGTCTTCTGATTGAGAGGTCATAGGTTAGATTTCAACGGGGAGCATATTTTCATGGAGCTTGGTCATTATATAATTTTACAGACATTCTTTCTGATTTGACTGTATTGTAAATTATGATCATTGTGTATGTAATAGTTAATGACATATATAATTTCAGTCTTTCTTGGCCGAGTCTATGTTTATTATGGCAACAGTTTTACATCTTGGAAAATCTGGAATACCAACCAAGGTAATTTAATATAATTATTTTATTATATAACTTGTAGAACTTAGTTTATAACAATGAATTGTATGTACTAACATGTACAACAGAAATACAATTTGCAGTTGATAGAAATATGTACGCTGTATTTACTTGAATTATGATAAAACCTTATTCATTTTATAAAATTTTTATATTAATTTGTATAAAAATTGATATTTTAGCAAAATGAAAAATGTTAAAGTGCTATACACTGATGCTTCACTTTTTGAAATTCAATAGAACTGTAAGAAAATTAATATAATGTAAAGCACATATATTATCTAAATACAATATAAAAAATGTTTGTAGAATTTAAGTGATAATGTTACATTAAAGTTAATCTTTAAAGTTGTAGCACAATTACCAGGGGTAAAAGCTGTAAAGTCGATAAATGTGCATAAGCTGGAAACCTATATTTAAAACAAGAAATGTCTTTAAAAAAGACAAACGGCGTCGATTTAAAAACAAGAGGGCCCAAAGGGCCCTGGGTGCTCACCTGAGGAAAAAGTCAAAGGTCACAGAAGAGCCATTTACAGAGGACCACTAATGTTAAAACCTATTTTTTGACCCAGTGACCTACTTATCCAACCAATCAGACCTATTTGAACAATTTTGGTAGGAAACCACCCACGGACCATTCCTGTTGAGTTTGGGCAAATTATCATAAGCGGTTCAAGAGAAGATGTTGTTTGAACTTTTCCTTATATAATTCAATGTAATATTGTGATTCATGGGGTGGGGTCAATTTTGACCCAGGGGCATAATTTGAACAACTGTGATGGAGGACCTCTAGATGATGTTATATACCAAATATGAAAGCTCTAGGCCTTGTAGTTTCAGACAAGACGATTTTTGATAATTGCATTGTGAAAACCTATTTTTTGATTCCGTGACCTCCGTTAGTATTTGCTCATACAAGTTGTGACCACGCATCATCACTTCATTAACAACATTTGCAGACCAGTTTCGCAGACTTGGCACATGATTGCCTACCGTAAACAATATAACAGCCAATGCAATTGCCGTACACTGATAACCTGCAGCTTGTGAGCATATCTGACCTTGGTGAAATCGACCGTTAATAATCCTTACCATTGTTTTGATCTCCGTTGCCCGTTCAATGTTGTTTAGAGCCAGCTACCTATGCTCGGTCACTACCAATGCTCGGTCACCCCTAGCAAATTTCGATTAATTAAAAAGGGGACCTCGCGTATTGTTTCTAATTTTAGTCATACCTGTCAAACGCTCGCGGAAAACCCCAAATCATGATCATCTAGACGCTTATCTGTTTATGCAGACGGTAGATACGAGCGCACCTGCTGTTTTCCGCTAGAAAATCCTAGAGGCTAGAAAATCGAATTTGGACAGCCTTGTCTTTTTCACTTATAAATTATGATTTATTTAAATTTATAATATTTATACAATAATCTATCAATTGTAAATAAAAATCTCACATATTTATGTATATTCTAAGTAAAACAAGGTGACCGAGCACTGGTCCGAAATTTTCCAAAAATACCGTGTTTTACGTATACATTACACTCCGCGCCGATTTTATCCAATAATCGGGATCGTCAGACGCTTGTTTTTCTGTAAACGGAAGTAGGTCAACATGTAAACGATAATGCGTAATGAATTTGACATGAATTGACAGAATACCGTTAACCCGCTTCGATTTTGATATAAATGTGACCGAACAAAAATTATGAATTTATTCTTAAAAGTTTCGTACCAATAACTCTGCAGATTAATAAATATATGTGGAGCTGTGACTCTCAAAGTGTAAACCCCGGAAACTGGACGTAGTGAGGCTAACTTAATAATTATTGGGTAATATGTCAGACTTTTTACTAGAAACCGGTTCACATCTGGAGACGTAATTCATTTTACCCATGTAATATTGTGTTTGACACGTAACTTTTTTTGTTACAATATAAAAAAACACTTTGGAAAGCAATAGAAGTCTACCCCAAAAAAATAATCTACGAACGAAGCAAAATTTCGTAAAACACTGCATTACAATAGTGTGGCCTTTATTTTTTCGCGCGTGTCAGGGCCATCCAATCGAAGAGGGGATTTTCTCTGTTTCCCCCGTACGTCATTTTCAGTGCTTATAAAATCATCCAATAGAACGGCGGATTTCCGAAATTCCCAGACATACGTCATTATACAGAAATGTAGGTCAAAATCCAGCTTAGACAGCTACGCCGAAAAAAACATTACTTTTATATATTTTCCAGCCTATAACAGATGATGATGTTGATCGTATTGCTACGTGTCTAAGAGTTCTAGCAGAACAAAGTCCATTAATGACTGATATATTTAACAATGCTTCACGTAACTCGCTCTCTCTTATGTTAGCTGCTAAAATGGCTGAAGAAAAGGAGGCACAAAAGGTAATGTTTGACTCAGATATTTTTATGTATAGCTTTACTATAACTGGTAATTTTTCTATATTATTGTATAGTTTTTCTTTATAAGCACTTAAAGTATTTTCCTTGATGAATTGTTCATGTTATACCACTGTTACAAGAATGACTCATGTATATTATGATTTAATATCATTAATAGCTGGTTATAGTTTTCGATCAATGAAAGAGTGCCTGAACAATTCTTGGTCATGTCTTCCATAGGTTAGTGAAATCAGAAGAGAGTTGTATTTTAGCTATCTTGGAAAGTAGATGCTGGTTACCCATGATGTAACTTGGTTTAATATGTTTTAATTGAGGTAGTTCTTCGGTTGTCAAGTTAGTGAACAGTAGACTGTTGTGTGACTTCATTGTGTTACTCCTAGTTTATGTAGATCTTGATACCAAATTTGTGAATTAACTCGGGAGAATATTATGAAATTTACAAGTATTCTCTATAAATCTATCATAATTTCTCAATAATCTAGTGTCATATAACACATCATATCATATATTTATCACATATTACACATCATATCATATATTTATCACATATTACACATCATATCATATATTTATCACATATTACACATCATATCATATATTTATCACATATTACACATCATATCATATATTTATCACATATTACACACCATATCATATATTTATCACATATTACACACCATGTCATATATTTATCACATATTACACACCATATCATATATTTATCACATATTACACACCATATCATATATTTATCACATATTACACACCATATCATATATTTATCACATATTACACAACATATCTTATATTTATCACATATTACAGGCTGCCCAGAAGAAAGTTGTTAAAATACAAGCAGATGACCCTATAGCATTTGCTCAACTTGTTGATAAGAATGAGTTTGGAGCCACTGAGGTATGTAACTTAACATTTACTACACAAGTCTCTGAATATCTAATGGTATTATAATCTGGGCTCGAATTTAGCAAAAAAATGGACTTGCATTTTTTTGGGAATGATATTATTTCAACTCGCAAAAATGAAGAAAATCACTTGCATTTTGTTCTCCAAATTTTTATTGCATACATAGTAACTATTCATTTATGCAATATAAAAACAACATAGTACTAAATTTACTCGAAATAGAACAAGGGCTAGAGATATTTTGGGATAGACAAAGAATATTGAACAAGTTTGTACTGTGAATCTTTAACTAATGCTATCAACTATTTGACTGCTTCAATGCTGATTTGAGCCTCATTAGTTCAGACAGAAATATTTTTGCATTGATTTCAACTTGCAAAAATTTGCTAGAGATAGTAAAAGTTACTCACAATTTTCAAAATCCACTCGCATTTTGCGAGTATACGAGCTTAAATATGTTACAATGGAAATGAGAGTATTTATTTACCCTTTTTGTGTCATCCTTTCTTTCTAATGTTTGTTGACATGGCTGTATTGATCCATGCATATCTTGTTATTTAATATCACGTGTATAAAAATGTAATTGCCATGTTTATCTTCACATTTTACAGAGAATAAATCTATCTATCCAACATTTGCTAGGGGGGTAATGACACTTTATACAGCGTTATTGTATTTATATACTATTATTTTAAGATATTTTTTTAATTTCTTTAGTGTTGGTGGAATGTGAAAGCAAATCAAATATTAACAGTATATTGACACTGTATATTACAACTTACAGAATGCCTGTACTATCAAATGGAGGAGTATTGTTAGATTTTATGTATTCTTTTACTATTTATATTACAGAATATGTTTGAGCTGACATTATCTCAAGCTTTAGGAATGACACAGAAGAAAGAAAAGGATCCTCTTGGTTCATCTAAACTTAACAAGGTATGAATTTATAACTTAACAGATATTTATCAGGCATCGGATTGCCAAGATCTGTGGAGAAAATTGGGGGAAGTCAGTCTGCTGACAAACTGACGATCTCTGATACCTGTACACATGGCTTTTAGCCTTGTATATCTTCCTCTAAATAACAGAGCTCTTTCCTAAAAAATGGTGGCCACTGGGTAGTAAAGGGAGTAAAGGATACTTTTACAATGGAACTTGATGGAGTGTGAAAAGAGCTTTAATCAATCATGAGTACAGGATTACTGTAATGAGTATTTAAATCAGTGAAGTTAATGTAATGCACCACTGACGATTAAATAAAGTTTAACAATACATGTTTTTTCTATGGATATTTCGGTTGTACATGTATGTGACCTAACTAACTAGATTCTCACTATTATTATTAATATTATTTTTTATTATTGTTATTTTTAACATTACTTACATTTAATTATTTCTATTGTAGGTGACCCAATTAACAGGATTCTCTGACCCAGTTTATGCTGAAGCTTATGTGAATGTAAACCAGTTTGATATAGTATTAGATGTACTTGTTGTAAACCAAACATCAGATACATTACAAAATCTTACATTAGAACTCGCTACATTAGGTAAGAATACAGCAGAATTTATGGTTTTGTTTCATAGGTTACATGTTACTTTATATACTTTGATTTATGTGTAATAAGATACATTTTATGTATACATTACAAAATAAAAGACACACTCTGTTCTGTTCTGTTAGAAAAGTATGGAAAAAGTTATGTAAATATGCACAAATACATGTACAAACATGTATATAATTATAAATTATAAGATAGAGAAATGTTTAATTTATAAGATTTCTCTAAGTCTCAAGTGAGCAGTCCCGGATCCTCTGAACCATCTTATTGGATGTTTGTCACTGGCAGGTCTTTAATGGTACTGGTTAATTCTTTAAATGCCAAACTAATACACCAGTGGTAGAAATTATTCTAGTCTATATTTTATGAGTTAATTTTTAGCCGTTTTTTCAATGGAAAAATTCGGCTAACAGTTTGGCAAACACGGGCGGGCGGGGGTCGGGTGTTGTTAACAATTGCGTTAAAGTTTTTCTTTTCCATATATTTCTGCCATTTATTGTCAAATCTTTATGAAACTTCATACAATGATAATATACCATGTGATGAACAGACTTTGAAAGAACCACAACTCTACCTGCCTTTATTATGGATTATTTCCCTTTGTAATTTTTGCCTTAAAGTTTTTAAATCTGTCTTTAATGTGGTTTCCACATTACATTTTTTTGTCTATAAATTGTCTTGTTAATCTAGTCTAAAATATTATATTTGTTAAATATTCTATATATTTTCAGGAGACTTGAAGCTTGTAGAGAAACCACAACCATTGACTATGGCTCCCCATGATTTCTGTAATATTAAAGCTAATGTAAAAGTGGCTTCTACAGAGAATGGAATCATCTTTGGAAACATTGGTGAGTTATGGTAACTTTTTATATACAGTACCCTCCAAAAGGTTCTGGGACAAGATACATACAAGATACAAAAATTTATTTCAAGTCGGATTACATGATAACAACATGGGACTTATGAATTTTTGAGAAACATTGATTATGTGTACATGGTTCCTCTAGTATGTTAACTATGATGAAAAGATATTCATGTAACATAGACTGGACATGAAACTAAATACTTACACATGGCCTCTATAAGGTCTTCTAACATTAAAAGTTGGACACTTAGGAGAAATATTAGGTGGTTATAGACTAGGGCTGTTGCGAGTATCCAGTTACTTGTATATTTGCGATCTCAACACTAGAAAATCTAGTACAAATATTCGTCACGTCTGTAATCGTCAGATTGTGATCTATTTTTGGGGAAAAAATAAATATTTTTAGCTTAATTAACTCTGAAGATGAGCCTCACTTATTATGAAAATTTAAATTTATAAAGGGATTGAATTATCTTGTGTCAAAATTTCGATTGTTAGCACTGAAAATGCCCGTAAAATGTCTGGTAATAGAAATGTTTGGAGTACATAGTTTTCCATATAGTAAAAGCTTCTGTAATTCTCCACTTACATTTGTTATAACATGAATTCCTGTATGCTTCTCCATTAACAAGTGATTCGTAGTTCGATTCGTGAACTGCTACACATGAATTGTAGTTCAGATCGGATCGCCATTAGCTCAACGATCCACAGTCCTATTATAGACCCTGTTATATATGTTATATAATTGTTTTGTTTCAGTTTATGATGTGACTGGTGCAGCAAGTGACAGAAATGTTGTTGTATTAAATGATATACATATAGATATCATGGATTATATTGTACCAGCTTCATGTACTGACTCAGAGTTCCGTCAGATGTGGGCCGAGTTTGAATGGGAAAATAAAGTATCTGTGAATACTAACGTCTCTGGCTTGAAAGATTTTCTACAACATGTTATAAAGTGTACCAACATGAAATGTCTGACACCTGATAAGGTTTGTTCATATTTGTATCTTTATGATTTATATTTAATGCTTACAATGTTATGATATGTTGACACTATGTGAGCTGCAGACTTATGTTAATATTATAATCATTTTATACTAATAGGCTTCAACTGCTTAGATCATTTAGAAAGCATGTAGTTCATAGAAAGCCGCTTGGCCGCGCAAATCTTCTGATCGAGATGTCGTGGGTTAGATTCCTGGACCGGGTATACTTTTGTGGAGCTTGGTCATGAAATTATTTCTATGGCCTTTCTCCCTCCTACCAAGGATTTTTAATTATGTAGGGCAGTTGTCAGTCTCTGACAAAAGTATGTGCTTAGTAGTTGGTTAACAGCTAAATCCAGAGATTTGCAGGAGTGAGTAGGTTGACTGACTGCCGTTTTATAACCTATACAATGTGTTGCTACGGCGTTAAACCCAACAAAAACAAACTAACAGTTCATAGAATGGGAGAAAATGTAATACTGAAATGTACGAATTTACTTCAGAAACACGATGGGTAGAAGAAATATGTTCATAATGCTAAAAAGTATTTGCATGTAAATAAAAGTATTTAGGATATAGAATGATCAGATTAAAAAAATGATAATAAAAGATAGTAAAGATTGTAAGTATTGTTGTTTACATATTTGATGTAAATCAATTTTCAATATGGTCGACAAATAACTGTTTGTTTATGTATTCCAGGCTTTACAAGGAGATTGTGGATTTATGGCTGCCAATCTATATGCTAAATCTATATTTGGAGAAGATGTATTGGCTAATCTAAGTATTGAGAAACCAGGACATTTACCTGAGGACTCGCCTGTACAAGGACATATTAGAATTAGAGCTAAGAGCCAGGTTGGTAACTTGATTTAACTTAAATATTGATTATGTTATATGTAGGATATAGAGTTTTTCCTTACATTACAGCGATTTGAAGGCCTCTTCTTGTTCTGAAAAAGTTTGATTTAATCCCAAAATCTTGGATTTATCTTGATTTTAATTTTCCCTATTTATTTAACCTAGATATGAAAATTCACCAAATGTACTACAAATGAAATGTACAAGGCCCCTTCTTCAAAGATTGAAAAAGGCACTTTGATTAATTTAGGGGTTTCAGGAAAACCCTCTCCCCTCAAATTAAAATAAATTTCAAAATTCTTAATTCAATTTGTATTACTTAGGTAATTAAAAATTGATTTGTCAAGTTAATGAATAAAAAATGTTCATATTTAGAATGAATGAGATCTTCAGGTAATTTAAGATAAAAAACATAATGGTTGTATGTATGTGATTGTGTTTTTTGTTCCTCTCTTCTTAAAAAAAGATTAAATAATCTCTATGTCTTCAACTGATTTAGTGATTAGTTAGTATGGTAATGAGTTTGAATCCCATTCATAAAAAATTTACCTTAGTGTCAATTATCTTCCATTAGTGTTTATAAAGTTGTTACCTTTCTTGTGAAGTTAGTTAGTGTTTATAAAGTTGTTACCTTTCTTGTGAAGTTAGTCAATAGTGGTAATACATGTAGATAAGGACCCAGAAAAGCTAGGTGGGGAGCACTGGCTGCCTGAAAATGACATTAATTTGTGTTGACAGTGTGTTTAAACAAGTAAAAAATGATATATGCGTTCTATATTGCAGGGTATGGCACTTAGTATGGGTGATAAAATCAATCTGTCACAGAAAGCTAACAAGAATATGTTACCAGAACAATAAAGATGTTACATAGTTGACATCAGAGAAGAAAATGTTGACATCAGAGAATATATTATATGTTAATGAAACTTTGAATAATTATTAAAATATACATTGGTACACTCATTGATTTGTATTATATTGTATGTTTGATTCAAAAGATACTTAAGAATAATGATATTGAAAAAGACTTTATTTAATGAGACTACACATTTGGACAGATCCTATCTTCCATGTGAACTTTTTTGTTGAACTGTTCCAGAATTGATGAAATTTTGGTCCAACATTTGATATTTGAAACTCAACTTTTTGTTAGAGAAAATGAAATAATTTTGTTATAAAAATTATGCTGACCATTATTGGAACTGACCTGTTATGAGCATGGAAAATTGTTGACTAATCTTTCTGGTGCAGTATTTGAGTTATAAGATGTTCACTTTGACATTGTTGCAATGATAAGTGTCATGTATTATAATCTTGTGGGGGTTTTCATTATTTAATATTTATTTTTACTTGAATGTTCAATATCTGTGGAAGTATGAATATAACTTAAGATAGGGGAATTATTATAACTGTGTTTTCTTGTATAATGGTGTTAAATATCATGTGAAGTAAGATTGTCAGGGACATTATGATTTATACAATAGTTTAGAACTAGGTCTGTCAGGAATAGCTGGTTAATGGACTACGATTTCAGTAAGAAATTGATTTCATTTCCTGGAATTGGTTATTTGTTCTTTTATATAAGATCCGTGGTAAATGTACTATATGACTTGATATGAAATTTCAAAATTATTGCAACTCATTTTTGAACGGAGTCAAACAAGTTCAATTCTTGATAATACAGCCAAACGACATAGGCTACTTATGAATGAAAATGGTCTGCGATTAACTGGTTCTTATTGATATCAAGCTAATAGTTGACTTATTTTATAGAAATTTTGACATCCCTAGATTAAATGAGCAATTTGAATATAATGATAATGAAGCATTTTGTCATCTTAGAAATGTTGAATGTGTCACTGTTGTATGACTGATATTTGTTTTAAACTCTATTGATTTAAAAAGTGCTATTTATGAAGTATGGTTTTCTACTGCAATTATAGTTATACATTTTTTTCTGCTTTGGTGGCTGATTGATCTAGATTGCTGGCTTAATTGCTGTCTCTTCTCACTGATATAGGTGTGTGGGTTCAAACTAAGTTACGAATCATAGCTTTTCATGTGAGAACACAATTCGCTTGTAGGTGTTAGGTGTATCACAGGAAGAATGACAAGTGAAATTTCTGTCAGTTGAACACTGGATGTTTAAACACACAACAAAAAAAGCTTGAACACTGTGAGACATTATGATTATGATGAATATTGTATTTGATAAAGTTAAAATTAATGTATTTCTTGGGGGAAAAAACCCGGGTCAATAGCGCAGTTGGTAGAGCGCCAGGATTTGGATACTCGTGCCCGAGGGGGGGCGGGTTCGAATCCCACCCGGGGAGGTTATACCCTTTCAATGAAAATTTGACAATAATGTCGATTTTCGTCCATTGATTAGATAATATGGAGAAGTTTCCGGCCTTGTGGAAGGGTAGGTGAATACTAGTTATAGACAATGGTCCAGGACAGCTAGGTTAGGTGCGCTGGACGCTGTGAAATAACCTAAATTGTGTTGATACGGCTTAAACTTCAATAAATAAATAAATTCTTGGGGGAAAATGCAAGCGTTTATTTCTGTATTTGGAATCTAGTTCATACCTGAGTTCATACATGTGAATGGTAAAACTTGTTGTAATAAATGTTTCTATAAAAACTTTGATTGAATTAACATAAGCAATCAGCATGTCTTTATATTAATGTAAGATGCTTTAAATTATTTAATATTCATTACTGAAAAACTTAGAATATCATTTGAAATATATATATACACTATGTGATGGACGTATTTTGAATAAATGGGATACTGAATATATTGTTGTTTGTTGTTACTGTACATTTTTTATATACACTGCCCACCAAAAGTTTTTTCACAGTACAAGTCATTAAATTTTTACAATTTCCTAGATAGAATTTGCAGAAATATATCATTGTTCATTGTATTCATACTTCTTGCAATGAAAATGGAATTTTTATTGGCGCATTTTATTTTTTGATTTGCAGCAAAAGTTATCTATCAGCCTCTAAAATTAATTAAATTATAGTCAATGTACCTCAATGAGTCAATATCAAGTTTTAGATATTTTTGTAATTTCACATTTATAGGAAAAATGTACTGATTTCAAAAAGCAAAATTTAAAGTAATTTAACAATAAACTGCCTGTAAAACATACTGATTTTCTATTTAATACAATGTAAATGTGTGAAGGAACTTTTTGAGGGCTTTGTTGTCACATGACCGTCAGAATGTAAACAGAAGCCTGTTTTTCGTCACATTCTTTCTGCAGTCAAAAAAATAAGATTTAAATTGTGCATATAAGAACTTACACATTTTTTGCCTAAGATGCCCACCCAAGCTATTTAAATTTTGTGCTAGGAATTTGAAGCTGAGGTTTAAACCTCAAAGGATTGGTTATTTTTTTTGGAAATATGGTAGTAGTTCACTATTTGAGATAATTCAATTATTTGCCTGGAAAAGAAGTTGGCAAAAAAAATATTTGTATAACTCGTTAGTTGTGGATCATGTCAATATGCACCCTTGTATAGAAAATCAAAGTACTGAAATGCTATCTGTAACCAGTGCATGTTATATGGTAAACTGACATGACAGCTTATTGAAACTTAATGATTATATAACATCAGGAATTCAGAACTCCTCTATTTTCTGTGCAGTTATACCTTGAACATCATACAGGAAGAAAGTTGTTTATAATCTAATATTATATACTAAACTATAATGTTATATAATTTACAGTTGGTTTGAGAATCGTTAGAATGCATTTTCAAAATATATTATTCACGCATGCTGGTAAATAGTTCTATTCACTTCATTCTAGGCTAACTACATTTGATGTGAATCAACAGGGTCGCTAACAACTATCTGGGACATTCTTTTGCGAAAATAGGCTTGTAGTCCACGAGGGATTGAAATCTGTTACGCCGTAAGAGAAAGAGTATCCAATGAATATAACCAAAAAAAATTCATACTGAGTATATAATATATCATGTATAGTCGTACAGCCATGCTACAAGCACTTCAAATTTTGTACATACAAGACAACAAGTCCTCCTCTCCGAATTCACACCGTATAACCCGCTAAATCGGGCGCGCGAGGCTAATTCGGGCGATATCCAATACGCTATATTTTTGCATCACAACCAGTGTAAGTATTTTGGTTATTATTCTTTATATATTTAATTTCATGTTATAATAGTGGCACTGATCTGTCGGGCTGGGTTTGGCGATTCAGCACATTGATTTATATTTTCCGAAAGTGAAAAAATAAGAGATTTAAGGCGAGTTAAAGACACCCGAAGCCTAAAAAAACCGTTTTTCTGAGTTTAAAGACATTTTTCATCTAAACTTTCGCAACGAAAGGTGTAACTTTTGTGTTTGTCTTGTAGAGCTGTCCCTTTTCTATTAAAATATCAATTTGCAACCGTTGAAACTGTATACTTTTCAAGAAATCGCCGTTTTACTTCACTGTACTCAAAAACTTGAAGCTAAATCGGGCGAAGTTGCTCTGTATTTAGCGCTAAGTCGGGGAGCAGTGGTCTTTGTAAAAGATTTCAGAATTACGGAAATATCTTCTAATTGACAAATTAAATACATGTATTATATCCCACTAGAAAAAGACTCAACTACTAAATCTTGTATTCAGTTATTTATGGAAGTCATTGGATGATTGAATGTCACTTACTGTTTTGGTAAGTACGTTGTACTCGAGTACAGTGAATACCTGACTATCCGATCTTTATAGAAACTATTCTTGCATTGATATAAGCCATTTCAATTGGCAAGGTATTAATAATCAATTAAGTCAGCTTTGTTCTAATCGAACATTAAAAAAACTTATGGAGAAGCTACCTAGAATTTATTGTTTTAATGGCTGAAAAAAAAGTTTTTAACTAGTAATTAAATTACATGGGACTTATCCGTGTCGTTTTGATCATACTAGCTCGTTTTCTTTAGCCACAGCATCTTGTTTAAACTACACATTAGTAACTCTGTCCGGTACTCTTTTAGGGCATCGTACAAAACTGGATTTATTACCTCCCTTATATTGTCAATAACATATTCATAGATTTACCTCCCTTTAAAGCTATAAACCAATACAAAAGTCCGTCGTATGCTCACACAACAAATGGAGATGTCCAAAATGAGTAATTTATGCTTGGGATATATCAAGATATTAACATAAATACTTACCTGGTACTACATGGTTTGTACGATTTCATGTCAGAATGGTGTTTATAACTCTGCGGATAAATGGAAAGGAGATACTACTCGTACATGTATTGGAGTTTTGAAGTCGTGATAACTAATGACGATGAATCAGACATCAATCCTGGTCATAACTACTATACATTAAAGTGCTAATGTGTTTAGGTTTTTAACTAGAATATTGCGTATTACTGATCTATGACTGGACAATTCAGCATTAATGGTAGGAATATAAAATTCATGAATTGTCAAAACCTTCACAAGCTTGTGTACATGGTTAACTTTAAATTACATTTCATCAGAACATTTTGCTCTGAATAAATGTTCTTGTACATTTAAAAGCGCCACACATAATAGCCATAACCTTAGTTCACTAGCCCAAAGCCCCAGACTAGTGAAAACTTATTATGGCTAGCGAAAAATAAGTGAATTCATATTGCCAGATATTTTTTTTGAATCTACCACTTTAAATATAATTATTTTTATTTTATTTTGATACAACAATATTGAGCAAATCAATACTGCAGCAAGCCAGCTGAATATATTAAATGAAACATAATATTTAAGTGTAAGTTGACCAATACGATTGTGACAGAGACACAACTCGACAAATATGATGGCTGGACAACTCTCTTTCAAATGATGTCATTTTAACCTAGTTTAATGTTAGTTTGACATGCTGTACAAATAATGCTGATGTACAAATAAGACAAATGCATCCATTTTTGCCCCTATTTTTAACCATAAATATGCATTTCAATTAATTTAAGACAGCGAATTTTCTCAATAAAATTAATGTGTAAATACTTCTCAGTGCATGAAATCATGCAATGCATTCTTAAGTTGACATCATTTCCTTGCATTCAGAATACAATTTGTTGTAAAGTGCAAAAGAGGATATTTGCCAAAGTTTGCTTAATATCATCATAAGCTTTATAATATATACATGTAGCCTTTTTTTGATAACAGAGTTGACCATTTAAATACTTATCTTTTAATGAGGGTCTGTAGATCAGTTAACCGCCTGTCAAGATTCTCACTTTTCCTCCATTAATGAGGTAAATCAAGAAATTGCTTGTCTTGTGGAAAGGTAGGTGCGTTCTGGTTATAGAAAGAGTCTAGGAAAGATAGATTAAGTGTGCTGGTCATTGCAAATTGAACTTAATTGTGTTGACAAAGCATTAAACATAGTATAAAATCTAACATTTCTTTATCAAGCTTCAGAAGTATGCATTTGTCAATAAAATAAAAATTGGGTATTTTGTAACTATGGTCATCACATTTTCAAAGTCACTTTCTATATACTTTATACACAAAGAGTAGGTACATGGTATGGAAAGGTTATTCTTAATCTGAATTTAGGTTTTGGTCATGTGACCACACTATTATTTTAAGCATTCAAAGTACCTCAAATACACCATTTTCACCTTTAATGATTTGTGTACAATTGATTAATTTTCTCTGTATGATAATGTTCATTTATATATTATTTGAGTTAGCCTGTTTATCCTCCTTTAAACATACATGTACATACCAATTGCATTGGTTAAAATATAAGTCAAAAGTTCGCTTAGTCAGCTGCACCAAAAACCGTATAAAAACCCTGTTTCTCAGTCAATTTGTAGTCACTTTTAATCAAAACTTGATCTGAAATCTTTTACCAAGCAACTGCTCCCCGACTTAGCGCTAAATACAAAGCAACTTCGCCCGATTTAGCTTCAATTTTTGAGAACAGTGAAGTAAAACGGCGATTTCTTGAAAAGTATACAGTTTCAACGTTTGCAAATTGACATTTTAATAGAAAAGGGACAGCTCTACAAGACAAACACAAAAATTACACCTTTCGTTGCAAAAGTTTAGATGAAAAATGACTTTAAACTTAGAAAAACGGGTTTTTTAGGCTTCGGGTATCTTAAACTCGCCTTAAATCTCTTATTTTTTCACTTTTAGAAAATATAAACCAATGAGCTGAATCGCCAAACCCAGCCCGACAGATCGGTGCCACTATTATTACATGAAATTAAATATATAAAGAATAATAACCAAAATACTTACACTGGTTGTGATGCAAAAATATAGCGTATTGGATATCGCCCGAATTAGCCTCGCGCGCCCGATTTAGCGGGTTATACGGTGTGGAATTACTCTTACAAATAGAAATAACGACTCTCTAGTCCGCCACCTTGAAACGTTCGCACTTCAACGGGTCATTCAATTATCCGTTCATAACAATAAAGGTGTTAGGCTAACGTAAAATGTTATACTGAACGCAGGGCAGACTTAAGTCAAGAACAGATAAGATTGTCTTAAGTTCTTTCGAGAAACTGACTAAGTAAAAGCTTAAGTTCATCATAACTTTAACTTAAGTCCAAGATTAAGTCTTGACTTACGAAAAGATTTTTGTGAAAGTGGCCCCAGGTTTCTATATTTAAGTCAGAGTTTATTCAAAACAAATTACCTCCCTTTATAAAAGATACCATACTTCTAAGCATTTATTTATAATTGTATGTCTAAAAAATCTGTACTACAACTTTTAAGGATAAAATTTATCTATGTAGAGCAATATAACAGAACAATGTGAAATTGTGTACCAATATACCCAAATATCTTGATTTAAATGTTCAAAATATGAAATCAATTTCAGCAATTTACGATAATTGTATTCTACATCTTATCTGCAGAGCTGCAGATTAGGGAAATTCATATTTCTGGGCCATCTGCCTCTAAATTACACTGCAGTAGGGATTTTCAACGTCATCATTGATAAGTAACGGGGTGCGTCAAATGAAAGAAGTAGATGGCAGACCTGTCGTCAAATGACTTTGTATAGTATAGAAGGGCTCGAAATTCTCTGTTCTCGGTTGTATAACACCAGTTGAACCAATGGTTTGCTAAGCCATAGTTTAGATTCACGCAACAAAAATAATCGTAAATTGAAAACGAAGCGGTACCAAACTTGTTATCCCGTTTAAAAATTACAGTTTTGCGGTAAAGCTAGGTAACAACTGTTTGTTAACAAAAAACATAGCATGTCCGAATCAGTCGTGAAATACACGATTATGTTTGTCACCGGTGGTGATTCCTACATGTTTAATTGCACCGGTGGTGGTTTCAAGTACGTCTTCACCGGTGGTGGTGTTTCATATTCATATGTTAACACCGGTGGTGCTGTTGTTTACATATATATATATACGTTTGAAACTTTTGTTCTAAAGTTACTTAGACAGAAGAATTAAATTTAATTCATGACAAAATGTTTAGTTTTATATCCAATGTAAAGGTTGCTACAGAAGCATTCCGTACGCTTTAGTTATTCTCTACATGCAAAACTCTTCCACAAAACGATGTTTGAAAGTTCAATGAGTGTACGTAGAGAACCAGTGCCGTCGAGCTGGTGTACTAAAATGACTTCAAAGTTGTATATTAACTGACGTACACGTACAGAACAAAAGAAATCACAGTCGACAGTATTAAAGATATATAAGTGACGAAATTAAAGAAAATTAATTTTGCAAAAAAACATTATTGACATATTGTATTTATATTTAAATAGTTTTTGACATGTTAAAAAAATTAAAAAGTATCCGCCTCTTGATTTAATTCAATTATGAAATTTCATTAATATTTTAAGACATGCCATGCCCTAAAAGATTTAAAATCCGCGCCGAAAATTACCGATCGTTTCCGTAAGTCACGTGACTAGCATGTTTAAAGACACAACTTATAAATTCTGGACATCAAAGGAAAATTGTAGTATAGTGGTTATATCATAATAGTCGTGAAAATTTCAAGTATTACATGTTTCATGACTTTCTCGTGTTTGCTGGCAGGTGAAATAAATTGAGGCCCATTCATAGGTAAATTTTGAATTTGGTTGTTTGGTAAATATAAATTATACATGTTTATGCAAACTATACATTTTTTTATGAAATAATCATTGCTCTTGTATAAACTCATTTTATTCTACTATAAAACAAAATACAGTCAAGTAAAATGGCTAGAAGAAGGATAGTTATGTTTGTCACAAATGATCAACATGAAGTACTGAGGTCTTTCATTCGTGACAGAAATTGGGATGTTGTTATTGAAGTTGTAAAACTTCCTCCACCACCTAGAACACAGCATTTTCAGGTGTTTATTGATTGTCCTGAACGATTCTGTTCACCATGTATAACAAATGAGCACTAAGAACTGGTGGCCTAAAGGGAATAAAGATAGACATATCTTGTATTCAAGATAAAGAAAATGCCTATATGTGTGTTTCTTGGCTATGTTATGCAATCGGGGAGTTTGGAGGGATCCAAGATACATAGACAGGAGGGCATTTGCGAGACTGGCACGAGGCAAGCCCAGATTTCATCAGCGTGAGCTGATACCTGAGTGCGTACTTGCACATTACAAAATTTGGCTACCAAACCCTCTAAACCGTCCATATATGGGTCACAAATGGCGATAAAACAAGTCGGGAAAACATAATTGTTTATCCACTGTGGTATCAGCACTCGATTGCTTGTTTTTTTGGGGTTTAACGCCGTTGCTCACATTATATAAGTTATATCACGGCGGTCAGTCAACCGGCTCACTACTCCAGGAAAGGCTAAATCTCTAGATTTAGCTTTTAACCAACTACTAAGCGCATACTTTCGTCAGGGACTGACAACTGCGCTACATTATTAAAAATAATTGGTAGTAGGGAGAATGGCCGTAGAAATAATTTCATAACCAAGCTCCACGAGAGTATGTCCCGCTCTAAAATGAAACCAACGACCCCTCAATCAGTAGACTTGCGAGCTACCGACTTAGCTAATCGGGCGGCTGTACCCGATTGCTCGCCGTTTGTATTGACAGATTTAAATCACTTCAGTTGCATCAAAGATTTTAACTCAACCCCAAAACAGCAAATATCATTGTCAATTACAAATATTTTTCAAGTGTGTGATGAAACAATCATTATCAACACTGCATTTGAACTAGGTTCATGTAGTCATTGCAGGGCCTCAGAAAGTATGTTCATTAATCGTAACATACGGAAATATTACCGTTATATCTAGCCCGAAAAAAGCGTGCAACACAGATGTCAAAATTTGCGATAAGTTGTGTCTTTAATGAGGTAAACCAAAGTATGTGCCGTATGTGTTTTTTTTACTGGAACACCGTTTAATATGCAAATTAGCAACTGTCGTAATTTTCCGATGACGTACGAGTCTTATCGGCCATTTCCGTGAAATGGCCTCTGAAAGGAAAATTGGGTTATTTCATCCGTCGTCATCTGTGTGATGGATGGTAATCGCTGCATTTTTAATTCATAGTTAGTAATTTTAATGACCAAAGATTACTATTATGCAATTTTTGCTTTATTTGATATCATGATGGTTCTTATTTCTCGTCACTTTTATGACTTTAATGGAAATGTGTATAGGACTATACTGTCGTCTGCTTGCAGGGTTTTCATGCTTCTTAATTGATGCAAAATTGGTTTTGTCGTATATGTGCAGAAAAATGGAATAGGTAAAAAACGTGTACAGATTGATCAATTAGTAAGTCCATTTTTGTATTGATTTTTACTAAGACAAATAAAAAGAGCTTTAGAAATTTGTTACAGATTAAATATTTTCCTGGCTAGCTCAGTTGGTAGCACGCAAGTCTACAGATTGAGGTCGTGGGTTCGGACTTCCGGACGGGCATGCTTTTGTAGAACTTGGTCAGGAAATTATTTATACAGCCATCTACCTCCTACAAATGATTATCTGTAGAGCAGTTGTACGTCACTGACGAAAGTATGTTACTACTAGTCGGTAAACAGCTAAACACAGAGAGATTTAGCCTTTCAAGGAACAGTACGTAGGTTGACTGACCGCCGTTATATGACATATTCAATGTGTTGCTACGGCGTTAAACCCAACAAAACAAACATAAACTCTTTCTATTCGAACAGATCCGTTCTTTTACATAAGACGATGTAACATCTCTACAGATTACAGAGACGCACAACGGGTCGCCACTGAATCGTTGAAACCATTCTGTTACTTACTCAACTTGTGGCGTAGACACCCCTACCGAGACGCACAACATAGAACTTACACTTGAGATACAGTTCGGATTACAAGTGTATTAATAGGCCCGTCATAGCAGACTATCTATTTGAATTGTTCTATTCTTTTATACTGAAGGACTATTTCTGGATTCGGTAAATTTCAAAGTCGGCAAGGGTCTGAATTATGGTAAATATATTTGTTCAGGACTGAAGTCCCGAACAAATAATAACTTGATGACACAAGTAGCGAACTAAATTCAACTTTTATTCACATCATTGATGCTTAATAGTCATTAATTTCAATGAACATAAAATTATATCACTTCAATAATAACAAAATGACCTTTGTTTTGTCATTTGTAAGAACACGTGCCTTACAATTAACACTACACTTTATTTTTGAAATTTGATTCTCATAGTCAGTAAATATCTTGCTTGCATGATACAAATATCCAAGATTTAATGGAATAATCATAAGTTTTCTGAAACAAAATAAAAGACATCAACATAAAACTAGTTGTTTCCCAGTTGGGCCACTATTTCAACAAAATGTTAAGTCACCACCGACGAAAGATTGAATGCAATTTTGAATGCTCTGATTTTCATATTGAAGTTACTTGTTCACTATAAACAAAAACAACTCTATATCAAACAACATTACTTCATTCATATAACCGGCAGATTTGTCTAACAGATCACGAACACCTCTATCAAGTGTTAAAGTATCCAGATTTGTGGTCAAAACCTTCTCCTGATATATGTTCTTGTTTTGGTCCATCCAATTTTTTATGTGTATACCACTTACACAATAAAAAGGCGGAACTTGAACAGACCTTTGTGTAGTTGTTACCCTAATGTAATTTGTCTTTTCTATTTTCATAGAGAATTCATTGCCATCAATACACATATCTACTGATTCGTTGAAATCAGTGGTTAGTTCCAATTTTCTGAAATCACCGAAGACTTTACCATTATTAAATGCTGTGACCAACTTCAGCTCTTTGAACTTAATACCAAGAACTCTGCACAAAGCTCCAGACGTGGTTACATGAACCAATATATCGTTGTATTTCGTTGTCAAAATGGTCAACATTTGTGACCTGACGGCATTAATTGTATTTGTATCTAATTGATACGATCTTCCGACCTCTTCTATTTCGCCGGATGGTCTTTCTGCTGCTAATCTAATGCATTTTGATGTTAAGTCTTTCATGTCATACATAATAGCTATCTTGAGAACATGATACAACTCATCTGCAGCTTTTTTAGACAATTTCTTTAAGGTTGTTTCACAGGCAGTCAGCAAATGCTTAACTTCATACTCGTGTGCAAGAGGGAGGACATCATAGACGTTATCCACGGTTACCGGTTTAGGACTATGTGGGTTCATACATCGCATAAATTCAACAAAATTGTTGAATTTTTTTCCTGGCAATGTAATGGTTTGCTGATCTTTCTCTCTAAAATCTCCAGATAGCATTGTATCAAAGACTGGAGATAGGTTTCCTAATAAGAATCTGCTAACCAGTAATGACTTGCCCTCTATAATAAGTGTTAAATCCGCTGGACATATTTTACTACAAAATTCATCTGGACCAGTTTCTACAAATTTATCTTTGACATCTACTTGTTTGTCAGAAGCATTATTCTCATTCTGGGTATCAGTCTAAAACAAAGTATAAAAATATAGAGTTATTTCATGTTTTACAATGAAATGTGGTTCATTATTCGATGATTAAACATGTCGAACATTTTCCTTAATTTTCATGCAGGAGAAAGTATAACAAAGCAACTGATATGACAGAATATAAAAAAAAGACCAATTGACCAGTATTCATAATATGAATATTTCAACACGAACACAGAAAAGGGAAAAATTGAAAATGATTAAAAAAATTTTTGTACATCTGATATAGTTCATCTGTATGTATTCATTTTAGCCATCGATAACGAGTATTGATTTACAAGATAAATTTAGATTGTTTAAAGACACAACTGGTTGGGTTTGCACACATGTGTACCATGGTGAAATAATGATGACACTTCGTTAATTCTAAAACTTAATTGACCGTGACCATTTCATACATGTAAATTGGTGAATTTGTAAGGAAATGGGTTACCACTGGCCACAGACAGCAGGTGGCTTCTTATAACAGGCTCAAAATAGGGTGATTTTCATTGGAAGGAAGCCAGATAGACAACTTACAGCAGGTGATTGCTGATAGCAAGTGGCTGTTAATGCAGGCTATACTATATCTACTATAGATCTGGTATTTCTTATTATTAATAGTTTTTTTTTACATTAAGGTATGTTTGCATAGCCTTTTATGTATTTTGTAGTTTAATGATATCAAAGAATGTTTGAAACATTAAGAGCAATACATCCAATGTATATTTTTAAATGGTAGACAGAATAATTGTGGTGTAATTCATAAGTATTGATTTAGTAATCTAGCTATGTAACTATATCAGTGTGTCATTTTATTTTGATATTCTCAATATTTTATTGACAAAGAAATAACTTATATGGGACTTACATCTGACATGCTTGACGTTGGTTGCTGAAACAGAGAAAAGGGCAAAAAATGAAAATGATTTAAAAATATGTGTACATCTGATAAAGTTCATCTGCATTTATCAATTTTAGCCATCCATCGAAAATTGAATTACAAGTAATAAAAAATATCGTAAAGTACAGATTTCTCATATTATATTTTTTCATACTGTGTTAAACGCCGATTCAACACAATTTTGGTTATTTTACGGTCCAGCACACATAACATAGCTCTCCTGGGCCCTTGTCTTTGGCCAGTTTTCACCTACCCTTCTAAAGGCAGGTAACTTAGCCATATACTCGTACCATATTAATGTAGGAAAATTGTCAATATTGTCAAATTTTCACGTAAGGATATAACCTCCCCGGGTAGGACTCGAACATATATTCCCTTCGGGACTCTAGAATATAAAAAATAAGCACATTAAGTGTTTTTGAACTGCGTAAGGTGGCACTTGTGACATTTAGAAGTTCTAGGCTGCACGGTTTAAGAAAAGATAAATAATTTAACTTTTTCTTATATAACGTTTTGAAATCGTGTGACTCGATGGGCGAGAAGATAATTTTGACCTCATGGACATAATGGGATAAATCTTGGTAGAGGACTTTGAATTGATGAACATCACATGCAAGTATAAAAAAGCTCTTTAAATTACAGTTTTTTTTAGGAATTACTTTTTGTATAACTATGTAAAACTTTGGATCCCCTGGGTACTTTGTGCATAATGACTACTCTTGCACGAAACACCGAAACAGCCACCAGCTTAGATGCCATTATATTGTACTTAATTAATAATTACATTGCACTCATGATAGCGTAGTTGAGTTGGTCATTCGAATATGAACCAATTATCAATGGTATTCTATATTTTATAATATGAACAGCCATTTTTATTTTATTGAAATACCGTCTGTATGTACAGCATATACCTTTAGTTTAATAGCTCGTACTTCTTTAACATTTGATAAATTTGCAATATTATCATTTAAAGTTCTGAATTAAGAATATATTTCAACCGCTAGTTATTGTTGGACAAGTTTCGACATGAAATACGTTTACATTAAATATGGCGCTTAAAATATCATATATATATAATTTACAAATGTATTGTTTAAATTCAATACAATGAAAAGCAAAGATATATTTAGAATCAACTCAAGATTAACATAACAAAATATCGAGTAAAAATGCTACTTACCTCTGCCATTTTTCGTGTTGTTGTAAGGAATATTAAAACATTTAATCTGTTATCGTCTTTGACAATACAACTACCTTCTCTCTCATAAACAGGTGATTTAACGTCATAATTGTTATTCAATACATAATATCGTCTTTCAGAAAATACATTCTAAACAAGGTCACTGTAATTTCCGAAAATACTATTTGTATTGCAGAAGACAAAGTTAGAACGCACAGATTGTATAATAGGCCTTATGTGTTTCGAACTTAAACGATGGATTTGTCTGCTAAATAGGTAAATAATAATAATGCACATACGTCATGCCCTGATTTAACCATACCCTATTGGTATTTAACATTGATTTTTTCGTGGAACTTGGTCATGAAATTATTTCTTTCTACGGCCACATCCCCCCTGCCTCCTACCGATGATTTTTAATTGTGTAAGGCATTTGTCAGTCGCTGACAAAAGTAGGCGCCTAAGACACGGGGTTTAAAATTGTCTAATGTGACGTCAGTTAATCTTGGTCAAAGGATGCGTTATTGCGTCTTGTTGTTAGACGCTCATTGAATACAACAGTTAGACCAAATAGTATAAAAGGAGAAAATTAGTTGTATTTATTTAGTCTGCAGTTGGCAGCAGGCTCGCACGTCCGACTCTCTGAGCTCCAGAATTTATTAATAATTATTTATCTACTTCCAGTTATATTAAACTGACTCTGCTAGTCATTACAATAGAGACAAGGTATGAGTATGTTCTTTATTCAAGCCACCCTAGTAACCTGCACAGAGCAGTGCGTTCTGTTGTAGTTGTGAAAAGTGACAGAGAATGAATACATTGTCTTCCTAGTACGACCGCTTGGAGCATTGCGTTCCAATGCATAGGAACGGGGACTAAGTTTTGAGCATACCTTGGTGGGAATCTATGAAGTGTTATAAAGGCCGGTGGCTTATATATGTTGAAGCTTTGTGAAGCCAGTAGAGTACAAGTGATTGGTTTATCGCCTTCTTATTACGATCTCTCAGAGCAATGCGTTCCTGAGGATAAGAAAAGGGACGAGGTCATCGCTTGGAACGTCTATGGCATTACATGGTATACATTATATGGTATACATTATGTAGAAACGCTGGTGACACTGTTGAGTTGTAGTTATAGTGATTTGTGTCGGACAGCCAGCAATTGAGATTAGCTATTGGATATAGCAGTGATTATTTAAGAGAAGCTTATGGTAGCCTGGCGTATTTTATACATCCCCACCCACTCTATATGTTTTATCCTGGTGATCGAATATATTGTTAATAATCAGTGACAGAGATGACCCACTCTGCTCGCTCGTCCACTTAATATATATGAGCTTACAGAAATTCTAGCTTGGTTACTACTGTTAACCTGTCCTTCGTATCTGCGTCCATCTCCTCGTAGTTTATTGGTATATTATCGACGAAGACAGTTTTATGATGATCGCCCGTCCATTGGTTATTAATGACGCGCTAATAGCTCGACTTCAAAAGTATATTTGGAATCATTTCTGTTTGTCCCATCTACATGCCTGTTCTGTGCCATCATAATATAATTATGGAGAGCTCGGCGACAGAGACAGGCAACTCTCTAAATCCAGTAATTAAGCTTTTCCAGGAACCGTGTGTAGGTTGACTGACCGCCGTTATATGAGCTATACAATGTGTGGCTATGGCGTTTAACCCTAGAAACAAAGAAACAAACAAACATTGATTTTAGATAGTGCATCCCAAATTATTCATGTTGCTTTGTCATTAAAATATACTTAATATACTAAAACTTACTGGTATTACTATTAATGCACGTAATATATTTTATATATTGTTATTAAATTGTATTATTAATATTTTACCAAACTCTCAGTAGCGCATACATTAACAGTATAACACAGCTAATTTACATAGATACGGAAAACAATTTTATCGATAGCGACGACTAAAGAACTGCAATAAGTATTTAAATCAATGAGGTTAGTGTATGCGCTACTGACATTTGAGTATGTATACAGTTGATATCAAGGCGGGTTAGGATTTGCCGGGCGCTTTTTGTATTCATTGTGTGCAATGAATGGAGTCATTAGAATATAACCATATTTCTACAATCGTTCAGTACGTATTGGTGTACAAACTATTATATACTATTTTTAAGCAGAAATGTAAAATTCAAATTGTTTATTGAAGTTTTTTGACACGCAGACTAATTAAACAATATGATAGTCATATTGTCACAGTACATAACTTTGACTAATTACAACAGGTCATGCTTTTTGTACCTTAATTAAACAATGGACTTGCCCACTAAGTAAGTGAATACGCTAATGCATGATTAAAACATACCACTCTTTTTTAAAAGTGTTTATGCATATCATAAATGTTAAATATTTTTTTTTTAATTTATTCAAAATTTGTTTATAAAATAATTAATTATTATATATTAGTGTGTAATGAAACCGACAATACGACCTGTATAAACTCCAATTCTTTGACGCGAAAGTGGAAGATCCCTAACGATTTTCGGCGTGTTATAAGAGTTCGTTCCGGTCAGCTGTGTTTTCCTTTGGTTTAAACTCTTCAATTGACATGTTTCTCTTCAACATACGTTTTTAAAAAACAAAAATACAATTGACGTAGATACGACATCAGCCTCGTGTTCAGTAACTACTGTTAGCTGACGTTACGGGTACGGGACAACTCAACCGTGCATAACTCAACTCAAAGTTGGGACAACTCAATCCGTTAGTAGGGTTGAGTTCTTGTTCCGACTCTTCCGTTACGAAACGTTTTGGTACGTTCAGGGTAACTGAACACGCTGATCCTATATTAATTTAACAACATGTATTTACTTTATGTAAACTGTGAAAATAAAAGAATTGTTCTATTCTGTTCTGTTCATAAGGTTAAAGAGTTAAAATCGTATCCAAATTGCAACTGTCTGCGTGCATTATTATCGTGTAGTGTATCCCTTTGTCTTTAAATAAGTTCAATGTGTATAAATGAAATTTTTTGTCGAAACATTCGGCACATTCAAATATCTTAATTATGGTTAGTATATGAAGTTCCTGTATCAGTTAGAACCCACGACATCGTCTCTTATTTGTACTAACAGGTGAGTCTGGTTCATTTATCATGATCTTTATATAATAACAGACTAATAATATTGTGTCACTTTCAAATACTTGCATGTTCCCCTGAAGAGTGTCAACCATTATATGAAACCAATCAAGACTTTCATTGGGATGCTCTACACTTGATAATACAAATGTTGATATGACTGATCAGTAAAAGTGCTTAACAATTGGTTCCTTAAATGTATGTGGACTAAAGTCCAGGCTTAATATTCCTGAATTTGTTTACTTAATTAATAAGTACTCAATATTTTGTGTACGAGAAACCAAAGTAGATATGTATGACATTATTAATATTCCAAATTATACATATTTCTCTAAACCACGTAAAGAAAATTATTATCGAAAATCAGGTGGAATTGGTTTTTTCATTAGAAACACTATTGTTGATCATGTAAAAATTTTGACATCTGATTGTGAGTACATTTACTGGCTGCAAAAAGCTGACCAAGACCGAACTAATGTAGTTATAGGAGGGATATATATTCCCCCTGAGCAATCACGTTTTTATAACGATGATGAATATTTTGAACTTTTAAATGATGTAGCTACTAAATGTATGCAGTTTGATTACGTTTATTTAACAGGTGATACTAATGGTCATACATCAAATCTACCTGATTTTGCTGATATTGATCCTTATCTGGCTAGAGAGTTTGATATTTCTGGTGATATTGAATGTAATTTAAATGTTATTGAGTATCTAACAACCTTGAATGTACCAATTGAAAGGCAATCACAATGTAATAAAATTAATGGGCATGGGAGAAAATTGCTTGATCTTTGCAAATACAATAATCTATTTATATTAAATGGTAGATTTGGTAAAGATAAATCACTTGGGAAATTTACTTTTCGTAATACATCTGTGATTGACTACTCAATTGTATCTATATCGTGTATACCTTTAATATCAGACTTTGAAATTGTTGAACTTGATTCTATCTTTTCTGATGGCCATTGTCTTGTATCTTGTTTACTGAAGCTTGATTTTTCTACAAGTACAAAAACATATAATAATGAGTATATAACAAAACTAAATACTGTATGGAATAATGATAGCAGAGCATCATTTTTATTAAATCTAGATTCTAATGCCATATCAGATTTAGACAATTCTCTAAAAAAATCTTCAAGACAAACAGACAAAACCTTTATTAACGAATTGGCGTCTAAATTCAGCAATATCTTGTCAACATGTGCTAGTAAAACTTTCCCAGTTAAAAGCATAAAAATAAATGGCACACACACAAATAATAACAATAAACCCTGGTTTGGGCCTCAATGTAAGAAAGCTAGAAATTCATATAACACAGCACGCAAAACATTCCAATTACACAAAACTGTACAAAATCGTAAAGTACTAAACAAAGCTAGCTGTCACTACAAACAAACTATAAACACATGGTTAAACAAACACAAAATTCAACACGAAAAAAGGTTACGCACAATGAACTAAAAAGTCCAAAAGATTATTGGAAGTATTTAAATAACATAAATAAACAAACTAAAGGCGACTCTCCCACTATAAAAGAATTTCACGACCATTTTAAAAATATAAACAATGTAGAGCATGAAGATTTTAATTCAGAAGCACCTGATATTAATATTATAATAAATAACTCTGAATCATTAAATTCTCCAATAACAGAAGAAGAAACAGCAAAAGCTATAAACGCTCTAAAAATAATAAAGCACCATCAGACCAGGATAATATCACAAATGAATATATTAAATACTCTTAACAAGAAATGTTACCTTTATATACATCCCTTTTTAACAAAGTCCTTGATTCAGGCATAATTCCAGATGCATGGTCAGTTGGTACCATAAAGCCTATTTTCAAAAACAAAGGGTCAACTACAGATCCCTCTTGTTACAGACCAATAAAGTTAGTAAGTTGTTTGGGTAAGACTTTTACTTCCATCCTGAATAATAGAATAAATAGTTTTTTAAATGATAACAAATTACTTAGTGAAACACAGGCAGGGTTTAGAGCTAAATACTCAACTACTGACCATATATTTAGTCTGTATTGTTTAATTGAAAAACCAAAACTTGAACACCGAAAACTGTTTTGTTCATTCGTCGACTTTTCCGCCGCATTCGACTCTGTCTGGCGTTCACTATGGGTAAAACTACTTAAACAAGGTATAAATGGAAAAATCTTAAACGTCATCAAAAACATGTACTCCGACATTAAGTCGTGCGTTTCGCACAATAACGAAACATCTGTCTATTTTAAAAGTGGATGTGGAGTAAGACAAGGCGAAAATCTATCACCTATACTGTTCTCATTATTTTTAAACGACTTGGAAACACATTTGTCGGTAAACAATGATGGCATCCAAATAAATATAAATACAAATGATACTATGTACCTTTTAAAAATATTCGTCCTGTTATACGCAGATGATACTGTACTACTTTCCGACAGTGAACATAAATTCCAAAAAACTTTAGATGATTTTTATGCATATTGTGTAACTTGGAAACTAAACATGAATTTTAATAAAACAAAAGTCATTGTTTTTGGATCCAATAAACCTAATAAATTTAAATTCTATTTAAACAACACTCTAATTGAAACAGTGAAGGAATACAAATATTTAGGAATCTACTTCTCATCCTCTAGAAATTTCCTTACGTGTAGAAAACATTTAGTAACACAGGCAAGCAAAGCTATGTTTCAAGTTCTTTTAAAGGTAAATAATCTTAATCTTCCTCTTGATTCAAAACTTAAATTATTCGACCACACGATTTTACCTATTTTAACTTATGGATGTGAAATTACTGGATTTGAAAATTTAGATCTACTTGAACAAGTACACTGTAACTACCTTCGAATTATAACTAAATCAAAGAAAAGTACACCACGCTACATGTTATATGCAGAATTGGGTCGCTATCCAATAGATATTATAGTAAAATATAGAATGATTAACTTCTGGGGTAAACTAATAAATAGCGAAAATAAACTTAAAATATCATATTTGTGTTACCAATATATGTATCAATCAAATAAAAACTTTAAATGGTTAAGTTTTATAAAGTCAATTATTGACAATACCGGCTTTTCTTATGCGTGGTTAAATCAACAATACCATACACCCAACCTTTCAAAACAAATAAAACAAGTATTAATCAGCCAGTTTCAGCAAAAATGGAATGATGACTTAAACTCATCCTCTAAGGGTAAAATGTACAAATTATTCAAAAACAATGTTAAGTATGAAACTTACCTAAATGTTCTATCTCCATCTCAGCGTATACAATTCTTTCATTTCAGAACAGGTAACCATAGGCTACCAATAGAAGTAGGTCGCTGGAACAATACTCCACACAACGAAAGAAAATGCCCTTTATGTACTAATGATCTTGGAGACGAAATGCACTATCTTCTTATTTGTCCTTTTTTCGGCGAGCTACGAAAGAAATATATTCCATGCAAATATTATAACAGACCAAATGTAATTAAATTTTACGAAATAATGACATCCGATAATGAAATAATCCTAAAAAAATTAAGTACATTTGCGAATAAAATCATGCAACACTTCGCCAGATGTTAAACACACAAAACACCCACACTTAGTCACCTTCAAGTTTACACGTGGTTGATCCACGTGGTAGACACACCTGTTTGAATATCTAATATACTAAAATCATTACACAATGCTTTTATAAATATTAACTCCAATTTACGCTTCATATGATATTTATAAATAAAACACAACTTTAATTACGAATAGAACGTTAACTGAAACGTAATATTTAGATATAAAGCTTACCTCAGTATTTGTATTACATCCACAATTATACACCACAATTGAGGTCACTGAATAAGAGGCCACGAAAAACCCGTGATTCTCGCACATTGTACTTGGTGTATGCATTCGACGAAATAGCAGTACACACTCACTCCAATACCCTGAGCTTATTGCTCTACTTTTTAAACAGTCGCTAAAATCTAGGACAATAGTATTTTGCTCTTACTCTTAAATTTTTTGTAATTTTTGCACCACCATCCCCCACACTTGACAATCCTGTAACTTGCATGTATTATGTTTGTATTTATAAAAATCAATTCTTAACTTTCAAAATTATACCGCCATGTTGTATTCATGTATTTATGTTATAATTTGTTCACATGTATTTACAATGTAAACTGTGACAAAATAAAAGATATGTTCTGTTCTGTTCTGTTCTGACTGTGAATTCATACAAATCAGCCATGGATCCCACAACATCAGCCAATACACACTTTTTGTCTTCCTGTTTGTTTTTGTTTTCTTAAGTTTTCTTTCTCTAGATTCTTACATGATTTTCTCTGACATCGAGTGGTTAAAAGTTTTTATTTCTTATCACTGCGTAATATCTTATAATATATCTAATATATAAAATACCTAAGTTACAAGCTCTGTCACAAACCTTACTTTTTATTGTGAGAAAAAGCCACCCGCCTAGCTTAGCTGATACCACGCATGTCTAAGGATCGAGGTTCATAGTTTCGTTTAGTTTTGTCATAAGATTGATTTCTACGTCCATGTTCTATTCTACCACTGATTCTTAATCATTTATGGCAGTTGTCAGACACTGACAGAAGTATGTGTCAAGTAACTTGTAAACAGCCTATCCAGAGATTTAGCTTTACCAGGAACGGTGAGTAGATTTACTGACCGCTGTGATATGACCTATACACTGTGTGGTTTATAGAGGTTTCTGAAATGGAGGAATTATACATTCTGACACGTGACCATTAGCCACTACAACAGGTTGAAAATAGATGTGGATGTTCTCATTGTCAACTTATTAACTTGTTATATTCTTTGTCACAATCATGTGTTTCTGTCTTTCCTTTTTATGTTTCATTATTGATCTAATAATATATAGTATGTGCTAACTTATATTATTTATATCATCCCAATTGTCAGTGATAAACAATACATCGATGATTTTGTTTGTTATTATACAATATACATGCTTATAATTGATGAATATTTATATTTTATATACTATTAGTAGACTCAACTTTATATTATACAAATGATGTATACATCTACCGTACCCTCCCAAAGTCATCGTGCAACTTCAATGTTTATTTCAGGTGAAATCCATTAACTTTTACCCATGCAAAGAGAGTAATCTTAGCAAATTTAATCTAGCATAAAATGTTGTTTATATTTTATCTAATCAACAAATGATTCAAACGGTGCTACAACACATCTAGTAATCTTTTATTCCTGTAAAGTTATTATAGTTTGTATGATCTTTTTTTCTCATAATTGTATATGTTCATAGGTCCATTAGCTTCTGAAGACCAATTGTGTGAATAATAACGTACAAAAACGGAAGAACTGAACTCAACTATTATTAACATCATTCTCAATAAACATTTATTACAATGAACATATCTCACTTTAACAACATCAAAGTGAGCATTGTTTTGGTACTTGTAAGTACATATACCTTAGAATCAACACTAAACTTTTTTTTGAACTTTTTTCTCGAGATCAGATTTTGTCTTTTTTGCATATTATAAATAATGAAACTATAACCTGATATTTGAATCATAAACCACGTGACATATATCAATATCTAGAAAATTATTTCTTCTTCAGATGCAAGCAGGACCGCTATTTCAAATTAAAAAAGTCTAACAAAATGTTTGGTCACCACCGGGTATAGATTGAACCTACTTGTTGGCTCTTAATACAATATTCTAGTTACTTATTCACTATAAACAAAAACAACTCTACATCAAACATTCCTTCTCTTATATAACCGGCTGTTGTGTTGGACAGATAATCAATATCTCTATTAAGTGTAAGAATTTCCCCATTCACGGTCGCGGCCTTCTCCTGATATATATCGTTGTTATGGTCAATCCAATTTTTAATGTATATACCACTTATACATTCAATAGGGGGAACTTTAACAGACTTATAGCTAGTTTTTAAATTTATGTAAATAAAATCTTGCCAAGCATTTCCATATGAATCGCGTTTGGATTTCAGTATTTCCATCATATATATATTGCCACCAATACACATATCAATTGATTCTTTAAACGCAGTAGTCACTTGCAATTTCCTAAAATCTCCAAAGACTTTACCATTCTTAAACGCTGTCACCAACTTAAGTTGTTTGGACTGAATACCAAGAACTCTGTACATAGCTTCGGACGTTGCAATATGAACAAAGATATATTTGTGTTTGGTTGTCAAATTAGTCAACATTTGTGACTTGACGGCATTGATTGTATTTGTATCTAGTTCATGTGTTCTTCCAGCCTCTTCGATTTCGCCATGTGGTCTGTCTGCTGCTAATGTAATGCATTTTGATGTTAAGTCTTTCATGTCATACATAATAGCTATCTTGAGAACATGATACAACTCATCTGCAGCTTTTTTAGACAATTTCTTTAAGGTTGTTTCACAGGCAGTCAGCAAATGCTTAACTTCATACTCGTGTGCAAGAGGGAGGACATCATAGACGTTATCCACGGTTACCGGTTTAGGACTATGTGGGTTCATACATCTCATAAATTCAACAAAATTGTTGAATTTTTTTCTTGGCAATGTAATGGTTTGCTGATCTTTCTCTCTAAAATCTCCAGATAGCATTGTATCAAAAACTGGAGATAGGTTTCCTAATAAGAATCTGCTAACCAGTAATGACTTGCCCTCTATAATAAGTGTTAAATCCGCTGGACATATTTTACTACAAAATTCATCTGGACCAGTTTCTACAAAATTATCTTTGACATCTACTTGTTTGTCAGAAGCATTATTCTCATTCTGGGTATCAGTCTAAAACAAAGTATAAACATATAGAGTTATGTCATGTTTTACAATGAAATATGGGTCATTATTCGATGATTAAACATGTCGAAAATTTTCCTTAATTTTCATGCAGGAGAAAGTATAACAAAGCAACTGCTATGTCAGAATATAAAACATTGACCAGTATTCATAGTATGAATATTTCAACACGAACACAGAAAAGGAAAAAATTGAAAATGATTTTAAAAAAATGTTTTAAATCTGATATAGTTCATCTGTATGTATTCATTTTAGCCATCAATATCGAGTATTGATTTACAAGATAAATTTAGATTGTTAAAGACACAACTGGTTGGGTTGGCACACATATATGTACCATGATAAAATAATGATGACCGTGACCATTTCATACATGTAAATTGTTGAATTTGTAAGGAAATGGGTTACCACTGGCCACAGACAGCAGGTGGCTTCTTATAACAGGCCAAAATAGGGTGATTTTCATTGGAAGGAAGCCAGATAGAAAACTTACAGCAGGTGATCGCTGATAGCAAGTGGCTGTTAATGCAGGCTATACTATATCTACTATAGATCTGGTATTTCTTATTATTAATAGTTTTTTTTACATTAAGGTATGTTTGCATAGCCTTTTATGTATTTTGTAGTTTAATGATACCAAAGAATGTTGAATCATCAAGATCAATACATCCAATGTATATTTTTAAATGGTAGACAGAATGATTGTGGTGTAATTCTTAAGTATTGATTTAGTATCCTAGCTATGTAACTTTCAGTGTGTCATTTTATTTTGATATTCTCAATATTTTATTGACAAAGAAATAAATTATATATGGGACTTACATCTGACATGGTTGACGTTGGCTGCTGAAACAGAGAAAAGGGCAAAAAAAAATGAAACAGATTTAAAATTATGTGTGTACATCTGATATAGTTCATCTGCATGTATCTATTTTAGCCATCTATATCGAAAATTGATTTACAAGTAATCAAATTTATTGTAATATACCGATTTCTCATATAATAATTTTCATACTGTGTTAAACGCCGATTCAATACAATTTTGGTTATTTTAGTCCAGCCCACATAACATAGCTCTCCTGGGCCCTTGTCTTTGGCCAGTAATCACCTACCCTTCTAAAGGCAAGTAACTTAGCCATATACTCGTACCTTATCAATGAAGGAAAATTGTCAATATTGTCAAATTTTCATGGAAGGATATAACCTCCCCGGGCAGGATTCGAACATGTATTCCCTTCGGGACACTAGAATATCAAAGATAAGCTCATTAAGTGTTTTTGAACTGCGTAAGGTGGTGGCACATGTCACATTTAGAAGTTCTAGGCTGCACGGTTTAAGAAAAGATAAATAATTTAACATTTTCTTATATATTGTTTGGAAATCGTGTGACTCCATGGGCGAGACTAATTTTGACCTCATTACTCAGGTGTGTAAGTGAAATAATTGTGCTAAAAGCACCAAATTTGGCATGGAGGTACTTTGAGTCATACTGATTAATATTAGCCCAGGAGACAATCACGAGGGGCCTTGTATCTTGCCTAAATGGGGTCCCGAAAGGGGCACATAAATAGGCTCATAGTTTTAAAATTATCATCTCTATAAAAATTTAAGATGGTAATTAAGATATATGTATTAGGATTTTATATGCCTAAGAAAGTATATTGTACACTCAAAAATAGCTTTTTGTCAGTTTATTTGCAGTTGAGGCCCGGCATCTGCTTTGAACTTGTCATAAGGCCCTAAATTATGCATAATGTAATAATATAATTGAATAAATGGTAAATATTTTATTTGAAATCATACAAATACATCATACTTTCTCAAAATAAGCTTTCAATAATTAATTTATGAAGATACACCGGAATCAGCATGCGGTACCATTGTATGAAACACATGAGGCCCCGAATGAGGTTTATGTTTGAACTTGAAATAAATAAATACCAAGTATGCCAATATACACTTTATTCAATTTAAACTGATAAATAAGCTGACTGTATAAGATACGTACATTCAAAATGACGATTTTAAATCATAATACTTATTTCTAAAAGTTGAGGCCCTTACTGGGGTAATTTCATAACGTGAAGCTTAGATAATTGTAAAAAAGGTCTAACCATTTTTATTATTATTGAAACTTATGCTGTCATTACAAGTGTGTTAGATTTCAACAACTCATATAACAATTTGGTAAGGTTAAACGGTACCCAATTGATCATAATTAAACATAGATGATTATTATATTCATTACCGTTTTAGGCCTGTATTACGAGAGACTATACGACCTGTTTACTTGCTAGATTTAACAAAATCATATTTCTGTAATGTATTGAGAGTTTTGATAATATAACATCCTATAGGTACCCTGTAGGCATTACACCGACATCATACCCTTGAAGCTCAGAGTAATAATGAAACAAATATGTACATTTGTATAGTGTGTTTGATGTACAAACTACATGTAAAACAATTAGTATATTAGATATTATTGAGAGAACAATTTAAGAGGCCCTTCTTATATAAAAATTATAGCATTTTGTTGTCTAGATTCCATCTTTTTAAATGCTCACTGACTGGCTATTATCCTAATCATAGGTACTAGTACACTTTTTTGTATTTATCAATCTACTTGACAAAACTTTCACTTCATTTGGTAGGAAGTCAATGTGGCAAAAGGAATGACATAACCAGGAAAGGTGCCGTTTTACAGCTGAGTAGATTGAAGAAAAGCAGACACATGGCTTGCATAAAAAATAATAGCCAAAGTCATAGCCAAATTTCATGATCACTGCCACAGCTAAATCGTCAGTTGACTTAAACATTCATAAATAACATACGTCTACAATAAATGGTTCTATTAAAAGTATGATAATGTGTAGTACGTCCATACACTGGTCACCTTGTCTATCAAGCAGGTTATAAATTATACAGCTTTCATAGACCGTCAAGCTTGTCAAGAATCCATAAAATGAATAACCCCAGTGAAATCAACAATATGAATTGCAAGAATAGTGAAAATATGTGTTTAAGATCCGTCGGAAACTTTTTTAATGCTTACTATTCCCTACTGAGTACCATGATATCAAAATCTAAAGGAAGTTACTTAGTAACACTGGTGGTTTATCCAGTCTATATGTTTCTTAAATCTCAGTCATTAGCAATTTAGCATTTGTCACGTGGTATGTCCAACTTGAGTAATACTACATGGTATATATTATCAAATTATGGTTGTTTGTTATCGCCTTTGCAACATAAATTATTACATTATAAAACATGCATGACTTGATTGGGTAGATGCTAAAATTAGTTTTTGGAAACTGTGGTTGCATTCATAATAAAAGAGCAAAAGATGATCAAACGAAACTGATTAACATCAAAACAAGGGCCTTTTAGTAGATTTTCCTTTAACCCTTTACAAGGAAAGATAAGTGGAAAATTTTCACCTCAGCGATAGGGCTATTTCAATATACGATTTTCATGATTAATTGACGGACAGCAATGCAACTTGGCCAATTTATTTCTTACTCAGTTGTCTAAAAGGAGAAGCCGAAATTCGATTCAGGACTAACTGGGTTGGTCAGTATAAGGTTAAAGGTATTATATCATTTTTACCCAAATCAAGTTGATAAATTACATTATATATACATCAAATATAACTAAAACTAAAGTTAAACTCCACTAATTCCATAGCAGAAAAATACACATTTATGTTACGTATCATACATGTTTCACTGTTGTAAGTACGTTAGCTCAAGTGGGACCACATCTATTTTCTCCGTGCAAGGTCTCTTTGTTTATCGTTGCAAGTAATTGATGCTTTTGCTTAGTAATTAGATTTAAAATGTGATTGGATTTTGGTTTTTATTTTTGGACATGTTTTTTTCATTTTTAATTCAATTCAAATTTTCCAAGAAGGGCCTCTCAATAGATTTATACAAACATGCTTGATAGATCTCATTAATTTTTTTGAAGAAGCAAAATGAAATAATAAAAAAATAAAACTTAATTATCGTATTATAATGTGCTTTATTTGATGAATGTTACTGATGTTTAGATAAATCTTTGTTTCTAGTCCTATTAACACTAGAATCCTATATAACCAATACAGAAAATTATATACACGTATTTAAAATTTATAGAAATCCCCCCTTGGTTTCGCCTCATGAGATCATATTTTGTTTTGTGAATTATTTCTAAAAACAGAACATGATAGCTTACCACACAAAATTACCCATTCAAAAAACTTTAAGTAATAAATTAAAACAAAACGAGAACAGTAATTTTACTGGTCATTTATAGTTGTTTTGTTTTCTTAAAAACCCTTACCTGGACCTCAATTACAATTCATTGTATCATGTTGAATTTGAAAAAAAATGTTTTTGACATGATTGTACTCATCATGAGTGAAGAAAATTTATTTTGCTCATTTGATAGATAAATATTTACACTAAACTATGCACTGCTTATACTTGTAAGGGGTGACTCCTTTCATGGCCCCACAATTTTGTTAGTAGGGCTTCTCTTGATTGTCTCCTTGGGGGTTTTGTGAGGTGCAACACTCAAAACGATATAAAGAGAAAAAAGTTTCATCATAATGTTATTTGAACTGCACATAATAGATTAATTGTTACTGATTCAATTTCTGAATTCTATGTAATCAGTACAGCAAAATAGATATTCCCTTGGCCTCTTTTGATCATACTTGGTTTTTGCAATTTATTTAAATGAAAAAACACCACATCTAGCCACACAAAATTGCCCATTCAAAATGCTTTACAAAGGTGAAAAAATAAAAACTGTACTGGTTGTAAGTGGTCTTTTACTATTTGTTGACCATAAAATCCCTTGAAGGGGCCTCAATAACGATTATAATTATCATGTTAAATATTCAAAAACATCAACTGACATATTTGTTCTCATCTTGAGCAAAAGAAATTTAATACATTTAGTTGATTTATAAATAAAGGATTTTTACACAGTACTATGCAATAATATCAATTGTTACGGGTAACCCCCTTTAGGGCCCCATATTTCTGTTCACAGGGCCTTTCATGGTTGTCTCCTGGCTTTTTTCTTAAGTTCACACCTTAAGTTGATTTCCTGAAAGTTTGGTGCTTTTATCACAATTTACACAATTCGACCATATTTAGTCCCTTACACACCTGAGTACATGGACATAATGGGATAAATCTTGGTATTTTAGGACTTTGATATATTGAATACCACATGCATGTATAAAAAGCTCTCAAAATTACAGTTTGTTTTAGGAATTACTTTTTGTATAACTAATGTAAAACTTTGGATCCCCTGGGTACTTTGTGCATAATGACTACTCTTGCATTAAACACCGAAACAGCAACCAGCTTAGATGCTATATTTTACTATATTGTACTTAATTAATAATTACATTGCACTCATAATAGCGTAGTTATTATTTTATTGAAATACCGTCTGTATGTACGGCATATACTTTTAGTTTAATAGCTCATACTTCTTTAACATTTGGTAAAATTCGCAATATTATCATTTAATGTTCTGAATTAAGAATACATTTCAACCGATAGTTATTGTTGGAAAAGTTTCGACATGAAATATGTTTACATCAAATATGACGCTTAAAATATCATATAATTAACAAATGTATTGTTAGAAAATCAATTATGAAAAGCAGATATATATTAAGAATCAAGACATGATTAACCTAACAAAATATCGAGTAAACATGCTACTTACCTCTGCCATTTTTCGTGCTGTTGTAAGGAATATTATAACATTTAATCTGTTATCGTCTTTTACAGTACAACTACCTCCTCTCTCATTAACAGGTGATTTAACGTCTTATCCGTTATTCAATAAATAATATTGATTTTCAGAAAATACATTCTAAACAAGGTCACTGTAATTTACGAAAGTACCATTTATATTGTAGAAGACACACTTAGAACACACGGGTTGTATAATAGGCCTTTTGTGTTTCGTACTTAAACGATAAATTTGTCTGCTAAATAGGTAAATAAAATAATGAATATACACCATGTTCTGATTTAACCATACCCCGTAGTTTTTAACATTGATTATAATAAAAAGTATAAAAGCTCATTCTACATCGTACTTTTTGCTATGTCAATAATATTTAAGTCATTTTGCGGCGTCCTGCGCACCTAACCCAGCTATTGTGAACCCTTGTCTATAACCAGTACACACCTACCCTTCCACAAGGCCGGAAACTTCTCCATATTATCTAATCAATGGTAAAAATTAACATTCTGGTTGGAATTCGAGCCCGTACCCCCAACAGAACACAACATTCCAAATTCCCGGTGCGCTTCCAACTGCGTCAATAAAATATGCTTAAACTTACTAGAATATGAAAAGCTGCGGCCGTGGCAATTGGTTAGTATGTCTGTCTTCGAATCCAGAGATCATACCCTATACATGCGTTGTCGACCTCGTGGTAGGGTAAATTAGTACTGGTGATAGAAAAGTGTCCAGGAAACCTATAGTAGGAAGGGTTGGACGTCGTGTAAATAACTTAGATCTAAATGTTTGCTGAATACGACGTTAAAACAAAAAAAAAGAATCATAATTATTAAAAAGGTTTTGTTGTATTTTACCTAAATCTCAGTAGCGCTTGCATTAAAACAGCTAATTTACATAAACTGCAATAAATATTTAAATCCATGGGGTTAATTTATGCGCCGCTGACAGTGAAATAGAATTTAAAAATTATATTTAAATTACAAGTATTATAATAGTTCATCGTAAAATATTGTGTGTGAATAAAACAGTCAATGTTAGCATGTTTATACGTGCTCATTTTAACGACCTGTTAATATAAAATTAAACGAGTATGTATACAGTTGAAGCGGGAAGTAGACTGTTTAAGATGCTTAAAATATTGATGTTTAGGGAGTTTGTCGAGCGCTTTTGTTTATAATTATCATGTTCGCCTTTTGTCTTAATTTTATCTGCAAAACTAGAACATAGCTTGAAAACAAATTTTAATCACAATCAACTAATTGTTAGAAATGCCGTTGTTAAAAGTGTGCACTATCACTTACTAAAGATTCGACAAGTCATCTCGGTGTTACTAAACAACGTAATTTATTAAAATAACAATAGACAAACAAATGTCATTAAGATAGTTTATAATCAATAGACTAAGCATTGAACATGATTCAAGCTTTACCGGATTCGGACGACATACGGACGACACTAAGCAAGATAAAGTGTAAGCTATTCATAATTATTGTTGCTTTCTAAAAAAGTGTTCTTAAATCATATCGAATAACTCTTTTGTTAGTCTTAAATAAATTTAAAACTACTCGTCTAGAAATTAAAGTTGTTAAAAACGATAGTCGAGGATCCCGTATTATTATTTCAACCTGTTATAATGGCCCGTTTTTACAACCTGTGTTTTCATTTGGTTCAAGAATATTGGCACGAACCAGAGCAGCGTCAATTCATAAAAAATGTTGATATTCCTCCACAACAAACATGTTTCTCTTCAATTTACGTTCACATAACAAAAATACGATTTACGTATACGGACATCAGAAATAGGGTGTCCGTATTAAACATTTACGGATACTGAAACTTTGAAAAGCGACCAATCCACATTGCAGTGTTTATACTTGTCATGTCTTTAAATAAGACGAAGATATATGAAGGTTTTTGTCGAAACATAAGGCACATTCAAAGATGTTTATTATGTTTAGTGTTTGAAGTTCCTGTATCATGTAGAATTCACGACATCGCCTCTCGTTTGTACTGTCAGATGAGTCTGGACCATTTTCCGTTATCTCAATAATAACAGACAAGTGTATTACCGAAGGGTTTAAACTATTATATGGAAACAATTAAGACTATCGATTCATGCAACTCAACTTTTGATCCAACACTATCCACCAATACATACATGTTGACTAGATGTCTTATATAATTTTCTCTGTTATCTAGTTGTTAAGAGTTTTTATTTTTAAAATTACTACCTAATCTCTTACAATCAAAGATCTATTGGATCAAGCTCAGTAACATTACTAATTTTTTATTGTGAGAAAAAGCCCTCGGCTAGCTCAGATGATAGCACACAAGTCTACTGATCGAGGGGTCGTGGGTTAGATCCAGGCGGGGCATATTTTTGTTTAGTTTGGTTATGAAATGATTTAACGACCATTTTCCCTCCTCCCATTGTATCTTGGTTTAATCGCTAACGTGAATATCCAGAGATTTAGCATTTCCAGGAGCAGTTAGTAGGTTTACTGACCACCGTGATATGACCTATATATTGTGTGGCTTATAGAGGTTTCTGAAATGGAGGAATTATACATTCTGACAAGTGATCGTTAGCAACTACAACAGGTTGAAAATAGATGTGGATGTTTTCATTGTCAATTCATGAACTTTGTTCTTGTTATATTCTTTGTCACAATCATGTGTTTCTGCTATTCCTTTTTATTTTTCATTATTGATCTAATAATCTTATGTGTGCAAAATTATATTATTTATATCATCCCAATTGTCAGTGATAAGCAATGCATCGATGAATTTGTGTGTTATTATACAAATATATGCTCATAATTGCTGTATATATACATGTATACTTTAATTGTAGACTCTAATATAAATTATGTAAATAGTGTATACAACTCCTATTACCTCCGAAAGTCCTCGAACAAAATCGATTCTGAATTTAATAGAAACCTATTCATATTTACCCATGCAAGAAAAGTGATATAAGCAAATTAAAAAAACTAACATTTATTGGTTTAACAACAAATGAATCAAACTTTATATAATAATACATCTAAAAAGATTTAATTACAGTAAAGTAACTTAAAGTATGTATGATCAGTTTTTTTTCAAAATGTAATTTGTTCAAGATCAATTATAGACCACTGTGAAGATAAAAAGTCGATAGCATATTTCATACAAAAATCAACTTCAATTCATATCATCAACGCGATATTTACATTTGAGCATATCTCACTTCAAAAACAACTAAATGTCAGTTACAATTTTGTGTCAGTTTAAGTCCCAGCAGATTGATACCAAATTTTATAAATGATTTTAATCTCATGGTCATTATGTATTTTGCCTTATACAAATTATACAAATTATTAATTACTTATAAAATACTTATAACATGTCTGAATCATAACCAAATGACAAACTTCAAATTAAAACAAATTGTTTCACTATCAATTGCAAGCTGAGCCACTATTTCAAAATCTTAGGTAACTTAACAAAATGTTTGGTCACCATCGGTGATAGAATGAGCGTTAATTATATGCTCTCAATATTGTAGTTACTGGTTCACTATAAACAAAAATAACTCTATATCAAACAACATTCCTACAGAAAGTAAACATCCCTATCAAGTGTTTAAGAATCCGTCTTTGAAGTGAAATACTTCTCCTGAATTATGTCCTTGTTTTGGTCCATCCAATTTCTAATGTATATACCACTTATACATTCAATAGGTGATATTTGAACATACAACATGTACTTATATTTAGTTGTTAAACAAATGTGTTTACAATCTCGTCAAATTTGCATTTACGTTTGTCTTCTTTATTACGATAGAATTTGCACATTTCTAAAATCATCGAAGACCATACCATTTTTATACGTCGTCATAAACTTTAGTTGTTTGGACTTCAAATATTTAAGTTTGCTGGAGACTCTAGAGACCGAATGACATTTTAGCACATGTCGTTTTGTACAAGTCAGTAAATATTCAAAGATTGTGCATTGAATACCGGGGCAAGCAGTTGGACTGAAAACACCATCAACAATGATCAGGTTGTGGAGCAAATGTATTCATATATGTAATTGTGGTGTGATATTGATCATTTTGCCAGTTGGTTCTTGTAGTGATTATTGTACGCCTAACGCTACCATGATAAAGTTCTCAGTAACGTCATTGTTCCATACGCCAACGGACGTTCTGGCTTAATTTTCAAATCAGATACGCCAGACCACATTCCGTCCGGGCAATAAGTTAATTTCTCATTGCTAATTACATTGACATTTTAGACTAGCCGTCGTTTTTCAGTAGACAAAGTCCAATTGAATAACTTTGGGACGAGTTTGACAGACGCATACGTCAACGTCTGGTACAGTATGTGACGTTACAGGAATTAAACATTGATTTACACGATGAATGGACAAACATCTTACAGCGTTTTGTACAATCTCCGTCCAGCTATTCTGTAAAGCTTTGTCGTACAGGATCTCTAAGATCTCAATGGAGGGTCACGTCGAGATGGCCTCTATGTCAATCAATTAATGCGTAGCTTTCATCTAGACAAAACGCTATCAATAACATTTTGATTCGTTATTTCTATTTTAAGACCAAGGTTTGCGAGCTAATTTAACAGAGGTATTATTCACAGTCTGCGATCGGACGGCTCATTTCAAATTGCGATATTACGTAGACGAATTAAACAATTTACTAATTTCGCCATGAACATTATGATGAGAAAATGTCATCTGAACGTGACCCTTGTTTGAAAACGGCCATATCTATATTAGCGAGTAGGTTAGCGGAAAATTGTAGATCGGGTTTTTTAATCAGATTGCATTTTTGTGCGACGTCTTATTGGGTGTATAAGATGCAGGTATTCTGCAGTCGTAAACTCAAATGAGACTCACACTCATTATCAAATCTGGTTAACTTTATTCCTCTTACTTAACCTAACCTAACCCTAACCCTGACTTTTGATTCCGTGAATATTTTTTTTAACGATCGTTACATATTGGTCTTTTGATGAATACGCATGACGAATGGTTGTTCTATTATCGTGTAAAATTCCATATTATTTGCGTCACAATTTTGATAATACTTATGTTTTGTACCTGTTTACGTTATAACTTTTGCATAGTATATTTCAGATTTGATGTGTTACTTTGTAGGCCTATCATATTTTACCTATCTTTTAATATGTTAATTGGATATACGTGTTATAAACACTAGTTTTGGTATACATATTATATAACTCGTGCTTAAGCACTCAATATTTAATTATAGCACACAAAACTCGTGCCTATGTATCATCATATACAACAAAATATAAACAACTATATGATTTATTATATGTGCAATATCTAACAGTTTATTTTATTCTAATCATTGGTGCAAATCAACACATCGCTAAGTACGTCGTACGCATGCAACTAATGAATATATATACTCTAATTGTAGACTCTATTGTATATTACATAAATAGTCTTTATGTCTATTGTACTCTCCAAAAGTCCTTGAACAAAATCAATTTTGAATTTAGGGGAAAACCCATTCATATTTACCGATACGATAAGAGTGATCTTAGCATATATAGAGAGATTAGCATTTATTACTTCATCAACAAATGATTCAAACATTGCTGTATTACGTCTATTAACATTAAGTTGATTATAGTAGTACTGTAAGATCAGTTTTTTTTTCTCACTTTATTTGTCCAAGAAATGTTGGAGGCCACTGCGTAAAAATAACTTGATGAAAGAATTGAAAGAACAAACCACAACTTTTATTCACATCATTGATGCTAAATATGCATTTATTACAATGAGCATATCTTACTTCAATAACAACAAATGGTTTGTCAGTTGTATGCACATTATACCTTAGAATTAATTATAAACTTGATTTTTGAACATTTTTCTCATAGGCAATTCATGTGTTTATGCATAATACAAAATATCTAAAACCTGATGAAATAAGCTTTACATTTCTGAATCATAAACCAACTAACAAACGTTAATATGATCGAAATGTTTCACCTTAGTTGCACGTTGAGCTTAACGGAAGGCCTTGACAGCATTGGGGATTGATTAAACGTAACTTGTTGGCTCTCAATTCAATATTGTAATTACTTGTTCACTATAAAGAAGAACAACTCTTCATCCAAAAAACTTCTTTTATGTAATCATTAGTTTTGTCTAACAGATGATTAACATCTTTATCAAGTATCATTGATTCCGAATTTGTGGCCAAAACCTTCCCCTGAAACATGTCTTTCTTTTGGTCCATCCACTTTTTTATGTATATACCACTTACACAGTGAGCAGTGCGACCTCGAACAGATTTACATTCAGTTTTTAAACAAATGAACTTATTACTGTAAAAAAGCACTCCACTTGCACTTGTCCTGAACCTATCTATTACTACAGAGAATGTATTGCCATCAATACACATATCAACTGATTGCTGAAATCAGTGGTTAGCTGCAATTTTCTAAAATCAACGAAGACATTACCATTTTTTACGCTGTCACAAACTGTTGCCGTTTAGACTGAATACCAAGAACTCTGAACATAGCTTCTGACTTGGTGATATGAACAAAGATATCTTCCATACGAGGTTGATTCAGCGTTGATACAACATTCAAAATGAGACAGTACGTTGATCAACCAATTTTAAACTTCAAGTTAATATTTTATCTTCGGATGTTGATAACCGACGTTGAAACAACGTTGATAATGGTTGTAGTATATTTTCAATTTTCTTAGTTCTTTATAATGTTGCGATTATTGAGATGGTATATTATCTATCGACAATCAAATATAGAAACTGTTACTCTCTCACTATTTTGAATATTTTCTAACAAATATTCTAGAAAATGCTTTTCGCGCGTTTAGAAACTGCGCATGCGTGACGCATTCAGAAACGCGCAGTGCTGACCTCGACCTTACTAAAGCGCTGAAGCAGATATTGTCTAGGAAGCATTTATTTAAAGGTATGTACAACGATATTATACTAACATACTATACTTGTCATGGTTCTGTTAATAGATATAATTTGTTTTTAACATCCAAAAACCCATGAGTGGTTTAAAAGAGATGAAAATTGTGTGTGTTCAAGGCAGCCTTGTCGGCGCCATTATTCAAATTAAATGTTCTATTTTCTTTGTCTAACCCATGCAAATAACGTTCTGTTAAGTGCATTCTGTGTTGATCAAAATATGTCTGAATTATGTGTGTTGAAAAATGAACAGAAACTTATCAATTGTAGAACATAAAATTCAAGTTAGTGGGTTTCAGATGTTTCGTCCCGATGTCATTCGACCCAATAGGCAAAATTGCACGGAGACGATTCGACCCAATGACGATTTAACTTGGGCGTATTTTGGAGTACAGCCTGTTAGTGTGTAATTTAAATGAAGTGATAGCTGTTTTCTGTAAAAAATTAAGGGCTCAGAGTGAAAAAATTAAACTGCAGCGGCTTTTGAACTAAAAACTCCGACAGTGTATTAAAATATCAAACACTGTGGAAAGAGGTCACAAAGGGGTTTCAAACTGTTCAACGGTTCATTAAAATCTATGCTTAAGACAGTAAAAACTCTTAATCAGCCATATCTAACAGTGTACAGTCATATAATATTGTCAACAACTGTTTTGAACTCTCAAATAATGAAAATATAATAAATTCTATGCAAGCATTCCCCTAAGTTAGCTTTTCACTCTATGATATTCCCACGCAGTCAGTATCACAATCTGAGAGTACTACCTGCATACGGCATGTTGTCTAAAAATAGATCACAGTTCAAAGAATCGAAGTTCCTGAAAATTTATGTCGTATTTTCGTAAACAATCTCGCAAGTAATATTCTTTGAAACATGGGTCAAAAGGGACCTGAATTGACCATAATTAATCATAAAATTGTATTAAAGGGGGAAAGTATCAGTGATATTATCAAAATATTGGATATAGCTAGATCTACGACGAATTATATTGTAAATAAGTTTACACGTACTGGAAGTGATAAAAATTTAAAAAGGAGACCACGACAACGTTTAAAAGACGATCGGGGCGAGCGTATTTTGGGACGGTTTGTAAATAGTGACAGAGAGGCTTCTTTAAGAGGGGTTACGGTCAATTTCAATCAGACAAGGGATGTGAAAGTATGTGCAAGGACTGTTAGATGAAGACTTAGGTTTGCTGGATATCGAAAAGTTGTTTACAAGAAGGTGGTCATCAAAGTTGGGAACAGGAGGAAGCGGGTTGATTGGTGTCGAGGTAAGAGGTGGAGGACAGATAAAAACTTTTGGAGTATGTGATTTTTTCAGATGAAAGTCAAGTTTGTCTTGGACAGGATCATTGTGTTTTATACGGAGGAGACCAGAAGAAGGTTGGAGACCAGACCTTGGCCCTGGAGACCTTAAACGACGCGAGAAATGTCTTCTAAAAGTTATGGTATGGGGATGTATTTGTTTTCATGGCATTGGTACATTAGCTAAGGTTGACGGGAATATCACTGGAGAGAAATACATTCAAGTGCTCGACGAACATCTTTGGCCAGTTAAAGCCCGGCACTTTCTAACCAATTACTACGTTTTCAGAATGACAATTCTCCTGTCAACTGCGCGAATATTGTGCAAAGATAAATGACCGTTAATAAAATAAAGACGATGAGTTGGCCTGCTCAGTCTCCAGATTTAAACATTATTGAGAATGTGTGGTTGTACTTAAAAAGAAAGCTTCAGGCTAGTGCTCACAACATAAAAACACCCAGCAAACTATTTGACCACATGGAAATCATTTGGCAGTCTATCCCGGCAGCATATATACAGAGCCTGTACAACCAATCCCCAGACGTTTGGCGAGCCTAATTCGCTTGAAGGGTCCCAATACGAAATATTAAGGTAAATATTTATTCTTTTTGTTAAAAAGTTTGTATATTTCGAATTTCAAATGACTCGACCTCCCCTAAAACGCACAGGACATTACGACTTTGACGAATATAAGTGGCCAAGCACTGTGTATACAACATATTGGCGGTCTAAATTCAGGACAACCGCGGTTCAAATTAATCATATATAGTAATTCAGCTTTTTTGAAGAAAGACATGTGTTTATTTTGATCTTCTTGATATTACTGGGATAACCATTACTTTTAGAGGTTAAATGTAATGCGTATTAAGATGCTCTTTTATTTTGCAGAATGTTACATAATACAATAGTAACGTTGATTAAACCTTGTATCAACGTTGAACTCAATGTTGAATCAACGTTGATATTTCAACGGTGGCCTAACTTTCAAATCGTAAAATAAATCCAACATAAAAACAATGTTGTGATTCAACGTTGTAACAACGTTGTTTCAACGAAGTTTGGCCTGTGGTATTTGTTCATTGTTCTAAAATTGGTCAACCATTGTGACCTGACGGCATTGATTGTATTTGTATCTAACTCATATGTTCTTCCAACCCTTTCTATTTCGCCAAATGGTTTGTCTGCTGCTAGTTTAACACATTTTGATGTTAATTCTTTCAGGTTGTACATTGAAGCTATCTTTAGAACATTGTACAACTCATCTCCTGCATTTTCAGACACTTTCATTAAGACAATCTCACAGGCTGGCAACAAATGTTTTACTTCATACTCGTGTGCAAGAGGAAGGACGTCATAGACATTATTTACAGTTATTGGTTTAGATATGCATGGGTTCATACATCGCATAAATTCAACAAAACTGTTGAATTTCTTCCCTGGCAGTGTAATGGCCTGCTGATCTTTCTCTTTAAAATCTCCAGATAACATTGTATCAAAGACAGGAGATAGATTTACTAACAAGCATCTGCTAACCAGTAATGACTTGCCCTCTATAGTAAGTGTTAAGTCTGCTGGACATGTCTTAGTACAAAATTCGTCTGGATCTGTTTCCACGTATTTGACTTTCACATCTTCTTGTTTGTCATTTGCATCATTCTGAACATCTGCCTACACCAAAAATAAAACAATATTATAATTTTGTTTCGCGCTCCACAATGGGATGTCGTATCATTTATTAAAATGCATAGTGAAAATAAGAAGTCAAAAGGTAGGTTTCAAAATAATAAAAAAATCATGTTTCAGCCCATTCGATATTTGAACCCTTGACTAAAGACACTTAACCAATATGATAAATGAGCGCATTCGGTAAAATATAAACCAATCTTTCGTTTGGGTCAAGTTACCATGTCATAATTACACAGGTATCAGTTATCTGAATGCTTTCTTTAGCTGCCTCAATATAGTTTGGTTGACTTGTTTGAGCAATGTTTATTCAATTTTTAAGACAGCGAACACATGGCTCACTTAAAATTTGTTAGTGGCACAGACTCATTTAGTATTTACCAGAAAATTGAAAAAACACATGTAATACAGGATCAATATTAATAAGCAATGCCATGCATTTCTGAAAATGAAAGAAACCAAGCTATTTGTATGTTGTTGGCGGGTTCAACAGCAGTAGCTGTCTCAGCTCATTTACACAGACTATTCAAATTGCCATTATAAAAATTACACTTCCCTCTTAAGGTAAAAGAAAGATTAATGGAATAAATCTTTCTTTTGAACAATTTTCAACATTTAAATTACAAATAAATTAATATATTTAACATGTATGACAATCAAGTCATGGCAACGTATATCTAATTAAACAGTTTAAACAGAAATAATTCAAGAAAACTAACTGTAATGTAAATCCTCATCAAAACATCAGTTTATGTTTTTTCACTTAATATGTTTAATGTCAATGTAAACTTCCATCCTAAGGTTAGAACATGAATTTGTTTTTGTCACCAAGTTCACTTTCTGATAATCTGTGCACATATTGTATATTGCATCAGGTTTTGGTACAAGACTATATGGTGACTTATAATTGCTGTTACTAGGTTCAATGAAGTCATTGTCCAGTAAATGTTGCACTTCCTTTCTGAGATATTATTGGTTCAAAGGATTCATTCTGTACGGGTGTTGTTTTATTGGTGTAGGATTTTCAATTACAACATCATGTTTGTCAGTTCGTGTGGGAATATCGGGAAATAAATGTTCAAATTATTAATCTCTGATTTGTTTTGATTCTCTGGGTCAGAGTTAATAAAAAAATGGTTTTGAAATAAATGAAGGACTATCTCTATCAAAATGTTCCTATAACATGTTTATATGACACATTTGTTTTTGTTTACGCCTTCCAGGAGTGTTACTCATGTAAATTTAGATCACTGACCTATTTATCAATAGTATATGGGCCAAAGTATCTAGCCTGAAGTGGTCTGCCAGGAACAGGCAAAAGAGCAAGGACCTTGTCGCCTGGATTGCAATTCTGCTCAATGACATTGTCATCATATTTTTCTTTCATCTTCTTTTGTGATTAATAAAAGAAACTTTGTGAGTTATAAAATAATCATCAGACGAGCGTGCAGCCTCATATACAGTTTCAAATTGTTTTTCATCTAAGAAAAATTTAATATCCATGTGAATACAACGCTTAAATTCTTCAGATTATCATGATTCTGTTCAACTTTCTTAGAAAAACACCACCTATCAATTAATAGTTCCTTTGTTCTACCAAATTCTACATTAGTCTGGCCATTTTTTCTGCAATTCTTAAATTTCTGCATATAAGATCAATTATTCATAGCCTTTAAGAATTAAATCCTTGACAGTATCATAATGAGAACTTTTCAACATTACGCTGTGTGTCAATTTCACGGGCTTTGCCTATCAATACACTTTGTAAAAGTAAGGTCCAGTGCTCTTTCGGTCGTTGTAATTTTCAGCAACTTTTTAAAAATGTAACAAATATTTGTATATAGGAATATGATTGTATATTTTATTCAGACTGATTTGCTCTCTCTCGAATTTATAATTGTTTCATCTGTACTTGAAATTGCCTATCTCTTTCACTTTCTCCAAATTGCCTTTCTCTTTCTTTTTCTTCAAATTGTCTTTCTCTTTCTTCAAATTTAATTTCCTCTGACTATTTTTTCCAGTTTTTTGAAAATCTGACTAGATCCCTGCCAAAAAATCCCTCCTATAACCTATATATCCAATGATAATATCCAATTCACCTTCCTCCTCTGATCCTCAAACACAGACCTAGTGAGACCGGGACACCTCTCAAAACTGAAACGGGTCACAATCTAACACACAATCATCCGATAAGGCCAATTTTCATAAAAAGTCTTAACAATCCCCAAAGTACTTTCAAAAATATCCCTCGGTGATGAAGTAGGAGAAATATCATTACCCCCAGACTCAAAACAACCACATCCGGCCATAGCCCAACGGCCTCAGCCAGCATGTGATATGGGAGTCTCCAAGCCCTCAGCCCCCTCCCCTCCAATAAACAACATAAGGCACTCCCAGAGCTGTATCCTCGTCTGAAAACGTCTTCCATCTCTTAACATAACTGTCTCCAACAATCAATAGCTGTGACATCTTAAGTAGCAACATCGGACAGATCTCCACATATATAGCAACATGCTGTATATGTAGTTCACATAAGGTGTGACATACAACTAAAACACTCTATGTACCAGACATGCTATGCATATTGACCACTTTTGCTAACAGAGATTATGTGTTATACTGTATAAGTTATATTGTAATAACGTATCAACTATGTACTATTGTGTTAATTTCTTCTTCTATGTAATAACAAAAGACCATTTTTGTTGATTCTCACTATATGTATGAATTGTAAAACTATGTTACCACGTTTAGTTAAGTTAATAAAGAGATTTGTAGCGTAGATCGAGTAACATTCCGGGAACAGGGTCGGGTACCCTTTCTTGGTTCACAAAAATACACACTGAACCAAAACTTTTATACTTTATAAAAATGAACAAAATCCAAAAATAATTAAGAAGTAACTTACTAGTAACAGCCTTTTACTTTAGACCTGGCTATGAATTCAAGATAGCCACAGAAACCAAGAGGGGGCTTCGTCTTTGATTTGGACGGTATACAAGACACTGACGACCAAGGTTGCTGGGGTTGTTTTTCTTTGTTTCTTCCTGGTGGGACTGCTTTGGTAGTCATGATCGCAAAAAAACCCATAAAGCCCAGTTTGGCTATTTGGCCATAATCACACAAAAAAGCATATCAACACTACCACGATATAAGTAAAGTAGATCACTAGATCAATCTCTAAAATTAGACAAAAGTAGGTCATGACCCAATTCCAACACAAACAAAACACAAAAAACAGCAATCACAGGCATGCAATCACGCAAACTGCAATACCAACCAACACTCAAACATACTCAGGCAAATCACTCAACCAAACAAATGCCAGTATGAGGAGTTTCCAAAACTTTAGATGCTGAATTAGCATAATAAGGGAGGACCTATCTTTGACACACTAAATTATCACATCTTTGGCAATGTAAACAACCAACCCAATATGAATTATATGGGGTTCTTTATCTAAAATTTGACCTAAACATTCGGCAGCAAAACTAATCTTTAAGGGGTGATAGGTCACACCCCGGGGTCTGCACATAATGCATCTATTAAGAGCGGACTGACTCTAACAAAAACTCTAATTATCATTATCGTCATCATCTGAGTTTTTTCTCTCTCTAATTGATATCTAAGTTCAATCTCCATTGTTACTTGCGATGGAGCTTCAACAATGAGAGACAGAGCAGACTTTTCAAAAATCCGGGATGAACTGGGTAGGAGAGCCAGAGCTAACTACAACATCTACAATGTAAATGACCTCCAGAATGCACTTATGGTAGAGTGGCAACGCATACCGCGTCAGCGCAACGTTACGTCAACTCAATGAGACGATGTATCCAAGCTTACATTCGTAAAAATGGAGGTCATACAAGGTATTGACGCAATTTTAAACAATTCCACACTTGCAGTTTGGTGCAAATGTATACTTTACATACGCCGTTCTTATAACATCCAGTTTCTGTATTCTTCAGAACCACCTCCTTTCCACTTAATTGGTGACAAAAACATGAAAAAATGTCCACATTTCAAAATCGCTCTTCCACTGATACACTATTGATACATTTAGCTTTCACAATTAGCTGACATCAAACTTCTATATATAATGCATATTAATATATTGATATTTAAAACAGGTGTAGCGTTTTCATTTTGGGTCAGTGTATTATACTTCATTACAGATAGAACTATTAAATTGTATCTACAGAATCCTGTTACGGTACAGAAAAGGAATGAAACGAGCAACACACTATAATTAACTAATAGATGTTTATTTCACTACAGAACTGTATAAAAAATTACAAACAGAAGAAAATAAACAATAGTAAATAAAACCTGAAGTCCGTAAGTTCCGACTGTTCACTGATCCTGGTTAAAATCCAAGGTTCACTGATCCTGGTTAAAATCCAACGTTGTTAAATATTCAATTTTATAAGTATTCCAAAATTTAAATCCAATTTTTAATGTAAATTTTATATTAAACTATTTCCACAATTTAAATCTAAATATAGATACGAATTTAAACTCCAAATATTCTAACATTGTGTCTGGTAATATTTATGAACACAAAAATAGTAGACGTCTAATGACTCTTAATAAAATACTATCTAAAGGCTGACTTAACTGACCTAACACAAGATGAGATACCCTCATATACTTTATCTGACAGAATATTATAGAATATTATAAAATTATCAAAATAGAAACAAACAGGACATTCCAGAAAGTAAGAGAATGGTCAACATTGTAATTACATAATAAGAAGAAAAGTCAAGAATGTTCCACAATGTTCCACAACCTCCTATTCACTAAACCACCTATAATAGAATGATCACAACAAAAAAGGGCAATAAAAAACTGGAACACTGGAAAGTTATAGAATAATCAAGTTGGTTACATAATAAAAGGTACAGTCTAGAATGTTCCATGTAACATTGCATACATTGTGAACAATAACAACAATTTGGAAATTTCCAGACTATTCTAATCAAAGATAACTAACTTATTATATACATAACATCCCTTTTAATATCTTTGATTAAAATCATCACTTGATTCAATATGAAGAAAACACATAATTATGTTGATTCAATAATGATATTATTATCATTGAATAATACAAAATTCGTAAATCATCCACATCGATACATTAAGTGTATATATGTAAAACAGAGAAAATGATTGTGAATCAAAGTGTTTGTTTCCCAAAGTAACTACACTAGAATTTGTAAATATCAATGTTAAAGTATTATAGTGTTACAATCTAAGGTTTTATTAACAAAGTAATTAATCATACTTACATCTGACATGTTTGACGTTGGTTCCTGAAACAGAGAAAAGTGCACTTATTGACAATGATATAAAATATATTTTATCTGTATGTGTATCTGATACAGTAAACCTGCATATAATAGCTATCAATATCTATAAACGATGAAAACATATTTTAATAATCAAATATATTATAGTACATGTATTAAGATTTCTCTTATTTTAATCACGTACAACTAGTATTATTGAAATACATTAGCTGTTCTATTTATACAGAACTGTACGTTTGTCAACATAGAAACAGAAACTTAATTTCAGCTTGAGCAAGCCGAACATGCAAAAATGACAAGTATTTAAAGGTCTTGGTTATAAAAAATAGAACAGGCAAGGAAATTATTGTATCGGAGATTGAAACAATTAATGCATTAGAGTAACATAGTCGATGCTTATACACTAATTACCGAGCCTTATATAATACCAAATGTTCGAACAAACAACACAGTCAGTTGACAAGTTAATAGATTTATTCTGCCACCCACTATATGTATGGTAAAGCTATTATACGAAGATATTTATTTACTACAGACATGAAAATTTTAGGCATTAGATATAGCATACATTAGTGGCACAATAAACATGTCAAACCGTTTGACTAAGTGTTCATTTGAACAATGTAAAAATATTGTTTGAAGTGTGACATAACTTGAACAATCTTTGTAGAGAACCTTGAATTAATACCGCATTCAAAGCATTAAAAATCTAGGCCTAACAGTTTTGAGAAGAAAAGTTTGTCTATTTCTTTATATACCCTTATGTAAAAAATGGGACTTCTTGGGTGGGACCAATTCGACCCCCTGTGTAGAATTATTATGAACTATCTTTGAAAGGGACTTCCAGGTTATGCTTCAAGCCAAATATGAAAGCTCTTTGCCTTATACATGTAGTTTTAGGAAATATTTTTTTATCTTTCTTTATATAACTTAGTGTAACTTTGTGACTTTTAAACCCAGGGGCATACATTGAACCGTAGGGTGATGTAACGAGCTAAATATAAAACTCTAGGCTATTTCGTTATAGCAGACACGATTACTTCACATGTTCTCATATAACTATGAGTAAAAACGTGTGACCCTTGAGGCATTTTGTGCATAGGTGAGTTTATGACCCCAACAACCCAGAAGTGCGTTCATCAATGTGAGCGCTCGGTGCGACACCGAGTACTCTCTTTCTCAACGCTGGCACGCGCTCGAGTGCTCGCCAGCGCTCGCGATTTAGAGGTGTTTCGCTTACATATCAAAGATGGCGACTGGAAGAAAACTAGTTTTGTATCTCAAAAAATTATGCCTAAAAAGTTGGAAGCAAACGTTTATGTTTCTTGTTCCATACACAATATACTCGCAATGCATAGAATTGAAGATTTTGATACTGTAAATAGTATAATAATGATTCACATATAAAGAAATATATAAAAGATTTGTTGTATCAGCAGAACTAATGGTTTCCCCACCTGCTATATTCAACAATGTGCTATTTGACGCCATATTGGATTCCACAGTGGACGCTTGCAGACGTTCAATAGCCTAACAATTCCCGAAGCAGGCGCTCGCTGGAGCACTCGCATTGTTGAACGCGCTTCAGCCACCAGCTTGTATTATATTATCATGAATTTATTATTAAGTACATTGCGCTGCACGACATAAGTTGGTTTTGTTAATCAATTATAAATGTCTTATCGATGGCGAGTTTATATCCATTACCTACTACTGATATTTCTACTATTTCATATTAGAAACAGACATTTTTATTTTGTTAATCTATTGTCTGTACATAAACATACACTCTATACGTTATATAACCTTGACTCCTTTAACATTTAGCGAAAATCGTAATGTCATCCTTACAAAATTAAGATTTTGTTTCAACCGCTAGATATCATAGGTAGATCCAGGGGGCGACCCGGAGTACGCATCCCCTCTAAAATTGACCAAGTAAAGGTTTTTCCAATTTTGGAATATAATATTTATAGGAAAAAATATATTAATCAATATATTTTCGCAATAAGTTACGAGACTGGGAGTACAGTAATACAATGACATAAGGTACAATTCACATACAAATCCTTCTCATTTTTTGTAAGGTTTTAACATGAATCAACGGCTGTTTGAAAATTATACGATTACTACCCTTGAACAACATAAAAGATGTGGGCGGTAGACCAAACGAAGTAACTTCCCATCGTCCACTTCAAAACATTTCCCATCTTCCACTTCAAAACATTGGATAATTCTGATTTCACACTGTATATGGCTGTTATCTATCCAGTGCAGTGTAATATCCTGGTTAAACCCAATGACTATTATGTGCGCTTTATGTTTGATGAAATTCACTTTCAGTGCCCTGCTTGGGTATTAAAATAAGGGCATGCACTACTGTACTGTCTGATTGGAGAGACTCTAAATCCTCTTACTAACACGACTTAGCAATGCATCGACCAATGGTAGGTGTGCAGTCTTGTGGAAATACTGTTTACACGGGGCCCCAACTCCGTCACAACGTGAGTGGAATTTCTGTCGAGCTTATGTCACTGATGCCTGTCGATAGTGTCACGGATATTTGACTAACGCTGAAGAACTAAACAGACAGAAAAGGGTAATTACGAATTTTTCTATCGATAAGAAGCCAATCATAGTTTAACCTTTATTATAATTATAGTAACAGTACCAATGTAATAAACACTGTTTCAAGTATAAACGGCACTTAAATGTTTTGCTATGACCCATGAGCTGAAATAATTTAAAAAAAAGAAGATTTCTTACATTTATTAATCAAAATATAATAATAAAGCATCGTATGATGAGTTATAATGGTTTAGTGGTGATTTATAACTCTTACTGATGTAAAACTAAGATTCCACGGTTTTTTTCATCATGTCATAGTTTTTATGACAATACTTGCGGCAATGTCACAGTATTACTGATGATATTTTTCTTTTTTTCAGACTTTCCGAGCAAGATGAAGATATAGTCCCGAAGTGTTTACAACTAAAACGGAAGTCTTCTTGATGTTGCTTCAGTTCATACAATATGATCGGTTTTTCCAATTTGGTTTTCAATGACAACAATAACTACTATGCGGAGGGACTGATGTTTGTTGAAATGGACTCACAGAAAAGATATAATTTAAGTAAGTATCATACAGCTGTTTAAAGAAACCTTCAGTTTGAATGTGCAACAAAGTTTTTATATTGTTTTTATAATGGTTTTGCAAGCATACGTATGTTAATAAATAGCTAATATAGATATATTATATGGAGATTGTCAGAATCTTTTTGTATATCATCATTTATTATAAAACATCTTTTTGTTAATGAATGGTTAGTTTTGCTTTATTAATCATTAAAAGATACATGTACACTTGTACATTTTTGCCTTATGTTTTTATTTCACTAGAAGTAAACATTACATTGTTTTGTGTGTGAATACAATAACTGTTAAACACGAATTGTCAAATGTGTCAACAAGCTTTGAATTCTCACACTAGTACAACGTTATGGATTCGTGCCAAGCTCCGACTAACACATCTTCATGTATAAAGTATGGAACTTCTTGTGATATAAGCGGTCCTTAGGAAATCCCAAGGAAGATGTTAAATGAGCTGCCCACCTAACTGTTTGACTGGTGTACTTAAGCATACAATAAATGCAGTAAATTAAGTTTGATCAATGGACTTATTGTTATTTCACCTTATTTAGACTGCCCCTGGAAAACCTGATAATATTTGCTCTGGTCAAACAATGATTCAGAAATATAACATGATTTTAAAAATTGATTTTATTCTATAATGCGTTTGTATACACATAAGTATAAGTAATGGTGAAAAAACAAACGGGCAAGAGGCTATTGAATGAGAATCGATTATGAGTATCCTATTTATTAGCTTGGATTACATTGTTGTCTTTCCCCTTTTTTAACATAAAAAAATGTATACAATTATTATTGTGAAATGCTAGTAAATGGCGGTCATCATAAATGCAACACGTATTTGAACAGTTCACTCAAATATTCTGCATAGAATGACCCAACCATGACGACGGCAGTGGATTCTTTAACAATGAATTTTTGTATCTAACTCCATAACATTCATTGCATTAAACATGAACCAATTCGATACAAATTCTAGAAATAACCAGTATACAGTATTTTAGTGCAATTTTCGACCACTGGAGTTGATTAAAATCAATTGAATACTTCAAGCTTTTTATTATTTAGAGCATCTGTTAAATATGTCCTAGAGATTTCTAGTGAAACTATCTACACATATAACAATAAACAATAAACAGAAGTACCTGAAATCAAAACCTGTAATCAATATTGTAATAAGCTATATTAAGTTAAATTGAAACATTACAATCAACAACTAGTGCAAATTATATACAATGTGTTATGAATGTTACATATATTCAAATATCAAATACAAATATCAGCCAATCATCACAACGGACATGAGGCAATATTTTCGATGTTTCAACTCGATGATGTTCTCTGATCTAAGCCTGATACCCTAACTGACCTTCGTCATGGTTTATGTCGACGCCGTATGAGGTCAAATACATGTTTCCTAAAAAAATACATGAAGAGATATAATGAAATTTGACACATCATCGATTATTTAAAAATATGATTTTGTTTTGTAATTGTTTGATCACTTTGTATTCAACACATTGGGTGAATCATCAAGCACTACACTTGGAAAAATCTGAGAACCTATAGACGGCAAACTGGGACATAAGACACAACCTCGTCATAAATTCCGTGACATATCGAATATTGCCAACGAAATTCATAAACTGCTTTTAATCGCTTACAGAATTGGCCAAAACGTATTACATGTAAATCTTAAGACATAATCCAAGAAACAGTCTGAGTATCAAATAACCGTCATTAAACTGGTTTTGAATATCAAAGGGGCACAGGAAATAAACTGTATATAAATAACACTATAAAGATAGTGAAATTATGTATTGTTCAATAGCATTTTACAAGCAGAATCAACAACAAGAAACAAAAAAATGTAGCACATAATATCCTCACTTTAAAATGTTTCCATTTTTTACAATAATAACGTCTATTAGACAGTATGTATCTTATTAGTAAAAGATCTGTTACACTATCGACAGGTATCCGTGACATAAGCTCAACAGAATCCACTCACGTTGTGACGGAGTTGGGGCCCCGTGAAAACAGTATTTCCACAGGGCTGCACACCTACCATTGGTCGATGCATTGCTAAGTCGTGTTAGTAAGAGCATTTACAGTTTCTCCAATCAGAAAGTACAGTAGTACATGCCCTCATTTTAATACCCAAGCAGAGCAATGAAAGAGAATTTCATCAAACTTAGAGCGCACAAAATTCAGACCTTGTTTTCCTTATATAACAGGGGCCGTTTACAGGCGCCTCCCCCTCTTGAATTTTCTTTAAATCATGCAGTTTTCCCCAAATTTGGAGTTAACCTGGATTTTTGTTCCCCTTTCTATGAAATAGCGATAACATTTCCCCTAATGTTCTATATTTAAAAAAGGCCCCAGGCGCCTTTCCCAAGAACTAAAAAATGCTCTGACATTGGGTTTAACCATGATATTACACTGCACTAGATAGATAACAGCTATGTACAGTGTGAAATCAGAATTATATTATATTCTGGGGGTCATATCTATTCTTCTTATCATTTAGACCAATTCAAAGAAAATCATAAATCTGTATTTGGTCTAAAGAATAGTAAATATATGAAGAAGGGAATTTGATCTTAATTATGAAATAATTATGTATTTTTTATAAAAGATAGCAAACTCTGTTTACAATATTTCGGCCGGAGCCTTTATCAAGAAATTATTTCATTAATCACATAACATTTTGAACATAGACGCATATCATGTTCAAAATGTAATGTGATTCATGAAATACTTTCTTGATAAAGGCTCCGGCCGAAATATTGAAAACAGAGTTTGCTATCTTTTATAAAAATACTTCTATATTCCCTTTGGAATTACATTGGACGAAATAATTATGATTTTATCATCACAGACCTGTTTTTATTCAGAGTTTTTGTTTTGTTAATCATTTTAAGTTTTGATATAATTGACATAAACAGTTAATACATATATAGAGAATATTAGGTTAGTGCCAATCTGTATCTAGTTTATCCGGCAAGTTGGAGAAAGGTTTATTCGGCGAGGCTTGCCGAGTCGAATAATCCTTTTGGAGACGAGCCGGATAAAATAAGTACAGATTGACGCTAACCTAATATTCTATTTATCCTACTCGCATTTGCTTGAATGACTAATTTAAAATCCGAAAATTCTGCGTTTAACATGCTTTAAATTCAGATGGCCGAATTGAAGCGCAGTAATTGTGTTAAACGGTCTTTTAACTGTTTGCGCGTCAAGAAATAATTCCGATGATTGACTCCATTATATATTAGTAAAGACAATATTTTAAACGAAAGAAGATGAGAAAATACTAAAATAAACTCGGTTTATAAATAAACAAGGAAAAATTCATTTTTGGACGAATAAATCAATTGCGAATTTTCCGAGGACGAATCAGTTTTTATGACGTCATGTAAGCAAAGTTTGTTGTCAACATGGCGGTCGTATTTAGGAGCGTTTGTAGGATTCGTCATTTGACCCGTTTACTATTATTTATCATGGATTTAACCAATATTATCAGGATAATTTGTTATTCAAACTTTAAATAGACGATATGATATTTGGATGAAAGGATTATTAAGGGAAATACACTCGCAGCGAGCCAGCGACGCTGAAAGATGTCAACAATTTTCAGAAAATGGCCAGGGCGGACTGTGTCGTGAATGACGATGATGATTTTTTGAAGCCAGTTTCATTATATTTAATTTATGCGTGGCTTGGCATTGTTAAAACAATAGTCAACCTATGCATTTACTGTATAATGGCTGGATATTCGTCAACTTATACACAGAAAGGATTTAAACGCAAATTTAGGAGTTAGGCACTGAAGGTCAGCGTCGACGATTTAGTTTTTGTTAAATTTGAATGATGAAGTAAGTGATTTAAGATTTATATTGAAATTGTTTGTAAAATCCCTTATAAGATTATTTTGTGTAAAATATATTTGTAAGATTGTCGTTAAAAGAATGAAACGCAGCCGCTTTTGATGTCCAATGCAGACAAGTAGTCCGTCAATGCGTAGTCACGTGACTGCCGAATAAAGCAACGGTGCCGAATAAAGATAGGTTAATTTGGTCAATAGGTTTTCCTTCTAAAAGATCACTTTGGGGTAGGATAAACATGTTTATATATCTACGAATAAAACATTGGTGATTAAATAAATGTATGTGATGGATAAAACAATGAGAAATTTTAATGGGTAGATCTAGTGCTCATGTCTTACAAACACAGACAATTTTGTTCGCATTCAATTTTGATTTGATTTATTACAAGTTTTACTAAATACTTTACATGATGCCGATATAGGGAAAATGTTAAATTAGGTCAATTGCTCATTAATTGAAAAGTTGAACTTGTTTATTGTTGCACCTTCATGCAGGATGAATTAATTGCAGTTTCTGTCACATTAGTTTTATTTATTTTGTGTATGGATTGAATGACTTTTATCTATACATTATAAAAGTGTTCTCAAGATCTATATTTTACACAACAACATGTTTATTTGTATCAGGCCTCCAGCCCATAACAAGTACAAGTTATAAAGTGAACATAATGTACATGGTAAACAACAATGGCAGATGACAATGATATGAATTATAGTATGAAAGTTTGCAAACTAGCAATTTATATAATATACATAATAACGCGTACATGTATATATGTAGGTTTATATATACATACATAGTTACATGCATACTCGTTTTTATAGAAAAATAATGATATTGGTATCAAAGTTATAGCCTTAGAACCATCATTTTTCTTGCAGTTGCATGACATATATAAAAGGCAAGGTTTCTTATAATGGTCTGGTTTTTACTAGATAATAGGATGTTCAGTTTGTTTATTGATGGATTAATATAGAATTTTGAAGGAATGAATAGCTGCCGGATATCAGAATATACAGGGCAAATTAATATAAAATGTAACTCATCTTCGATCCGGTTTGTCGAACATATCATGCAAATACAAGATTCTCTAGGCTTTTTATAGTATTTACCTCTTACAGCTTCAAGATGCGGTAAACCAGATCTAAGTTGTGCATAACAATGTCTGAATTTACGTATATACAGAATGTCAATATATATTTCTTTATCAAATGATGGTTTTATTTGTTTATACAAATGAAGAGCAGAAGAAGATTCAAGTTTACTATACCATTCTTGGAGAAACTTATCTTTAAGTCGTTGGGTAAAAGTATATAAAAACAAATGTTCATTTTCAACGTATTGGTTATCCCAGACGTATCCAAAGCCGTTGCTACATAAAAGATGCTTAATTTGGTTGGCCCAATTAAAATAATGAATACAATCAAGTTGTTTAAGCATAGTATAACATTTCTTTACATATCTTGTGTCGGGCATTTTCAAAATCTTTAGCCAATACTTAAGACAACGTTTTGAAGATTCGACCCAGATTGGATAACGCTCACAATCACCTAAGACAGACGCGTTATATGATAATTTATTTACGCATAAAAATCGCTTACAAGCTAATCGAAGAATCATTTCACTGCTTTCTCTAGATTGGTACCCCCAGATTTCTGAACCGTATAATATAATTGGTGAAATTTTTGTATCAAAAAGTTTAAAGTATGTACTGTATGGTAATTGACCATATTTATACAAGGATGAAAGCAATGTAAGGAGAGTGCGTTTAGCTTTAATAGCAAGTTCATTTGACATTACGTTCAATGATAATGTGGAACTAAATGTAACACCGACATAAGTAAATTTGTTAACAATTTCTAATGGATCAGCTCCATAATAAAATTTTTCATTTGCAGCCAATTTACTACCTTTCTTAAAAACCATTACTTTGGTTTTAAGTGTATTAACAATCATTCCATTAACATTACAAAATTGCTGTAGTAAATTTAATTGATATTGTAAACCTTTAACCGTATCAGCCATTAAAGCGACATCGTCAGCAAATAAAAGTTGCCATATAGATATATCATTAGGCATAGTTTGTATACCTGTTACATTATGATCATTATTCATAAGAGTTGCAAGTTCATTAATAAACAGAGAAAATAATTTTGGAGAAGCTAGACAACCTTGTTTAAGACCAACCGGACAATTAAAATAAGTGGTGCAATTACCATTTGCACGTACACAGGATTTAACATGCTTATACATACCCATGATAGAGTTTAACAATTTTCCACGTATATTTGCATTAAACAATGTTGACCACAATTTATCCCGATTTACTGAATCAAACGCGGTTTTAAAGTCGATAAAAGCAACATACATTTTACCTCTTTTCTTAGAAAGTGATTTAGATATAAGAGATTGCAGAACAAAAACATTATCAATTGTGGAATATCCTGATCGAAACCCTGCTTGAGATTCATCAACTTTATTATAAATGTTTGCATAAAATGATAAACGTCTGTTAATTATACTTGTATATATTTTACCAAAGATGTCTAATAATGAAATCCCGCGATAATTAGATGGTGTATCTTTGTCACCTTTTTTGTAAAGGGGGACAATGATAGCACTTCCCCATGCTTCTGGGAATTCACCTCGATCAAACAGTCGATTGAATAAACATAAAAATAATGGCATTAACAAGTCATATGTGTGTTTATAAAAATTTGGTGGAATACCATCTTCACCAGGTGATTTAGACGATTTCAAAGAGCGAATACTCATAATTATCTCTTCGTCTGTTATTTCATCATTAAAAATAGAATGTTCAATTTCAGACAAATGTTCATTAAGATCAATACCAGAATCGAAAACAAAATTATCCTCTACGATTCCTTGAAAAAGATTTTCAAAATGTTCTTTCCAAGAATCTAAACAAATATTGTTTCGTTTGTTCTCAAAAGACGTAAATTGCTTTAGTTTATTCCAAAAGGATCGAGGATTTCCTGACAATTTTACTAACTTATCCAATTCGCTGTCAAAAAAGGCTTTTTTCTTAACATCACACAGAGTTTTAAATTGCCTCTTAGCAGACAAATAATTTTCTAAATGTTCATTTGATCTGTGTGATCTAAACGTACGCAATGATTTAAACTTATTTTTTTTCGATTGCCGACATTCTTTGTCAAACCATTTTGGTTGACATTTATTATGTTTCTTTCTACCTTGTTTTATAATACAAGATGAAGAATCATGTATAATTTCCATGATAGTACTTAATACATCATTTATACTATTACTAGAATTTTTAATTAACATAGATAATTCGTGAACTTTGCTGTTAGATAATATATCAGTAAGATTTAGTCTCAATTTTTGTATTGAAACATCATCAAAATTAAACAGAACATTTGAATTAGTAACAGTCTCATTTACAGTAGAACTAGTATTTACATTAACAGCATTGTTACATAATAGTGTAGCTTCAATTGGAAAATGACTTGAGTCAGTTTGAGATCCTACATTAAAATCAGACACCAAATGAAAAATTGAATTTGCTATGATCATGTAATCTATTACACTAGATCCATTAAAACCAATGAACGTAAAGTTACCTGTATACTTATCGCTACCACATCTACCATTAACAATGTTTAATGCATACGTTTTGCAAAATTCTATAAGTTTGCGACCTGGACAATTAAATACAGAATCAGATGATATTCTACTAGGAATGTCGTTATACATAATATCTTCACATTCTGACAATTGTGGAACATTTCGGACAGTATCAATACAATCACTATTGTTACCAGTGCGTGCATTAAAATCTCCCATCAGAATAAAATCAACCTCAGCAATATTAATATCAAGTTCATACAAATATTGTTCTAAAAGCTCAATACCTTTAGACTGCTCATACCTATAGGCCGGAGAATTTTCAGGTGGCAGATATACAAAACATAGTACAATATCTTTTAAAGAACCAAATAAAGACTTGTCTATTTTCAGAAATATACAAAATTTACAATCAGACTTCAACTGTGTTACATAGTAGTTATATGCTTTTTTAACATAAACAACAATACCAGCCATGGCTCTACCATGAACATCATACCTAAAAGCATTAATATAATGACAAACATAGTCATCAATAACATTTACAAAATTGTCATGACAAATTTCCCAAGTTTCTAACAGACAAAATATAGTGAATGATTTTAAATAGTCTAAAGTACTTTTAAATTCAAGCTTGTCCTTGATTCCATCAATGTTCCAACACATAATCTTAAAAGTATTTAAAGAGTCAGAAGTAGTTAGGCCTCGGCCTGATTCCTATTGAACATCCATATGTTGCTGGGTTGAAGAAGAAGATGGTTGATCTGGTGAGTTATCAGCACTTACATTAATATGTTTATTGTTGGTGTCAGATTGGGAAGGATTAGACCTGATGCACAATTTGCCTTTGTAAAAATAGCCAGCTTTTCCTTCCGACACTTTCAGGTTTTTTAACGTTTTCCTCTGGTTGAAGGTAAGGTCATCTCCCACTCTAATAGAACACTGACGTAATATATCTCGACCACTAAACACTCTAAACTTATCATCTTCGAATCGAAATGTGACAATTACTAATGATGCTTCATTTTGTTCAGTTTTAGATGGAATTAATCTTATATTTTTTATATCATCAAAATGCCATTTAAAACCAGGTACGGCAATATTCAGAACCTTTTCAATGACTAATTTGACTAATGCATTGTAGCTTATGTCCATAGGCACTGACAAACCAAAAACCCTCATATTGTTAGAAATACTTTTAATATTCAAGCGTTCCACATCCAAGCTAAGATTTGATAGAAGATCACGATTTAATTCAGATGTATTATGTACATGTTCTATATCGAGATGAATATTTTCAGTTTCGTCTTGGAGTGATGCAATATTTCTGTCGATACATTGTATATCCTTTTCAACAGAAACTTGTCTACTCTGGATGGAATTGAAATCAGTTCTGAGTTTCATTTGTTCCGATTTCAAAGAACATATATCGGTTTTAATTTCATGTATATCAGATCTAACCGAAACAATCTCACATAAAAAATACACACATCTCACATAAAATAAATATCTAAAATGTCTGATATGATAATATACTTTAAAATATTTATGTATGTTTATTGAACATCCAAATTACTCAATCAGTAGTAACTCATTATTTTGACCTAATATTAGGTACTACATCAATGCCAACACGAAAAGTTAGACCACAAATACTGTTTATTTAAGAATTGTATAATCGCTGTTAATCAGAGGTACACCAAACTAACAACTACGACAATGTTTAAACTTTATACAAAACAGAGTTTCTTATCAAATACATATATTATATGTTCACTGCTTCAAGTGCGTATAAAGTGCACTTCAAGTGTACCAGTCTATGTATCCATTCATATATACCATCTTGCATATTCTGTTGTTCACTTCAATCACTTCGAGGTCAGTAGAAAGAGCGAACTCGACACTAAGGTTCATTTAAAACAGGATAAGGAAGTCAATGGGAGAAGAAATATTTAATGTGCTGATGTTGATCCACAAGGACGTAGATCTAGTGTAAATTGAGATTCAAGACTTAATTAACATGTTTGCAAGAAGAAACCACCGTATGATGATGCTGCTAAATTCACTATCATACTTATATAATATATGTATAAATTACAACCTTCAGTCAATAATTAAAACTTTTAATTATAAAAACAATAATGTGTATAGAACTAAGTTGTTGTTTAATTTTACGCCCCCTTTCTAACCCAAAACGCGACTAAATTTACGTGTTTGCTATATTTCTCCTCTCGCTTGAATTCAGTTTACATTTTCATAGTAAAATATTATTCTGTAATTAAAATATGCCTGCTTTCACTTACTCCAATTTATATTTTTCTTTTGAATAAATTAATTCAAGTGACGCACCAAGTGGGAAACACGTGGCAATCATTTAAAATATATATTGTTCAAAAGATTTTAGTGTTGTTTCTGTTTGTTTCATACCTTAAGCACACAGTAGATTAGAGCTCTCGCACATTTTATTGAATACCCCATTCTATAAAAGCAGGTGATACTATCACCTCTGTACAAAGACGTACAACCATTCGCAGAATTTATCGATTTAATACGCAACAGAATACAGTGCGGCGCATGAAGACAAATTCGTTGTTTGATACAATCATTATTAAATTGTAAACTAAATGATTACTTATAACTGCAGTAATATCATCCATAGATACAAACTACCTTTAAACCTCATACGGTACAGATGCTTAGTTAAACCGTGTATTCTACATGTACTTTCGATTTCAAATTACTGTGTAAAGAATGACAGATGTAAACACGTTAGGATGGAGGTTTAAATACCGGTTAAAAAGTTTAATTTAATATGCATAGCTGGTTGGATAGTTAACTTTCATTTGAGTATACTCAAAAACATACTCTATTTGTTCAATACAGTTGAACGGGGAAAATATTAGAATGTAAACATTGCCACGTGTTTTCATGTAAATAAACAGTTTTACCCATGATGCTCAGCATCTCCGTACAAAGGTCAGTTAGACCGTTTGTGTACAGAATGTTGAATACCCTGAATATCTTCTTGAAAAAGAGGTTTAGAATCAACACATGATTAACATAACAAAATATCGAGTAAAAATTGTACATACCTCCGCCATTTTACGTACTGCAGTAAGGAATATTCGATAATTCAATCTTTATTAAAACTCCTTTCTCATGAAGCTGTTGCTGTTACGTCATATCAGTTATTGAATACATGCGTACATAGTATCGACTTTCCGAAATTAAAGTCTAAACTGTGTCATTATATTTTCCGAAAATACGGTATACATTGCTGACGACAAAAATAGAACATACTTGTGTATTTAAGCTAGTACGTATACAATTATTATTAATGTCGTCTGCATAAAGTTGCAGTTTTAGTTTTTAAGCCACTGTACATGAAGATAAAGTCATAACTACAGGTCGTACACGTAAACATTGCGTATTTAAACATGGCCAGTTTCATTACACGCCAATATTTAGGGGTGTATTTTTCTAGTTTCATAGTTTAATTAGTTATTCGACATTATTTTACAATTATATCATCATATAAAATTTACAATGTGCACTCGTACACTATTGAAATAAATGTTAAAGATATATAAGTGACGAAATTAAAGAAAATTAATTTTGCAAAAAAAAACATTATTGACATATTGTATTTATATTTAAATAGTTTTTGACATGTTAAAAAAATTAAAAAGTATCCGCCTCTTGATTTAATTCAATTATGAAATTTCATAATTATTTTAAGACATGCCATGTCCTAAAAGATTTAAAATCTGCGCCGAAAATTACCAGTCGTTTCCGTAAGTCACGTGACTCGCATATTTAAAGACACAACTTTTAAATCCTGGAAATAAAAGGAAAATTGTAGTATAGTGGTTATATCATAATAGTCGTGAAAATTTCAAGTATTACATGTTTCATGACTTTCTCGTGTTTGCTGGCAGGTGAAATAAATTGAGGCCCGTTCATAGGTAAATTTTGAATTTGGTTGTTTGGTAAATATAAATTATACATGTTTATGCAAACTATACATTTTTTATGAAATAATCATTGCTCTTGTATAACCTCATTTTATCCTACTATAAAACAAAATACAGTCAAGTAAAATGGCTAGAAGAAGGATAGTTATGTTTGTCACAAATGATCAACATGAAGCACTAAGGTCTTTCATTCGTGACAGAAATTGGGATGTTGTTATTGAAGTTGTAAAACTTCCTCCACCACCTAGAACACAGCATTTTCAGGGGTTTATTGATTGTCCTGAATGATTCTGTTCACCATGTATAACAAATAGCACTTAGGACTGGTGGCCTAAAGGGAATAAAGATAGACATATCTTGAATTCAAGATAAAGAAAATGCCTCTAAGTGTGTTTCTTCGCTATGTTATGCAATCGGGGAGTTTGGAGGGATCCAAGATACATAGACAGGAGGGCATTTGCGAGACTGGCACGAGGCAACCCCAGATTTCATCAGCGTGAGCTGATACCTGAGTGCGTACTTGCACAGTGCAAAACTTGGCTACCAAACCCTCTAAACCGTCCATATATGGGTCACAAATGGCGATAAAACAAGTCGGGAAAACATAATTGTTTATCCACTGTGGTATCAGCACTCGATTGCTTGTTTTTTGGGGTTTAACGCCGTTGCACACATTATATAAGTTATATCACGGCGGTCAGTCAACCGGCTCACTACTCCAGGAAAGGCTAAATCTCTAGATTTAGCTTTTAACCAACTACTAAACGCATACTTTCGTCAGGGATTGACAACTGCGCTACATTATTAAAAATAATTGGTAGTAGGGAGAATGGCCGTAGAAATAATTTCATAACCAAGCTCCACGAGAGTATGTCCCGCTCGAAAATGAAACCTACGACCCCTCAATCAGTAGACTTGCGAGCTACCAACTTAGCTAATCGGGCGGCTGTACCCGATTGCTCGCCGTTTGTATTGACAGATTTAAATCACTTCAGTTGCATCAAAGATTTTAACTCAAACCCAAAACAGCAAATATCATTGTCAATTATGAATATTTTTCAAGTGTGTGATGAAACGATCATTATCAACACTGCATTTGAACTAGGTTCATGTAGTCATTGCAGGGCCTCAGAAAGTATGTTCATTAATCGTAACATACTGAAATACTACCGTTATATCTAGCCCGAACAAAGCGTGCAACACAGATGTCAAAATTTGCGATAAGTTGTGTCTTTAATGAGGTAAACCGCATATTTCAAGCTTTGACATTTATCATGATTACGTTTTTTTTACCGGAACACCGTTTAATATGCAAATTAGCAACTGTCGTAATTTTCCGATGACGTACGAGTCTTATCGGCCATTTCCGTGAAATGGCCTCTGAAAGGAAAATTGGGTTATTTCATCCGTCGTCATCTGTGTGATGGATGGTAATCGCTGCATTTTTAATTCATAGTTAGTAATTTTAATGACCAAAGATCACTATTATGCAACTTTTTTGCTTTATTTGATATCATGATGGTTCTTATTTCTCGTCACTTTTATGACTTTAAATAATAGTATTAATATTGAAATAAAGTATATCCCTATGAAAAGTTATTATATTATAAGCTGTGTATTAAAATTCGTAAACTTAAAAAATCTATGATACCAAATTTAAATTATCTTTACATGCATGTTGTAATAAGTTTAAATAAAATAAGTTCAATTAACAATAATTTCAACCGAATGAATTAACACAATCCGATTGGTCAAATGTGAACACGTGACCTAAAAAATGTGCTTTCATTTTCGTATAAACTTCAGTTCTGAATGAATGACGTCATGCCGAAACTACTTTCATGACTCAAAAGCTATTTTAGCGAGTTCCCATGCTATGACGTACATGTCAATAACGATAATGTCAATGGAAAGTAAATGATACACAAAACCCATAAGAATGATGTGATGAACTTTTATTGAAAAGAAATGAAAATGAGTTATAATGTACAATACATTTTGTGCATTAATACCGTTCTTTATCAATATTTCATAAGATGTAATGTTCCAGGAAGTTAATGATATACTGGATGCAGAATTAAAAACAAATCTTTTATTTAAACTATTTATAAAGCTTCCTACACAGCATTTAAACCATTAAATGTTTATTTATATTTCTAGCAAATGAGTCTTCTTTTTCAAATAATTTTTATATCATTTCCCATCTGAAGTGCATGTTCTAATGGGCCGGTATTCATTTATATAGATCTAAATCCTTTGGTTTCAGAGGCATCTAGTTTCACTTTCTTGTCTGAAAATAAAAGAAAACAACAGCAAATAAATGAGGATAAATAAATATTTCAATACTGTGAGTTCGATACATTTTAAATTGGTCAACAATAAAGTATTTGGGCTGGTCATTTTAAAAGAAGAAGAAGAAGAAGAAGATTTTATGTTCAGATCAATAGGTCAATAGACCCGCGTGAACATACAATGAATTTCATAAAATATACAATCACGTGACAATGACATTACATGTAATCAATAACATACAGTTGAAAAAGAGAGAACATTCGAGATCAATGTACACTTAAATATATATAAATGCAGTGTAGTACTTTTGTATAAAGCTATAAAGGATTGGTTTTATGAAAATTCAATCAAACTTGAGCAGGTATCACAGTTAACAAAGGTTATAAAGGTAATATATTATAAATTATATCAAAATATCTTAGACAGATACGCAGGAGAAGGTGACTTATACTTGTTTTGTATCGCTGTTATAAGCAGAAACGAATTGCTTGTGGGGTATCACACATTTGTACATATTTACTGACAAAATAATACCAGTACTAATATATAATACTCGTAATTGGCATATACCAAAATAATATCAGTACTTATATATGATACTCGTAATTGACATATACCAAAAATAATATCAGTACTAAAATATAATACCCGTAATTGACATATACCGAATAATATCAGTACTAACATATAATACTCGTAATTGACATATATCAAATAATATCAGTATTAACATATAATACCCGTAATTGACATATATCAAATAATATCAAATAATATAAAAGAATGTCATAGTATACATTTCAAAATCACTCAAGTTGGCTTTTAACAAGTCAAATAAGTATTTAAAAATAAATATCTAATAGATGGGAGCCCGTGCAAGCACGAGCTTTAGGTAATGACAGTTCTCGAAACTGTTCCTCGAAACAGGCATGTTTAAAAGCCATATAAAACTTGATCATAAGAGATTGCGAAATATTTGTAGGAAGTTTGAAATTGATAATTGTGTAGTATTGGAGATATGATTTTGCAAGTATAAGTTTAATCTGGATTTGTCAAGTTCTAAAAGGACTGAACACTGTGAAAATGTAACATGGAGTTATGAAACTTGGTCACCCGAGCTTGTATTTTCATTTCAAAAGTGAATTCTCGATATTAAATCCCTTTCAACATGAAACCTGAAATAATAACATGAATAATATTGACCTGTCTAACAACTGTGTCCAATCATTACAGACCGTTGGGTCAGCGTATAAAAAACATCAACAAGTTTCTCAGGGCTCACTGGTACATATTGAGCTTGCTTGTGAAAAAATGGACCGAGAATATGTTCTCCCATATTACACTGCTTCGTAGCTCCCTTTGAAGCGGTCAGCGTACCTTCGGTAGATAGCGTGACCAGACACGTAGAAATGTTTACCTATGTCTCTGATAGCTCTCAAGTGATACTTTGTGGTGCAGTAATTTCTATAAGAATCTAATTTTTGTAACTAACAATTTGTCACCGTTCTTGTGAATTGCGCAGACAGATCGCAGTATCTCTCGAAATTAAATGTGAAGTACGTGAAGTGTTTTATTCTGCATAATGTAAAATATACGAATTGGGTGAGTATGCCGTTAATGGGTATTATGTCGAAAACAAAGAACGCATGCTTGGTGAATATTCAAAAAATGGCAAGAAGGTTGCACGTACTCTGAGTGATTCCCCATGATAATACAGCAGTTACAGTCATGTGACAGAGGCATTACATTCGATTCAGTAAAGATCAGAAATATTTTACTTCACGTCGAGAATCAAACTCGATTTTCCGGTTTGACGTGTCTATTTTTAGTTTTATCTAGAACAATTTTTAGACACAAAAAAACCCCACACTATTTTTGTTGATTTTTGCAGTTTTTGCAAATATCAAGAGGCTTTGTCAAAAAAGAATTGTCAACTTGATATGCCGGTATATAGGTGCTCCAGCGACAAACAAAAGATTTATTCAAAACTGCGCAGTTTCTTCCACAAAACAGGAAACTCGCAAATTTAATTGTATAGATACATGTATATAATAGTGAATATTTTAATATTCTGAAAAGCATAGCTTATAATTATTTGGAGCCATGGTGAAATGCCAATCTATTCTCTTGTTATCAGACAACATTTACATGTACAATATACTATTCACAATTATATCAGCAATTATGCCAAAATATTTGGTCGTCCTCGGGTAAAAATGATTGAGTCAAACAAGAACATGCGCGGTAAAAATCTGAATTCTTATTATGTTACATTCAGGTGTAGTTACTGTTTCTTTATGGTGAAATGTTATATTTTAACTCCGTGAAAAATTGTTTTATTAGTGAAAGGTTTAGTGAGTGAATGTCATGGCACCGACATGTCGACAAATGGCGCCAGAAAAAGTCCTATGCGTGGTCAGTAGGTCTTTTGCCTCCTCGTTGCTCCTGGTGGTTATCGGGAGGTATATTTATCACCGATCAGCAATGACTAAGACATTACTGGTTATTGTGTGGTGTTTTAGATACGTTTCATTAGATTGGCTTGTCTTGTCAATCTCTTACAAAATCACCAAACCAAAGTAAAATAATCTTATTGAACAATCTAATGTAATAGTTTATTCATTTTTTCACCACTTTTGTCTATGAATTCACGAAAGATTTAAAAAACTTGACATTTGACGCCAAGAAGTAAGTCAAAAGGCTAAATAACAGCACATAATTTTGCACAATTTGAAAGCAATAAGAAACAGATGATTGTCCAAACTATCAAATACAAAGTTCATTTGATTTTGTTGATATTTGAATAAAATTTTATAATTTTTTCAAGTTTTACAATATAAATATGCCCTATTGAAGATATTTGATCCATCAAAACAACATTATTGTTAATTTTAGCTGGAAGTATTCTCTATGTGACACTGTACAACATATGAACCCAAAATTTAACTATCTGGTCAATTCAAGCAATATAAATGTTGAGCTTATTTTTATTCCCCAATAAGATACACATGGATATTCCTTATAGTATTGCATTTGATCAATCTTAAACAAGCACACATATTGTCAAAGGAAGATCACGTGGCATATCCCTGTGTCTAAAATTATTTTTCATATGTGAACAATCCACCTCTACTTATGTTTAAACCACAGGAGCTTGAATACTGTTTGAGAAATATCCCCCTCTTATACATTTGTAATATACAAGAAATATATATTTTTTGCTGGGTTCATTTTGTTTGAAGTATAAATAGTCATATTCGTTGTTCGCTGGAGCCGTCATTGCCAATTACTTAACAGGGCACCGAACCGTGGATTCTGAACAGCGGTATAAACCGTCACACGGTCGTTACACGATAAACCATGGCAGCCGTACATCTCACACGGAACTCCTCGAACATTCACTACGATACATTCAATGATTGAACAAGTCGAGATATTCCGAACACCCTGCTTCTAAGTTACGATTCGTAACAAACACAGGTTGTCATCCCATTTACTATATAAGAATACAAATTTCAAATTACTTTCAAGTTGATGTTTAAAACACGACTGATTTAAAATTAAGATGTGGGCGATGTACACCGAAGAGTAAATGTATTCTTTATATAACTAATAAAACGAAACGATGCAATCGTACGGAACATTAACCATTGGTATATTCGTTATGATAATATATACCTAAACTTTTTCATGTATTTATTACCAAGTCATACGTACTCAACTGTGAAAAGGTTTCATACTTTGTGACGATGGAGACTTAAACTATGCAATTTACTCGAGCAATTAAAATTCTCAGTTTTTGTGTGAATGTTACATACAAGTTTTCTATAGGAAGAAATTTATTTTTAAAATGTGGATATTTGGATTAGCATCTTGTTTTTTATTGCTCGGATATTGCTCATATGGTAGGTATTTATTCCTTATGCTGATATACAGTGCCATTCAAAAGTTCTTGGACTAATGAAAATTAAAAAACAAACGACTAAGTCTACAAGAAGTAATTTTACTATATTTAAAGCTTATTTATGTAACATAGATTGAATCCTATGTTGATCAACTAATAAAAGCTGATTAAGGCTCAGATGGTACTTTATACTCTTGGCTAAAATCTATCGGTTATAATTTGGACATGGTTTTGTCCATGATCTTTTGGTGATCTTTTGAAGGGTAATGCATGAATGTGTATTCTTACGTCTACATCATAACAATACCATTGTTGCCATTCCTCTTTTGTCACTACCGACCATAAATATATATGTTAAAAATAGACAGACGGTTCAAAGGGGGTCTAGTATTCATGCATCATAGAGTAATATGAAACAAAATCAGTGAATGGACGCGCCCTTAGGGATCGAAAGACCCCGGATTCGATCCCCATTAGGGGTACAGTTCATTTCCCGTAGCGAGAAATTAAACTGCAGTTGTTCCACTCCACCCAGGTGTAAATGGGTTCTGTGAGGAATCGCCTGCCTGAAGGTGATTTGAATGATCAAGGGTTATCGTACAAGATGGTAAAGTCGACTGAACATGTAAATGGATGCAAACTTTGAAAAGCAATTTAAAAATAACTTTTTTAAAAACTTTTTGTACGATTTAAGATATAACATGTACATTGGAGACTGATATTCATCTTTATAACAAATCATACAGTATGTCACTGATTGTACACTGGTCAAATGGTCAAATAAATAAACTTGTTTAGAAAAACTTTAATCATATTGCTAGTGAACCAAGTGTAAATGTGTTGTGATAAATTATTTACTAAATGTCTGTTTACTTGACCTTAGTGGACACTGGATAACCTCAAGTAAAATACCTTCTTTCCTTAAAAATTTGGAAGCAAACTACACATATCAGCAACCATTAAACACACAATTTGCATGTACATGTTTATATGTAAGGTATATTACTCCGAGAATGGATTTTTTACTTTAATTCAATTTGTGGCCAATTTCTTCTTTCTGAATTATTGTTAATATATAAACTTATAGCGAAGGCTTTGTTCTTTCGAATGACACTATCATCTTTTGCATACGCTGAATAATAAGATCGCAGTTCTGTTTCAAACATCACAATCAACGCAGATTAGATTTTGTTCAGTCGACACAAAAGACACAAAATCAACATCGTTATGGTGACCAGTCTCAATATGTAAAAGATGCAATATGTGACAACTACCATGTTTTATAATTCAACCAATACATGTAACAAGTATAACTTACATTTGAATAATTGTTTGTGTCAAACATAATACATCTTCTATGTATATTTTCGGATCATTAACAAACAAAACAAATCTTTTATCAATGAGTAATTATTCTAGTTTATTTGAAACTGTTTATACAAAAGAGTTGTAGTGATTTTTTATGCAGAATAACAAGGCGCAACACAATGTTCTTTTTATTTTTGCTATGAAGAAATAGTTACTTTGATACATCAAACTCTGATACACATTGCACATTTTTTCTTAATCCCTGCTTTTTTTAGAATAAGGTAAGTATGTGGTGGATATATTCTACCATTATGTAATTAGAGGTGTCATGTGTTCGATTCCTGGGGGGGGCATACCAAGGGGCTGGGATGTGGGTAATAAACTGGAACATTATGGCGAATGTCTTCTATTATTTGATTGGTAAAGTTCTAACTCTATGATATTTGATAGTCTACATAATTACAATTTCTAATGTAGCCTGGCTTTGAAAATAACACTTTCATAGCGGTCACCTATACGTACTCTATATACAGAATGACCTAGAGTATCAGTCATTTATGTATTGTATCTCCAAACTGACCGTTATACGTGAACTTACGTCAGTAATTTAGGTTTTATAACTTAATAATGTTCATATAGTGTTATGAATAATTAGGTGAATGAACTAAATACAATATCAATAATGTATCCATTTGGTGGATTCTCATACTGGACAATTTTAAATGTCCAATTTGACTATCTTGTAAACAGATGTACAAATACTATCATTTTATATATAACACTATTGTATCATTTGTATATATGTGTTCTGTTCTGTTCTGTTCTATATATGTGCAAGGGCTGGTGGCCAAATAGTCTAAATGAATTGTTCGGGTTTGAGTTTGACACGATTTTAAGGATAACTTGAGACAAACCTTTGCAATATCCTATATGTATATCATGTTATCAACAACGTATTAGGCTTGAACCCCTAAATACAATATAAATGATACGTTCTATCTCGGCCCCTGAAAGAAGTGTTATATCATATGTTATATAAACATCTAAACTGTAATATAGTGTCAATGAATTGTTTTATTTCATATCGTTTTATATTACAATTTATATTGTATGTGTCACTTGTAATTAATTATAATGTACAGACTTAGATCAATCATTTAAAACTTGGGAATACAGTAACACGTCAATAATGTGGACACACTGAATGTTAAATTATGCATACTCACTTGATAGACTTAATTCGGAGCTCAAGTTTGTGGGTTTTTCCCGTGCGCTGTACAGGTACAAACAAAGTGTTCTTACACAATATTGATGAAAAACACGAAATTCGGATTAAATTCTATTGTTCTTTGTACACATGTTTTCATTGTGACCGTGAAAGTTTGTTTCTACCTACAGGGACCACCCAAAATATTTGAATTCCGGCTATTAGACAAGTTTACTTTACTATAGAACACCCATTTTAAAGGGGATAATTTGCAATTGTATACGAACTACTGTACTGTCTTAAATTCTGGGAGTTCCCAATGGGTGCCAATATGGATTAAATCGATTTGGTATGAGTGAGACCATCTCTATCAATAAACGCAATAACATTTTCTGCACCTTTTGCCCAAGGCTATCAATGGCTTTGGTCAGACTTTATTAATTAAATTTGTAAGAGTTTATATTTTATCTTAATAAGCATAAGTCTGTTTTTTTTGTTGGATTTAAGACATTAGCAACACATTGTATAAAGTCATATCTCGGTGACCAGCCAACCTGCTCTTCGTTCCTGGAAAGGCTAAATCTCTGGATTTAGTTGTAAACCAGTCACTAGGTGCATATGTCTTTCAATGACTGATATCTGTCCCACATGAATGAGAATGAGACTGTTTCCAATACTTCATAAACCATTTTGTAGTTGTTATATCGGTGTGTTGCTGTATTTGGACAGACAAGTCAGCTGTACCAGTCGTGTGATAAATATATTCATGCATTTATACTTGTACATATAACTTGATATGAATTATAATATACATACATAAATGCATGTGTCAATTTGAAATATACAACAATTTATAATGATCGAATTTTGATTTGCATTATAGTAGGTCAAGTTGGTGTAATCAGTAAGTGTTACTATAACGTAACTTTCAGTTTTGAAAGAAAAGCATTCATGCAAGTGCGCTTGCATCTGGGAAATCCGATCTCCTTGAAGAAGGAACGATACCTTAAATTCTGTGCTACATGTATATAAGGCAAAAATCCTATGTTTAGGGCAACGGTCTGAAAAAATTAGGTATAGGATGGGCTCCCAAACTCACCTCTGTGGTTATTTCCCGTTATTGCTAAATAACGAATTGTTAAAGTTGCAGCGTATGACGTAACCGCTATTGGAAGTTTGCTAGGCTGTAAGTTTTAGCAGAACCAATTGTGAATTTCACTAATCGTCTTCTTTTTGATGTTATAAATCGACAACTTTACAAAAAGCCCTAGGGTCGACGAGACCTGCTAGTTAGAATGGGTTACTTATAATTTATAACGCAGTATTTTTGAGGCTAAGATGGACAGTTGACCTTATAATCGTTTCTGGGATGCCCGACACTTGTTGTTAATCTTATATCAGCAACTGACAATTTTTACATACAGAGAGTCATGATTAACAGAATAAAAGTCTGAACACGCTCATCATGATATCTGATATCTGACTGAGTGTTATTGTCTCAGATCGATGTGAACAAGCCTCCTATGTCATTGAGATTGTTTGGCCATCACAGGTCAACGTGAAAAAGCGTCTCAGATATTACATTTGCTGTCATTGTTTGCAGGTCAACGTGAATAAGCTATACATTAATATTCTTGTTATATTCTTGTTATATATTCAGTATATGGTGAGACAGAAGGCTGGAGTGACTGGTCCCTGTGTTCTGTAACATGTGGGAATGGAACCAGAAACCGTACCAGAGAATGTATCAATGGTAGAAGAAATGATAACACAACTTGTGATGGTGATGAGATAGAGTTACAAGAATGTAACATCACAGTGTGTTCAGGTAATATAGTGTACACGTTCTTTCTCTTCTTATATCACTATGTGACAACGTTCAACATTCTCATACGGTGAAATATAGGCGTGGCTTCAATTAGATATAGTTACAAAATGTCGACAGCCGTCCCATTTTAAACGTTTAAAAAAGTCGTGCATAGTACGACGTAGTGTAAACGATAAATCAAAAACGACAATTCGTCTAGATTAATATGTCTATGAAACTTACATTTGATTTTGGTTGTTAATTTATGAATTTAGCCACGCCTATGAGTACAAACATGAGACTTATTATTATTGTTGAACTCGTTTGAGATTTGTGAACAGGTGGTTATCCAAATATTGCTGTAATAAGTCGTCTTGGCTCAAATATTTTGTCAGTGAATCAGTAATATTGACGTATATGACTCAGAATAAGATATTTTATATACTCGTATATATTTTCATGGGTAGATGAACTTTGATGTCTAAATCTACTGTTGTATGACGGTTATTATTCTACATTCACTAGTAGCCTGTTCAATTACCCTAAACGTTCCAAAACGTTCTGTAACGATACATTCGGAACTCCTCGGCCATTCGCTGCAAATAATCTCAGACATATTTAGACGCTATTTTGAAACTACCGGTGTTGAAGTAAACAAATATACGATCGTTTAGGCAATGAGTGATGTTTCGTTTTTAGTCCGTAAATTTTGAAACATCACTCATTGTCTTAACGATCGTATATTTGTTTATTAGATTAGATTATTTGCAGCGAATAGCCGAGGAGTTCCGAATGTATCGTTACGGAACGGTTTGGTTACTGATATATGTTAGAAACATATGTACATTGTAGAAGTAATGAACTGAATTACTCTAAATACGTATATATATAAATAATAGACTAAATTATACAAAATATACAGAAATTATGAGGCTGTGGGCAAATGGATCAGTGATATACATTGTACGATATGTATGTGCGTCATTTCGGTCAGTTATATCTTGGGGTAAGTGTAGTAAGTGAACCACAATGACCCTTTTAATTAATGGTAAAGATAATTTAGAACTGTATGTCTGATTGATGGTCACAACTATCTGCTTATCGGACATCTTGGTAAATTTAGTGAACAGCAAATGTTAAAATGGTGAAACTGTTGGTAATGATGTATAGTCCATTTTTTCTCTACTGTCAAAGCTTGAATGATTTCACGGTGACTGAATGTATTGTTATTGTACTGGCGGCCTAATAGTTATTAAAACTATCTCGACTAAACATATCATACAGCATAGGCAGCTTTACTCGATTATAATACACTGGAAACTCATGGATGTATTACGACAATAAGTTTAACAAACGCATTCACCGTGAAATTATTCATGTTTTGACAGTTGAGAAAAACGAACTATACTTGTATCACACAGAGGTCGCTGGCTCGACGATACTCTGATTTATATACATATATCACAATACGATATAGGAGATGCAAAGACGAATAGAAACTTGATTACTTGTATCATGGCTGAGGTTAAATGTTGTTCTACTAATAAATGTTGAATCATTCAATGTTTTATATTACCATTTATTATGAAAAAGTTTCCTGGTCACTTGGTTTTTCATATAAAATTACATCCAAAATAACTGTTTTCAAGAACATAGTTTTTTTAGTCATTAAGGAATCGAGGTCGATAGACTTCTCCAAGGTCATTTCAAAATAAAAGAAATACTATGTATGAATAATCTTTAACATCAGTGCCTTTTCATATAAAATTCTTACGAAAAACATTATCGTAAGTCAAATTCATGAGTTTTGCAGTTCAAAGTCAGAAGGATAATAAGCATTACTATGATGTAATTGTAATAAGGTATACACTGTTCTGCATAATTCAAAATGTTTAGAATTGCTTGACCAAAGAATGACTGTATTATTAATGTTTCTTGCTTTTGACTAACGACGATTTTTATCGTAAGAGTTTTGTGAAAAGCACCACTGTTATAGATGTAGTAAATGTATAATACAGAATTTCATCTCCATTGACTTCAAACTAACTATTATTGTGGCGTGATGGAGTGTCCGCTTATGACTAGGACGGTTCTGGGCTTGACCCCGGCTTTTACTATGGACTTATTTAGGTAACATAAATAAACTTTATACGAGTGTCAAGTTGACTGAGACTTGAGTAATTCACATGTCAATAAATTTATGTTATTTTATCTTTATTACAGACACTGTGGACGACTCGGGTATGTATATGCTACATTCATGTTATAATATATGTCTATAATATGTTAGACATAGATTTATTTATTTACTTAAACTTGTAATATGATCTGGGAGAAGCTAGATTGTATTGTTGTCATTATAAATATATTTTAAGGACACTTTCTGAACTGTGTATGAACTGATCAAAAGTGTGCATTCAAATCCCCGTAGATCTATGTGTTATATTGTCCACCGGTAACTATATACGAGTACCCGTGTTTATATGTATGAGCAGGGATTTTATATAACAGAGATTTGTTACGATAAGTAAACGTAATAGATTTTCATCAAATTTCCCCGTCGTCGCTATTATTTTTGCCAATACGGAAAACAAGTGTAACAAGTTTGAATAAAGATATTCACATGAAATTTTGTACTACTACCATTCAAATTGACATAAATGTTAGGAAAATGCGTTTCTAGATGATTTTGAGGTAAATTACGCTCACAGACTGTTTCACAAAATAATGCTTTTTATCGCCGATCTGCTAGTTTTAGCCCCATTTTACATCACCTAAAGTAATATTTTCGGCCATAATTGCAACATTTTTTTGTCAGAAACATTCACCAGTTGCATGGAAGACATGTACACAAACATAAATTAAGTTTTTAAACTCTGGAATAGTTTGTACAGCCTGATTCAGACAGTTGTAGACAGTGACGACCGAGAAAATTCAAAAAGCACTTCGTTACAAATCCCTGTTATGTAGAATCCCTGATATGAGTAACATGAATGCATTAAAACAGACGGAAGAAATAAGCTTTAAAGTGATTTTTAACAGACATTTATTGTAAACTGGATACAATCGGACTCAAAATCGCAAATTGATATGGGAACATGATGAACGAACCGTATTTATCTAAAATTTAAGCCATATATTGCTACTGTATGATCTAGCGTCCTTTGCATGATGACCTGTGAGTGTCCAATGTCAATATTTTGTTTCTTAGAGTGAGAAACTTAGACCTTATTACATAGTACCAGGAGACCAGAAAGCAATCTTATCATTGAAATTGTAGAATTTATTCCCTTGCCATAATACGATTTTCGTATACTTGACTGATTCTACATAATAGAATGTATTTAACTAGGCAGATCTGACTAAGGCTGACAGAGGAGCACATGGCAATAATAATGACAAAGATAAAAGTTTTGCACTAAAATAAATTGATATACATGTAGAGTAAGAGCCCAACAACAAACCTAGTGTTTATGTGTTCTACACATCTGGCTCAAAACTATGTGAACTATGTGAACTAAAGTTCCGCTTTAAAGACTACATTGGTTATTGCAAAACATGGGAACAAACATGTCCCTATGATAAGCCCACTCAGCTATTAAAACCACTGTGTTAGATAGACCTTAGAGACCTTAGTGGAACTTAACTGTACTGTCAATTCTAAATACAAGACAATGCCATAAACAAGGCGAAACATTTATAACAGAGAATAGCATGGTAATATTACAATGTAAGACAAATACAAAAGTAATGAACAAAAGTAACTTGGTGTATACCAGGGGCAAAGTCACCATGTCTATGGTACATACAACATGTATATTATACATTTTTCCCCTCTATTTCTAGGTACTGGGAACATTATCATAGGTGTTGTTGTCGGTGTTATATTATGTATATTAATTATAATCTCTATCATTATAACAAGACATGGAAGGTTAGTACATTGTTCGTTCGTTCGTTTCTTCGTTCGGTCTTTCGCTCGCTCGTTTGTCCGTTCACTTCCAAGGTCATTCACGCGTTCGTTTGTTCGTTCATTCGTTTCTTTGATTGTTCGTTTCTTTGTTCATTTCTTTCTTCGTTCATTTGTTTCTTCGGTCATTTGTTTATCCGATTGTTCGTTCATTCGTTTCGTCAGTCGTTTGTTCATTTGTTTCTTTGTTTGTTCGTTCGTTTAATTCAGTCGTTTGTTCGTTCTTAAGTGCGTCTTTTTGATCGATCAAGCATTTTTTATTATCATTATTATCGATGATTGTTATGAAACATATCTTAAAGAACAACTATGTAACCAAGATTTTCACTATCAATTTTCTCGCGGTGTATATTATATGAAATGAACTGGAAGAAAGCACAGTGTTTGCTAATGATGTTCTATTACATTGTATATATATATATATAACATATTTTGATTATTCTGACTATAGTAATCACTAGACCATGTTAACTGACTCAGAACATTCATTCTTCCATGAAATGATTAAAATATTTTTACATATAATATAATAAATTATATATATTACATACGACTCTAAAAATGAACAAGTGTCAACTTATTATTACTTAATCATACTTTATCCTCACTGGGTCAAAGTGGTACATCATTAACATGATACTTAATACTGTGATTTTTACAACTTCGTTTGGTATTTCAAATGTTCTGATAACTCGATTTCGGATTTCGTGATTACAACAATATGACTTCACTTAGTATAGTCTACCTCTATGCAGTAATATAACGTGGATATAAAATATGTTTTGTCCACTTGATCATATCTGATAATAAGTCACGTCAACGTCTGCAAAACTAAGATGATGTCATTTATCATTAACGTCACTTTTGATATATAATATTTACATATCTTATGTGGTTGATCACAAAATTAACCAGTGAATTGCAATAGGTTTTACTAACTGGGCATAAAAGCAATATTTTCACATTTGTATGTCAGTTTGAAGTTTGAATTGAACTTTGCAATATTAGAACATTACTGTACTGCTTTACAAAGTGTTTCTTTACAATCTTGAGAAATTTAGAAAGTTGATATTTAAGTTGCAAATTTGTGAATGGACAGCTTTAACCTCCATCGAAATAATCCCCATATCAACATAATACATAATCTATCATATCTATTTATAACAAACAGGTGCTGGAATAGAAGCCATAAACATTTCGATCCACATAAATTAAAAGAAGAAAGAAAGCCAAGCACATATGGTGATGAAGTTGATAACAGACTCGAACATGAGAATCAGAATAACTTTGAACCAAGTTTTATAACTGAGGTAGCCACAGACACTGGTGAGAAATTTGTATACATTGATCTATCACAAGTTTACTACAAAGAAAAACCTATGACATGTAATGTTGAAGCTGTGATTGAAAACGAAGCTAGAGACAAAGACGAGGATCAGTCCTCTCTTCATTATGAACATCGTAATGGTGAAATAGTCAACAATCCAATATTCGATGAACCGTCTGATATTAAAAGCAGTGTTAACATGAATGGTAAAAATGGTTTATTTAAACATACTGACATAGAGATAGAACCCGTGGTAGATAACCATGACTTGATTGATGATGGTGATGTTGACACTGAACTAGACAGTGTTAGAAGTGTACTTGACACTGAAACAGAAGTCAGCGATTCTGAAATTGGTATAGATACTGATAGTAGTGCTTCTGAATTGTCTGACACCAATACTGTTAAACTAAACGAAGCAATTGGTATTGACACTGTTAGTAATGTTTCGGAATTATCGGAAACTAATACAGTAATACTAAATGAAAAACTGAATGATGCTGATCTTGATATTGATTTAAATGCTATTGAAAACTCGGTGCCACATTGTGATGATGATAAAATAAATGACGATGATATTGTTAACAAAGATGTTAATGAAGCAGTCGAGTCAGACATAGAATCAATAAAAGAAGAGGTTAATTCAATTTTCTTTGACCCATTCGATGCTCTTGATTTGATGCAAAGAGCATCGCCATATTTGTTTGGAGAAGAAAACGATGCACAAGTGAGTGAAATCCCAATAATAGATGACGTCATTATGGAAGACATTCACGAGGATGATGAAGAATATTTAACTGAAAGTGAGGTTGACTCTGAGTATGATTATGAAGCTTGTTCTGATAATGACGAGTATGAAACAGAAACTGAATGTCCAAGTTATGATGGTGATAATGATGAAAGTGATGTTAGTGATGAGACGGTGAAAGAAAGTGATGATGAATCTGATAGAGAGGTTGAAAAGATTACAAGTTTAGCTGATGATTGTGATGATGAAAATAATAATGTTAACAATAGAAGAATTCATACGAATGCATTTGTTTGATCTGAGTAGTAAGGATAAATGAAAGTCTGTCAGTTTAGTGCAACATTAATAATTTGATAAAAAGCTGTTTTTGCTTTCGAAACAATTCACTAAAAAGCCTGCTCATTTTGTTTGACATTCGTCAAACAAGTACGATAGTTCATGTCTTTATTGAATACACTATGTTCAGTTCATCACTACACAGTTAATTTTTCTTTCGTATTCAAAAATGGCATTTGTCTCATCAGTGTTTTCGTATCTACATAAATACAAACATGTAAACCACATAATTATATAATGAGCAAACTGTTGATTTTAGGACTAGAATGTGTGTGAAAGCTAGGAAAGAGTATTGTTTTAGACCTTCCAGCTCCTCTTGAACTGCTGGGCGACTGTAGAGGAATCGGTTCTGCGCTAAAAACTGGGGACTATGGCCAGTCACAAGCGCTTTCTATGGCGGGATATAATTGGAAATTTTTTCCACCCTAATGCCATGCAGATGAGATTTTACCATGGATTTGCTGGGCTCATAGTCAAAGTTCCCGCTGTTCCCCGGCGGTGTGGTGCAATTTACAAATGACTGGTGTATTGTATATGCATGTTAAAAACTTAAGAATCTAATTAGGCTTGATATTATTATATAGGTTCATGCAAGGCAGATCTACATGTAAGTGGTATACTTGCTGAACCTTATACTGTTACGAGTTTGTTCTTATTTAAATGTTAATGACAAGAATACATTAATAAATTTATGTACACATAGTAGAATGATTTTGTACACTCACAATGATTATCATCTTATTCGTAAACATTGTTCAAGTAAAAGAAAACCAGATATTGTAATTTATGTATATTGAATGATTGTCATTTTATTTGTTTTTAAAGTTTTTTGTCTTTCTGTGCTCTCGTCGAAGAATGGTCTTAACGTTACAATGTGAACAACACTTATTGACGACTTCAGTTCATGTCCACTTATTATAGATGATTCAATAGATGAGTTACATAGCTTAGAGTTATTGGCAAAAACTGGTAAGCCCTGAAGTCTAGATCAACCTTGTTGTTTTTTCTCAAAGCAAGAAACTTTATATTATTTTCTTATGGGAATATTGAAACATACATGTGAATTGCTAATTACTGATATACGAACAATTTGCTAAAACAGTTAAAACATTCACAGCACAGTTAAACCATTGTACCAATATCGCTGTCTTACCAATGTCCACAGGCGGTCGACACGGTCCAGAATCAAAACCTCTATACATGAAGTATTTGATTCGGAATCGTGCCGATCGCATGTGCTTATGTCGACTGACTAGGTGCATAGAAACTAACTCATACTTCTAAACAATCAAATTATTACTAAACTTGTTTATACCTTAGTTACATTACAGGCTACATACGTCTAATCTCTATGAACGCTAGAATATAATTTTACTTCCAAACTCACTTTCCTGTGGGTTTCCAGACCGTCATTTGAGCACAGGTTGGTCAGGCACGCTGTCACTGGCCAATATTGTACGAGTAACCATTTGTCAATAATATCGATGAAATATTAGTCTGTTTTTTTGCAAGACTTTGTTTAACAGAGGAAAGATTTCTGATGGACACAAATGTATATTCCATATCAGTAAAGGGGAACTAATCCAGCATGACACATTAAAATTATTATAAACCATATCGACTGAGCTCCCTTTTTTTGAGATAAAATACCTGTACAATTCACAGAACAAGATGGAATGTGACACCATTGAGAAATGCATCACCAGCAGTTGCTTTAAGAGAGTCATCACCAAAAAAATATTTCATCGTTTACATTTTCGAGTAAAAAACTTTCTCCCAAATTCGAACTGTTACTTTAAATTTAAAAACGGTACGTATGCACTATGGTTATATATATTAACTTGATAATTTTATGATTCATATAAAGCTACATATTAGACACATAAAGAATAAAAAAATATAAGCAGTATTCATGTCTTTTGTAAAATAAGAAGTGAATGTTTTAAATATTTCCCCAAAAAGGGAACTAACTGGTTATCTAAATTTCATAATCATCCAGCAATGTGTTTGTCTCCCTTTGTCGCACAAATATGTGATTATACATGCTGTTGAGAGTAAGTGATATTTAAGTCTAGCTGTCTGAAAACATCATCCTGATTATCTGTCCACACATCGAAAATCAACCAAAACTCAGTGATTTAATACAAATTCGTAATATTATATTTTAAACACTCTGTATTTGTAAAGCCTTTGACAAAATATCAAACACTCGGATTACAGTCACTGTATGATTGAATATTGACATTGAAGTTTGCCGATTGAAAGTATTGAAAGTATTTGAATCATGTGATCACGTCGTCCTTTGTCTCTGGTCAAAATGAACAAGCTATAAAACATTTGATATGTCTTAGATTATTGTTGAACTTCTCTAATAATTTATGTCATAGATGTCACGTTATGAAGCATGTGACTCTGTGGCGCAACGGTAGCGCGTCTGACTCCAGATCAGAAGGTTGCGTGTTCGAATCACGTCAGGGTCATATATATTTTATTTTACTGTTCAGTTTATGAGTTTAGTTCAAACAATAACACTGCCTCATGCAGTTTTTTGTACGAATTTTTAAGTCGCAAATGCTTAATTTGAGAAGACAATTGTCTTTATCTCAAGACCATTGATTTTGATAGTGCTATGTAAAATTAAAACTTCCCGGACGGGGCATACTTTCTGGGAACTTGGTCATAAATAAATTTCTTCGACCATTCTCCTTTCTACCAATTATTCTTAATCATGTAGAGCAGTTGTCAGTCACTGACGAAAGTATATGCCTAGTAGTTGGTTAACAGCTAAATTCAGAGATCTAGCATTTACTGGATGAGCGAGCAGGTTAACTGACCTCTGTTATATGACCTATACAATGTGTTGTTACGGTAATAACCCCCGCACACACACACACAAAAAGGGTCTTAACAATGAAACAGTGATAATTAAATGATTCAGAATACAAAGTAACACGAACAAAAATTAAAACTTATTAATGCCCAAAACTCATTTTTATGTATATCAACCAGTAGACCTTGTCAACTGTTCATACAAACTTGGAAATGTTTACAAGTAGTTTATTACAAGCAATCTTGATAATAATTGTGAATAAATTTACATAATATTTATTAGGGGTGTAACAATACGGTAAAAACCGTATTGCAATATTGCAATCAGGCCCGGATTTACCGGGGGGCACAGGGGGCACGTGCCCCCCACCTGGCCCCACAGATATTGACTCTCATACAAAGAAAAGGGCACAAAATCGGCACCATCAAAGCAATATCAACTCGACATTTAGATTAATTTTAATATGAAATCATTCATCCGAAAAATGATTAAAAAAGATAATGATCTAAATTGATACATTCAAGCATCTCGGGGTACCCAGATCGGGCCTTATCAAGCGTTCAAATCAATGATCGTGCAAGTGTATGGTCCCTCTATACAGACACATAGATACCAATTGCTTTGTTTATTGTCTATATTACACATACCTCAACCGTATATTTAAGACCGTCACCAGTGAAATTACCATGGTAACTAGCTTACGAGGCCTAAATTTGGTTATTGTGCACTCTCTAATCTTATTTACTAGTGGAAATAATCGGCGTTTTCATAGCAAGTAAGACAGAGACAAGACGAGGACAGCTAGTCAAGTGCATTTTATACGTCACTACTATGACACTCGAACTTAGTTAATTTCGAAAACATGCACGATCGTCTGATGATTTTTTATGGTATTAAAATTCCGAATAACTTTTTAAAAGTGACCGAGCCTAAACATAAATTAAATATTTATGGAGGACATCGGCGTTTTTCATATCAAGTAATAGACTGAGAATAGCCGAGTATAGTCGAATGAATGTTTGTCATTAAAATGAGTTAATTAAAAGTTAATTAAAATCGGAAAAAAGCGAGCGATCTATGTTGTTGTAGTTTTTTTTAGAAAATGTAGGTAAATGAATTATACTTTCAAGTAACTTTCCAAGAGTGACCTACCCTACAACAAGTTTTCTCACGAAAAACAAGACAAAAATTAATCAGTGGTTAAACATATTTTTCCTCCTATTATAAATTAATAGGCTTGTGTTTCGTTAATTTTTAAATCGTTGCTTTTATTTTATATCATTTTACGTGTTTAAAATACTTGTATTCCTAATGATTTTTTCCAAAGGACTCGAAAAGTGTGATTCTTCGGCGGATTTCCACGTTTTGGATCGTCCCAACAACCATTCTTGTAAATCCACTGAAACGTCCGAAAAACTCGCAACAACGCTGAATTTCAACACAATAAACTAAGCTTCTTATTAAAAAAACAACGTATTATAAACCGGCTTTTTTGGATGTTAAATCGGAGAATTTTGTCATTGCATTCGGTGATTTTATACAAGTTACCAAGTGTATTTTTTATAAATTCTAGGCATTTACATGATGAAATTGCTGATTTTTTTGTAAATCAGGATTTTATCCATTCTCGTTCCTTGAAAACCTCGGGGGTTTACGAGAATGGGATTTAATAAGCCAACAAATTGAATCTAAACGAACAAAACGGGCACATGCATTAAGGATACCTCAATTATAGCGCTCAATATTTCCTTGGTAGTGCCCAAAAGTGCTTAAAATGTAATGATAATTTACCAAATTTTAGCTTCATTTTATCCTTTTAAAGTGTGTTCAAAAGTGCTCAGATTTACACCTTTGACATGCAAAAATTCTAAATTTTTCCACATCTTCGGGAGGGGATACCCCTCCCGTACCCACCCCAACCATACTCCCCACTAACGACCCCTCTGTATCAGGCCCAGTGATCTAACTCACATGAATGCTATTCTTTGTTTATGAATATTTATTAAAAGCTAATCAATCACATGAATCTGAATTCATACGCATTGCATCTCTTTTCTACAGAAAAAAAGATATAATGTAATTAACCTAGTTTCAGCTTCATTCAATTTGTTTAAAAAGAGCATTTTAAAGTGCTCAGATTTGCACCTTTGACATGTGAAAAACTCAAAAATTTCTATACCGTCCGGAGGGGCTACCCCTCCCGAACTCACCCCTTGTGCCCCCCACTTACGACCCTTCTGGATCCGGCCCTGGCAATACACGAAACCCGTATTGCAATATATTGCAATATATTGCAATACATATTGTTCTTTGCGCATACATGCATAACATAAATTAATGCATGTGCATCGTCTTAATTTTATTTCAACATTGTACATAGATATTTTTATTTTCAAATTATCTACACGTATTACGCAAATGTTTGAATAAGTTAGAAAAAAAGGTTTTGAATGGACTTTCAAAGATATTTATTCTCTCAGTTTACAAAAAATATTTCAAGTTTCCGAACACATTTTAACATTAATTCAAACATTTAAATTTCAGACTCTGATAAAAAAATCAGTATGGAACGTAACTAGAAAAACCGGTTCAGAGAAAAACGAACCGGTTAAAAACCGTCAGAACTCTTATTGCAATATTAACCGGTATATCGGTTAACCGTTACACCCTTAATATTTATACGTGTGACTCAGCATTGTATAGAAAAAGTTCATTTCATCATTTAAAGACTTTATTATGTAAGTTAGACATCATTTAAAAACAGGTTATATTGTGGTGAATATTGACACACCCAGTTAATGGGTCTTTTTTTCAAAACTTTGATATTTTGTAAACAGAATGAATATATTATAACAAGGTCGAGACGTTCGTAAATTCAGATACAATAAAACATGAGTATGTAATCACTTGTTATAAGAAATAAGTTAGGATAAGCAAATTAGAAACACTAGCTCTAAACTGGAATTTCATACTAATTTATTCCTTGACATTTGAAATCCATCTAATTTAAGCGGACAATTTGTTGTTTTCATTGTATTGTTATTTCACACAGGTTGAACTGTACACTTAAAAAGTAAAAATGAGGATAATTTATGGTATAAAACGTGCACTTTTAATAATGAATGTTTCGCTTCAGTTATTATATAAATAAATTTCAGAAATTAGCTATTATGTGCTGGTATGTACCCGGTTACATAAAGAAACTATTTAAGTATAAATTTAACGAATAATTTACAAAAAAGCTTTTTATAGAATGTTTAGATTCACGCTGTTTACTAACTTTAAATAACAAGGATACTGTTAAATATATACAGTTGTACATGTAAAACCATACTCTGGTTATTCTGGTATACTCGGATATTACGAATAGCTTTATCGATGGCAATTTGGACATAAGAATGCAAACAACTGAGGAACTGAGTAATACCTTAATGGGTATTTCCAAAGATGTTTCATTAGCTCTGATTACACTGTACGATATCATTATTTACTGATTTACTTGCAATTAAATCCTTAACTAACCGATAAAAAGTTTTGTTGTTGCTGTTGAGTTTAACGCCGTAACAACACATTGTATAGGCCATATCACACTACATGTAGTCAGTCAATCTACTCACTGTTCTTTGGAAGTCTAAATCTCTGGATGAAGCTGTTAACCAGTTACTAGTCGCACATACCCACTGCCACTGACAACTGCCCTACATATTTTAGGATCAGAAAAGGAGTATGAATGACAATAGAAATTATCTTATGACCAAGCTCCACAAAGTATGCCCCGCACGTGACTCGATCCTGCGATCCCTTTATCAGTAGATTTGTGTGCAACCGACTGAGTTAGTCTGGTAGGCCGATAACATTATTCTTATAACAAGACAATGTTATATTTGCTTAATACTAAACCTTTGAAAAAAATGAAACAACAGGTAAAACGTGTAAAACATAATAATTGTTTAATTTAAACAAAGTTAACAACATCATACAGTGTTACCTCTGCAGAACGACCTTCTATAGAACAAGTCCTCTGCACAATAACAGCTTTTGATATTTCCCATAGGCTTTATTTTACTTGGATTTAACCTCTGCAGAGCAACAACCCATGAACAACACTCTTTAGTCCCTCCCAGTGGATGTTGTTCAGTACTATAGTACTGTAACATTGTAAAATTATAACAATGTGCTTGTTAATTCTATACTGACTTTGACTCATTATTTAACCACACATTAATCATTCTATCTTTACATAACGAGCACTACTCATCATCTAAAACATCTTTAAAACAATCCTTTAGATTAATTAAAGTTAAAATATAGTATATACAATCCTGATATGTTATAGTCTGTCAACGTTTCATTAAGACGTCAAGACAAGACAGTCTACTCATCTTGAGTCAACTTAGTTCAATTTTTTAATATAGTTTATACAATGTTTGAAATATATTTTTAAATTTTGCTACTAATCAGTTTATCAAGTACATTCTGTAATTTCATAATTATTACTTTTTAAACATTTGTCTTGTCTTTTATTAACTTATAATCCAAAGTAAAGTCCATTTTCAAGAGACATAAATGTACAATATCTATTTGTTATCTCTTCACATTACATCATATAAAACCCCAGTTTAAGAACAATTAACATGTTTAAGATATTGTCTTAATTTATATTATCTTTTGTTGATATAGATGCCAAATCTTTTGGAATATCGTTCCACCATTACTCATATATGATACGTTATGATTTTGTCAACTTCAGTTATCCAAACTGACCATTGAGTGAAATTGAATTAAATATATTTAATGCTGTAAGTTTGTTTCACAATCAATCACAAATAAGTATATTACAATTGTAGTGAGACTTAAGATAATATTTAATCATATATAATTGGTTCAAGTTTGGGATATGTAAAGCGGAATACCGATATTTCGGTTGCTCTATTCAGTGTATCATAGCTCAAAGCACCGAACCTGTACGAAGTAGAATCAGATTATTGTAGAAGTCGGTTATTGCAATGCCAATGGCTGTTTATACATTAAGCTTCACTATCTAGACAAAACTTGGTATAAAAGTTTAAAGTGGGGCTAAAAATAAGCTTCTACATACATGATCAGTCTACTTTAAAAGTTCCCTGTTCATTGAAACCACCTTTAAGCTGGTTCCCCTTACTGTACCCATTTACACCTGGGTGGAGTGGAACAACTGTAGATTTCTTGCTCAGAAAAATTAGCAGTGCACCTAGTTGGGTTCGGACCCGGGACCTCCCAACACAAAGTGAGCGTCCGGCCACTGGTCTTCTCCTATAAACATGGTTTTACAACAATTCTCATGAAAGTTAAACATTGACAATATGTTTTGTGACAGATCAAACACAAACAACATTATTATTTCGACATTCGGACAATTTTCTCATTGTACCACTGCTCTGATCATGTTAGCTAGACGTTACTGTCTGGTTAAATGGTGTCAATATCTCAGTGTATGATTCATACTGAATATATTAACAATACTGTACAGTCAGAGACACGTGATCTAGTTAAACATTTTAATAATTGTAAGTTTTATCCTTTAAGTTTAAAGCTATTCGTGGACAGATTAATTTATTTCTGTATTTAAAAATTACCTAGTGGTAAGGTGAACGAAATATTGTTGCAGTAGCCCCACTGATTTAAATACTCATTGCGGTACTGAGCTTACTATAGATGTGATAAGTTATCCGTACTTTATGGGGGTGGATTATCGAACAAATATTGAGTATTTAAATCAGCGGGGTTAATGAATGCGCTACTGAGAGTTGAATGAAATTAGACAATATTAAAAAAGAAGAATTCTATACATTCAAAGGCCAACTGACCAACTGAATGTAAAACAGATTAAAAGGTCACAAACACGCACTAAGATAGTTTAATAATGTATGTTTTTTATAGATAAAATCTCAATATTTTCCCTTTGTTTGTCAATTTTCCTTAAAACTGGCATTATCAGAACATTGCTTTACTGCTTCCAAAGTGTTCCAATTTGACAGTTTTAATTAGAGTTGATATTTTAGTCAAAATCTTCGAACGAGCAGCTTTAACAGTACAGTCAGGGACGTGATGTACTACTAATATTTTTTTTTGATGAACATTTTTGTTCTTCTAATATTATTTGTAACCTATAGATTGTGACACAAGGTAGCTCATGCGTGCAAAATTGTAATGTAATCAAACTTCATTTGTTATTTATTCATGTATGTCTAATTGATTCAATTGACATTAAATTGAACTGAATTTTCGTTAATTTATATTTCATTGAGATGTGAGCAATAATAAACCTTACATCTGATTTTGTCATGTGGTTCTGTAAATTTATTGCGAGTAGTCAATGTGATGTAAAATTTAAAATTAATTCATTGCGGTGAAAATACGATTTTATTTTTTTTGTCAAATTTTCATCGAATAACATGAATGAAGAATTTAAATTACAAAAGTAGGTTTATACATTAAATATGTGACCTTATAATATCGGTCGTGAAGCTGATTCAAAGGGTACGACGATTAGGATATGAGTAAACTTTCGAAATAACTAGATCATAAAACATCTTACTAAGTAATCAACAACTAAAAACAACGACTCATTGTCGTGAAGTTTAGTCGTGAAATAATTTTTACAGCCATTTTCCCTCCTAACACTGATTATAAACCATGTAGGACAGTTGTCAGCCACTGACGGAAGAATGAGCCAAGTAACTGGTTAGGCCTTAAACCAAGAAAAATAACCCCCAACAACCAAACATTAAAACAACAACATACATGAATACTCATTTTTTTCAAATGAAATTATTTTTAAGCTAACACTGGTCTAGTATCAGATTTGGTCAAATTATCTCTTTATTCAGGTGCAGATATATAGTGTAACATCATATTAGAAAATAATTGTGTAACATACAACCATCAATTTTAGTATAACTGTATCATGAAATTTTAACCAATAAATTACAATAGTGTTTACGTAAAATGTCTAAAGTTCATTATATAGTGCGCTCGAAATGTTCTTGAACAAATATAATTTTGAGAAAATCTGATCATGGATACCAAAAATAATTTCATGACAACTAAATTTTATTCATGTAACGGAATTTTCATTATTTGTCGATAAACTAATGAATCCTGATTTTGGAATTCACACAAAAGAATCTGAGGTATTTATAATGGGTAAAAGCAAATCTGGTTATAGTAAAAACGAGGGGATTCCCATGACTTTGGAGGGCACTATGTCATATTAGGCCAATACCGACTTTTAGAACATTTAAATGTGACGTGCGGAACCAAAATTTAGAATATAATATACATATCATTTTATACTTTAGCTGTGGTAGTTGAACTATTGTTGAACAATTGTTGTCAACGATACTTAATCTTTGTTTTTTAGGTATCTTTATGTACAGATTTGACTTAAATTCACACACGGGTGTCAATTTTAACCACAATTCGTCTTATTGCGGTTAAGAAAGGTCAATCATAAACAAGAGAATATAATTATACCCCTAGAGGGTGACTGACACCAACAATGCATTTGAAGAAACAAACTGAATTCATCAGATAAAAAGATAAAACGATAGCACATATTTCTATTTTAATCTATTTAGAATGTTATATTGTCTTAACATGACACTTATATTTTATGCTGTTATCTCAACACGTTCTAGGTAATGGTCTTAGTTTTGTTTAAAGCATAGGTTACCGATACAGTCTTAACTCGCCAAGACACTTTATGTGCATATTCAGTGTCTTCGGTGGATCGGGACCATAACGACTACCTTTGGTGTTATTCGATTTACACGGATCAATGACCAAGGCACTTACAGAGTCATTTTTTTTGAACAAATAAGATTTGAGAAAAAAACTGATTATGCTCACCGCAAGTAGATTTTCTACATGTGTAATAAATGCTTTCATTATACCTCACTGGAATTTCCCTATGCTAAAGCCCTATACCGGAGCGGGTGATATTTTGTTCGATCACATGGTAATATTACCCGCTATCTAAGGGAGACCACTTATTGACGATTAGTAGCCGTAAATAGCCGCGACCGTGGCGTAGTGGTTAGCATGTCTGACTTCGAATCCGGAGATCGCGGGTTCGAATCCCGGTCGCAGAAGGGTATATTAGTGATATAATTCAGTTTTTATTGTACTGATTGTTTTCTTTACTGTGTTGTTATTTGTTGTTCAATAAATATTTACATGTAACAGTTTTGTTCGGTATAATAAAACAAATAACACATGGCAGTGAGGGTGACAGTACAGATTATCAACCATTGAAAAATAATCTGTACTGTCACCCTCACTGCCATGTGTTATTTATATAATAACACATACAATAATTCATATGTTGATAAGAAACCCGGCGTTATAAGGAACTTGGTTACACAAAATATTGCCCACTTATGGAATTAGCTCATATGTCTCTAATACTACATTTTCATAAGTAAATGTGCATTTGGTGTATTCTATAAACATTGTTAATGGGTATATGGAGAAATTGCTGGCTTGTGGAAGGAAATGAGATTATTTGTTATATACAAAGGGTCCAGTAAAGCTAGGTTAAATGCGCTGGCCGTCGTAATATAACCGAAATTCTGTCGACACTGCCTTTATCACAGTCTAATGAATAAATAAAAATAAGAATAAAAAGTGTTTTTCTTCTTTTTTAACGTCAACGCGCATAACAAATATACCAGACATCCGGGTCATCTCCTCTCTCCAACAGACCCTGACACAGATAGAATCTTATGACATTAAAAATATAAAAAAGTAGATGTAAAAATGCGATATCAAATTAAAAGTCAGTTTGAAAAGATGTCAAACTTAACCAAACGAACGTTTAAAACGATCATATGATGTTGACGACGTCACACCTCACTGAATCCTGGATAATTAAACCAAAACATTTCACCTCTCGCTAGGTTTACAATAAAATGGATTGTTTAACATTTATTTAAATCATATATCATGTCGGCATTACTAATTGTCATACAATGAGCGTTGGTGGTGAGAAATACTCAACAATTGATGGAATATATTAAACTAAACAATAAAATTATGTTAAATCAGTGGTTTAAGATTTTGTAGTGAAAGAAACAAGGCATGAACAACTTCTATTCTAATTTCCAAACAACTAGACACTATCTTGTGTACAACACTTTGGACTATTGTATCTTAAAATGAAATCAACAATGAGTGTCAGTTCTATTGTGTTGGCGATATGTTTGTTGCTGAATACTGTTGTTAATGGTAAATATACATTTCTTTATCAAATGTTTGTATTGTTTAGATAATGCGTTAAGGATTGAAGTAAAAACAACTTGTAATAAGTTGATTTTGTATTGTCAACGTTTATGTGCATTCATATATGCCTTATTCAGAATATACTGCGTATATTAATTGTATAGTGCCTTCCAAAATATTTTAGACGATTGAAATTTTCTGAAAATCTGATTATGTTTAGTAAAGTAATCCTACGACAGTAAAAGCTTGTTAATGAGGTAATTAATGCAAATTTAGAGAATTTGCTTAAATAACTTATGTTTTTTTCATGGATAAATATGAATTGGTTCACTCTTAAAACAAGATTTTGTCAAAAGACTTTCGGATGGCTATGTATAATGATACATTTAAGTATTAACCTGTCGTATACCAATTCAGTAAATTTCCTTATCATATTGACAGTACATGTACTATTCGTATACATTCTATTCATGCAAGTTAAATTGTAAGGGGCATACTTAAAGTTTAAGATATCAAATGTTTTCAGGGTTTCAAATGAATGGATGAAACCCACCATTATACTGCATAAAATATTTTTTCTTAATTTGAATAGTGACTATTTTACCCCCTTCACAATGTCATGTTACATTTTGAAGGAAACGTTTTATCGCACATTGCATCAAACACGATTGTTATCATATTAGTTAATTTATTTAGTATTTCTTCAAAGGTACACTAATTTGAAATATGTGGTGTGAATCTCAGCTTTTTTTATAAATTCACAATATAATAGCCATGATCTGCTCCGAATAATTGTAGAACTTGAACAATAATTTGACTTTATCTTAACCCTTTTAACTAATAAACTGCATTGTATGCTAGAAACATGAAACTACAGCGTAATGTACAATATATGTATCAAAACTTAATTCAAGAAATACATGATTGACATTTACATCTATATGACATTCTAATAAGACATTTTCCTTGTATTTTGTATAAACCCCTGTGTTTTTAAATGAAGTAAGCATATGTATATACATTATAACCCTACCATGAAATATATTATTTGGAAAGAAAATATGTCATAACATTAGTAGATATGTGTACCCCAACATCTATATAGTATATGATATATACAGTACACACATGTATACATCAACATAGCTATCAATTTTAGATTTGTATACTTACAACGTGGGTTGAATATAGGCCATATAAAATAGGTATCAAATTTTCAAATTGATTTTTAAAATCCCATTATGCCGGTCTACTTCAATTTTCAATACAACGTTTTCATGATAAAATTGTATACATCGATATATAGTGTACCTGTCAACATGACTGAGCTTAGTGTACCTGTCAACATGACTGCGCTTAGTGTACCTGTCAACATGACTGCGCTTAGTGTACCTGTCAACATGACTGAGCTTAGTGTACCTGTCAACATGACTGAGCTTAGTGTACCTGTCAACATGACTGAGCTTAGTGTACCTGTCAACATGACTGAGCTTAGTGTACCTGTCAACATGACTGAGCTTAGTGTACCTGTCAACATGAATGAGCTTAGTGTACCTGTCAACATGACTGAGATTTTGTCATTTTTAGAATACGTTTCTCGTTGATATCAAAATAATAAACTGTATTGCTCCTATGCATTCATTTCGATTGCTTTGTTCTTCTTTGTAAGTGCCTTTTAAACAGTGACGTTCCTTTATCTTACCATCTGTTCCGGTATGCACCAGTACTAGATTTAGATTTACATAAACAGTAAACAACTGTCTACAATATCACGTAAAGAACTATGGTTATCCTTTAATTCTGCATGAACCTGAATGCCCTCTATCTACAAGAATTAGCATTTCCAAAAATGCTTGAAATCGCCGTTTAGCCGTGTATTCTCCTTAGAGTAAAAACATTCAAGCTATTTACGTCAGCGTTTTAAACCGTCCCAAGTCTATTTATAGAATACAATAATTAGCGTGCCTGGTAAAGATATGTATAACCATTGAGTCTACATATAGAATTCCAGGAGTTAGCGCGCCCTGGCAACGATATGTAAAACCATTGATTTAAATTCGTCCCGAAGTAGGGAAGATAGGTTTGTATTTTTTCAACCAATGCGAAAGGAAAAAAAATACAATTAGTCATGCATATTTTCTGGTGTTATATTGCAACTTTTTTGAAACTGGTACTAGTTCATACATTGATAATGGTATTTTCTGGAAATACAAACTGGTAACCCGACAAAACATGGCGTCGACGAGTCCATACACGCACCTGTATTTTGACTGTTCGACGTCCATTTTTCATCATGTGAACTCAAATGCATCGTTTTGATTGGCTTAAGGCAACCTGTGTCGACACAAAATGCTCAAATCTTGATAATTGTTAATATCGCCGCCTCGGCGGCGATAATGAGAGTGTAAAGAGTTTCAAAGTCATCAATTATATCCACTCGACCATATGGAGGCAGTCTTCAGATGAATCTATAAAATTTGAACAATCTAGTTTTTACATTATATCATGAATGGTAATCTGTCCAAACCCCTATCACAAAAACACAGTCTACCTCTGCAGTGCTTTGTGTGATGGTTTGAAAAAGATTCGTGCCGTGCAAAAGCTAATCTCCGTAAACAGTTATCCTGTAGAGCAATGTCGTACAGGATCAATCAATCAATGCGTAGCTTTCATCTAGACGAAACACTATTAATAACGTTTTGATTTCGTAATTTGGATTTTTAGACCAAGGTTTGCAAGCTTATTTAACAGCGGTATAGTTCACAGTCTGTGATTGGACTGCTTATTTCAAATCGCATGACATAGACGATGTAAACAAGTTACGTATCATAACAATTTCGTCATGAATATTATGATGAGAAAAGGTCACCTGAACGTGATCTTCGTTTGGAAAAGGCCAGATCTAGATTAGCGAGTAGGCCAGCGGAAAATTTTAGATCGGGTTTTAATCAGATTGTGCTAAAGCCGAAAGCTCTTTATAAAAGCAAATTCAGCAACGTCCTTCGTCTGGCTGATTTAAAGAACCTGTTGTTCAAGATAATAATACATTCAATATGTTGGAATTATGTATAGCACGATGTTATTTTAACTTAGGCTATTATGTTGAACAAAAAGATATGGACAATGAATAAAGTGAATTCCATATTACATTATACCTTCTATATATAAATGATATGGTGCTTATATGTACGGCACGTAAACTGAAGTGTCAACCACTGTTTTCTCAAGGACCATTTGAACCTAATTTCCCGAAGAGAGTACGAGTTATTATTCCACCCTGTGCAGTTATACATATGTACTCTTTCATGAAAAATTGACAATAATGTCATCTTTCTCCATAAATATGGTAAATGATGTATAAGTTGCCGGCCTTATGGAAAGATAGGCGAGTACTAGCTATAGACAAGGGTCCAGGAAAGTTAGGTTAGATGCACTGATCTCTGCGAAATTATACCAAACATGTGTTGGCGCAGTGGTAAACCCAATCTCCGTAAACAGATATCCTGTAGAGCTTTGTTGTACAGGATCTCTACTGTCTCCGTGGAAGGTCACGTCGAGATGAACTTTGTGTCGACCAATCAATGCGTAGCTTTCATCTAGACGAAAACACTATTAATCACATTTTGATTTCGTAATTTCTATTTTAGACCAAGTTTTGCATGCAAATTTAACAGCGGCATTATTCACAGTCTGCGATTGGGTGGCTCATTTCAAATTGCGTGACGTAGACGATGTAACCAAAATACGTATCATAACAATATTTTATTTATGACGAGAAAAGGTCACCTGTACGTGACCTTTGTTTGAAAAAAGGCCAGATCTAAATTAGCGAGTATGCGAGCGGAAAATTTTAGATCGAGTTTTAATCAGATTGTGGTAAACCGAGTATAAACTAAATTGAGACGCATTCATTAAAAGTTGAAATAAAATGAGAAAAGGATGAATTGTCACTATAAGGGTGGTTACCAGTAAGCATGCATACACACATTATATGAATGCATTCAATAGATGTCTTATGTATAGTGCATGTTCTCATATATCATGTGTTTATTTAGTTGAAGAATATATAACTTATTATTGTAAACAACTATTGAATCTTCCATGCGTTTAATACTTTTGTCAAACGAAACATGAAACTGCAAAAGTAAAACATTTTACTTAAATTTGAAAATTAAATAACATATAATTTATAAATTCTAGAACATGCCTGTTCAATTGAAACTTCGGTTCGCAGTCAGTATGTCAACGGTATGCCCCAGTGGAGAACATTATTTTTTGTTGTATTTATTTGTTTACTGATTGGATCGGAAGTATCGTGGTTTGAGAGCGACGATATTAAAAAAAATAAGATAAATGAAATAACCTTTCAACATTTATCTTATATTTTACCTTCCCAGAAATAGACGTTCTATTTGTCGAGCCCTGTTGAAACATCACTAAATAAACACACAATAGATTGATTCAAATACGATCTAAATTAATTCATACTTTGAATTCATTTTAGTTACTTAATGTGGTAACTGTACGCTCACTTGGATTCAAGCCAATGTTGCAGTGTGTTTATTTATTTGTTTAGAACTGAGTGTTTATTTACTTTTCTTATTTTCTTTCTGGTTAAAATTTGAGGATCATGATAAGTGAATGATGTTCCTGATAGAAGAGAACCATACGAAGCATATTCAGATAGCTGTTGTCGATTATATTTATTGTTTTTATTTACTCCGGTGGAAAAAAATAATTTTCTAATACAATCTTTTTAGTTGAAGTCCCACTACTTTAATAATTTCTTGATGTATTCATTCTTTCTCCTTTTGTTTCTAGGGCCCGTAAAACGAAATATTTCAACTTTTTTTATATTTGTTCGAGACTTCAGTCCTGAACAAATATATGTACCATAATTCAGACCCTTGCCTATTTTGAAATTTACCGAATCCAGAAGTATTCACTCGGTATATAAGTATAGAGCAATTAATAAAGATCACCTGCTATGACGGACACATTAATACACTTGTAATTCGAACTATATTTTATTTCAGGACTTGAGAATCCATTTTGTAATAACACGGAAACACCAGGTAAGTTAAATTTTATGTAAACTCTCTATTAAAGCAGACATAAATGGATTGACTTCTTTAAAACAAAGATCACTGAGCTTGTCCTTATCTTTTCTGTCAAATTATAGCAAATTCTAAGCATGCACAACTATCAATAGCTTTATCCGAGTTTGTTTGGTGCTTGTACTTTGCTAGAATTGCATAAAAGTAATTGTTTAAATTCATTTTATTTGTTTGGGAACATACAAATAGAGGTATAGTATTGAAACAGCATCACTTCACTTATATGTTTCTCCAATTGACTACACTTTGTTGTTTTTCGTCTATTCACTAAATGTCGTGGTTTGCAAAATACATTAATTACGAACGCGTATATGAAACAAAAATTTACAAAAATCTATCAAACCAAAACAGGATCAGTGCTGTCAGCGCTTTGATTTTAATACAGCACAACACATAACTCGCAGTGGATTTGTGTGCTAACGACTGAGCTAATCGTGCGGCTTACGTAACCTTCGGACAAATAAACGAGTCACTGGCACTCAAATACTAGTGAAGAGTCTGAGGTATTGTCGAGTTTTTTCTCAACTGTCGAAGTTTGAATATTTCACGGTGATTGGAAATACACTATCTCAATATCACGAGTATAAGACAAAGAGCACGAAATCACCGTGAAATTATTTATGATTTGACAGTTGAGAAAACAAACTTTATCAACCACTTGACTATATACTAGAGCGGTTTGTTACCATGGAAACCAACGTATTGTTTATATTTGTAGCAATCAAAATGTGTCAAGACAATCAGAGTTATAATGGAGCCACAGGTCAAACTATATATCTGGATTCTACAGGAGCACCTATCAACCAGAAAGTTGAATGTACTTGTACAATAAAACGTCTAGTTACTGGTACAAGTAGTTTTAATGTTCACTACAGGTAGGTGTAATTTAAATTTTACTTTTTTAATAATTATTATAATAATATACAGTGAATTTGAGAAATACTGATAATGCATATCGCAAGTAGTTTTACTAAAAATAATGCTGATTCATGTTTTATTTATTTAATTGTATTATGTGTTTTATTTGCCTTGTCTATTTCATGTCTCCCTCCTTTTTGTACATTTTTGTTTTTTCATGTATGTTGTTTTCATTTGTTAATGTTAAAATTGTATTATGTGTATATGTTTTGTGTCAAAGACATTTAAAATGTATATATTTTACAATGAACTGTAATTGTATCAAATGTTGAATCCGAGAATGTCTAAATAGCTACCTACGTATCTAAATTAGAGTAATTCTTAGATAAGAAGTAAATGCTATTGAAGATAAAGTTGATACTATCAATATAAGTAAACTGCAATTAGAATGAGTAATGTAATCGAATAGCAGAATTTATGGCGTTCATTTAAATCAGGAAAAATGTTAATAAATTTCCAAAGCGTTGATCGTTTATTTTTTCTGGAGCAAGATTCGTCTGTGCTGTGAGAACATTCTAGTTAAGATATTCGGCAAAAGTTAAAACCATTAATTTGGATAATTGATAACAAAATATTCTATTGAAGCGAGAAGTCGGTATCGTTTATCACTGCTAATCCGTATATAGGGCTTACCCTTGACAAGTAATGTCAGGCTATAGTCTCGGTTGATATTGCTTGTCTCGGGTGAACCTTCCGTTCTATCATTCTCTGTAGGATGTGATATAATATATTATTATACCTCACTGGAATTTCCCTATGCTAAAGCCCTATACCGGAGCGGGTGATAATTTGTTCGATCACATGGTAATATTACCCGCTATCTAAGGGAGACCACTTATTAACGATTAGTAGCCGTAAAAAGCCGCGACCGTGGCGTAGTGGTTAGCATGTCTGACTTCGAATCCGGACATCGCGGGTTCGAATCCCGGTCGCGGCAGGGTATATTAGTGATATAATTCATTTTTTATTGTACTGATTGTTTTCTTTACTGTGTTGTTATTTGTTGTTCAATAAATATTTACATGTTACAGTTTTGTTCTGTATAATAAAACAAATAACACATGGCAGTGAGGGTGACAGTACAGATTATCAACCCTTGAAAAATAATATCAACCTCGGCTAGCGCCTCGGTTGATTGTATTTTCCTCGGGTTGATAATCTGTACTGTCACTCTCACTGCCATGTGTTATTTATATATTGTTTCTAATCATCACATATTTTGTTATTATTTCAGACCCAATGAGAATGTTGCTAATTGTAATATATCATATAGATATGAGACCAATGTTAATACCACCTGGGGATGTTCAAATACTCATATAGGAGGTCTAAGTGTGTCCAGTACTGGATTTAATCTTACTTACATCAAAAATGACCTTAACATCAGAAATTGGTATGCTTGCCTAGGATTATCTCCATGTAAGTAAACAGTGAAACATTATCAAATAGGAGTCACTTGTATCTTGTGCAAGGAGTGGTCATATATTACCGAACATAGAGCTCAGTTTTCATTATTTTAGCAATATCCATAAACTTAATACCACGGATTCAAGCCACTATGTTCAATATACCTGATCCACAATAGTTTAAAAGCTTAACTATATATTTCAGAGTAAGGTTTTTCTTTAATATGATTTCATTTTAAACCTACTTAGACCAAAATTGACAACCAAATTCTACTTTTGGTTTTGATCTGCTTTCACTTTGAAATGCAATAAATAAATAAATTAACATATTTAAGCAATATATGCATATATTTACAAAATCGTGTTCATTAGAGGTGTTAGAAATAGATTAATGTAAGTTTGTTTCCAGTCCAAAAATAGTGTTACTTTTAATAATAAGGATTAAATGAATTTCGAATGCAATTACAAATGTTCGGTAAATTTCAACGTTTAATGCAAAAACAACATTCACTAATCTATGAGATTTAGACGTTTCTCTAGAACGTTTCTCCAAAAGTTCTTGAATGAATGAATTTTGTTAAAACATATTATACGTACATACCGCAAATAATTGTCAACATTTAAGCTTTGTGAAATATAGTTTAAAAATTTTGTTGATAAACCAATTCGATTGTTATTTTCTAAAGTTTATTTTTAAAATTATTCAGGTGACTCTTTGTTTATTTTTACCACGGAATTTCTCAAAGGACATTTGAAGAGCACTCTCTGTACAAGTATATGTTTTTATTTTCAGTATCAAATCAAGCTATTAGTGTAACATGTTATAGATGGGTAGCTTATTATGCTCCAGAGGATGGTAAGACAGTTTACTTAATGTCATACCTAACATGTGTGAGAGTGATGCACAATAGAACCTGGTTGTAACTACCCAGTCGCAATCATTTTGTCACTTTTCCTTTCCAAGGCAGAATCCCCTTAAGTTCTTGTTTTCGTTACTACTTTGTGGTGTCAGTTTTGTAACAAAAGTTTTAAGAATCTATAACAACGTCTTCCTCTTTGCTTTTAGGTTGTGAGGAAGGTCTGTGTTGTTTTATTGTTACTGATTCTGATGTTTTCTAACTCCTTTCAAAGTTAAAAATTGAGATGTTTATTGTTTTTATTAAAATCAGTAGAAATTGACTTCTAAAGTATTTGCCTTTACATCTTCATTCTTGAGCACAAGTCAAACCTTTCCTCTTCTGAAGTGCACAGGTTCTGGCAAATATCTGTCATGGTATGGTTGAAAATATAGGAAGGGACTTTGTATACGACAACATCAAACTTAGACTTGTAAATTAATAGCTAACTTATTGTTTGTAATATCACGAAACACTGATAGAGTGGCTCCAATTATTTATATTTTTTTAATAAGTAAATAACACAATGGGTACCCCGGACATTTAAATCAATTTTATATACATTGTATAAAGTATTTTGAAAATTCAGAGGGTTCTGACACAACAACTACTATATTTGCCATTGTTCAAAACCATCTCATAATGTTAACAACGTATTTGGTCGAGATATTTTATATCAACATATTTTCATGGGACTTTACATAACACACCATTTATCCTATATATATATATATATATGTTTCCAGATGTTGATGGTGTGTGGGGTTCCTGGACATCATGGTCTGACTGTACATCATCTTGTGGTGAAGGAACTCATACAAAAACACGACAATGTGATAATCCTCCTCCACAGAATGCTGGAGTCTCTTGTACAAGATTAGATGGTACAGTTGGTGATGCAGAATCTGTAACAGAAACTTGTAGTGAATATGCATGTCAACAACCAAGTAAGACTGACTAGAAACTTGCTAAATTGCTTAAGGATGCCCAATTCTTATTCCATATAATTTCTAACTTAAGGTCTTCAGCGAATCCGTGTATATGCTGTTTATAACTATCAACGCTGAATACATGCTAGAAATTTGTCATTCTTGCTTTTATTCATCAAGCGTGCCAATGAGTGAAATGAAGAAATTCCTGATAAAACTTTTTGATTTACCGAATTACTAAGTATAAATAGCGCATTGACGAACAGAAACAGTCTTACAGATATCGATACGTCTAAAATTAGAACTAAAATAATTAAATTATTACTGATATCTAATCAAAAGGGCAAGAAACCTGAAGAAAATCGTATTGTTAGAATTTAACACAAAGTCATTACATTTTTGTTGATTTTACATGCACTCTAATCATTTAATTAGGATATACCTATTAGGTGTTACATAAATATATTCAAAACAAAACATTCATAATTATATAGTGGTTTTAATAGATTCAATTAATCTTTCCAAATTTTTAAAACATTTTAATTTAACAATTTCATTGAAAAGCTCAGTCTCATGTTCTACTAAACTCTCTATCGCTCTATTGCTCCTACTATTCGTGACAACACACCGCCAGTGAAAACCGTTTAAGAGTTAACCCTAACCATATTTTTTTGACAGGAAAAGGTGTTCAAATTTAAATAACAAAATCCAACGACACTTATTGTATTGACGAATAATATAATTCGTTCTTAATTCGTAATTCAATTTAAGTTGAAGAGTATCCAAGAATTATAAATTTAGTGCAATAAAAAGTTAGAGTGTTTATGTGAACTGTCAATTTTCGAAGTATTGATACCTATACATGTTTAATTCGTTGAAATGAAAAATTACACTGTCTCTATATTCAAGTAATTAAATACATGCATGAAGCCACTATTTATACATTTAGTATCCGCGGAATTTGAAAGATATATATGATTATGTAAATTCTCATTAAGAAGTGGTGATAGACTGAGTGAAATTGTTTTGATGAAACATCTATATATTACTGTTACAGTCCAAGAATGTAGAACATTGCTACCTGATAATGTTACCATGAACAAAGAAATTAGATGGTGATCTTTAATTATAAATAATCATCACATCATTAACTTGTTCATCAGAAAAATCAAAAAGACATATCGATTAGTTTATTGGTTTATTATCTAAATGACACTGCTTGTATATTCTTTCCAGTTGATGGTGGTTTTGATGCCTGGAGTGAATGGACAACTTGTTCTGTAAGTTGTGGAAATGGAACAAAAACAAGAAGTAGAGAATGTATCAACCCAGCACCACAAAATGGCGGACAGAATTGTACAGGTTCTGAAACTGATTCTCAATATTGTTACTTTCAGAACTGCCCAGGTTATTATCCAACATCTGTTTAACTTTCTTAAATGTTTACTACTCCAGAAAATTTACGCCTTTTTTGGAAATTATCAATACATAAGAATAGCTTTGTCATTAACAATACATTCACGTCATATCTACGCTGTTCATTATTTTAACCAGTTATACATCTATCAGTCGTATAGAGTTTATTTCTTTCCGTCCTCATAATAATTTTGACTTTGAGTCTCGGTAGTAATCTATTCAAATAATGAGCGAAAAACCTACGGATTTCCCTGATTGTCGTTTACAGTACAATTTTTGTATCTAATCAATATCTAGTTACCTATATATGCGAATAGAAGATCTTCTCCCATAAGAGTTCAGTCAACCTCTGGAATATTTAATGTACGTATCGTGAGTTTCAACATGCCTAGGGCAAGGACGCTCAACCGTTCAGAAGTTTTTAAAATATTTTACATACATCAAGAATACAGTTTACTCAGTGGATCGTGTATTCTGCATCCTAGTACTGAATATTTCTAGCGATGCACTGTCTGCCAAACACTGATTGTCGGAGGGAGTTGCACACTCGAATGCCATCAACAAAGACAGTAATCTTGTGCGGATTTCTGCATATTAGCACATAATACACTTACCTTTGCCATAGGTATTTGTATATCACCAAGAGGTATGATTGCATTTTTCTGTTTGACTTAATTTAGTTAAGTTTCGATAATTATATTTCCAGTTGATGGTGGTTTTGATGCCTGGAGTGAATGGTCACAATGTTCTGCAAGTTGTGGAAATGCAACAAAAACAAGAAGTAGAGAATGTAACAACCCAGCACCACAAAATGGCGGACAGAATTGTACAGGTTCTGAAACTGATTCTCAATATTGTTACTTTCAGAACTGCCCAGGTTATTATCCAACATCTTTTTAACTTTCTTAAATGTTTACTTCTCCAGAAGTTTACGTCTTTTTTTTGGGAAGCATCAATACACGAGAATAGCTTTATCACCCATAATACATTCACATCATAACTACATAGTTTAATACAACCAGGTATACTATTATCAGTCATTTTGAGTATAGAGTATATTTATTCCGTTCTCAGTATAATTGTATCTTCATTTATTGTAAGTAAATCATTGAAATAATGACCGAAATAAATGTGATGCTTGCCATTATCTATTCATATTTCGCAATTCATCTATATAGTATACCTAAATGCAATAATAGAAGCCTTTGTTGAGATTTCTCGAAGCTTAATCCATGTTTTGCTCGACTTAATTTTATTATGTTTTGATAATTGCATGCTTCCAGTTGACGGTGGTTTAAGTTCCTGGAGTGAATGGACATTTTGTTCTGTAAGTTGTGGAGATGGAACAAAAACAAGAAGAAGACAATGTAACAATCCGACACCACAATATGGTGGACAGAATTGTATAGGTTCTGTAACTGAATCTCAATATTGTAACATACAGAACTGCCCAGGTTATTATCAATTAACACTTTTCTAAAATATAATTATGCTTACTGAAGGAAAAAAACCCGGATCGATAGCGCAGTTGGCAGCTCGCCTGGATTTGGAATCTCGTGCCCTGCCCGAGGGATGCGGGTTCGAATCCCAGCCGGGGAGGTTATACTCTTGCATGAAAATTTGACAATAATGCCGATTTCTCTCCATTGATTAGATAATATGGAGAAGCTTCCGGTCTTGTGGAAGGGTTAATGAGTACTGGTTATAGACAGTGATCCAGGAAAGCTATGTGAGGTGCGCTGGACGCCGTAAAATGAGCTAAATTGTGTTGAAATGGCATTAATCTAGTAAAAAAGTAGCCAGAAACATGTACATGTACTCTATTCTGTAGTTTGCAATATCATTTGTAAATTTAAATTTCACAAACTGATTGTCATTTAATAAGTTTACGAATTATTACTTCATAACTACGGTCATACAACGCAGGCGTTTTGGAATTAAAAAAAATATCTGAAATGTTTGTAATCAATAAAACTAATTTGCATAGCTAAAGTCTTTATGAAAACTCACATTATACATTTGTATATTCAAGATGATTACAGAATTTGTTTTTATATATAACATGTTAACTAATAAATGAGGTTGGTAGTTGGTTGGTTAGATATTTAGAATGTAAGAACTGTTCTAGGTCGATTACTCTAAGAATTGGTGCCTAATATTAAAAAGTCACAAAGACGGACCCACAAACTTTATATGGAAACAAAAGAAAAGCAAACATTGTCACATTTTATATCAAGAATTTCTATTCTTTCAAATGCATGTACATATATCCTTCTACAGAAGATAGCAAACATATAAATTTTACGACGTTTCTCCAAATTTTCTACAACTGCATAACAAAAGTATACACAGTCAATTATATGTTACATGTATACTCATGTACGTTGATGACGACACCTGTCTTATTAGGCTCGTTTACTATTTTAGTGAACGGAGCATGGAGTGCCTGGTCTAGCTGGAGTGATTGTACAGTGACCTGTGGATCCAATGGATATAGATCACGATCTAGATCATGTGACAATCCTTTACCACAAAATGGAGGTACCACATGTTATGGGAATGTGATGGAGTACAGTGGATGCACCATTGTGTCATGTCCTGTGAGCGGAGGATGGACAAATTGGGGTGACTGGTCAAAATGTTCATTGGATTGTGGCTCAGGCCTTAGACAACGTTCAAGAGACTGTACTAACCCAGAACCTCAGTATGGTGGAACTTACTGCTATGGACAGAACTCAGAATACGAAATATGTGTAGGTACTGATTGTAGTGGTTGGAGTGAATGGTCTGAATTTAGTGATTGCTCAGTGACTTGTGGAACAGGAATGCACACTCGTATACGAACGTGTAATTCTACAGATTCTCGATATTGTGAAGGAAATTCATTTGAAACAGTGCAATGCACTAACATCCAATGTCCTGTAAATGAAGAATGGGGACCGTGGTCACCATGGAGCTCATGCTCGGCAACATGCAATGGTATTAGATTAAGAACGAGGTCATGCAGTCATTCCACACCAAACAGCTTAGATCACTTGTGTGTTGGAGAGTCTGAACAATCAGAGCCATGTCTGTTAACTGATTGTCCTCTAAATCCACAATGGGGACCTTGGTCACCGTGGAGTATATGTGCTGTATCGTGTGGGGATAGTACAATTCAGAGACAGCGATATTGTCATCATTCTACCGCTTCACAGTCTTGCCCTGGAAGTACAACAGAGAGTAAAACATGTTCAACATCTTCTCTTTGTCCAATCAATGGAAATGTTGGACCTTGGTCCCCATGGAGCACATGCTCTGTTACTTGTGGTACTGGAATGAAAATGCGGACTCGATATTGTGATAATCCATCGCCAGCACATGGAGGGACTGAGTGTACACAACCTCTCAATGAAACAAGTACATGTGGTGACATTACCTGCCCTGGTAAGTTATCTAATGATAAAAATGCACAAATGTATCGAGCTCTATAAATAAGTGTATTGTATGTCCATGTATCTAATTATTAGTTAAAAATGATAAATAAATATTGAATTGATACTTTTAGACTATTTGTCTACGGATATCCAAGGATAAATCAGCTGTTGATAATAAAGTAGCATGACAATGGTTATCGAATTTTAAAGCCAATAAACAATAGTTTAAAATGTCCAAAGAACCTAACTGTATTCATATCTGGTTATTGGTCATTTCATTAAATACTAATGAATTTATTAATTGTTAATGCGTGTAACAAATATTATTTTTTTATGTAAATTTCCAAATTATGCGTATGTATGACATTTATTTGAGTCCCAAAATCGGTTCTGGATGGGGACATTACGTTATAAATTTGCTTTAAAATCATATATAATTCATCCTGTTATGGACGACGCACAAGATTTTATTATTCACTGAAGTTTAATAGGTTTGGTACAAGGCAATATTAATTTAGTATGAAATTGTTACGATTATTAAACCCATTTTTGCAGGTGCAAGGTGCAAGTATTTTCATTGATTTGTTAAAGGTCTGCATATTAACAGTATGGTGTTGGTTAAGTATGATACAAACGAATATCACACCCCTTTTGCGTATTTGCATCTTGAAAAAGTTATATGTATTTTTCATTTTTTATGCAGATATAATTCCGTTGACAGCTAGGGTATGGTGAATGGAGACCATGGTTGTGTTGTGGCATTATGAGATTTTATTTGTGATATTTTTGTTAATAAAACACATCTTAGAATTGTTTTGTTTATTGTATTGTATTTTGTAGTTAAGCATAATTTTATTGCAATCTGTTTCATGTTCCTGACTTACCTAAGGTTAAAAACAAAATTCTTACACACGCTTTACAATTATCTTGTCTTGGTCGCTTTAAACATGCCGCGTGAATATATCTTGAATATTTAGTAATGTTACGCATGGCTTGCACAGTTAGAATTCTTTTCATCTGTCATTGTCAAACCACGCTTTTGCATGGGAGCGTTTCAATATATCCATTTAACGCTTCCCATTTTCTTTGGTTCTGGAACATGCATTACTTTAATACAGACAGTGTTTTCTAAGACAACCAGATAAGATCAAATACCATGAATGAGATTTTGACATGAAATGGTTGATATGAATTGATATGCAACTGTATTTGCAAATCTAAAATTTGGACAAAGTAAAATACATTTTCCCAAATTCACTCCCGGATAACACACCTCTGTACAGAAAGTACAATACCTCACCAGTAAATTATAATATAACACACCAACCAAATTAAACAAACAAAACCTGAATTTATATATGTGCATGTATTTGTAATGAAATGTAAATACAATTATTTTGTTCATGTTTTGTGAACTATTTTATTAAATAAAAAAATTGTATGAAGATGTAAACCTATATTTTGCAACACACACGAAAAGATGAAATAAACGGGATATTCGTCCATTTTTGGAATGAGCTATTTTACTGTTAGATAGTGAAATCAGAAAATGACCGTGTTATTGGTGGTTATGCTACTGTTTCCTGATCACTCTGTGGTATATCTTACTCTTTGTCGAGAGATATCCCTCTATAACTTTGTCTCACTACTCCAATACCAACAAAGCCAATATTGTGACATCTTATATCATTGCAGGTGGATTAACTACCGGAACAACAACAGAATCATCAGCAGGATTTACAACAGATTCTGCAACACAGAACTGGGGTACAGGCCCTGGTGCTACTGAAGCATTGATAGAGCAAACTGCTTCAGGTAACATACTGTGAACATTATAGTTGTTGTATTCACATAAATACATAGTCATGGATTTGGCATGGCTGATTTATCATGACGTTTTACTTTACGTTTAAGGCGTCATGCTCATAAATTTTATCACAGTTGCAAACTAATGAGGCAGTAGGGAACCCTCGTGTAAAATATTTACGAATTTTGACCAGTAATAACTTTGATATGCCAATTTATTCAGTCGCTTTAAAAACATTTTTTACATATTTTTAACGTCCAACTTTGAGAGTGTGTACAGAAAATTACGTCGTTCCTCATCGAGCCGGATTTTCGCATGAGACGTCACTATGAACAGTGATATTGCCACTTCCCGTTGGTTCAAAACAGTACCAAAATCCGCTCTGTTGTTACATTTAGCAAGAAACTTATCCTACAAGTCCTTTAAAATATAATCCGTAAAAATAAAAGTTAGACATCCTATTACAATAATGTGAACATGCTTACATTAAATGGTAAAAAGAACACTCTCTTTTTATATGCCATACCACGTGCGTAGAAAGACAAACGGCACACAAATGCAATTAGAGCGCAAAATATCTTAAATAGCCTACCGGCATCATTTTGATGAAGTTATATTGCCTTCCACTTGAATTGATATCTACCACCCAGATACAGCATGTATATTGTAACATTTATGTAATATGTTATACATTTTATGTTTTCAGCAAATCTTGGTGCACTGATTGGAGGTATTATCGGTGGTTTATTGTTTTTACTTATCATTATTGTCATCATTATTTGTCTTGTGAGGTTTGTATTGGTTATAATCGTCTTTGAAGTATCATATAGATTTACAGAATATGTGACTTTTATTAACGTCATGTAAATGTCTATTGAAGTCACACAATGCATTTAAACTTCATTTGATTAACTTTTGATATATAACTTACGTATTTTGATTGTTCGGGGGACGTAGAAATGCAGTCACTCTCATTCCCTTTTAAAATCTTATAATGTGTTCTAGGTTTTTCACTTCATTATATATACTTCTACGCCATGTGTCCTGAGATACATGTTAAGAGTGGATATACAAATGATAGTCTATATACTATTTTGCTCTTCATTAAGTATATAAGATTCCACTAATTCATTTTTATGTTATATACTAGTTAAAGCTACTTAAAAATATTTAATTCATTAAAAACAATATCTCTGAAAATGCAACTACATGTATACCATTGTTGATTAATTATGCCAAAAGGTATAAAATAAAAATATCGAAGCTTGCAAAATCCGACCATTTAGCCTAGCACAAAAAGTGTTCGGGTTTTCACAGTGGGCATTGTTTTGAATTTTTGAACCCGCGCCGATAACGCAGTTGGTTTTCCTCCATTAACATATGGAGAGGATTCCGGCCTTGTAGAAGGCTAGGTGAGTACTGGTTATAGACAAGGGTCCATGAAAGCTAGGTAATGTGCGCTTGACGCCGTAAAATGGCCAAACATATGTTGATACGGCATTAAACCCAATTAAAACATTCAAACTTGTCATATTTTCAGAAGAAGACGTGTGAAGGAAAAACCAAAGGAAGGATCACGATCAGTAAGATATATGTCCGGAGATGATGTGACAGTTACTGAGAATGCACTTTATAATTATGATGGTCAAACACCTGCTACTGCAACTAATGCTTTATTTGTTGGCGGAATACCAGAAACACCTTCTAGTCCTGGATATATTCCACATTTCTCAACAGACACTGGTGATAGGTATGCTGTTATAATGGACTCCACACGTGCAAAACCAAAAGTCAAAGAGAGACCAAGTTTGCAAACATTTGATACAACTAACACTGATCATAAATCATCTAAACCCGCTAATATCGATGTCAATACTGACACTAAACAACTTGCTGATGATTTTGATGATGATTTTGATGATGATTTCGATGACGACTTTGATGATGGTCCTATCGGTGGTGGGATTGACAATCCCGGCTATGAAAATCAATTTTTATCCGCGCATGCGCAACAAGATGGCGGCGAATCTAAAGCTGGTTCTCCTTCACCATATGACTATATAGATCATGATAAACTAAAACGAGACGATGAGGATTATGAACGTGAACAAACAGCTAATGATTATGCTACACTACCAGATGAAAAGGAAGACATTGATAATGGTGATAATGATAGATATAAAAGATTTATCAATACCAGACGTGATGATGAGGATGAAGATGGATATTTGAAATCACCAACACGTGAAAAAACATTCGAATATCCCCATGTTAACTAAGTTATACATGTATTTGTTGAAATATCGTATTGTAAATTTTTATTCGACTTCAGTGGTGAAAACACTAACCACATTGATTTAAATTTTCACTACATAATTTCAATACGCATGTTCGATTTAAGTAAGCGGATTTACTGAATGCACTAAAAGCAGTTTTAATAAAAGTTAACAAAATTGTTGGTGTAAATTGTCATGAGACGTCATGAGACTCAGCGTATGTTCAATAAGTCGTAAACTATTCTGATACAGTCGAAATTATTGAAATAGCTCTCAATTAATTTCCGTTTGATATGGAAACTAGTTCGTTTAAATCTGGCGCTTATATGAAATGACTTACTTATGAGTTGTTAACAAAGTGATGGTTGTTTTTTATTATTAATTTTTGTAAACTTCCAAATATGCATTGATTGCAAGTTCAATTCTTAATGGCTATACATCTTGGTTTGGTAACGAATTTGATATTGTAAGACTTGTTCTTGACCTTGTATTACAAAATATCACTCCAAAAACTGTGATTATTTAGATATCACTTTTTATGTAACAATGTGCTGTGTATTGTGTTATAAAACAATGTCATAATCAGATTTTATTAATGCACGACGTTTATATAGATGTATATCCACTACTATATTCGTGCAACTTAAAAATCGTGCGCAATTATTGAAGAATTGAATGATAGGTTTAGGATAAAACATGCGCACGAGTTTTTGAAATGCCATATTAAAATAGCAAATGCTTTAGCATGAGCCATTTGAGCGTATCAAAGCAAGTGCCTACGCTTGCAATTAAATATAGAAAACAGGTATGTTTTTACGATCCAATGGAAAATGAATAATTTGATGGTTACGTTTCATAAACACTTAGGTTTAACGGAGATATGTGTTCAATTATAAAGTCAAGATTGCGTCAAGTTAAAAATTGAACGATGTTAAATCTATCAAATCCGCCGGCCTACATTGTCAAACGGTTTACGTTCATATTATAATGGAGACCCGTGGGGTCTTAAAAAGAGACAAAGACTTTCAAATTAAAGAAAACTTTTGTGCTTAATTATATAAGATAAAAGTGTTTGTGTGTCCTAGGGACGATAGCCTGGTGAAATGATCACTGAAAAAGACTTGTCTATAACAGAACGCGAATAAGAAACAAACAAAAACAACAAACAAAAATGAATTTAAAATGTGTTCATCAAGTCAAATCCGTATGCTCATCGCTTGCTTTAGGTATATCACAATAAATTATCAAATGTACACCTTAAAGTGTAAATTATGTTGCAATATATAACTATAGTTTTTTTTTAATTTAATGTTTTGTCATTTGTATATAGTAAATGCACTTTTTATCATTACTGTTGTTAAATTGTTGATTGAATAAACATGTTTTATATGTATGTGATGTTCATAAGTTGTTCTTACTTAAACGCAACCTTGGCAGAATACTTACTAAACAGTATGATATAAAATGTGAAACCCTTGATGTCAGTCAATATTGCAGAATGGACATGTGATGTCAATAACAAGTGGCCTTTTGATAAGTTCTACATATGCATAACCTCCTTAATACTCAATATACACCCAAATACAGGCCGGGTCTTGTACACCAATTGCCAAACTCAACATACAACGCAGTAAGAAATTCCACTGTTTATTCAACCAGCAGGCGTGAACCTTTTATCTAAGATTTGAAAGGTAGCCAAACGTACTTCATTATACGGCTCAACAGTTCCCCGACTATCAAAGACTCAGGGCTGAGCAGAGACCTAAAATTAATGGAACTAAACTGCGCGCTAAGAAGGAGTGAACCGTTTGGACTTAGCAAGCTATAATGTTTAACTCTAAGACGATGAGTACCCCAAAGCATGAGATTAATAACAATCAGACCTACATGTAATAACATGGTGTACATATCGTTATTTCATTTGCATTACATTGATGCAAATGGTCAGTACTGACTGCTATGTATAACTATTGACTAAACAGACTAAATACACAAGACTAGTATAATAGTTTACTTATACTGACATATATATTTCATTTTAAAATCACATTGTACATCATTTAACAGAAACAAATGGTCTAAAGGATCTCTATTATACCAATATATAGAAGCACATCTTTCAGTGTCTGTACTAGGTTCATTCTCATGCCATAAATTAGTAGAAACAATCTGATTGGATGTCAGCCACCTAAACACAGAAACATCGTGTGTGTCTTGTTTTGCACCAACCCAATATTTTACTGTAATGAAAAAAGAGATATTATAATCTTAGATAACGCTTTATACAAAAATGTACAAGTTTGCATATAACCTGCATACATTATGCAATTTTTGCTTTATTCGTAACCCGGGTTGGTAACGCAGTTGTTAGGGCATGGGAGTTCGAATCTTGTGTCCCGAGGGAGGAACGGGTTCGAATCCCACCCTTCCATGAAAATTCGACTATCATGCCAATTTTCCTCCGCTAATAAAATATATGGAGAAGTTTCCGGCCTTGTGGAAGGGCAGGTGAGTACTGGTTATAGACAAGGGTCGAGGAAAGCTAGGTCAGGTGCGCTGGTCGCCGTTATATGACCTATACAATGGGTTGTTACTGTGTTAAACCCAACAAAATAAATTAATGCTATATTCGTTTATGTCAAGATGCATATCCATACGTTACTTTGATAAGCAATCTTTTTTGTTTTATACATTGAATCAGTTGAATTTTGTTCTCTTATGACATGATTCGGGGAGTAACAACGTTGAAATAGTTATGAACAACAAGCTACAAATTGATTCAAAACAACCAATGTTGCACCACTTAATTCCCTAAAACTAGAAATATTTATACCGGTTATTAAGTTCTGAAAGACTATGCGACCACTCAATCGCAATTAAAATGATAAATAATTCTCCAGAATTTTCTTTAGGACATAGTGGAAATAAGTTCATTATAATACTATTGTATACTACATACAAAACTGTTCTGGTTCAAATGATGTACTGTGTACAACAACCCAAAGCAAAAATTAACTTTGACAAAATCAAAAAAGCTAACCCCTTCTCACATTAATATGCAGTGCCCTAACAAAATTTTATGTAATTGAAAAATAAACTGATAAAAGAAAAAGATATTCACATTTTCACACGAAACACAAACAGTTATCTAAGCAAGTCTTAACTAAGTGTTGAATAATTTTACCAACATATAAGTTACATTATATTACATCAATAAGCTTCTAGATGGTAAAATTTACAGCGATACGCAGGATCATTGTTTTAAAACATCATTCATTTTGTCATAATACTTTTGGAGGGCATTGGAAAATATGAATGATAATTGTTACCCCCTCCAGCTCCTCGTAGTATTTCATTAAAATAATCCACTTCCTCTCTGGTGACTGGTTCCAGTAACTCAGTGTGTTCCTTGTTACAATGGTTCCTGGCATTACCCCAGCTTAATGTCTGATTATATATCTTATAACAAAGATTAAATCGTGAGACAAAAGTATAAGTATCTGGACAGCCGTCTGGAAATAAACACATGTAGACACATGTAAGATATGTATAAATACAATGACATTACACAATTACTTCCATGGACAAACGCATTTTATATAACCAAGATCGTGCGTCATTACTGCTCTTAAAACATTTACAAATGGATTTCTACTGTATTCTGAATTATTCTAATTCAAAGATTACTAATGAGCTTCTCCAGAAGAAAATGCCGAACATACTAAACTAATACTCAACTAAAAGACTTAATTCGTGTACTAGACATTGCTGTCCAGAGAAAGCACACGTTTCACCTTTCAAATGATTAACATACTTGAGCTCTGTGTTTCGGTGCATGACTAGACCAAACGGTATCTATGTAACATTATGCAGATGCAAGGTCACAGTGAATTACTAACCCCAAGATATAAACGTGATATTTTGATATTCACTTTTGGATCCATAAAGTGCTTTATAAATTAAGAGCAAAACCCATGTATTATTTGAAATCCATACGCCAAGTAAGTATATATATATATATTGAGCGGAAACCATTTAAGTGGACGTACAGACAGTGCCCAAGACAAAAACCTTGAACTAAAAATATAGACACACATTAACCCTTTAGACGAAAACCCTTAATACAGAATTGTAGAATTCTCAGACTGTTTATCATGTATTAAAGGCATTAACTGTTTTCGATTTGAGTTCTATAACATAACAAAATGTTGATTAATTAATAACAGAAAACAGTTATTTTACCTGCTATTGTTTTAACTGTTGTTGTTGGTATAACGTTGGTTGTGGTTACTGCTTGTATATGTTGTATTGGTCTTAGTAGTGAACAATTACTGTAATACAATAGATAATTAACATTTAAGATCATCATACAATTCAGTCTTTGTCAATTTCATTTTTCCATGTACCATCAGGACAATCTTCGTCAACGGACAGTAAGATTGACAAGCTGGTTAGATTCCAGTAGTTGTGGATATAATTACTTTACAGTACACAAATTAATACGTTTGCCATGTTCAAGTCCATTTGCTAAATCTACATTCTTCATTGAAATGTCATTTCAAATTTTACTTGAAATTGTTACATTTTCCGCAATAATGCAGATTGTTCGCTATTTCATCATTACCTTTTTGTACTTTTAGTCATTTTCCTGCACTTAAAGAGTTCGTCTACATTTAGTGAAAATTGAATTAAATACTGCATTATCCTTTCAAACATAAAAAGAATATACCGTGTGCACAAAAATACTATCGAGTCATTCATTAACAAAACGAATAAATGATAATTTAAGAATTTGTTGAAATGACTATTTTTTTTTAAATTTGTTTTTGTTAATCCTAAAACCAGAATTCCCCCCAAGGACTTTCGGAAGGAACTAGACATACATACTGGTTACAATAATCAGTGGAACAACATCCATGACATGTATCTCTTTTACCTATTAAAACATCACCAGACATTGGACACTGAAAATATAAGTTGTAATGTGTACAATGGTATGTTTAATTCTCCAGTTATATTTATGGAGCATACCAAATATTTGTATGCCTACTAAGTAGTTTTTAATGGTAATTTTATAATCGTTCATTGAAATGATATCTAGTTTTGCTTTATTAAATGGTTATTTTTGTTTTGTAATTATTATTGTTGTGGTTGTTAAAACATACTATACAAGCAACCAAATGTGTTTAAAATAATTTTGCATTGATACTCGTGGACATTTTCTATATTTTCTTTGCCTCCAAAATTTTGGTTAGCAATGTGTAATGTCTTTGCATTAAGTAATTACATCAGCATTAAATCATATGAACAGTTGGGAAAACTATTCCAACATATCATGTTTCAAGTTTAATTCTTGTTACAACTTATAACTGACCACGTATTCTATTGCAACTACATTATTTCGTTCCCAGGCTACTCGGTTACAATAAGCAATAATGTACACTATTTAATTACTTATTAAACATTCTGGGGTAAAATTTCCTATGTAAAATATTAAAATCTTACCACACGACAGCCAGATCTGTATAAATTATCTCCACCAACGCTGGTAAATGGTTCAATATAACATTGCTGTAAGTATAAGAAAGTATTTGTATTAAGTTAATACACGGATTTTGTTTGTTTGTTTTTGTTGGGTTTAACGCCGTAGCAACACATTGTATAGGTCATGTAACGGCGGTCAGTCAAACTACTCACTGTTTCTAGAAAGGATAAATCTATGGATTTAGCTGTTAACCAGCTACTAAGCACATACTTTCGTAAGTGACTGACAACGCCCGGGAATCGAACCCACGACCCCAGTAGACTTGCATGCTACCAACTGAGCTAGAAGGGGAAGTCTTAACACATGAACTTCTTACCAAATAGAGAGACGACGAACGTTATGGCACAAGTTTGATATATTTAACAAAACTCACTGTGTCAACTGTGAAGGGGATCATGGAACAAGTTATATTACTTGTAAATTTTAGAGAGTGTAGACAAGAAATAATGATCTGGTGAACTGACCTTCATAAAAAGACTAAACTTTTTCTTACAGGGAAGGCACACACATTGAAGTAAGTAATGTTAAAGCATTCGTATAAAATGAAAATAGATTTTTATCCCTTCGGTCCTATATTTGACAAAAATATAGACAGCTATTTTGTTAGATAAATTAATTGTTACCTCGTTTTGCTGACAACCAGTCACTTTTTCACAGAATTCAGGTTTAATGGCACCATATGGACAGTTGAAGCAAATAGGACCACGTTCAGTTGTGGGGGCCAAAGCTGTATATAAATATACTATCAATAAACGAAAGAATATTCTCTGATGTCTTCTGTAGAATATTTCATGCGACTAAATCAAGACATAATTTTCTGTCCATGACAACATTATTGGTGTATAATTATTATACGTGGTCATATTTTTTTGTCCTTGCCTTTGACTCTCTTCAGCAAGTACATCTGAAAAAGGCATACTAACGCGAGTGAGTATAGCCTCGCAGTAGCGTCATTGGTCTGTCCAAGAAAATAATCTACGAAAAGCCTGATACACGTTGGTCCAAAACTATCAGAATAATTAAAGATGGTGGATTTTTAATCAGGTTTTATGCATGGGCTTTAATTGTTGTGTTTCATCGAGTAAGAAACTTATCAAACTTGAATAGTGCAGCACATTATTTTGCGAAAATTAAATTTTAAAATGTAATGATAAATTAAATTATATTAACACTATTTAAAATTGATATAAACGAAAGAGTACGCACGAGTTGATCCACATCCTTCGTTATTACAAAAATCTCCATGACAACATTCTGAACAAATTGTGATGTCACCAGCATCATCATATGACGTCACGTCTGACGTATTATATAATGTGTCGCTACTAGTACATCTCTGTAAATATAAGTTCATTATTTCTATTGGGATTAACGCCGTAGCAACATATTGTATAGGTCATATAATGGCGGTCAGTCAACATACTCTCTTTTCCTGAAACGGCTTAATTTCTGGATTTAGCTGCATTCTTTCGTCAATGATTGACAACTACCTACATAATTAAGAATCACTGGTAGGAATAATAATGGCTGTACAAATAATTTTATGCCCAAGCCTAACGAATGTATGCCCCGACCGGGGATCGAATCTACGACCCCTCGATCAGTAGACCAGCGTGTTACCAACTGAGCTAGCCGGGCATAAAGCTACAGTCCCATAAACGTAAAAATAGCCGTGAGGGCACAGTACATGCGCCGTGCGATCAAACTTCGCAAGGACCCGTACGAACTCTTGCGTACCCGTACGGACTGCTACGTTTTTACCAGAGTCCGTGGGATGAGCCCATGATACACGTATCAGTTTCAGAGTCAAATCGGGGACAAAATAGTGGCTAAGTATGGATTAAACATGCATATCTTCCAGTTATGGCTCTGTACGGGTATGTTGTTTTGTACCAATGCGTACCGCCACCTTGAAACGCAATGAAATATTGAAACCTGCAAAACGCCTTTGTCCTGTACAACGGTTGCTTGCTGTGAAATGTCGTTATTTGAAGATTAAAGAACAGAATGAATGTGAAGAGGGACAGATTTTTGACAAACCATAATTTCATGCACAAATTTCTCATAATTAAAGATTGACATAAATTTTCTTCATGAATCCCCTTTTCAAGAACATTTTACTACAGTAAAGTTCCCCTTTTAAGACCAGCAAAATCGATGGTCTTAATAGCAAAACAGTCTTATTAAAAGTATTTTTTTCTTCTCAAACGAGGCGTTTAGGTCATTATAATTGTCAAAACTCGCGTGATTTGAAATAAAAAAAGTTGGTCTTAATAGCGGAACTTTACTGTAAATGTATGAAGATATAAAGATAATATACTTACCAATTCATCTATACAACCGATATCATAGAAACCATGGCCACTACGTGATACATATTGTAATACATGACATACCTAGAAACATATATAGAAACCATGGCCACTACGTGATACATATTGTAATACATGACATACCTAGAAACATATATAGAAACCATGACCACTACGTGATACATATTGTATGACATGACATACCTAGAAACATAGAAACCATGGCCACTACGTGATACATATTGTATGACATGACATACCTAGAAACATATATACATATAGAAACCATGACTACTACGTGATACATATTGTAATACATAACAAACCTAGAAACATATATACATGTACATATAGAAACCATGGCCACTACGTGATACATATTGTATGACATGACATACATAGAAACATATATACATATAGAAACCATGGCCACTACGTGATACATATTGTATGACATGACATACATAGAAACATATATACATATAGAAACCATGACCACTAAGTGATACATATTGTAATACATGACATACCTAAAACATATATAGAAACCATGACTACTACGTGATACATATTGCAATACATGACATACCTAGAAACATATATAGAAACCATGACTACTACGTGATACATATTGCAATACATGACATACCTAGAAACATATATAGAAACCATGACTACTACGTGATACATATTGCAATACATGACATACCTAGAAACATATATAGAAACCATGACTACTACGTGATACATATTGCAATACATGACATACCTAGAAACATATATAGAAACCATGACTACTACGTGATACATATTGTAATACATGGCAAACCTAGAAACATTATGTAACAACGGTTTTTAAGCCAATAGATAGACAGATAGGTAGAGTTTATTCAATAATTGTAAATAAGCACTTAAATGATAAAGATACAGTATGACATAAAATATAACCACTGTAAATGCAATACATTTATTGTGCTAGGACTCAAATTCATTCATTATGGATATTAAAAAAAGGAAACGTGAATGTCCTTGTTTCCATTGTGGTCCTTAAATAAGTTCATCCAGCTAAATATTGTCGTACAGGCTTGGACCTACTACACATTCAGCACTAAAAATTAATCCCCAAGTCCAAAATGGCTTAAGGAAACAACTAATAAATCCGGGATAACAAATTAAAATTGTAAAAATGTGGTTACATCATAATAGGGGTAAAGTTCACGCTGTTATTGCAGGGTCCATTCACCGCAACATACATAAATACTACTGTTATATCAAGCCCCGAAAAAAAGCAATACATGTGTCAAGATCTAGGACAAGTTGTTTCTTTAAAACTGATAATAAACCAGACGTTCAGAATGACTTATAAAGAATCTGTCGCTAAAATCCTCATTTTATATGTTCTACGCGGAGAGCATTTAATGCTTGTATAATGATTCAAGTTAGTTTTACCTCGTGTTCACCACACGTGGTCACGTGATCACAGTCACGTGGTAAAGGTAAACGTTGACAGTCAAAACATGTTATGCCGGCTGTATCTGAAATAATGATTAAAGACATGATGTTAATCTAGAACAATATTCTGCTTAAAATGGCAGATTTATGTTTGACTTTTAGTTGTATATGCCGTTTTGTGTCGAAAACTATTGAAGTGACACTCAATTTATAGTAAGATGTTTGCTTTGCTATTAATGTAGAACAGTTTCAATGTTCACTTTTTGAATCATTAAAATGTACAAACCCAATATCATTTTACAACAGAGACAGTTACAAACGAACTTGTTACGTTTTCAAACAGTAATCAATTGAGAGCCATCTCGTTCAATACGTTATTACATCACCGTCATGAAGAATAATTAATGATGGCCAAAAAACCGCTTAATGCCCAGAATATACCATTTAGTGATCGCATGTATATCGTATGATAGCGTCAACACTAAACTAACTGACGAGGAACCTACATCTTGTATAGCAATCTAAAGTTCTAAATAAATTGTATATTTCAAAACGTAACATTACAAAAACAAAGGTCACTATAGTACCGAAAGGTCAAGAAATAAAACCACTCACCAGTATATGTTAAAGTGACCAGTAAAAGTACACTGACAAGTAAAGTTGACATTTTCATTTACAGTATTCTACTGAACGTGTTTATCTCTTCATGTATATACTTGTACTTACAATGTCACAGATCTTATCTACAGTAAAACCCCTCTAAACCGGACTTGCTCTGAACAGAGAAAAAACTCCAGTTTGTAGAGGTTTTCGGAATAGAGGGGGTTTACATTCTGACTATAATATTTAACATTTTTGTTTGATGGTGACCTACATTGATCTTGTATTATATGTGATCTTTACCAGGTATTGTCTATTTTTTCTCAACTGTCAAAGTTTGAATAATTTCACGGTGATTGATTACACACTATCACAATACAATGGGTGTAAAATAAAGAGCACGAAGTCACCGTGAAATTATTCATGTTTTGACAGTTGAGAAAACACGAACTATAGTACTTGTAAATCAAGATGCAGTAAATATGTCGTAAATGCATTTCTAGATCTATATGTTTGCATATACACGTGATAAAAAATAGTTGTAGACCATAGATGTACGCCAACATGCTTACTTGTAAACAAAAATGTTTCATTGGTCTAATATATTTGTACAAATGTCTGTTGGCATAATCCTGATAATATGATAAACTGATTCTTATTTACTAACAAAAAGAAACAGTGAGTCATTTGAATAAATGGCTGTTTGTCGTATCTTCGACCCGCGAGATCTGAGACAAAAACACAAAACACCCGCGGACGACAATGCGACATGGCATTATTCAGCCAAAATTGGCTGTAGTAAAATGACTTGCCATTTTTTTTCTCAAATTTTATTCGTTGGAGAACTTTTGGATTGTACTGTAAAATTATGCTTGTATTATCACTGTACTTGCCATATGTATATTCACAACTACAGGTCGTCCACGTAAACATTGCGTATATAAACACAGCCAGTTTCATTACGCACCAATATTAAGGGGTGAATTACTTCAACAGCGTTTATAGTTTAATTAGTTAAAACTTAATTTAAAGACATATCATTATAAAAAACTTACTATGTGCATACACACTATTCAAAATAAATGTTACATATAAAATGGTCTGTTTGAATCAGTAAAATGCTATTCATACATTAACTTATTCACCTATTTAGAGGTCATGTCTATTGTTCAAAGTACAAAAACACGCATGACCTAGAATACGACCTGTAGTGTATATATGTACACAAGTCTGTATTTTTGAATGGCCATATGCTGAACATACATTTGTATACGGTGCTTCATACATGCTTATTCAAGTAGTTATCACTTTTAGAACGTTGAAAGTAGTTGAGAAGTAATAGTTCAAAAAAGTATTTGCATTTGACCCAAGACTTCTTGCTTTCAGCTTTCTTTTCGTACATTGAAATTATACAATTTAACATTAAAAACATTGCATTAGATTTACTATCAAGAAAGTTACCATCTGTTCGTTAAATATCAAATAATTCCATGAAGCCGACAAATACAATGTAGAAATCTATCTTATTAACGGATGTATATTTTTTCTCAACAGTAAAACAGCAAGGAAGAAAGGTTAATGATTGGATAATAAATTTATATCGTAATAGAACAATAATGTTGTTAATTTAATGGTCAATTTGTAAGTTTATGAATGTACAGGTCGTCCACGTAAACATTGCGTATGTAAACAAAGCCAGTTTCATTACATACCAATATTCAGGGGTGTATTATTTTTTCAGTTTTCTAGTTTAGTTATTTGACACTAATTTTATGAACATACCACTATATAAAATTTATGTGCATATAAACAGTATTTAAAATAAATGTTAAATATTAAATGTGTATGCTTTAATCCGTCAAATGCTTTTCATGCATCAGCTTATTCACCTCTTCAGTGGGCAAGCCCATTGTTTAAAGTACAAAAACACGCATGACCTAGAATACGACCTGTATTCTTATCTTCACTGGTATAAGTTAAAGCTAGGTTTATTTTTACTATAAATCCATACTAAGAGAAAAAAGAAAACAATGATCTTTGTATTAAAATTATACCTACTTTTAGTGAGTACCACAATGACATGTAAGTTTTCTCTTTCTTTTTAACCTATATATGGAAATCTAAAATGATCTCATGGTGCAACAAGTGAACATATTTGTAATTAACAGAAAGGACACATTCATAAAGTATATGATAATTTGGTGTATATCAAATGATAAAACTGCGTACAAGTACCAGAGAATCATCATGGTGACCTAACTTCTTAGATCTCATCAACTAAAGACTACATTGATCTACAAATCTATTGTGTCACGCATCCAATCTGATTAAAACCCGATCTAAAATTTTCCGCTCGCATACTCGCTAATTTAGATTTGGCCTTTTTCAAACGAGGGTCACGTTCAGGCGACCTTTTCTCATCAGAATATTCATGACGAAATTGTTATGAATGTAACTTGTTTACATCGTCTACGCCACGCAATTTGAAATGAGCCGCCCAATCGCCGACTGTGAATAATACCGTTGTTAAATTAGCATGCAAAACTTGGTCTAAAAATAGAAATTACGAAATCAAAATGTGATTGATAATGTTTTCGTCTAGATGAAAGCTGCGCATTGATTGGTCAAAACAAAGTTCATCTCGCCGTGACCTTCCACTGAGACAGTAGAGATCCTGTACGACAACGCTCTACAGAATATCTGTTTACGGAGATTGTCCCCCATCTGTCTTAGATATATTGGAGCAGTAGTATTAGGGCACACACTTGGGGTAGAAAGGTACAGTGTTCGGACTTCAATGGATGCGTTGCCAATTTCCTTGAGCAAGAAAATTAGTAAATTACCTACATTTTTTTCACTCCACAAGGTAGGCACTGTGAGTGAAAACCTGCCTAAAGGTGAAAAATGTTCAAATGTGGCTCTTTGTACTATGACAAATTAAGTAAGTGTACTCAAGCATCAGAGAAGGAAACAATTAATTACATATCATCGAACAAGATCAAAGTGAGAGGTAAATGTTAAGTGGTAATCATACAATGAACAATGTAAAATTATCGTCAGACCCCTCTGGGTAAATACATGTTTAACCTTATAATGGCTAGTTAATTAAATTTCGCTTATATTTTTTCAGATGCTATAAAATGTCTAGATTGTCAACGAGTACCTTTACTACGGGACTGCAACCACGTGTCTAAATGTGGTGCACACGAGGTGAATACCACTTTATAAATTGGTTTTATGTTGAATTATGGTATTACCCTGTACATTATCTCGATTTGGGCTTTGTGGCTTAAGTGTTTTGTCCTGTCACGAATGTACAACAACAAAAAAACAGTGAAGTGTTTTAAATAACTTAAAAAAGGAATGCATATGTACATAAATGGATGTGTATTACTTTACCCCTTTTTAAGATTTAAACATATGCAAGTTGCAACATTAGATTCTTATGCGAAAACTTTTACGCAAGTGGTAATCTAGCGCTGTAATATCTCAGTAAAAACAATAACGCTGTCATGGCAGCTAGACTGACTCGTTTGACGCAACGTTGATTGTTGAATGGGTGTCAAAACAAAAAGACTGATGTGCTCAGAAATAATAATTCACTATCTATTATAGGTATGTAATATCAAACAGTATGTATCTAGAAGTGGAAATATTTTCTTTGATTCTGGTTGTATTGACAGATTGGTAAGTTTTTAATACTCATTTATTTTATTCGCAAACAATTATCATGTTATATTGTTATGAAAGACAAAACTACATTTCATATTTCAACTGCTACGTAAAGAAACTGTTATTTTTTACTAATACAAAGGGCAACATTTACAATACATGTATGAAATAATGAAATAGCAAACAAGATTAAAAGTATTATACAATGTACCAGTGTTTAGTTACTATACCAATTGATTTTAGCTCAAATATGAAACAAGTTCTTACAATTTAAAATAATCACTATCAAGTCCACTTCCTGGTTCGCCGTAGTAAGTATGATGAAGTTTCTTGCTCAGGAAATCAACTAGGTAGATTTTTATATGATTTGAATCAACATGGAGCTGACTGTACTATGGTTACCGGCCCAAAGTCGTAAATACACGGTTAAAGTATAATCCAATGTAGTTATAGTTACATAAACTTATTGACAGACAATGTACTTGACAGTGTTGTTACGTGATGAATGTTTTAATTGCATAAAAGAAATGCAACAAACTTGTTGCTACGACTCCTTTGTTTTCTTTACAAAAAGTATGTTTAAAATGATAACGTTTTTAATCAGGCATGTGATGGAAAAAGAGACATAAATTTTAATACAAGTTTAGATGTTGATGACGTCGATGGTGATATAGCCACAGAAGTTGATGACGTCACTAGTGACATACCTACAGAAGTTGATGACGTCGATGGCGATATACCTACGTGTCACCAATGTTGTGATAGTGATTTTTGTAATGTAGAAGGATGTGGCTCGACACGTGAGTATCTTTTCTTTTTTTGTTGGTTGAGTTTAACGCCGTAGAATCACATTGTATAAGTCACATCACGGCGGTCAGTCAACCTATTCACATTTCCTGGAACGGCTACATCTCTGAATGAAGCTGTTAGCATTCATCTGCCCTACATGTTTAAGAATCAGTATTAGAAGAAAGAAAAACCGTAGATATTGTACCATGATCCATGAACCGAACCAAACTCTCCCCTCGATCAGTAGAATAGCGTTCTTCCAACTGAGCTAGCATGATGGCTTTAGGTACTTTTCTCTTTTCGCTTACATTATGGCTCTTTCAATTTCTTTGTCTTTATCTTCTTTATTATCAAGAAATAAATCTATATTTATAATTAATCATTAATCTATTTACCATATTTGTCTCCGTTGTAATGACGTGATGTGGTTGCTACTTGTCATGATATCAGTCATTTTAATTATACTTCGCCCACTGTTCGAAATGGGGTTAATGTCTCGTTACGTCTAATAACAAACACATCAATCTTTACCACATAATAAACTTTTTTTTATATCCAGCTCTTCCTCCGAAATCAGAACGAGGACCAATATGTTTTAGTTGTCAACTAGGAACTATACAACCAAATCAATGTGAAATGTTGGAATCATGCAGTCAAGATCAGGTGAATGAATTTTTATAATTCATAGTTGTTTAGTAATATGATTTTATTATCTAAGACATCCTTATCTACTTAGTATCAATTTTATGTAACTTAGTTAATCGGGTTCACTATTTGATTTAAATTACTCACAAGCACTGTTTTGCTTACTTCCTGCATACATGTAGGCCAGATTGAAAATCATTACCATGTAAAACAACAAGCGTCAGTTATTTCCAGTAATAACATGTATGTCTATTAAGCTAAACGGCGAATTACAGTGCATCTGTAGAGGGTCCTCTTCTTCTGACATCGTCAATTTGAAGGTTAGGTTCCATATATCAGAACACATATATATTTTCCAATGTTTTGACCAAAATTTCACATTCGTCATCAGTATTGAGATATTTGATCAATTAGTATAAAGTGACTGGGTAAAGTCAAGTCAGGCGATACCAGAAGAGTATGCACATATTAAAATGCAGTAGTTTTTAAGGTAAAATGTATGTCAATGATTCGTTTTGCAACATCTTCGGTCTGAAACTTCCATGAAACATATTCACTATTAAACTTCATTTGATCTTCAGATAACCAACACTTTGATGTGCAATGTATATATTCTTGTATATTACAGCAATGTTATATTGAACCATTTGTTAGTGTAGGTGGAGATGATTTATACAGATCAGGATGTAGAACTGTGAGTTGATGATGAATTTATAATTATCATAATACTCGTAGCAAAACATTTGAACTTTCAAAGACAATTAAAATCAATTAGGACTTAACATGCATACCACAACTAATTTGCTTTTAATTGAAGATTATTCATATAACACCATTTGAATCGAATAATGATAAACTAATTAAAGTTTATCCTAATTATACATTTTTTCCAAAATGAATTTAGAAGTTACTGATATGCCTATTTAGGTGTACTGAACCGTTTAATTTCTCTTTGGAAAAATTGTCATATTTTATTATTTCCAAGTGAAAAGAAAACGATAATGCCTGAAGTCCAGTTTACCAAATACACATAAAAACACCGTCATGTTAATGCCATAACAGAAATGATAACATGTTATTAAAGATCTAAGAAACATGCATTTGATCAAATAAATAGTAAATTTCGATTCTAAAATCAATCAGAACATAATGTTAGTAAGACATGGAATCATGCAAAAAGTATTAAACATTACATGTTTTATTCTTTGATTACAGTGTACAAAACAAGAACCAGATCTGTTGATTGGTAAAAGACAAACATGTAATGGTTGTTGTGATACTGACCTCTGTAACCAGTAAGTTTATCAATACTTTCTTTATCTTCTTTGTCCCTGTTGAGCCACGAGGCATCCACAAATATACGCCGCTCGGTTTAATCTTGGGAGAGATGACGTGTCTAGGTCCAGCTGTAACCTAGGTATTTCAATTCTTGGATTAATGTTCGTCTCCATACTGTTTTTGGTTGACTTCTGTTTCTTTTTCCGGGCAATGTTGAATACAATGCCTTCTTCGGATGTCTAAGTTTGTTAGATGACATTACCACCAGTGTCACGTGTTGGTTGTGCAACTTGTCATAATATTGTTAAAGGTAATTAAAGCATTTATACAATTGGTGTTCATTTATATATTTACTATTTACAGGAATTGTTCTTCTGTGACAATATCTTTCATACCTCAGACAACATCATATATTCCAAAATCGTCAAGTACCGCTACGAGTACAACAATTAAAACAACACAACAGATAACCAGCACGGCAACAACAACTACAACTTCAACCACATCTAATCCAACAACAACGACACCGACAACAACAAAACCAACAACAAGAACACCAACAACCTCTAGACCGACAACATCGATATATACAGTACCGACTTCAAGTACTGTTTCAAGTACTGCACATAGCACAGCACCAAACTCTCACCATAGTTCACAAGGTATAGTCTAATTTTGTAAATATACAAACTATTTTATTTACTTGAATTTGAAAATCAGACAACAGTGTGGTTGACTGAAATCTTTCTTCAGGTTGTTTTTACTCGACTGGTACTGTTCCTGATTCGTTTGCTAACATTTTTTTCAGAATGTTAAAAGAATGATTAGAGCACGGTTGCTTTGACAGCAAATAGTGTTTTTAATTTTGTAATTAATTGAGTTGGTTGAATGTAGAATAAGTACTTGATAAAAAGCAGTTTAGAGAGTTTTATATAAATAAATGATCTTACATTGAATAACTTTTACCATTATGTTGTAAATAACAATCTCGGAATTCTGATAATATGATGTATTGAACTGCTGATAATAAATTAAATCAGTGTGAAAATGTCATTTTTTTCAGTGTTGGAATGTACATTGTTTGGATATACATATTTAGAACAATTTGACTCATGTATCAAGCCATATACAGATCTATTATTGACATGGCAACAAGCACGTGATGTATGTATTCAAAATGGCGGAGATTTATATGTTTCACATGACAAACAGGAGAATATTTACATTGGAAAATGGATTTCAAATATTTCAAGTAAGTGATCTACGTTAAAGAATACACAACTAAATAATTTAAAATCATTTGCTCAGAGTAATTGTTTTAAGTATATATGTATACTATGCTTGAGTTTTATATCTCCATTATATATAATTTAAACCAACCACCTTTCTATTTCTCTTTCTTCTTTCTGTCCAGGTTTTTCTCATTTGCTTATTTGTAGTTATTAAACAGGTAGTCTGTGGGCACAATGATGGCTCAGTAACTTCAGTTCATTGAAATATGTATGTTGAATCTGTTTGTGATGAAATGGGTTAATTGGTTTGTCTGTGAGACGTACCAACACAGAACAGGCTGTCTAAATAACTAGTTTTTAAAATATAAATATGTTACTATACTCATAAACATTTATATTGTTAATTCAAGGAAGTGTACAACAGTATTATTGGGTAGGAGCTACAGATGTTCAACATGAAGGTACATGGAAATGGGTAGATGGTACTCGTGTACAACATTCGTACTTTGTTGAAGGCGAACCTAATAACTATAAGTATATATAGTTTGACTTAATTTGCTCTAACTTTTAATTTACTCAAAAGACTCGAGAGTGACTAATTTAAGTTGTAAGAAATTGTTCCACGACTGAGCTGAAATGAATAAATTGTAGAAAACAACATAAGTATTGGATTCAATAGGACAATATCAACCAAAGTCTTGAGCAATCTTTGCTAATAAGACATTTTAAGGACAAATTCTAGATGTGCACTTGTTTTTGTTATTACAATTTACAATACCGAACAAAAATTAATAACATTGAACTATTGATATTGCTTGAAAAATACAAACAACCAAGCCATATATAATTCTCCTACCAGTGAAACAGCAACTTCCAAAGTTAAAATAAAGACTTATTTCACTGAGTACATCACTTTGTAGGGAAACTAATAATGACTTATTATAAAGAAAGCTAAAACATTGTATCATGTTATATTGTAGTCATGGTGAAGACTGTGGAGCATTAGATAAAACATTATCTGGTTTGTTAAATGATTTACCTTGTGAGACAACAATACCATTTGTATGTGAAATAAAACTTGATGGTAAAGTATAGTTTAACATTAAATGTTAACTTTTCAAATATGATTTACAAAAATATAATTGGATAATTAGCTGTTGCCAAATGCTAAACTCATTGTGTTCATCGCAATAACAATATGACAATACAATTGTCGATGCCACCAACAATTATACAAAGAAATTTATATCAACATTATGAATATCAGGTAAAAATGGTTATAACCTGGAAAACGTTTTCTATTTGCATAGAGCGACATAATTTGTAGGGACATAAATACAATAAATAGTGGTAAGGAACTGTGCTTTTTCGTAGTAAATAAAATATTTTGAAAATATAAATGCATTTTGAATTAAATGGGGATAAAATTGTTATGCAAGTCGACTACAAATTACTATATTTGTTGAAAAGTCACTTCATATGTTATGTTTTAACATCTACCGAGTATATGTCACAACTTGGTGATTGTCTTTGTTTCTCTCAGTATAGACTAACACCCCAGTACATTAATGTTCGCAGATTTGTCAAGCGTAATGTCAATCACTAATATCATGCACAGGTAATCATGAAGTTAAACTTCCACCACGACGATATTGTCACAATTCAGACTATACATACGATGATAAGAATGGGATATGTTATAAAATATATGGATATGCTTATACAAGTTGGAATGATGCAAGAAAAGAATGTAGACAACATCAAGCAGATTTACTTCAACTAAGAGATACTCATGTGGAAGATGACTACCTAAAGATTGCATTTCCTGGTAATAATTGTGATTAAATACTTGTAATAAACATTCACTAATATATCATATGATTTTATATTCTAACACAGTGCTGTGTAACCATACAGTGCCAATATTCTCCAGCCCTTTTGGCTAACTCAATTGGTAGCGCACAAGTCTACTGATCGAAGGCACGTAGGTTCGATTCCCGGCTGGGGCATTTTTTTCGTAGAGCTTGGTCTTGAAATAGTTTCCTACTGCCATTCTTCATCTTACCACTGATTCGAAATTATGTACGGTAGTAGTCAGTCACTGACGGAAGTATGTGTCTAGTAGTTGGTTGACAGCTAAATCAAGAGATTTGACCTTTTCAGGAACAGTTAATAGGTGGACCGGCCGCCGTGAAATGACCTACACAATATGTTGCTATGGCGTTAACCCTTCTGAAAACAATATTCTCCATTATACTATACCGATATATTACCACACAAATGGTTTTGATAATTTTCAATTGAAAAAAAAATGTCAATTAATTTTCATATTACAAAATTCCAACAGATTTTCATACAACCAAGTCCAAATTTAAATACAACAAAATGTCAATACATTTCATATTAAAAAGTCAATGCCATTTCCATTCTACAAAAGGCCTATAGATTTTCAGCCAACAAAATGCTGTGTTGTTTCCATTAAGTTTGATAAAGTGACTTTTTCTTGTTTTTTTAGGTCATACAGACTTTATTTACTCTCACCAGTACTGGTTAGGTGCATACAGACATACTGATGAAAAATTTTATTGGCTCAATGGAAGACCAGTTGATAAAGGAAGATATCATTGGGGTGCAGGACAGCCAGACAATGCATATAATGGTGAAGATTGTCTCGATTTTCTACATTTTCCATATGGAAACATCAAACAACAGTATGCGATGAATGATGGAGACTGTTCCTCCCATATACATTTCATTTGCGAAGGTAAATGTGGTTTTCTTTTGTTCATGTGCTTTTATCCAATATAAAATGACGAACATTTCACCTATCCATCGTAAACGAAATTCACAAATACTAGATTCCTCTTTCCTTAAGCAACCTTCTATTGTCTCACTTTATATCACTGTCCGTTGAATCAAACATATGACAATCATTCTAAAAGTCGACAGTCATTTAAAATGAGTAAACTGCAGTCACGGAGCCTGGGTAAAAAATAAGTTGAAATATTTATGCCAGTGACTATACAATTTAAAAATCTTTTACAATCTTTTAATTTAATATCTTCAGAAAAATGTTTTCAAAGGAGTCATATTGAAAAACCTTATATATATATGTCTATTTAAAAATAGATTTTAAATGTATCAAGCACAAAATACGTGCATTGTTTATGTAATAACATGATTTCAGACCTAGTCAACAACCTAACGTTTGATTAATTTCATATCTTTCAATTTCGCTAAAATATGAATTTAGATATATTTGACAAGTTGCAAACTTAACTCCACAGGCACATTTTATGTACCAAACTGACTACTATCTACTCAATAATACTTATTTTACATTTAAGAACGGTGTCCAGACATCACTTATAGTTATGCTCCTGGATTAGATATATGCTACAAGATACATACAAGTCATGAAACTTGGACAGAAGCAAAAGCAACTTGCTCCAGAGAACATTCAGATCTAATGGAACCTATCACTAAAGAACAGATGGATTTCTTTGATGTTGTCTTGAAGGCAACCACTAATGGTAATTTTGTCTTATTGTAACAATGGGTACAATCTGATAATTCAACACGCACCTGTTGCCAAAACTGTACTAATAATTGTACTTGTAACATCGTCAAAACTTTATCGTTGGATATAAATACAATCAGCAATATAGTTTAGATGAAGGGACAACAATTTCCATTACTTCGGTCTTCATGTGATATTTTCCCCTTAATAAACACAATGTAAATCTATATACCAAATTTTGATTATAATTCTGGCATAAACTAAACTTCTGAAATACTGAAGAAAGCACCAGATATACTTGATTATCATTATAAAGTGCTGGTCCGTCAAATATTGGTATCATTATATAAATATAAGAAATACTTGTTGGTCCCATATTTGTCATACTGTGATATGTGACGTTGAATAACCCAATCGGACGCGGCAATGAATTACGAGTCTGAAATATATCAATAACAGCAACAGTAATGAATAACAGTGACAAAATAATTGCATAGGGTGCATCATATTATTTTGGCGACAAGTGCTTCAACCCACCGTTTACTCGAATATGTTGTTTTAAATAAAAATGCATGTGATATACAGACCGTTGTTTCTTCTGTAATAATGCTTTTCAAGAAAGAGTATTGATTTGTTATATATACTAAAAGACAATTTCATAATCTGACTGGAAACCAAGTACGTAAACAATTAATGTTAAATTTGTTCAACAATTACTACATTTAGTAACTACGTATTTTCTAGATATCTACTGGATGGGAGCAAGTAGAAAATCAGCATCATCTCCAACCATTACATGGCAGAGTACAGGAACATCAATATCGACTGCGTTATGGCATATGACAGAACCAGCAATGGCAGGGTGTGCAGCCGCTTCATGGAACAGCCAAATATTCTCAATGAACATACTACCATGTACCAGCAAACTCACATTTGTTTGTCAATACATTTGGTGATTTAAAATGAAAAAAAAGTTTTATGGTCAAAAATAAAGAATTTTTATGAGTGTATCGTTCATGTTAATTTTGCACTTATTTATTATTATTTGTACTTTGTTTTTGTCCAATTATTAAACCGAGTGCATTGTCGTAAATGAACTTGAATTCATTTTCTTAAAAACTCGTACATTTTAATCGGAGAATTTGGATAAGGTCTATGATAACAGTAGGTTATAATCAACAATGACAAACTATCAAAATAACATTGGTTCATAATTTCATTCGGAACACCTCGACCATTCACTGAATGAATAATCTTGGAAGAATTTATGGATGGGCCACCAATAATAATGTTTTTACTTCATACGCGAGGCGAGACACGTAACGTTTATGCAAAAAAGTTCTTGTAGTATACACACAGATATTTGTTAAAACATATTTCTATGTTATGTATGAGACAAAATATTGTTCAGCGATATCATTGAACTGTTTTATTTCAATTATAATGACTAAAATGAAGCATCAATCATCGCGTAAATGATCGTGTATTTGTTAACACCGGTCAAGTACTCAAATTTATATGATTCGATAATGAATTACTGTCCTTGTTTATATAACATCGTAATAAAATCAAAGCACGAAAGGCGCTGAATTTGATTGGGTCTCGGAATATCAGAAAGATGAAGGTTGTGTGGAAACAATGAGATAAAGATGTAATATAGATGCTATAAATTCAAGAAACAATGACACAGGGTTATAAATTTATATCTTAATGAACTGAAAATGATGTAGCATTTCAATATAATAGAACTTTTCTAAAGGTACAAAAAAGTATCCTATATCTAAATATGCAAAAACAAATAACATTATTATATCTAACATATCTTACAACAAGTATAACAGTATATTTATATAATATGGTCAACATGTTTTTCTTAAGTTTAAATAAGTAATATTATCACCGTTTTAAACTGGTTTGTTAAGTGAAATCAAATTTACATAAATATCTTGTTTATATATAATACCAACAAATGATAATGTATACTAAAATTGCATAAAATTTTATTTACAAACCTTTCTATCTTCTCCCTGGGTTGTTCTGTTGACTCTTCAGCATGGTTTGATCACGTGACAAATTGAATTTCTTATAAAATCCAACTCATAGACGAACGCCTGGTAATTGAAGAGTTCAAAATTGACGTGCGTTTAATCAAAATTGTTTCAATATATTACCAGGACTTTGCGGAAATGTTACAGAATTGCACAATATTAGAAATCTTCGACCAATCGGGAACTATATTTTCTTCCCTGACCAGGTTTGAAAATTAATGCTCCTGTTATTTGAAAATTAATCTGGCTCCCTGTCCTATTATGGTTCACAGAGGACCAGTGCATTTGACAATCTTCACGCAGTAATATCCCCTGAATTTTTCGGCGTTAATGTCCATGTAAAGGGAAGTAACCACATTAAAAAGCAAACTACTTTCGGCATTTGCAATTAACAGCATTCGGGACTGAAATTTTGCTACCATTATTTGTTTGTTCAGACGACCCAAACAAATAAAATTGATTTTTTCCGAATGGGAAATAACTCATATCGACATTAAATGTAATGCTTCGTGTTGTTATTACCCTTTTGAAAAAACGATAAGAAGGGGATTTACCTAATAAAACCACGAAATCGAAAGCGGAAGTAGAGTTTAATGTCAAACAAATAAACATGGCTACTAAAGGAACTTTAATGTCAGAGGTATATTTTGACTTTATATGTACCAATTGTGACAGCAATGGAAAGATTGTTGAAGCTGTACGTTATTGTGTTGAGTGTTGTGGTTATTGTTGCCAAACATGTGCGGATATACACACAACTATCCTAATGTTAAAGAATCACAATCTACTGGACTCATGTCATGGAAACCAAGCTACTAATCAACCAACAAGGTTACCCGAGTTTCCTACTGAGCGATGTGACCAACATAAAGGAAAAGTTGTTGATATGTACTGCGAGGAACATAATGAAGTGGGATGCTACATTTGCATATTCACACATTATAAGTTAGTACTTAAATTGTATTTTTTCATCTATATTTAAACTTAATAGTCGCTAGGTATATAATACTTATATGCTTCATTTCTGATAAATCACACGATTGTTGTAATTCGTACTTTATTAATAGAATAGAATATATTAATTTATTTTATTTCGATTGTGAAACAAGTTCTTACAACTCAGATTAATCATTTTGAGTCCGCCTCCTAGGCCCCCAGTACTGAGCTATTAGGATATAGTTTCTTGCTCAAGGAATCAACGGGGTGGGTTTTGGATGGGGTTCGAATTTTATTAGTTATTCAGAATTCAAATTTGATTTGCAAATTTTTATAAATATGAGTACGTGTAAATACACTTAACTTCTTCATTGTCTTTGAGACTGTTTTATTTGCTTTCACATTATTGGACGAACGCTGTGAGTATGATACCTTTGTGTTATACACACAGTAAAATTAGAAAAGATAAGTTAGATAATGTCTAAAATAGCTACGATAAAGGATTTGAGAATGTAAACGGTTCATCGGTTTCACAATAAAATTGGTATTCAGTACTAAAACCAATTACTGGTTATAAATAGAATTAAAACTTTATTATGCTCAAGAATTTGTATTCGTAGGTCCTGTCCTGAGAAAAGTATATATTCTGTACCAGACTTAATTGACAATTTGTTTAAACTTGGGGATTGCAAACAGATACAGAGTCGTCTTACAGATATGATGGTTTCATTAGCAGCGCTTAGACAATCTAAGAATGATAAACTTCAAGCTTTAAAAGACTCGAAAACAGAAGATATAGAGAAGGTCATGAACTTCCAGAAAGCTCTTGAGTCCGGGATAAGAAAAGCTGGTGAAGCTTCAAGAAATGAAATTGAAAATAAATACAAAGAATTAGAGAGAGAAATTCGTAAAGAGATGCAATATATTGATGATACCGAGGTCAAACTTAAAGAATCTGATGCTAAATTGAAAAAGGCAGAATATAATAGAGCACAACAGTTTATCTGTAGCAAGATAGCTAAGAAGAAGATGAAAGAAGCAGACACGTGTTTATTCAAACAAACAATAAGAACCAATGGCGCACTAGTATTTACACCAAATCAGTCATTGATGAAGGATCTGAATGATTTACAAGGTATTGGTATGGTAGGTGTTACAACAGAAAAGAAAACAGACCTGTATAGAATAACAGGAAGTAAAGATATTAACATCAGGCTGATGGAAGATTCCAAACAATGTTGTTCTGCTGGTAGTTGTTTTACCTTTGATAATCAACTTTTAGTTACTGATTACAATAATTACAAACTGAAACTGATTGATACACATACAATGACAGTTACAGATAACTGTAAACTTGTAGGTCAACCATTTGGTGTATGTTGTATCAGTGACCACGAGGCTGCTGTAGCATGTGGTTTAGCAAAAAAAATTCAGTTTGTTACCTACGATAAGAAAATGACACCTTCAAGACATATCAAAACATCTCATTTTTGCTATGGTATTACTACAGAAGAGGATCAGCTATATGTGACAGATGTTAATTTTTCACTTTATATTTATGATATGATAGGCAACAAATTAAAACATTTATCACACGGCACTGCTGGAAATAAACTATTTGCTGAAAGTAGAAATCTTTCTTTCAATGACAGTAAAGACAAATTGTATGTTTGTGATTGGTACAAAGGTATTATAAGTTTTGATTTGATGAGAAATTGTCAATCAACATTTAATGATAAAGATGTGTCTAGGGCAGAAGACGTATGTACTGATGGAAGACAGAACATATTTGTTATTGGACGTGGCTCTCGCAATGTGGTACAGTTTAATAAAGATGGTAAGAAAATTGGTATTGTCATAAAACAACAAGATGGATTACATCAATATCCACGTTCAGTATGTTTTCATAATGAACTAAAGAGATTGTTTGTTACTATGGAGAACACTGGCGTAGTAAAAATGTTTGAACTGCATTGATGAGATGTATTTAAAACATTTGATTTGACAATACTAACAATAGTTAATTATAGCTAAACTGATAGTTTTGATGTATTTAATGATGATAAGTATATTGTCAAGAGTGACATTATATGTTCTTATAGACTGGGTGACAATAATGATTTACATATCTTACAACTTTATACATTGCTTTCACTAAATCATATTATTAGAATATGTATATATTTCATTCCTTCTCATAAATATATCAATTACTACTTACAGGTTTTATGTTGTATTATCTATTTTCTATATAATATCATTTTCTCTTAGCAGTGAGGGAATCATGCTTAAGACTGTGGAAATATTCTAAAGAACTGACCGACTAATTATTGTGAAGGTTGGCAACACATGTATCTGAGGTACAGTATGGTTATGAACCATTTATTGTAAAGCATTTTTTTATAATAATTTTTTGTTGTGAGGAATTTCTGTATTATATAGAATCATGTTACAAAATTAAATAAGGTTTGGACACAGATTATTTATTCAACACTGCATGCACTGGAGTAGAATATAGAATCCATCGATATTCTTTGACATGTCAAGCATCGATTATATTTGATAGTTGATACCTTTGTGTGATTTCCAACATAATTCAGTTGTAGACATATGTGCTTGGTCGAATATATCATAAGCGGCTTAATGCCGCATATGATTGTTGTTTTAATTAATATAGATCATATTACATATACAATACGGTGAATCATACATGCCATTAAATAAGCATAGGCAATACGACTAAACAATATAACATACTTGTGACATTACGAATCGCTCAGTAATATCAAAGAAAAGGCATTATGACCGATAAGGACGACAAGTTAATACAAATTTATGAAAAAAGCAAGTCGCAGTTTTTGCAATTAATATATCAGTATAGATATATTGTATGGCACACAGTGCTGGAGGGGTTTTAAATGAAGTATTCTATATTTGTCAAAATATATCTTGAAATATATTTTTTAGGTTTTAGGTTTATTGTAATAAAGTAGAGAAGTAATAGTTAAGTAAAGAATCATGAGACCCATTTGTAATAAATAGAACAAGTTTTACTAGGTTATAACATGTAAAAATTGGTCTAAGTTGGATAAATAAGCCTGTATATTATGGTCATAACAATTTATAAAAGAATTACTTAAACAGTCTTTAATAGTTGCAAACATATATATAGTCAAAGAAATCACGACTTAACATTTTGTGTAATGTATGAGTGTACACACCTCATTGTCCATTGTATAAAGTTTGTATCAGTAAAAATAATAGGAAGATGCTTAGTTGTCTCAATGTTTATAATGACAGTTCAAACTAGATTATTGAATCTTTATACGGTTTTGTGCATACCGTTTTTATCAATGCGTGCAAAAAATTCTAGAGAATATCGTGATAGGCTATTGTAAAAAAATATCATAGACCAAAGATGGAATAAACATTAAGAAACTAGGACGCTGAGCTGATTGTTAACCTAAACACAATCGCTATAGAGAATTGTCTGGAGAGATTGTTGATGATGAACGTGATAGCGTTCAAGTGGCCAATAATAATACTTTAATGTCAAATTACTAAAACTAAAACCAATACAGTCTTGATAAGACAAATAAATTATTATGAAAGTAGCTTCTGATGATCATATGTTAAACAAGTGGGTAATCTAAGTTGAAAGTGTTCATTTTATGTGTGTAACTATAATACGTCTAGCCACTAAATGGTTTGAAATTAGGACATGTAGAAATTTAACTTGGCAGTGTGTTTGACATATTGAACAGTAGTACCTCTTCTCAGTCAGTATAGTTTCATACTAAAACATTTAACGTGTATAAATTTAAACTCATGAATACTAGAAAGTAATTATTTTATATATTCTTAATGTATCGCTAGGTGTTGAGTTATTGCAGCATAAATGGTTAAATACAAAAATACATATTTAAAAGCGGAAGTTGGTTTTCGGGTGTAAATTAATACATGTGTCCCCAATTTAACAGTATAGATTCAAACTATATGAATTGCATGTATATATACTTGTCCAACAAGCTTCTGATTTCAAAGTTGTATTTACATCCAAACTAAATAACGCGGAAGTATAGAATATAAAGATATTTGATTTCAGTAGATTTGTTAAATTTTATTTTAAAAATCAGAAAATGAAAATGTATAAGTAGTACGATTACTTATTCACGATGTGTTCTCTCTTTTTCTGATGGGTATGACGCCGCAGCACCACATTGTATAGGTCATATCACAGTAGTCAGTCAACCTACACACCGTTCCTTAAAAGATTTAATCCCTGTATGTAGCTGTTAACCAGTTTCTATGCACATACACCCGCAAGAAAAAAAACTGCCCGGCATTTTTAATAATCATCAGTGGGAGGGAGAATGGCAGTAAATGACCAAACTTCACAAAGTATGCCAAGCCCGGAAATCTAACCCACGACCCCTTAATCTGAAGATAAACGTACTACCAACTGAACAAGTCGAGCGAATTGAGTTGAGAAGGGCCATGATTTTAACATCTAAAATCTTGAAGTCGGTTCCTTTCTTGAGTAGAATAAGAATAAAGAATGAAGTTGTCTGATATGAGAAGCAATACTTTATATGTATTGAAATATTATAATCGTAGACATGTGCAACTCTGTACAATGTGACGTCTAGGTCATCGAGTACTAAGTGTCTTCATCATGCCGTGTAAAATGACAAATGTACTGCTCAATAATGCATAACATATGATAATGAAACCAAACATAGAGCCAAAATCTGTTATTTGGTCAATAACATTTGTTGGCCCCGATCCAATAACAAATAAATTGGGTCTAATTGGTTTTAATAAATCAGGGCCAATATCAGTTACGACCATCGAAAAAATGAAGGCCATATTGTGTTTGAAAGCATCCTGTTTTACAATTAATGCTCCTCTTCTGAGACCAAAAGCAAGCATTTACATCTTCAACATAGTTGAGTCTTGTACATAACGTTACATTCAAGGCATGGGTCGTTGTTTAATGTCCATAAGTAGCTATTTAATTCAATTGTCATAAAATAAGTGATTTAATTTAAGCCCTGTTATTTTTTCTCGGAACATATCAAAACCACATAGCTGATCAATTTGTTAACTAAAACAAGACCACAAAATCAATAGAATGATTGCTGATAATAAACGTAATGTTTTTTTTAAAAGACTCTTATATTCAACTTCAATGTTAGTTTACCTACTTAGAGTATAGCGGTGGAGGTAAGGCCATATATTGTATAATAACTAAATAACACAATATGACATTAGCATAACTAGATATCAATGACTGATTCAGTAAAAAGACATATTGGTTGGCTATATGTTAATATACTTTGTATTTGTGACCAGAGATGGGGACATAATATTTAAAGAAGTAGCAAATATCATTTTATGTGTGTAAATAAACTATTAATTCTAAAAATTAAAATTCTACTGGTTTGGACTTAGAACATGTGGAAATTTAACTTGACAGTATGCGTGACATATAAAACAAACAGAACCTTGTCTCAGTGTACTTTCATATTAACCAAAAAGTTTAAAGTGCACAAATAAAATTTTATGAAAACTAGAATAAATGTATTTCATTTTAACTTAGAGTATCGTTAAGTGTTAAATGTAGAATGGTTTATGAAGATCTAAAACGGAAGTTTGTATTTAGTTGTTACTTGATATCTTTTCATCTATTCAAACGTTCCATATCTAATCTTTTCAAAAATATAAACAGGTCTTACTACTATACTTTAAAATTATATTTAAAATACACCGACATCAATGCGGAAGTACGAATTGTAGAATATTTTTGAAGTTGCTTTCAGTGGATTGGCTATATTTTAAAAATTATATACAGAAAATTAAAATGTATATATAATATTATTACTAAGTAGCTTATAACAGAAGAAAAATGTATGTAATGCTTATTGTCAATTTGTTAATTGGTATCAGTAGCTGGTATATTAAAGGTAAGATTTTATTTAGAAATGACTATATCTTGTTTTTTAACCAAATTTGATTTGTATATTGTAAAAATTGCGTATTATCTTTGGTATATAACTAATTGACAAAAGGCCAAAATAAGAAGGAAGAACTTTGGTCTGTTTTTTCATATATTTGACAGTTAATTAATGTATCGATTTTGTATCTGACATAAATTATAAATGCAAGTTTAAATAAATTTACGTGATTGTACACCTAATTATGTACACTTTAGTTTGGTATTATTTAACATACTTTGTATATTCATCAATATACTAGACATTGCATACAATCAGGTATAACATAATAAAAATATATATTTGATATAATGTAGTCTAATCAAACATAATTGTTATGATCTGTTTAGGACCATGCATCAAAAGTTAACTTCTTTAACCAAGCATTCATGCTGCCTTAAATATATTTGAAAGCGTTTATAAATGTTTATGTTTTTCCTTTTATTAGCTTCACTACTTCTTGTATTATTATCTGACAAAATTGATACGTGGTTGATCGTTAATCAAATAATTTCTGTGAATGATGTAGACTTAAATATTTCAGAATAAATCTATTATCTTTAATTAGTATATTCATTTCAATACTAGCGAAAATAAAATGGTATCAGACAATATATGAGCAGAGGTTTTACAACGCTTATCATAAGTTTGTCTTTTACTTTCAGAATGTAATGGTATAGAGCCTTGTCCACCAAATGTAAACAGTAAGTTACTTAATTTGTAAACTACACGTATTTAGTTAAACACAAACTCGACATTTAGATTATAAATCCACATTTTGCAAGATTGCATTATCGTTCAATTACAAAGAAATTGAAACAAACTTCATGAAATAACTGAACTTTAAGGAAAATAGACATCGCAATGCTTGATCTTTTACTAAAAAATCTAATTGAGTCAGAATTTTGCGTGTCGAAGTTAATGAGAAAAACTAGAAAATAAAAGCCCTAGCCAATATAACATTTCATAACAAATTTTTAAATACATTTGAAAATAGGAAAAAATATATTGATATACATTGTAGTGTCAACTGATACTGGAAACATTATTAAACATTTACATGTATTAATATTTAAACATACCAATAATCTACATACCGTCATCAGTCGTATGAACATGCAAATCATGTATTGGTTAGCTCAACTAAAACGCATTAACCTTTCATTTTGTAGCATGCACCAAGCGAAAGAAAAACAATTTATAAAATAACAAAACTCTGACACGGTACACATGTATATACAGTATATATAGATTTTCCTCGAGCTCTGTCAAGTCCGATGACAACGCAGATCATATTTTCGACAAAGCCGACCATAAACCCAGACAAAGCGGACCATTATCGCGGTAAGGCGGGTCATTATTTTAGATAAATAAAATGGGGATTAAAACGAGAATATTTACAATGTATAATTTTAGAATAAAATGATACTGATGTTTTGAAAAATGCAATGTTGTTGTTTGATTATCTGATTGATAACTTTATTTTTAATTAACACCAAACCAATATCTCTACACATATACAACATACTTGAACAAACTGATAATACCAATGATTTCAATATGAAATCCGTTCAGTTGATAATAAGTAGAAGCTTAATGAACTTTTTCCATGAAAAAAGATAAATTATACAGTTGTCTATATTGAGTTGTTGACTGATTTTCATGCGATTTCCGCTATTTATACTTACCTGATGTCCATGCATACAGAAACTAAAATTAGATCGGTTCTTAAATACATTTAATGCTCTTTGAAACTCTTGAGAGGGAAGCACATTTGCAAGCGCTTACCTTGTCCTTAAATGAGCGTCTATCGTCAGATTAAGATTGCTAAGTGTATAATAAATAAAATTCATACGAGGGACGGACATGTACTAAATACATAACTGAAGAAATATCAAGTATGCAAGTAACTCCATAAAACCTTTTTAACAGTCCTTCAATCATAAGCAGTTACCTAGAAAATAGAACGTTGTGCGTCTCCCTTACCAGTTTACAAATGTTGCCTTGTTTATAATGGAGGTAATCTTACATGGAGATGCTAAAGTGCAGTCATGGATTTATTTGCCTCTTTTATTTAAAAAAGAATGAAAATGAAACTTGGCTTTGAGAAGGAAAAAAATAATACATGTAATAAATTTTATTAAGAAAATAATCTTTTACTATGTAACGCGATTTTCATAGTTTCAAATTTGTATCTAACTTTTCTAATGCAAACATTTTAAGCAGATCTAGAATAAAAAGGTACTTTTCTATTGTTTCAGTCATTCATGTATGTATTGATGACAAGATGGACGCTGCTTCTCATAGTATATACGTGAGCACAAGATATGCACCAATAAAACAGGCTATTGAATGTACCTGTACTATCATAGGAGTGTCGGACAACTATACATTAATGGTACAGGGTGCCAGTGTATACCATGATAACAATACCGATTTTTCGTTTGCATTTGATGATGTGGCAATTAAGGATAACTCAAATTTTGGTAGCCTTACTGCAATGAATTTAACAGGAGAAACAGTTCTAAAGTATTTATCACCAAATGATGATACAGTAGAAGTGTGTTTATATATAGCAGGTTCGTATTATAATGTATAGTAAGTGATAATTTGATTAACACAGAATGATAGAGGTTATCAACATTTTATATTTCAAGATATGTTTCATTAGTTATAGAAAATACACGCCGCAATTACCTATCTAATATAAACCGAATATTTGTATAATAAAAAAATAAAAAAAAGTAAAATCGACATTGTACCAATTTAGATGTAATTTCAAGGAGCTGTTTGCTTCGTTGTTTTATAATAGCTTCAATAGGTAAAACTGAAATTCTTATAGTTGGATAAAAGCTAAAATACTTTACAAATTTTTTTTCACTCTCTTTTGACTAAGGTATGTGATAATTTGCACATCAGTGCAGTAAAGAGTTCATATATCTTTATTGCAGAACATACAACACTTTGGTAAAATTGAACACACCCGTGGTACTACCTTTATATTACCTTGTCGGAGGCATTTAGTATACATTTTATCATGTGGTATAACCTAACGTCGAGTTCCCAGAATAGTTTGCTGTCAAATTTCGGGTGATATCGGGTCATGTCGACACATTACGTAAGCAGTGTTCCATTGAATTGATATAAAGGATTTGGGGTCAGTTAATATAGTCCGAGAGCTCGCAGGGTTTTAGGTTTGATGAGTGATTCTAATGTAGTTTTGTCTGAGAAATTCGAAAATTCATTTCTTAAAACTGGCGAGGTAGGCGTTTTCACATAATCTGAGCTTAAAAATGTACGTTACCAAAAACACAAAAATGCACCCTAAACTTCGTGCATACTTTTTCTGCTGTTTTTACATCAAATCACATTTTTGACTAAAGATATTTTATTTAGAATGCATTTACAACATATTTGCACAAATCATATGAAATTTGGTGCTTATACCGATGAAATATCAGCTTTCATTTACGTTATAGTGCAAAATGTATTAAATTGGTCTTGAACCTTTTTTATAAGTGCTTACTCTTATGACAAAGTTAACTAATAACCATGTTTTTGAATACATAATATTAATGTGAACATTTTCCAATGATTTTTGCATCTATTATTCAAGTTGTCTTAAAGTTATAGCATTTTAACTACCGTAACCGAATTTTATCATTTTCATGTTATGTCACATACGTTTTGCTCTATTGATAAAATTGTTCTCAAACGAATCATTTTTACTACCAAAATCAAAAATGCATGTAATAAGTGCGATTTTGTTTCAGTCTATCGAAAATGTTCGCCGCAATTTACGTTGCAGTATTTTTGTTAACAAGTTCGTGTCAGAACAATTAAAAAAGTGTTTGTGATTATGCAAACCGATAGAAATCAGCTAAGAAAATGCATCACGTACAAACGATCATTTTGCAATGCTTTCAGACGAAATGTTGGTATGTTTTAAAAGAAAATCAGGCTAAATACCGTAACCAAAGTACAAACAATTTACCATTTTTCAAAAAGGCTTTTACAATGATGGCTCGTTCATAAAAACTATTAATTATTTTACGAACATGACTACTTCTTCGACAACAGCAACATCAAAAACAGAGACAACTCTAGTGGTACATACATTCAAAAAAGACAATTCTGTCAAGACAGAACCAACAACATCACCAACATCAACTGAGAATTCTAGATCAGCAGAAAGTACCGTAATGATCACAAAGTCACCAACAAACAGCAACACTAATGTAGACAGTAAAATATTGATTGGTAATTACATTTATACATATGTATTTGTAGTCAAGAAATAGTAATTATTTAACAAATTACACATGGTCTTGTGGGCCTTGCAGTATCCAAGTTTACGGACTGGTTGGTCAGACTGAGGAAGATATATGGCCCGAAGCGATTTCTTTTTACCACTCTTGTTGTTGTCATTTTACTATAATGTGTTTTCAATTAATAATTTTATTCTTCAGTATGTCAAATATCTCAAACCCCAGTCTGAGTTTTATTTTCATGCTTGCTCTTAACATGCTCTTCATTGACTTCGTAATTTCGTCTGTTTCTGTTGCCGTGTAATAAGCACATCGTTACAATTGCGTTAAATAAGACTGGATGACGTCATAAACGGCCCATATCAAGATAATAATTGATTCATGGTTTGTATATAAAATAGAAAACATACTCTGATTATTATTTAAGTCCACATGTACATTTTAGTGAAGTCATTATTTTTAAAATGCCACTGTTTTAAGTTGTACGTTTTAATACTTTTAGCGGCTATTGTTGGAACTATATCTGGTATTAGTCTAACTATTGTAGTTGTGGTTACAATAATTTATTGTAGAAGGTAAGTTAGTTTGTCTTTTTATCAATATTTAACAAAAAAACTAAACGTGATCGTTCTTTAAGATACACAAACTTATAAAATGAAAACAAATAAACACATTTGAAATTCAATAGAATACTCTAAAATTTAGATCTAGTAAAGTAAACAATAGTTGTTATAGAATAATACTATCCTTGCCATTAATAAGAAAAGTATTATGATTGTAATATTTTCAATTTATACTTTAACATATTCATAACTATGTGTATGTTATGTTCTTCAAATATGGGAGAATGAACGAATCATGTATTGTTAGTTTTATATTTAAATAAAACTCTCACGTGACCATATTTATTAATTCATCATAAAGTATGCAAATGATTGAACTTTTAATACATTTTACCTAAGTAATGTAGAACATTTGTTGCTTTGATAGACGGTCATATATTGATATCTGACATCAAAGAAGTATCAATATGTCAGTACGTTATATTAGACTTGTGCGGATGAAGGTGGAGTGTGAACATGGACAGTCGATTCCGAAGATTTATGAGGGGGCATCTCAAAAATATTTTACATACAAAAAGACATAAATGTCAGTGTATCAGCTTTGAGGTTATTAATTTTGCGAGGCGTTCGTTTAAAACATCCCAGAAGTTATAACAACATAAAACAATATCAATAGACATACTACCATCTTTATGGAAAAATACAAAATGACATGTAATGGGTTAATCACTTATGTTAACTTATTTGCAATACTACCAATATAATTACGTCCTATATCTATCCCTCTGCATAATAGTGCAACACAAATACCACACGGACAGCATGCCACGCGGATGCCTCCAAATACTTCTTTTACACTTGTATTTCTTTATCTGCGCGATTTATTTTTTACCGATTTTGACAACTAGTGAATTGAATAAAAGCATTTGTTAATTATGCCTACTGTTTACTTATTTTATTACATATTTACACAGTTACGGTTATAAAGTAATGTAAAACTCAAGATAAAATGATTTAGCCTAAATCATACAAGTTTTGTGTAGTGAATTTCGTGCGAAAACTTATTAAAACTCGTTATGACGCGTAGATAGTTTTACACATATATACATACTGACGAGAAAAAGGAACGACTCATCAAATGCTTGGAGATACAGAAACGATTGCTGATTGGCCACGCTTATACAGACTGCGTTTATTGTCGGTACGACCAGGCAAATATTTACACCAACTTCATTAGAGTGATAAATTTATCACTATGTCACTTGTGGTTAAATGGTAACGGTGAACGCCAATAAAAATGATTTCGAGAACAGCGAATGGTCTGGTGTATGCCGTACCCCGTACTTGTTCTAAATGTTTGTTACCATCTTAAATTAGAACAACTTATGTGGGCTTGTTACAATCTCAGCTAGCGTTGGCAGAATGTCGGCTTATAGAACGTCAACAGACGTATCGGTATCTAGAAACGATGTCATGGACTTTCGAGAAAAAAACTTATTACAGTGGTGGCAATGTCAGTCTGGTCTGCTCGGGTAATTTCAAACACGTTACATCGGCCCGCTATTACGTCCTGTGACCTCCTCTATATTTTGGCAATGCCTTTGTTTATCAGAATGACATTGCGCGACCACAATCTAAAAGTGACCACAAGCTTTCATCATTTATTTTAACAATTTGATTTAACACCTATGTTCGTAACGGTGGTTACGTCGACAACAGCTGACTTTCAGGAAGTGGATTGAGATTTATCCAACGATATCTGCATGTGAAGCAATTTGTATTGTCTTTATAAATTGTGACAGTAAAATAATTTCTTAATGACTACGATTTTTTGAGATAATATAACTATAAAGCAGACATTCTTGTTGCCTTTTACGTAACTCTAAAAAATATTTCCGAGTTGTGTGAGGCGTTTTTTTTGCATCATTTTAAATTTTGTTAAGTCCATAGACTTTCACGCGCTGGTTTCTCGAATAAATTTCGAGAAAACGATGTGATGTATTCATCATTTTAACCGTGAAGTGTGCAATTTTCCAAACACTTTTAAGCGCTTTAATCGGATGAGAGGCACCACCGTAGTCAACACAAATAACAAATGTTTAATAAGCGTGGCCTTAAAAGTGATGTTCAGTTAGAATATGTATTATTCCTTTGAGAAAATCCCCCATTCTTTTCTCATATCCACTGTTCATGTTCACGTCGGGTTTTAACCCGCACAAGTCTATTTATATTAGAAGAATAGGCAGTTCAAATGACTTTCAAGCATGATTTAGGGACAAAATGATATAAATGGGATACTTTTCAAGTTAAAATGGACAGCTTCCATAAAAAATTGGAATTGTACAAATTATTTAAATGGTTCCAAACAACAAGTGTCAATGAATTTCATTAATTAAATGTGATCGCCTTCTTTCTGTCAAAACATTCTGTTTAATCATAAATATGATTTCATTCTTGTGAGAGGACAGATCCATATAGTTCGAGATAGAATGGGTACAACGATAGAAGGAGCTAGGCAGATTGAGAGAATAGAATATTTATTTTTTAGGATAAAAGTATGTTTTAATAGTTGGAGTTTTCATTTTAATTTATAAGTTATACAATCACATATTTTTGTGTTTTATTGCTATTAACCGATTACGGTTATACATTATAATAAAATACATCATGTTTTCAGAAAGCTAAAGGCTATGTCAAATAAAGGATGCCAACCAACCAGTTGTTCTACAACCTATCACGGAGGCAACTCTGGCATACAGCTTAATCAAGCTTATGAATCTTTAAATGATGTCCAGCCAAATCAAACACCCTATGACAATCTCGTGGTATCTCAGGGTATAATAAATGACAATACATCCCCGACTTTAAACTATGAAAATATGAGAGTAGACATTACATGCCAACAAGACAATTCTGAGTCATACTATAACCTTCCTAGACATCAAGCCGCTCATAATAAAGTTTCTGAAAAAGTTGTATCAGTTGACAAAGAAACAATCATATAAAAATACGAAGGTTAACGCTACAGGTCATGAAGAAAACAATGATAAATAGAGGAAACAATGGCACTGTTCAATATATAACTTTACTATGTCTAAATGAGTCGGTTGATGTTGTAAATGAATAGTTATTTTGATCGATACAGACGACACCTTTGGGCAAACGTCGATTAAGTTGCCGGTAACACGACACGACACGACAAGACCATTCAATAAATAACTTTACTATGTCATAAAGAGACGTTTGGTGTTGTAAATGAATAGTTATTTTGACTGATACAGGCAACACTTTCGATCAAACGTTACTTAAGTTGCCGGTAAATAGACGGAAAATAAGAACTAAATGTGTACAAAGAAAGAGAAACCATTTATATTGAACTTATCGTGGGATGTTTCAAGTATTGAAATAGATAAAGACAAACACAATATTAGAGCATGAATATTACTACTTGTATAACTTCGGCAGTGTTCATGTATTCTGTATCTTGTTTCTTCTAATTTTATTGTACATAATATTTATACATGAACATAAATACATTTATTTGATATTGGCTATTTAACTATCACTAGTTTGACTGATCAAGCCACCAATGTGACATTTCTAATAAAATATTAAACGATGCGCATCACTCAAATCAATGTTTTGATATTTTTATTTAGGTAAGACTACAGTATATTTATACAAAGAATCGAATAGTGGCTAAACTATTACAAAAATAGTATTAAACTAAATGTTTCCCTGACAAGAACAGTTATGTTTGACGAAGGTTAGAGTATTTATTAAGAAACTACCATTTGAGCCTAAAAAATAAAACTGTTATCAGATCTTAATACTGAGTAAGTTTTAATTAATGTCTTTTTAAACTTGTGTCTCGTATAAGTTTTAGACGTCAACAAAACTAAATTGAATATTGTTCTACGTAGCATCGCCAAAATGCAGTGATCTTCACTTCTGTCAATGTATCTGCAGATGCTTTTATTGCTTTAATTATAAAAATTGTCACATAATTTCAAAACTAACTGTTAAAACGAGGCTTACATTAGGATTACTAGAACATTACCTTCTTAGTTTAAGCAGTTAATTAATTATACAAGTTAACCAAGAAGATTTTCGAACAGCATGTGCAGCCCTCTTAGACTGCTACAGACATTAGCTGCATTCATAAAGTTAAACAAAAAATAATCATACAAAAGGAGTTACAATTCAATGGACGTTTTTATTCAGTATTGCTCAGCTTTAAACACGGCCATCTTTTTTAAAAATTGTGTTTGTCTTTAGCCTAACATTTCTAATGAGTAAAGAACAACAGTCCAAAACAAAGACCTTCCAAACAATCAAAAAGAAAAGAGGAAGATGATCCTAGATCTATAAACTCGTGTAATAAAGTAACAACACAAACGCATAGGCTCATGTGTGTGAGCTATGGAACGAGCAGGGGGCATAATAATTACAACTGGGGGCAAAATAGAATCTAGGGTGCACAAGCCAGTGATATTTTAAACCAAGCACTTGCCCAAACAGACTCATGTTATAACAAACAACTAGTGAAAAAAACTTAAAATCCACTAAAAAATACAACAAAATATTTATATCGTGTCTTAAGTAAAATGCAAGAACTATTAATGTATGTAATACACCAATCTAAAAGTTCTATGATTCACAATACAGTGATATCTTAAACGTTTTGTTTCGAATGGGAAATAACTCATATCGACCTTCAATGTAAAACTTCGTGGTGTTATTTCCCTTTGTAATACGATAAGACGGGGAATTACCTCGTAAAACCACTAAATCGAAAACGAAAGTAGCGTTCAATGACAAACGAATAAAATGGCTACCAAAGGGAGTTTCATGTCAGAGGAATATTTTGACTTTATATGTACCAATTGTGACAGCAATGGAAAGATTGTTGAAGCTGTACGTTATTGTGTTGAGTGTTGTGGTTATTGTTGCCAAACATGTGCGGATATACACACAACAATCCTGGTGTTAAAGGATCACAACCTACTGGACACAAGCCATGGAAACCAAGCAAGTAATCAACCAACAAGGTTACCAGAGTTTCCTACTGAGCGATGTGACCAACATAAAGGGAAAGTTGTAGACATGTACTGCGAGGAGCATAATGAAGTTGGATGTTATATTTGCATATCTGCACATTATAAGTAAGTAGCTAAATTTTATTGTTTATCCTGAGTTATCATTAATAGTTGCTAAGTAAATTGTGTATATATGTGCTTCATTTACTTGAAGGTCTTTGTGTTTAAACGATCGTTGTGACGTTCACATTAATGTACGCTTCACTTCTAAATTGTCTTTGAGACTTCTGATTTATTTATAAAATTTATATTATTTTAAAAAAAAATCCTTTATACCTTGTGTTGTACATATTAAAGTAGGACGGGTTTAAAAGCTTCAAACTTTTATGTTTAAATTTATCTAAGTGTATTTAAGTGTCGTATAATGTATAACTAGCGATAACGTGATGTTTGTTATCTACCTTATCATAGAACAATGTGGGTTTTAAAACCGTCAGGAGATAAATATTTGTTTTTGTACTATATATCTGCACTTTTAAATGATGATGTAAGAGCCAAATCAACAAAGTTGGTTAAACATAATGACAATTACGTCACTCAGTTCGATAGCCGAGCAAATTGTTGCCAATATTATGCTTGTTTTTACGCTTTAAAAATTCATTACAAAAGAAGTGTACCCATGCTGGCATGTATTATTTAAAAACATCAACAAAAATTGTTATGATCAATTTGCAAAAACATTGAAAATTGCTAATTAATAATACAGACTTTTTTAATTTTTTTATATTTGTAGGTCTTGTCCTGAAACAAGTATATATTCTGTACCAGACCTAATTGACAATTTATTTAAGCTCGGAGATTGCAAAGAGATACAGAGTCGTCTTACAGAAATGATGTTTTCATTAGCTGATCTTGGAAAATCTAAGAATGATAAACTTCAAGCTTTGAAAGGCTCGAAAACAAAAGAAATACAGAAGGTCATGAATTTCCAGAAAGCTCTTGAGGCCATGATAAGAAAAGCTGGTGAAGCTTCAAGAAATGAAATTGAAAAAAAATACCACGAATTAGAGAAAGTTATTCTTGAAGAGATGAAGGATGTTGAGGGTACTGTGGATAGCCTTAAAGAGTCTGATGATAAATTGAAAAAGGCAGAGAGTAACAGAGCGCAACGGTTTGTTTGTAGCAAGATAGCTGAAAAGAGGATGAAGGAAGCAAACAAGCATATATCCAAACAAACAAGAAGAACCAATGGAGGACTTGTATTCACACCAAATCAGTCACTGGTGGAATATCTTAGTGGTTTACAAGGTATTGGTACAGTAGGTGTTAATACAGAGAAGAAAACAGACCTGTATAAAATAACAGGAAGTAAAGATATTTACATCAAGCTGATAGAAGATTCCAAACAATGTTATTCTGCTGGCTGTTGTCTTACCTTTGATAATCAACTTTTAGTAACTGATTACAGTAACAACAAACTGAAACTGATTGATACAAATACAATGACAGTTATAGATAACTGTAAACTTGTAGGTCAACCATTTGGTGTATGTTGTATCAGTGACCACGAGGCTGCTGTAGCATGTGGTGGTTACAACATGATTCAGTTTGTTACCTACGATAAAAAGATGACACCTACAAGACAAATCGAAACATCTCATTTTTGTTATGGTATTACTTCAAAAGATGATCAGCTATATGTAACAGATATTGGATCTTCACTGTATATCTATGATATGATTGGTAACATGTTGAAAAAGATATCACACGACGCTGCTGGAAAAAAACTATTTGCTGCTAGTAGACATTTGACTTTAAATAAGAGTAAAGACAAACTGTATGTTTGTAATTGGCAGAAAGGTATTTTAAGTTTGAATGGGGCAGGCAATTATCACTCAACATTCAATGATAGAGAATTGTCAAGTGCAGATGGTGCATGTGATGATGGAAGACAGAGCATATTTGTTATTGGATGTGTCTCTCGTAATGTGATACAGTTTAATGAAGAAGGAGAGAAGATTGGTGTCGTCATAAAACAACATGATGGATTACAACAACATCCACGTTCAGTATGTTTTCATGATAAACTGAACAGATTGTTTGTTACTATGGACAACAGTGATGTAGTAAAAATGTTCGAACTGCATTTAGAAATGTATTTACAACTTTGAATTGACAGAAAATGACAATACTTGTTTATGGCTAAACACATATAATTGAAGTCTATTTTTGTGGTCTCGTATGACATTATGTGTTGGTTATAGACTGTTTGACAATCAATACTGATTTACAGATGCTACAATTAAAATGCTGAAATGAAATGTTTGTACTAAATATATCTATTAAAGTATGAATATGTTTTATTCCTTCAAATAAATAAAAAAATTATTACTTACAGGATTTAAGTTTTCTTTTTTGTAAATAAAATCATTTTCTCTAAGCAGTCATTTATTAAGACATAGAAATATTCTTAAGAACTGAACGATTTAGCATTGTTCATGGTAAAGTATGATTCGTAATCATGTTTTGTAAAACGTTGTTCAAGTGATTTGTTTGATATGAGCATTTTATTCAATAAGATCATTTTAAATCGTGATACAAAATTATGTGAGTTATAGATATTATATATATAATATATATATATAACAGATGCTCTATTTTAACTCGATACCACACTCTAATAAAATGTCGAACCGATTAAATTATTTTTAAATGATGACACATCGTTTATGTTAGATAGTTGATACTTCCGTGTGATTTCCATCAAATTCGATAATAGAAATTTGCACAAGGTTGTTGTTACAATTAACATAGAAAATATAACAAATGTAAATATGGTGGATGATTGTGATAGATGTACATCTTGTAAATGTCATTAAATAAATATAGGAGAGATGACACCTCTAAGAGATATTACAGTATAACATTCTTGTTGCGTAGCAAATCGCTTAGTGCCCTAAAGAAAAGCTATTTCGACCAATACAGATGGCACATATGATCTAATTTACTATTTCGATTCCGGTAAATAGACTAGAAAAAAACCAAAAGGATATTTATAAAAGTTGAAATGAAACTGATTATGATATCTTTAAGATATTGAAATTGTTACTATTAATCTGATATTATGTAAACTTGTATATTTTATCATTAGTATAACATTATCAATGTTCGTGTACAAATTTCCTTTTTTGTTTCTTATTCTTGTTTATATATGTCATCGTATTGTAAATATTTATTTCTTTATCTCTATTCATATATTTTATATTAACTATATGATTATCTCTATAGTTGGACATACTAAGCCACCAGTTAATACAAATTCAAGAAAACAAGTTGCAGCTTTTGAAACAGATATACCAGTATAAATATTTTGTTTGATATAAAGTACTGGAAGATATTTCAATACAGTATTGTATATTTGTCAATATGTATTTTGCAATATAATTCAATAAAGTACACTATACAACAAAGGTTTTGTCTCGTTTAAAGCCATGTAGTTTTTATAAAAAGTTATACATTTGAACCCAGAAAATGCCAAACATAGGAAATAATTGCTATCCATTAAGTTTGAGTATTACCGGTTATGATGTATGTCTGCTAAACACATGCGTATCATCGAAACTTTCTCAAAAGCAATTGACTGTCTGATAAAAATGCTTGAGGTGTCGATATAAACGAGAAACAAAGCATCTTATACTTGTTACATTGATAAATCATGCTTTAATTTAATACATCTTAGACAAAAAGCATCACGAAAGATCAATTTTCGACTGCGCCATTAGGCATGCGTTTATATTTTGGTGATTATGTCGATGTAACTAAATATCTCCATCACATATTCTGGTAATGATTCCTGTGGTTTTTGGACATAGTGTCGACTTTCTTACAAGAATAAGTGTTCTCCCTGAAAAGGTGATACCAAAGATTTTGGTATATAAAATGTTCAGTTAAGCTGTCAAGGTGAATCAATTGTCATATATACATTTACATGATTATTCGGCCTACAATCTTTAATTATAGAGAAAATGTAAACCAATTTACATGAACAGAAGTACAAATCAATTATAACTGAATTTCATTACATAGACTCACGAAATTAGAAGAGAATGTTGATAAATAAATAATTAAACATTAGTGGCGCTTTTTACAAAAAAATCATACGATAATAATCATCGTATGTCAAAGCAAGAAACATTAATATTACTGTCATTTTTGGCCAAACAATTCCAAGTGAATTATGTAGATTATTGTATACCTTTTCAACATCATATTATAATATTCATGTTTATTATCCTTCTGATTTGGAATTGCAAAATTATGAATTTGACTTACGATAACTTTTTTCGTAAGAAATTTGTGAAAAGACGTAAATATATAAAACATAAAATATAGTACTAGAATATAAAACGAAGACGCTTGCTGATTTCCGACAGAAATATGATATGGTCTGAGTTGTTAAGATGAGACTGTATATTATTTTCATATCGAACTTGAAAGGAGATACTAAACAAGCATTGACAAATAGCAAATATTAGTAAAAAAAGGGCACGATTAAATAGTTCGCGTATAGTATGAGGGTACACACCACGTGCTTATTACAATATAACGTTTGCATCAGTAAAACATACTAAACAAATGCTTAATGTTTCATTTTAACAATATTTTGATTGCTGGATGTTTTGTGGTTTTATACATTGTGTCTTTAACAATGTTTATAAAACATTCCAGAAAATATCGTGCTAGACCATCTGTGTACAAAAATAACAAAATATGTTAATTATGTAAAGAATGAATTTCAAAAACCAAGGTTTGCACTCACATATCAAAACTACAATGCTGTGTTGCTTGATTATCCAAACAGTATCGCAAGATCAATAGTATAAAGTTTTTGGAGATATTGCCGTTGATGGACGTGATGGTTTTCAAGAGACTCTGATATTTTACTTTAATGTAAGTTTACCTACTTAGAGTATAGCCAGTAAAGTAAGACCTTGCACAAAATGATAACTAAACAAGACAATTGAATTATTATTATACTATCATATCCTAACTTTGAATTACTGATTCAGTATAAGAAATATATATTGGTTGGATATAGGTTAAATAATTATATATATTGTATTTGACAAGTTTTTAACACATTTAAAGTGGTTGTTGAAATATGACATTATTCATTTTATGTGTGTATATGAACTACTAAATGAATCTAGACACCTAATGATTTGAAGTTATAGCATGTATGTAAAATTATTTTAACAAAACGCATGATTTTATAACGTAAAAAAATACTATCTTATAAAAGTATAATCTCATGTTAACAAAGGGCCGAATTGATTTCCCAAGGTGGCTAATGCCGATGAATGTCGATTTCTGAACGGGCACAGGCAAATGACTTTACAATGTATTTGTTCTGATATTAAGCCGGAATCAATAGCCTGCGTACGCCGAATTCGCCGGATACGTTTAAGTAGCTTAATTCGCTGTTATTTGTGACAAAACCACAACCGTAGCTAGTGAAGCCATTTTAGTAAGCCGAAACGCTTGAATGATTTTACACCGGGGAATGCCGGTACGTAAGCCGCCCTGGCAAATGATGTCGGGCCAAACGATTTAACGTGTATAAATGATAAAACAGCAATACTGTATATATTTTTTTTTTTTTACTTAAAGCATATCTTAGTGTATAGTTATTGAAGCATTAATGATTTATCTATAGTGTTTTCAATACAGAATTAAAAGCGGAAGTTGGTAAACAGATGTAACTTGATATTTCGTCTCTTCAAACATTATCCATTCATAGTTGTCAAAATACTTGTCTAACAAGTTTCTGATTCTAAATTTAATTTTCTTAATTGTACATTCCTATTGATAAATGCGGAAGTTTAAAATGTAAAAGATTTTTAAAGTTGTTTCCAGTGGACTAGCTTACTTTTATAAAATATTCAGAATATGAAAATGTATAAACAATATCATTACAAAGTAGTTTATATCAGAACGTATACTTGAAATACAAAATGTATATGAGGATTATTGTGAATTTGTTTATTGTTAGTAGCTGGAACGTTAAAGGTAATACTTGTTTTTTAATATCGACTTTTATGACAAAATTACTTGATAAGTTAACATCGAATTTATTATGTATTTTTTATCATGATATTTCTACTTTTGTAATTATTTTGTATAATCTATATTGACAAATAACGCCTCAGTAAAGAAGTAGAGGTTTGGTTTATCTATTTATAATAATTAAACTTGTAAACTTATTATAAATGTATCAGGAATTCATATTAGTACTTAATGCTGTCAGGTATGATATGATATAATAAAATTAATATATATTTTTATACATCAATTATGTAAACCGGGCATGTTTTAAACTTTTATTTTTTTTGGAGGAAGTCAGAGTCATCCTGATGTTTTAATAGCAAGTTTCCAACATAAACCCTTGAGTCATTGATTGAATTAAATTGATAGCTTACCCTAACATATAGACATTGTAAATTTTACTTTATATAAGTTTAAATCACTTCCGTCAATAAAATAGATGTTCTGATCTGCGTAGGACCATGCATCAGTAATAAACTGAGCTTACTTATGTACATCAGGGATTCTATATAACAGGGATTTGTAACGAAAATCTTTTTTGATTTTTTTCGGTCGTCACTGTCTATAACTGGCTAAGCAGGCTGTTCCAGAGTTTGGAAACTTGATTTATGTTTTTGTACATGTCCTCCATGCAACTTGTGATTATTTTGAAGTTTTTGATAACAAATTGTTGCAATTATGACTGAAAATATGGCTTTAGGTGATGTAAAATAGAGCTAAAATGGCAGATCGGCGCGAATGCATTATTTTGTGAAACAGTCTGTGAGCGTAATTAACCTCAAAATCATCTAGGAACACATTTTTTCTAACATTTATGCCAATTTGAATGGTACTGCTACAAAATTTCACGTGAATATCTTTATTTAAATTTGTTATACTTGTTATCCATATGGGCCGAAATAATAGCGACTACAGTGAAATTTGATGAAAATCTACTAAATTTACTTATCGTTACAAATCCCTGTTATATGAAATCCCTGTGTAAATTAACTCTATTAATAGCACCCGTCGAGCTCAGTTGGTATCACGCAAGTCTACTGATCGTTGTCGTGGGTTCGATTCTCGGATAGAGTATACTTTCGTCGAGTTTGGTCATGAAATTATTTCTAGGGCCATTCTCCCTTATACCAATGAGTTTTAATTATGTAGGGCAGTTGTAAATCCCTGACTACAGTATGCGCTTAGTAGTTGGTTAACAGCTAAATATAGAGATTTAGTCTTTTCAGGAGGAGTAAGTAGGTTGAATGACCGCCGTTATATGACATATACAATGTGTTGCTAAGTCTACCTAGCAGAACAAAAACAACGTATATTTATAGACTTAATCACCAACATTTAGCGTATTGGTTGTTTACTGACCACGTGACAAGAAATAAGCTATTTCAAATGAATATTTAAACTTGCATGAGTGTAAGGTTATTTTCTATGCGAAGAAAAAATCAAGTGGAATGTTGCAAGATTTGACAGTTGTTAAGCTTTTTCAATTATTTACTATTTATGTTTAATTTCAGAAAGTCATGGATTGGAACCTTGTCCATCAAATGTTAATAGTAAGTGTACTACATCAAGTTAATCTAAACTGATCTAAACATTGAAATTGGTTCTTTTATCAAACAGTATGCGAACTTGTAAGTAAAGTTTATTGATTTTAGAAGCACCACGACTGTGCTATTTATTGAACAGTCATAAGCGCCGACCTGTACTGTGTGTAAGCAACATCTGTGAAAAATGACACTTCTAGAACCTAGATAATTATAAACATTCAACATATTCATCAAGCTAAACAATTATGAGATTGAACTAGTTTGGATATTAATAATTACGTTTTACAATCTTAGATATTGACAAACGATAAAATATTTTGTATTATTACAGTTCTCCACGTATGTATTGATGACGAATTGAATTATCTAACCAGTGTATATGTCAGCACTAGACATGCACCTCTACAACAAGCTATTGAATGTACATGTACTATCTCACCATTAGTTTCATCTGATTATTCATTACATGTCGAGGGAGGTTCTGCATACCATGATGAAAATACAAATTTTACGTTTGCATTTAATGGTGTAACTATTAAGGACAACACAAATTTTAAAAGCGCTACAAGAGTAGATTTAACAGGAGAAACAGTTCTCAAGTATTCATCACCAAACGATGATACTATCTTAGTTTGTTTATATATTGGAGGTAGGTATATTAGTTAAAAGTTTTAAGCGGGTGTTTATTATGAAGAAAAGCACTTATATGAAAATGACATGGTGATATAAAATTGACATAACGTTTCTGATAAAAGCATAAATAAAGTATTGTAGTAACAAGATTTTCTAAAACACGCTTTGGTCAATTTCAAAAATACTTCTAATAAATGTTGATCATCCTATTTTGAAATTGTAATATTAAAATTGTTTAATACTGATAGCTGGAAACCAATTTAATTCACTTTATATTATTTAATATATACACTGCATATAATTGATAACACGGTTTTGAAATCAATTATTAAAACAATAAAAATGTAAATAAATGTTAAAGTCACCACTACCACGTTTTACAAATATACTTATATATATGTCAGCCGTAACAGATATGGACAGTTTCAATATCGTATGCAGAAGGGGTCTGTTTCTTGAAACTTCAAAAACAACTATTACCTCGACAACAAGAACATCAACAACTGGAATTACTAAAGTGATACAAACATCCAAGAAGGACAATTCTGACATGACTGGAACAAGAATATCACTTACATCAAATAGTAACCACAATACAAAGACTGTTAGTACAACAGATGGTATTGATACAAACACAAAGTCACAAACAAACATAAACAACACTGTAGAAGACAATTCAACATTGATTGGTAATTACATAAGTAATTTTAGTGACGAAGTAATGATTTTATATTCTTCAATTTCATTTACATGTAAATTGTTTTTCTATTGCAATGTATTTAAATTACAATTGCATTTTATTCGATGACAATGTCGTTACATAATACATTCTCATGTTGAACAGTTTATCATTTAAATTAAATGTGTCTGAATGTTAACTATCTTACATTAAATGCATTTAGATAAAATGTCAGTATTGCATTCTTACATGCTTTATATTGATTTCAATTCACACGAGTATCACAGTACTAGTCATATATTATTGTTTTAAGTTGTACATTAAATTAATCACTTTCGACTCGGCGTCCTGGTCCCATAGTACTAAACTAGAAGGATAAATTTCTTGCTCAAGTAAACTCAAGCTCAAGTTGTACAATATATATAATGTAATATATTACTTTCAGCGGCTGTTATTGGCGCTATTTCTGGCATGGTTTTCACCTTTCTAGTAATGGTCACAATAATGTATTGTAAAAGGTACGTCAATTTGTCATTTCTATACTGTTTTGTTAAACATGTATTGAAAATGTATCCTGTATCAAAAATACTACTATTTGTATTATCCCCTTTTAAGTGTAAGCACGGATTTAAGATTCATATCGACTTGAAGACAGTTGTCAAATCAGCGAAATTTTATAACAGTTTATACAAATCTCCGCCATGTTAGGTTCCTTCAAGGTATATTTTGTAGATTTTTTTCATAAACTACTCCTGCATATATTATAACAAAAATACTATCTAAAAAGGCATTCCTATTTGCTTTCTGTCAGTGTGTGAGGTCTGTGTTCTTACTGATATGTTTTAAAACTCCATTTCATTATTAATGTTCACAGTTTGGTCATTTAATAATAATATTTTATATACGATGATAAATAAAGAACGATTATGTAAGTGCATTTAAATATTTAAAGCAAATAGAAACATCATAATAATAGTATTCATTTAAGCTCTTAATCAGTAGATAATGATGTATAAAATTTTTAATTAAACACATACATGAATTATACTACGTTTTTAGGAAGAGAAGATCTATGTCAAATGAAGGCTCTCAACCAACCAGTTCTTCTACAGTCAACCTTGGTGACAATCCTGGCATGCAGCAGAATCAAGCTTATGAATATTTAAATGATGTTCAACAAAATCAAACGCCCTATGACACTCTCGTGGTATCTCAGGATACACTAAATGACAATACATCCCCGACTTTAAACTATGAAAATATGAGAGTAGACATTACATGCCAGAACGTAAGTGCCGACAATTCTGAGTCATACTACAACCTTCCTAGACATCAAACCGCTCATAGTAAAGACTTAGAAAACGTTGAATCAGTTGACAATGATGTTATAACATATGAAAATACAGACGTTGGTGCTACAGGCATTGAAGATAGATAGACGACACGATGAGACCATTCCATATATAAATTTACTATGTCATAATGAGACGTTCGGTATTGTAAATAGACTGGAAATAAAGGAAGAGAAACCATGTATATTGAACTTATCATGGGATGTTTCATGTACTGAAATCGATAAAGACAAACACAATATTCAAGCAAGAATATTGAACTAATTGTATAAATTCGTCAGTGTTCATTACTCTGTATCTTGTTTCTTCTAATTTTATTGCACATATATTTTCATGCACATGCATGTACATACATTTGTTATATATTGACTACTTAATAATTATCACTAGTTGGACAGGTCAAGACACCTATGTGACATATCTAATAAAATATTTAACAACTATGTATTATTTGCCCTGTAAAGTGGCAAATTCACTGCACAATACTGCACCATCTATTTAATAAAACAGAGAAACAACATCTGTATATAACACTTATTGGAACTATGGCCAATACCAAATTTCTGCGCTCTTATTGGTTACCAAAACAGGGCAATATCAGTTACGATTATCGCATAAAATGACGGCCATGTAGTTTGTTGATGGAGTTCAAACCCAATTTATAGTTGTTTATTCCCGCAGAGACCAGTAGCAGTCATATATTTGACATAGTGGAGTCGGCAGTACAACCGACCCCTTCCATAAAGAACAAAAATGTACTTCTTATGGAAAAAGTTGGCAAGAACAAATGAGATAGACAAAAACAGGAAAAGTTGCAAGCTGAGTCTTTCCACGTACGTTTCTAAGTAAAATATTTCAAATGACATTAAATAAAAAAAAAAAGGAGAATCTGGTTGCCGCTATTTGATCTCAAAATCTCCCTGGAGTATTAAAATCCTAACTGTGCTAAGATTATAAAACGATATGACAATTTATCAGCTGGTTTGACAGATCACTTACTTTATAAGTTGAGAGTTTATTTGTTATACCTTACACATGATATTATTTTATATGCTACACACATAAGCTGCATTCATTGAGACAAAATTTAATTATTCAAAAATTAGTTACAATTCAATGTACGTATTTATTCAATATTGCTCAGGTAAAACCACGACCATCTTTTTTTAAAATTTGCTTGTCTTTATCCAAACAATTTTTATAAGAAATTCTCCTAATGATGCATGAAGTTTAGAATATAAAACAAATTATTTCTTACTATAAAACATTTCGTTAGACCCAATGAGCACAACTATTTACGAAGTAGTACATTTTAGAAGAAGCACCTATAATATAAAATGTATATAAAGAGGAGTTTAAAACATATATGGAACAACAACGTTCCAAAAACATACCTTCTACACTGTCAGAAAGGAAAGACGAAGATGATGTTGTGTGTCTAAAATCCGCTTAAAAAATAAAACAAAACGTAGTTATCATGTCTTAAGTAAAATGCAAGTAATAAAAATGTATATAATACTCCAATTTAATCAAAGCACTGAAAGTGCTGTAGGAACGATTCTTGAAAGCGTGTAGGAACTATGTCTAAGATATAATTTAATAATTATCACAAATAATTAGTTGTTAGATCAAGAGCATAATATTATCAAAAATCTTGCAAATTTAAATGTATTGAAAGTAAAATACACAACAAAATTATACACTTAAAATTTAGTAATTGTCTTTTCGTGCTGTGACTAGTTAGCTCTTCTGTAGAACTTTGAGGTAGATTCTCTGCAAACTTTTATCTTGATGCTGCTAAGTAATGTTGAACTTCTAGCAAATACTTACATGGATGATATAGGTTTTGGGGAATTAAAGTCAAAGATTTTCTGAAAGTCTAGCACGAAATTATTTGCATGAATTTATATATCAAAATGAAAGCGACTAACAGATAAAGACATGAATGAGGGGGCGTGACGTTTGCATTATTTACATGATGTTATTTTCGCATCTTTTCCATTCCATTCGTCATATTTTAGTCGGTATTGAGATCTTTAATCTGATTACACAAATTACCCATATTTATCACTAGAAAGTGTCTGGTGTCCACATTTAAGGTGCTTTGTAATTATTAAGTGTGTGTATGTCATTGACAATGTTTTCCTATAAAACAGTGAAAATAGTAATGAATACACCGTGTTTTGGTCACAAAAACTGATTACAAGGGGAGCGTACTCTGTGCGGCTTATTAAGAGAGGAAAATAAGGATATTTTAATGGTTGGTATTTTCAATTGAAGATTTTTTCCTTATAAGTTACGTATATTTTCTCTTAAACTGATCATTTTAAAGAGAAAAAATAGTTTGTTCAGCTGATGTATGGTTTAAGGTACCTAACACTCCTGGGCCATACCTTAATTTGACATTAAAAATGAACATCAATTTGTGTGAAAAAGTCACATGCTCTGATAATCAGTGGTATCGGCTCAAATGCTGTATATATTTAGGTAGTCTATTTTGATTAATGAAATAGCGCATATTTTTGTAAGCCATTAGTCTTTCATTTGAGGAATTCATTTGTAGGTGCGAACAAAACTGTCTGTGGCTTAAAGTAAAAATGTTATCTGCAAAGTGGACCATTTTAGAAGTTTATAACCTAGTACATCACTCAGTTATTAACAGAATCACCAGCACATGTCATTTTGACGCCAGAATGGCAATTTTGTCTGACACAGATTCTCCGGGGGTGTTTGAGCCTAAACATATGAAAAAAAAATATTTTGGTGATTTTTTTACCTTTTTGGTCACTTTTACACTAAGATTTAGTGATTGATACCATCAATTTATAAATGTGAAAAATTAACAATTTTAATGAAACAAAATTTTCCAAAATTGCTGAAAAAGTGGCACTTTTTTGAGAATCAGTGGTATCGCCAAAATGATGAATATTTTAGGTAGTCCATATTGTTTCATGAAATTGCGCATATTACTTAAAAGTCATTAGTCCTTCATTTCACGCATAGATTTGGTGGCGTGAAACAACATTTTGTCCCTTTTAGGTTACAATGGAAGGGAACGGTACAACTCAAACCGAATCCAACTCAACCCGAGACAACTCAACCCGTAAGCCGAGACAACTCAACCCGTGGACAGCTCAACCCGTGGACAACTCAACCTGTATGATATATATAATTAGTTATTCATCATAAATGATGTGTGATCAACAATATTGCTATTTAAATTCTTTAATCTTGTTATAAGTCGAATGGTTTCGGCACACTTCAATCATTATTATATCTTCAAGAAGTTTATTTTGACGGTTCGACATACTAGTTATACAAGTATGATTAATTGCATTTACAATTACAATGTATCAATAATCACTTTCTAATTAATTCAACATAACAACTTCGCGCTTTAAAAACATTACAATAAAAACGTTCAATTCTATTTTGTTTATCTCACATCACACAATTTTTACAGTCAATTTGAAGATTAATTTCAAAATAATGTTCAATAATCGGTTAAACATGTGCTGAGTCTTACAGTATATGAGTACTACATATTTTGTATACAATACATACAATTCAATTGACACAATACTTATGCAATCTCTAAGTACCATTACTGTACTTTATCCACAAATATTTTCAATTCTTGATAGAAATATATTCATTTTCACTCTTTATTGTTAATACAAAATAACCAATTAGATTATATATCAAACTATCATAATATATTTTACGGGTTGAGTTGGCCACAATTAAAGTATGAATATATTTCATTCCATCAAATAAATAAATTATTTATTACTAACAGGATTTGTGTTTTCTTTTTTGTAAGTCTCTAAGCAGTCATTTATTAAGTTTTAGAAATATTCTTTAGAACAGATCGACCTATCATTGTTTATGGTACAGTATGATTCGCAATCATTTGGTATAAAACTTAGTTCCTGTGATTTATTTGATATGAGCATTTTATTCAATAAGATCATATAAAATATTGATACAAAATTAAGTGAGATTTAGATGCTCTATTTTTAACTCCATACAGCGCTCTAATAAAATGTCGAACCGATTCAATTCTTTTGAATTGATGACAAATCGATAGTTGATACCTCCGTGTAAATTCCACGTTAATTCAAAAATGAAATTTGCACAAGGTTGTTGTTACAGTTGACATTGATAATATAACAACTGTAAATATGGTGGATAATTATGATTGAAGTACATATTGTTTATGTCATTGAATAAGTATAGCGAGATGACAACTCTATGAGACATTACAATATAACTTTCCATTTGCAAATCGCTTAGTGACGTATAGAAAAGCTATTTCGACCAATACATGTGTCACATATGCTGTAATTTACTATTTCAATTCCGGCTAATAGACTTGAAAAAGAAACAAAAGGATATAAAGGTTTAAATATAACTGATTATGATATCTTTAACATATTGAAATCATTAATATCAAACTGATATTATGTAAACTTGTATATTTATCATTAGTATAACTGTATCAATGTTTGTGCACATTTTTCAATCTTTGATTCTTATTTATATTTGATATTATATTGTAAATAGTTATTTCTACATCTACATTCATATATTTTATATTGATTATTAAATGATTATTTCTTTAGTTGGACATACCAAGCTCCCAGTTAATACAAATTTAAGAAAAACAAGTTGCACTTTTGAAACAGATATACCAGTATTAATATTTTGTTTGGTACATAGTACTGGAAGGTATTTCAATAAGTATTGTATATTTGTCAATATGTATCCTGAAATATAATTCAATAAAGTATACTATACAAAAAGTTTTTGTATCGTTTAAAGTTATGTAGTTTTTTATAAAAATTTATACATTTGAGCAAAGGCAATGTCAAAGAAAAGAAATGGTTGCCATCCATTAATTTTGAGTTTTACTTGTTATGATGAATGTCTGCTAAACACATGCGTATCATTGAAACTTTAACACGCATAAGAAACATAAACCAATGTATCAATTAGTCTTGAAAGCAATTGACTGTCTGATAAAAATGATGCTTGAGGTGTCGATATAAACGAGAAACAAAGCATCTTATACTTGTTACATTGATAAATCATGCTTTAATTTAATAAATCGCAGACAAAAAGCATCACGAAAGATCAATTTTCGACTGCGCCATTATGCATGCGTTTATATTTTGGTGATTATGTCGATGTAACTAAATATCTCCATCACATATTCTGGTAATGATTCCTGTGGTTTTTGGACATAGTGTCGACTTTCTTACAAGATAAGTGTTCTCCCTGAAAAGGTGATACCAAAGATTCTTGTATATAAAATGTTCAGTTAAGCTGTCAAGGTGAATCAATTGTCATACAGTAAAACTCGGATATAACATACTCGGTTATAACATACACTCGGTTACAACATACCAATTTTTCTGGCCCGTTTCTTCATCCTTATATATAACATACTTGGTATTCTATATGGATATAAAATACCTTGGTTATAACATACCTTATTTCTATGGCCCAGCAAGTATGTTATACCCGAGTTTTACTGTATATACATTTACATGATTATTCGGCCTACATTCTTTAATTATAGAGAAAATGCAAACCAATTTACATGAACAGAAGTACAAATCAATTATAACTGAATTTCATTACATAGACTCACGAAATTAGAAGAGAATGTTGATAAACAAATAATTAAACATTAGTGGCGCTTTTTACAAAAAAAAACATACAATAATAATCATCGTATGTCAAAGCAAGAAGCGCGATATGACCTTTTTGTGTTGATGCGCCGTAAAACCCAAACAAACAAACAAATCAAAGCAAGAAACATTAATATTACTGTCATTTTTGGCCAAACAATTCCAAGTGAATTATGTAGATTATTGTATACCTTTTCAACATCATATAATTTTCATGTTTATTATCCTTCTGATTTGGAATTGCAAAATTATGAATTTGACTTACGATAACTTTTTTCGTAAGAAATTTTGTGAAAAGACGTAAATATATAAAACATATAATATAGTACTAGAATATAAAACGAAAACGCTTGCTGATTTCCGACAGAAATATGATATGGTCTGAGTTGTTAAGATGAGACTGTATATTATTTTCATATCGAAATAGAAAGGAGATACTAAACAAGTATTGACAAATAGCAAATATCAGTAAAAAAAATGCACGATTAAAAAGTTCGCGTATAGTATGGGGGTACACACTACGTGCTTATTACAATATAACGTTTGCATCAGTAAAACATACTAGACAAATGCTTAATGTTTCATTTTAAAAAAGAACAATATTTTGATTGCTGGATGTTTTGTGGTTTTATACATTGTGTCTTTAACAATGTTTATAAAACATTCCAGAAAATATCGTGCTAGACCATCTGTGTACAGAAATAACAAAATATGTTAATTATGTAAAGAATGAATTCCAAAAACCAAGGTTTGCACTCACATATCAAAACTACAATGCTGTGTTGCTTGATTATCCAAACAGTATCGCAAGATCAATAGTATAAAGTTTTTTGAGATATTGCCGTTGATGGACGTGATGGCTTTCAAGAGACTCTGATATTTTACTTTAATGTAAGTTTACCTACTTAGAGTATAGCCAGTAAAGTAAGACCTTGCACAAAATGATAACTAAACGAGACAATTGAATTATTATTATACTATCATATCCTAACTTAGAATTACTGATTCAGTATAAGAAATATATATTGGTTGGATATAGGTTAAATAATTATATATATTGTATTTTGACAATTTTTTAACACATTTAAAGTGGTTGTTGAAATATGACATTATTCATTTTATGTGTGTATATGAACTACTAAATGAATCTAGACACCTAATGATTTGAAGTTATAACATGTATGTAAAATTATTTTAACAAAACGCATGATTTTATAACGTAAAAAATACTATCTTATAAAAGTATAATCTCATGTTAACAAAGGGCCGAATTGATTTCCCAAGGCGGCTAATGCCGATGAATGTCGATTTCTGAACGGGCACAGGCAAATGACTTTACAATGTATTTGTTCTGAGATTAAGCCGGAATCAATAGCCTGCGTACGCCGAATTCGCCGGATACGTTTAAGTGGCTTAATTCGCTGTTATTTTTGACAAAACCACAACTGTTGCTAGTGAAGCCAATTTAGTAAGCCGAAACGCTTGAATGATTTCACACCGGGGAAAGCCGATCGGTGATCGGTTAACGCCGGTACGTAAGCCGTCCTGGCAAATGATGTCGGGCCAAACATTTAACGTGTATAAATGATAAAACAGCAATACTGCATATAGCTATTTTATAATTACTTAAAGCATACCTAAGTGTAAAGTTATTGAAGCAATAATGATTTATCTATAGTGTTTTCAATACAGAATTAAAAGCGGAAGTTGGTATACAGATGTAACTTGATATTTCGTCTTTTCAAACATAATCCATTCATAGTTGTCAAAATACATGTAAAATACTTGTCTAACAAGTTTCTAATTCTAAATTTAATTTTCTTAATTGTACATCCCTATTGATAAATGCGGAAGTTTAAAATGTAAAAAATTGTTAAAGTTGTTTCCAGTGGACTAGCTTACTTTTATAAAATATTCAGAATATAAAAATGTATAAATAATATTATTACAAAGTAGTTTAAATCAGAACGCTTACTTATAATATAACATGAGTATGAGGATTATTGTCAATTTGTTTATTGTTAGTAGCTGGTACGTTAAAGGTAAGACTTAATTAATTTAACATTTGATTTATATATTGCAGTACGTGATAAACATACATTTTATTATGCAGTATCATAATATAAGTATTATATTGTTGTTATTGCGTATTATGCAATGGTATAACGATGGTATATAACAAATTGACAAATAATGCCTCAACAAAGAGGTAGATGTATGATTGATTTATTTATAATAATCAAACTCCACGTTAAACTCTATTATTTTTGAGTCAGGCATTTATAAAAGTACTATATGTTGTCAGATAGGACATGATAAAAATTAAGTTAATACGTGTTGTATTCTATAAATAAATTATGTAAACCTTGCATGTTTTGTACAATTAATTTTTGGTGAGGAAACAAATTCCGAGATATCGTGATGTTCCAATTACAAGTTTCCAACAAATTCCCTGATCCATTGATTGAATTAAATTATGAACTATAGTTGGACTATTTTGCTTGTTTTAAGGGTCTATTATTAATTGAAATTGAAAAAAATCTATCAAGTGGGTGGGGTAACTAATTATATCAAAATATCCATAAATTCTACTATTTTGTAAGTGATGCATCAACTGTTTAGACGTGACAGTGAAAATATAAAAATAACTCAACAAATAAGACATTTAGAAAAAAATGAACGTCAGTCCAAACACATAATTAAAGTTCTTTTTTCATTAATCCAAATGATGTCATAGAATGTCCATGTAACATTTTACAATGTCTTTGAGTGAATCACACAAAAAGTATTTCCAAAATGTAAATTTGATAATTCATCACAACACTCTCATCACATGATTTTATTTTCAGTTTTACCACAGTAGCCCGATGGTTTTTCCTTCTTATCACATACATAGAATTACAATATGAGGGGAAAATTGCACTGGGCTCCTCTGATATAAACTGTGAGTAAAAACGTGTAATGATTTGGATTCATGATAAAAGTACTTTAATTATGTGTTTGGACTGACGTTCGGAAGGCTATTTCAAGGTTAAGTTAAATGTTTTCATTTCCTGCTAAATGTCCTATTTGTTGAGTTTGTTTTATATTTCCATTGTCATGTCTATACACTTGACGTATCACTTACAAAATTAACTTTTTTTGGAATTTATGGATATTTTAATATGTTTAGTTACCCCACCTACTTGATAGATTTTCAATTTCAAATCCTGATACACCCTTAATATAAATAATCATAGAACATTTCCTAATATATTCATTCATTCCTGTGAGTTGTCAGTTTAACTCATATTTTGTAAAGTGGACATGTCGAGTTAAAGATATTATTTACACCTTAACTTGATTCATTTATATGTTTATCATGCCTAATTGCTATAAAAACTATTGTTTACCCTAACATGTTACGTTGTAAATTGTACTTCAAATATGACAAAACCACACGTGCTTCCGTCAATAAAAAAGTGGAGTTTGGTCATGAAATGAATTCTGTGGCAATACTCTGATCTGGTTAGGACAATAATACCCTAGGGCTGAGTTTCATTAACGATCCTAGGACGAAATTTGGTCCTAGGATCTAGAAAAAGTCCTTAGTGCGTTTCATTAAAATTCCTAAATAAAATCCTAAGACGAAAACGCTCCTAACTTTAGGAGTGGTCTTGGGCAGTCCTAGGAGCGTTTTTAATCCTAACTGCATTGAAATATGGGATAAAAATGCAGTAGACTCAACAATGGCCGCTCTTGCTCTCGATATAATTCCATTTTGATCAAATAATGTGGTCTGATCTTGTTTGGGCCCTCAAAAATCAGAATAATTATGGATAATTTTCGAAAGGGAGGTAAACGATACTACATTTTGGTAGATGACATCATCTTGAATGACGTAATCACTCATGAAATATTGCATCATTTTGAAAAAAACAGGCTCGTGTTGACAACGAAAGTTTAGTGAAGTATAATCCAGAAAGCTGGAATTAATCATTCAATCCCTATACATGGTAAGTCTTATATCATTCTATGGTGCACATTCACTGTAGATTTTTTCATCGTCATAATGCATCGTCTGTTGACATTTTCTTTCATAACTTAAACTTCGAAATTCTTTCTTTCAAAAAGCAGCTTCATTGCTTACAACTGAGTATTTAGAGAATATAAAACAAACTAAAATGATGCCCTTGTCGCAAAATCATAGCAAACTGTGTAAGGAGTAAAGAGAATGATGTCCTGAAAATTCGATTTACGACATTCGTACCCTTACCGATTCGTACTTGTGTACCTATCCGAAAATAACATTCTGCACCAAGATCGTTCGATGTAAAACTGTTTTGTCATATACACTGTATTCAAATTATGCTGCATGAAACTTATTATTATATGTGTTGTTTAATTATTTTTTTCTGAAGAATTTATATAATGTTGTAATATTTCAGGTTATTTGTGGTGGGAGTATGAAGAATGTTTGCGAAAAACTTGTGAAATGACATTGACTCATGATGAGATCAACATGATGTGTTGCTGTTGTTTACTGGTAGCACCTTGAGTTAATTGTTTTTCACAGGCTAGTGACTTAACTGTTCACATAAACTTAATTTGTAGTAAAAACATACATACATACTCTGTATCATCATGATGCTGTAAATTTTTGTTGTAATATTCACCTTTGAATGCAAGCTTCTTTTGAATTAAGTCATTTTTAAAAATGAGTTGAAACTTGTTTTAGTGCCCTGATTCTTTCATGATGCTGAGGGTTTATATTTATAAAGCTTAAACCATAAAATATGTTGTTGTTATATGTATTTTTTATCAAAACTTGACTTTATTGAGCTTAATATGTTGATTTTATAATCCAATTTAACCAATGTATACAAATAGCCTTTAGTAATATATGTTTTCTTTCTATATTAAAAGGAGTTGGTATCCTTTTGCTCAAGCTTAAAACTAAATCTTCTGCATGTACTTTTGTTGTATATTTCAGGTGGTGCTAAGAAGTAGTGAATTATGACAAGATATGTGGAAGTTTCAAACCTTTAGTAAAAAATCCCATCATTTTAGCATTTAAATTATTATATTTGTTGTAATGTACTCAGTACATGTACTTTTTATGCAATAAACAATAAATCAAAGTATATAACATTGTTGCTTTCACTTTCCACTATTGTTCAAAGGCTTTATTTCCATGTAGAATTTTTACACACAATCAAGTATGCCCAACTACTAGCATGACTGAGGTTTCAAGTTGAAAAAATGTATTAAGAAGGAAATTTTTATGTTCACATCTTGTAGAAGAGACATAAAAGTTTAAACAAAAGTATATAAAAGAGTATTAGTACCTGAGTGTAAAGTTGTCGATTCAGAATGTTTCATGTAGTGCCCAGACACCAATATTATCATTATTAAAGCAGAAAAACAACATAAATATATACAAGAAATGTTTTTTCTTTCCTTATAAAACCTTTGATGGTTGGGAAAAAGTAAAGGTAGGTTTATAGCATCTTAAAAAGTTAAGTTAAAATTGGGATATTCGTGGATTTTTTTAAATGAAAGAAGTTTATATAATATGATGCTCAGTATGTCTAGTCTGTAGGCCACAGATTGAACCAGTATATCAAGTTTCTCTTTCACCCAGTTAAATTTCTTATCAAAAGCCTCTGTCTTCTCCATTTATGCAGCCAGCAATACACACTTGAACCGGATGTTCGCTTTTTATGAACCAACGTTTCCTCCATTTGAAGAGTAGCTCCTAGGATATATTTCGTCCTAGGACTTTTTGTTAAAACGCACCTTAGACAAATCCTAGGATTGTCTTAGGACCGATCCTAGGAGCATGTCCTAGGATTTTTTAATGAAACGCAGGTGCTTAGTTCTGTAAATTTACAATTATGTTGTCTAAAAGACAATTAATTGTATTTATAATATTGAACATTTGACAACGTGTATTTATAGACTTAATTACCAACATATAGCGTATTGGTTGATTACTGTCCACGTGGCAAGAAATAAGTTATTGCACGAGTTTTATATTTTATAGAAAAAACAAGTACAACGTAGCAATATTTTACCGTTTTCATCTGTTTTACAATTTCTGTTCAATTTCAGAAAGTCATGGATTGGAACCTTGTCAATCAGGAGTTAATAGTAAATGTATTACATCAAGTCAATCTTTAACAATCTAGTTTTTAGGTTAGGCCGAACATAAACGATCAAGTATGCCTAACTGTGACTGTTGTAAGATTATTTATTCTGAAAACTACAATACCTTGTAGAATAAAAATCTTCGATTTCAAGAAAGTCCTGATCAAAGTTGTACAACTTTGAATTTGGTTCCTTTCTAAAAACAATGTGCGAAAAAATCTTTAAAGTAAAGTTTTCCTATATGAGAACCAAAACGTTATATTTATTAAGAACTAATAATCGTAGACCTGTACTGTATTTAAGCAACATATGTGTATGATATAAGACTCCCGGTTAAGCCACCGAACTAGCTCGAGAGATCGTGGGTTCGATATCCGAGGGGCATACTTTCGTGGAGTTTGGTCATGAAATGAATTCTTCGGCAATACTCCCCCTACCACTGATTCTTAATCTTGTAGGACAGCAAATGGTTTACAGCTTAATCTACAGATTTAGCTTTTCCAGGAACGGTGAGTCGGTGGACTGACCGCCGTGATATGGCCTATACAGTGTGTCAAAACCCAACACAAAAAGTATTCTAGGTCATTAAAACATTTCAACGTCTTCATCAATAAGCGTTATTATATGATTGAGATTATTTGAATTTTAAGGCCCTACATATTGACAAACAAATATTTTTATATCATTTCAGTCATCCATGTATGTACTGATAACACATTGAATGATCTAACCAGTGTTTTTGTCAGCACTGGATATACACCTCTACAACAAGCTATTGAATGTACATGTACTATCCTTACCATTAGTTTCATCTGATTATTCATTATATGTCGAGGGTGCTAGTTCATACCATGATGAAAATACAAATTTTACGTTTGCATTCAATGATATAACTATTAAGAACAACACAAATTTTAAAGGCATTACTAGAGTAGATTTAACAGGAGAAACAGTTCTCAAGTATTCATCACCAAACGATGATACTGTACAAGTATGTTTATATATTTCAGGTAAGTGTAATAGTTAGAAAATTTATGTGGAGGTTTCAAAAAAATGAACAAAAAGATGACATGGTGATATAAAATGGACATATTGAAACAATGTTTCTGATAAAAACATAAATAAAGTATTGTAGTAAAACGATTTTCTTTTAAAAGCCTTTTTGAAAAGCTTTATGCAATTCCAAAAATACTTGAACTACAAAATGTTGATCATCCTATTTTGAAATTGTATTATTAAAAATTGTTTTAAACTGATAACTGGTAACAAATTTAATTTACTTTATCCTGTTTAATAATATACACTGTATATTATTGATAACATGGGTTGGGGATCAATTATTTAAACAATAAAAATGTAAATAACTGTTAATGTCACCATTTCCACATATTACAAATATACTTATATAAATCCTAGCCTTAACAGATGAGGACCATTTCAATATATCATGTAGCGATCTGATTCACGACTCTTCAAAAACAACCTCGACAACTACAACATCCACAACTGAGTTTACTCAAGTGATACAAACATCCAAGAAGTACAGTTCTGACATGACTGAAACAAGAATATCACTAACGTCAGATAGAAACCACTATACACAGACTGTTAGTTCAACTGATGGTACTGATATAAACACAGAGTTACAAACAAACAACGACACTATAAAAGACAATTCAACATTGATAGGTAAATACATTAGAAATGTTAGTAACGAAGTAATAATTATATATTCTTCAACTTTATTTACATATACATTGTTTTATTTGGCATACATAATATCTCATGTTGGAATGTTTAAAATCTAGATTGAATGTATCAGAATGTTTACTATCTTACAATTACAGAATGGATATGGAATTTCGGTGGAATTCGATTGAAGGCGGAGATGGCTAATATATTGATGTAAAGCACGAGCCGTTATCTCGATGATACTCTAATCCATATGAAATATACACGAGGTACACCGCATAATTGTTGGCATTGTGCTACCTTTTCGGCTTTAAACCGTAATATTTTACTCTGCACGCTACCATTTTCTTATGCCTATGCATAATCTAAAAGCTAAATCATTTAACTACACGACTATTGTAAACGTTGGCCCTACAAAAGCCCAAATGAAAAATATTTGATCAGGTTTCACCAACAATGTCGTTGATGAAACTAGATCAATTTTTTTAATTGGTATTTCGTAGACACAAAACTTATGATGGTCGTGTTGATAAATGATTAAGCTTTAATACTATGTATAGGGATAAGAAAATGGTTGCGTGTAGACAAATAATGTAACGGTTCGACAGGGTAGCACAACGCTGAAGTTTTGCTATGTACCTTCTATATATAATATATGAATAAGTGTTTCATCGAGCTAACGGTTTGTGATGAAAGTATTTATTATTTGATTTTCAGTGGCTGTTATTGGTGCTATTTCTGGCATTGTTTTCACTATTCTAGTTGGGCTCACAATAATGTATCGTATAAGGTACGCCAATTCGTCATTTCAATCCTGTTATATGTATTAAAAATGTATCTTGTATCAAAAATGATACTTCTTTATCAACTTTTAAATGTAAACACAGATTCAATATTTATGTCGACTTTAAAAAACTAATAATTTGTTTCAGTTACAAAATCTCTGCCATACAATGTAAATGATTTTAGTTTTTTCACAAACTACTTTTGTTTATAACGAAAATTAAATTACCTAGAACGATATTTCTCTATGCCTATGTCAGTGTGTGAGGTCTGTATTTTACTGATCTGATTCTCTTGATATGTTTTCACTTTCAATGATTGTAATGAAGTCATTCATTAACACTACATTAAATTATGAACGATTATGTAAGTGCATTAAAATAGAGAGGATAGAAAAGGTTATGATAATGGTTATTTATATTATCAAATTAACACATACATGCATTTTAAATGTATTACATGTATAATTACATTATTTTGTAATTTTCTGCATTCTATGTATCTATATATATTTATGCTTGTAGATTCATAGGCCAATGGCTTAATATCTTGAATCTAAACTATCATGAAGTATTCTACGTTTTTAGGAAGAGAAGATCTATGCCCAATGAAGGTTCTCAACCAACCAGTTCTTCTACAGTCAACCTTGGTGACAATTCTGGCATGCAGCAGAATCAAGCTTATGAATCTCTTAATGACATTCAACCAAATCAAACACCTTATGACATTCTCGTGGTATCACAGGATACAATAAATGACAATACAACTCCGACTTTAAACTATGAAAATATGAGAGTGGACATTACATGCCAGGAAGTAGGTGCCGACAATTCTGAGTCATACTATAACCTTTCTAGACATAAAGCCGCTCATAGTGAAGTTTTTGAAAACGTTGTATCAGTTGACACAGGTACTGTAACATATGTAAATACGAAGGTTAACGCTACATGTCATGAAGAAAACATTAATAAATAGACAACACAATGGAACCCTTCAATATATAACTTTACTATATCTTAATGAGTCGTTTATTGTTGTAAATGAATATTTACTTTGACTGATACAGACTACACCTTTGATCAAACGTTGATTACGTTGCCGGTAAATAGACGAGAAATAAAAACAAAATGTGTACAAAGAAATAGAAACCATTCATATCGAACTTATCATGGGATGTTTTGCGTTTGAAATCGATAAAGACAAACACAATATTCGAGCATGAATACTGTACTACTTGTATAAATTCGTCAGAGTTCATGTACTATATATCTTGTTTCTTCTAATTTTATTGTACATAATGTTTGTACATGTACATAAATACATTTATTTGATATTCACCATACACAAATTTGTATGTTTATGATATAGATCATTTAATAATTATCACTAGTTGGATCAAGCCACTAATGTGACATTTCTAATGAAATATTAAATGATTTACACCACTCAAAACAATGTTTTGATATTTTTATTATTAATTTGTATGCTAAATTGTGTTATATTTAGGTAAGACTATATCTTATTTCACAAAAAGTTGGATGATAGTTGCCAAACTATTACAAGAAATAGAATTAAACCAAGTTTTTAAAAACGAGTATTTATTAAGAAACTACCCAGTCTAAAACAAATAAAACGATAACCAGATCTTAATACTGAGTATTTATAAGTTTTAGTTAATGTCTGTTTAAACTTGTGTCTCGTATAAGTTTTTAGACGTCAACGCAACTAAATTGAATATTGTTCTACGTAGCATCGCCACAATGCAGTGATCTTCACTTCTGTCAATGTATCTGCAGATGCTAATGTTAAAAAAATGGTCGCATAATTTGAACACTCACTGTTAAAATGAGGCTTACATTGGGACAACTAGAAAATGACATTATCTTAAGCAGTTAATTAATTATACAAATTAACCAAGAACATTTTCGAACAGCATACGCAGCCGTCTTAGTCTGCTACAGACATTAGCTGCATTGATAAAGTGAGACAAAATTAATCATTCATTGAGTTGCAATTCAATATTGATTCAATATTGCTCAGGTTAAACCATGGCCATCTTTTTAAAATTTTGTTTTTCTTTATCATTTTTTTAAAAAGTAATTCTCCCAAAAAAGCCTGGAGGTTAGAATATAAAACAAACTATCTCTTACTATAAAACTTTTTGTTAGATCCAATTAGCACAATTATTTACAAATTAGTACATTTTAGAAGGAACACCTATATAACAAAATGTATAAAAAGAGGAGTTTCAAACATATAAGGAAAAACAACAGTCCAAACACAGACCTTCCACAAAGTCAGAAAGGAAAGAGAAAGATTATCCTAGATCTATAATCTTTTGTTATAAAGTAACACCACAAACAAATAACGGAAACAATAAAATAAAGGCTCACGGGTGTGCGCTATGGAATGAGCAGGGGTAAAATTATTACAACTGGGGGGTTAACAAGGTAATAGGGTGCGACAAACAAACACTTGCCTAAATAGACTCATGTAACATCAAACAGTCGGTGAAAACAACTTTAACCAACCATTCACTCGACAGTGTTGTGTGCCTAAAATCCACAAACAAAAATTAAAACAAAACGTTAATAGCATTTCAAAAGTAAAATACAAGTACAAAATTTTATATATTGTAACAATTTAAAAATTCTAGGATTCACAAAACAGTGATATTTTAAACGTTTTGTTTCAGATGGGAAATAACTCATATCGACCTTAAATGTAAAGCTTTGTGGTGTTATTTCCCTTTGTAATACGATAATACGGGGAATTACCTCGTAAAACCACTAAATCGAAAGCGGAAGTAGAGTTCAATGTCAAACAAACAAAATGGCTACCGAAAGAAATTCCTTGTCAGAGGAATATTTTGACTTTATATGTACCAATTGTGACAGCAATGGAAAGATTGTTGAAGCTGTACGTTATTGTGTTGAGTGTTGTTATCGTCGACCTGTCGACGATAATAACAATTATCAAGATTTGAACATTTTTGTGTCGACACCGGCTGTCTTTAGCCAATCAGAACGTTGCATTAGAGGTCACGTGACCAAAATGATGACGTCGAATTGCAAAAAAGGGGTGCGTGTATGGAATCGTCCACGGCGTGTATTATACGGTTACCTGTTTGTAATACAAGAAAATATCATTATCGATATATGAATGGGTATCAATTGCAAGGAGTAACAATATAAAACCAAAAAAACATTCATGCCTACTCGTAACATGTTCATTTATTGAAGAAAGCTCGCTTTTGTTGAAAAACAATAACCTATCTTCCCTATTTCCGAGCGAGTTTATTAGTAAATATGAACGTTCGATTAGCTGGCGGAATGTAGGGCAGAACATGTTCTTGAAACGAGCACGGTCAGAATATGACTGGACAGCGCATGGTAATTCGATGGTTTTTATCTGGCCTTACAGTGTGTAAAATTAATCAAACGCTCTGTAGTCTATAAATAGACTTGGAACAGTTTAAAGCACTGACGAATACCTGAATCTGTGGTAATATGTCAGAGGACCACTGCTGGTATTTATATCCGACGGGAATGGAGGCGCTGTAGTCGAGCTTCTGAAGGTCTGATTTTAAGCCCTCTACTGTAAAGACATGCACTGTTTGATATGCATATTGCTTGAATCTTTATTCTCTATGGAGAATACACGGCTAAACGACGATTTCAATCATTTTTGGAAATGCTAATACTTGTGGTTATTGCTGCCAAGCATGCACGGATATACACACAACTATCCTAATGTTAAAGAATCACAATCTACTGGACACAAGCCATGGAAACGAAGCAAGTAATCAATCAACAAGGTTACCAGAGTTTCCTACTGAGCGATGCGACCAACATAAAGGGAAAGTTGTTGATATGTACTGCGAGGAACATAATGAAGTTGGATGTTGTATTTGCATATTTGCACATTATAGGTAAGTAAATAAAATATGTTGTTTTTATCTATAGATATCATTTATACTTGCACATTATAAGTAAGTAGCGTAAGTCTATTGTTTTATCTTTAGTTGCTAAGTACATTTTGTATATATGTGCTTCATTAACTTGAAGGTCTAGGTGTTTAAACGATTGTTGTGACGTACACTAGCTTCCCTTCTACATTGTCTTTGAAACTACTAATTAATTTACAAAAGATTTATCGAAATCTGTGATACCTTTTTGTTGTACAGATTCTAAAAAAAAAGATACGGGTTTAAAGCCACAATCAATAAATCAGCTAAGTTCAATAAGTTCTAAAAGACGTCATAGATATCACAGTTAAATGTTATTCAGTACTTTTATGTTTAAATTTATCTTAAGTATCGTATAAATGTAAAACTAGCGATAACGTGGTGGTTTGTTATCTCCCTTATTATAGAATAATGTGAGTTTTTAACACCGTCAGGAGATGAATATTTTCATTCTTGTATTATATATGTTCGACAGCCGAGCAAAATGATGACATTATTATATTTCTTACGCTCAACGAATTGCTTACAAAATAAGTATATTAATGCTGGCGTGTATTATTTGAAAACATTAACAAAGATTTGTTAAGGTCAATTGGCACAAACATTATAATTATTATTATTATATACCGCATTTGTATAGTGTTCTTTTGATATTGAATATATGTTCAAAAGCGCTTCTCAATCATATGCATAATAAGAAAAAAGAGCTCAAATAATAACGAAAATGAAAAAGATTAAGAGATTTTAAAATATATTAACATAAACTGAATACTAATTTAAACTAAGAATTAGTGATCAATACAGTGCTCACGGTGGTTTAAAAAGAACAACAACCACATAACAAGTGGATTTTAAACTGTCTAAGATAGTAAATGAGTGATAATTGATAATTGGCAAATGGCAGCCAAATGGTCGATGAGGAATCAAACATTGACGCTTATTGCTGATAAATAATACAAATTAGATTTTTTTATTTTTTTTTATTTGTATGTCATGTCCTGAGAAAAGTATATATTCTGTACCAGACCTTATTGACAAATTGTTTGAATTCGGAGATTGCAAACAGATACAGAGTCGTCTTACAGATATGATGGTTTCATTAGCAGATCTTGGAAAATCTAAGAATGATAAACTTAAAGCTTTAAAAGACTCGAAAACAGAAGAAATAGAGAAGGTCATGAATTTACAGAAAGCTCTTAAGGCTGTGATAAGAAAAGCTGGTGAAGCTTCAAGAAATGAAATTGAAAAACAATACCAAAAATTAGAGAAAGAAATTCTTGAAGAGATGCAGGATGTTGAAGGTACTGTGGATAGCCTTAAAGAGTCTGATGATAAATTGAAAAAGGCAGAGAGTAACAGAGCGCAACGGTTTGTGTGTAGCAAGATAGCTGCAAAGAGGATAAAGGAAGCAAACAGGCATATATCCAAACAAACAAGAAGAACCAATGGAGGACTTGTATTCACACCAAATCAGGCATTGATGAAATATCTTAGTGGTTTACAAGGTATTGGCGCGGTAGGTGTTAAAACAGAGAAGAAAACAGACCTGTATAGAATAACAGTTAGTAAAGATATTAACATCAAGCTGATGAAAGATTCCAAACAATGTGGTTCAGCTGGTTGTTGTCTTACCTTTGATAATCAACTTTTAGTAACTGATTACAATAACTACAAACTAAAACTGATTGATACACATACAATGACAGTTATAGATAGTTGTACACTAGATAAACAACCTTTTGGTGTATGTTGTATCAGTGACCACGAGGCTGCTGTAGCATGTGGTGAGGCCAACAAGATTCAGTTTGTTACCTTTGGTAAAAAGATGACACCTACAAGACAAATCAAAACATCTCATTTTTGTTATGGTATTACTTCAAAAGATGATCAGCTATATGTGACAGATATTGGATCTTCAGTTCATATCTATGATACGACTGGTAACATGTTGAAAAGTATATCACAAGACACTGCTGGAAATGCAATTTTTTTTAATAGTAGACATCTTACTTTCAATAAGAGTAAAGACAAATTCTATATTTGTGATTGGCAGAAAGGTATTGTAAGTTTGGATGGTGCAGGACATTATCACTCAACATTCAATGATAGAGATTTGACACAAGCAGATGGTGTATGTGTTGATGGAAGACAGAACATATTTGTTATTGGACGTGGCTCTCATAATGTGGTACAGTTTAATGAAGATGGAGAGATGAATGGTGTCGCTATAAAACAACAAGATGGATTACATCAGTATCCACGTTCAGTATGTTTTCATCAAGACCTGAATAGATTGTTTGTTACCATGAACAATTTTGATGTAGTAAAAATGTTTGAACTGAATTGATAGAATATATTTAAAACATTTGAATTGACAGATACTAGCAATAATTTAATATAACTAAACTTGTAGTTTTGAGGTTTAACGTGGTGATGATGAGTTTATTGCTGGTATTACAATTATGGAGACTGTACGACAATAAATAATGATTTACACGTGTTATTATTATCCACAATGACAACAGTTACCTAATTTTATTATGTTGGGCACCTTTAACAAATGTTTTAATTATTACAAACAGGTATAATGTTTCTCTTGTATGTAATAATTACAGTATTTATTAAATATTAATTACAGTAATATTTAATTCGAAAAATCGGCACCATTTTAGACATTGAAGCTATTGATTTTTTTAAGAACTGGTCGACACTGTTCAAGTTCAAGTTGGCAATCAATTTATCTAAGGTATGGTATGGTTTTAAATCGTATATAAACTAAAATACAGAATATGATCAAAATAAAGTTTATAACATGTTGTTCAAATAAAATACAAATGTAAAATCTGCTTTTAAATGTAAACTCTTTGTTTAATGTTTATAAACTGATCAATATGAAACGTCATCAATTCACTCTAAAATTGTGATACTATAACTTTGGTACTTTAACTCGTTCAGATACTTTAAACTGTGGTAATAAAACCGTTGAACAAAACCGTGAAAAAAGTTGTGGTACAAAACTGTTGAATTACAACTTGTATCAAATCTCTGGTATTTAAACTGGTATCAAAAGCTCTGGTACAAAAACTACCACCCTCTAGTACACGACCTTAAAGTAGATTTATACTGATACTTACTCAAATGTCTAACTAGTGACATAATTAGATAATAATATTAATTCATGTTTTAACACTTTCATGGAAGACAATATTAATCAATACTTTATGCATACATGTACATAATAACTAGAAACAATAATATGAAAATTCAAAACATTATAATAGTTTAAATTATGAAAACTATGGAAGCCTTCATTATTATATGGAGAAATTACTTAATAGAAATATTATCAACAATACTTTATATGACAGATAAATCATTGAACTCGTAATTTCTGGTTTCAGGCTTCATATAATATATGAAAATTTTGCTTGCTCTTTCATTGGCCGAATTAGTTTACTGACGCTATGGGATATAGCACTCTAATTCCTAAACAAAAGTCATCTAAACAAAGGATATAAATAATGTCAGTTCTCTGTTTATCTTGTTCTGAACTTTGTTTTCTTGAGCTTAACTGTTGATATGAACAGACAGTGATAAACTGCTCTAATAACAAGACTATTGACGAGTATATACATTCATTCATACATGCAGGCATGTAACAATAAATAGACCGAAAAAAAATCATATATTTGAAAGGTTGACATCATTAATATTGATTTTATTTGAACTTGTATATTTTATCATTAGTATAACTGTATCAATGTTCGTGTACATAGTTTCTTTTTGTTTCTAATTATTGTTTATATATGATATTGTATTGTAAATAATTATTTCTTTATGTACATTCATATATTTAATATTGACTATTAAATGATTATCTCTATAGTTGGACATACAAAGCCACCAGCTGATACAAATTCAAGAAAACAAGTTGCACTTTTGAAACAGATATGCCAATATAAATATTTTGTTTGGCACATAGTACTGGACGGTATTTCAAAGAAGTATTGTTTTTGTCAATATGTATCTTGAAATATAATTCAATAAAGAATACTATAAAACAGAAGTTTTATCTCGTTTAATTTTATGTAGTTTTTACAAACAGTTATACATTTGAGCACAGGCAATGTCAAACAAAAGAAATGGTTGCCATTCATAAATTTTGAGTATTACCAGTTATGATGTATGTCTGCTAAAACATGCGTATCATCGAAACTTTAACACGCGTAAGAAACATAAACCAATGTATCAATATTCTTGAAAGCATTCGACTGTCTGATAAAAGTGCTTACGGTTTCGAGATAAACCAAAACAGAGCATCTTATACTTGTTACTTTGATAAATAATGCTTAGATTTAACAAATCACATACAAAAAGCATCACAAAGATCAAATTTCCATTGCGCCATAATGCAATGTTTATACTTTGGTGATTATGTCGATGTAACAAATTCGCTTCACCACATAATTTTGGAATAAAAGTGTGGTTTCCAGACATATAGTCTACTTTCTTCCAAGGAGAGTGTTTTCCCTGAAATGGTGATAACTAGTGATAATGAATATTTTGGTGCATGAAATGTTCAGTAAAGCTGGCATGTTGAATCAATTGTTATATATATTAACATGATTATTCAGCCTACATTCTTCAATTATAAAAACAATGTAGATAAACATATAATGAAACTTATGTACACGAACATATTTACAAGTCAATTAGGAGAAAATTTCTTTGTGAATACTCTATAAAGTTTATTTAAGATATAGTATTATTAAACGAAAAATCTTAAGATGCTTGAGTAAAATGTACAGGTTGTTTGGTCATAATACGGTTTCCTACATTGAGTCTTAATCAATGTGTATTGACCATACCGGAGATTATCGTGCTAGGCTTATGGTAAAAAGAAATAACGATCTAAGATTGTTTGTAAAAATTATCAAAGACCGAAGTTGACACGGATATATCAAAACTACAAAACTGTAGCGTGTTCAGTTTCCTTGAACGTTCCAAAACGTTCCCCAACGTAAGTGTCGGAACAACTCAACCCATAGACGACTCAACCCGAGACAACTTAATCTCCTAATACCGGATTGATCTGTACCAACTTTGAGTTCAGTATTGCACGGGTTGAGTTGTCTTCGGGTTTAGTTCTCCCGTAACGTTAGCTAACAGTAGTTACTGAACACGGGGCTGAGCTACTTGTTAACCAAACATAATCATAAGATAAATATTTTTGGAAAGATGATTGTTTATGATGGACGTGATGGCTTTTTAATAGTCCAAATTATTTTACTTTACTTTACCAATAATTTAATGTTAGTTTACCTACTTAAAGTATAGCCTTAAAGGTAAGAATCTACACACAATGATAACTAAACCAGACAAATGAGTTATTATGAAACTAGCATAACAAAATAAGAACTACTGATTCAGTATAAGAAATACTTATTGGTATGCTACAGGCTAAATATACATTGTACTTTTGACAAGGTTTTACCACATTTCAAAAAGTAATTGCTGAAATATGACATTGACATTTTTTGTGTGTATATAAACTATAAAATTGAATTCAACTAAGCGCATAATTTTATCACGTAAACAAATACTATCAGTATAATTTCATTTCATAACAAACAGTTTAAAGTGTTTACAAAAACAAGAAGGCCATCATGGCCCTAAATCGCCCACCTGACCAAGTTTGACAAGGATTTGAACAATCTCATAAGAGGTCCAATGGACAAACCTACATAGCAAATACCTAAGTTGCATGACCTACTTTTGGACCCTAGGTAACCCATGCTCGAAATCATCCAAGCAATTCCCTAGACAATCATCCTGACTGATTACAATTGAGTACAGAATGTGACAACTAGAGTGTTCATAAGGTTTTTCCATATTTGAGCTGTGTGACCTTGTTTTTGACCCCAGGTGACCCATTCTTAAACTCATCTGAGCAATCACTTAGACAAACATCCTGACCAAGTTTGTGGACAATTGAATACAGAATCTGACTATTAGAATGTTCACAACGTTTTCACATATTTGGGCTATTTGGCCTAGTTTTTTTACCCAAGGTGAACCATGTTCCAACTCATCCGAGCAATTACCTAAACAAACAACCTGACCAAGTTTGATAGCAAATGAGTACAAAATGTGACAACTAGAGTGTTCACAAGGTTTTTTTATATTTAGGTAGTTTGACCTAGTTTTTGACCTCATGTAATCCATGTTCAAACTCTTCCGTGTAATTACCTAGACAAACATTCTGGCCAAGTTTGATGACAATTGAGTACAAAATGTGACCACTAGAGTGTTCACAAGGTGTTTCCGTATTTTGACTCTGTGACCTAGTTTTTAACCCCAGGTAACCCATGTTGGAACTCATCCGTGAAATTATCTAGACAAACATACTCACCAAGTTTAATGACAATTGAGCCAAAACTTCGACCACTAGAGTGATCACAAACAAATGTGGACGGGCGGACTGACGGACGGACTGACAGAGGGACGACGGACAAAAGGCGATCACAATAGCTTACTCTGTCATTTTGTGACATGTGAGCTTATAAGAAAACAGCAATACTGGTATATATTTATTTTATATTTACTTAAATAACTTAGTGTAGTGTTATTGAAGCATAAATGATATATTTATAGTGTTTTAAATACATAATTAAAAACGGAAGTTGGTATACAGATGTAACTTGACATTTGTCGTCTGTTCAAGCATTATCCATTAAAATTGTCAAAATGCATATATATACTTGTCTAACAAGTTTCTAATTTTAAACTTTTTAAGTGTACACCCACATTGATAAATGCGGAAGTATAAAATGTAAACTATTTTAAAGTTGTTTCCAGTAGTGGGGTCGATAACTGCAACAATCTTTCACTTGGTGATACAAGCATCAAATTTGGCACAGATGACCTGCATGGTCTACCATTCACAAAAAGCACGATTTCCACTTCGAAATTCAAGATGGCCGTCGTTTTTGCGCATGCGCCTAGAAATCAGTATCCCAAAGCGACTAAACTTCTTTTTACCACTTTGAATGTATCATAGGATGATACATTACAGTGTTTTTGCATTCTACAAATGTTAACCAATTTAAGACATTGATTTACATCATGTGATATACTTCCAAGGTCAAGGTCAAGGTCATGGTAAAAGTAACATACATGAGAATGTTGTTTCAAACTTTTTGAATCATTTTAATGATCATGTAGGGTTGGAGATGCAAATAGAAAATAGTCATTATTCAAATTAACTTGATAGAATCTTTGACAAATATTTATAGACATAAATTGACATTTACCGTGACCTTGACCTTGATCTAAGGAGGATGTTAATACCCCGTAAATACTAATTAAATAATCAAACAATTAGTTTATTTGAGACTATTACTTTAACATTGAAATATTAATACATGTGTTGGATTGCCTTTATCAAGTGTTTACTATGTTTATGCTTAATGTTGTCCACATTATGTGTATGTCAAAGGTCAATGTCACATGAGAAGGTATATATATATATAAAGTGATTTTATCAGAAATTTAACACAATTCACGTAAATGAAGCAAGGATTCTCATAATCCTAGCCAAAAACTAAAGTTTCAACAATAATGCGTGATGCACACATGTCTAGAAGTCAACAATTTAAGGTCAAGATCGTAAAGATAGTTTAAATATTGTTGTGATAATTATATGAACGCAAACATAGATGATTTAGTCTGTGATGATTTCATTATTCGCACATGCAAGCGCACAAACGAGTTCATTTAAAACCGACTCGACAGCATTTAAATCGCTCATGACATTCCCTCTTGTCACCACATTTAGTTAACTGATGAAAACTTTTGGCAATCGGTGAAAGGTTGGCCAATAGCTTTTGTCATTCGCTACTGTTTTACCAGAGCCAGCCGACTGGATTCGAATTTGATAGCCATCGATTGATCAAAAATACACGCAGCGTGGAAGACAGAACTTTTGACTTGTTCATAGAAAGACGCCCTTGTATGTGAAATTGCATTATAGGATATTTGCTCTTGGACAGAAAAGTCAAGCCTAGCGTCGCAACATTGTCTATAAGTCTGTTCTAATCGCGCATTATGACAAATTTCTAGAGTGTTTTGAAATCTTGATCATGTCTGCTAAATGTTGACTTAGCTTTTTCAAAGACCTACATAAAATGACTACAAGTAAAATCGTGGAAGAACAACATTCTATTAGATTTTTCTGAGCCGTCATTTTGTGTATTGGCAACCTTCTAATTGACTATCCTAGACCAAACTCAATCCAAGGTTTATAAAATCTGCACCTTTTTAGTGTTGAAACACGTTTAGTTAACAGCATCAGTCACACATGCTTTATTATAAAAAAGTTTTGCCTGTTGCTTTATAGTATAAAGTGGATTGAATATGATTCTTCGTGATTACGAGGATTCATTTTATTGTAGAAACAAATGGATACAATCTCGCATTTTGTCACAACAACAACATTACAAAAACACATGGTAAGTATTTTGTCGGATCAGAACCCAATTTAGTTCGGCCTTGTTGTCACTACCTCGTACAATTTTCTGCCAATTTGGTCGTAAATTTGTTTTGAGTGCTTCTCTATGGCGCTCACGTTTGTCTCTAACTGACCCTCGTAAACATCGAAACTAATTACATGTGTATGTCCTGTTATATTTCGAGACATATGCATGCACCTATGGAATAAAATCTTTAAAAACATATTATCCAAAGGCCTTTAATGCTTTCTGAGAATCAGAATATACGAGCAAGAATCCATAAATAACAGTTGCATCGGAAATATGCTGATAGTCAGGGATTATTACCGGAGTCTGAAAAGTATTGGCCAGCTGATATGTCTGACCTGTATAGTCTGCTAGTGTCAATTTGTGTGGCTACGAATGACTAATCTGTTAGGCTGCTCGTTTTCTAGCATATTCAAATTTGCAAATAGTAATCATTTGATGAAGGAAGTTTTGTGATACTTTGCACTATTGCATTACAAAGCTTCATTAATACAAGCTTAATCGTCTGATCAAGATGGATTAAACCTAAAAACAATCTGAATTGTCCTATGAAAGGGTGGCATACTTGGAGTTATTTTAGAATATTCATTTGAGCTACTAACAATTTGGGGGAGACATAAACTTTGTCAGATAGAGACAGCAGCACTAATCTAAATCGGTTGTTATAGAAATACATGATGGATTTTTGTACACATTTCCTGCTCTAAAGTTAATCTTTTTACTGCCTCACTGTAAATAACATTGAGATATGGGATACAATGTACAACTGTCTGCATATACTTCTAAAATCTTGGCCACACATTTACAGAAGAAGGAAATCGGTTGGATACTGACAAAAAATTGAGTGTAGCTACTGAGGCAAGTAATACTTTATGAATATGTTGTCAAAGCAGTTTTTGGATTCAAACCGTAGTTATGGATGATAACGGATTAATTTCTGATTTGTACTAATTGATACGAACGCCGCTGAATTTAATTCAAAGTTGTCCGGGATCATCATTCCTAAATATGTGTCAATGGAAAGAGTACCCTACATCTAACCCAATGATTCATTCAGTATTATCTAAATTCCGTGTAAGCTGTACACCATTGTGGTAACTTAAACCCTGTTACCATTGGCTCCCTCACGTTGACTAACGATAGTTATATAATATTAAGAGGGGTTGATTCGATAACATTTGAGACTTTTTAGTATAATGTACAGACATCTGTTTGTTTCAACAGCACACAAACAGAGAAAAATATCATGTGCCAATACAGCAACAAGCACACTTTAATTGACACTCATATACATGCCGAGTATCAAAGCACAGGCGGTCGTATATGTAATGTTTTCGAACCGGAACCGCGAATGATGCCTAGGTTTCATTGTAGTGATGTCACCAGATGCACTGGTTATACTTTGAGATGTAGTCTAATAAATGAGAAATGTTCTGAATCAATTTACTGCAATGAATTTCATCTGAGAAAAAGCGTTAGTATATAAAATTATTTGGCGTCTTGTAATGGCCGCCATTTTGAATTGACAGCCATTAAATGGATTTTGTTTGAAAAAATTTAACAGAATTGTTTATTTGTTATAAAATATTGAAAATATATTGATAATTACGTAAATAAAAATAATTGAAAAGGCTATTTCATATGAACAGGACAAAATCCCTATCGTCGGCGGCCATTTTGAAAATATGGCGGCCATCTTGAATTTCGAGGTGGAAATCGTGCTTTTTGTAAACTACACACTATGTACAACAACTGTACCAAATTTGGTGCTTGTATCACTAAGTGAAAGATTGTCGTGAAAAATGACACTTATCGACCCCACTACAGTGGACTAGCTTACTTTTATAAAATATTCAGAATATTAAAATCTATATATAATATTATAACAAAGTAGTGTATATCATAAAGTTTACTTATAATATAAAATGTATATAAGGATTATTGTGAATTTGTTTATTGTTAGTAGCTGGTACATTAAAGGTAATATTTGTTTAATTTAACAATGATTTATATCTTGTATTTCAGAAAAATTAACATTGATTTAAATATGTATTTTTATCATAATATAATGAGTATATTGTAATAATTGCGTATATATAACTCATAGATAAAAGGCATTAATAAAAAGGTAGAACTTTGGTATAACTTATTTTATTTTATTAAACTACGCTTGTAAATTTATTGTTCTGGTGTCTGATATTTATATTAAATAACTATTTTACCAAACTTATGTAAATTGAACATCTATTCGTGAAAAATTAATTTTTAATTACATTAAATACTGCATACAATCAGATATGACATGATAAAAAAATGTAATACGTTGTGGCCTAATCAAGCATATTTAGTAAATAGAGCTTAATTGATATAAACAAGTTTATCCTAACATATAAACTTAGTACAAAGCAACTTGTGTGCATCGATTGTCGCAGGTGCTCTCATTAATACAATATCATTCTTGTTTCCAAAGCCTGGTAAGATTCTCGATACTAGCTAGATAACCCCGGGGTACGAGAATGATACAATCGTAATATAAGTTATGTTTATGTTTGGAGCGTGCATAAAAATTAAACCTGTTGCTTTAAAAAAAAGTACGCTTATAGATAGTCATGGTATTTTTTCTTTTATTACCTTGAGCCTGTGTATATGTATTATAATCTAACTAAAGTATGAAATGGCTGGACCTTGCTGATTTAATGATTTCCTATGATATGGACTTAACTATTTCGTAATTATTAATTATCTTCAATAAGTATGTTTATTTACGTGCGAAAATAAAACATGATGCCAGAAAAAGTACATGCAAAGTGTTTGGAATACTAACCTTAAGTTGTTTTTTTTACTTTCAGGATTGCATGGTTTATATCCTTGTCCACCAAGTGTAAACAGTAAGTTTTGTTAACTACTTAATTGAACAAAAACTCGATATATAGGTTATAAACCTACATGTTGCAAGATTTTATTATCCTTTATTTACAAAGAAAATTGACAGTAACATTAAGGGATTTTAAAAATAGAAACAACACATAGTTTGCCGTTTTAATTTTAAAAAATGCTTATTGAGTCTTAATTTCACTGGTCAAAGTTTATTAGATCAAATAATTAATAATGGTCATCGGCCTATAGTATACAACTTTATTGCCTCCAAGATAGTTGAAGATTTAGAGTTTACAGTATAATAGAACATAATAAATTCAAATAACAAAAATAAATATGTACAGACATTGACTAACATGAGTAGGTTAAAACAATAAGTGAAGATGAACATGATATGTACGTGTACAACCGTATAAAGAATATAAATGGACTTAAATAAATTAACTTAATTAATATGTATGTCAGTTTCAGATATATATTTATATTATATGAATATTTTTGTAATTGTTTTAACATAGTCAATAGAAAGCAAATCAATATGCTTTAATGACGAAAATACCCTATTGTCCTAAATGAATATCAAGTGCCATAGTTCAATGCATAAAATATTTTGGAGACATTTATGGCATATAAGATCCTGTTCATATGTAGTTTTGCATCATATCGAGGCCAAAAATTTCAAAAGCCCAACAGAATCCGATCTTTCTGTGGCCGATTTTCAAATATAAGATAATCTTAGGTTGACGTGAATTGTTCTGAACATTCTAAAGGCATCACTGTTTTGCATTCGAAAACGCCATCCGATTTGTTCTACAGTTATAATTGTCTTTCTTACATATCTTTTCCATGCATGTTTACTTGGAATTGTACCATTTGACATAAAAGTATCAATAAGTTAATCAATAAGTTTTTACTTGTCAAGGGCACGTATAACGTCGGGTATGAAATCTAACGATGTCGAGCTTAATGTCGTTCTGTAGTGAAAAAGTCGAGCAACGAAAACCTTAGTTGTTAGCTCGATTGATCTTAGTCTACACTACGAATAAAAGTTTCTGTAGATTAAAATAAGCTTCGATTGACGTGAGACCTAGCATGCCAGTAATCATGTCTGATTTTGTGAGGGAAGGTAACCTTTGAGCATATTTCAAGCACATGTGGTGAGTTGATTCTAATTTAACTATGTCCGGCCGCGTCAGAGGATTCCGCAACTCACAGACAAACAATGAGCGAGACAGAACACAAATTATATAAAGTCTTGACATAATAGATATGTGGGTTTACACCATCAGAACCAATTGTTAAATTTGCCAGGGAAAAATAAGTACCCTTAATAGATTGACGGATGCTGCCTATAGATGTCGTATGAGTACCTGCCTCCAATTGATTGGACAATTTCTAGATGTGTATAGTTGGATACCTCTGATATGTTGGTATTACCATACTCGTATATGAGTGACTTTGGTTCTTCAATACGAGTTTTTTTTCTATCCATGTACATGGAGGCACATTTTGACGCGTTGTAGGTATAACGCCATGTGTTAGCGTATTCAAGACAAATATTTAAAAACACTTGTAAATCACTTCTGGTGGTCAATAACAAAACAATGTCGTCTACTTGTGTTGAAGCCAGAAGTATTATTTCGCCCATTTTAAATCCGGACTGAGATTTCTGTAATTTTTCTAATAGTTCGTTGATGAATACTGTATAGTAGCTCAAATGCTTCCTTTTCGGGTACTTTGCACTATTGGAAACGGCTGAGACAAGTGACCGTCTACAAGTACCCTACTGGTTGAGCCACGTAAAGAACAGTATATTATGCGCAGCAATTTACCTTTGACACCAACACTATGAAGTTTGTATATTAACTCAGATATCCAAGCTTTATCGAAAGTTGATTTGGCGTCGAGTGAACAAGACTGTAGAGGTATTCCACGTTCATGTGACTCTTGTAACAAAATAAAACCATCTTGGAACTTTTGCCCTCTTGAAAACCATGTTGCATATCATTTAGTTGTATATTTAAGCGTTTAATACCAGCTTATATTACTTTTTGATATTTTGATATTTTTGATATTACTGGAATTAGTGATATGGCTCTGTAACAACTTGGTTCTTTCAATGATTTGCCTTTACCCTTATATACCGTAACAGTAAGTCCGAGTGCTTTGCTACAGAATTGCCGACGTATTTGATATGTTAATATGAAATATTGTCTACTGAGGCTCTTTTGTTGTTTGTGGGTTTATTTATTATCTCTATCTCTGTTAATTCTTTTAATGAAATAACCAGTTTGCACTCATTGTTAATCTGATCGTTACAATCGTAAACAGGATTCAAGAACTTGTTTATAGATTCATCGACATAAGTCACATAACATTTAAACTCATTACAAAAGCATTGTTCGTTGGAGAATGAATACAGATCTGTAAAATAATTATTTCATCCTGTAAGTATTCCGTCAATAGTAGTCTCCCTTTGGCATTTGAACACAAGTTCACGACCTTCCAGTTTACTGCCTCGTGACATTTTTTAGCTAATTACCTTCCAGAACCCTTTTCGGTCGATTTCGTGTAGTTTATCGATTCGTTAGAACACATCACGTTCAAATCGGCGTGCTGTTGAACGAAGATGACGGCGAAAGTCTCTTTTATGGAGCTTGTACAGTTCAAATATAGAGCCACTTCTAGGTTTACTATTTGAAACCCATGTCGCGTATGCGAGTCTAAGTTTTTTATGTATGTCACGGAGCACGTTGGACCAGTATGGCTTAAGCATCGGTCTAAACTTTCTTGTTGATAGCGACTTCTGTGCTTAAGTTGACAAAACAGAGATTATATAATCGTAGGTCTTGTCGATATCATCGTAGTTAATTACATCGTTTTGTCTTTGTGTGACCAGGGCTTTATATGTTTGAATTTCAGACGACTTTGTCTATACATATTTCAATTTTATTAAAATCTCTGATATCACATTGTTAGATATTCAACTCGAGAGTTTTATATGAGCATACTCTGGTAGATGGCGAGAATGGACACATTTGAAAATATATAAATGCATACACATTGTAGCATTAACTAATATGAAAAACATTATCAATTATGTAACTATATTTATAGAGAGATATAGTTTTTTTTCCAATGCATATAAAATGCATGTAACATTACATAGAATATTAATTACGCGCATAAAGATCATATATATATGTGTGTCGCGTCATGGAAAAACCTGCATTAATGACAAAATTTTCGATTTTTAAGTTTTTGCATTTTCATATAGAAAAAAGTTTGTTGTGTTTGAAGTCAAAAACCGTTTTCGGATATACAGCTTACTTTTGACGCTATAGTTATCTAAAGTACCCTTGGTATTCATCAGAATAATGTCAAAATGAATATAATGACGTTACGTCATGCTGTTCTTTAAAAAAAATACCACTAATGATATGTATACTTGCATAGTTATATGGGTATTACATTTTACTGTGTTAATGATAATTTTCGTTGTTCCTTCAGCAACCAAAATATTCAAATAATTATATAACCATATATACAATTACCCGCTAAAGGTAGAATTTCTATAATAGCTGCTGTCAAACTTCGGGCAATATCGGGTCATGTCCACAAATTTGTGATCAGTTTTCGTCGAAGACGTTAAAATTGATAAATATCAGATGCTCATTTTATTATGTAAATGCTTCCTTTTTTAAAATTTCTTATTACGTTTCTTATATAAACTTAAAAGATTTTTAATTCTCACAATTATTTGAAATAATTGATAGAATTCGTGTTAAATTTTATATATTCCGACTTTATTCGGTGAGCCGTGACAGGTTGGATCAGTCTAATCATAACCATGACGATAGTAAATACTTCACTGAAAATCAATACAAACTATAATGTCTCAAGTATATATCCATGATATAATAATTCAAAATCATTGTTCAAAATAGCACAGTCGGTAACGAGTCGGAAACATATGGCTAATGCATAAACTTTACTGCAGTGGTTCTAACCTCACCGCCTCTATATTTTTTTAATTCTTCATAAATTCATGCATAGTTGTCCGTATCACATAGTGATTGTTGTGCTATAAATTGATTTTGTTTAATTTCTATTAGTTTTATTTTCTTGGTTCTTTATTTTTTATATCCTGCAATTTCATTGTACCTAATAATAATACACTTATAGTATACACTCGGCTTCAAATGCAGTGGCTGAATAGAAATTAAACTAGAATACTATCTAACGAATGTGCCAAAGTTACATGCATCTCATTTCACTTCTCTTTCTTATAAAATGCAGGATTCATTTCTATAAGACACGGTCGATACAGTTAAGTGTATGACATCGAAGTAATAACTAAACACAAACTTCGACAAATGTGCATATTATATTTCATATACATTTGGCTTCGTGCTGCACAGAGATTTCGAATTGTACGTTTCCATGATGGCAAAAATTAATATTAAAAAAAAGGTAAATTATAAAAAAAGAATAAAGGATACTAAGCAGGATTCGAACCCGGGGTAACAACAGCAATGTCTAACAATCCAATTGTCTTACCGCCACGACTACTGAGTCACTTAAATTAATCTTAAAAAACTATGATAAAGACAGTAATCAGTTGGTTGGTTAAATAATGTGTGTTACCTTTTTGTAGGAATATTCCAAAAATCTATACATACAAAAGTGCAGTCACGGCTCACCGGATAAAATCGGACTATACATGTATATATGTTCGTTTAAATAATCTGAATACAATGTACAATTATCAGTCAAATATATCATGTTTTGTTAATCTCAAATAAAACGCATTTTTATCATATGTTCGACTTTCTTAAAAGGAAATGAAGATGAAACTAGGCTTTGAGAACGAAACAAATACCACATAAATAGTTTCATTTACAGAAGTATGTATTACAATGCAACTCAGAATTCGTAGCTTGTATGAAATTTCTAATACTAACATTATAACAAGTATATCTAGGATCAAAAGCTATTTTTCTATGGTTTCAGTCATCCACATATGTATTGATGACAAGATGATGGATTTTTCTCCTAGAATATACGTGAGCACAAGACTTGCACCATTACAACAAGCTATTGAATGCACCTGTACTATCAAAGGAGTGTCGGAAAACTATACATTAATAGTTCAGGGACCCAGTGCAAACTATAGCAATACAGATTTTTCGTTTGCATTTAATGATGTGGCAATTAAGAATAACACCAATTTTGGTACCCTTACTCGTATAAATTTAACAGGAGAAACAATGCTTAAATATACATTACCAAACGATGATACTGTCAAAGTGTGTTTATATATTGCAGGTTAGTATAGCAGATAGTAGTTTTTGGCGGATGTTTATAATAAAGGAAAGCTTGTGAATGACATAGTTTTATAAAATGGACATATTGAACCTACATTTCTTATATAAACATAACTAATGTAATATTGTTTTTAAAGACAAACAGCGAAGAAATAGAAAACATCTTGCGAAATATTTTCAAAAATGCACAAACCTAGAACTTCGTGTCTGGCTGTATGATAAAAAACGCACGCATTTTAGTTAAACCTTCATAAGGTGTGTCCGAAATAAAAACTTCTTTAATTAATGTAATGACATGAATATCAATAAAAACTCACTCCTATTAAGAAAACCTAGACTATTTGCCCTATTTTCTAGCGAACATCAACCATTTTGGTGGAAATGTTCAATGGCAGCCTCCATGAAATATGTGGAACTGTTATTCTGAAAGCAAACGTGTTAACCTCGAATCCGAAAGGCCAGGCAATTGCGTTGTGCGATTATTTTGGCGTAGCTGTCTAAGCTGACTTTCGGCATACATTTGTCTATTTATAAACTCTCATTCTATTAGATAAATACAAAATGAGCTTACGGAAAAGTATGAGAAACCCGTCGTTTTGGGGATTAAATAAGAAAACAGGGCACAAGAACTGAAAAAAAGAGTTCATTCGTGTTCCTCAAACAATCGGTGGTGTTTTTGTAAGCGTTCTAAATAAAGTAATGCACCGCCAAAGTTATTTTTTTAACATTAAATATTTGATTGATAAATAAATGAACATGTGTCAGGTTATAGTTAATATTTTTGCACATGTATAACGCATGAATTTTATGACTTGCCTTTTTTACTCTGGATATACATGTACTATAAACCATACTCCACAACTAAAGTTGGTACATGCATGTATATCTACTATATCTAATGTATGTCTTATAGGAACTTGAAGGGTGTTGAGATTAATAATTTTTTGCAAATTGTTCAAGATCATTGCTGTACTATTTTCAGAATAAAGTGTTTTAGAAAGTTTTAACAGTTAAATGTAATTTTAACATATTTAAAAAATGTTCCTAATTTCTAACAACAGAATCCAAAACAGTCATATTGTACAGATAAATTCTGTTTTTATTCTTATAGCATCCTACCTTTGAAATTAATGATGTGACCACTTTTGGCAACTAGTCCCTAAAAATAACTGTTTCCTATATTTTGATACGTATCTTATGCCATATCTGGTACATGTATCAAAAGCCTCTAGAGTACGTGTTGATGTTTCAAAAGATAGGATCTAAGAAATTAAGTATTTAGTTTAGCCTTTAGTTAAAAAATCATTTCATCTCATTTATTATAATTTTTTATTCCTCAGGATGATTGATAATCATTGTTGTCAATCATATATGTCTACTTTATAAATGATTGCCAAAATTTACTATGTACTCTCTGTTTTTATCCTGATTATTATTTGTCACTTAAGACAGGAAAATGATGTATTGTTTATACCTTTCCTGAAGTTTTAATTATCATTCAACTTTTAATTGGTAAAAGTGTTTGACCAAGCCTAGTCATAGCCGCCCGGCTAGCTCAGTTGGTAGCACGCAAGTCTACTGACGAGCACGAAGAAGGCTAATTAAAGTTCCTGTGGCATTTTTTTCCAAACACTAGAAGGAGGAGTTTTTCATTTTCCCAATAGAATGAGATCTTATAAATAGACAAGTGTATCCCGAAAGTCAGCTTTGACAGCTCCGCCGAAAAATAAATTATTACTGATAGTTGGAAACAAGTTTAATGTACTTTAAACATTCCTTTTTATATTCATTCGGTTTAGTTCTCCGATGCTTCGCACATACGTGTAATATAAAGTAAAATTATATTCTTTTATTCTGAAAATTACTTCACTGAAGTTAAATAGATACATTCGATGTACATTCTTTAAATTCACTTGTGTGAGCCTACGAGGTAAAAAGCTTCTATTTTCCAAGTAGTGTCATCGGTACAAATATATTTTTTTTAATTCATATTCTAAGACGTAAATTACTGATTGTCAATGCATAATATCAATAGTTGTAACTAATTGTTCGAGTAAACCATATACTAATACTAATTTTTTAATGCATTTGCAAGCTGTTACTGATCAGGACAGTTTTAATATGGTATGCAGCGCGACTCAGACAGACGGAACTCCTATCTCAACATCAACAACTCAAGTGACACAAACATCCAAGAAAGATGGTTCCGTCATCACTGAACCAATAACATCATCTGCATCAAAAAGTTACCTTGATACATCCGATAAGCCACAAACAAACAATAACACAAATGAAGACAAAACAATATTAATTGGTAAGTAATACTGATTATATGTACTTCAATTTCATATTTTTAGCTCACCAGAGCTAGCTTAGGATGAGCTACTAGGATCGCTGAATTGTCCGTCGTCCGTCGTGCGTCCACACTTGGTTTGTTAACAATCTAGCGGTCACGAAACTTGTTCAGGACCTTTGTCCCGATAATTACTCGGTTCGAATAGATAATAAACCGAGTTCGAATATGGGTCATCTGGGATTAGAAAACTAGGTCACAATTACTAAAAATAGAACAATCTTGTCCAGGCTGTAATTGTGTTATTTATTGCTGAATTTCAAAATAACTTGGCACAAATGTTCACCATGACTAGACGGTGGGTCACGTATGATACCCATGTCTGTAGGTCTAAGGTCAAGGTCACTGTCACTAAAAATATAATTTCTTTTCCGGGCTGTAAATTTGTTATTCCCTATTGGATTTTAAAATACCTTAGTATACGTGTTCACCATATCAAGAAGTTGGGTCTCGTACAACGCCCATGCTTGTAGGTCCAAGGTCTAGGTCACTATTAAATACCAAAATAAATGGGGAATTGGCTGTCACTATGCTATGAATTGTGTGATTTCAAAATAACTTGGCGTAAATGTTCACCATAACAAGGGAATGTTTATTTATTTCATGGAGTTGACGCCGTATCAACACAATTTAGGTCATTTCACGGCGTCCAGCGCACCTAACCTAGCTTTCCTGGACCATTGTCTATAACCAGTACTCACCTACCCTTCCACAAGGCCGGAAACGTCTCCATATTATCTAATCAATGGAGGAAAATCGACATTATTGTCAAATTTTCATGGAAGGGTATAACCTCCCCGGGTGGGATTCGAACCCGCACCCCATCGGGCACGAGTATCCAAATCCCGGCGCGCTACCAACTGCGCTATCGACCCGGGTTCAACAAGGGAATGTGTCATGTACCATATCCTGCCTGTAAGTCCTAGGTCAATGTCATTGTTACTTAAGGTGGGTCGGTACCTTACTCGGAGGGAAAAACGAAAACAAAAATTATGTTCGCCGATTATAAAAAAAGTTAGCAAGCAGATACCTTCATGCTTCTTGTTTGTTTTCTTGGTAACCTTAGCGACGTTGTCGTTTTTTTTACGACGTCACGAACGTCACAATCGTTCGCGCTAAAAACAGGCATGCAAGTACATTAAACCCATATATTTCAAGTATTGAGTGTCCGAGGCCAATGATAATTATACCAAAATGTTTCTGAAATGTTGTTGCATACAAATATTTTGTTCCGATTATCTTAATATCACATCAGTCGTAAAGATTGTACATTTCATCACTGAATTTAGGGTTTTCACGTCTAAAAGGTTTCACCAATTGCCGAGTTATAACGTTTATTTTCAAATAAATGCAGAACGGTGGGCAAATTCTTATCGCGATTTTTGAAAACTACACCCTTTATTATGTCATTTTAATGAAATAAAAAAGGAAAGTGAACGTTCTCAGTTTTTCACAATATCGCTTTCAAAGTAAAATTACCTTCAAAACAACGACGTTAATATTACGTTGCGCTGACGCTGTGATTTTGGGTTATGTATGTAATTTTCTTGTAAATTTAATTTTGTAGTTTCTTTCCAGTTCTTAATTAATTTCTTGTGATACTCTGCATCTGATCTGTTCAAAATTAATTTAACATAAGTCCGCTTCTTCTTATTTTTGCAACAAATGCTTTAATCACAACGTCAGCGTTAGTTACGTTAACGTCGTTGTAATGAAGGTAATTTTACTTTGAACGCGATATTGTGAAAAACTGAGAACGTTCACTTTCCTTTTTTATTTCATTAAACCGACACAAAAAGTGCATAGATTTCAAAAATCGCGATAAGAATTTGACCACCGTTCTGCATTAATATGAAAATTAACATTATAACTCGACAATTGGTGAAACCTTTTAGACGTGAAAACCCTAAATTCAGTGATAAAATGTACAATCTTTACGACTGACGTGATATTTGGATAATCGGAACAAAATGATTGTAGGCAACAACATTTCAGAAACATTTTGGTATAATATTCATTGACCTCGGACATTCAATATATCAAATATGTGGGTTTAATGTACTTGCATGCCTGTTTTTAGCGCGAACCATTGTGACGTCCATGACGTCGTGAAAAAAACGACAACGTCGCTAAGGTTGCCAGAAAAACAAACAAGCAGCATGAAGGTATCTGCTTGCCAACTTTTATCATAATCGGTGAACAAAATATTTTTTTCGTTTTTCCCTCCGAGTGAGGTACCGACCCACCTTAAAATAGAATTTTCTTGTATTGCCGTAACCTCATAATTCATTATGAATGAAGTGATTTCAAAATAACTTGGCCATATGTTCAACATGACTAGACGGTTTGTCACGTACCATACTCGTGCCTTTTGTGCCAATGTCAAGGTCATATTTACTTATATAGAAATTTCTTTTTCTGGGCTGCAGTTGTTCTCAGGTGAGCGATAAAGGGTCGTCGTTGCCCTCTTGTTGTACTTGTATAATAAATATTCTTTGTTTTTGTATGGCACCAAATAACGTTTGTTCGAAGAGCTAATGGTGACTTGGAAGCTTCTCGTTTTGAACTGTATGTACATGTATATGTGTACCTAAATTTAATGTGTGAGAATGTTGAATTACTTGGAGAAAAATAAGTTCGAGGAATTTATTTATTAATGCTACACGGGATAACATAGGAAAAAACAAAATAAATCATTCTGTACCTTTGCCAAAGACTGATATAACGCCCAAATATTTTCTTGATACATTGGAAAATAAAGTTTTCATGAAACATTTTACAACACTAGTATACCGTACTTGAAGCACGCCGACGTCATCATTGGGTTACTTATTACGTCAAAGTCAACTTTCCTATTTACTTTCTGCACATAATCACCACCTATTTCCATACACTTTCCATGGCTATGTACCCACTGATTAAATGTAACCTTGAAGTATTCCTCGCTGAATGAATAAATTATTCTCTTGTGCAATACAGCACTCTGTAAGCCATCAATTCTTATTTAGATGCTTTTCCACTCACGCTGCCTTTTCAACAGTGACTGTCAGTGTCAGTTGACCTGGTCTTTCTTCATCAAATACCCATGTTCTACCTTTCCTAAATCTCTGGTGCCATTTGTGGACAAATGTTTTTCCACATGTTGGTAATGTATCAGCAGTTTTTATTTGTTTAAGCGCATCTGTTGGCAACAAATTGAGTCAAACACAACAAGTATTGACTGTGCCCAACTCAAAATCATACGTTGACGTCATTCGTTGTTTCGAAGCCGTGACTGTAAAATCTCTGCTATGCAATAACCATTCAAAACATTTTCATGAAACTTTCAGGAAATGATGTCGAGACATCATGCTAGTGTAATTAATGCTGTCGCATAATTTGTACCAACATTTAGTGCGAAACACCATGTTTAATGATTTCAAAATAGATGAAAAAATAGCGTGCTTCAAGAGACCTAACAGTGGTTGCTATGGATACCATTTTTTCTCTCTTCATATTGGTAATCTGTTCACCAATATGATTGTGAAAACGCAAATGAACTGTTTTACACTTTTTTGAGTTTTAATGTGATTTGACAGAAGGGTAAATATTTTAGAAGGGAATTCCGCGAATTTATCAATCACCCCTCGTATAATTCAGTTATTACATGCCGTGTAAAGTAATTAAGGATGTAATGTTTTTATTAACATGAGTAAGCTACAAAATATAAACATTATATAAAATAAGAAAAGTGGTAAAAATACAAATTACACCCAGCTTTATATAATATATATTTAAACCACAAGACTAGTGTGAACCCCCTATTGTAATTGTCAATGGAATGAGCCTTGAGACATTATCTAGCTATATAACAAATACTTCTGTTTATGATAGTTGGATAATATTTTTTTGGTATGGTTGTTGCTCGATATTGCAATCTCATGTATTATATTCTGTAAATCTCTGTAGGTAGTATTAAACACTAATATTTTTTAATTGATGATAATTTCAGCGGCTGCTGGTGGCGGTGGTGGTGTTGCTCTCATTATTATAATTGTAATTGTAATAGTTTGTTGTAAAAGGTTAGTTTTTTCTTATGACATTATTCCCTTGACAGCGAAAGTATGAATCTCATTATTCCATAATGCAATGCAAAAGAGTTATTTTCTTTTTCCAAGCTCACGTTTTATCAAAGCAGTCCATGGTTACTTTATAGAAAGTTTCTGAACTCAAAGTATTGTCATAAAAGCAAGTAAATTTTGATTAATTATACATGATAAGGCTATACATAATGCTCCTTTCATAGAAATTGTCATTCGAAATATTTTTGTGAAGTAAAGGTCATGAAAAATAGCACAGTTGCAGTACAATATTGTTGACGTATAACTTAGGAACGTTCTCAGAAATTTCTTTACACCAATCCAAGTTAGCAAAATTTTCGCTTGTACATAACCATGGCCTAGAGATTGTCTAGGAGAATTAAATCGTCGTGGTTAATGCAGGTTAACCTTTGCTATCAGACAATGTCAAAACCTATTTCGCGAGCATGAGTTTGGAATTTTTCGCGAGGAAGGGACGCATTTCATTTTGCAACGGAGATGCCTTACATGTAAAGCAAGCCCTAAGCATTTGTTTTACTTTACTAAAATGAATTCATTATAATTTTCCTTGTTCATTACATGTTATTTAAGCAATTTTTGTACTAGCTTTATCGCCGTATCAACACAATTTAGGTCATTTTACGGCATCAAGCGCACCTAACCTAGCTTTCCTTGACCCTTGTCTATAACCAGTACTTACCTACCCTTCCACAAGGCCGGAAAATTCTCCATATTATCTAATCAATGGGGGAAATTGACATTATTGTCAAACTTTCATGAAAGGGTATAACCTCTCCGGGTGGGATTCGAGCCCGTACCCCCTTCGGGACACGAGATTCCAAATCCCGGCGCGCTATTAACTGCACTATCGACCCGTAACCACATTTTATGATCTATGACTACAATGAGGTGTTGCTCAAGCTGTCGATAGAAAAAATAGGCATTATGAACACCCGCATTTTGTGTAATTACTTAATATGCAAAAACATAATATTGTAATTGTACGTGACTAGATTTCAAAATGACATTTAAGTTGAAAAAAATATTGTATTTGATGTAATTATTTCGGGAGCACATTCAAAATCCATATATGTGTTATGCATTTTTCTTTGATAAAGTACTCTCTTTCCAGGAATAGAAAATCTCCACCAAAGGAAACCACGTCAAATGAAGCCACGTCTAGGGCAGACACTCGACCAGCCAGTTTTTGCAATGGCTCTGATGATGATGATTATGGTATGGTGCTAAATCCATCTTATCAACCTTTCCATGAAGTCCTGCCAAACCAACCACCTCCGAATACTAACACTGTGGAAACAAACTTAACGACTGCAGACACGTCAACATCAGCACCAGTCTATGCCACCCCACTAAAACGTCAAGTATCACAAGATAAAGCAAATGGCATAACTACCACGGTACCAAGCAATGACAACACAAAGAAGAGAGCTACACGTCAATCAGGGGACGCAGACAATCCTGCCTCACACTACGACTACCCAAGACGCCAGGCTGCTCAAGTTGTAACTTCTGACACAGACGATACTTATGATCATACCTTTACATCCGCTTCCGGTAAATGGACCGGAAATGAGTATAATCGAGTACCGATGAGAAGAAATGAGGAACAAAATGTTTCTGATAATGATACGTATAACGTATTGAAATTATAAATGACCAAACATACTGTACAAGTTTTCAACTTTCAAAACCTGTAAACATTGTTACTGTGGCTCTTTTATTTCTTGTTTATTTTTGTATTGTGTATATTGTAAATAGTTATTCACATGAATAGTGGTCCTTATTTTGTCAGTCAGAATGGTCCGTATAACGTATTGAAATTATGAATGACCAAACAGACATTGTTTTAACAATGAAAAATTGTGACCATTGTCAATGCGTCTCGATTGTTTCTTGTTATATATTAAGAATGTGTATATTGTAAACAGTTTATTCCCATGAACAGTTTTTCATATGTTGTCTTCCGGAAGACAATGTAATACACGTACTTAACAACTGAACTAGTGTTCAATAGTATGTCACGCCGTATATGTCTGAAATTACTTTTACATTTCAAACATAAAATTGCTAATTATGAGTTTCAAAATATCCCCTTATTGATTCTCAACTGTAACAACTGTAAAAAAGCTATTTGAGTTATTTTACAGAAATCGCATATGCATTTAGCTCAACTATTTTTAAGCATATTCATGTAGCATGGTTTGACTCATATGTTAATAAACGTATTAATGTAATTCATTTTGATTTTTAAGTCAAGATTTTGTCCTACGACATTTAAACGACAAATTGAATGGTGATGTATCTCCTTCGCTGGTGAAGATGACCATACTGCATGTGTCTTGATTGGTTTTGTAGGTCCATGTTAGCTAATCAGACCAATATTTGCCCTTAAGAGTCGACTTCATACTAGACATGGGTGAGATGGCGCTGCCAAGTCAATAGAGACTGCTCTGGATTAACGTTCTGTTCGTTTTCTCTTGGCCTGCGCAACTCTTTCTGCTTTGAGCCATCGTTGAATATGGAGTTACTGAAGCATAACTAGTTTATCTGAATGATTTTAGATACATAATTGAATGCGGAAGTTGGTATTTAGACCTTATATGTATTTTTCTTCTTTCCTTACATTATCCATTCAAATTGTCAAAATGCTCGGAAATACTTGTCTACCAAGTTATTAATTTTTAATTTTCTTTAGTATACACCTACATTAACAAATTCGAAAGTATAAAATATAATGGATGTTTTAAACTTGTTTGTGTGAATCAGCTAAATTTCAGGACATATGCAGACTACGAAAAATAAATAAATAAATACTAAGTAGCTAATATTAGAACAACCACTAACATTATAAAATGAATAAAAGGATTATTGTTACTTTGTTTATTATTGTTTGCTGGTACGTTAAAGGTAAGGCTTGTTTAATTCAATACATTTAAAATTTGTATCTTGTAGTTTACTATAATATACCTTTTATTGCATAATAATTGTGTGTATTACTAGTAGTATATATAATATATCGACTATGTAACGCCTCAATACATCTTTTTTAAATAGGTTTTTAACGTCGTATTCAACACATATTAAGGTTATATACACGACGGCCAGCTCTTCCTACTATAAGTTCCCTGAACACTTTTCTATCACCAGTACTAACTTACCTAACCACGAGGTCGACAGCCTATATGTAGGGTAGGACCTACCGCGACCGGACTCGAACCTGCGATCTCCGGATTCGAAGTCAGACTTGCTAACTACTACGCCACGGCCGCGGCTTGCCTCAATACAAAGGTAAATGTTTGTATAACTTCATATATTTTATATCATTAAACTACTTGGTAATTCAATGATCTTGCATCAGATATCTATCATAAATGAACATTTATATTAAACTTTTGTCAATCTTACATTTAGTCATAGATAAATAGTTTTATATTGATACAGTATATACATAATATATAAGATTTTACATGCAGTTAATCAGTATGGCCTGGCAAAAGTAGATTGATAAATATACTAATTTAGTCAATCGTATGTTTTGTTCATCATATTTAAATAATATCTATATATTTCCTTATCTTTTTATTAAAGGGATTAGTAGTTCAACTTCATATTTCCTGGTTTTGGAATTATATTCTTTATAACTGTGAATGCAACAGACACACTGTTATATTACTTGGCAAAATATTTCTTTATTTTCTCCCATTATTTGGGGTGTTTCCTGACTAGACCCGCGTGGGTCAGGTTAGCTAGAAATAGATTTGTGTTAAAATATGCATTTACTGATGAGAAGATACTAGAGCTTGTTATTGTGAAACATTAGTATAATTCTATTAAAAAGAAATCCTAACCGCCTAGAAATGTTGAAAAAAACAAGAAGCGACCAATGAAAATGTTAAATTTTAGCAAGATCGACATATAACAAATCTATAAATAGCTTGGTGATTCCCTCAGTATCATATTTTTGTTTTCAACAATGTGTATGCCACATTTTTTAATTCGTTCGGTTGAATGTTATAGGTGACAAATTTTATTAGTAAGTGATTTCATGCTACTGTTTTAATGACTAAACTTGGTTGTATACGTTTGTCACAGTGATTGCCTGTATATCCCTTTAAGTATTGTAAGTATATCGATAATAACACGTGTTCTGTTTTGTTCTATATATCATACATGAACTGAATAACTCATTTCTGTAAATAAACAATAAGGTTGTCTTAACAATTTCTTGAGAATAACGGTGGCTTAGATATTTCAACTTAATCTTGAATGCGTTAATGTACTAATATTAACTAATAGTAATATTATGCAAAGAAATAAAAGAGAAATAAATATAGTCATATGTTAAAGTGATAAGTTTTAAACCTGTTTGTTTTGTTTTGCCTTCACCATATATTTTCCTTTTCAGAAAGTCATGGTAAACCTTGTCCACCAAATGTACAGGGTAAGTGTGTGATATTTGTTGAATCTTAAACCATTTAAATATAGCAATTGGGTTATTCCAAACCTAAGGAAGTTAATGTTGGTCTAATTATAACTGGTGTGCAGTTACTTATTACAAGAACTACAATATTTCATTGTACAAACACATCGAAGTTGGAAAAAGTCATGTTTCAAAAATAAACCACATTTTATTTAAATTCTAGTTTATTATTGTAATACTCAATATATACAACAATATGTTTGTGTAATTAACTGATTGTGATTTGGTTCCTTTTTATGTTGCATTGTACTTCATTTAAATTTGATAAGTAGGAATGTTGACTTAACTGTATTAAAATTATTCATGTATATTCAGATATAACATTTGTTTTTTATTATTTATTTTTTATTTATTAAACTACGTTTATATTCATTTTTATATAATTTAAATATGATTTTTTATCCTACTTTATTTTTGCTCGATTTTGAAACTGGTTCTTTCATCTTAGATTAATCACTGTCGAGTCCACTTCCATGGCCCCCGAGTACGTACTGAGGTAGCAGGATAAAGTTTCTTGCTCAAGCAATCATCGATGTAGATTTTTGAAGGGATTTAAACAAACGGGGAAGCGCCTATTCAATGATAATCAGTCCAAAGTCTTAAATGGTCGGCCAAGCCCGCTCCTAAACCTTTTTTCTATATTTGTCTGTTTTTGGGAATCATATCAAGATAATATTTGATTCATTGTGTGTATAGGAAATAAAAAACATACTCTGGTTTATTTGAATACACATGTACAACAAGTAAAGTCATCATTAAAAAGTTTTGTTTTTTTAGTTGTACGTTTTAATACTTTCAGCGGCCATTGTTGGAGCTATATCTGGTATTGTTCTCACTATTGTACTTGGGATTACCTTTATTTATTGTAAAAGGTAAGTCAGTTTGTCTTTTTATTTATATAAAAGAACAAAACTAAACGTGATCGTTCTTTATGATAAACAAACTTATAAAATGTATAACAGATTTGAAATTCAATAGAATAGTCTATAATTTAGATCTAGTAAAGTAAACAATAGTTGTTATAGAATAATACTATCCTTGCCATTAATAAGGAAAGTGTTATGATTGTAATATTTTCAATTTATACTTTAACATATTCATAACTATGTGTATGTTATGTTCTTCAAATATGGGAGAATGAACGAATCATGTATTGTTAGTTTTATATTTAAATAAAACTCTCACGTGACCATATTTATTAATTCATCATAAAGTATGCAAATGATTGAATTTTGAATATATTTAACTTAAGTGATGCAGAACATGTGTTGTTTTGATAGACGGTCATGTATTGATATCTGACATCAAAATATGTATAAATATGTCATTACGTTATATTAGAAGAATTGGCAGTTCAAATGACTTTAAAACATGATTTTGGCACAAAATTGATAACACTGGGATACTATTCAAGTAAAAATGGACAGCTTCCTTAAAAATTGGAATTGTACATATTATTTAAATGGTTTCAAACAACAAGTGTCAATGAATTTCATTAATTAAATGTGAACGCCTTCTTTCTGTCAAAAGATTCTGTTTAATCATTAAAATGATTTCATTCTTGTGAGAAGACAGATCCATATAGTTCGAGATAGAATGGGTACAACGATAGAAGGAGCTAGGCAGATTGAGAGAATAGAATATTTATTTTTTAGGATAAAAGTATGTTTTAATAGTTGGAGTTTTCATTTTAATTTATAAGTTATACAATCACATATTTTTGTGTTTTATTGCTATTAACCGATTACGGTTATACATTATAATATAATACAACATGTTTTCAGAAAGCTAAAGGCTATGTCAAATAAAGGATGCCAACCAACCAGTTGTTCTACAACCTATCACGGAGGCAACTCTGGCATACAGCTTAATCAAGCTTATGAATCTTTAAATGATGTCCAGCCAAATCAAACACCCTATGACAATCTCGTGGTATCTCAGGATACAATAAATGACAATACATCACCGACTTTAAACTATGAAAATATGAGAGTAGACATTACATGCCAACAAGACAATTCTGAGTCATACTATAACCTTCCTAGACATCAAGCCGCTCATAATAAAGTTTCTGAAAACGTTGTATCAGTTGACAAAGAAACTGTAACATATGAAAATACGAAGGTTTACGCTACACGTCATGAAGAAAACAATGATAAATAGAGGAAACAATGGCACTGTTCAATATATAACTTTACTATGTCTAAATGAGTCGGTTGATGTTGTAAATGAATAGTTATTTTGATCGATACAGACGACACCTTTGGGCAAACGTCGATTAAGTTGCCGGTAACACGACACGACACGACAAGACCATTCAATAAATAACTTTACTATGTCATAAAGAGACGTTTGGTGTTGTAAATGAATAGTTATTTTGACTGATACAGGCAACACTTTCGATCAAACGTTACTTAAGTTGCCGGTAAATAGACGGAAAATAAGAACTAAATGTGTACAAAGAAAGAGAAACCATTTATATTGAACTTATCGTGGGATGTTTCAAGTATTGAAATAGATAAAGACAAACACAATATTAGAGCATGAATATTACTACTTGTATAACTTCGGCAGTGTTCATGTATTCTGTATCTTGTTTCTTCTAATTTTATTGTACATAATATTTATACATGAACATAAATACATTTATTTGATATTGGCTATTTAACTATCACTAGTTTGACAGATCAAGCCACCAATGTGACATTTCTAATAAAATATTAAACGATGCGCATCACTCAAAACAATGTTTTGATATTTTTATTTAGGTAAGACTACAGTATATTTATACAAAGAATCGAATAGTGGCTAAACTATTACAAAAATAGTATTAAACTAAATGTTTCCCTGACAAGAACAGTTATGTTTGACGAAGGTTAGAGTATTTATTAAGAAACTACCATTTGAGCCTAAAAAATAAAACTGTTATCAGATCTTAATACTGAGTAAGTTTTAATTAATGTCTTTTTAAACTTGTGTCTCGTATAAGTTTTAGACGTCAACAAAACTAAATTGAATATTGTTCTACGTAGCATCGCCAAAATGCAGTGATCTTCACTTCTGTCAATGTATCTGCAGATGCTTTTATTGCTTTAATTATAAAAATTGTCACATAATTTCAAAACTAACTGTTAAAACGAGGCTTACATTAGGATTACTAGAACATTACCTTCTTAGTTTAAGCAGTTAATTAATTATACAAGTTAACCAAGAAGATTTTCGAACAGCATGTGCAGCCCTCTTAGACTGCTACAGACATAAGCTGCATTCATAAAGTTAAACAAAAATTAATCATACAAAAGGAGTTACAATTCAATGGACGTTTTTATTCAGTATTGCTCAGCTTTAAACACGGCCATCTTTTTTAAAAATTGTGTTTGTCTTTAGCCTAACATTTCTAATGAGTAAAGAACAACAGTCCAAAACAAAGACCTTCCAAACAATCAAAAAGAAAAGAGGAAGATGATCCTAATCTATAAACTCGTGTAATAAAGTAACAACACAAACGCATAGGCTCATGTGTGTGAGCTATGGAACGAGCAGGGGGCATAATAATTACAACTGGGGCAAAATAGAATCTAGGGTGCACAAGCCAGTGATATTTTAAACCAAGCACTTGCCCAAACAGACTCATGTTATAACAAACAACTAGTGAAAAAAATTTAAAATCCACTAAAAAATAAAACAAAATATTTATAACGTGTCTTAAGTAAAATGCAAGAACTATTAATGTATGTAATACACCAATCTAAAAGTTCTATGATTCACAATACAGTGATATCTTAAACGTTTTGTTTCGAATGGGAAATAACTCATATCGACCTTCAATGTAAAGCTTCGTGGTGTTATTTCCCTTTGTAATACGATAAGACGGGGAATTACCTCGTAAAACCACTAAATCGAAAACGAAAGTAGCGTTCAATGACAAACGAATAAAATGGCTACCAAAGGGAGTTTCATGTCAGAGGAATATTTTGACTTTATATGTACCAATTGTGACAGCAATGGAAAGATTGTTGAAGCTGTACGTTATTGTGTTGAGTGTTGTGGTTATTGTTGCCAAACATGTGCGGATATACACACAACAATCCTGGTGTTAAAGGATCACAACCTACTGGACACAAGCCATGGAAACCAAGCAAGTAATCAACCAACAAGGTTACCAGAGTTTCCTACTGAGCGATGTGACCAACATAAAGGGAAAGTTGTAGACATGTACTGCGAGGAGCATAATGAAGTTGGATGTTATATTTGCATATCTGCACATTATAAGTAAGTAGCTAAATTTTATTGTTTATCCTGAGTTATCATTAATAGTTGCTAAGTAAATTGTGTATATATGTGCTTCATTTACTTGAAGGTCTTTGTGTTTAAACGATCGTTGTGACGTTCACATTAATGTACGCTTCACTTCTAAATTGTCTTTGAGACTTCTGATTTATTTATAAAATTTATATTATTTTTAAACAAAATCCTTTATACCTTGTGTTGTACATATTAAAGTAGGACGGGTTTAAAAGCTTCAAACTTTTATGTTTAAATTTATCTAAGTGTATTTAAGTGTCGTATAATGTATAACTAGAGATAACGTGATGTTTGTTATCTACCTTATCATAGAACAATGTGGGTTTTAAAACCGTCAGGAGATTAATATTTGTTTTTGTACTATATATCTGCACTTTTAAATGATGATGTAAGAGCCAAATCTACAAAGTTGGTTAAACATAATGACAATTAAGTCACTCAGTTCGATAGCCGAGCAAATTGTTGCCAATATTATGCTTGTTTTTACGCTTTAAAAATTCATTACAAAAGAAGTGTACCCATGCTGGCATGTATTATTTAAAAACATCAACAAAAATTGTTATGATCAATTTGCAAAAACATTGAAAATTGCTAATTAATAATACAGACTTTTTTAATTTTTTTATATTTGTAGGTCTTGTCCTGAAACAAGTATATATTCTGTACCAGACCTAATTGACAATTTATTTAAGCTCGGAGATTGCAAAGAGGTACAGAGTCGTCTTACAGAAATGATGTTTTCATTAGCTGATCTTGGAAAATCTAAGAATGATAAACTTCAAGCTTTGAAAGGCTCGAAAACAAAAGAAATACAGAAGGTCATGAATTTCCAGAAAGCTCTTGAGGCCATGATAAGAAAAGCTGGTGAAGCTTCAAGAAATGAAATTGAAAAAAAATACCACGAATTAGAGAAAGTTATTCTTGAAGAGATGAAGGATGTTGAGGGTACTGTGGATAGCCTTAAAGAGTCTGATGATAAATTGAAAAAGGCAGAGAGTAACAGAGCGCAACGGTTTGTTTGTAGCAAGATAGCTGAAAAGAGGATGAAGGAAGCAAACAAGCATATATCCAAACAAACAAGAAGAACCAATGGAGGACTTGTATTCACACCAAATCAGGCATTGATGAAATATCTTAGTGCTTTACAAGGTATTGGCGCGGTAGGTGTTAAAACAGGGAAGAAAACAAACCTGTATAAAATTACAGGAAGTAAAGATATCAATATCAAGCTAACGAAAGATTCCAAAAAATGTGGTTCTGCTGGTTCTTGTCTTACCTTTGATAATAATCTTTTAGTAACTGATTACATCAACAAGAAACTGAAACTGATTGATACACATACAATGACAGTTATAGATAGTTGTTCACTAGATAAACAACCATATGATGTATGTTGTATCAGTGACCACGAGGCTGTTGTAACATGTGGTGCTGCCAAAACGATTCAGTTTGTTACCTATGGTAAGAAGATGACACCTACAAGACAAATCAAAACGTCTCATTTTTGTTATGGTATTACTACAAAAGATGATCAGCTATATGTGACAGATCGTGGATCGTCACTTTATATCTATGATATGACTGGAAACATATTGAAAAAAATATCACAGGACACTGCTGGAAACAAATTATTTACTGATAGCTTTCATCTTACTTTTAATGAAAGTAAAGACAAGTTGTATGTTTGTGATTTGCAGAAAGGTATTGTAAGTTTGGATGGTGAAGGTAATTATCACTCAACATTCAATGATATAGATTTGACATGGGCAGTTGGTATATGTGTTGATGGAAGACAGAACATATTTGTTATTGGAAGTGTCTCTCATAATGTGGTACAGTTTAATGAGGATGGTAAGAAGATTGGCGTCATCATAAATCAACAAGATGGATTACATCAGTATCCACGTTCAGTATGTTTTCATAATGAACTGAATAGATTGTTTGTTACTATGGAAAAGAGTGATGTAGTGAAAGTCTTTGAACTAAATTGATGAAATGTATATAAAACATTTGATTTGACAGAAAATTGCTTTAGTTTATTATAGCTGCATTGACTGTACTGAATTCTATTTTTGTGGTCTCATGTGAAAATATGTATTGCTTATGTACTGTGTGACAATTAATAATGAATTACTGATGCTGCAATCGTATAAAATGTTTGTACTAAATAATACCATTAAAGAATAGAACATGAAGAAATTTGTTGTTTTCAGACAGCAATAAAGTATGGTCTGAGTTGCATAGATGATACTGTATAATTATCATGGTCATAATAAACTAGTGAGAAGACACGAAACAAGTCTTGACTAGTAGCAAATATATAATCAAAGAAATCACGACTCAACATTTTGTGTATGGTATGAGTGTACTTCATTGTCCATTATATAACGTTTGTATCAGTAAAATAATGGATAATGACTTAATTGTCTCCTTGTAAATTTTTAAAAGATATCAGAGTATTTGTATTTTATGCATATAATTTAAGCCAATTTATGTAGTATATTCCGTAGATAACCGCGATAGACACATGGTGTAAGGAGTATCAAAAACCAAAATTGGCATGGATATATCAGAGCTACAAAGCTGTACTGCTTGTCCACCAAAACCTAATTACAAGATAAAAAGTTTGAACGATTTTTGGATTACGTTAGCAATTCATGTCTTAGTAAGCGACATATTTTGAAACGCATCAAAAAATGTCGCGGACGTAGACATTCGACGGTCATGCGCAGTTAGTTTCAGTACAGCGGTATGTTGTTAGGTTGAATTTATACCAACGCGTGAATAAATAGTCCCTTGATAACAATATCTGACAGTATCAAGCAGTCTTGTTGTTTACTCACAAAACATAAAAATATCATTGTTAATTCCGTTTAAACAGTTTCAATAAAGAACCGACTAAAATATTGATAATATTGATAAGTTATGTAACTTCTAACCCGTTTCTGTTCTTGTCGACTGCAACACCAATGCGCTAAAAATATACACGCTTACAAAATTACAGTGTCTAAAAATAGATTATAAACATTTGTACTGATTTCTTCTGTGGACAGTACCAATGTAGCTTCGCTGATCCTTCGTAATGCAGTTTGTTTGTTAATTTAAGAAGAAGAAGGTCATAAGTCCAACCTCTCTATATATATTTAGATAAATTTTGTCCATGTCCGGACAGCGCCATCGGCGCTTTGATTAGATGATGTTAAAATGGGGTCGGTGGCTTTTTAGTGACTCGATATTTTACTTTAATGTCTGTTTACAATCTTAGAGTATAGCCATGAAGTTAAGACCCTACACTCAAAAATAACTCAATAAGACATAAGGTTAATTATTATGAAATTAGCATAACTAAATAAAGATGTAGACTGGTACAGTAAAAGAAAAACATATTGGTTTGCTGTAAGATAATATAAACATTTTTACATTGTATTTTTGACAATGAAGAGACACTCGACAGTATGCATAATATATTGAATAAATAGTACCGAAACCATATCCAACTATTTGTCTTTTTTCGACAAGCCTAGTAGGCTAGTGCGCGCTATATAGAAATAAGAAGGACATTGGTACTTAATCTAATGTAACTCGGATTTGAAACTATTTATTATTCCATCGCATTCAGTTAAAAAAAATCAATTCAACCTCTTTCTTGTGGTATATATATTTTTTAAATAGTTGGGGGAAATTTAAGTTAAAAATGTTAACCCTATTTACTATGCATTTCAATACAAAAATGCAATTTCTTTCCTCAATATTGGCAACATTATTTTTGGAGTTGCGACCCTTTTCAACATTTTAATTGGGGTAAAAGTACTTTAAGTGAAATATTTTCAATATTCATCAAGATATTTAAATGACAGCTACTTTTTCTCTTCAAAGCCTTTCAGGCCAAACATAAAATATTTATTTTCTATTATCATTTCAAGAAAATAACAAACTTATAAATAGGTATGCCCGGACAGGTATGGTTTATTTCATTCAATTCTGATACATTTAATTCAAATAGCACTTCCGCACTTGAACAATGGTTTCTGGAAAAACTATTGCCGCTCTAACATCGGCATCAGTGTCCTATTACATTTAGTGTGGAGAATAATTTCTCCGTAACAAAGTGTCCAGAACCACTATTCCCTCTCATGAAAACAGATTATACCAATTTCACTCAAGCATTAAAATGACTATACAAAAAGTCATATCTGCAAAAGATAAAGAACGTGATAATTTCATTTCTAAAATTACAATACAGAAAGAAAGAGGGTGGGTGGATCGCTCTCACAAAAACAAAATCATAACGATATCACTCACCCATTTAAACGTGACTGTACAAAAATTCATATCTGCAAAAGACAGAAAAACATGATAATTTTATTTCAAAGACATTTCAGATACAAAATAAAAAGGAAGAGGGTGTGAGGGTGGGTAGTACGATAAAAGTATTTAACGCTGTTTCCTTTGCTCTTTCCGAAGCTCGAATGAGTTTTCAAAACTCCATGCATTTTGTACTTTCAAACCTACACAATATGACACGTGAAAAACGTGCTAAACGCTCCAATGAACATCTTAACATTCAGCCAATAATAAATGCATTAGAATGCTTATTCATCAGTACTACATCTACACCACTACAAAGGGACATAACTCTTGATGATATTTGGACTTATGCCCTTTACTTTAATGTTGAAATTTGTTTAAATTGAAATATTTATAGTTCCTTAAAAGATCTTTAAATGAAACTAGTTTGCTTATGCCGCAGTCCCATAAACATAAAAATAGCCGTGAAGGCACCGTACTTGCGCCGTGCGATCAAGCTCTTCAAGGACTCGTACGAACTCTTGCGTACCCGTACGGACTGTTACGTTTTTACCAGCGTCCGTGAGATGAGCCATGGACACACGTATCTGTTTCAAAGTCAAATCGTAAACACAATCATGGCCGAGTATGGATTAAACTTACATATCTTCTAGCTACGGCTCCGTACGGGTGTGTTGTTTTGTGCCATGTGCGCACGCAAGACTTCCCACGGCCTACGGCTGTCTGCACGTACGGGTCCGCAACAAGCCACGATTTTATGGGACTAAGTCATAACTCATTGATACTATGTCTACCTAACTCTGAAGGGCCGTTACTATAGATGAATGTTTTTGGAGTTATGACCCTTTTTTATATTTACAAATAATTATTGGTAATTATTGTTTGACTGATTAATTTCCTTTTTAAAATTAAGTCCTGTTTTGAAATCATTTTTGTTTAAAAATAACCCTTGCCATGAACAAAACACCCGAGAAGTCGAGCGCGCTGTCCTTGGACAGCTCTTGTTTTATATTTACTTAGATTATTATGCGAAGTTTTTGAAGCATTAATGATTTATATAAAGTGTTTGAGAAATAGAATTGAAAACGTTGGTATAGAGATGTAACTTGATATTTTGTCTTCTTTTCTAACATTTTCAATTATCCATTTAACTGTCAAAATGCCTATAAATATACTTGTCTAACAAGTTTTCTAATTTTAAATTTTCTTAACTGCACACCCACAATGATCAATGCGGCAGTGTGAAATACAAAATATTTTAGAAGTCGTTTCGGGTGAAATAACTAAATTTTATAAATTATACAGAAATTGAAATGTTTGAATTATAGTATTTGGAGTTTAGAAAATGTATATAAGGATTATTATCTGTATGTTTATTGTTAGTAGCTGGTACATTAAAGGTAAAATTTGAGTATTACAATGCTTATTTGTATTATGTAATCTGTCTGTCTGTCTGTCTGTCTGTCTGTCTGTCTGTCTGTATGTCTGTCTGTCTGTCTGTCTGTCTGTATGTCTGTATGTCTGTATGTCTGTATGTCTGTCTGTATGTCTGTATGTCTGTATGTATGTCCGTCCGTACGTCCGTCCGTCCGTCCGTCCGTCCGTCCGTCCGTCCGTCCGTCTGTATGTATGTCTGTCCGTCTGTCTGTATGTCTGTATGTATGTCTGTATGTCTGTATGTCTGTATGTCTGTATGTCTGTATGTCTGTATGTCTGTATGTATGTATGTATGTCTGTCTGTCTGTCTGTATGTCTGTCTGTCTGTATGTCTGTCTGTCTGTCTGTCTGTCTGTCTGTCTGTATTTCTGTATGTCTGTCTGTATGTATGTATGTCTGTATGTATGTATGTCTGTATGTCTGTCTGTATGTATGTCTGTCTGTATGTATGTCTTTCTGTATGTCTTCCTGTTTGTCTTTCAGTATGTCTTTCTGTATGTCTTTCTGTATGTCTGTCTGTATGTATGTCTGTATGTATGTCTGTATGTCTGTATGTCTGTATGTATGTATGTATGTTTTTATGTCTGTATGTCTGTATGTCTGTATGTCTGTATATATGTCTGTATGTCTGTCTGTATGTCTGTCTGTATGTTTGTATGTTTGTATGTATGTCTGTATGTCTGTCTGTTGTTGTTTGGTTTAACGCCGTAGCAACTTTTTGTATAACGGCGGTCAGTCCACCTACTCACTCCTGCTGGAAAGGCTAAACCTCTAGATTAAAAATTAAAAAAAATAATGTTATTTGTTTGGATTTTAAAATACAACCATGTGCACCATATGTGAATCAATTTCTTTTTCGACCTCTGCACGAGGCAGTAGATTTTTAAACAGCATTGCGTTCCATCGTCATTGTGCTAAATCACTCGTGATTTAATTCATACGCACATCAAAGCTTGTGCCTATATTTAATCAATCGGAAAAATCATAGACAACTGTTATTCTTAAGTTATTTCTTAAGTAAAAGGAAGTCTAACTTCACTATTTTTTATGTTTAGTGTTGCTTTGTTTTTGTTCACCTTTACCAAATATTTTCCATTTTAGGAAGTTGTGGTTCAGAACCTTGTCAACAAAATATAACTGTAAAGGGTAAGTGTATGCCTAATTCCTCACTTAATTGTGTTCGCACCAGATAGAACTATTGGTACATTTGGATAGTCAGCAATTGGAAGTATGTCTGTTTTTTCTTGATTCATTGCATGAACATGTTCGCTATCCTAAAGGAAATACAATGTAATAAAAAGGTGATCAACACATTTAAATGTTAAGGCAAATAATAAAATGAAGATTAAAAATGATATAAGAAGAATACCAAGTAGAATGAAGTGCATAAATTGTGTGATATTTCCTCATGTCGAAATGATGGAAGTTACCATGGAAGCGAAAATAGTAACCATAGCCTCAAAATAGTATATCTGCAATAACATTATACTGTTCGAAGTAGTGCAATGAACATTTGAAGTATACTGACTGTAATTAGTATACTGAATAACGTTGTGAGGAAATAAGTGATGCGAAGTATAATGTTTATTCATTTATTCTGAAAGCAAATGTCGTGTATATTTTTCTAAATAATAGAAAAGTATTTTTTTCCTGAAATATGTCAAACCGCTGTTTTAATGTTTTCATAGAACTTTTTGGACATGTAAATATAAATTTGATATTAAAGATATTTATTTGTTTTTGTCTTAGAGCCAATACATACTATATTATATGATATTACCACAAGTTTCTTACTCTGTAGGCCGAGGTCAAAGTCACGCCAGCGTTTGTAAAATAGAAAGATATTTTCGGTGGAGAACCTTCTAAAATATTTTGAGCTTAGTGGTCGTTAGTAATTTTTTCTCAACATTCAATGGATTAATGGAACAGGAATCTGAGAGTATGACAAAAGTCATGTTTCAGATTGTATGACATTGAAGTTGAGCTATTAAAAGTATGATTTGAATAAAACTTGCATATAAATGTGGTAGATATTTAAAAACAATGAGTGTAAAACTTCTAGATCATTGAATACGTATTTAGCGTCTCTATTTAACTACATACTAGATTACACTGATTATTATCACGTTTTAAACTCCTAGACGTTAAAAAATGGAAAAAATATTTTATATATTTCAGTCATCCACGCATGCATTGATAACACATTGAGCGATCTTCATGAAGTATATGTCAGCACTAGACAAGCACCTCGACAACAAGCTGTTGAATGTTCATGTATCATTACGCCATCAGGTTCATTAGAACAATATTCATACACAGTTGATGGTGCCAGTGCTTACCATGATGACAATACAAATTTTACGTTCGCATTAAATGACGTAATCTTTAAGGATAGCGCAAACTTTGATGATTTAATTAGAATAAATATAACGGGAGAAACAGTTCTCAAATATTCATTACTAAACGATGATACTGTTCAAGTTTGTTTATATATTGCAGGTAAGTATAATAGTTGACCCAATGGCTTGTTGTTTAGAATTTACAGATCAAGTTGACATTTTAGGATTTCCTTCATTGTTCATTGAAAGGTGGATATGTTTAAATGATATGAATCGAATCAATGTTTTGTGATCATAGCAATTGCCATGAAACGAGTAGGCTAAGGCTGATATAACTTCTTCGGGAATGTTGTTTTGTAGATCTTATAATAAACAGGCTTATAAAATTAATTAACGGAAATACTGGAAGCTTTGGCATCTATGTAGAATAAAAAAAAACATTTGGTTTAGATGTGCGATAGTTCGTTAATACCTGTGTATGTTGGCAGAGATGCACCATTTCATAAACTAAAAGCAGCCCCAGGAGTAAAGAATGAACCTACCCAAGGTACTTTTTTATCATTTCTGTACATGTATTGCCAAAACTTCCATTTTGCCATGTATTTACACCTTAAAATGTATAATCTAATTCATATCCTGGGGTGTAAAATAAGCACCAAAGATTTTCAGTTTAGAGAATCTTAATAATAATAAATATAAGTGATGACTTCAACTCCGAAAAGTTTAGTTGAGTACATATGATATCACACTTAACGATATCATGGATTGGATTGGGGATCAGTTATTAAAACAAGAAATGCATGTAAATGTGTTTTTGTCTTATGTATGTTTAGCTTTTACTGACGGGGACAAATTCAATATAACATGCACGAAGCAGGTTATCCATCAGTCAACGGTGACCAGTACCTCCTTGATAACAACGACATCAAAAGCAGGATCTACTCAAGTGACAACAACTTCCAAGAATGATAGTTTCGTTAACACTGAACCAATAACATCATCTACATCAAACAGTAACATAGATACATCAAAAAGTGACAGTAATAATGAGATTACTGAATCAACAAAAAGCACTTCAGTGAACACAGAGCCACAAACAAACAACAATACAAATGAAGACAAAACAGTATTACTTGGTAAATAATACAGTATTAAAACTGATTAAATATCTACTTCAATTTTATATTCTAAAGGTACGTTGTTGTTTGCGTGGTAAACAATTAAAGTTCGTTTGACAAGCTTGTGGTGACATGGTAGCTTCTGATTTCGAACTGTATATATGTGTACCTAAATTTAATGTATAATCGTGTTGACTAACTTATATCAAAATTATTCAGGTGTAGTTCACGTATTACATATCATGTAAAAGTAAGTAACGCTGTAAGGTTTTTATGAACCTGACATGGGTAAGATACAATACATATTATATGTGAAGACCAAAATAATATACTACAATAAACAATACTGATGTAAAACCCCTATCATATTTGCCAGTAGATTTCTAAATGGAAAATGAGCCATTGTCTAGCTACATAAGAACTACTTTTTGCTAAGCAAAGTTGGATAATATCTTTTAAAGATGTGTCTGTTTATTTCTAATACAATCACATGTACATTATGTTATTCCATAAAGGTAGTATTAAACACTTATATTATAAATATGTGTTATTTTCAGCGGCTTCTGGTGGCGGTGGTGGTCTGGCTCTCATTATTATAATTGTGATTGTAATAGCTTGTTGTAAAAGGTAATATAACCATTGTAATGTTTTCTTTCTGATGACATTGTTTCCTTGTCCGCGAAAATGTCAAATCTCATTTTTTGTATATTTTCACGAGGCATAATTATTTTATCTAGGCAGACTATGGTTATCGCTGATCCTTCGTAATGCAGTTTGTTTGTTAATTTAAGAAGAAGAAGGTCATAAGTCCAACCTCTCTATATATATTTAGATAAATTTTGTCCATGTCCGGACAGCGCCATCGGCGCTTTGATTAGATGATGTTAAAATGGGGTCGGTGGCTTTTTAGTGACTCGATATTTTACTTTAATGTCTGTTTACAATCTTAGAGTATAGCCATGAAGTTAAGACCCTACACTCAAAAATAACTCAATAAGACATAAGGTTAATTATTATGAAATTAGCATAACTAAATAAAGATGTAGACTGGTACAGTAAAAGAAAAACATATTGGTTTGCTGTAAGATAATATAAACATTTTTACATTGTATTTTTGACAATGAAGAGACACTCGACAGTATGCATAATATATTGAATAAATAGTACCGAAACCATATCCAACTATTTGTCTTTTTTCGACAAGCCTAGTAGGCTAGTGCGCGCTATATAGAAATAAGAAGGACATTGGTACTTAATCTAATGTAACTCGGATTTGAAACTATTTATTATTCCATCGCATTCAGTTAAAAAAAATCAATTCAACCTCTTTCTTGTGGTATATATATTTTTTAAATAGTTGGGGGAAATTTAAGTTAAAAATGTTAACCCTATTTACTATGCATTTCAATACAAAAATGCAATTTCTTTCCTCAATATTGGCAACATTATTTTTGGAGTTGCGACCCTTTTCAACATTTTAATTGGGGTAAAAGTACTTTAAGTGAAATATTTTCAATATTCATCAAGATATTTAAATGACAGCTACTTTTTCTCTTCAAAGCCTTTCAGGCCAAACATAAAATATTTATTTTCTATTATCATTTCAAGAAAATAACAAACTTATAAATAGGTATGCCCGGACAGGTATGGTTTATTTCATTCAATTCTGATACATTTAATTCAAATAGCACTTCCGCACTTGAACAATGGTTTCTGGAAAAACTATTGCCGCTCTAACATCGGCATCAGTGTCCTATTACATTTAGTGTGGAGAATAATTTCTCCGTAACAAAGTGTCCAGAACCACTATTCCCTCTCATGAAAACAGATCATACCAATTTCACTCAAGCATTAAAATGACTATACAAAAAGTCATATCTGCAAAAGATAAAGAACGTGATAATTTCATTTCTAAAATTACAATACAGAAAGAAAGAGGGTGGGTGGATCGCTCTCACAAAAACAAAATCATAACGATATCACTCACCCATTTAAACGTGACTGTACAAAAATTCATATCTGCAAAAGACAGAAAAACATGATAATTTTATTTCAAAGACATTTCAGATACAAAATAAAAAGGAAGAGGGTGTGAGGGTGGGTAGTACGATAAAAGTATTTAACGCTGTTTCCTTTGCTCTTTCCGAAGCTCGAATGAGTTTTCAAAACTCCATGCATTTTGTACTTTCAAACCTACACAATATGACACGTGAAAAACGTGCTAAACGCTCCAATGAACATCTTAACATTCAGCCAATAATAAATGCATTAGAATGCTTATTCATCAGTACTACATCTACACCACTACAAAGGGACATAACTCTTGATGATATTTGGACTTATGCCCTTTACTTTAATGTTGAAATTTGTTTAAATTGAAATATTTATAGTTCCTTAAAAGATCTTTAAATGAAACTAGTTTGCTTATGCCGCAGTCCCATAAACATAAAAATAGCCGTGAAGGCACCGTACTTGCGCCGTGCGATCAAGCTCTTCAAGGACTCGTACGAACTCTTGCGTACCCGTACGGACTGTTACGTTTTTACCAGCGTCCGTGAGATGAGCCATGGACACACGTATCTGTTTCAAAGTCAAATCGTAAACACAATCATGGCCGAGTATGGATTAAACTTGCATATCTTCTAGCTACGGCTCCGTACGGGTGTGTTGTTTTGTGCCATGTGCGCACGCAAGACTTCCCACGGCCTACGGCTGTCTGCACGTACGGGTCCGCAACAAGCCACGATTTTATGGGACTAAGTCATAACTCATTGATACTATGTCTACCTAACTCTGAAGGGCCGTTACTATAGATGAATGTTTTTGGAGTTATGACCCTTTTTTATATTTACAAATAATTATTGGTAATTATTGTTTGACTGATTAATTTCCTTTTTAAAATTAAGTCCTGTTTTGAAATCATTTTTGTTTAAAAATAACCCTTGCCATGAACAAAACACCCGAGAAGTCGAGCGCGCTGTCCTTGGACAGCTCTTGTTTTATATTTACTTAGATTATTATGCGAAGTTTTTGAAGCATTAATGATTTATATAAAGTGTTTGAGAAATAGAATTGAAAACGTTGGTATAGAGATGTAACTTGATATTTTGTCTTCTTTTCTAACATTTTCAATTATCCATTTAACTGTCAAAATGCCTATAAATATACTTGTCTAACAAGTTTTCTAATTTTAAATTTTCTTAACTGCACACCCACAATGATCAATGCGGCAGTGTGAAATACAAAATATTTTAGAAGTCGTTTCGGGTGAAATAACTAAATTTTATAAATTATACAGAAATTGAAATGTTTGAATTATAGTATTTGGAGTTTAGAAAATGTATATAAGGATTATTATCTGTATGTTTATTGTTAGTAGCTGGTACATTAAAGGTAAAATTTGAGTATTACAATGCTTATTTGTATTATGTAATCTGTCTGTCTGTCTGTCTGTCTGTCTGTCTGTCTGTATGTCTGTCTGTCTGTCTGTCTGTATGTCTGTATGTCTGTATGTCTGTATGTCTGTCTGTATGTCTGTATGTCTGTATGTATGTCCGTCCGTCCGTCCGTCCGTCCGTCCGTCCGTCCGTCCGTCCGTCCGTCCGTCCGTCCGTCTGTATGTATGTCTGTCCGTCTGTCTGTATGTCTGTATGTATGTCTGTATGTCTGTATGTCTGTATGTCTGTATGTCTGTATGTATGTCTGTCTGTCTGTATGTCTGTCTGTCTGTATGTCTGTCTGTCTGTCTGTCTGTCTGTCTGTCTGTATTTCTGTATGTCTGTCTGTATGTATGTATGTCTGTATGTATGTATGTCTGTATGTCTGTCTGTATGTATGTCTGTCTGTATGTATGTCTTTCTGTATGTCTTCCTGTTTGTCTTTCAGTATGTCTTTCTGTATGTCTTTCTGTATGTCTGTCTGTATGTATGTCTGTATGTATGTCTGTATGTCTGTATGTCTGTATGTATGTATGTATGTTTTTATGTCTGTATGTCTGTATGTCTGTATGTCTGTATATATGTCTGTATGTCTGTCTGTATGTCTGTCTGTATGTTTGTATGTTTGTATGTATGTCTGTATGTCTGTCTGTTGTTGTTTGGTTTAACGCCGTAGCAACTTTTTGTATAACGGCGGTCAGTCCACCTACTCACTCCTGCTGGAAAGGCTAAACCTCTAGATTAAAAATTAAAAAAAATAATGTTATTTGTTTGGATTTTAAAATACAACCATGTGCACCATATGTGAATCAATTTCTTTTTCGACCTCTGCACGAGGCAGTAGATTTTTAAACAGCATTGCGTTCCATCGTCATTGTGCTAAATCACTCGTGATTTAATTCATACGCACATCAAAGCTTGTGCCTATATTTAATCAATCGGAAAAATCATAGACAACTGTTATTCTTAAGTTATTTCTTAAGTAAAAGGAAGTCTAACTTCACTATTTTTTATGTTTAGTGTTGCTTTGTTTTTGTTCACCTTTACCAAATATTTTCCATTTTAGGAAGTTGTGGTTCAGAACCTTGTCAACAAAATATAACTGTAAAGGGTAAGTGTATGCCTAATTCCTCACTTAATTGTGTTCGCACCAGATAGAACTATTGGTACATTTGGATAGTCAGCAATTGGAAGTATGTCTGTTTTTTCTTGATTCATTGCATGAACATGTTCGCTATCCTAAAGGAAATACAATGTAATAAAAAGGTGATCAACACATTTAAATGTTAAGGCAAATAATAAAATGAAGATTAAAAATGATATAAGAAGAATACCAAGTAGAATGAAGTGCATAAATTGTGTGATATTTCCTCATGTCGAAATGATGGAAGTTACCATGGAAGCGAAAATAGTAACCATAGCCTCAAAATAGTATATCTGCAATAACATTATACTGTTCGAAGTAGTGCAATGAACATTTGAAGTATACTGACTGTAATTAGTATACTGAATAACGTTGTGAGGAAATAAGTGATGCGAAGTATAATGTTTATTCATTTATTCTGAAAGCAAATGTCGTGTATATTTTTCTAAATAATAGAAAAGTATTTTTTCCTGAAATATGTCAAACCGCTGTTTTAATGTTTTCATAGAACTTTTTGGACATGTAAATATAAATTTGATATTAAAGATATTTATTTGTTTTTGTCTTAGAGCCAATACATACTATATTATATGATATTACCACAAGTTTCTTACTCTGTAGGCCGAGGTCAAAGTCACGCCAGCGTTTGTAAAATAGAAAGATATTTTCGGTGGAGAACCTTCTAAAATATTTTGAGCTTAGTGGTCGTTAGTAATTTTTTCTCAACATTCAATGGATTAATGGAACAGGAATCTGAGAGTATGACAAAAGTCATGTTTCAGATTGTATGACATTGAAGTTGAGCTATTAAAAGTATGATTTGAATAAAACTTGCATATAAATGTGGTAGATATTTAAAAACAATGAGTGTAAAACTTCTAGATCATTGAATACGTATTTAGCGTCTCTATTTAACTACATACTAGATTACACTGATTATTATCACGTTTTAAACTCCTAGACGTTAAAAAATGGAAAAAATATTTTATATATTTCAGTCATCCACGCATGCATTGATAACACATTGAGCGATCTTCATGAAGTATATGTCAGCACTAGACAAGCACCTCGACAACAAGCTGTTGAATGTTCATGTATCATTACGCCATCAGGTTCATTAGAACAATATTCATACACAGTTGATGGTGCCAGTGCTTACCATGATGACAATACAAATTTTACGTTCGCATTAAATGACGTAATCTTTAAGGATAGCGCAAACTTTGATGATTTAATTAGAATAAATATAACGGGAGAAACAGTTCTCAAATATTCATTACTAAACGATGATACTGTTCAAGTTTGTTTATATATTGCAGGTAAGTATAATAGTTGACCCAATGGCTTGTTGTTTAGAATTTACAGATCAAGTTGACATTTTAGGATTTCCTTCATTGTTCATTGAAAGGTGGATATGTTTAAATGATATGAATCGAATCAATGTTTTGTGATCATAGCAATTGCCATGAAACGAGTAGGCTAAGGCTGATATAACTTCTTCGGGAATGTTGTTTTGTAGATCTTATAATAAACAGGCTTATAAAATTAATTAACGGAAATACTGGAAGCTTTGGCATCTATGTAGAATAAAAAAAAACATTTGGTTTAGATGTGCGATAGTTCGTTAATACCTGTGTATGTTGGCAGAGATGCACCATTTCATAAACCAAAAGCAGCCCCAGGAGTAAAGAATGAACCTACCCAAGGTACTTTTTTATCATTTCTGTACATGTATTGCCAAAACTTCCATTTTGCCATGTATTTACACCTTAAAATGTATAATCTAATTCATATCCTGGGGTGTAAAATAAGCACCAAAGATTTTCAGTTTAGAGAATCTTAATAATAATAAATATAAGTGATGACTTCAACTCCGAAAAGTTTAGTTGAGTACATATGATATCACACTTAACGATATCATGGATTGGATTGGGGATCAGTTATTAAAACAAGAAATGCATGTAAATGTGTTTTTGTCTTATGTATGTTTAGCTTTTACTGACGGGGACAAATTCAATATAACATGCACGAAGCAGGTTATCCATCAGTCAACGGTGACCAGTACCTCCTTGATAACAACGACATCAAAAGCAGGATCTACTCAAGTGACAACAACTTCCAAGAATGATAGTTTCGTTAACACTGAACCAATAACATCATCTACATCAAACTGTAACATAGATACATCAAAAAGTGACAGTAATAATGAGATTACTGAATCAACAAAAAGCACTTCAGTGAACACAGAGCCACAAACAAACAACAATACAAATGAAGACAAAACAGTATTACTTGGTAAATAATACAGTATTAAAACTGATTAAATATCTACTTCAATTTTATATTCTAAAGGTACGTTGTTGTTTGCGTGGTAAACAATTAAAGTTCGTTTGACAAGCTTGTGGTGACATGGTAGCTTCTGATTTCGAACTGTATATATATGTACCTAAATTTAATGTATAATCGTGTTGACTAACTTATATCAAAATTATTCAGGTGTAGTTCACGTATTACATATCATGTAAAAGTAAGTAACGCTGTAAGGTTTTTATGAACCTGACATGGGTAAGATACAATACATATTATATGTGAAGACCAAAATAATATACTACAATAAACAATACTGATGTAAAACCCCTATCATATTTGCCAGTAGATTTCTAAATGGAAAATGAGCCATTGTCTAGCTACATAAGAACTACTTTTTGCTAAGCAAAGTTGGATAATATCTTTTAAAGATGTGTCTGTTTATTTCTAATACAATCACATGTACATTATGTTATTCCATAAAGGTAGTATTAAACACTTATATTATAAATATGTGTTATTTTCAGCGGCTTCTGGTGGCGGTGGTGGTCTGGCTCTCATTATTATAATTGTGATTGTAATAGCTTGTTGTAAAAGGTAATATAACCATTGTAATGTTTTCTTTCTGATGACATTGTTTCCTTGTCCGCGAAAATGTCAAATCTCATTTTTTGTATATTTTCACGAGGCATAATTATTTTATCTAGGCAGACTATGGTTACATTATTTGAAAATTTCTAAAGTCAAATAACTGCCATAAAAAGCAAGTAAAATGTGAATAATAATTCATGGTTAGACTATACATAATGTCCTTATTTTTAGAAATAATTTAATTACTATTTAAAATATTCATGTTTAGTATAAGTCGTGAAAAATGACTTCTCATTGTTGCAATACACTATTGTCGACACATGCTTTTGGAAGTGCTCACACAAATTTCTTTGCACAAACCCTAGTTAGCAAAATGTTCGCTTGACCATAACCATGACCGAGCGATTGTCTAGGGGAATGAAATCGTCGTGGTTAATGCAGGCTAACTTTTGCTATTAGAAAATGTGAAAACCTATTTCGCGAACATGAGTTTGGAAATATTCGCGGGGAAGGGACGCATTGCTTTGTGAAGGCAACCCATGTGACTGACCTATAAAGCAAGCTCTAAGCATTTGTTTTACCATACCAAAAATAATTCATATTTTATTTGTTTGTAACATATAATAAAACAACATTTTATGATCAATAATAAAAATACAGGTGGAGCTGGAACTGTCGATAGTGTAAATAAAAAAGTTTAACATTATGTAATCATTTCTGAGGCACATTCAAAGTCATATTATGCATATTGTTTTGATAAAGTATTTCTGTTCTTTTTTCAAGAAAGAGAAAATCTCCACCAAAGGAAGCCACGTCAAATGAAGCCACGTCTAGGGCAGACGCTCGACCAGCCAGTTTTTGCGATGGCTCTGATGATGATGATTATGGTATGGTGCTAAATCCAGCTTATCAACCTTTTCATGAAGTCCTGCCAACCCAATCATCTCCGAATTCTAAAAAAGAGGAAACAAACTTAACAACCGGAGAAACATCCACATCAGCACCTGTCTATGCCACCCCATTGAAACGTAAAGTATCACAAGATACCGCAAATGGAATAACTACAACGGTACCAAGCAATGACAACACAAAGAAGGGTGTTACACGTCAACCAGGGGACACAAACAATCCAGCCTCACACTATGACATCCTAAGACACCAAGCTGCACAAGTTGTAACTTCTGACATAGACGACACCTATGATCATACCTTTACATCCGCCTCCGGTAAATGGACCGGAAATGAGTATAATCGAGTACCGATGAGAAGAAATGAGGAACAAAATGTTTCTGATAATGATACGTATAACGTATTGAAATTATAAATGACCAAACATTTTCAAAGTTTTCAACTTTCAAAACCTGTAAACATTGTTACTGTGTCTCTTTTAATTTTTGTTTATTTTTGTAATGTGTATATTGTAAATAGTTATTCACATGAATAGTGTTCCTTATTTTGTCAGTCAGAATGGTCCGTATAACGTATTGAAATTATGAATGACCAAACAGACATTGTTTTAACAATGAAAAATTGAGACCATTGTCACTGCGTCTCGATTGTTTCTTGTTATATATTAGGAATGTGTATATTGTTAACAGTTTATTCCCATGAACAGTTTTTCATATGTTGTCTTCCGGAAGACAATGTAATACACGTACTTAACAACTGAACTAGTGTTCAATAGTATGTCACGCCGTATATGTCTGTAATTACTTTTACATTTCAAACGTAAACTTGCTAATTATTAATTTCAAAATATATCCTCATTGATTCTCAAGTGTAACAACTGTAAAAAAGCTATTTGACTGATTTTACAGAAATCGCATATGCATTTCGCAAGTAGCTCAACTATTTTTAAGCATATTCATGTAGCATGGTTTGACTCATATGTTAATAAACGTATAAATATAATTCATTTTGATTTTTAAGTCGAGATTTTGTCCTACGACATTTAAATGACAAATTGAATGGTGATGTTTCTCCTTCGCTGGTGAAGATGACCATACTGCATGTGTCTTGATTGGTTTTGTAGGTCCATGTTAGCTAATCAGACCATTTTTTGCCCTTAAGAGTCGACTTCATACTTGACATGGTGAGATGGCGCTGCCAAGTCAATAGAGACTGCTCTGGATTAACGTTCTGTTCGTTTTCTCTTGGCCTGCGCAAATTATTTTGCTTTGGCAGCGTGCGAGCCAATGACAATGTGTATACGCCATGAGGATCTGTCAGTTACATCTTTTTCCTTGGTGGGTTGGTCAAAGCTTTGGTCCTTTAGTGAGGTTTTGAGGCTGTCTTTGGAACTTTGGAACTCTCCAACAGATATTGTACCCTAAAAAAATCACCATACATTATTTGTTTATGTAATCTGTCATCAGGAATACGGACAACATGCCCAGCCCATCTTGCTTGAAACCTCTTCAAACGAGTATGGAGCTTTGAAGTCCAGCACGCTAAAGAACTTCGGTGTCTGGAACATTGTCTTGCCATTTGATGTATAGAAGTTTGTGCAGTGGACTAAGGTTGAAGTGGTTGATTTGTTTTGCATATCTAGTGTAAACTGACTTTGTCTCCTTGGCATAGAGAAGGGTAGTCAGAACCACAGCTTTGTACACTTTTATCTTAGTAGCTAGACTGAGACCTCGTCTTTCCTATACCATTTCTCTGAGACTTCCAAACGATGAGCTTACTTTAGTTATCCTATTGAAGATTTCAGCATCAATGGTTGTGGTTTTGTAAAGGTACTGCAAAGGTATGTAAATTTGTCTTTTGCCTTGAAACGCCCCTATTTACTTGTGATGCATTGTATGTATCACCTTGTGTTGGGTGGTACATAATCTCAGTCTACTTTGTACTGATAGTAAGTCCAAAGTTGTCACAAGCATCTCAGAAATGCTTTATTTCAGCTTGCAATTTATGGTTTAGTGCTGGCATTGAGTGTGCAGTTTCTTCCACCTTTGACACAGCCTGTACGCGTTTGAGGTTGAATGGTTTAATATTAGTTCTATATCTGAGATGAATGCCATCTGCATCGTCCTTAAATGCATGTGTTAGCACAGCAGAGAAGACCATACTGAACAGAATTGGTGCGAGAACACAACCCTGTTTTACACCATTTGTCACTGGGAAGGCTGGTGACTCGTCACCATCATCCATTACCTTTACCATCATGACATCGTGAAACTGACGTACAATGAATATGAACATGTCTGGGCAACCAAATGTTTCTATGATTTCCACAAGCCGTTTCTGCTGACGGTGACAAAAGCCTTCTTAAGGTCAACAAAAGTGATGTAGAGCTCTCTTTGCTGACTTTTCTTACAAAATGACGGGCTGCGAATATCATGTCCGCTGTTCCACGTCCGGCACGGAATCCTCACTGACTCTCTGGGTTTTGTTCTTGGTGTGTCAATAGCCTGTTAAGCATCAGTCTGGCTAGTATCTTTCCAGCTATTGAAAGAAGTAATATGCCACGATAATTATCACATAGCTGCTTGTTACCTTTTCTCTTGCATATGTGAACAAGTGAAAAGCTTATCACATTAGAAAATTAACTGATTATAGATGTCATTTTCCATTTCTTGTGAGTATATTAACTATAGATATGTCCTACCACCTAATAGAATGGACGATATGTAAAATTTAACTTTACAATTTGCGTGATATTTTAATCAAATAGTATATTGTCGTTTTATAGTTTTATGACAAAAACGATTTACGTATACGAATAAGAAAACGTCAATACTAAAATATATTTATTTTATATTTTCTTATTGTTAAATATGGAGTTACTTAAGCATGAATGGTATATTTGAATGTTTTTGAATACATAATTGAATGCGGAAGTTGGTATTCAGACATTATATGAATTTGTCTTCTTTTCTAACTTTATCCATTCAAATTGTCAAAATGCACGAAAATACTTGTCTATCAAGTTACTAATTTTAATTTTTTTTAGTATACACCGACATTAATAAATGCGGAAGAATAAATATATATGGATTATTAAACTTGTTTGTGTGGATTAGCTAACTTTCGTGACATATGCAGAATAATTACTAAGTAGCTAATATTAAAACAACTACTAATATCATAAAATGAATGTAAGGATTATTGTTACTTTGTTTATTCTTGTTTGCTGGTACATTAAAGGTAAGACTTGTTTAATTCAATTTGTATCTTGTAGTTTACTATAATATAACTTTATTGCATAATAATTGTCTGTATTACCAGTAGTATATATAATATCGAGTATGTTACCCCTCAATGTAAAGGTTAATTTTTGTTTAACTTAAATTATAATTAAATACTTGGTAATTTAATCATAAACAAAAATTTTCTATTCATGTAATATGCATAATATAATATGCATTGATAAATATATTAGTCTAGTCAATCGTACGTTTAGTTCATCATGTTTAAATAATATATAAAGCTTTCCCTAACTTTTTATTAGGTATTGTATGTAAAATGATAATAACATGTGATCTGTTTTGGTTTTTGTGCTGTATATCATCAATGAACTGAATGACTCTTTTCTGAAAATAAACTTTTATTGTCTAAACCATTTCTTGAGAAAAAACGGTGGCTTAAATATTTCAACAATATTATCATGCAAAGAACATAGAAGAGATATAGTCATATATTCAAGTGGTTAGTTTTAAACCTGTTTGTTTACCATATACTTTCCTTTTCAGAAAGTCATGGTTTTGAACCTTGCCCACAACATGTACAGAGTAAGGGTAAGTGTGTGATATATATTAAATCTTAAACCATTTAAATCGGGCAATTGGGTTATACCAAACGTGAGGAAGATAATGTAGACCTAATTGTAACTGGTATATCAAAGTTGGGAAAGTCATGTTTCAAAATTACACACCATTTTATTAAAAAATGTTTGTAATGTAGCGTGACAATAAATCTTGTAAGTAACGTTTTCTAATGTGAGAAGCAAAACTTTCAATTCATTGAGCAATAACACGCATAGATTTGTACTGTATTTAAACAACATGCACTTTACCAATGTTCTAACTACACCGATTTTGAAAGGGTATAATGTTTTGACAAATGATCCTAATTGCAAAATATTTTATACACTGAGTCAAAACAACAAAAGCTACATGTCTTATGTGTTTTAACATAAAATTGGACGTGTTTAATAGTTCAGGAGATACTTCAGGGGAGGTAATCGTGATCGTAATATAGTCCTGTCGCTCGATTAAATACAAGAACTTATTATTAACATAAATTAAGCATATCTTTTGCCGCCGTACCCGTATGCTGTACAAAAAGAGAAGATGTCGAAATAAACTTGTGAAACGTTTTGCAGTTTTTTATCGTTTAATAGTAGTTTTCAGATCTATCGAGGTCTCTATAGAACATTTAATGGTAGCAGAGCGAGGTTAAACTACTTTGGACTATGTTTAAAATGTAATTAATCGGGCATTTCTTGTCAAAATGAGTTCACCTTCGAAAGCTCCGCCGAACCACGAGGTCCAAGATGCCGACCACATGGCTGAAAGTGAAATTGCTTCGTTGAAATTGAAAAAGTCTAAGTGCAAGTCTAGGTCTACTCTTTTATGTAACTAATACAAGGACTTATGTGACAATGAAGAGGAGGATAAATTTATTATTCGCTCAGTTGTTGACCAAATTGAACTTTGTCAAAATGAGGTGTTCGGACTTATACAGGACTTAATTGTTTTGTTTGAGTCACTAAAGAAAAATGAGGACATGTTAAAATTGGCTAGTGAAGCCGAGGCAGTAGAAGAATGGTGTCAAAATGTACTTTCGGATTATAAACAGGATATTATGTCTAATACATCAGTAAGTACTCCTTTTGTTGTTAAAAATGACCATGCTACATCTACATCGTTACATTGAGCTGTCACAGACTGACAATTCTTCAATGGTGCGCAAGAGGAAAGTTGGAAAGGATAGAAAGAGAGAAATAGACACACACAGATAAATTTATGCGATGTTATAAAAAAGGTAGAAATAATAGAAAAGATGCTCCAATCACGTTTCGTCCATCAGTATTTGACCAATTCATTGGGGCCCAAGGCCCACTGACACAGCTCGCACCCTTATGTGGATGTACTTAGTGTTTGAAAGGAAAAGTCCCCATTAGAAGGTAAGGTCCTTAAGCCCCTCCTTAAAGGAAACCAAGGGAGGGGCCTCAGCCACAGTGGCTGGAAGTCTGTTCCAAAATGGGATGGTCCGTGGAAAGAAACTGAAGCAGTAGAAATCTGTTGATGTAGAGTAATGTTGGTATTTTTATTACAGTGTGATGCTCTTGTTCTACTGGATACAGGAGTCAGATAAAGAGAACTGTCAATATCAACAAGGCCATGGATTATTTGTACAGGACTGTAAGTTGGATTTTGGTGCGTCTGGATTCTAGACTTTCCCAGCCAAGATGGCTTAGCATGTTTGAAATGCTGCTTGTGTTATGATATCGATTTGAGACAAATCTTGCAGCTCTTCTTTGGATCATCTCCACCTGGTGTTTCATGTCCTGTTGATGAGGTGACCAACCACACTGAACAACAATAATCTAACGTACCATGGAGAGGTAGGCTTTGGTCTTGGTGTCTTGAGTTGCCTGGCAGAGGTTGCGGCGAAGGAATCCAAGCATGCTGTTTGCCTTGTTGGTTGCCCTGTTTACATGCCCTTTCCATGATAAGTTTGCTTGCAAATCTACACCAAGAACTTAGAAGATTATTCTTCAGTGAGCATAGTGCCCTAAAGATAATACTGATGGGTCCTTGGTGTTTTTGATTATGTAATACGCAGTACACTGCTTTTCTGTGGGTGGAACTCCATACCCCATGTATTCCCCCAAGATGTGAGTAAATAAAGGTCTTGTTGGAGCTGATATTGGTCTCTGTCAGTCTTGATCTGCCTGTATATGATGGCATCATCAGCAAATAGTCTAACATTAGAGGCGAGATTACAGTTGCAAAGAGTGTCTATTTCTGTGTTAATTGGTGACAAAAATCATTTGAATTTTGGCATAGTGCATTTATTTTACGTATTGATAGTACCAACGCCACTCCTGAATATATTTTTTTTTTTCAATTTTTTTTTTCAATTACGTCAGTACATGGATGGAGATGCACTTCGTGCTATTAAAGGATTAGGTCACTTTTCAGTAGCTTATGAGGCAGCTAAATCCAGACTCAAAGGAAAATATGGTGGAGAACGTCGTAAAATTAATCGGGGTTTTCTTTGGAGAAACTTAATAAATTTCCTGTAATAAGGTATAAAAATGACAAAAAAATAGATTTATTGGACATTTGTATTGTAAACATGAAAGAAAACAACACTAGTGAAAGCAGCTTCATGTACTTACAATTACTTAAAAAACTGCCAGAATAAATGATAGTACGTTTTCAACGTTGGCTTAGTGAACATTCAGAGAGTGGATGTATTATTAATTTGAAAGACTGGATTTTAATGGAGTCTTAATTTAGGAATACTGCTTTAGAAACCAAAAATGGATTAGATAGTAAACAGGAGAAATCTACAGTAAAAAAACTTACGTTAGTAATAAAAGATCGTGTAAGATATGTAATGCGACACATGGTGCATGGAATTGTGATACATTTAAAAGTTTAAGTATTGAAGAAAGATGGGAAAATGCTACGTTTTTAAAACTGTGTTTTAGATGCCTTGGTGATAATCACATTGGAAAACGTTGTCGTAGGTCAAGGAAATGTGGACTTAACTATTGTGACAAATTTCATCATAGATTGTTACATAAACAATTGAATCCAAATGCTAGTGGATTTAATAGGAAACGCATTGTGTCATCCCAAGACATTCAGACATATGTGAGTGCTCAAAATCAAAATATCAGTTTAAGAACAATACATATAGTATCTGCAGATGGATATGATATTTTGGTGAATGCTTTATTGGATGACGGAAGTACCGGAACCTACATAAATAAGGAAATTGCTGATCAATTAGGACTTAGTAACACAATAGAAAATGTTCGAATTAGTACATTGAATGGAAAGTGTGAAAATATGAAAACTATGTTTGTCAAGTTTGAATTGAGTAGTCTTGATAGGAAAACTAAAATATCCATGCAAGCTCGCACTACCCAGCAAGTAACCGGGGGTCTTTAACCTGTGGACTGGAACAAACATTCATATAAATTTAGTCACTTGAAAGATTTGAAATTTCCGTCAGTTAGTAGGGAATCAAAGATAGATTTATCAATCGGTTTGGATTATGCTGAACTAAATACATCAGTAGATGAACTACTGGGTGGAATAGGTTCTCCCACAGCTAGAATTACACCGTTAGGTTCGACATGTGTTGGAATTTATGATACAACATTGTTTACATTTTATTCAACTTTAAAGGGAGATAACCTCGAAATTAACAATAGTTTAAAAATGTTTTGGGAAATAGAAACCATTCCGACTAAACACTAAAGATAGACACATTCGTTATAGCACTAAGGACAATTTTGAGTATGACATTATAAATAGTAGATATAAAGTAGAATTACCATGGAAATATGACAAGTCACAGTTACTAGACAACTATAATTATGCTTATAGTAGATTGAATAGTGTGGAGAGAAAATTAATGAAAAATCCTGAATTAGGTTTAGCTTATAATTCTATTGTTAATAGTTCTGAAAGCAAAGGATACATTTCTAAAGATATGAGAACTATAGAGGAATCGAAATGGTATCTTCCTCTGATTTTTCTGTACTTCGTCCAGATAAGTCTACTACAAAAGTGAGATTGGTGTTTGATGCGTCAGCAAAGTTTGACAATTACTCATTAAATGATGTTATTTATCAGGGACCAAAGTTACAAAATTAATGTTTAATGTGTTGCTTCGATGCCGAATGAAAGCTATTGCTGTCATATGTGATATTCAAGAAATGTATCTACAAATTGGATTTTCTGAACCTGATAGCCCTTATTATTGTTTCTTGTGGCGTTCGAATAAACATTCAGAACCTGTAATTTATCAGTTTAATCGGTTAGTATTTGGCGTAAATGCTCCCCCACCCTATTTGGCTCAATTCGTTTCACAAGTGAATGCAAGGAAATACTGCCATAAGTATTCTAAGGCTTGTGAATCAATTTTAAATCTATCTACATGGACGATACCATGGACTCTGTGAATAGTTTAGCAGAAGGTATCCAACTTTACAATGAACTTCCAACAGTGTAGCGGAAGCTGGAATGATTCGCAGAAAGTGGTTATCTTATTCACCGGAAGTTATGTCTCATATTCCTTAAGTTGAGAGGGCGTTTGAAATAAACCTGGACAAAGATGAACTGCCATCATTAAAAACTGTAGGATTATTTTGGTGCGTGAAAATGATGAATTTACATTTCAGTTTAAGGAGCCACCTTCAATGTGAAATTTTAGAACGAAGCATTCTAGCCAAAATAGCTTCTCTGTCTGATCCACTTGGGTTCTTGAAACCATATACAGTTGAGGCAGAAACTATTATGCAAGAAATTTGGCTCAGTTGTAAAGACTGGGATGAGGACTTACCTGATTCATTAAGACTTGAAACTCAAAAATGGTTTGGTGATTTGAAGTTTACATGTTAATAGATGTTTACATATTGGTCTAGATAGTGAATTTCATGTTTTCGTGGACTAATCTTGTACAGCATGCGGGACGGCCACTTAACAATATATCGATAAAAGAACCAATAGATCTGTATTTATTGCAGCAAAAGGAAGGGTAGCTTTTTTGAAGTCACATAGTATACCTTGGTTAGAACTTATGGGTGCTGTTTTAGGACTGGAATTGTCATTAGCTGTATGTTCAGCATTGAATCATATGTATTCTGGTCAGATAGTGTGCATGTTTTATACTGGATTCAAAACCAAAGTAGATTGTTTGAGCCGTTCGTTGCAAATCGTGTTGGATTTATACATCAGGAAACATCTCTTAGTCAATGGCGTCATGTTCCATCAAACGAAATCCTGCAGATTTACTTACTCGTGGACTCACTGTATCAGAACTGGCTGAAAATAATATGTGATGGTATGGGCCTGACTTTTTAAAATTGGAAATTGAAGAATGGCTTAAGAACAAACTTGAAAATGACAAAATTGTGAAGTTGGAATTATTGAAGAAACCGCAACCTGTACATTTTGTGACTTTAGATCAGTGTAATGATGAAAACTTTAAACTTCTTCCTCACAAGTAGTCGGATTTGGAATCGCTTAGTACGCAGTCGTGCATGGGTGAACCGATTTATATACAACTGTAAAGTGTCAAGTGCAGATAGACAATTATCTTCGGAAATCACCGTAAAGGAACTTAGTCCATCAGAAAATCAGATCATTTCTACAGCTCAGGTTTCATCTTTTACAAATGAATATGACTGTTTCAGAAAGGGAAATCAAATTTCAAATAGTAGCAAATTACTTGCTTTGAATCCACAGTTGGATGCTGATGGTTTGATTCAAAGACATAGTAGACTGAAATTAATAAAGTTCCTATCTTATGATGCTAAACTCCCTATTAAATTACCTAGAAAACATTGTGTTACAAGATTAATTGTAAAGTATTGTCATGAAAAGGTGAAACCCGGTGGAACTAATTTGACATTAGCTGAACTATCATCAAAATTCTGGATTATACCTGCTCATGAAGAAATTCGAAGCTAAGAAGCGTCTTGTATAGTTTGTAGAATTCGCAAAGCTATGGGAGCTAATCAAATTATGGGACTATTACCTGTTGAAAGAGTTGAACATTCATTACGAGCTTTCACTTATACTGCTGTAGATTATGCAGGTCCGTTCATAACAAAACAAGGTCGAGGAAAATCTAGATTGAAAAGATATGTGTGTGTTTCCACTTGCATGACTGTTAGAGCCGTGCATCTTGAAGTAGCTTTCGGTTTAGACACAAATTCAGTTTTGAATGCATTATCCAGGTTTACAAGTAGGCAGGATGTACTTCAGACTATTATTTCAGACAATGGTTCTAATTTCGTTGGATGTGTACGTGAATTACGGGAACTTTATAATAGTCTAGACAAGGACAGAATTTTAAAAAATCTTCAGTTAAAATGAATACTTGAAAATTTATTCCTCCTAATGCATCTCATCATGGAGGTGTTCATGAATCAATGGTGAAATCCGCTAAAAGACATTAATTATGTTTGCTATATTTAATAATGCTGAATAAACTGATGAAATAACAGCTGTGACTGAAGTTGAAAGTTTATTGAATAAGTAATACTCACACCAAATCATTTCCTGATAGATCAACTTGGAGGAAGCTTTGCGCCCGACGTGAATGAACATGATAGGAATGCATGATCTAAGACATAGATGGAGACTTATTCAATTGCTATTAAGTCATTTTTGAAAACGCTGGAATCGTGAATATCTGCCAACATTGGGAAAACGAAAAAAAATGGCGAAGAGAAAGTCGTGATTTCGAAATTGGTGATGTCGTTCTTGTGTTAGATTCCGATATTCAAAAGGGTCATTGGAGATTTGGAATTGTGACCCACATATATCCTGGACCAGATAATCGTATTCGTGTGGTTGATGTCAAAGTCGGGGAGAGTACTAAAAGAAGACCAATAACCAGATTGAGTTTAATCGTGGAATATCAGGAGAAAAAATGTACCAGTAATTAATTTTAAAATTTAAATACTGCGCGCATATTGAACATAGACAAACTTTAATTTCTAGTGTGGAATTATGAACTGGATGAAGATCAAGAAGAAGACCTTATATTGTATTATATTGTATTAGATGTATTTTGTATTGTATCACAATTGACAAAAATGTTTAATGTTTCATACATGCTGGTTCCTAGCTACTTATATTAGTTGGATGGGTAGCTTTATGAAAACTCGGGAACTATGTTTACGTTTTAATCTATGTATGTTAATGTGAAGGTGAAGGTCGTCTGAGACCATACACACTTTATTTGCTCTGATGTTTTTGGATGTTTTTTCAAGTTAACAAAGGAGTTTTGTGAATATTTTTGGATGTGCATGTTCATGAACACTTCAGCTAAGTGCATCTTTAATTATATTTTTATTTTTTCAATCATGGGTTTAGTTATTCTTAAAAACAATATTCAAAATTTTGATAATTTTTATCATCAAAAATCACACCTTTTACCAAATTCAAGTTGTTCATTGAAATATGACCGTGACCAATTATTGGATTTAGGCTTAAATGTTTACAACAATCCTTGTTTATACAAAGTAGATACCGCTACTCTAAGTGTTATTAATTCACTCAAATTAGCTCCTTACCGGTCACAAAGAAAAAATAGATGTGTTGTGAAAAGTTCAGTTAAAACCCCTCAGGGCATTAATAAAAACAACTTAATTTACCCTAAAATATGTAACACTGTAAGTCAGATTAGTGAAAATGTAAATTGTTTGACTTTAAACTGTAGATCCGCTGTAAATAAAGATTTTGTAATAGGTCAATATTTGAGGGAAGAAAGAATAGATTTTGCCTTATTAACAGAAACTTGGTTTTCGGATGATAAAAAACATTTAATCGATACCTCTGATTTAAACCAAAATGGGTACAGATTAACAGTATCCAATAGACAAAATAAAGTCGGAGGGGGGATAGCTATAGCCAGTCGCATTGCAATTGATATTAATAAGATTAAGAGCGGGAGTACAAGCAGCTTTGAAAATGGTATATGGAAATTAATTTTCAAGAATATTGCCCTTCATTGTATTGGAATTTACAGACCCCCAGCATTAGCCACTGTTTCTCAGTTTGTAGAAGACTTCAATCAATTTATTGAAGATTTAATTCCTAACTACTCTAACCTGTTAATTATGGGCGACTTCAATTTACATCTTGAAGATAGATCCACGGCTGTGTCTGAATTTCTTAATTGTATCCATTCCTTTGGTTTAGAACAGCATGTAAATTTTAAAACACATATTGGTGGTAATATGTTAGATCTTGTACTTAATGAAGCAATAAATGGTATCCATGTTAAGAAATGTGATCAGGGACCTTTTTTATCAGATCATTGTGTAGTTAAGGTACTAATAAATGTTGAAAAAGAAAATATTGTGAGCAAATCTGTAAAATTCCGCAATTTTAAAAAAATCAACCATGAAAATTTTGCTTCTGATTTGAAAGACATTACTATTGAGTGTGAAGATGTTGACTCTTATGTAAATATTTTGGAGTCAAAACTTCAAACTACTCTTGACAAACATGCTCCTTTAGTAGAAAAAATTAAAATTCAAAGAACTCCAAAACCATGGTTTACTGATAATCTTGTCTTACTTAAAAGTTCAATGAGAAAACAAGAAAGATTATGGAGAAAATATGGAAAGCCTGAGCAATTAGAAGCGTTCAAGCTTATGCGCAACCGTTATCATAATGAATTAAATGAAGAAAAGGTCAAATCACTAAGTCAAAAAGTTCTTGATGCTAAAGGTGATACAAAACAATTGTATAAATTTGTTGCCGAAATGACTGGAGTAAGATCTGAGAATCCAATGCCAAAAGGCGATTCTGATCACTCCATAGCTGAAAATTTTGCTGATTATTTCTTAAATAAAATTTCAAAAATTAGGGAATCCTTGTCGCAATTTCCAACTTATTCACCGCAACAAAAGGATGTACCTAGTCTTGATCATTTTAATAATTTTACCATAGAAGAGGTCAGAGATCTTATAAGTGACTTGAATACCAAATCGTCTGAGTTAGACATATTGCCAACAAAAGTGCTAAAATCTTATCTGAAAGAATTATTACCTCTTATTACTCATTTAATAAATATATCATTGAAACATGGTGTATTCCCTTCTAAGTGGAAAGAGGCAATTGTTCAGCCTCTTCTTAAGAAGGTGGGTCTGGATCTGGAATATGCTAATTATAGACCAGTTAGCAATTTGTCTTTCTTATCTAAGGTAATAGAAAAGGCTGCCTTAAATAGATTAAATACTCATGTTGATAAGAATAATCTTCTTCCAAAGAATCAGTCTGCATATAGACGTTTTCACTCATGTGAGTCAGCCCTCCTTAGATTGGTTAATGATCTACTGTGTGGTATGGAGAAATTAGAGGTAACTGCATTAATAGCTATTGATTTGAGTGCTGCATTTGACACTGTTGATCATGACATTTTATTAGAAGTACTTTATAATCAATATGGACTACAGAATAGTACACTCCGCTGGATTGATTCATATCTTCGCCCACGGGCATGTCGAGTCAACGTCAATACTAGTTCTTCATCTGTACGTCCATTAGAGTGCAGTGTTCCACAAGGTAGTTGTTTAGGTCCGTGGCTATATCTAACTTATGCAGGGACCTTATTTGATGTCATACCATCTGATATATCAGTGCATGGTTTTGCTGATGACCACACTGCTAATAAAAGATTCTGTCCTAATAATCAGAATGAAGAAGCAAATGCCATTTCTGATCTTGAAGATTGTGCTCTAACAATAAATTCGTGGATGAATGAAAATAAATTAAAAATGAATAACTCAAAGACGGAGTTTATCATGTTTGGAAGCAGAGCACAGTTGAAAAAATGCTTAACCCAGTCAATCAATATTGCTGGTGAAACTGTAAAATCTGTGAAGACAATTCGCTATTTAGGGGCCTTTCTTGATGAAAACTTAAGCTTTAAAGATCACATCAAAACAAAAAGTAGAACTGCTATGTTCAACTATTTACGTATCAAAAGTATTAGAAAATATTTGGACAAAGAAGCAACAGAAACACTAGTCCTATCTTTGGTCATGTCCCACATAGATTACTGTAATCTAATCTTGTATGGAATCTCAAAATGTGATCTTAACAAATTTCAGCGAATTCAAAACATGTGTGCCAAACTAGTATTAAAGCTAAGAAAATCAGACAGTTCAAAGGATGCTTTGTACTCACTGCACTGGTTACCAGTCAAAGCAAGAATCAACTTTAAAATATGTACTTTCATGTACAACTGTTTTTCTGGATCTGCACCTGCATACCTGACTGAAATTCTTCAAAAGCCTATACAAAGCAGATCTGGTCTTAGATCTGCAAAATCCAAAGACCTCAATTATTTGATACCAATAAATAAGAAAAAAACATTCAGCGACAGAAGCTTTAGTACAGTTGGTCCCATGCTATGGAATAAGCTACCGGATGATATCAAATTATCACCTACTTTGGATGTATTCAAAAAACGATTGAAAACTCATTATTTCTCTACCTTCTATGATCTATTCTAAAACTGACATGGCTTGCTAATGCCTCACCTTACAATTACGGTAAACATACTAAGTGATTGAGTGAGTGCATTGTGACATGGGAATGAGGATTGCCTCGCTCTCAGTCATTTAATACCTTGTTTCATATGACTGCAATGACAACCTAAATGAATTGTCCCTTTAAAGGTGATGTTTCGACACCTTTGGGGATGTATTAAGGGCCCTTTAAAGGTGATGTTTCGACACCTTTGGGGAATTGTCTGGTTAACAGTGGCATTATGTTACACTGTTCAGGACATGTCCGGTTAACAGTAGCACCATGTTATACTGTTCAGGACACCAATTTTCAATGTAAAATAAATAGAAATAAATAAGAAATTAGTGATAAAAATGTAAACTTAGGTGGAATCATGAACTGTGAAGGATGTATGTCCAAAAATATGAATTATAAAGGCTTTTTATTTATTTGTGTTATTGTATATACATATGTTTTTATGGTGGAGGGTTTTTACTTTCATGTATTATTATTTTTTTATAACATTTTTGTACAACGCCATTGAATATGTAACATAGAAATAGGCGTTTAATCAAATGAATAAGTTTAAGTTTAAGTTTTTAATAAATGGTGAAAATAGTACAAGTCTATGGTTCAATTTTACAATTGTTGCTCCACTCAAGTTTTGAACCAGTCTGTGTCTTGTTGAAATAGTGAACTCTGGTTTGATTCAAGTCGATTTGACATATATATACATATATAGAGTATAATAATCTAAAAGCAAATTAATAGTGATTATTGATATAATATGATTTGTCCCAATGTATTAATACTTAGTGTTTATTGATATAATATGATTTGTCTCAATGCATAAATAAACTGGTGTGCTCCAGAGGTTATAGATTTACAATATATTTGTGAAGAGTATTAGATGATTTTTGATGATAAAATAATGATATATTTTCAGGTAATATCTGTAATCTAGTTAACTATTTTGCCCCTGCTAGCTGGACGTAGCATCGTGGGCAGGATTCGATGCTTAGCTCATTTGAAATTCGTATTATAAAGTTATTCATTGTCTGGTCCGAGTGTCTGACAAGTCGTGAAATTGTCTCTGTTATTTTTGATTGTGTAACGATATTACATTGCACTGAGAGTATTTCATACCATGTCATTTGATGATTCATGTTAATGATACACTTGTGAATTATTGTATATTTAGATACTAGTCAATAGTGTACCTGCCTTGAATTGTCAACTTACACTATTTAAGGGTGTCGCAGGAAGTTGTCATAAAATTATAGAACATTACATTGTTTTACATTTGTTTGTCATGGATGTATGACTCAGTCATTGTTTATTCCCTTGTATTCTTATCTCACAGATTATACATGTAATAATGAGTTAATAGTTAACTTAAAATCAAAGAATAAGTCTGTTATTGATAGGTCTTGTTTATATATTTGATGTTGATAATTTAGGCACAATATGTTAGTTTGATGATTTCTAAAACATATAAGTTGCATACCATATCGTATATAATATGTCAATGAGTGAAACTGAAAGTATTCAGTATTAATACTGATTTATGTATTTTTAGAATAAATAATTATATGCAGTTTATGTGAAATTTGACTATTGCAGAGTTGTGAAAGTAATATTTTCTGTATTTTCAAAACTGTCAGCTTCCATTCTTGTATATCTTTCTATAATCATTAGTTAATACATCGAGACTTGTGTTGAATCTTCTATCGTTATTATATTTTGTAAATATATTGTATGTATAAGTGTTTTACACTGTTTGGTATTACTGCAGAAAGCTTTAAATGTCTTAAATTTGATATTTTATTTGTTATTGCTAGTAATTGCAATGGTAGATAAGTAGTTACCGCTTTTGTTAATTGTTTAACACAGCATTATATTTATTGGGTTGATAGAATAACTGAATACTTGTTATAGTTTTTGGGGGCTCTTTTGTATTAAGTAATAGTGTTAGTTTTGTTTGATGTTGCTGATTAATTGTTATTATTCTTGTGAGTTTGTTGTATTAAGTTATAGTATTACGTTTGTTTAATTATGCTGAATTAAGTCTTTCAAACAGTCGCTCGGATCATTGTTTATTAAGACTTCCAATTTTTGTTATGAAGGTTGTATTAATAGTTTATAGAAGTTGATGGTGCTATGATCGTTATGGGAAATAATTCAATGTATCTGTATCGTTAGACAATTTTGTCGTATGGTTAAGTTATGTCTTCTGTATACATATGGTTCGGTGGGTTTAGTATTATTATTTCTCTTGGTTTGTTTATGTACACCGCTGTATATTTCAGTTAGATAATACTTAGAAAACTCTTGTAAATGTAATCGACCGACTGAAATACTGAAACTGTGTCTTTCAAATATCGATGCATACTCATTTTATATCGTTTATCGTTTAAGTAATTAGATGTTGATGAGCATGGTTCATCAACGAGGGGGAGTATGTTCGGGAGATAATTGAGGGGATTTTACGTGATCGAAATATAGTCCTGTTGCTCATTTAATACCAGATCTTATTATTGACATAAATCAAACATATCTTTTGCCGCTGTTCCCGTATGCTGAACAAAAAGAGAAAATGTCGAAATAAACGTGTGAAACGTTTTAAGTGTTTTATCGTTTAACAGTAGTTTTTAGACCTTTCCGGGTCTCTATAGAACCACGGGGACATAAGTACGAACCGGTTTTTGCGCACGTTCAAAGCAGATTTGGGCGGGATATCAATACAACGTGGTAAATGTATAGCCTGTCGTATGTACCATGTAAAAACATAACATGGCGCGCATGTCTATTAAAGAAAGGTCTGGAGGTGTGGAACTTGTTCAGGTCGGCAATTCCTATAGCTAGGTACAAACACTGTTTTGTTGAAATAAAGATTTTTTTGTTATCAAACGATTTATTGAGCCGTATGAAAGCAACTGTCCTGTCGATAAATTTTCTATTCACTTTTGACGTTCATGTAGGCACAGATTGTGAATGTTCAGATGCGTTCTATCGTGAACTTGATGGCTAAGTTCATGAGAACCTGAAGTGTGAATGAAATCAAAAAGACGACCTCGTCCAAAGGTCACTACGCAACGTCAAGGCCGATTAATAATCTAGCAACTTACGGAATAGAAGGCGCACTATGGTGAAAACAGCAAGGGCCAAAATTGAACGTCATTGACGCCACACAAGTGCAGAAATTGGATCGCAACGCACGCATGACGGTGCAACAGCTCATTCTGCCTGATCGTACATGAACGATTTCCTACGACGGACGAGGATTGATGTACTGGATTAGCCGTCCAAGTATTCGGACCTTAACACTATCGAGAGCGTATGGGCAGAAATGAAAATAGTGTATATCGTAATCCACCGGGTACTCTTCAAAAATTACAGCACAGAATTGTCTACGAATAGGACAGTCTGTCTCAGGCTTTCTTTATTTTATTTCTTAAGCAGCGATGTCAAGAGTCATTCGAGCTCGAACAAATTACGGTTACATCCTTTATTGACTTTTTTGTGTCTTTTGATTACCCCCCCCCCTTACTTTTGTGAACTCACATGTAATGTATCTTAGTGTGTTCAAAATTTCAAAACGACAGCCTTTATATTTTCAAAGAAAATGAAATAAAAGCCTCGGTGTAGTTAGAACATTGGTTAGGTGTATGTGTATAATGAGACGTCTAGGTCAAAATATTATTTTCATCAAGCTTAATAATTATGTGATTAAACTGATTTGAATATTTGCTATCACGTTTTAGAAGTCCTTAACATTAACAACAAAATGTTTTTATTATTTCAGTAATCCATGTTTGTATTGATAACACATTAAACGATCTAATAAATGTATATGTCAGCACTGGACGGGCACCATTACAACAAGCAGTTGAGTGTACATGTATTATTACACCGTCAAATTCATCCAAAAAATATACATTAGCAGTTCAGGGTGCCAGTGCATACCCTGATGACAATACCAATTTTACGTTCGCATTCAATGATGTGGTAATGAAAGATAAAGACAATTTTGGTATCTATACTACAACAAATTTAACAGGAGAAACAGTTCTCAAGTATTCATCACCAAACGATGATACTGTCCAAGTATGTTTATATATTTCAGGTAAGTATACTAGTCAGTGATTACTTGATCAACATTCAATGATAGAGGTTATAAACAATCACCAGCTAGTAGATACATAGGGCTGCTGTTTTAAATTATTTGTTTGTATATCAACATGCATTTCATTGGTTATCTAAAAAATACACATCAAAATGACCTCTATGATAAGTACCTTTGTTTTAGTGAACGTCTACTCTGACGACAGATCTGTAATCAAATTCTACCAAAAGTCGTGCCAGAACCTGCCACGCTTGCGTTTACTAATCGAGTGTTTCTGGGATGAAAGTGATGAAATTTCTGATAAAATAATGCATACTTTGGTTGAATATCAGCAAAGTTCATCCCGAACAATAAATATCTTACGGTTTCGGATACCCCTTGAAACCAGCACCCGTCGCCATTTTGTCGGAAATGTGATGTATTTTTGTCAAAATTGACAATTAAAAAGTTTGTTTTAATATCGCAATTGTTGTAAGTATGTTGAAATCATTGTTTTTGTCGAAAAATGTCGAAGATAAGTATACTTTTGTCGTCGGGTTATTTGTAAAGTAAACAAACAGAAACGAATGTGTTATATTCTTGTGAGGATTCGTAACGTGTCTGATCCTACACTTTAATGCCGCTTCAGATGAAAAGCAAAATATTTAAAAATAAGGCATATATTAATTTTGAGAGTCTTAACTACTTTCTGATATAAAAAGGAAATGGTTCATTGAGATACTGGTCTTTTTGATAATTTTCTAGGAATATTTGCTTTTATTATCAAAAATAAGGGAAATAGTGAAGTTAACTAAATAGAGACAATAGTCAGATAAGTACAGTATAACCTCTACAGAGCGGCTCCATAACAGAACAAATCCCTTGCATAACAGCGGCTTTTGATATTACCCTTAGGTGTTATTTTAAGTGAATTTTACCTCTGCAAATCAACACACTTACTTTTAATGTACAAATGTATATACTGGGCTGTAAGTTAACCATCATCAAATTTCCAAATCCATGGCAACACACATAAACGATGTTTACATAAGTGTTGACATTAACTTAAAAAGTTTGAGTGGGTCATACTTTTATCGCACACTTCATTATTATTATCATGAATCGAAATCAGTTAATGTAACTCAAAAATATAATTTATTGTTAAAGTAGTCACAACTACATATTACAAATATTGCTAATGTTCTCCCCAGCTATAACTGATCAGGACAATTTCAATATGAACTGCATGGAGAATCCTATCTATCTTTCTACGGACAAGACCACTATCTGGACAACTAGAACATCAAAAACAGATTCTACTGCTGTGACAACGCAAACATCTAAGAAAGACAATTCCATCAAAACTGAACCCTCTACATTGTCTATATCAACTAGTAATTATGATACTAAGAGTTCAACAGAAACTATTGATATGAGTACAAATTCACAAACAAACAACAACAATAATGAAGACAATAAAGTACTGATCGGTAAAACTCTTAGATTTGTAGTAATGAGGAAATAATAATATATGATTCAATATAATTTAAATCTTTACATTTTTAGATTTTAAAGTTGATTACAATTATATTTTTTATTAAATGTGTGAGAACGTTAATTTACGCACACTAAAGTATTCAAATGTAATACTTGTAGTGCAATCATACATGCTCTATACTCAATTTACGAATACAAAAAAAATTGTTTATAACACAAAATTGGTTTATAACACCAATTAATATTTCAACTAGAAGACAAGTGGAACAATCCTAATTTCTAGTTTTTACAGTTCATAAGAACCATATAGAAATGTTGATGTAAACTGAATGATTAAAATAAAGAATACAGTTTAATAAATTTAAATACTCGTGTATAGCACGGCATTGATCATGTGTCAATTAAGTAAGTTCTATGGTTTATTGTTTTCAGCGGCCACTGTTGGTGCTATCTCTGGAATGGTTCTCACTATTCTTGCAGTGATAGTAATAGTTTATTGTAAAAGGTAAATCATTTTGTCACTTTAATTCCGTTTTACAAAACTTAAAGGTATATGTCTTATGCATAGACTAAACATATAAAATGTAAAGTTATAGTCCGGCAATATTAATCTGAGATTGACCTTAATGCAAGAATATCTAAAACTCAGTATCTACAGTCTGTTTTCGTTTTCGTTTGATAATCGCGCTAAATCGGAAAGCTTTCGGTTAATTATACGTAATGTACAATTAATTTTGTTTTCATAAAAATGATCACTTGAAACTGTGCCACAATATTGTGGAATTACGTGATTCCCAAAAAAACCGAATGAATCAAATATTAAAAGTACATTAACATGACAAGTTTACAAAATTGATTTATAGTCACATATGTTGTTATTAACACGTATATAATCATATACACGCATACGGAAACTCGCGATTTATTGTAAGTGCAGCGAGTGATTATTATAATAAGGCAGTTCAAGCTAAGGACTATATATCCAAGATATATATCTGAAATTTATCCATGATAACATATATTTTATTGGTAGTTTTACCACTGAAAAATTACAGAAATTATCCGCACACCAAATGTTATAAAACTCGTATATATTAGTTTCAATCATAAACTGCGGTGATAACTTAACTTCAACGTCAATCTTCGATATCTATAAGGAGGTATGTTTTTCTTCTCTGGATAGAGCTGATAGTAATGACGTCTTAATGGTATTATATGATATCAAAGCTATAAATAAATTAATTATATAATGTCTTCAGAGTACAAATGTATATTTTACACCTACATTATGTATATTATGTTTACAGGAAGAGAAGATCTATGTCCAATGAAGCATCCCAACCAACCAGTTCTTCTACAACCTATCACGGAGACAATCCTGGCATACAGCTGAATCAAGCTTATGAATCTTTAAATGATGACCAGCCAAATCAAACACCCTATGACACTCTTGTGGTATCACAGGATACATTAAATGACAATACATCCCCGACTTTAAATTATGAAAATATGAAAGTGGGCATTACATGTCAGGAAGTAAGTGCCGATAATTCTGAGTCATACTATAACCTTCCTAGACATCAAGCCGCTCATAGTGAAGATTTTCATAACGTTGTATCAGTTGAAAAAGGTACTGTAACATATGAAAATACGAAGGTTGACGCTACGTGGCATGAAGAAAACATTAATAAATAGATGTCGCTATGGAACCCTTCAATCAATAATTTCATTATGTCTTATCGAGTCGTTTGGTGTCGTACAGTAATATTTTTTTTGACTGAGGCATACGACACATGGTCAAACTTTATTTCAATTTCCGGTATGTGAACCAGAATTAAGTGTACAAGTACAAAAAAAACAATTATTTTATAAGTAATCATGTTAGGGTTCACGTATGACGAACAATATTTAAAATTGAACATTTCATAACCTATATTACTATGTCTTTGTTTGTACTCTGTATTTTGTTTCTTTATTTTATTGTAAATAATTGTTACAACATGTACATTCGTAGACTTTGTTTGATATTTGCTTTTTAATAGTTATCACTTGTTAAATAGACCAAGCCACCAATGAATACATGTTTAAGAAAGATATTGAAAAAAATACATCACTGAAACTATGTGTCAGTATTTTTGCATTAATTTGTACGCTAAATTGTGTTGTATTTAGATGGAACTGTATTTTTCACAAATAATTAGATAGGGACGAAAGTATTACAAGAAATAGTATCCAACTAAATGTTTCCTTCACAACAATAGTTATGACTGGCGAATGTTAGAGTATAAAGTTGTAAACTACAACTCGAGCCTTAACAGATATTTAACATTTGTCAACCAGTAATACTGAATGTGTTCAAGTTTTAATTAATGGCTTTTAAAATATGTGCCTCGCGGAAGATTTTAGACGCCAACGTAACTTAATTGAATATCCCTCTTTATAACATCGCCAATATTCGGTGATCTTTTCTTCTGTCAATGTATCCACATATAATAAACAAAGTTGAAGGTCTAGTCGCATAGTTTCAAACCTTATTCTTAAATCGATGACATTAGGATGAAAAATTAAATATCTAATAACTTTACATTCTTCTTTGTACAAACTCAATTTCACTTTCAATGGTTGTAATTAAGTCATTACATAATATTTTGTTAAATAATGAACGATTAGTTATGTACATTTAAATGCAAAACAGAAATAAACAGTTAAAGGTTGTAAATCGTCAGACTCAATTCCAACTCTAAGATCACATAACGATGGCAAAGATGAATTCTTTTTTACTGATAAAAAAAGGCTTATTTCTTAAATGATTACTTTACTTCTATATCCAAGCTAGATGATTCCAATGCTGTTTTACCCCGTTTCACATTCCTGGCACATAACACATGGAATAATTAATATCATAAGTAATCCAGATTCTAACAAAGCTGTCGGACCAGATCTCTTTTCTCATAAAGATCTAAAAAATGTCAAATTTACTCTCTAAACATTTGTGTAAGCTCTTCAATAAATCCCTTCGTGTTGGTCATTTTCCATCTCAATGGAAGTCTGCTTTAGTTCTACCATTATACAAAAAGGGAAATAAAAATTGTCCAGGTAACTACCGTTCAATATCACTTTTAAGTTGCGTAGGTAAACTTATGGAACGATGCGTATACAAGCACATGCACAAATTTTTCATTCATAATCATTTAATATACAATAAACAAGCAGGCTTTTTGTCAGGACATTCTACAGTGCATCAATTTATTGACTTATATAACCAAATAGCTGAATCATTCGAAAAGAAATCACACACATGTATCGTTTTTTTGTGACATATCGAAGGCATTCGACCGTGTATGGCACACCGGATTAATTCAATAACTAAAACAAAACAGTATAGATTGGCAATTATTAAATTGAATTTCCGACTACCTTACAAATAGATGCCAGCGAGTTATATCCGGACAATCGTATTCAAGTTTTAAACCTGATAGTGCAGGTGTGCTTCAAGGATCGGTTTTAGGCCGCTTATTATTCTTAATTTACGTAAACGATATAGTTCATAACCTTCTTAGTATAACTAGATTATTCGCGGACGATACATATTTAGCTTGCACAGCCTCCTCCTGAGCTTCAGCATTTTTTAAACCACGATTTAAAATTAATTTCCGACTGGTCAAAACAATGGTTAGTCACATTCAATTCAACAAAAACAGAAGTATTATATTTGGGTAAAGAATCACTACCTAGTCTTAGTTTTAATGATGTTACACAAACTAAAACAAAAACACACTAACACCTCGGCGTAATCTTAAGCGATGACTGCAAATGGCATGCACACATTGATAATATTACTTCCTCTGCATATAAACGTCTTGGCATTATGCGCAAATTAAAATTTACTGCATAGAAATACATATTGGTTAGATAAAGGTTAAATATGAATTGTATTTTTGACAAATGATAATCACATTTCAAACAGGTAGGGGATTAAAGATGACAATGTCCATTTTATGTGTGTTAATAAACTATACAATACGTCTTGCCACCTAGTTGTTTGGACTTGTAGAAATGTAGAAATTTACTTTCACAATATATTTGACAAATTAAGCAAGTAGTACATACTCTCGGTATAGATTGTTTATTTTTTATGTCGGACAATAGCTTATAAAAGCTAATGTTATTTTGTTATCATGTAATCCGACTTGAAATAAATTTTTGTATCTTGTAAGATAAATGTGTTAATGGCAAAAATGAAAACATAAATGCTACACTATATCCATTTAAAGTTTACTTAATGTATCGTTAAGTGTGGAGTCATTGAAGAATGACGTTAAATGCTTTTCAACACAGTATCCAAAGCGTAAGTTTGTATACAGGCGTAACTTGATATTGTGTCATGTATTCAAATATCATCCATTCAAACATTTCAAAATTAACTTGTCTAACAAGTTTCTAATTATAAAATTCTATTTAACGTTCATCCACAATACTCAATGCGGAAGTATAGAATTTAAAATACTTTATGCAGTTGTTTTCAGTGAAATTGCTTTAGTTTATAAAATATATAGAAATTAAAATATATAAATAATAGTATTACTACGTAGCCAATATCAGAGCAAAACAAATAATATATAATGTATATGAGGATTATTTTCAGTTTGTTTATTGTAAATAGCTGGTACATTGAAGGTAAGACTTGTTTGATTTAATTAAATATTTGTATCTTGTGTTTTACCGAATATAAATTGTATTATATAATAAGCCTGTGTATTATCTGAAGAATATATTATATCGTTATGTAACGCCTCAGTAAAATGTAGTGCTTTGGCTTTTATTATCTTATGTCATAAAATTACTTAAAATATCTTAGTTCATTGTTCTGGTATTAGATATCAATAATATCATCAATAATTAGTCGGTGTATTACCTCGAAAATTTGTTCGTATTGGTTAAGTTAACCAGTGTTATCCTTTGAAAAAACAACACTTTTGAATGCGTTTGAAGGAACGAAACCCTTCTCTTATTTTGTTTATGTTATGTAGACTTAATTCGTATCCAACTGGAGATTTTTTCTGCTGTTGTCATTACGGTGTATCCCCTAATATGGTACTCTAGCAAGCTAGTATGTCGGCCCAAGGCTAAAAAAGTGGTTCGCTGTACTCATCGGTATATCAGCAATATGTTGATGGTTTCTTATAGAAAAAGTGTGCTCTTTACGAATCTGCCAGGTGATTTTTCAAATTTTGGGGCAGGATGATGCTATTGGCCAAAAACCGATGACGTCACTAATTTCTAAAAAATCGTCTTTAAACTTTAAAAACGCATTGCGCGCTTATTTTTCATGTTTCGAACGAATAATTTTGGTTCTAAATTATGATATGCTTCGACTATAAGATTTTGTAAATGTTTTGAAAATAATCGGGTGCTGGAAGCACTGATCATCAAAACAAGTGATTACGTCACATTTTTAACATTTTCCGAGGTATAAGTTTCAAACGTCATTTATGCTATTTTTTAAATTATGTTTTTAAAAATCGAATGCACGGAACTTTTGACCATACCATGAAGATAAAAAATATAAATTAGAAAAATACTTGATGACAAAACATAAGCTAATACCAGCTCCCTAACCAACCCTTACTAGTCACAGTTTTGTCTATAGCCCTGCAGTAAAATGCCATATTCAAGGTAAACCCTGTACTTGAGTCCCTACAAACTTATTTTGCAGTGTATATGTCGTTGAACGGTGCTGAATGAGAATCCGAGTAATGACACCCTATATTACTTTAACAATTTGCATAATATGCAAATTAAGTCCGCCATTATCGAAATTCCGTTTTTCCCTAATAAGACAATAACCAACTTGGATAGAAATGTAAAATAAGCCTCCATACCCATGTTTTCATGGTCTATCTATCATATTGTACTAATCTCAGCTTGATCAGATCATTTAAATATGCAAATTTATGCAAATTAGGTATTTTACTGAATACAATATTCGGGTTATCTATACATTAAGAAGTCCTTTGTTTTTGTTTGCATATTTTGAGAAACATTTGGTTATGTAATGTTATTTTTGTACGTTTTAGACACAAATTTATCAAATGTAATTATTAAATCAGTAAATGATTATTTTAAGCTATGCAAAATATCTGAATTACTCTATACAGTTATATTTGTTGTAGGACTATGCCTTTATACATTTCAAGACTGCACATACAGTTATGCCATTTTTTATTCTTTTGTGCCTGGATAATTTTATTCAGGTTTTGTATCTTCTAACAATGCTGATTAAGAAACTAAGTGAGGAAATTCTGACATCCTTAAGAAAATTTGCATAATATGCAAATCTATCCTCCCCCATCACCAAAATTCCGTTTTTTGATAATAACACAATAACCACTTATAATAAAAAATAAATTTGTGTCAGTACCCATGTTTGTAGGGTCTAGTTAACATATGATACCACCTTCAGCACCATAAGATGATTTGAATATGCAAATTATGAATTTTAATAATAAGGATGAGGTATGTTTTATTGTTTTAATATAAATTAAAGACCTATATCAGATTACGATTCGCAGCATAAACAGTTTTACGACCATTTACAAATAATTAAAGGCAAAGCATTGAGACAGTGTGAATTTAGTATCGAAACACTTGAAGTATTTTCATGATATATGCATTTTAATGATCATTTATGACGCACATTAACAAAATGCATTTTACATATGCGTTCATTACATGTGTGTGTGATCCGTTTTATGTTGGTGAACCTATATTGATGAGTTAATTTTATCATGACTATCATAGGTGCATGAAGTGGATTGATATCTCTCATCTCCTTATAAGTTAAGTTCTCGTATAAAAACAACATTCTATAAAAGAGACTATGGTCAGGTAATGCCTCTTATAAATACAATACATACATGTTCTTTACTGTAAATAGATTGTCAATTATAGTTTCCGTGATTTTAAGTTGCCTTAATGTCGCTACTTAAAATAAGTCCCACAAACAACTTTCTGATTTCGCAAGGAAACTATGTAAGGATGCATTTAGCTGATTGAAATTACATGCTATGTATTATAGGTTTTAGTCAAAATTTAAGTCGCTAATTAGGTCATACAAGGACAAAAAGGTGCAGCAATGAACATGTATAGCATATGTTGACACATGTAGTTTCATGTTTTACATTCCACTTAGTTGAGAGGCTAAATATGCACACAAATATGTAAAACTTTCCAACCTCTACTATTACAGTAAAACATATCGACCATATTGTTTCAATGACAGGATGTTCTTCCTAATGATAAAATGGTTTTGAATTCAGTTGGTTCAATTTTACGAGCAACTGAAGATGTACTGTAAAATTAATTCATGTTCTTTTATTACTTGATTTTGGCTTAACGGCTCAGCAAATCAAAATTCATACACTAGTGTGTGCAAACGAAAAATTCTTAGTAAAACTCCAACACTATAAACATGTGTATCATTTTCACATTTAAACATTCATTTAATATTATTTACATTGATTATGATTGGTATATGACTGGTCCCATGATCTATGCGGACATTCCAAACAAAACATTGAAATCCATCTGAGCAAAAATTCAGTCGCAATTGACAGATTGCTCAGTTCAATTTATTCATGGATAATTAGGTGAAATTCACATTGTATCTGTATAATATATACATTATTACATGCGGAAAACATGGTAGCATTTAATAGAAAATTTTGTTTTACAATTCATGGTGGAATAAAAGAGAAAATTCGAGACAATACCTTATTTCTATCAAATTAAAGCATTTATTTATTTAATTCTATCTATTTACGCATTGTATCATACAAATGACATTGAGTCAACGAGGCAGATTAGCATATAATCATTTGTATGATAACAATGATACACAAAAGCTAATTATTACAAAATTACTAGTGTATGTTAGGCAAAAAACATACCTTGAAGTACTTTAATTTGAATATAAATCGTTAACTCGAAAAACAGTACACTTGAAATAACGTATTTGCATATTTAAATCATCTGGTCATTTTAAATGTGGTAAGATATGATAGCTAGAAACTAAAACATAGGTGCAGACACATATTTGAAATTTTATCCTAATTGGTTATTTTGTTATTAGCGAAAATGGAATTTTGGTATTGGCGAACTAAATTTGCATATTATGCAAATTAATGAAGAATGACATGTTGGCATCACTTTTTTTCTTAATAAGCTTTATTCAATGATAAATAAACTGCATCAAAATTATCCAAGCATCAACAGTACGATAGAAAATGGCATAAATATACGTGACACCATGCAATAGAATAAATAGTGCAAATCCTTTCACTTATAATGTAATTTAAATATTTTGCGTAAAATAAAGTCATCATTTACTGGTTTAATATTATCATTTGATATAATTGTGTCTAAAACGTACAGAAATAACCTAACATAACCAAATGTTACACAAAATATGCAAACAAAAAATAAGGACTTTTTAATGTATAGATAACCCCGAATATTGCATTCAGTAAAATACCTAATTTGCATAAATTTGCATATTCAAATGATCTGATCAAGCTAAAATTAGTACCATATGGTAGATAGACCATGAAAACATGGGTATGGAGGCTTATTTTAAATTTCTATCCAAGTTGGTTATTGTCTTATTAGGGAAAAACGGAATTCCGATAATGGCGGACTTAATTTGCATATTATGCAAATCGTTTAAGTAATGTAGAGTGTCATTACTCGGATTCTCATTCAGCACCGTTCAACGACATATAAACTGCAAAATAAATTTGTGGGGACTCAAGTACAGCGTTTACCTTGAATATGGCATTTTACTGCAGGGCTATAGACAAAACTGTGACTAGTAAGGGTTGGTTAGGGAGCTGGTATTAGCTTATGTTTTATCATCAAGTATTTTTCTAATTTATATTTTTTATCTTTTTCTAAAAATAATTTAGAACATAGAATAAATGACATTTGAAACTTATATCTCGGAAAATGTTAAAAATGTGACGTAATCACTTGTTTTGATGATCAGTGCTTCCAGCACCCGATTATTTTCAAAACATTTACAAAATCCTATAGTAGAAGCTTATAATAATTTAGAACCAAATTTATTTGTTCGAAACATGAAAAATAAGCGCGCAATGCGTTTTTAAATTTTAAAGACGATTTTTTAGAAATTAGTGACGTCATCGGTTTTTGGCCAATAGCATCTTCCTGTCCCAAAATTTGAAAAATCACCTGGCAGATTCGTAAAGAGCACACTTTTTTCTATAAGAAACCATCAAAGTATTGCTGATATACCTATGAGTACAGCGAACTACTTTTTAGACGCTTTTCTCCACTGGGCCGACATACTAAGCAGACTAGAGTGTTTAAAGCATTTGTTTAACTACCTATGAACAATAACATAGTAGTATATGTAGTATAAACCAAGTATAGTCATTCTCGATACGATGAGCTAATAATAGAATAAATATTGCATACTTAACCAAGCGAGTTTTATTTACCCACGAAAATCTACCGTATGAATATTTTAACTGTTATGTAAATAAGATTATCGATGGCTTCCACGCGTATTGAGTTCTCTTTGCAATATGCACACAGCCATGTTTACTACTCTTAAGAAGAAGAACATTTTATTTTCAAATCAAAAGGTCAATAGACCCGCGTGAATATACAATGTATTACATAAAATATACAATCACTTGACAATGACATTATACAGAATCAATAACATACAGTTGAAAAAGAGAGAACATTAGAGAACAATGTACACTTAAATATAATATGCAGTATAGTACTTTTGTATAATGCTATAAGGGTAAATTTTTTATGAAAATCAATCGAAACACAAGCAAGTGTCACAGTTGACAATGGTTAAAAGGGTTATATATTAAATATTATAAATTATATCAAAATATTTAAGACAGATACGCAGGAGAAGGTTACTTTTACTAGTTTTGTAGATAGAGAGAAAAGCAAGCGCGATAACTTAAACGTGGTAAAAATAGCATTGAACAATTAAAAGAAACTTGACAACTAAGTAACAATGATATACTGATATAATGTTTTGGGAAAGAAGATTTGAATAAAAGGAATTGGATTGGAGCGAAGGAGAAGAAGACTATGAGTGTCAATCTTTAAGATGTGACAACAGATTTATAATGTATATAGATATGTCAAAGACAATATATAATTATATTAATATATACACTATACTCTTTATTTGAAATAATATTGAGCAAGAACAATAATTTTGTGAATAAAATAAAATCACATAATTGTACTTATATAGAGACAAGATACAAATACGTATTAACATACAAAATACTCGTAATTTAACATATAGCTGTTACAAGCAGAAACGAGTTATTTGTGGGCTATCACACATTTGTACATATTTACAGACTAAATCATACCAGTACTAATTTATAATACTCGTAATTAACATAAGGCATTTTTCAGCAAAAACACTTTTGCAAAAGAAAATCATACATTTATACATATTCAGAGTCAAAATATATTTACCAGTATTAATATACATAGTACTCGTTATTTTACAATTTGCATGTTCAAGTTATTTGAGACAAACAACAACACGTATTTGTACGTATTTAGAGACAAAATACAAGGCATGTATCATATTAAGTATATAGTCTATATCATATACACAGTAGTTTCAGTTTAGGTCTTCGTATCATTTTAACTTTAAGGAATTATTTGTTTGTCTATAATAATGGAAGTTAGGAGATTTAATGTTTGTTTGTTTATATTTTGTTGGCTTATAGCAGGTAAGAATAGTTTCAACTAATGGATTTTATCACTGATATTTTTCTCTAGTTAATTTACATTTTGTGTATACTTTCATGGTTCTCTTAATCATTTGGTAAACCATATTATGAATGTCTGATATCTGTTTAAGTGAATGTGTTTGTAGAGCTAATTTAAGTTGACATTTTCATGCATCGTAACATTTTGTTTGACAGACTTGCTGTATATTCGGTTCGGACTACTATTGTACCATTTTTAGCTTGGTATGTCAATTTAACAAAAGGCAAGTCTAACTTTCAAAAACAGGGGGAATGGGTATATTTTAGATATATTCATTTATTATAAATAATTTGTAGATCTAATATTTTATCTTTACATAAAACACTGAGCCCCATGTACCGAACAATTAATTCTGTTTTTTATAAGAATTTATACCCAAAACTGTACCACAATATCGCAGACTTACCTATTCCGCCAAAAAGTACAATAACATGCCATGTTTACAAAATGAATTATACTAACATTTTACTTAAGTACAGGATTTAAAAAATTCGCATATCTTAATAAAGAATACAGTGATATAGATAGTCATTGATGATTAAATGAGTGTTATATTTCTTGTATTGATATTAAAGTATGCGAGTCAGTTTTGACTTCCGTGATTTCAATATCTTTAAACTTACCACTGTCTTAAAGATATGTTCTCTTCGAACAATGCCAGGATGTCCCTACTGTGCTACCGTAGATTCAATCCGATGTTAAAGGAGTAGGTGCGTTTACCCCCAAATTTAGCCCTGTTGCCAAAGTGGCTCAAATTATGTCATATGCTAGAAAAATGAATTATTTATCAAGAATTTACATTTTTAAGACAATACTGTGAAGTCTTTTACCATGGCGACAGAACAAAACATAGTTTTTACATTATTTTGATTCTAAGAATTATCTCATTTACCACTTAATGAAAGTGAAACAGTAAAAAATATATTGACAATGAATTAGTTACTCGTTGCTAAGGTCGTTTCTAAGGCAACAAATATCCCAGTTCTTGGGCATTACAAACACGTAAATTAAATCTGCCAGAAGAGGATGTATTAAGCAAATAGGCCAAAAAAAACAGTATTGATGTGCTTAATAATTATATTATATCAGTATGCACACATTACATCACATTACTTATATCACTTTTTAATGTGTGGTTGCCATGAAAACAGAATAAGTAAATAGAGTCCTAAAATGATATTCAGTTATAATAACAATAATTGCTACAATACTGTATAAGCCAAGTTAATAAAACTTGGTATGCAAGATGTGCACAGTATAAAGACTACAATCAAATGCTATGCGTCTCCATTGAAAGCTTTGGTTGCTATGGTAACAGAAAATGAAAATATAATTATTTGAAATACAACCATCAAGATTATTAAATCTGATTTTTCACCAGTTCTTTCATAGAAATAAAATGATCAGATCAATATAGAAGTAAATTTGTATAAATTTCTCAATAAAAATGTTCCAAAATGGACAAAAGTGTAAATCAATCCTAATAGGTGAATAAAATAAAGTTAAGGAAACCGCATAAGAGATTTAGATTTAAAACTTTAAAATAGGATGGCAACACTGGGGTGTGATGTTAACTCTTATTAATAGTTTAATAAGGTTTTAACAATATTTTCTACAAATTGCATTGCATTTTGTGAGAAAAGGATGGCATAATATGAACAAGTTAAAGTAAAAAATTATATGAAAAGGCAAAGTGAGCAAATAGTACCTGGAGGTGAGAGAACATGGTTAATGGTACGTTAGACATTCACAACCTAATCTACGATGAAAATGAATTCAAAAAATCGTAAATTATAAGGGGTTATTAATAAAAAACCCAAAATATCTAGTTTGACTGATATGTTACGGGATTAGCTTATCCAGCTGATTTGTGTAATCTGTTGATAATCAATGTTCTACTAAAACAAAACGTGTACAGTACCCTCCAAAAGTTACTGGACCATTGAGACTTTGAAAACTGATCATGTCTACAGCAAGTACTTTTACAATGATTAAAGCTTATTCGTGCAATATCGTTAAAATCATATGACGATTTTGACTTTATTTTTTGGGAGGGGGGGCGTAAATGTGAATATGATTATTCTGTAATAAGATTTTTGCCAAGGACTTTTTGAGGGCATTTTATTGTATTGATTCTAATAGAGTCTCCTCTTTACTTCATGCAATCAAAATTGTCACAACAGTAGACAATATTTAACCTTTCTAAGAACTTATATCCGACTTGCATGAGAAACTGCTCTCTGTGAGTTAAAAGGTTACCTGATATTCAATGCATATATATTTTTCCTTCTGGTGGCGGATTCCTTTTGGCGGTTTGGCCGACCAGATTTGTCATTCGTTAGAAATACTATGAATAGTTTATTAGCATATGCGTTATGGCATTAATATAAATGCGCTTATAAATCAATCAACCAATCAATCAATATTTGCGCTTTGTTATACCCCATTCCATACAAGTTCAGTCCAGCATGTGTTCTTTGAGTATATTCAGAGAATACATAAACATATTTACAATTTATCATGTATCGTGTATTTTACTAAATATTACTTTCTTAAGGTTTTATATTGTATTATAGACATCAAGTGTCAGGATTTCTGCCCATCGGCATCTGAACCAGGTAGGCCTATATTAAATACATTTGTAAATTAAGAAATTAGATCATATTTGGCATCAGGAAATAACTTTCTTGGATTATATTGTACGTCATTTTCATCTTAGAACTAAGTTATGTTTTACTTTATTTACAACTGAATCAGTAAATTTACTGTTAACATAATTATGTCCTATTTAGGATAAGCAAGAAAATTCAATTAAGTGAAACGCCATCAAATTTTGTGAGAGAGAGTGTTTAAACCATTAAATTCATTCTTGTACCAAGAGGCTGTCAAAATTATCGATCTTAGATGGAGAATCTTAATAACCTCAGGGTACGAGAATGCTTTAAATTGGGTAAAACACTACTAAATTTAGTGAGACACCATTCGAAAGAGGGTTAAACACCATTATATTAAGTAAAGCACTTCTAAATTCAATTAGATGCTATTGATATAAGCAATACCCTTGTTTCTGAATAAGTATGAGTAACACAATTTAAGCATTTTACTGACTAAAGCTTTGAATGATAGCCTCGTGCTAAAACTGTCTGGCTATTATTCATTCAAGCGATCCGATATCATCATGCTCTTAATGCTCTTATCTGCTATGTATCAAACTCTAAATATGAATGTTTATTTCATACAGTTGTAGACATATGTCGGAGTGATACAGCAGAGAACATTGACGAGGTTTATGTGAACAGTGGAAATGTACCTAAATTTGAAGTTATGGAAGATTGCAAGTGTACAATAAAAGCATCATCTGATACATTGGTCACTTTTGAAATAGTCGACCGTGATTTCTTACAGCCAGATATGAAATTCTATGTAAATGCAATAGACTTAACTACAGTTACAGGGTCAATAGATATAGATAGCAATTTCATTGTGCTAACATATTCTAAACTAGAAGAGATATCTCAAGGTGGAGGTTGTGTTAAAATATCTTCAAGCAAGAATTCAGGTGAGAAAATACTTTAGTTTAATGTTGATGATACAACCGTCTAGTTTATACTCAACTTTTATACAGTGCCCACCAAAATTTTGGAGACAAAAGAAATTAAAGAAAATTCTTCAATTTCATTAATTGTTTTCAGTAGAACCATCATTTTTACTATATTTAATACACTTGATGGTTAGATTAAAACAAATTTCTTGAATGCATCACATTTATAAGATTCAGCATCCCAAAGCATCCAAAGCCAATTTCAATGTAATTTTTTCATAACATAGATTTTATACTACTTAGGTAGTCTCAACTACAAATAGTACCGAAACAAAAACAAATAAACAAAACTTAAAAGCACTTCAAAATAAATTGCAATCTAGTTTTTTTACATAACCTATGTAGAAGGCTTCCAAAGTGAAAATGTCTCCGAACTTTTGGTGGGTACTGTCTATGTATAATATATACAGCGAACTCCAAAAGTCATTGGACAAAATCTTGTTTTAGGTTGAACCGATTTACATTTACATTCATATGTCTGTTTTAAGGCAGAAACCTTTTACGTTTTTATTTTCGTTATCATTGTGATGACCTTTTTATAATAAAAATTCAAATATCTAAAGCGTCCCACATGTTGCTTTTAGGCTGTATGAAAGGACAATGGGTTTTTTACGGTTATTGTCTTTTATGGGTTTTCACTTCCCTCTCTAAATAATAGTAAAATAGCTGACAGTACGTATGAACAGTTTTTCTCGATATTCTGTTTGATCAAGAACTTCTGAAAGGAATTGTATATAGACTAGTAATACATAGTTGCTCGAGTCTTGGAACCACAACATTAGACATACGTTTAGCTTGTAGAACATCTTGATTTTAAAAAAATCTTGATGTTTTTAATAAATATTTTGTGAGAGAATCAGTGCACTTTATAAATCTGTCAAGTAGTAAGTACCAGAAATAATGTTTGAGCTTGGATTTGCACTACGAACGTTTTCAATAGATAAGAGTAATTATAAGGCGATTATTTGAAATGACCATTTTCTTGAAATGCACCAGTAATCGTCTCAAATACTGCGTAAATAACTGCATTCCTTCGCACTCATACAGCCGTGGTTGGATTATGGCTATTATTAACAAATTAAACACCGATGACACTGCCCTAGTGTGTGTATATATTGGAGGTTAGTAAAATAGTCACTGGTCATTTGGTAAGCATATAATGATAGAGGTTATCAAGATTTAATATATCAAGATAAGTTTCATTGGTTATAAAAATACACGTCACAAAATATCTTATTTGAACCGAATACATTTGTATAAGTATTGTAATCACAAAATGTTATATTGGCATTGATTTAATTTTAAGGAGCAGTTTGCTTCGTTGATCTTAATTAGCTTCAATAGGTAAAACTTACTGAAATTCTGATGGTTGGATAGAAGCTAAAATACACATCTCTTTTTAACTCTCTTTTGACTAAGGTATGTGATGATTTGCACATTAGTGAAGTATAAACTAGAGTTTATATATCTTAATTGTAGCACTTACACCACTTTGGTAAAAATGAACACTCCCGTAGTACATGTACTACCTTTATATTACCTTATCGAAGGCATTAAGTATACATTTTACCATGTGGTATAACCTAACGTCGAGTTCCCAGAATAGTTTCCTGTCCAATATCGGGTGATATCGGATAATGTCGACACATCACGTAAGCAGTGTTCCATTGTATTGATATAAAGGATTTGGGATCATTTAATGTAACACCAAAATTAGTAAAAACTGCTAAAATAGCCTTTCATATTTTTTTATAAATTTTGCCAATGTATTTCCCAGATGTGACTGTCACGGTCATGTTCAATGTAGAATGCAAGAAGCATGAACCAACAACAACACCTACAACAACTAAGAATTCAAGATCAGCAGAAAGTACCGTAATGATCACAAAGTCACAAACAAGCAACAACACTACTGAAGACAATAAAATATTGATTGGTAGATACAATTATATTTGTAGTCGAGATATACTTATTATATATTATATAGCTAATGTACAAGTATTGTGCGTAAAGTTTGACCTTTTTGAACTTTCACATTTGCATTTAATAATTATCTACACATGTTCCGACTAAAATCAATACCACGCATATTCTACACTTCGGCACGGAGCGTATCCATTATAAATAATTGATATACTTTGTGTAATCCACTCGGCCAATGTTTTATAGACACTCATGGTACGCTTCAATATATATTAAAACTTAATCCCTGTGTAATAATAGATTCGAGCTTTGACAATATACTCCGATCGGTATCGAGCATTAATATTACATTCGTATTCAATGTGATGAATATTCTTGCATAAAGGTCAGATCGGGGTCAAACTTTACGCACAATACAGTATTCAAATATAACGCTATGTATATCATAATGTTTTTGTGTGATCAGTATATGGTGAAATGGTACCTCCTCATATTACACTGTATTGTTATTAACTTTGATTAGAATAAAGATTGACTAACTTGTATCCAAATTATTCAGGTAAATTTTAAATATAATATGAGTACATGTTGTTTTAATGTACACTGATAAAGTAATGATTGTCTAGATAAACCATACATTCTACAATTTTAAACTACGTTTATATCAGATTTTATATAATTAAACTACAATACAAATGTATAGAACCTTTTGCTTTCTAGATTTCATTGTACTTAAGAATCGTGACAAGATTATTATTGATTCATGGATTGTATACGAAATAAAGAATAAGCCTTAATCAATTCTAACACACATGAATATCAGGTCACAATTTAAATATTCTTGTTTTAAGTTGTTTGTTTTATTTCTTTCAGCGGCCATCGTTGGTTCTATTTCTGGTATTATTCTCACTATTGTAGTCGTGGTTACAATAATATATTGTAGAAGGTAAGTTAGTTTTGTCTTTTTATTAATAATTAATGGGACGACTAAACATGATGGCTCTTAATCATGAAGCAACTTATGACATTTTTACACAATCAGAATTCATTTGAACAGTCTAAAATTTACATTTAGTAAAGAAAAAATAATTTTTGTAAACGTATTATTATCCGCACTATTAATAAGGACACTCTTATGTTTTCAATTAATACTTTAACACATTGTCATTTTGAGATACTGTTAATGTATTACTATCTTGAAAATATGTATCAAGTTAAGTACGTTAAATTAAAAATTGACAGTTCAAATGACTTTCGAACATGATTTTGGCACAAAAAATTGATAACACTAGGATACCATTTCAGTTTTAATTGGATAGCTTTAATTATAAATTGACTTTGCACGAGTTACCTGATTGAATCGAGCAACATCTGTCAATGAATTCCATTAATTTAATTATAACTTTTACTTTATTAAAAAAAATCTAGTTTACTCTTCAATATGATTTCATTCTTGTGAAAGGAAGAACTATATAGTTCGAGAAAACATGAGTAAGAACGGTAGACGGAGCGAGTTAGTATAAGAGAATAGAATATTTAATTGTTACGTATAAAGTATGTTTTGAAAGTGGAAAGTTTCATTTTAATTATAAAGTTATACAATCACATGTTTTTGTGTTTATTTTGCTATAAAACCATTATGTTGAAATATTAAAGCTGCCCGGCTAGCTCAGTTGGTAGCACCTAAGTCTACTGATCGAAGGGTCGTTGGTTCGATTCCCGGGCGGGGGCATACAACAAACGAACAAACATAAAATTAAAATGAGGTATATTATGTTTTCAGAAAGATAAAAGCTATGTCCAATAAAGGATCTCAACAAACCAGTTCTTCTATGACCTACCGTGTAGACGATTCCGGCATGCAACAGAATCAAGCTTATGAATCTTTAAATTATGTCCAGCCAAATCAAACACATTATGACACTCTCGTGGTATCTCAGGATACAATAAATGACAATACATCCACGACTTTAAACTATGAAAATACGAAAGTGGACATTACATGCAAGAACGTAAGTGCCGACAATTCTGAGTCATACTATAACCTTCCTAGACATGAAGCCACTCATAGTGAAGCTTTTCAAAATGTCAGTTGACAAAGATACAATAACATATGAAAATACGATGGTTGACGCTACATGTCATGAAGAAAACATTGATAAATAGACGACACAATGGCACCATTCAATATATATACCCAAACGAAAAAGAAACGCAGGGTAAAATGATATGGAATAACTTTTTATCGCCTTGGTGTAAGATGATGAAAATTGGTCAGATTATTATCAAGGCATCTATTTACTCAACTCATAATGAAAAGTTACTGAAGCATGAAACGTTCAAGCGGAGAAATGCAAAAATTTCGTGCAGAATAAATTTGATAATTTCTTCAACACATCTTTTCATATCATCCCGTACTCTAGACATTTATACACTGTTTTAACTTTCTACGTTAATGGCAAGGCTTACTGACGTTCAGCGGGGTCAGGCCATTACGTTGCTAATGCAAGGTCAAACGCAACAGCAGGTGGCGATGCAGTTTGGCGTGAATGTTTCGACCATAGTGCGACTTGTTCGTCGACTTAGGGAAACTGGAAGGCTTGCCGACTGGCCTCGGACAGGGCGTCCGCGCGTCACGACACGACGTCAGGACAGGGCTATACGTCTCGCACACCTGCGTAATCGTTACGTTACTGCCACTGAAACTGCTAAGAATACAGAAGGCAATCATAACCGTCGTATTCACTCCCTAACTGTAAGGAACCGATTACGTGAGGCGGGTCTTCGTTGTAGACGTCCATGCATTGGTTTGCCTCTTACTCCTCCATGTCGCGCGCGTCGAATGACTTGGATAGCGGCACATTCCCTTCGGGAATAACACAAAAAGTAAAGGTCAAAATCCAACGAAAATTTCCAAATTTAGTTCACGAAAGATAGTTCTTGATAAATCAATATTCCAATTTTAATATCATTTTTATAATTCACCTTAAATCACCACTGAAGTTTACCCTGCGTTTCTTTTTCGTTTGAGTATATAATTTCACTTTGTCTTAATGAGTCGTTTGATGTTGTAAATGAATATTTACTTTGACTGATACAGACGACACCTTTAATCAAACGTTAATTAAGTTGCCAGTAAATAGACGGAATATAAGAACAAAACGTGTACAAAAAAGAGAAACCATTCATATTGAACTTATCATGGTATGTTTCACGTATTGAAATCGATAAAGACAAACAGAAAATTCGAGCATGAATATTGTACTACATGTATAAATTCGTCAGTGTTCATGTACTTTATATCTTGTTTCTTCTAATTTTATTGTACATAATGTTTGTACATGTACATGTATACATTTATTTGATATTGACCATAGACATATTAGTATGTTTATGATATAGATCATTTAATAATTATCACTAGTTGGATCAAGCCACCAATGTGACATTTCTAATAAAATATTAAATGATTTACACCACTAAAAACAATGTTTTGATATTTTTATTATTAATTTGTATGCTAAATTGTGTTATATTTAGGTAAGACTATATCTTATTTCACAAAAAGTTGGATGATAGTTGCCAAACTATTACAAGAAATAGAATTAAACCAAGTTTTAAAAAACGAGTATTTATTAAGAAACTACCCAGTCTAAAACAAATAAAACTGTTATCAGATCTTAATACTGAGTATTTATAAGTTTTAATCAATGTCTGTTTATTTAAATGAGTATAATTAATGGGAATTAATGAGTATAATTACGATTGACTAGTTTGCGTCGTTTCGGAGTTGTTCGATAATTTACGTTTGTAGGGGAGACAACCTAGCTCCGTATAGTTATATGATAATGAGCCAGTATGCTTGAATTACGCTTCTTGGTCTTTGTTGATAGGCGTGGAAATATGAATATTTATGAGTCAGAATGGTTTTAAGATGTGTCATGTCTCTGGAACGATAAATCGTTCCAAAAATGATAATTTGTTTAAAGTAAACTAACTATTTTATTCTGGAATATATATATATATAAAGCGAACTACAGAATATCGTCAAAATAAAGTTCGTAACATGTTGTTCACGTAAAATACAAGTGTAAACTATGATATAAAATGTAAATGTAAACTATTTGCTTTATGTTTATAAACTGATAAATATGAAACGTCATAAATTCACTCTATGATACTATGGTACTATATCTCGTTCAGGTACTTTAAACTGTGGTAATAAAACCGTTGAACAAAACTGTGAAAAAAAGTTTTGGTACAAAACTGTTGAATTACAACTGGTATCAAATCTCTGGTACTTAAACTGGTATCAAAAGCTCTGGTACAAAAACTGGTATCAAAAGCTCTGGTAAAAAAACTACCATCCTCGAGTATACGATCTTAAAATAGAATTATACTGATACTTACTCAAAGGTCTAAATGGTGACATATCAAGATAATTATATTAATTCATGTTTTAACGCTTTCATGAAAGACAATTTTAATCAATAATTAATGCATACATGTACATAAATAATAGAACCATAATATGAAAATACAAAACATTATAATAGTTTAAATTATGAAAACTATGGAAGTCTTAATTATTATATGGAGAAATAACTAAATAGAAATAACACCAAAGATACTTTATATGACAGATAAATCATTTACCTCGTAATTTCTGGTTTCAGGTTTCATATGATATATGAAAGTTTTACTTGTTCTTTCATTGCCAAAAATAGTTTACTGACGCTATGGGATATATAACTCTAATTCCTGAACAAAAGTCATATAAACAAAGGACATAAAAAATGTTAGTTCTCAGTTTATTTTGTTCTCGACTTTGTTTTCATGAACTTAATTGTTAATTCAAACAGACAGTGATAAACTGTTCTAATAACAAAGCTATTGAAAGTGATAACAATTATAATGGTTTATGAAAAAAGACCACACTCACGAGTTTATACATTCATTCAAACATGCAGACGTGTAACAATAAATAGACCGAAATAAACAAATCATATAATTATTTGAAAGGTTGAAATCATTAATATTAAACTAATTTTATTTGAACTTGTATATTTTATCATTTGTATAACAGTATCAATATTCGTGTACATAGTTCCTATTGTTCTTATTGTTGTTTATATATGATCTCTATTCGTACATTTTATATTGATTATTAAATGATTATCTCTTTAGTTGAACATACCAAGCCACCAGGTAATACAAATTTAAGAAATAAACAAGTTGCATATTTTGAAATAGATATACCAGTATAACTATTTTGTTTGGTACATAGTGTTTGAGGAGAATTCAATACATTATCGTGTATTTTTCAACATTTATCTTGAAATATGTTTCAATAAAGTTTATCATACAACACAGGCTTTTTCTCGTTTAAATTTATGTAGTTTTTATAAAGAGTTATACATTTGAGCACAGTCAATGCCAAACATAGAAAAAAGTTACCATCCATTAATTTTGAGTATTACCGGTTATGATGTATGTCTGTTAAACACATGCGTATCATTGAAACTTTTAGACGTCTAAGAAACATAAACCATTGTATCAATTATTCTCGAAAGCAATCGACTGTCTTATAAAAATGCTTGTGGTTTCGAGATAAACGAGAAACAGACTCAGGTATCTACTTGTTACTTTGAAAATGATGCTTTGATTTAGCAAATCTCAGACAAAAGACATCACGAAATATCATTGTAATAAATTCGCTTCATCACTTTTTTTTATTAATCCTGTGGTTTTCGGACATATTGTCTACTTTCTTCCAAGGAACGTGTTTTTCCTGACATGGAAATAACTAGTGATAACAAAGATTCTAGTGTATGAGTTGTATAGATGAGACCGTATATTATGTTCATAACGTACTAGGAAGGAGACATTGAACAAATATTGACTAGTAACAAATATCAGTCAATAAAGGCACGAGTAAATAGTTCGCGTATAGTATGAGGGTACACACTACGCGCTTAAATATTACAATATAACGTTTGCATCAGTAAAACATACTAGACAAATGCTTAATTTTTCATTGTAAAAAAGAACAATACTTTGATTGCTGTTTGGGTTTTTTTATACATTGTGTCTTTAACAATGTTTATAAAACATTCCGGAAAATATCGTGCTAGGCCATCTATGTAAAGAAATAACAAAATATGTTAATTATGTAAAGAATGAATACCAAAAACCAAGGTCGGCACTCACATATCAAAACTACAATGCTGTGTTGCTTGATGATCCAAACAGTATCGCAAGATCAATAGTATAAAGTTTTTGGAGATATTGCCGTTGATGGACGTGATGGCTTTCAAGAGACTCTGATATTTTACTTTAATGTAGGTTTACCTACTTAGAGTATAGCCAATACAGTAAGAGCTTGCACAAAATGATAACTAAACAAGACAATTGAATTATTATGATACAGTAAAACTTGGTTATAACATACTCGGTTATAACATACACTCGGTTACAACATACCATTTTGCCTAGCCCGTTTTTCATCCTTATATTTTTTATATAAAATGAGCTCGGTTATAACATACTCGGATATAGCATACACTCGGTTATAACATACTCGGATATAACATACACTCGGTTATAACATACCGATTTTTTGGTCCCAACATACTTTTACATTTTTATAACATACTTTTGGCGCGAATTTGTGTCAGTATTTAGCAGTCACGGTTAAATGAATTTTGAAATCAACAGCGTGTCACAAACATTGTATAATATTTACTATAATCAACGGAATGTGTGAAAAACACACCCTGTTGAGTCTTCAAACAGACAAAATCAATTAACAAAGTGTCATCACGTGATATATTTCTTCCGATATACATATAATTGTTGACACTTGTAATTTCAATGAAGACCAATAAATAATAAGCTACTTAAACACTTAATCCGTTTTTACTCAATTTATTTAATGAGGCATTGAGAAGTTTGTCTACAGTTTGGTGTTAAGCAATTACAATCAATTTCAATACATGCACTAAAGATATTTTTGTTTAAAAAATATACGAAGATGAAATAAGTTTGTGAGCAAAACTCGTCAATTAATTGATTTGTTCACGAAAATACCGGAAAACAGACGGAATACGGCTTTTTAAGCGTCTCCACTAACAAAATGTCGGCCGCGTCGGAGAGTTTTGTAACCATTTGTTTTGTCGAAAATGTCTTCAAAATTTAAGGACTTGTTGCAAGTTAATTAAAAAAAAAGTTGTGATATGCCCAATGTTTATCTTTTATGAAATAAAGGATGTCATTTAACACAGTGCTGTTGACAAATCAAAATTCTACGAAAATGACGAAGTCTTGTATGTCAGAATGAACTGTTTGATGCAGCTAAATTAAAACTGGTTTAAACAGTCACCTGCTGTAAGTGGTCAATCTGGACACTTGCCATCTTTGGCAGCCTTATGTAGTTTATAAGGTATGTAAGCATACTTTATTGTTTCTGCATTTTCAGAAGAAAAATATATAAAAAAACTGCATAACAGTTTTGGTTATACGTATCTTTATTCATTTTATTGATAATTTAACATATTGATATTAAATTAAATAATTTACATACATATATAGATGTAACAAGAAAACAGAATATTCACTACAAAACGATAGCGTAAAAAAATATTCTAGTATGCTATAAAAGAGTATGTTATATAGTTCGTTTATAACATACTTAGTATGCTATATGGATATAACATACCTCGGTTATAACATACCTTTTTCTATGGCCTAGCGAGTATGTTATATCCGAGTTTTACTGTACTATCATATCCTAACTTAGAATTACTGATTCAGTATAAGAAATATATATTGGTTAAATAATTATATATATTGTATTTTGACAAGTTTTTACTACATTTAAAGTAGTTGTTGAAATATGACATTATTCATTTTATGTGTGTATATGAACTATTAAATGAATCTAGACAACTAATGGTTTGAAGTTATAACATGTATGTAAAATTATTTTAACAAAACGCAATATATATTTTATAACGTAAACAAATACTATCTTATAAAAGTATAATCTCATGCTAACAAAGGGTCGACTTGATTTCCCTAGGCGGCTAATGCCGATGAATGTCGATTTCTTAACGGGCACCGGCATATCACTTTACAATGTATTTGTTCTGAGATTAAGCCGGAATCACAAGCCTGCGTACGCCAAATTTGCCGGATACGTTTAAGTGGCTTAATTCGCTGTTATTTGTGACAAAACCACAACCGTAGCTAGTGAAGCCATTTTAGTAAGCCGAAACGCTTGAATGATTTTACACCGGGGAATGCCGATCGGTGATCGGTTAACGCCGGTACGTAAGCCGCCCTGGCAAATGATGTCGGGCCAAACGATTTAACGTGTATAAATGATAAAACAGCAATACTGTATATATTTATTATTTTTTTTTACTTAAAGCATATCTTAGTGTATAGTTATTGAAGCATTAATGATTAATCTATAGTGTTTTCAAATTAAAAGCGGAAGTTGGTATACAGATGTAACTTGATATTTCGTCTCTTCAAACATTATCCATTCATAGTTGTCAAAATACTTGTCTAGCAAGTTTCTGATTCTAAATTTAATTTTCTTAATTGTACATCCCTATTGATAAATGCGGAAGTATAAAATGTCAAAAGATTGTTAAAGTTGTTTCCAGTGGACTAGCTTACTTTTATAAAATATTCAGAATATGAAAATGTTTAAATAATATTATTACAAAGTAGTTTATATCAGAACGTTTACTTATACTATAACATGTATATAATGATTATTGTCAATTTGTTTATGGCTAGTAGCTGGTACATTAAAGGTAAGACTTGATAATTTTTAATAATGATTTATATAGTGCATTACTTGATAAACATAGCTTTTATTATGTAGGTTTATCATATTAAAACTATTATATTGTAATGATTGCGTATTATGCAGTGGTATAACGATGGTATTATAACAAATTGACAAATAATGCCTCAACAAAGAGGTAGATGTATTATTGATCTATTTATGATAATTAAACTCCAAGTAAGTCTATTATTCTTGTGTTGAACTATAGTTGGACTTTTTTGTTTGTTTTAATGTAGACAATAATAGACCATTTCCACTGGCACTGGAGTCCTAAAATTGGATAAATTATTATTATATTTTTGATTAAAAATAACATTGGTGAAGAAACATAGAAAAAAACGGTTCCTGTTTGACTATCGCTTTAGAGTCATGCCACAGCTTATTATAACATAGACATGGTATTGAGCCGTTTTTGGAGTGATCCACGGTCGAACTGAATTTTTCATATTTTGGAAAATGACTAGACATAAAAAAAGTTTCGCGGAGTTTTAGACCAATCAGAACGCATGTTACAACGCTGTAAATTATACCGGAAGTCAGCAGTGTATATCAATTTCTGAAAAGTAAAATGTCTGAAATAACGCCTAATTCTATGATAATTATATAAGATATGAAGTTGATACTTACCAGTTTTGTAAAAATATGTGTCAGCTTTCAATTACAACCACCGGTTTAAATGACCAGTCATTTTTCGAAATGTAAAAAATCAGTTCGACTGTAGATCACTTCCAAAACGTTTAAATAGTACATTGATATATACATTATAATAAGCTGTGTCACGACTCAAAAGCGATAGTTAAAAAGGACCGTTTTATCGTGTTTTTTTTTCAACAATGTTATTTTAAATCATTCGTACGAATATTTTATAATATATAAGGACTCCAGTGCCAGTGACCATTTCCTAATATATTCATTCATTCCTGTTTGTTGTCAGTAAAACTCATATTTTGTAACGCGGACGTGTCGAGTTAGATATTTTATCTATACCTTTACTTGATTCATTTATATGTTTATAATGCTTAATTGCCATAAAAACTATTGTTTACCCTAACATGTTAACGTTGTAAATTGTACTTCATATATCACAAAAACACACGTGCTTCCGTCAAAAAAAAATTCTGATCTGGTTAGGATCATGCATCAATAATAAACTATGTGCTTACTTCTATAAATTTACTATTATGCTGTTTAAAAGACAATAAATTGTATTTATAATATTGATATTTGACAACATGTATTTATAGACTAAATTACCAACATAAAGCGTATTGGCTGTTTACTGTCCACGTGGCAAGAAATAAACTTGCAAATAAATCTTTAAAATTCCATGTGTTTTATATTTTAAAGAAAAAACAAGTACAACGTAGCAAAAATTTGCCGCTTTCATCTGTTTTACCATTTCTGTTCAATTTCAGAAAGTTATGGATTGGAACCTTGTTCACTTTGGAACGATGTTAATAGTAAGTTTATTACATCGAGTCAATCTTAAACAATCTAGTTATTAGGTTAGACCGAACATAAACGATCAAGTATGCCTAACTGTGACTTTTGTAAGATTATTTATTCTGAAAACTACAATACCTTGTAGAATAAAAATCTTCGATTTCAAGAAAGTTCTGATCAAAGTTGTACAACTTTGAATTTGGTTCCTTTCTAAAAACAATGTGTGAAAAAATCTTTCAAGTAAAGTTTTCCTATATGAGAACCAAAACGTTCTATTTACTAAGAACTAATAATCGTAGACCTGTACTGTATTTAAGCAACATATATGTATGATATAAGACTTCCGGTTAAGCCACCGAACTAGCTCGAGAGATCGTGGGTTCGATATCCGAGGGGCATACTTTCGTGGAGTTTGGTCATGAAATTAATTATTCGGCAATACTCCCCCTACCACTGATTCCTAATCTTGTAGGACAGCAAATGGTTTACAGCTTAATCTACAGATTTAGCTTTTCCAGGAACGGTGAGTCGGTGGACTGACCGCCGTGATATGGCCTATACAGTGTGTTAAAACCCAACACAAAAAGTATTCTAGGTCATTAAAAAATTTCAACGTCTTCATCAATAAGCGTTATTATATGATTGAGATTATTTGAATTTTAAGGCCCTACATATTGACAAACAAATATTTTTATATCATTTCAGTCATCCATGTATGTACTGATAACACATTGAATGATCTAACCAGTGTTTTTGTCAGCACTGGATATACACCTCTACAACAAGCTATTGAATGTACATGTACTATTACACCATTTGTTTCATCGGATTACTCATTAGCAGTCGAGGGTGCTAGTGCATACCATGATAAAAATACAAATTTTACGTTTGCATTCAATGATGTAAATATTAAGAACAACACAAATTTTAAAGGCATTACTAGAGTAGATTTAACAGGAGAAACAGTTCTCAAGTATTCATTACCAAACGATGATACTGTACAAGTATGTTTATATATTTCAGGTAAGTGTAATAGTTAGAAAATTTATGTGGAGGTTTCAAAAAAATGAACAAAAAGATGACATAGTGATATAAAATGGACATATTGAAACAATGTTTCTGATAAAAACATAAATAAAGTATTGTAGTAAAACGATTTTCTTTTAAAAGCTTTTTTGAAAAGCTTTATGCAATTCCAAAAATACTTGAACTACAAAATGTTGATCATCCTATTTTGAAATTGTATTATTAAAAATTGTTTTAAACTGATAACTGGTAACAAATTTAATTTACTTTATCCTATTTAATAATATACACTGTATATTATTGATAACATGGGTTGGGGATCAATTATTTAAACAATAAAAATGTAAATAACTGTTAACGTCACCATTTCCACATATTACAAATATGCTTATATAAATCCTAGCCTTAACAGATGAGGACCATTTCAATATATCATGTAGCGATCTGATTCACGACTCTTCAAAAACAACCTCGACAACTACAACATCCACAACTGAGTTAACTCAAGTGATACAAACATCCAAGAAGTACAGTTCTGACATGACTGAAACAAGAATATCACTAACGTCAGATAGAAACCACTATACACAGACTGTTAGTTCAACTGATGGTACTGATATAAACACAGAGTTACAAACAAACAACGACACAATAAAAGACAATTCAACATTGATAGGTAAATACATAAGAAATGTTAGTAACGAAGTAATAATTATATATTCTTCAACTTTATTTACATATACATTGTTTTATATGGCATACATAATATCTCATGTTGGAATGTTTAAAATCTAGATTGAATGTATCAGAATGTTTACTATCTTACAATTATAGAATGGATATGGAATTTCGGTGGAATTCTATTGAAGGCGGAGATGGCTAATATATTGATGTAAAGCACGAGCCGTTATCTCGATGATACTCTAATCCATATGAAATATACACGAGGTACACTGCATAATTGTTGGCATTGTGCTACCTTTTCGGCTTTAAACCGTAATATTTTACTCTGCACGCTACCATTTTCTTATGCCTATGCATAATCTAAAAGCTAAATCATTTAACTACACGACTATTGTAAGCGTTGGCCCTACAAAAGCCCAAATGAAAAATATTTGATCAAGTTTCACCAACGATGTCGTTGATGAAACTAGATCAATTTTTTTAATTGGTCTTTCGTAGACACAAAACTTATGATGGTCGTGTAGATAAGTGATTAAGCCCTAATACTATATAAGAAAATAGTTGCTTGTAGAAAAATAATGTAACGGTTTAAGTTCGACAGGGTAGCACAAAGCTGACAGTTTTGCTGTGTACCTTTTGCTTGTATATATTATATATGAATTAGAGAATCATCGAGCTAACGGCCTGTGATGTAAAGTATTTATTATTTGACTTTCAGCGGCTGTTATTGGTGCTATTTCTGGCATTGTTCTCACTATTCTAGTTGTGCTCACAATAATGTTTTGTAAAAGGTACGCCAATTCGTCATTTCAATCCTGTTATATGTATTAAAAATGTATCCTGTATCAAAAATTATACTTCTTTTTCAACTTTTAAATGTAAACACAGATTCAATATTTATGTCGACTTTAAAAAACTAAGAATTTGTTTCAGTTACAAAATCTCTGCCGTACAATGTATATGATTATAGTTTTTTCACAAACTACTTTTGTTTATAACGAAAATTAAATTACTTAGAAAGATATTTCTCCATGCCTATGTCTGTGTGTGAGGGCTGTATTTTACTGATCTGATTCTCTTGATATGTTTTCACTTTCAATGATTGCAATACAGTCATTCATTAACACTACATTAAATTATGGACGATTATGTTAGTGCATTAAAATAGAGAGGATAGAAAAGGTTATGATAATGGTTATTTATATTATAAAATTAACACATACATGCATTTTAAATGTATTACATATATAATAACATTATTTTGTAATTTTCTGCATTCTATGTATCTATATGTATTCATGCTTGTAGATTCATAGGCCAATTGCCTAATATCTTGAAATAAACCATCTAAACTATCATGAAGTATTCTACGTTTTTAGGAAGAGAAGGTCTATGCCCAATGAAGGTTCTCAACCAACCAGTTCTTCTACAGTCAACCTTGGTGACAATTCTGGCATGCAGCAGAATCAAGCTTATGAATCTCTTAATGACATTCAACTAAATCAAACACCTTATGACATTCTCGTGGTATCTCAGGATATAATAAATGACAATACATCCACGACTTTAAACTATGAAAATACGAAAGTGGACATTACATGCAAGAACGTAAGTGCCGACAATTCTGAGTCATACTATAACCTTCCTAGACATAGAGCCGCTCATAGTGAAGCTTTTCAAAACGTTGTATCAGTTGACAAAGATACAATAACATATGAAAATACGAAGGTTGACGCTACATGTCATGAAGAAAACATTGATAAATAGACGACACAATGGCACCATTCAATATATAATTTCACTTTGTCTTAATGAGTCGTTTGATGTTGTAAATGAATATTTACTTTGACTGATACAGACGACACCTTTGATCAAACGTTACTTAAGTTGCCAGTAAATAGACGGAATATAAGAACAAAACGTGTACAAAAAAGAGAAACCATTCATATTGAACTCATCATGGTATGTTTCACGTATTTAAATCGATAAAGACAAACACAATATTCTAGCATGAATACTGTGCCACTTGTATAAATTCGTCAGTGTTCATGTACTTTATATCTTGTTTCTTCTAATTTTATTGTACATAATGTTTGTACATGTACATATATAGCTCCAATTACTTAGCAAAACATTCGACGTTCGATATTCGATATTCATTATCGAATATCGAACCAGTTCGACGTTCGACATTTGCATAATGTGCCAATATCGAACAGAAGTTGAATATCGAACCAGCTCGACGTTCGACATTAATTAATAATAGTCCGAATGTAGTTCTAAGGTTGAATATCGAACCAGCTCGACGTTCGACATTCATTAATAATACTAATGCGAATGTAGTTCTGAGGTTGAATATCGAACCAGTTCGACGTTCGACATTCATTAATAATAGTCCGAATGTAGTTTTGAGGTTGAATATCGAACCAGTTCGACGTTCGACATTCATTAATGATAGTGATGCGAATGTAGTTCTGAGGTTGAATATCGAACCAGTTCGACGTTCGACATTCATTAATAATAGTCCGAATGTAGTTCTGAGGTTGAATATCGAACCAGCTCGACGTTCGACATTCATAGATAAAAGTCTGAATGTAATTCTGAAGTTGAATATCGAACCAGCTCGACGTTCGACATTCATTAATAATAGTCCGAATGTAGTTCTGATGTTGAATATCGAACCAGCTCGACGTTCGACATTCATAAAAGATAGTCCGAATGTAGTTCTGAGGTTGAATATCGAACCAGCTCGACGTTCGACATTCATAAATAAAAGTCTGAATGTAGTTCTAAAGTTGAATATCGAACCAGTTCGACGTTCGACATTCATTAATAATAGTCCGAATGTAGTTCTGAGGTTGAATATCGAACCAGCTCGACGTTCGACATTCATAAATAAAAGTCTGAATGTAGTTTTAAAGTTGAATATCGAACCAGCTTGACGTTCGACATTCATTAATAATAGTCCGAATGTAGTTCTGAGGTTGAATATCGAACCAGTTCGATGTTCGACATTCATTAATAATAGTCCGAATTTAGTTCTGAGGTTGAATATCGAACCAGCTCGACGTTCGACATTCATAAATAAAAGTCTGAATGTAGTTCTGAAGTTGAATATCGAACCAGCTCGACGTTCGACATTCATTAATAATAGTCCGAATGTAGTTCTGAGGTTGAATATCAAACCAGCTCGACGTTCGACATTCATTTATAATACTAATGCGAATGTAGTTCTGAGGTTGAATATCGAACCAGTTCGACGTTCGACATTCATTAATAATAGTCCGAATGTAGTTTTGAGGTTGAATATCGAACCAGCTCGACGTTCGACATTCATTAATAATAGTCCGAATGTAGTTCTAAGGTTGAATATCGAACCAGTTCGACGTTCGACATTCATTAATGATAATGATGCGAATGTAGTTCTGAGATTGAATATCGAACCAGCTCGACGTTCGACATTCATTAATGATAGTCCGATTGTAGTTCTGAGATTGAATATCGAACCAGTTCGACGTTCGACATTCAATTATAATAGTCCGAATGTAGTTCTGAGGTTGAATATCGAACCAGTTCGACGTTCGACATTCAATTATAATAGTCCGAATGTAGTTCTGAGGTTGAATATCGAACCAGTTCGACGTTCGACATTCATTAATAATAGTCCGAATGTAGTTCTAAGGTTGAATATCGAACGAGCTCGACGTTCGACATTCATTAATAATAGTAAGAAAGTAGTTCTGAAGTTCAATATCGAACCAGCTTGATGTTCGACATTCATTAATTATAGTCTGAATATAGTTCTGAGGTTGAATATCGAACCAGTTCGACGTTCGACATTCATTAACAATAATGATGCGAAGCCTATGCTGGGCACTAGGCCGCGCTTGAATCAGCGGAGCACGGCTTGTTTCAGCGGGGAAACCTCGGCTGTGCCCTGGGCGGCGCTAAAATCAGCGACAGGCGGCTTGGATAAGCGGGGGAACCTCGGCTGGGCACTCAGTCGGGGCTTCAGCGGGCTCTGCGGACTTCTACCGGGGTCTACGCGGCGGCCTGCCGATGATACCCGCCTGTCTGGCTTGATTTCAGCAGAGGAAAGCAATGGACACCGAGTTTTACCTCGTCTGCAAGCCAGGCGCGCTTGAATCAGCGGCGGACGGCTTGATTCGGCGGGGAAACATCGGCTGGGGCCTTGGTCGCGCTTGAATCAGCGGAGCACGGCTTGATTCGGCGGGGAAACATCGGCTTGGGCCTTGGTCGCGCTTGAATCAGCGGAGCACGGCTTGATTCAGCGGGGAAAGCCCGGCTGGGCCTTCGGCCGCGCTTGAATCAGCGGCGGACGGCTTGTTTCAGCGGGGATACCTCGGCTGGATCCTTGGCCGCGCTTGAATCAGCGGAGCACGGCTTGTTTCAGCGGGGAAAGCCCAGCTTGGCCCTTGGCAGCACTTGAATCAGCGGCGGACGGCTTGGATCAGCGGGGAAACCCAGGCTGGGCCCTTTGCCGCGCTTGAATCAGCGCCAGGCGCGCTTGAATCCGCGGCGGACGGCTTTTTCCAGCGGGAAAACCTCGTATGGGCCCTTACCGTGCTTAAATCAACGGCAGGCGGCTTCGATCAGCGGGGAAACCTCGGCTGGGCACTCTGCCGGGGCTTTATCGGGCTCCGCGGGCCTTTAACGAGGGTCTATGCGGCCTGCCACCGATATCGGTCTTGCGCGCTTGATTTCAGCGGAGGCAAGGACGGGACACCAGGGTTTACCTCGGCTGCAAGCCAGGGACGCTTGAATCAGCATCAGACGGCTTGTTTCATCGGGGAAACCTCGGCTGGGCCCTTGGCCGCGCTTGAACCAGCGGCAGGCGGCTTGGATCAGCGGGGGAACATCGGCTGGGTACTCGGCCGGGGCTTCATCGGGCTTTGCGGGTCTGTTACTGGGGTCTACGCGGATTGTCGCTGATATCGGCCTGGCTCGCTTGATTTTAGCGGGATTAAGCACGGGACACCGAATATACCTCCTCTGTTGGTCGCAACCCGTTTCAGCGACTAAAAAAGTGCAGTTAATTATTCATTGTTCTTTTATTTACACGATTGATGCACGATTGATTATCGCTCTCGTGCAGCACAGCGACGCTTCATATAAATAGGCTTTATTCGGAACCCCAAATTATGGGTTTCGTGCACAGGCGGTACAAAATCGGAATAAATCCTATTGTTCTCTATACATACTTTCATTGTAACGATAAAAGTTAGTTCGCCCGCCCGGCTAGCTCAGTCGGTAGCGAACAAGTCTTCTGATCGAGGTGTCGTGAGTTCGATTCATGGGCGGGGCATACTTTCGTGAAGCTTGGTCATGAAATAACTTCTATTGTCATTCTCCTTCCTACCACTGATTCTAAATCATGTACGGCAGTTGTCAGTCACTGACGGAAGTAGCGCCTAGTAACTGGTTAACAGCTAAATCCAGAGATTTACGTTTTCTAGGAACGGTGAGTAGGTTGACTGACTGCCATGATATGACCTATACAATGTGTTGCTGCGGCGTTAAATCCAACAAAACAAACACGCAACTAACACAAACGTTTGTTTGTACCACAGGTAAAACCCCAAAAATTTGAATTCCGGATATAGTCTATTCATGTGATAGACTACAGGTCGTCCACGTAAATACGTTGCGTATATAAACATAGCATGTTTCATTACACACCAATAATCAGGGGTGAATTATTTTTACACTTTTATAGTTTAATTAGTTTTCACATATTTTATAAATACAAAATGTATATCATTATATAAAATTTACAATGCGCATTCACACTATTTAAAATAAATGTAACATATAAGAAGGTATGTTAAAATCAGTAAAATGCAGTTCACGCATTAGCTTATGCACCTATTTAGTGGGCAAGTCCATTGTTTAAAGTACAAAAACACGCATGACCTAGAATACGACCTGTATATAATTTGTTAGCTAGATGTTTTAATATTGTGTCAACAAAAATATTAAAAACAAATATTGCATGAATAAAAGTACTTCGATCCAAAGAAATTAAGTCAACAACCAATGTGCTAAATATTGAAAAATATACATACGTCTAATATTATTAACGAATGTCAAATATCGAGCTGGTTCGATATTGAACCTTAGAACTACATTCGATACTACGTTCGATATTCAACGTCAGAACTACATTCGGACTATTATTAATGAATGTCGAACGTCGAACTGGTTCGATATTCAACCTCAGAACTACATTCGGACTATAATTAATGAATGTCGAACGTCGAGTTGGTTCGATATTCAACTTCAGAACTACATTCGCATCAACGTCGAGCAGAGCCCAGCCGAGGTTCCCCGCTGATCCAAGCCGCCTGCCGCTGATTCCAGCGCCGCCCAGGGCCCAGCCGAGGTTCCCCCGCTGAAACAGGCCGTGCTCCGCTGATTCAAGCGCGGCCAAGTGTCCAGCCGAGGTTTCCCCGCTGAAACAAGCCGTCCGCCGCTGATTCAAGCGCGGCCGAAGGTCTAGCCGGGCTTTCCCTGCTAAAACAAGCCGTGAAACAAGTGCGACCAAGGGCCAAGCCGATGTTTCCGCGACGAATCAAGCCGTCCACCGCTGATACAAGCGCGCCTGGCTTCCAGCCGAGGAAAACCCCGGTGTCGCTTGCTTGCCTCCGCTAAATTAAGCCAACCAGGCAGGTATTAGCGGCAGGCCGCGTAGACCCCGGTAGAAGGCCCACAGAGCCCACAGAGCCCGCTGAAGCCCCTTCCAAGTGCCCAGCCGAGGTTCCCCGCTGATCCAAGCCGCATGCCGCTGATTCCAGCGCCACCCAGGGCCAAGCCGAGGTTTTCCCCGCAGAAACAGGCCGTGCTCCACTGATTCAAGCGCGGCCAAGGGCCCAATCGAGGTAACCCCGCTGAAACAAGTCGTCCGAACGTCGAACTGGTTCGATATTCAACCACAGAACTACATTCGGACTATTATTGATGAATGTCGAACGTCGAGCTGGTTCGATATTCAACCTCAGAACTACATTCAGACTATAATTAATGAATGTCGAACGTCGAGTTGGTTCGATATTCAACTTCAGAACTACATTCGGACTATCATTAATGAATGTCGAACGTCGAACTGGCTCGATATTCAACCTCAGAACTACATTCGGACTATTATTAATGAATGTCGAACGTCGAGCTGGTTCGATATTCAACCTCAAAACTACATTCGGACTATTATTAATGAATGTCGAACGTCGAGCTGGTTCGATATTCAACCTCAGAACTACATTCGCATTAGTATTATTAATGAATGTCGAACGTCGAGCTGGTTCGATATTCAACCTCAGAACTACATTCGGACTATTATTAATGAATGTCGAACGTCGAGCTGGTTCGATATTCAACCTCTGAACTACATTCGCATTAGTATTATTAATGAATGTCGAACGTCGAGCTGGTTCGATATTCAACCACAGAACTACATTCGGACTATTATTAATGAATGTCGAACGTCGAGCTGGTTCGATATTCAACTTCAGAATTACATTCAGACTTTTATCTATGAATGTCGAACGTCGAGCTGGTTCGATATTCAACCTCAGAACTACATTCGGACTATTATTAATGAATGTCGAACGTCGAACTGGTTCGATATTCAACCTCAGAACTACATTCGGACTATCTTTTATGAATGTCGAACGTCGAGCTGGTTCGATATTCAATCTCAGAATTACATTCGCATCATTATCATTAATTAATGTCGAACGTCGAACTGGTTCGATATTCAACCTTAGAACTACATTCGGACTATTATTAATGAATGTCGAACGTCGAGCTGGTTCGATATTCAACCTCAAAACTACATTCGGACTATTATTAATGAATGTCGAACGTCGAACTGGTTCGATATTCAACTTCAGAACTACATTCGCATTAGTATTGATAATGAATGTCGAACGTCGAGCTGGTTCGATATTCAACCTCAGAACTACATTCGGACTATTATTAATGAATGTCGAACGTCGAACTGGTTCGATTTTCAACCTCAGAACTACATTTGGACTATCTTTTATGAATGTCGAACGTCGAGCTGGTTCGATATTCAATCTCAGAACTACATTCGCATCACTATCATTAATGAATGTCGAACGTCGAACTGGTTCGATATTCAACCTTAGAACTACATTCCGACTATTATCAATGAATGTCGAATGTCGAGCTGGTTCGATATTCAACCTCAAAACTACATTCGGACTATTATTAATGAATGTCGAACGTCGAACTGGTTCGATATTCAACCTCAGAACTACATTCGCATTAGTATTATTAATGAATGTCGAACGTCGAGCTGGTTCGATATTCAACCTCAGAACTACATTCGGACTATTATTAATGAATGTCGAACGTCGAGCTGGTTCGATATTCAACTTCTGTTCGATATTGGCACATTATGCAAATGTCGAACGTCGAACTGGTTCGATATTCGATTTTGAATATCGAATATCGAACGTCGAATGTTTTGCTAAGTTATTGGAGCTTACATATATACATTTATTTGATATTCACCATAGACATATTAGTATGTTTATGATATAGATCATTTAATAATTATCACTAGTTGGATCAAGCCACCAATGTGACATTTCTAATAAAATATTAAATGATTTACACCATTGAAAACAATGTTTTGATATTTCTATTATTAATTTGTATGCTAAATTGTGTTATATTTAGGTAAGACTATATCTTATTTCACAAAAAGTTGGATGACAGTTGCCAAACTATTACAAGAAATAGAATTAAACCGAGTTTTTAAAAACGAGTATTTATTAAGAAACTATCCAGTCTAAAACAAATAAAACGGTTATCAGATCTTAATACTGAGTATTTATAAGTTTTAATCAATGTCTGTTTATTTAAATGAGTATAATTAATGGGAATTAATGAGTATAATTACGATTGACTAGTTTGCGTCGTTTCGGAGTTGTTCGATAATTTACGTTTGTAGGGGAGACAACCTAGCTCCGTATAGTTATATGATAAAGAGCCAGTATGCTTGAATTACGCTTCTTTGTCTTTGTTGATAGGCGTGGAAATATGAATATTTATGAGTCAGAATGGTTTTAAGATGTGTCATTTCTCTGAAACGATAAATCGTTCCAAAAATGATAAGTTGTTTAAAGTAAACTAACTATTTAATTCTGGAATATATATATATATATATAAAGCAAAATACAGAATATCGTCAAAATATAGTTCGTAACATGTTGTTCAAGTAAAATACAAGTTTAAACTATGATATTAAATGTAAATGTAAACTATTTGCTTTATGTTTATAAACTGATCAATATAAAACGTCATAAATTCACTCTATGATACTATGGTACTATATCTCGTTCAGGTACTTTAAACTGTGGTAATAAAACCGTTGAACAAAACTGTGAAAAAGGTTCTGGTACAAAACTGTTGAATTACAACTGGTATCAAAACTCTGGTACTTAAACTGGTATCAAAAGCTCTGGTACAAAAACTGGTATCAAAAGCTCTGGTACAAACACTACCACCCTCGAGTACACGATCTTAAAATAGAATTATACTGATACTTACTCAAAGGTCTAAATGGTGACATATCAAGATAATTATATTAATTCATGTTTTAACGCTTTCATGGAAGATAATATTAATCAATAATTCATGCATACATGTACATGAATAATAGAAACAATAATATGAAAATACAAAACATTATAATAGTTTAGATAATGAAAGTTATGGAAGCCTTAATTATTGTATGTAGAAATTACTAAATAGAAATATTATCAAAAATACTTTATATGACAGATAAATTATTTACCTCGTTATTTCTGGTTTCAGGTTTCATATAATATATGAAAGTTTTGCTTCTTCTTTCATTGCCCAAAAATAGTGTACTGACGCTATGGGATATAGAATTCCTAAACAAAGGTCATCTAAACAAATGATATAAATAATGTTAGTTCTCAGTTTATCATGTTCTGGACTTTGTTTTCATGAGCATAACTGTTGATATGAACAGACAGTGATAAACTTTTCTAATAACAAGACTTTTAAAAGTGATAACATTATAATGGTTAATGGAAAAAGACCACACGCACGAGTATATACATTCATTCATACATGCAGGCGTGTATATATATAAATAGACAGAAAAAATAAAGAAATCATATATTTGAAAAGTTGACATCATTAATATTAAATTGATTTTATTTGAACTTGTATATTTTATCATTTGTATAGCGGTATCAATGTTCGTGTACAAAGTTCTTTTTTTGTTTTTATTATTGTTGATATATGACATTGTATTGTAAATAATTATTTCTTTATCTACATTCATATAGTTGATATTGACTGTTTAGTGATTATCTCTATAGTTGGACATATTAAGCCACCAGTTGATACAAATTTAAGTATAAAAACAAGTTGCAGCTTTTGGAACCAGTATAAATATTTTGTTTGGCACATAGTGTTTGAGGATATTTTAATGAAGTATTGTATATTTGTCAATATGTATCTTGAATATAATTCAATAAAGTATACTATACGACAAAGGTTTTGTCTCGTTTAAAGTGTTTTTTAAAGATTTATATATTTGAGCACAGGCAATGTCGAACATAGGAAATAATTGCTATCTATTAAGTTTTGGTATTACCGGTAATGATTTATGTCTGCTAACCACATGCGTATCATCGAAGCTTTAACACGTCTGAGAAACATAAACCAAAAATTATCCTTGAAAGCAATCGACTGTCTTATAAAAATGCTTTTGATTTTGAGATAAACGAGAAACAGACTCATGAATCTACTTGTTACTTTGAAAATAATACTTTGATTTAGCAAATCTCAGACAAAAGACATCACGAAACGAAATATCATTGTAACAAATTCGCTTCATCACATATTTTTTATTAATCCTGTGATTTTCGGACATATTGTCTACTTTCTTCAAAGAAAAGTGTTTTCCCTGAAATGGTGATAAATAGTGATAACAAAATCTTGGTGTATGAAATATTCATTAAAGCTTGTATGGTGAATCAACTGTTATATATATATTTACATGATTATTTAGCCTACATTTTTTAATTATAGAGAAAATGTTGATAAACTTATAAGACACCAATTTACACGAACAATAGTACAAGTCAATTGTAACCAAATTTCTTTACAAAGACTCATGAAAGTAGAAGAAAATGTGTACACATAAATAATGAACCATATGTCTCACTTTTTACAAAAAAATCTTACGATAAAAATCATCGTATATCAAAGTAAGAAACATCAATATTGCAGTCGTTTTTTTTGCTAAACAATTCCCAAATTATAGAATAATGTATGTTATTGAATACCTTCTGAAATCATTTCATATCTGTGTTTATTATCCTTCTGACTTTGAATTGCAAAAATATAAATTTGACTTACGATCATTTTTTTTGTAAGAAATTTTATGAAAAGATGTAAATATATAGTACACATAATAAAACACATAATAAAACTATACTAGTATATAAAACGAAGACGCTTGCTGTTTTCCGACAAAAATATGATATGGTCTGAGTTGTATAGATGAGACCGTATATTATGTTCATAACGTACTAGGAAGGAGACATTGAACAAGTATTGACTAGTAACAAATATCAGTCAATAAAGGCACGAGTAAATAGTTCGCTTACGAGTATAGTATGAGGGTACACACTATGCGCTTAAATATTACAATATTACCTTTGCATCAGTAAAATATACTAGACAAATGTTTAATTTTTCATTGTAAAAAATAACAATATTTTGATTGATTTTGGTTTTTTTTAAACATTGTGTCTTTAACAATGTTTATAAAACATTCCGGAGAATATCTTACTTGACCATCTATGTACAGAAATAACAAAATATGTTAATTATGTAAAGAATGAATACCAAAGCCAAGATTGGCACTCACATATATAAACTACAATGCTGTGTTGCTTGTTAACCCAAACAGTATCGCAAGATGAATAGTATAAAGTTTTTGGAGATATTGCCGTTGATGGACATGATAGCTTTCAAGAGACTCCGATATTTCACTTTAATGTAAGTTTACCTACTTAGAGCATAGCCAGTAAAGTAAGACCTTGCACAAAATGATAACTAAACAAGACAATTGAATTATTATGATACTATCATATACTAACTTAGAATTACTGATTCAGTATAAGAACTATATATTGGTTTGATATAGGTTAAATAACTATATATATTTTTACCACATTTGAAGTAGTTGATGAAACATGACATAATTCATTTTATGCTTGTATATGAACTATTAAATGAATCTAGACACCTAATGATTTGAACATGTATTTAAAATTATTTTAACAAAACGCATGATTTTATAACGTAAACAAATACTATCTTATAAAAGTATAATCTCATGTTAACAAAGGGCCGACTTGATTTCCCTAGGCATCTAATGCCGATGTATGTCGATTTCTGAACGGGCACCGGCAAATCACTTTACAATGTATTTGTTCTGAGATTAAGCCGGAATCACTAGCCTGCGTACGCCGAATTCGCCGGATACGTTTAAGTGGCTTAATTCGCTGTTTTTTTTGTGACAAAACCACAACCGTAGCTAGTGAAGCCTTTTAGTAAGCCGATACGCTTGAATGATTTCACACCGGGGAAAGCCGATCGGTGATCGGTTAACGCCGGTACGTAAGCCGCCCTGGCAAATGATGTCGGGCCAAACAATTTAACCTGTATAAATGATAAAACAGCAATACTGTATATATTTATTTTTTTACTTAAAGCATACCTTAGTGTATAGTTATTGAAGCATAAATGATGTATCTATAGCGTTTTAAATGCGGAATTAAAAGCGGAAAATTGTATACAGATGTAACTTGATATTTGTCGTCCATTCAAACATTATCCATTAAAATTGTCAAAATGCATATAAAATACTTGTCTAACAAGTTTCTAATTCTAAACGTAATTCTCTCAATTGTATACCCCTATTGATAAATGCGGAAGTATAAAATGTGAGAGATTTTTGAAGTTGTTTACGGTGGACTAGCTAACTTTTATAAAATATTCAGAATATGAAAATGTATATATAATATTATTACAAAGTAGCTTATATAAGAGCGTATACTTAAAATATAAAATGTTAATGGGGATTATTGTGAATTTGTTTATTGTTAGTAGCTGGTACGTTAAAGGTAATACTTGTTTAATTTAACAATAATTTGTATCTATATTTCAGAAAAGTTAACATTGATTTAAATATGTATTTTTATCATAATATAGTTTGAATATTGGACTAAGTGTGTGAAAATTATGGAAGAAACAGAAATGAGCACAAAAATGACGTTTTCACAAGTGGCTACGCCACTCTTGAAAATATGTTTTCGAAGCTCACTCGGTGAAATATAAATCGATCTTACACCAAAAATGGCGAATATCCTCAATATATATAACTCATTGACAAAAGACATAAATAAAAAGGTAGATCTTTGGTATAACTTTTTTTCATTAAGATAATTATGCTTGTATTTATTGTTCTTGTGTTTAATATTTATATTGAATAAATATTTTACCGACATATGTAAATTGAACATCTATTCGTAAAAAAGTAATTATATCAAAGACTGCATACAATCAGATATGACATGATAAAATAATGATACAAAATAAGTTATGTTCAGATTTGGAGCATGTATCCAAAATAGACTTGTTGCTTTAAAAAATATGTTTATAAATGTTCATGTTTATTTTCTTTTATTTCATTGAACCTGTGTACATGTATTATAATCTAACTAAGGTATGAAATAGCTGATAGTTGATTTAATGATTTCTATGAATGATATTGACTTAACTATTTCGTAATTCATTAATTATTTTCAATACGTATGTTTATTTACAAGAGAAAATAAAAAATGATGCCTGATAATGTACGGATTAAGTGTTGAAATACTAACCTTAAGGGTTTTTTTACTTTCAGGATGTAATTGTTTTGACCCTTGTCCACCAAATGTAGAAAGTAAGTATTGTTAACTATTCAATTAAACATAAACTAGATATTTATGTTATAAAACTACATGTTGCAAGATTTTTTATTATCCTTGTTTACAAAGAAAATTGACAGTAACATTATGGGATGTAAAAAAATAGAAAAAACACATTATTTGCCGTTTTAATTTTGTAAAATGCTTATTGAGTCTTAATTTCACTGGTCAAAGTTTATTAGAACAATTGGTTAATAATGGTCATCGGCCTATAATATACAACTTTATTGCCCACAAGATAGTTGAAGATTTAGAGTTTACAGTATAATAGAACATAATAGATTCAAATAACAATAATAATAAATATGTACAGACATTGACTAACTTGAGTAGGTTAATACAATAAGTGAAGCTGAACATTATATGTACATGTGCAACCGTATAAAGAATATAAATGAACTTAAATCAATTAACTTATAAAATATGTATGTCAGTTTCAGATATATCTTTATATTATATGAATATTTTTGTCATTGTTTTAACATAGTCAATAGAAAGCGAAATATTACAGCCACTAAACGAAGACAAAATCTTTATCATCAATTTAAAAACAAGTAAAACTATCAAAAATACAATAGAATATAACTGCCTTTGGATTATTACCCCTTTTAGGGGTCAAGTTATTCAAAATATCAATTTCTTATAAAAGTGGGGTACTTTTATAACATGCAAATTAGACTACGGAGATACCCTCTCAGCCAATCAAGTTGCTTAAAAGGTGTTTAATAAAACTTACATAAAATTGTAAAGTGTTGGATATGTCATATCGTTTTTCCAGTGATTTACTCGAGATATCAAAGCGTGCAAATTTTGAGTACGCAAACATCTAAACTGATGCTAAAAAACCGCCTCATTTTAACTAGGTACATAATTTTTGTGATTCGAAATAATATAAGAAACATTAATGTTTTCACCCAGTAAGAGGTCCTTGGTGACATGCGCAGTCTTGGTTCGTTTCTTTTTTTCGTCAGTATATTATCATGTTTAAAACTATTTACATGATTTCGTGAGCTTTAATTGGCGTTAGCACGAAATTCATTATACTATGTATTTATCAAAGCAGAAAATTTGTTTTCTTGCGATTTGAAGCTGTGGTTATTTTTAGCCACGACGGGATGTTCCGATCTCGTTCGTTGAGTTTCGTGATTTTCCGTGGAGTCATTACTTTAAGTTTTATCGCTAATTTTAAAATAGTATTAGTAAAATTTCTGGAAAAATACTTGAGTTTTTTTGTGCCTTGGATGCGTTTTATATATTCATTTAATGTTTGCATAAGTTTTAAGCAAAAGCGTGATACTTGACAATTATCAGCGTTCTATTTAGTAAAGGGGCTTTAATATGCATTAATGACGAAAATACCCTATTGTCCTAAATGAGTATCAAGTGCCATAGTTCAATGCATAAAATATTTTGGAGACATTTATGGCATATAAGATCTTGTTCATATGTAGTTTTGCATAATATCGAGGCTACAAATTTTAAAAGCCCAACAGAAATTGATGTTTCTGCGGCCGATTTTCAAATATTAGATAATCTCAGGTTGACGTGAATTGTTCTGAACATTTTAAAGGCAACACTGTTTTGCATTCGAAAACGCTATCCGATTTGTTCTACAGTTATAATTGTCTTTCTTACATATTTTTCCATACATGTTTACTTGGAATTGTATCATTTGACATAAAAGAATCAATTAGTTAATCAATAAGTTTGTATTTGTCAAGGGCACGTATAACGTCGGGTATGAAACCTGACGATGTCGAGCTTAATGTCGTTCTGTAGTGTATAAGTCGAGCAACGAAAACCTTACTTGTTAGCTCGTTTGATCTTAGTCTACACAAAGTAATAAAAATAAAAGGTTCTGTAGATTAAAATAAGATTCGATTGACGTGAGACCTAGCATGCCAGTAATCATGTCTGATTTTGTGCGGGAAGGTAACCTTTGAGCATATTTCAAGCACATGTGGTGAGTTGATTTTAATTTAACTATGTACGGCCGCGTCAGAGGGTTCCACAACTCACAGGCAAACAACGAGCGAGACAGAACACAATTTATATAAAGTCTTGACATAATAAATATTTGGGTTCACACCATCACAACCACTTGCTGAATTTGCCAGGGGAAAGTAAGTTCCCTTAATAGATTGACGGATGCTGTCAGTTCCAGTTGATTGGACAAATTCTAGATGTGTATAGTTGGATACCTCTGATATGTTGGTAGAACCATATAGGAGTGACTTTGGTTCATGTATACGAGTTGTCTTTCTATCCATTTTCATGGAGGCACATTTTGGCGCGTTGTAGGTATAACACCATTTGTTAGCGTATTGAGACAAATATTTAAAAACACGGCATGTATAACACTTCATTAATAAATCTTGATATATAGCCATGTCTCTGAGCTCTGTTTGATTACAAAGAAGTCGTACGTGTTTTAGTCTTCGTTTGTCCAAAATTTCTGTTCAGTCTATATAACCACTATATATAACCACTTCAATGATATGGTTTGATAAGAAAATCCGATCGATTCCAAGTTACAAGCAACTGTAATCAATATAATAACATAGATTTTCGATTAAATCACATCTTTCACGAATGAACAAATGACTTTCGTTTCTTTGTAATGAAAATCAAGATTTTGATGTTAATGTTCAATGGCGGCCCCCATGGTTATCTGAGAAAATAAACTCGCTCGGAAGTAGGGAAGAAATGTTTGCTTTTTTTAACAAATGCCAGTTTTTTTTTTCAAGAAATGAACATATTGCAATTACTTGTGCATGTTTTTGGTTTTATATTGCAACTTCCTTGAAACTGGTACGCGTTCATATATCGATACTGATATTTTCTGGTAATACATACCGGTAACCGGATAATACACGGCGTCGACGATTCCATACACGCACCCCTATTTTGACTGCTCGACGTCATTTTTTTCATCACGTGACCTCAAATGCATCGTTTTGATTGGCTTTAGGCAACCGGTGTCGACACAAAAATGCTCAAATCTTGATAAATGTTATTATTGTCGGCACAGGGCCGATGATAATTAGTCAAATATATCATGTTTTGTTAAGCTCAAATAAAACGCATTTTTATCATTTGTTAGATTTTTTGTAAAAGGAAATGAAGATGAAATTATGCATTGAGAACGAAACAAATACCGCATTAATAGTTTCATTAAGAAATGAATGTTTTACAATGCAACTCGGAATTAACTAACATTATTAGTATATCTAGAATCATAAGCTATTTTTCTATGGTTTCAGTCATCCACATATGTATTGATGACAAGATGATGGATTTTTCTCCTAAAATATACATGAGCACAAGACTTGCACCATTACAACAAGCTATTGAATGCACCTGTACTATCAAAGGAGTGTCGGAAAACTATACATTAATAGTTCAGGGAGACAGTGCAAAACATGATAACAATACCGAGTTTTCGTTTGCATTTGATGATGTGTCAATTAAGAATAGCACAAATTTTGGTTACCCAACTACAGTGAAATTAACAGGAGAAACAATTCTCAAGTATTTATCACCAAATGATGATACAGTAGAAGTGTGTTTATATATTGCAGGTTCGTATTATAATTTATAGTAAGTGATTATTTGATTAACACAGAATGATAGAGGTTATCAACATTTAATATTTCAAGATATGTTTCATTGGTTATAAAAAATACACGCCACAAAAACCTATCTTATGAAAACCGAATAAATGTATTGTAATCACAAAATGTTAAATTGATATTGTACCAATTTGGATTTAATTTCAAGGAGCAGTTTGCTTCGTTGTGTTTTAATAGCTTCAATATGTAAAACTTACTGAAATTCTTAAAGTTGGACACAAGCTAAAATACTTTACAAATCTCTATTTAACTCTCTTTTGACGAAGGAATGTGACGATTTGCACATTAGTGCAGTATAATCTAGATTTCATTTATCTTTATTGTAGAAACTTACACCACTTTGGTAAAAATGAACACACCCGCGGTACTACCTTTATATTACCTTATCGAAGGCATTAAGTATACATTTTACCTTGTGGTATAACCTAACGTCGAGTTCCAAGAATAGTTTGCTGTCAGGCATTTTCGGGTGATATCGGGTCATGTCGACACATTACGTAAGCTGTGTTTCATTGTATTGATATAAAGGAATTGGGATTAGTTAATATAACACCAATATTGGTAAAATCTGCTAAAATAGCCTTTCATATTTTGTTATAACTTTTGCCAATGTATTTCCCAGCTATGACTGACCTGGACATTTTCAATGTAGAATGCAGGACAACATCAAAAACAGAGACAACTCGAGTGATACAAACATCCAAAAACGCTAATTCTATGAAGACAAAACCAACAATATCATCTACACCAACTGAGCGTTCTAGATCAGCAGAAAGTACCGTAATGATCACAAAGTCACAAACAAGCAACAACACTACTGAAGACAATAAAATATTGATTGGTAGATACAATTATATTTGTAGTCAAGAGATACTTATTATATATTATATAGCTAATTTACAAGTATTGTGCGTAAAGTTTGACCTTTTTGAACTTTCACATTTGCATCTAATAATTATCTACACAAATTCCGACTAAAATCAATACCACGCATATTCTACACTTCGGCACGTAACGTATTCATTATAAATAATTGATTTACTTCGTGTAATCCTCTCGGCCAATGTTTTATAGACACTCATTGTACGCTTAAATATATATTAAAACTTAATTCCTGTGTAATAATACATTCGAGCTTTGACGATATACTCCGATCGGTATCGAGCATTAATATTACATTGTATTCAATGTAATGAATATTCTTGCATAAAGGTCAGATCGGGGTCAAACTATACGCGCAATACAGTATTTAAGCATAACTCTATGTATATCATAATGTTTTTGTGCGATCAGTTTATGGTGAAATGGTACCTCCTCATATTACTCTGTATTGTTATTAACTTTGATTAAAATAAAGATTGACTAACTTGCATCCAAATTATTCAGGTAAAGTTAGAATATAATATGTGTACATGTTGCTTTTAATGTTCACTGATAAAGTAATGATTGTCTAGATAAACAATACATTCTACAATTTTAAACTATGTTTATATCAGATTCTATAATAATTAAACTACAATACAAATGTAAAGAACATTTTTTCTAGATTTTATTGTTCTTATGAATCGAATCATGGCAAGATTATTATTGATTCATGGTTTGTGTACGTAATAAAGAATAAACTTTGATCAATTCTAACACACATGCATATCACGTCACAATTCAAATATTCTTGTTTAAAATTGTTCGTTTTATTACTTTCAGCGGCCATCGTTGGTGCTATTTCTGGTATTATTCTCTCTATTGTAGTCGTGGTTACAATAATATATTGTAGAAGGTAAGTTATTTTTGTCTTTTTATTAATAATTAATGGGACGACTAAACATGATGGCTCTTAATCTTGAATCAACTTATGAAATTTTTACACAAATTGAACAAATTTGAAGAATTAGAAAGGGTTCAATATTACGCATGTAAGAGATTTATGTGCGCCAAGAAAAATGTACCCAATACTAGAGTCTTGGGGAATTGTGGAAGATATCCTATGTATATAAATTCAAACATTCGTTGTATAAAATTCTGGATAAAAATTTTAAGTATGCCAAGTAGGCATCTGGTTAAAAAATGTTAGAACATGATGTTAAACGATGATAATAATGGTCATAATAACTGGGTATCATCTGTTCGTATATTATTACAATCTCATGGTTTTGGTAATATTTGGTATGACCAATCAATTGTTTCCGAAAATATATTTACAAAACTTTTACTGCAAAGATTAAAAGATACATACATTCAAAGTTGGAATGATCAAGTACACTCAAATGTTAAACTTTCAAATTATACAGCTATAAAAATATCACCATCTTACGAACCATATTTAGATCACTTAAATATAAGAAAATTTAGATATGCCTATGTAAACTTTAGATTAGGAACTCATGAACTAGAAATCGAAAAAGGTAGACATACTAAAATTCCTAGGGAATCTAGATTTTGTAAATTTTGTTCTAACAGTACAATAGAAGACGAGTGCCACACTTTATTATGTTGTAGCAATTACAATAATTTAAGGACATTATACTTACCTGATTACTACTACCTATCACCTACTGTTCAAAAATTTAATAATCTTATGAAAATTGATAATGAAACTGTTGTTAAATCTGTTGCAACGTACATTTTCCATGCTTGTAATAAACGAAATTTAGACAGTACATTAGATAACAGACAGTAATTTGAATAATAATAAATTCACTATTTAATAAAGATATTTATTAAACATCTACTTTGTTAAATACTATCAATATTTTTTATCTTATCAAACTGTACTGTGATTCACAATTTATATAACTTACATACATGTATCAAATAATGTGTTTTACATGATTTCATAACTTTGCCATGATAGTATACCACTTATCAATTTAATTGTATGTGTATATATGTTTTGCATGGGCCGGAGGCCTTATAGCAATAAAGTTTGTTGTTGTTGTTGTTGTTGTTACACAATCAGAATTCATTTGTACAGTCTAAAATTTATATTTAGTGAAGTAAACAATATTTTTTGTAAACGTATTATAATCCGCAATATTAATAATGACACTCCTCTTATGTTTTCAATTAATACATTAACATATTGTTGTTTTGAGATACTGTTAATGTATTGATATCTTGAAAATATGTATCAAGTAAAGTACGTTACATTAAAAAAAAGACAGTTCAAATGACTTTCGAACATGATTTTGGCACAAAACATTATAACACTAGGATACCATTTAAGTTTTAATTGGAAAGCTTCAATTATAAATTGACTTTGCACAAATTATCTGATTGAATCGAACAACATGTAACAATGAATTTCATTAATTAAATTATAACTTTTACTGTATTAAATAAAAAATCTAGTCAACTCTTCAATATGATTTCACTCTTGTGAAAGGAAGAACTATATAGTTCGAGAAAAAATGAGTAAGAACGGTAGACGGAGCGAGTTAGTATAAGAGAATAGAATATTTAATTGTTACGTATAAAGTATGTTTTGAAAGTGGAAAGTTTCATTTTAATTATAAAGTTATACAATCACATGTTTTTGTGTTTATTTTGCTATAAAACCATTATGTTGAAATATTAAAGCTGCCCGGCTATCTCAGTTGGTAGCACCTAAGTCTACTAGTCGAGGGGTCGTTGGTTCGATTCCCGGGCGGGGCTTACAACAAACGGACAAACAATGAAATATTAAAATGAAGTATATTATGTTTTCAGAAAGATAAAAGCTATGTCCAATAAAGGATCTCAACAAACCAGTTCTTCTATGACATACCGTGTAGACGATTCCGGCATGCAGCAGAATCAAGCTTATGAATCCTTAAATGATGTCCAGCCAAATCAAACACCTTATGACACTCTCGTGGTATCTCAGGATACAATAAATGACAATACATCCCCGACTTTAAACTATGAAAATATGAAAGTGGACATTACATGCAAGAACGTAAGTGCCGACAATTCTGAGTCATACTATAACCTGCCTAGACATGGAGCCGCTCAAAGTGAAGCTTTTCAAAACGTTGTATCAGTTGACAAAGATACAATAACATATGAAAATGCGAAGGTTGGCGCTACATGTCATGAAGAAAACATTGATAAATAGACGACACAATGGCACCTTTCAATATATAATTTCACTTAGTCTTATTGAGTCGTTTGATGTTGTAAATGAATAGTTATTCTGACTGATACAGACGACACCTTTGATCAAACGTTAATTAAGTTGCCAGTAAATATAGGAACAAAACGTGTACAAAAAGAGAAACCATTCATATTGAACTTATCATGGTATGTTTCACGTATTGAAATCGATAAAGACAAACACAATATTTGAGCATGAATACTGTACCACTTGTATAAATTCGTCAGCGTTCATGTACTCTATATATTGTTTCTTCTAATTTTATTGTACATAATGTTTGTACATGTACATATATACATTTATTTGATATTCACCATAGACATATTAGTATGTTTATGATATAGATCATTTAATAATTATCACTAGTTGGATCAAGCCACCAATGTGACTTTTCTAATAAAATTTTAAATGATTTACACCACTCAAAACAATGTTTTGATATTTTTATTATTAATTTGTATGCTAAATTGTGTTATATTTAGGTAATACTATATCTTATTTCACAAAAAAATTGGAGGATAGTTGCCAAACTATTACAAGAAATAGAATTAAACCAAGTTTTAAAAAACGAGTATTTATTAAGAAACTACGCAGTCTAAAACAAATAAAACTGTTATCAGATCTTAATACTGAATATTTATAAGTTTTAATTAATGTCTGTTTAAACTTGTGTCTCGTATAAGATTTTAGACGTCAACGCAACTAAATTGAATATTGTTCTACGTAGCATCGCCAAAATGCAGTAATCTTCACTTATGTCAATGTCTCTGCAGTTGCTTCCATTGCTTTCATATAAATGGTCGCATAATTTCAAAATTAACAGTTAAAACGAGGCTAATATTAGGATAATTAGAACATTACCTTAGTTTAAGCAGTTAATTAATTATACAAGTTAACCAAGAAGATTTTCGAACAGCACATACAACCGTCTTAGACTGCTACAGACATTAGCTGCATTCATAAAGTTAGACAAAAATTAATCATACAAAAAAAGCGTTGCAATTCAATAGACGTTTTTATTCAATATTGCTCAGCTTTAACCACGGCCCTCTTTTCAAAATTGTGTTTGTCTTTAGCTTAACATTTTTAATAAGTAATTCTCCAAATGAAGACTAGAGTTTAGGATATGGAACAAAATATTTATTACTATAAAACTTTTCGTTTGACCCAATGAGCACAATTATTTATGAATTAGTATATTTTGAAGAAAAACCTATAATATAAAATGTATATAAAGAGTAGTTTAAAACATAAAATGAACAACAACAGTCCAAAACACAGACCTTTCACACAATCAGAAAGGAAAGAGGAAGATGATCCTAGATCTATAAACTTTTGTAATAAAATAACAGCACAAACAAATAACGGAAACTAGAAAATAAAGGCTCAAGGGTGTGAGATATGGAACGAGCAGGGGTAAAATAATTACAACCAGGGGGGGGGGTAAATTAGGTTCTAGGGTGCTTCAAACAAGCACTTGCCAAACAGGTTTATGTAACATTGTTGTGTGCCTAAAATCAACAAACAAACAAAATAAGCAAAACTTAAATAATTATCCAAAGTAAAATGCAAGTACTATAAATGTACGTAATACACTAATCTAACAGTGCAAGGAATCACAATACAGTGATATTTTAAACGTATTGTTTCGATTGGGAAATACCTCATCTCGACATAAAATGTAATGTGCCGTGGTGTTATTTCCCTTTGTAAAACGATAGGACGGGGAATTACCTCGTAAAACCACTAAATCGAAAACTACAGTAGGGTTAAATGTCAAACAAATGAATATGGCTACTAAAGGAAATTTAATGTCGGAGGAATATTTTGACTTTATATGTACCAATTGTGACAGCAATGGAAAGAGTGTTGAAGCTGTACGTTATTGTGTTGAGTGTTGCGGTTATTGCTGCCAAACGTGTACGGATATACACACAACTATCCTAATGTTAAAGAAACACAATCTACTGGACACAAGCCATGGAAACCAAGCTACTAATCAACCAACAAGGTTACCCGAGTTTCCTACTGAGCGATGTGACCAACATAAAGGGAATGTTGTTGATATGTACTGCGAGGAACATAATGAAGTGGGATGCTATATTTGCATATTCACACATTATAAGTAAGTACCTAAATTGTATTTTTTCATCTATATTTAACTTTAATAGTCGCTAGGTATATAATACGTATGTGCTTCATTTATGATAAATCACACGATCGTTGTAATTCGTATTTTATTAATAGAATAGAATAAATTAATTTATTTTATTTCGATTGTGAAACTAGTTCTTACAACTCAGAGTAATCATTTTGAGTCCGCCTCCTAGTCCCCCAGTACTGAGCTATTAGGATATAGATTCTTGCTCAAGGAGTCAACGGGGTAGGTTTTGGATGAGGTTCGAATTTTATGAGATATTCAGAATTCAAATTTGATTAGCAAATTTTTATAAATATGAGTACGTGTACATACACTTAACTTCTTTATTGTCTTTGAGATTGTTTAATTTGCTTTCACATTATTTGACGAACGCTACGATTATGATACCTTTGTGTCATACACACAGTAAAATTACATAAGATCAAATTAGATAATGTCTAAAACAGCTACGATAAAGGATTTGAGAATGAAAACAGTTCATCGGTTTCACAATAAAATTGGTATTCAGTACTTATACCAATATTACTGGTTATAAATAGAATTAAAACTTTATTATGTTCAAGAATTTGTATTCGTAGGTCCTGCCCTGAGAAAAGTATATATTCTGTACCAGACCTAATTGACAATTTGTTTAAACTTGGGGATTGCAAACAGATACAGAGTCGTCTTACAGATATGATGGTTTCATTAGCAGCGCTTAGACAATCTAAGAATGATAAACTTCAAGCTTTAAAAGACTCGAAAACAGAAGAAAAAGAGAAGGTCATGAACTTCCAGAAAGCTCTTGAGTCCGGGATAAGAAAAGCTAGTGAAGCTTCAAGAAATGAAATTGAAAATAAATACAAAGAATTAGAGAGAGAAATTTATAAAGAGATGCAATATATTGATGATACCGAGGTCAGACTTCAAGAATCTGATGCTAAATTGAAACAGGCAGAGAATAATAGAGCACAACGGTTTATCTGCAGCAAGATAGCTAAGAAGAAGATGAAAGAAGCAGACACGCGTTTATTAAAACAAACAACAAGAACCAATGGAGGACTTGTATTTACACCAAATCAGTCATTGATGAAGGATCTTAATGATTTACAAGGTATTGGTTTGGTAGGTGTTACAACAGAAAAGAAAACTGACCTGTATAGAATAACAGGAAGTAAAGATATCAATGTCAGGCTGATTGAAGATTCCAAACAATGTGGTTCTGCTGGTTGTTGTTTTACCTTTGATAATCAACTTTTAGTTACTGATTACAATAACTACAAACTGAAACTGATTGATACACATACAATGACAGTTACAGATAACTGTACACTCGTAGGTCAACCATTTGGTGTATGTTGTATCAGTGACCACGAGGCTGCTGTAGCATGTGGTTTAGCCAAAAAGATTCAGTTTGTTACCTACGATAAGAAGATGACACCTACAAGACATATCAAAACATCTCATTTTTGTTATAATATTACTACAGAAGAGAATCAGCTATATGTGACAGATGTTGAATTTTCACTTTATATTTATGATATGATAGGCAACAAATTAAAACATTTATCACACGGCACTTCTGGAAATAAATTATTTGCTGAAAGTAGAAATCTTTCTTTCAATGAGAGTAAAGACAAATTGTATGTTTGTGATTGGTACAAAGGTATTGTATGTTTTGATTTGATGAGAAATTGTCGATCAACATTTAATGATAAAGATGTGTCTAGGGCAGAAGACGTATGTACAGATGGAAGACAGAACATATTTGTTATTGGACGTGGCTCTCGCAATGTGGTACAGTTTAATAAAGATGGTAAGAAAATTGGTATTGTCATAAAACAACAAGATGGATTACATCAATATCCACGTTCAGTATGTTTTCATAGTGAACTGAACAGATTGTTCGTTACTATGGAGAACACTGATGTAGTAAAAATGTTTGAACTGCATTGATGGGATGTATTTAAAACATTTGATTTGACAATACTAACAATAGTTAATTATAGCTAAACTGATAGTGTTGATGTATTTAATGATGATAAGTCTATTGTCAAGAGTGACATTATATGTTCTTATAGACTGGGTGACAGATCTTACAACTTTATACATTGCTTTTACTAAATCATATTATTAGAATAAGCATATATTTCATTCCTTCTCATAAATATATCAATTACTACTAACAGGTTTTATGTTGTATTATCTACTTTTTATATAATATCATTTTCTCTTAGCAGTGAGGTAATCATGCTTTAGACTGTGGAAATATTCTAAAGAACTAACTGATAATTATTGTTAAGGTTGGCAACACATATATCTGAGGTACAGTATGGTTCGAATTCGGAACCATTTATTGTAAAGCATTTTTTTATTATGATTTTTTTGTTGTGAGGAATTTTTGTATTGTATAGAATCATGTTACAAAATTAAGTAAGGTTTGGACACAGATTCTGATTCAACACTGCATGCACTGGAGTAGAATGTAGAATCCATCGATATTCTTTTACATGTCAAGCATCGATTATATTTGATAGTTGATACCTCTGTGCGATTTCCAACACAATTTAGTTGTAGAAATATGTACTTGGTCAAATATATCATAAGCGGCTTAATGCCACATATGATTGTTGTTTTAATTAATATAGATCATATAACATATAAAATACGGTGAATCATACATGCCATTAAATAAGCATAGACAATACTACTTAACAATATAACATATTGTGGCATTCTGAATCGCTCAGTAATATCAAAGAAAAATCATAATGACCGATAAAGAGGCCAAGTTAATACAATTTTATGAAATATGCAAGTCGCAGCTTTTGCAATTAATTTATCAGGATAGATATTTTGTATGGCACATAGTGCTGCAGGGGTTTTCAATGAAGTATTCTATATTTGTCAAAATATATCTTGAAAAATATTTTTTAAATATACCAGACTACAACGCTTTAGTCTCGTTTAAATTTATGTAGTTTTTATAAAGAGTTATACATTTGAGCACACACAATGCCAAACATAGGACATAATTGCCATTTATCAATTTAATAGTTATTTATGTTTGCTAAATACATGTAAGACATATACGAAACTAAATAATTAACGTTTCCATTCTTCTTAGAAAGAACTAGTAGAACTAGAGTATAAGGTAATGAGCCAGGTACAGAATTTGCATCTAGTGGTTGTAACTTTTGTAAAATCACGTTAGATAAATCTTGCGGTATTTTAGCAAATGTAAGACAAACAGCATCAGACAAGATAATGATTTCATTTCGACATATGCATGTTTTAAGATTCTAGCAGTTATGTCAATGGTATCAGGTCGTTTTATCACTGGTTAGAGATTGTAATTTAAGCAATATTGTCTATATTCTTTAATTATAGAGAGAATAAAGATATTCATGTTACAAAAAAACAATACACTAACACATTTACACTCCAATTGAGAAATGTAACGTAATTGGGTTACTATATTAAAATACACCTTTGATGGTTGATTAGTTATATCATAACAAGTTTATATTGATTGTTCTGTACATGTATGTACTTTTATGATTTCATCAGCCACACATGTTTTGGGAAAAGGCCATTTAAGTTCATCTTATTGCTTAGTTTGTAAGTGTCCCGGAAATATACCGGCGACGGGTATACATGAAATCTCAAGTTGTTCGCACGATCTAAAAGGACAGTATAGTACAAGTTGAAGATGCTCGTGATAAGTTAAGTTGTTTACAACATGAAATAATACTTTAGCTCATCCCGAGTTCCCAGAGACTGCGCAATATTAACATGTTTTAGCTTGATCTTGGTGATCTTCCACTCTAGAAGAAAGAGTTTCCCATGGTCATCTGAGTGCAAAGTACATCATATGATGGATTCCATCAGCCGCACGTGATAATTGCCTAAGTATTTCTAAGTGGCAATCGTGTATAGCTATTCCTGATCATAGTTTTTCCCAGGGCATGTTGGCCTTCATTTTCTTATAAATACCCGTGCATGCTCATTTATCATCAGACTATTACCATCAAGTCTCATACGAACCTGGGTAAAATAAATGTACTAAACTATACGTGTTTGTCTAACTTCTAACTACGTTACAGAAACTTCTTAAACAAAGACTTAAGTTTATTGTAATAATTTAGTGATATAATAGTTAAGTAAAGAATCATGAGACACATTCGTAATAAATAAAATAAGTTTTACCAAGTTATAACATGTAGAAATTGATCTAAGTTGGATAGAATATCCTGTATATTATGGTCATAACAATTGACAAAATGAAAGAAACACTTTTTCAGTCTGGATTAGTTGCAAATTTTACTAAAAATCACGACCAAACATATCGTCTATGGTATCTGTGTTTAAAAAATAGAAAGCTGAACTGATTGTTAACTTAAACACAATCACAATATAGGACTGTCTGGAGAGATTGTTGACGATGAACATGATGTCTCTCTAGTGGCCAATAATCACTGGTCAACAAAGGTTTTGCTACCAGAGAAAAAACATCTAATCCATGGTAAACCAGACATGCTGAATCCAAATCTGTCATCAGAATTTCTCTATCACGTCAGGATTTTGAGATATCCATTTGCCCCTGTTTCGCTACAAGGACGAAATGCAGACTGGAACTCCATGCTCAGACATTACTTGTGAGGTTTCCTTGTACATGTAATATTAAATATTTCAGATATTACTATGCATGAAACTAGATATCAATATTTACTGGATCCAAACATGGCAATTAAGTTTCTAGGGGATTAGAGTAAATACAAATATATAGCAGTAAAACACATGGCAAATTCATGATTTTCATAAAATATGCATGATACAATCTTACACAACACAAGGAAAATCAAAAGGATCATGCTACTACAATGATATTTTTTGCGGGTACTGAGAGCTAATCTGGTCCAAGCTTTTTCTAGTCTGCCCAGAACTACCTTCTGAGGCACAGATATTTTTTTATAAATTACAGCTGTTGGAGTGTAGGTGCCTAGCAAGAAGTTGCTCGAGTTGCTGTCCAACACTAAATCATTTGTGTGGGCTGCATAATATATGTATAATCTTCAATCATCACAGATCAATCTCCGTAAGTTGAGTCTCTAGAACTTTGTGGTCACTGGTCATCATGAGCAGCAGTAGACGGAGTTGTGTTAATCACCCAAATAGTGTATGTGCTATGTATGTGGTAAATACACACCAAAGGACCAGCAGAAGAAAATTACTTCTAAAATCAAGACTGCCTACAAGTACTACATTAGATGCAAAGTTGGAAACCAAGACAAAAGCTGGGCTCCTCAAGTTTGTTGTACTGTCTGTTACTCGGGACTCACACAGTGGTTAAATGGAAAGAGAAAGGCTATGTCATTTGCAGTTCCAATGATATGGCGAGAACCGAAAAACCACACAAATGACTGTTACTTCTGTATGACAATCATTGCTGGATACACAAAGAAGAACAAGTCATGCATTGTATATCCAGATTGTGAATCAGCTCTAAAACCTGTTCCTCATGACTCAGAGAATGTGGTTCCTCTGCCACCTGCTTCTCCGGAGTGTGATACATCGGATGAAGATACACACTCTACTGATGAAGTTGTGGATGATACTGAAGATGTATATGAAGCTGTCTTGACAGATGAAAACCCACATCTTCTTCAACAAGCTGGGTTGAATGACCTTGTGAGAGATCTTCAATTGTCCAAAGAGAAATCTGAGCTTTTGGCCTCACGGCTGAAGGAATGGAATCTATTGGACTGAGGCACAACAGTAACTTATTACAGAACACGTCATGTAAAACTTGCCAGTTTCTATGCTATAGAGAATGATGTGAGTTATTGCAGCGATGTCAATGGCCTCATGCACGAATTGGGATATGATCATATTCCTGACGAGTGGAGATTGTTTATTGATTCTGGAAAAGATAGTCTGAAGGCAGTGCTGCTACACCACGGAAATGAAAAGCCATCTGTACCTGTTGATTTGGCTCATGGCTTAAAGGAAACATATGAGTCAATGGAAACAAGTCTTCGTCTTATCAAGTACAGCTCCCACAAATGGAACATCTGTGGTGATCTGAAAGTTGTATCTCTTCTCCTTGGGTTTCAACTTCGGTATACAAAGTATATGTGTTTCCTATGTCTGTGGGACAGTCGTGATGATGCTAATCACTACAAAGTCAAGAACTGTCCAGAACGGAGTGAGCACAGAATTGGGAAGCACAATGTGAAACATCCTGCTCTGGTAGATCCACAGAAAATATACTTACCTCCACTCCACATCAAACTTGGTCTTATCAAGAACTTTGTGAAGGCAATGGACCAAACATCAGACGCGTTTAGACACCTCAAGACAAAATTTGGTGCAGTCCAGAGTGATGCAAAGTTAAAGGCTGGGATTTTCAATGGACCCCAGATTCGTGAGCTCATCAAGGATGAAGCCTTTCCAAGAAAACTCATGCCCCTTGAATTGAAGGCTTGGGAGTCATTTGTTAAGTTGTACAAAATTTCATGGGCAATAACAAAGCTCCAAACTATGCAGATCTAGTCAGTGATATGGTGAAATCATATAAGCGATTGGACTGCAGAATGTCACTGAAGATTCACTTCCTCCTCTCTCACATTGACTTCTTTCCGCCAAATCTGGGTGATGTTAGTGATGAACACGGTGAGAGATTCCACCAAGACATCCTTGAAATGGAAAAAAGGTATCAAGGACGCTACAACCCAAATATGATGGGTGACTACTTTGGTTTCTACAGCGGGATACTTCAGCCAGTCATAAGCGCAAGACCAAGTGCTTAGCACACTTCTGAACTATTCCAAATGAGACTGTTGTGATCTGCATTACTTTCTGTACTTTCTATGATTAGTTCTGGTCTCTATGTGCATTTTTGTCTAAACCAATAATATGATGTTACAAGTTAGTTCTACAATAAAAGCAGTTCACATCAAGGTATTGGCATTCTTTGGCACATTCCTATAACTAAATTTCCTGACGTGATAGAGAAATTCTGACTGCAGATTTGGAATCAGCATGGCTGATTTACCCTAAGTCAGGTGTTTTTGTTTTGGTAGCAGACAAACAATTTTTTTTGTTGACCAGTGAAATAATACTTTAAAGTCAATTTTCCTACTACTTGGATAGATGTATATTATGGTAATAACAATTTACGAAAGCAATACTTAACCAGTCTTTAATAGTTGCAAACATATATATAGTCAAAGAAATCACGACTTAACATTTTGTGTATGGTATGAGTGTACACACCACATAGTCCACTGTGCATCAGTTGAAATAATGAACAAAAGTTTAGTTGTCTCAAAGTTAAAAATGATAGTTCAAACTGGATTATTGAATCTGTATACGGTATCTATGCATACAGTTTTAATCAATGTGTGCCAAACATTCTAGAGAATGTAATGATAGGCCCATGGTAATAAAATATCATAGACTAAAGATGGAATAAAAAGAAACTAGAACGCTGAGCTGATTGTTAACCTAATCACTATCACTATAGAGAATTTTCTGGAGAGATTGTTGGCGCTAAGCGTGATAGCTTTCAAGTGATCAATAATCAATTTACCTACCACTACAGAATAGACATGAAGGTAAGACCAAAATAAATAAAATCTTAATAAGACAAATAAATTATTGTCAAATTAGCATTTATAAATAAGAATAACTTATTCAGTGATCGAAGATGAAAGTGTTCATTGTATATGTGTAACTATAATACGTCTAGCAACCTAATGGTTTGGAATTAGGACATGTAGAAATTTAACTTGACATTGTGTTAGACATATTGCACAATAGTACATTTTCTCAGTATAGTTTAATAACAAAACATTTAACGTGTATAAATTAAACTCGTGAATACTAGAAAATATTTATTTTATATATTCTTATTGTATCCTTAAGTGTAGAGTAATTGCAGCATAAATGGTTAATTATGAACATCATACATATTTAAAAGGGGAAGTTGGTTTACATGTGTAAGTTAGATGCTTTATTTCAAAGTGATTAAAGGCCACCGGCCCATACATATATATATACAATAAAATACATATACATAGATTATGTATGATAAGAAGATAAATATCAAACTTTGACAAATTTTATACAAAAAAACCAATTAGTAGATATACTGTTATATACATAAGCCTTAATAAATATTCAGAGAAAACATGAAAATGTGCTTATACATATATACATAATAACTGTGTTGCTAAATATAAACAATTAATTTGATATTAAGTTTAATTATCAACATTTTTAATAAATTCACTTCTAATTTTGAAGGAATGGTATAGATATGTGGCTAGATTACGAATTTCAGTTACACTTTTACTTGACGTCAAATGGACAAAGTCATCTAGTGTTGGAGATTTCCAAACTTTTTCATTAATGTATGCAGACCTTATATCTGTAACGTGTATCCGAGCGGAAATGTTTTTTCCTCGAGCTCCTTAGCTTAATGATTGGTAAAATGAAATAAAAAAAGTATATGTACAAGGCATGAACTATAAGACAAATTTAACAACAGCAACTATACAATATATCTATAAATACAATAATATACATGATTACGAAGAGCATCACAAAGCATGACATCAATAAAAGACCAAAAGTAATACACATTAAACAACATCACCAAATATATACACCAGACATCGAAGCAAGAGTGATGCTACATAGACAATATTTTACAAGATTATCAACTATTGTTGACAAACAAACTATGAATATACAACAAACGACAAAAATAAGTATGATGCAACATATAGTTACGACATAAGACAACAAGTAAAAAATTGCTGCTAAATGCAGCAAAGGGATTGTCACGGCAAACAAAAAAGAATGATTAAGTATAATCTAAAGGTAACTCAAAAGAGCATTATATTGAATTGTCATGTTAAGGTTTTTCAGTAATTAAAAGGTAACTTGTCATAAAACGTTTTTCTGTTCAAATGTAACAATCTCGTTCCAAAAGCCTAGTAAGATTCTCGATACTAGTTAGATTGAGAATCTTGACAAATTTGGAGTACGCGAATGGTCTGGATCTAGACACCATCTTTATGCCGACAGGATGTTTGGTTTTAGTTGGATTTATTTCCAGTAATTCATATTTGCATGACGCTTAAAAAGATCGACAGAAGGGAAAACATAGTTCTTCAGAACAGAAGCTATTTACATGACTTATCGCCTCTGTTTAGTCAAGTGCTCCTCACATTGCGGATCTGTTCTTACCAATCCGTGTAACCAATCATCTAACTAATGCATAACTGTCCAGCATCTTTGAATTTCGACATTTTGATTTTACAGGCGTGAACATTTGTTGCATTTATTGCATTTATTTTTTAATCACGAGACAGTCATGCAATCTAAATGTGTGTGTCTTTGCCTTGAAATAGAAATATCAGTTTGAGAGTCAGCGAGTGAATCTTTCAAACCAGTGTATTAGAGAGTAGTCATACCTTTACTTGTTACGGAAGAATTTTGTTGCCGGATACACGAAAGGATTTAACATGTATTTTAATTCCGAAAAGATGCACTTAAATACAAAAGGCAAGCTATTTCGAATAGAAATCATTTTTCTTAATAATGAATTCACTCGGACTCGAGAAAACATACTCCATTCGAACAAATTAAAAACTGGCGAGCTTTTCACCTAGGTGAAAATGTCCGTCATTTTAACTCTCTTAAAATTACCTGGTCCGTCTGGTCAATAGTCCGTCAATATAGTACCATACTTTTCATAATAAAAAAAGTCTGCAAAAATAATCTTACATCTGCTCGATCTATAACCAGAAGCAAGTTCAATTACACAAAACGCTACAGTAGGTTACATAACGATGCATTCAGAACTCCTCGGTCATACATTTGTTTACTTTAACGCCGGACATTTCAAAATAGCGTCCAAATATGTCCGAGATTATTCGCAGCAAATGGACGAGGACTTCCGAATGTATCGTTGCGGAACGTTCTATTACGTTCGCAGTTACTGAACTCAACCCTGGTCCGTAACTCTCATGCTCTTAAAATTAACTGGTCCGCTGCACTTAATCATAGTTAGAAAAGATCGCCAATAGAGCTCAGTAAGAGTAAGAATTAAGAGTCAATGTTACACGATTACGCTTCTTTATTTATACAGTCGACTAATAAGAAAAAAAGGTATATTATTAAAATATATGAATCATATCAAATTAGTTTTCAAATGATAAATGCTCTAACAGTTGAAATATATAATATTTATAAGAATACGTGATGAAGCAATCGACGATTCTTTCAATAGTTAAAGTCTGCAAAGTTATTTCTTAAAATATAATTTCGATATTGGTGTCTTATCTTTTCAAATAAAATATTGGCAAATATCAATAATATATGTACTATACACACATTATGATACGCATATTTGTTAAACTGTATCCGTATACTAAACTGGTCTCCTGGTCCGGTTGGTTCGAGATTTATACCTACCCCTTTTCGTGTGATTCGAAAGGATTTGCGGAAATGTGTTGATATAAAACGCTGATTTTTCGTGTGTTGCATTGTTGCAAGAAAAATTGTTTATATGGATTCCCCCAAAAATGATTTTTCTATTTAACTTTTAACGGAAATGGGCTGTACTATGACTGCATAAAAAGCAATAAATTTGTCGGCAGTGGAAATCGAAAGGATTTTTATCATTTTTATCACGTGACTTTTGCCCATTGCTATCAAAATCTACCCACCACAATATCACGGCGTTGAGACACCGTGAAATCAAATGAATACAAATGCATGGACAATTATATACATTGCAAAATGACATAGATAACTCTGATAGACGAGAGCTTCTCCGAAGCTCGTCCTTGTTATCAAATGAACGGGCGATCAGAGCTACCTGTCGTAGTAGATGACACAAACAGGAATGATTCCAAATATGCTACAAAAGTTGAGCTAGCAGCTCGTCTTAAAATCATCTATGGACGGCCGAACAACATTCGCAGCCGTCATCTATCTAATAAACTACAAAAAGGTGGGAACTGATATACAAAAGACGGGATTACAAAACTGATGAGCTATCATATATACATAAGCTCGTGCATATATCAAGTTGACGAGCGACAAGAGTGGATCATCTCTTTCGCTGTGTTACAAACAATATTTTCGATGACCAGTATAAAACATACACATAAAGTGGGTTTGGGATGTATAAAATACGCCAAGCTACCAAATGCTTCTCACCAAAATAATCAATGCTATATCCAATAGCTAATCTCTATTACTGGCTCTTTGACAAATAATCACTAAAGCACAAACTAAAATCCACAGTGTCTCCAGCCTTTCAACATAATACATTATTCAACTAGTATTAAACTCCGCTGGCAACCACTAAAACTCTACAATAGTTTCAGGTATATAACACGGCTCCAGGCCCTAGCCAGCAACTATGTTTCGGCTCTCAGCCTGATCAATATTCACAAACAACAACTATGGAACAATACTGCGAGCCGCGCGTTTCTCCGGCTGTATACCACTCTGGGGAAGCGAGGCTTCGGCAGAGTTGCGGTAAACAACAATGAGGGTTGGCTTCGGTCCTCCCAGGTATTTCCCATAGTGTTGTTTCACAAACAATCATATTATTCAACTAGTACAACATTAAGCTGGCAACAACAGAAACTCTACAATAGTTTCATTTATAGACACATATCTAACACAAGAGATCCAAGCCAGCAACTTTATTACGGCTCTCAGCCTCAACAATTTTCACAAACAACAACCATAGAACACTACTTCGAGCCGGGCGTTTCTCCAGTTGTATACCACTCTGGGGAAGCGAGGCTTCGGCAGAGTTGCGGTAAACAACAAGGAGGACAATTGACTTCGGGTATCCCAGGTTATTCTAATGGCGTTGTCTCTCCAACCATCACATACGCGTACCCACTGTAACATCAAACAATTTCAGTAAAACATATAACCGGAAGTAGAAAAATATTTATTAATTAATTCTGGGGCTCAGAGCGTCGGACGTGCGAGTCTTCTGCCAACTGCAGACTGATTAAAATTGACTAATTTTCTCCTTTTATACTCTTCGAAACAACTATATTCAATGAGCGTCTTAAAACAGAGACGTACTAATGCATCTTCTGACCCAGATGAACTAATCTCACATTGGACAATGTTAAAACCCGTATCTCCGTACCAATAATCGTCACATATCTTTATATAGAGGGCAAACTAAAGTGAAATGTAATTCATCCTCTACTAATGATTCACAATAAAAACATGTACGATATTCTCTATCTACCCCATAATATCGTCATTGCTCTATCATCAAACTGTGAGCTGAACTTCTGAAATTTGACAGGCATGATCTAAATTTCGGTATATCAATCTTTGAAACATAAAGTTCTTTTTCAAAACATGGTTTGAACTGTTTGTAATAAAGTAATTTTGAATTATTGGAACATTCTTCAGCCCACAATTGGAGATATTGGTCTTTAAGACAAGTTGTATACTGATGAATGAACAATTTTGAATTTTGAACAGACTGCATTCCCCAAACATAACCAAAACCATTTGTTTGCAATTCCCTCCTTACATCTGATACCCAATTGTCGTAACCTAGACTGTCATAATGTTTCAACATATTATAACATAATTTTACATATCTTGTATTTTGAAGTGAAAGAATTATTAGCCAAAATTTAATACATCTTTTTGAGGCTGAAATATACATTGGGAATCTCCCTTAATCGCCTAGTACAGCTTTATTACAACTTTTAAAACTTACATTCAAAAATTTCTTACAGGCAAAAATATGTACATTTTCAATGGAAGGTTTTTTTAACCCCCATAACTCAGAGTTAATGCAAGTAAGTTAATGCATTTGTCTTCCATTCAAACAGTATAAATTTAAACTTTATAAAGTGCATGTATACAATGTATAAACTTGTTCAATATATTTCTAATTTCAAAGTTGTTTTTACACCCAAACTGAATGATGCGAAAGTATGAAATGTAAAATATTTTTAGTATTTGTGTTCAGTAGTTTTGTTAGATTTTATACTAAAAAACTAAAAAGAAAAATGTATAAGTAATAGAATGATTACCTATCGAGTTTTTTTCTCTTTTTTATTCGGATTAACGCCGTAACAACACCTTTTATAGGTCATGCCATGGCGGTCAATCAACCTACTCCCCGTCCTTAAAAGGCTTAATCCCTGGATGTAGTTGTTAACCAGTTTCTAGGCACATACAACCGCAAAATACTTAGAACTGTCCTGTATATTACAGAATCATCGGTGGGAGGGAGAATAGCAGTAAATGACCAAACTTGGCGGAAATATGTCAAGGCCAGAAATCTTACCCACGGCCCCTTAATATGTAGACTTGCGTGCTACCAACTGAGCAAGCCGAGCAAATTGGGTTTGAAAGGCTACGTTTTTACCTTGTAAAATCTTGAAGCCAAATCCTTTCTTAAGTAGAATAAGAATAAAGAATGAAGTCATCTGATATAAGAAGCAAGACATAATATGTATTGAAAGGTAATTACCATAGACATGTACAACTGTATGTATTGAAAGGTACTAATCGTAAACATGTACAACTGTTTACAATATACTTTATATGTATTGAAAGGTAATAATCATAGACATGTACAAATGTTTACAATATACGTTATATGTATTGAAAGGTAATAATCGTAGACATGTAAAACTGTTTACAATGTGACGTCGTCTAGGTCATTGAGTATTAAGTGTCTTCATCATGCCGTGTCAAATGACAAATGTACTGCGCAATACTGCATAACATGTGATTATCAAACCAAAAATAGGGCCAAGATCTGTTATAGGGCCATTAACGTTTGATGACCCTGTTCCAATAACAAATATATTTGGTCTAATTGGTTTTAATAAATCAGGGCCAATATTAGTTACGCCCATCGCAAAAATATGAAAATTGATATTTTTTCGTCTAGTATTCAAACATTTCCCTATTCAAAGCGCAGTTTTATACAAGACTAACAAACAAATTTTAAATTCATATTTAAAGTACACCGACCTCAATGCGGAAGTTTAAAATGTAAAATATTTTAAGTTGCTTTCATGGAATGGCTCAATTTTATAAATTATGCAGAAAATTAAAATTTATACATAATATCATCACTAAGTAGCTTAATTCAGAAGTATTTTTCGGTGAGCAAATTACGTTCTATAAAGATCCTGCTCAATGTTGGAAGAAGAAGAAGAAGGAGTAAAATGTGTGTAATAATAATTGTGAATTTGTTAATTATTGTCAGTAGCTGGTACATTGAAGGTAAGACTTGATTAATTTAGAAATGACTTATATCTTGTATTTTTACCAAAATATGATTTTATATTGTAATAATTGCGTATTGTCTTTAGTATATAACTAATTGACAAAAGGCCAAAATAAGAAGGAAGAACTTTGGCTTATTTTTTCATATTATTTAACAGTTTGTTAATGAATCGGGTTTTTTTGTCTGACAATATTTTTAAATGAATATTTGAATAATACTTGATTTTACAACTAATCATGTACAATTAATTTCAATATTATTTAACATGAATTAATCAATATAGTAGATACTGCATACAATTAGATTTGGCATTATAAAAATACATTCTATGTATTGAAAAACTTATCAAGCATATATGTTACGAATCGTTCAAGACTATGCATCAAAAGTAAACTTCTGCAACCAAGCAATTATGTTGTCTTAAATATTTTGAAAGTGTTTATAAATGTTCATGTTTTTCCCTTAGCTTGAACACGTGTATTTGTATTATAATTTGACAATGCTGTTATGTGGCTGATTATCGATCAAATTCCTGTGAATGATATGGACTTGAATATTTCAATACACATTTATGATCTTGAATGGGTATATTTATTTACAATACAAGCGCAAAAAGGTGTCAGACAATAAACGGACAAAGTGTTTGTAATGATTTTCTTAAGTTTGTCATTTACTTTCAGGATGTAATGGTTTTGAACCTTGTCCACCAAATGTAAATAGTAAGTTGAATAATTTGTAAGTTATTTATCTAACACAAACTCAATATAAATCTACATTATAAAATATTAATAAACTTTGATTTACAGAATTTTAAGAAAAGGAAACAATACGTAATGAATTTGTTACTTTTAAACATTTGTTTATTAAGTCTAAATTTCACAGGTCAATGTTTATTCGAACAACTAGAAAATAATTGCCACCGCCCTATATTATATCTGATATTATATTAAAAATATAAATATATTTACATTTGATATGAACTAATATTATAAACTTTATTAACCATGTAAATACATAACTAATCTACATACTATCATCAGTCATATAGACATGTATTAAATTAGATTTTAGCATTTGATAACCTGTATCAAAAAGGAAAAAAGAGACTGTGCTTCTAGAACGAAACAAATATTAAGTGATAGTTTTATTCAGAAAATATAAGTTTACTCTAAAACTCAAAATTCATAGTTTTAAAATCGTATCAAGCTTTTCCAATGCAAACATTTTAAGCATAAATAGAATTAAAGTATTATTTTCTCTGGTTTCAGTCATCCACGTATGTATTGATAACAAGTTGAATGATGTTTCTCGCATACACATGAGCACAAGATGTACACCAATACAACAAGCTATTGAATGCACCTGTATTATCAAAGGAGTGTCGGACAATTATTCATTATATGTTCAGGGTGCCAGTGCGTACCATGATAACAATACTGTATTTTCGTTTGCATTTAATGATGTGGCAATAAAGGATAACACAAATTTTGATACCATTACAAGAATCAATTTAACAGGAGAAACAATTCTCAAATATACATCACCAAACGATGATATTGTCCAAGTGTGTTTATATATTGGAGGTAAGTATAATAGTAAGTGAATAATTCATGTGCATATAATAATACAGGTTGTCATCTGGTAGATACTAAGACTTGCTATAATAAAATTCTTAAATAGCATATCAGGCTTATCCGATTTATTGATTTTATAAAAATAGATGTGTTGATTGATCTCCCTGATATGCACCGATATGATATGCAATTAGTTACGGATTTTCTCGAGACAAGCTGATTATTATATTTCAGGAATTTAAAATGATATTTTCTTTTCTAAAAGGTTTGAACTAGTCGGCAGTTCGACCGGCCAATTTTTCTTCTAATTCTGTCTTATGACTTTCCTTCATTTCGTACTTGTTATCTACCTTCTGGCTGACACATCTTGTTAACACGTTTTGGCATAGTCGTTGATTCTAATAGCAAAATAAGTTGTTTATTCATTTGTATTGTATAATTTTCGTAAACATTGTATAGGGTAAATATTTTATTTAATGTTGTGATAGTGTGGGTACGACATTCGATCGAAATTATCGTTCACGCGATTTAGTTTGGTATGATAGAATACTAAACCATGCATAATAAACTTATAAATGGAAATTGCTAATGTAAAAAGTTATGTACAAAATCAAGAACAGTCTGCTTCGAAGATATTAAGATAATTGAAAAAGTAAAACTTACAGAAGATTAAACGGCTGACAACAAGTTAAAACTCCTTTTTGACTATGGTATGTGGTGATTTGCACATGCATGCAGTATAAAATAGAGTTTATAGACCCTTTATTTAGAAAATTACACGAATGGGGTTAAGATAGATACACTAGAGGTATCGTTTTTAGATTACCTTGTATGAGGCATAAAGTTAATGAAGCATCACCTGTACAAAAATATTAAATTTATATCATGGGATATAAAAGATCATCAATAAAGTTGTATAGCTACATAAAAAGAGAATCTTTATTATCATAGATATAAGTGTTTCATGTATTCTGCTGTAGTAGATTTAGGATCAGTTATTTTCACCCAAATTGTAAAATAACAGCTTATGAAACATCAATAACAAAGTTACAAAGTATGATTACATATATTTCAGCTAAAACAGAACAGGACAACTTTAATATGGCATGCAGTAAGAATCTAGTGCATGATTCTTCAAAAACAACTTCAACCTCGACAACCAGAACATCAAAAACTGGGTTTACTGAAGTGATACAAACATCCAAGAAGGACAATTCTGACATGACTGGAACAAGAACATCACTAACATCAAATAGTAACCACTATACAAAGACTGTTAGTTCAACAGATGGTATTGATACAAACACAAAGTCACAAACAAACATAAACAACACTGTAGAAGACAATTCAACATTGATTGGTAATTACATAAGTAATTTTAGTGACGAAGTAATACTTTTATATTCTTCAATTTTATTTACGTGTAAATTGTTTTTCTTATCTATTGCAATGTATATAAATTACAATTGCATGTTATTCGATGGCAATGTCGTTACATAATACATTCTCATGTTGAACAGTTTATTATTTAAATTAAATTTGTCAGAATGTTAACTACCTTACATTAAATGAATTAAGACAAAATATCAGGATTTCATTCTTCTATTATTTCTATTGATTTCAATTCACACGTGTATCATAGTACTAGTCATATATTATTGTTGTAAGTTGAACATTATATTAATCACTTTCGACTCCACGTCCTGGTCCCTTGGTAATAAACTAGAAGGATATATTTCTTGCTCAAGTAAACAACCGTTATGGGTGAGTCTTTATGGTACTTGAACCAAGGCGGAACTGGTTATTTTATTGTTGTAAGTTGTACATTATATTACTTTCAGCGGCTGTTATTGGAGCTATTTCTGGCATGGTTTTCACTATTCTAGTAGTGGTCACAATAATGTATTGTAAAAGGTACGTCATTTTTTCATTTCTATACTGTTTTAATACAAATGTATTAAAAATGTATACTGTATAAAAATACTTCTATTTTTATCTCCCTCTTTTAAATGTAAACACGCATTTAAAATTTACATCGACTTGAACACAGTTTTTGAATGAGAGAAATTCATAAAAGGTTATATAAAGGTTCCGTCATGTTAGGTTTCCTCAATGTTTTTGTATAGAATTTTTTTGTTATAAACTTTTCTTTTTTAAATATATAAAGCAAATAGAAACATCATAATAGTAGTTATTCATTTAAGCTCTTAATCAGTAGATAATGATGTATATATATATTTTTTATTTAAACACATTCATGAAGTATACTACGTTTTTTGGAAGAGAAGATCTATGTCAAATGAAGGCTCTCAACCAACCAGTTCTTCTACAGTCAACCTTGGTGACAATCCTTGCATGCAGCAGAATCAAGCTTATGAATCTTTAAACGAAGTCCAGCCAAATCAAACACCTTATGACACTCTTGTGGTATCTCAGGATACAATAAATGACAATACATCCCCGACTTTAAACTATGAAAATATGGGAGTGGACATTACAAGTACCAACAATTCTGAGTCATACCATAACCTTCCTAGACATAAAAATGCTCATAGTGAAGTTTTAGAAAACGTTGTATCAGTTGACAAAGATACATTAACATATGAAAATACGAAGGTTGACGCTACATGTCATAAAGAAAACATTGATAAATAGACGGCACAATGGCACCGTTCAATAAATAACTTCATAATGTCATAAAGAGTCGTTTGATGTTGTAAAGAAATAGTTATTTTGACTGATACAGACGACACCTTTGATCAATAATAACCTTAGTTGCCGGTAAATAGACCGAAAATAAAGAACAAAAGTGTACAAAGAAGGAGAAATAATTAATGGCTAACTTATCATGATAAGTTTAACGTACTTAACTATTTTAATGACTGACACAACAATCAAACATAAAGATTTCATTACCTGTATAGTTATGTCAATGTACATATACTCTGTATCTTGTTTCTTCTAATTTTATTGTACATATTTTTTACATGTACACACAAATATATATTATATATTGGCTATTAAAAATTATCACTAGTCACTAATACGACATATCTGTTAAGATGTATCAGTTGATAAAATTGGAAAAAAAACTCCATCAAGTGGGTGGGATAACTAAATATACTAAAATATCCATTAATTCCGGTTAATATTCATATATTTTGTAAGAGAATCATCAAATGTACAGATATACCCGTGGAAAAATAAAAAACTCAACAAATTAGACATTTAGAATGAATGAAAACATTTATCACAACCTTGAAATAGCCTTCCGAACGTCAATCTAAACACATCAATAAAGTACTTTTTACATAAATCCAAATGTTGATATAGGGTGTCCATGTAACATTTTACATTTTCTTAGGGTGAATTACACGAAAAGTATTTCCAAAATGTAAATATTATAATTTATCACAACACTATCATTACACGTTTTAACTCAAAGATTGTATCACAGGAGCCCGATGAAATTTTACCTCCTTATTGTATTTTCTATACATTTGATAAGAAGAAAAAATTGCATCGGACTTCTGTGATAAAAATTATAGTAAATCATGTGTGATAGTGTTCTGATAATAATCATTAGAAATTGAACCTATTTGCCAAGTTTAAATATGCAGCCGTCTTAGTAAATAATTATGGCTCTAATTTTGAAATAGCCACCTTAAACGTTTGATCATAACTACACACCGAGCATATACTAGCAGTGTTGTGAATTCCTCTTACAGATCACTTAACATCGTAAAAAGGAAATTTTTGTATTTTGTAGTTGGGACTTTTTAAAGATAATGTTTAGGACAAATTACGTTTTATTAACATAACCCGAAGACAACATTGCATTGAACAGCTGTTATTCATTATGACAAAAATACGTTATGATTATGTTTCCTATTATGTCAAATAATTGTTTTCTCTTCAAACATGTTATAAAACGATATTGTAATTTTCGGAAATAAAAACCGACATTTTTTCGTATAGAAAATATGTATTTTTATGGAAAAGGTTAGTAAGAACAAAAAGGCGACGGATAAAAAATAAGAAACGTTGCAAGGCGAATCTTCCACCGAATGTTACTAAGTACAATATTTCAAATGACATAAAAAAAGAATCTGGTTGCCGCTATAAATAAGATATTCATGGATATTTAAAAGCTACAAAGTGCTGCTGGTTAGCAAAATTATATCACATGATGAATGGTTAGCAAACTTTGATGCCAAAATCTCCCTGGAGTTTTTGAATCCTGACTGTGCAAAGATGATAAAGACGATATGACTATTAAACAGCTAGATTGACAGTTCATTTACTTGACAAGTTGAGAATTTATGAGCTATGAGTTCTATCTTACACATAATATTATTTTATATGCTACAGACATTAGCTGCATTCATAAAGTGAGACAAAATCAATCAAAAAACGGAGCTGCAATCCAATATTGATTCAATATTGCTAAGATTTAACCATGGCCACGTAAATTAAAGAAAATGTTTGTCTTTATCCTTACATTTTGTTAAAGTAATTTATCCTATGAAGCATGGATGTTAGAATATAAAACAAAATATTTCTTACTTTTCGTTAGACCGAATGAGCGCATTTTTTACGAATTAGTACATTTTAGAAGTAGCACTTATAATATAAAATATACATAAAGAGTAGTTTAAAACATATAAGGAACAACAGTCCAAAACACAGACCTTTCACAAAGTCAGAAAGGAAAGAGAATATGATCTTAGATCTATAACATCTTGTAATAAAATAACACCACAAACAAATAACGGAAACAAGAAAATAAAGGCTAATGGGTGTGTGCAATGGAACGAGCAGGGGTAAAATAGTTAAACTGTGGGGTTAACTAGGTTCTAGAGTGCACCAAACAAGCACTTGCCCACTCAGGCTCATGTAACATCAAAATTATGGTGAAAACGACCTTAACCAACCATTCACTCTATTTGTGCCTACAATCCACATAACAAAACGTTAGTAGCATTTTAAAAGTAAAATAAAAGTACAAAAGTTTATTTATTATAACAATTTTAAAAATTCTAGGAATCACAATACAGTGGTATTTTAAACGTTTTGTTTCGGATGGGAAATAACTCATATCGATCCTAAATTTAACGCATCGTGGTGTTTTTTCCATTTGTAAAACGATAAGTAGGGATAAAAAATCGTGATACAAAATTATGTGAGTTATAGATATTATATATATATATAATATATATATAACAGATGCTCTATTTTAACTCGATACCACACTCTAATAATATGTCGAACCGATTCAATTCTTTTTAAATGATGACACATCGTTTATGTTAGATAGTTGATACTTCCGTGTGATTTCCACCAAATTCGATAATAGAAATTTGCACAAGGTTGTTGTTTCAATTAACATAGAAACTATAACAAATGTAAATATGGTGGATGATTGTGATAGATGTACATATTGTATATGACATTAAATAAATATAGGAGAGATGACTCCTCTAAGAGACATTATAGTATAACTTTCTTGTTGCGTAGCAAATCGCTTAGTGACGTAAAGAAAATCTATTTCGACTAATACAGATGGCAAATATGTTCTTATTTACTATTCCGATTCCAGTAAATAGACTAGAAAAATAAACAAAAGGATACAAAGGTTTAAAAGTAACTGATTATGATATCTTTAAAAATATTGAAATCATTAATACTAAACTGATACTATGTAAACTTGTATTTTTATCATGTGTACAACTGTATCAATGTTCGTGTACATTGTTTCTTTGTTTGTTATTCTTGTTTATATTTGACATTGTATTGTAAATACTTTTTTCTATATCTACTATTATATTGTTTATATTGACTATTTAATGATTATCTCCATAATTGGACATACTAAGCCACCACTTAATACAAATTTAAGAAATTAATAAGTTTAAAATGAATATACTAGTATAAATATTTTGTTTGGCACAAAGTGCTTGAAGGGTATTTCAAATGAAGTAGTGTACATATTTGTCAAAATGTATATTGAAATACAATTCAATAAAGTTTTTGTCTTGTTTAGATTTATATAGTTTTTACATTTGAGCACAGGCAATGCAAGAAATATGAAAGAATTGCCATCCATAAATTTTGAGTATTACCGGTTATGATGTATGTCTGTTAAACACATGCGTATCATCGAAACTTTAACACGCGTAAGAAATATAAACCAATGTATCAATATTCTTGAATTCAACTGACTGAAAAAAGTGCTTAAGGTTTCGAGATAAACGAGAAACAGACTTTTGCATCTACTTGTTACTTTGATAAAAAGTGCTTTGATTTAGCAAATCTCAGACAGAAGGCATCACGAAAGATCAAAATTATATTGCGCAATTATGCATGGGGTTTTATTTTGCTGATTATGTCGATGTAACAAATTCACGTCATCCTATAATTTTGGAATTAATCCTGTGGTTTCCAGACATATTGTCTACTTTCTTCCAAGGAAAGTGTTTTCCTGAAATGGTGATAACTAGTGATAACGAAGATTTTGGTGTATGAAATGTTCAGTAAAGCTGGCATGTTGAATCAATTGTTATATATATTAACATGATTATTCAGCCTACATTCTTCAATTATAGAGAAAAATGTAGATAAACATATAGTGAAACTAATTTACACGAACATATTTACAAGTCAATTAGGAGAAAATTTCTTTTTGAATACTCTATAAAGTTTATTGAAGATATATTATTATTAAACGAAAAATCATGAGATGCTTGAGTAAAATGTACAGGTTGTTTTGTCCTAATACGGTTTTCTAAATTGAGTCTTAATCAATGTGTATAGTTCATTCCGAAGAATATCGTGCTAGACCAATGGTAAAAAAATAACAATTTAATGATGTTTTTTGTAAAAAATATCAAAGACCGAAGTTGACACTGATATATCAAAACTGCGAAACCGTAGCGTGTTCAGTTACCTTGAACGTTCCAAAACGTTCCGAGACGGAAGTGTCGGAACAACTCAACCCATAGACGTCCCAACCCTAGACAACTCAATCCCCTACTACCGGATTGAGTTGTCACAACTTTGAGTTAAGTATTGCACGGGTCGAGTTGTCTTCGGGTTGTGTTCTCCCGTACCCGTAACGTTAGCAGTACCCGTAACAGTTACTGAACACGGGGCTGAGCTACTTGTTAACCAAACATAATCACAAGATAGATATTTTTGGAGAGATAATTGTTTATGATGGACGTTATGGCTTTGAAATGGTCCAAATTATTTTTACTTTACTTTACCAATAATTTAATGTTAGTTTACCTACTTTAAGTATATCCTTAAAGGTAAGGATGTACACTCAAGTATAACTAGATAAGACAAATGAGTTATAATCAAACTTGCATAACAAAATAAAACCTACTAATTCAGTATAAGAAATACTTATTAGTATGCTACAGGCTCAATATACACAGTACTTTTGACAAGGTTTTACCACATTTCACAAAGTAGTTGCTGAAATATGACATTCACATTTTATGTGTATGTAAACTATAAAATTGAATTCAACTAAGCGCATGATTTAATCACGTAAACAAATACTTTCAGTATAATTTCATATTATAACAAACAGTTTAACGCGTTTACAAAAAACAAGAGGACCACCATGGCCCTAAATCACCCACCTGACCAAGTTTGACAAGGATTTGAACAATCTCATTAGAGGTCCAATGGACAAATCTACATAGCAAATACCTAAGTTGTATGACCAAGTGTTTGACCCAAGGTGACCTATGTTTGAACTCATCCAAGCAATTCCCTAGACAAACACCCCGACCAAGTTTGATAACAATTGAGTACAGATTGTGATAACTAGAGTGTTCACAAGGTTTTTCCATATTTTTGCGGTGTGACCTAGTTTTTAACCACAGGTGACCCATGTTCAAACTCATCCGAGCAATTACCTAGACAAACATCCTGACCAAGTTTGGTGATAATTGATGATCACTGGAGTGTTTATAAAGTGTTTCCGTATTTGGGCTGTGTGACCTAGTTTCTGACCCCAGGTGACCCAAGTTGGAACTCGTTCGAGCAATTATCTAGACAAATATCCTAACCAAGTTTGATGACATTTGAGTAAAGAATGTGACTAGAGTGACCCCAAGTGACCCATGCTCGAACTCATTCGTGAAATTATCTAGACGACAATTGAACCAAAACTGCGACCACTAGAGTGTTTACAAACAAATGTTGACGGACGGACTGACGGACGGACTGACGGACGGAGGGACGACGGACAAAAGGCGATCACAATAGCTCACTCTATCACTTTGTGACAGGTGAGCTAATAAGAAAACAGCAATACTGGTTAGAGCTTCAACGATTCACCGAAAAGTCGATTCGATGCGATTCGATATTTTTTCTTTCGATTCGATTTTTTTCGATTCGATTCATTTATTTCTATGATTTACTCCAAATATGCATTAATACATTTATTTGAGTTTAAAACTATTTATTATTGATAAAATAAAAGTGTTACTCAAATTAAATACACATGAAACCCGAAAATCTGCTAAATTAAGTTTGCTTCTTTAGGTACGAAATGGACTGGGTACGAAAATAAAGGTCGCGAAAATGTATCATTAATGTAATATCAACTAAAACATATATCATACAACATGAAACATAAATTGTGTCAGAATATGCAGTTCTTAATATTCCGCAGATAACGCCTTGTTACTTGATTTGATAAAGGGAAGTAATCGCTGCGGGGAGTTAGTGTCTTTTAGGTGCGCCTTTGCTTTTATGCTTATAACTTATGTAGATACATTTGGAGGTCAGTATCGATTCGAAATTCATGGGTCCTGAATCGAAATCGAATCGGCGCTCTCGCAATCGAGTTTCGATTTATCGAATCGAATCGTTGCAGTCCTAATACTGGTATATATTTATTTTATATTAACGTGAAGAATAACTTAGTGTATAGTTATTGAAGCATAAATGATTTATTTATAGTGTTTAAATGCAGAATTAAAAACGGAAGTTTGTATACAGATGTAACTTGATATTTGTCGTCTGTTCAAGCATTATCCATTACAATTGTCAAAATGCAAATAAAATACTTGTCTAACAAGTTTCTAATTTTAAACTTTTTAAGTGTATACCCACATTGTTAAATGCGGAAGTATAAAATGTGAAAGATTTTTAAAGTTGTTTCCAGTGGACTAGCTTACTTTTATAAAATATTCATAATATGAAAAGGAATATATATATATTATTACAAAGTAGTTTACATCAGAACGTTTACTTATCATAAAATATGTTTATGAGGATTATTGTGAATTTGTTTATTGTTAGTAGCTGGTACATTAAAGGTAATATTTGTTTAATTTAACAATGATTTGTATATAGTATTTCAAAAAAGTTAACATTGATTTAAATATGTATTTTTATCATAATATTATGTGTATCTTGTAATAATTGCGTATACATAACTCATAGATAAAAGGCATTAATAAAAAAGTAGAACTTTGGAATTACTTATTTTTATTTTATTAAACTACGCTTGTAAATTTATTGTTAACTATTTTACCAAACTTATGTAAATTGAACATCCATTCGTGAAAACATAATTTTTAATTATATTAAATACTGCATACAATCAGATGTGACAAGATAAAAAAAAGATTTAATATGTTGTGGCCTAGTCAAGCATATGTCTAGTAAATAGTGCTTAATCGATATAAACATGTTTATCCTAACATATAAACTTTATACAAAGCATCTTGTGTGCATCGATTGTCACAAGTGCGTCCACTAATACAATATCATTCTCGTTTCCAGAGCCTAGTAAGATTCTCGATATTGGCTAGATAACCCCGGGGTACCAGAATGATACAATTGTAATATAAGTTATGTTCAGGTTTGGAGCATTTATCGAAAATAAACTTGTTGCTTTAAATAATTATGTTTATAAATGTTCATGTTTTTTCTTTCATAACCTTGAACCTGTGTACATGTATTATAATTTAACTATATGTTAATATAATGAAATAGCTGATTGTTGATTTATGATTTTTGTGTATGATATGGACTAAACTATTTCATAATTAATCAATTATCTTCAATTAGTATGTTTATTCAGAAGAGAAAATAAAAAATGATGCCAGACAATGTACGGATAAAGTGTTGAAATACTAACCTTATAATTTTTTTTTTACTTTCAGGATGTAAAGGTTTTGAACCATGTCCACCAAATGTAAACAGTAAGTTTTGTTAATGGAACAAAAACTCGATGTAAAGGTTATAAACCCACATGTTGCAAGATTTTATTATCCTTTATTTACAAAGAAAATTGACAGTAACATTAAGGGATTTTAAAAAATAAAAACAACACATTGTTTGCCGTTTTGATTTTTAAAAATGTTTATTGTGCCTTACTTCCATAGGTCAAAATATATGACACAGTATAATATGCCCATAAAGATCGTATATTTGTACTCGTATAAATTATCTAAATAAGATTATCAGTCAAAGATATCATGTTTTGTTAATCTCAAATAAAACGCATTTTTATCATTTGTTAGACTTTCTTAAAAGGAAATGAAGATGAAACAAGGCTTTATGAACGAAATAAATACCGCCTTAATAGTTTCATTTAGAAGAAGTTTTACAATGCAACTCGGAATTCGTAGCTTGTATGAAATTTCTAATACTAACATTATAAGTATATCTAGGATCAAAAGCTATTTTTCTTTGATTTCAGTCATCCACATATGTACTAATGACGAAATCGACGCTGCTTCTAATGAGATATACGTGAGCACAAGATATACACCAATACAACAAGCTATTGAATGCACCTGTACTATCAAAGGAGTGTCGGACAACTATACATTAACAGTCCAGAGTGCTAGTGCATACCATAATAACAATACTGTATTTTCGTTTGCATTTAATGATGTTGCAATTATGGATAACACAAATTTTGGTTACTTTCCTAAAATTAATTTAACGGGGGAAACAATTTTCAAATATACATCACCAATCGATAATACTGTCCAAGTTTGTTTATATATTGGAGGTAAGTATGATAAACATTGATTATTTGATTAAGGACTATGTACAAGTTGAAATTACAGAAAGGTACCTGTAAGTACCGACCCCCAAAAAGTTGGTTAGGGTAAATGCAGTGCTAAAATATCATAATGTATAATCATCCCTCTTGCCTGAAATGTTTTGGACCAGGCAATATTATCGTAGATACTTCACATCACCTGTGAATACAGAAATGAATAGGTTATTTTTTGTGCAAGTTTCCTTTTAATCTAGTGAACAATTTCAGAATACATATACAGATATGGAATGCACTAATATTACTCTAGATGCACTGAGGCTTACATTTTCTATATCTGTGACTGAATTTACATACATGAACAAACAAACAAGTGGGTTCTGTTATCAAAATTTCGGCGTCCATTTTATGTGTATTAAAAACTTATTCATTACACAGCCGCGGAAGTCAGGGGCTAATCACAGAAACGTGTGTACATACGCACACTGAACTTCTATCTAAAGATTGCTAGATTTCGATGAAAAGTCTTAAGAATGGTTTATTTGTTATGAAATTATTACTATATATGTCTGTAGATTTGATTATATATTGTTTTAAGGTATTTTTTGACGCCACGTGGGAACTTTTTTGAGCCTAATTACTTTATTTTGACATCCGTCGGATCCGTCTTAAATTGGTCGATGTTTTGTTAGCAGATGACCATTTATTGTGTCATATCACCTTTGTTTAAATTGGCCGTGTATTGAAAAATCAAGAGTATGGTAGCTCGGTATAGCCCTCGTGCATTTTCTTCGAGAGCTTCTAATTTCCGTTTGAGAAATTGTTCGTTGAAATTTGAAGAACATATTGTATTCTTTAAATGTATTGATAACAAATTATGTGACCAAAATTTGAGGGCTTCACCCCTTGTCGCCGACTTAAGTCAGATCATTAGTGCTGCAACGATTAACCGGAAAGTCGATTCGATGCGATTCGATACTTTTTTTCGATTCGATTTTTTTTCGATTCGATTCTTTTATAAATACAATTTTCTACAAATATACATTTGTACACATATTTGAGCTTAAAACTAAATAATATAATTTAAATAAAAGTGTTACTAAAATTGGATAACACGAAACTTGAATATCTGATATTTGCTTTATTCAAGTACGAAATGGATTGGGTACGAATGTAAAGGTCGCGAAAATGTATTATTGATGTAAAATCGACTTAAAAAGTAAAGACAACATGGATCATAAATTGTAGAAAGATGCAGTTCTTGGTATACTTTTGTACATATTAGTTAAACATACACTGTGCATGCAAAACTATTTAAATTTAAATAAACAAACAACAAAACTTGGCTCGCTCATGCGGAGCCTAAACTCTTCCAGTTTGTCAGAACAGGTAAAATTCAATCACGCCGACCCAATTGGCGGAGAATCGGGGCATATACTGTAGAATGCTTGGAACAGATTTTCCAATCATGCTACATAAAATCGTAAAAGAAATTTAACAGAAATGTAACAAAGTGAAACCCAGTTTCACTGTCAACGTATACTTTGACTTTTAGGCGCGCCTTTGCTTTTATCGTTATGTAGACACAAAAGTCAGAATCGAATCGAAACTCGCGGGTCCCGAATCGAAATCGAATCGGCACCCTTGCAATCGAGTTTCGATGTATCGAATCGAATCGTTGCAGCCCTACAGATCATACTGTAGCAAAGATTTTGAGTTTCGAGTGCGTCTTTGAAATTCTCTCATCGTAAACGTTAGTTCAACGTAAGTAAGTAGTTTCGGAAATTTCGCTATCTTACGTAATATTCTTATGAAACAGTCCCAGTTCTTCATCAGCCCTGCGTTCAGTTAGCATTTAACGTTAGTCAACCACCGTTACCGTTATGAACGGTAAATGGAACGATCCGTTGAAGAGCGAACGTTTAAAGATAGCGGAAAAGAGAATCTTAACTTCAATTTATTAGAAGAATTCTGAGAGGAGGAATTGTTTTCTTGTTTATATGTTTTTTTGTAAATTTATTGATCTAAATCAACGGGAGTAGCACCGCCGACTTCGTTGTAATGGCAGTTACTAATTTGCACAATATATTGGAACTATTTTGTTTCAGGTTGTTTCAAACTCGCGTAATATATACTTAAACCGTTAGCTGTTTGCCTTAAACGTTTCCGCTAACAGGCCGTTCAATAATGACATTTAATTTAGTGAATTATACGTATTTCAAGTATGTACCTTTCATTACCTGTGTCCATTTTTGGACACCGTACTTTTTGTTTGTACTACTTCTTTTGTGTAAAGTTGTATTTTGAACATGATGAAAATTATGAATTTTAGTATATAGAGATATCTTATTATACTGATTTCAGACAATGTATAAATTAATTTGTATTTTTAACTCTTAGTGCATCTGTACGGGGGTGTACACAATATGATTGGAAGATTATAGTTTAACTGTTTTCACTGTACTTCATGTAAACTTGCACAAAAGTTTACATGTTTTAACTCATTTTTTTCATAAAAAATAAATATTACTAAACCACTTTTTTGATATTTTTTCAATTAAAGTTACTTATTTATTTCATTAGGATTAAAATGAAAACTGACATTTATGAAAATTATTTGTTAATTTCAATTATTGCAACCACACCTATTTTCAAGTCATGAAGGACATTCGTAAATTACATAGTCCTTAACATGTCATGATAGAGGTTATCAATATCGACCAGCAAGTGTAGCAAACATCCACTGTGTCATATCAAGAAGTGTTTCATTCATCAACAAAACGTAGACAAGTTAAAATGCCATCCCTCACATTAACAAAATCCACGAATTGTTATCACAACATTTTCACTTTTAAAGCTTCTGCTAATGTTGCTAAAATTTTTGAGGCAATTTGGTATGATTATTGTTATATATAATATGAAATAGTATCTGACAGGAATCAAAAAGTAATGTCAAAACTCAGAAGACTTTCTGAAGATAACTTCTATGATGATTTTCACATAAGTTCAATATAATCTTGAGTTCATATACTTATATTCTAAAAACTACACCATTTTGGTTAAAAATGAATATATATCCGAAATGCATTCTATAAACTAACTTGTACATCACATATACAAGTACAATTTTTGAAAATTCAGGTCCTTGAAAACTAATTACAGATTGCCCATTCATGATATCAATAATTGTAAATAATTATTAAAGTAAATCGCCAACTAGTATTTTTCTTGGTTGGTTTTCACGCCGTGGCAAGTTGGCAACCTACTCACTGTGGAAAGGTTAAATCTCTGGACTGAAGACTGCCAAACATGATTCAGAACTAGTGGTAGGAGGGAGAATTGCTGTAGAAATCATTTCATGGCCAAGCTCAAAGAAGTTTCGTAATCAAACCTACTGCCTATCGATCAGTAAACGAAATGTGCGCTGCCGACAGGGCCAGCCGGGCCGGCCACTAAACAAATAATGATATGTTAATGTATTTCCCAGCTATTACTAACCAGGACAATTTCGGTATGGTATGCAGGCTGAATCCAACTGTCGGACCTCCATCCAGTCCTATGAACACGACTACAACATCGACAATCTCAACATCACAAACAATGTCTACTCGAGTGACACAAACATCCAAGAAAGATGGTTCTGTCAACAATGAAACAACAGCAGCATCTACATCAAATAGTTACTTTGATACATCCGATGGTGACAGTAATACTAGATCAACAGAACGTACTGATATGAGTACGAAGCCACAAACAAACAACAACACAAATGAAGACAAAACTCTATTGATTGGTAAATAATACTGACTATACAGATTTATTTACAAGTAAATTATTTGTTTTTGTAAAGCACTATATGTATCACAATTAGAATTAGTGTAGTTAGATTTGATGACATTGTACATTCGTTTGACTGCATCCTTTTTTAGATATAATGAAATTGTATGAGAATGTTTTCTGAATAGATATAGGTCAGCTTTTCTTTAAGTTGTGTCTATTGTTTTATCATTTTAACACGAGTAGTGGTAAATCCATGACAATTTCTAAATGGGAAATACAATTAGCTATTGACGAGAATGTCGACTGATAATGCAAACATATTTACACTGTACTTTATGGTTCGGTTTATTCTCGTACCAACCTACCAATCCTTCCTAGAAAAGTAAATTCTCTGCAGTGTTTCTTATCACAAAATTTCTTTTGAAACATGTTATCGTACGTCAATATAAAAATGTTGCTTTTCAAAGTAAAAAGGATGATAAACATAATTATGATATGATATTAAAAATATATACAATATTCTACATAGTTCAATAATAGTTGGCTTTAGTTACCCCAAAAAACAGTAATACGAATGTTTCTTGCTAATGACTTACGATGTTTTATCGGAAAAATATTTGGAAAAGCACTTAAAATAGTGCTGTTTAGATGTTACCAATTACTAAACATTACTTCTGTCTGAAACTGACAACTGTCTTACATGATATAGAATCGGTGGTAGGATGGAAATGGACAAAGACATTTTTATGACCACCTCCACGAAAAGTTGCCCCACACAACCCACGACTTGTGTGCTATCGAGTGAGCTATACGGGCGGTTACACTAAATATGTATTAAAAGTAGTGAACTAACAGTTCATGTATATTTGTTATTTTAGCGGCTGCAGGCGGCGGTGGTGGTATTGCCCTCCTAATTATGGTTGTGATTATAATAGTTTGTTGTAAAAGGTCAGTTAATGTTTTTATAAAAAACAATCTTTAATCATTTGTTTTTCCATACTAAAATGAATGTTTGTTACATGTTATTACCATTATATGCTCCATGATAAAAATGCAGAAGTAGTTCGAGCTGACAATGGTGTTAATGGTTTAGAGCCCGTTTTATGAACTAATACTTTTATATATAATTACTTAATATGACTAGATTTCAAAATTACATAAGATGAATAAAATATTCTATTCTATGTAATTATTTCTGGAGCACATTCCAAAGCCATATTATGCATATTTCTTTCATGAAGTATTCTTTTTCAGAAGGAGTAAATTTCAACCAAGGAAAGCCATGTCAAATAAAGCCATGTCAAAGGAGGCCTCTAGACCAGCCAGTTTTTGTAATGGATCTGATGATGATGATTATGGTATGGTGCTAAATCCAGCTTATCAACCTTTCCATGAAGTCCTGCCAAATCAACCACCAGCAAATACTGACACAGTGGTAACCAAATTAACAACCGGAGAAACATCCGCATCACCACCAGTCTATGCCACCCCACTAAAACGTAATGTATCACAAGATACCGCAAACGGCATAACTACGACGGTACCAAGCAATGACAACACAAAGAAGGATGATACACGTCAACCAGGGGACGCAGACGATCCCGCCTCACACTACGACTACCCTAGACGCCAAGCTGCTCAAGTTGTAACTACTAACACAGACGACACCTATGATCATACTTTTACTTCTGCTTCCGGTAAATGGACCGGAAATGAGTATAATCGTGTACCGATAAGAAGGAATGAGGAATCGAATGTTCCTGATAATGATACGTATAATGTATTGAAATTATAAATCACCAAACAGATTTTTTTCAACATTCAAAACATGTGAACTTTATTACTGTGTATCATTTATCTCTTGTTTATTTTAGTATTGTGTATAGTGTAAATAGTTATTCACATGAATAGTGTTTCATATGTTGTCTGTCAGAATGATAGTATAACGTATTGAAAGTAAAGATGACCTAACAGACATTATTTTAACAATGAAAAATTGTGAACATTGTTACTGCGTCTCGATTGTTTCTTGTTTATATATTAGGAATGTGTATATTGTAAACAGTCTATTTGCATGAACATAATTTCATATGTTGTCTTCTGGAAGACAATGTAATACACGTACTTAACAACTAAGCTAGTGTTCAATAGTATGTCACACCGTATATGTCAGTAATTACTTTTACATTTCAAACGTAAAATTGCTAATTATTGATTTCAAAATATATCCTTATTGATTCTCAAGTTTACAACTGTAAAAAGCTATTAGACTGATTTTAAAGAAATTGCATATGCATATCGCACGTAGCTCAACTATTTTTAAACATATTCATGTAGCATGATTTGAATCATATGTTAGTAAACGTATTAATGTAATTCATTTTGATTTTAAGTCGAGATTTTGTCCAACGACATTTAAATGACAAAATGAATGGTGATGTTTCTCCTTCGCTGGTGAAGATGACAATACTTCATGTGTCTTGTTTGGTTTTGTAAGTCGATGTTAGCTAGCTAATCAGACCTATTTTTGCCCTTAAGAGTCGACTTCATACTCGACATGGGTAAGATGGTGCCACCAAGTCTATAGAGACTGCTCTGGATTTACGTTCTGTTCGTTCGTTTTCTCTTGGCCTGCGAAACTCTTTTTGCTTTGGCATCATGAGTGCCAATGACAATTTGTCGACGCCATGATGATCTGTCAGGTGCATCTATTTCCTAGGTGGGTTGAATCTTTAGTGAGGTTTTGAGGCTGTCTTTGAAGCGTTTTTTTCTGCTTGCCAACAGGTTTTTTACCCTGTAAAGTTCACCATACATTATTTGTTTGGGTAATCTGTCATCAGGCATACGGACAACATGCCCAGAGATATCTTCAGAAGGGTATGTATGGAGCTTTGGAGCACGCTAAAGAACTTCGGTGTCTGGAACCCTGTCTTGCCATTTGATATGAAGTAATTTGCGCGCGGGTCTGAGGTTGAAATGGTTGATTTGTTTTGCATATCTAGTTTAAACTATCATTGTCTCCTTATAGAAGGGTAGTCAGAACCACAAATTTGTATCCTTTTATCTGAGTAGCTAGACTGAGACCTCGTCTCTTCTAACCTTCTCTCTGAGACGATGTGCTGATTTTAGCTATCCTGTTGATGATTTCAGTGTCAATGATTTTAGTGTTTGTAAAGGTACCGCCAAGGTAAGTAAAGCTGTCTATTACCTTGAGACGCTCTTATTTAATTGTGATAAAATGCTGTTTTTGTGTGTCATCTTGTGCTGGGTGGTACATAACCTCAGTCTAATTTGTACTGATAGTAAGTCCAAAGTTGTCGCAGGCATCAGAGGACCGGTTTATTTCAGTTAGCATTTTTGTTCATTGCTGGCATCGAGTGCACAGTCAACATCAAGGAGAAAGTCTCTGATGACAGTTGCTTTCACCTTTGACACAGCTTGTAAGCGTCTGAGATTGAATAGTTTACAATCAGTTTGTTTGTTTGTTTGTTTGTTTGGGTTTTACGGCGCACCAACACAAAAAGGTCATATCGCGCCGAATTTACAATCAGTCCTATATCTAAGATGATTGTCATCTGCATCGTCCTTAAATGCATCTGCTAGCAAACCAAAAAAAAACATTTTAACAGAGCTGGTGCAAGAACACAACACTGGTTCGCGCCTTTTGTCCATGGGAAGGCGGATGATTCATCACCATCATTTATTACCTTTATTATCCTGAAACAGACGTACAATGGATATGATCTTGTCTTGGCAACCAATTTTGTCTATGATTTTCCACAAGCCGTTTCTGTTTACAGTGTCAAAAACCTCCAACAAAAATGATGTAGCGTAGAGCTCTCTATGCTGTTTTTCTTGAAATTGTCGGGCTTCGAATATCATGTCTGCTTCTCCACGATTAGCACAGAAACCACACTGACTCTCTGGAAGGAGGTCTTGATCTAAGGTATGCCAAGAGCATGTTAAGCATCAGTCTGGCTGGTACCTTTCAAGCTATTGAAAGAAGTAATATGCCACGATAGTTGTCACATATCTGCTTGTTACCATTTCTCTTGCATATGTGAACAAACGAAAAGCTTATCACATTAGAAAATTAGCTGATTATAGATGTCATTTTCCATTTCTTGTGAGTATTTGAACTATAAATACGTCTAACCACCTGATAGTGTGTTCTTACGAGATTTAAAATTTTAACCTGACAATATGCTTGATATATTAAACTAATATTCTTTGTATAGTTTTATAACAAAACGATTAACGTGTACAAATAAAAAACATAGATACTAAAATATATGTATTTTATGTTTACTTAGAGTATTCTTAAATGTGGAGTTGCTAAAGCATAAATATTTTATTTTAAGGTTTCAAATGCATACTCAAAAGCGGAAGTTAGAGGCGTTACTTGATAAGTTGTCTTCTTATCCATTTAATTCAAATTGTTGAAATGTTTTCATGAAAAATACTTGTCTTACAAGTTTCTATTTTAAATTTTCTTAATTGTTCATCCTCGAAGTAAATGCGGAAGTATAAAATGAAAAATATGTTAGAGTTGTTTTCTGTGGATAAGTTAAATTTGATGAGATATACAGATAATTTAAATGTATAAATGATTACTAACTTGCTTATATTAGAGCAACTACCAATGTTATAAAAATGACAATGTATATATGGATTATTGTTAGTGTGTTTATCATTTGTCGCTGGTACGTTCAAGGTAAAATTTGTTTAATTCAATAATAATTTGTAATTCTATAGGACAGTTGTCAGTCACTGACGACAGTATGTGCTTAATAGTAGGTCAACAGCTAAATCAAGAGATTTAGCCTTTCTAGTAACAGTGAGTAGTTTGACTGACCGCCGTTATTTAACCTAAACAATGTGTTGCTACGGCGTTAAGCTCAACAAAACAAACAAACAATAATTTCCATCTTTTATCTTAGTATAATATAAATTGTACTTTATGATAAATGTGGATATTATCAATATTATATATTATATCGACTATGTAACGCCTCAATGTAAAGGTATTTAAGAAATAGCTTGCAGTTGTTTATATTTTGTTGTCTAATAAAATATATGTGCGTATGATTAAATCACGAGTGCTTTAGCACGAGTGATTTGATAAGCGCATCAAACGAATGTCTTTATTTTATTAGACACTGTAAGTTATTTCGATTTTAACATCGTAAAATACATCCGTAGAAAAGATATATTTATTTCACGGCGTCTCAACGCCGTGATATTGTGGTGGGTAGATTTTGATAGCAATGGGCAAAAGTCACGTGATATAAATCCTTTCGATTTCCACTGCCGACAAAATTATTGTTTTTAATGCAGTCATAGTACAGCCCATTTCCGTTAAAAGTTAAATAGAAAAAAAGCATTTTTGGGGGAAACCATGTAAACAAATTTTCTTGCAACAATGCAACTCGCGAAAAATCAGCGATTTATATCAAAGCATTTTCGCAAATCCTTTCGAATCACATGGAAGGGGGTAGGTATAAATCGCGGACCAACCAGACCATCAGACCAGTTTAGTATACGGATACAGTTTAACAAATATGCGTATCATAATGTGTGTATAGTACATATATGATTGGTATTTGCCAATATTTTTTTTGAAAAGATAAGATACCAATATCGAAATTATAGTTTAAGAAATAAATTTGCAGACTTTAACTATTAAAAGAATCGTCGATTGCTTCATCACATACTGTTGTAAATATTATATATTTTAATATAATTATAGGCATGCCCTATTGATAGAAAAGACAATGTTTCTTGCATGCATTTTATCTAGTTATGTTGTTGTTCTGCTTAATGATGGTAACATTGGTGACTAAACACATTCAGGAAGTCTCTTACTACCACTTTCCAGGTTTAGTTCTCCATGATTACAGTTTAATACACCTTTGTTTGTCTTAATTGTCTCTTTTAAGTGAAGTAAGACATAAAAAATCTAATCCTTTCTCATATGCAAGCTGTACATACTTGATTGTCTCTTTAACTGGAAGGCTTGAAACTTCTCCATATACATATTAATGGGGGACACTTGACATTATTGTAAAATTTTCATGTAAGGGTTTAACCTCCTTGGTTGGATTCAAACCAGTACCCATCAGAACACAAGATTAACTATCTAGGCACTCTACCATCAGCGCAAACAACCTGGGTTAGGCCTGTCCTAAGTATAAGATGCTACATAACTTTATATCATGTGCAACAGAAAAAATGTTCAAATGATAAAAAAGTTACATAGGATCTTATTTTTAGGTCTATGATTAGGCCAGAATTCTAAACAGAAATATTCTTATAACAAAAATGGAAAGGGAAGTAACTACATGTATGTTGTATTCTTTGATTTATTTTTATTGCTCATATTTACATGTACATAATAACAGATATATGAATTTAAATGAAAAATGTTATTTTCACTGCAGGCCAATAACTGCCACATAACTGCCATAGTTTACAGCTTCTTGAGCACCACCTGAAATATACAACACCATTGCTTGAAAAAAGGATATTAAAATACAAAATACTTTTAGTTAGGAAAGCAAACACAATACTTACAACTGCTTGTATGCATAATGCATGATTTATAAATCGAGCATCTGGGTGAATTTGAGGAAGTTTTATAAATCATTTATGTAACCATTTAGTTCTTAAGTAGTGTACATGGATCTTATCCAATACTGTATATAGTCAGGGGCAGATCCAGGATTTTTCTAGGGGGCTCCAAACTTTTCATGGGTTGGGATCTGAACTTTTCTAGTGGGGATCCAAAACCTCGAAACACTACCACATTATACACATTTGGCAGAAAAAGATGCAACATAGATGATACTGATAATAAAAACTATAAAACCATTAAATCAATGTTATGCTGCGAGAAAAATTGCTTCATACTACTTAAAAATGACTTACAAGCAAGAAGTATACTGACGGGCTTGAAGATTTTCCAAATTCTAGGGGGGGGGACACCCCCCCCGCTTGATCCGCCCATGATAGTTATAGGAATGATTATTCAAATCTGAATGAAAACTTTTTTTAAATTTACAGGAACATTCAGAGTATTTCATTTGGTGCATCATAATGTGTTTACACTTCAAAATAAGTTTATATATGTAACTAAAAGCAAGTAATAAAACAATAACAATGAAATAATTAAATCATCAGAAAACAAAATCAACACACTCAGTATGTTTCTTCATGATTTAATGTCATTTTCATATCATCAAGTTTTTCCTCCATACAAATGTTCTTCAAACCCCATCACAAATAACCTGCAAATAAAAAAAAAATAAGACAACTACTTTAAAAACTTATTGAACAAAAACCTTGACATATAATAACAGCTTTCGTGCAGCATACTTATGATAATACAGATTTACAAAGGACGTTCTTGATGCAAAGGGTCATTTCAGGATTCGTCCCAAAGTACGAATCGGTTAGTGTACGAATCGTCGAATGTCATAAATCAATGATAGTTCGTTCTCAATTATTACGAAACACGTCTTTTGCTACAAATTTGAGACTACAACATTTTTGCAACTTGTTTTTAATCCATAAATACTAATAATTTAACAATAAATCTGTGTTTTACGAAAATAATAAAGAATAAGAAATGAAAAGAATAAGAAATGACAAATGTCAACAGACGATGCGTTATGACGCTGACTTAAGACTAGGTTATTTATTACTTTGAAAATCGCATTAACGGTGAATAATTGCAGTGAATAAACAACACAAATTGAAAGAAATCTTACCTTGAACGGGAATCGAAAGATTTAATCCAGCATTACAGATAATTTCTGTATTGAACTTGAGTTGTCAATATCATGGCTCTCTGTGGTCTAAATGATGCAACATTTCACATGGGATTACGTCATTCTAAGCTGAGTCATCTATCGAAAAGTAGTATCGGTTATATCGGTTACTTCCCTTTCGTAATTTTAACCGATGCTATTCTGATTTTAGGCCCCTTGCAATATGAAATCAACAAAGTAAGCGAATTTAACCGTCACTCAAAATCCTAACAAGATGACGACAACTGTGACTAACACGACCTATTTACACCACGTGATTGCCGGTGCGCGCTAGAAATAGTCCCTCCTCTTTTGGTCTTGTTTTTTTCAATTTTAGAAATGTTGATTACTTTTACACTGCTTAGGTGCGATATTTATTGATAAATTTCGAACTCTCTGGAATAAAAAGCGATAGGATATCTTCTGTTCTGATTTCGTAAACGATGTGTTGACTATGCAATATACATAGAAGCTTCGAACGTGACCCACATTTAGAGCAAACGTCTCGTACATTGTTATTTTGATTTTACGCCTGTATCTGCAGTTATCGTAAAAAATAAAGAATTATATGATTTATTAAAAGAATTAAAGACGTAAAGCGATAATTTAGTGATGTAATTATTTGGTTGTAGAGACTATAATTGCTTTGGTTGTAGAGGCTATAATGTCCCATAATCCAATACTGGAAGCAGAAGCGTTCCGAACGTGCGAATTTAGTCCAGAAAAACGGCAGTATGTTATCGTTCCTGCATATGAGTTGTGTGGAGCAAAGGGAGGTAATAAACCGGAAGTGATAGTAGACACAAAATTTAGTTTGGATAGTATATTGAAATTAATCCGCCAAAATCTCTCGCAATACCTTGAGTTGAAAAGATTGTCGTCTTTTCCATATCATTTGAAAACTAATTTGATATGATTCAAATATAATATTTTAATAATATAACTTTTTTTTCTTTCTAGCCGACTGTATAAATAAAGAAGCGTAATCGTGTAACATTGACTTTTAATTCTTACTTTTACTGAGTTCTATTGGCGATCTTTTCTAACTATGATTAAGTGCAGCGGACCAGTTAATTTTCAGAGCGTAAGAGTTACGGTCAAGGGTTGAGTTCAGTAACTGCGAACGTTATAGAAAGTTCTGTAACGATACATTCGGAACTCCTCGTCCATTTGCTGCGAATAATCTCGGACATATTTGGACGCTATTTTGAAATGTCCGCTCTTAAAGAAAACAAATGTATGGCCGAGGAGTTCCGAATGCATCGTTATGTAACGTACTGTAGCGTTTTGTGTAATTGAACTTGCTTCTGGTTATAGATCGAGCAGATGTAAGATTATTTTTGCGGACTTTTTTTAATTATGAAGAGTTTGGTACTATATTGACGGACTATTGACCAGACGTATCACTGCAGCGGACTAAGTAATTTTAAGAGAGTTAAAATGACGGACATTTACACCTAGGTGAAAAGCTCGACAGTTTTTAATTTGTTCGAATGGATTATGATTTCTCGAGTCCGAGTAAATTCATTATTAAGAAAAATGATTTCTATTCGAAATAGCTTGCCTTTTGTATTTAAGTGCATCTTTTCGGAATTAAAATACATGTTAAATCCTTTCGCGTGTCTGGCAACAAAATTCTTCCGTAACAAGTAAAGGTATGACTACTCTCCAATACACCGGTTCGAAAGATTTGACTAATATCGAGAATCTTACTAGGCTCTGGGAACGATAATGTTAGATTTGAACAGGAAAACGTTTTATAACAAGTAACCTTTTTTATTACTAAAAAACCTTTAACATGACAATTCAATATAATGCTTTTTGAGTTACCTTTAGATTATACTTAATCATTCTTTTTTGTTTGCCGTGACTATCCCTTTGCTGCATTTCGCAGCAATTTTTTACTTGTAGAACTATTTTTAACAGTCAGAAACGTCATGCTGTTGAAATCCACCCCAGTGCAAAGGCCGAAAATAGCATTTATTTACACAAATCTCACAGATAGGTATTTCTTATTCCGAACAAAAATATTAAAATCTTAATTATAGAATAGAAAACAAATTGTAAAAGTCAACCCTTATAAACTCGGGCGCCATTTTCGGCTTTGCGCATTTAACGTGGGGAGTAAAATTTCAACAGCCGTCACGAGCTATATTTTGTTGAATTATAAAGCATAGATGACGTCACATTAAATAAAGAGTGAAAACGCACGTGCCTATGTTAAAATTTTGTTTAACTTATTTTATATCATTAAACTACATTGAATTTTGTATGTCATATGTCTTGTATCCGATATCTTTATCAAATAAACACTTGCATTAAACTTTTGTCAATATAACATTTAGTCATAGTCTAGATAATTATTATTGTACTTATGTTAAATGCATTACTTAAAATATTAGAGTATAAATGCAGTAGGTATATCCTGACAAAAACAGATAAGATCAATATTCTAATCTAGTCAGTCGTATGTTTAGTAATGCTTAATTAATGTTATCCTTACATATAAACTTTTTGTCAAGGTCAAGTATTTTATGTGTATCGATAATAACATCTGTTCGGTTCTGTATTTTTTGCTGTACATCATAAATGAACTGAATAACTCATTTCTGTAAATAAACGATAAGGTTGTCTAAAACATTTCTTGGAATGACGGTGGCTTAACTATTTAAACATAATCCTGAATGAGTTCATGTACTAATATATTTCATTTACTAATAGTAATAATTATTTTGCAAAGACAATAAGAGGAATATAGTCACATGTTCAAGTGATTAGTTTTAAACCTGTTTGTTTTATTTGCCTTCATCATATTCATCATTATATTTTCCTTTTCAGAAAGTCACGGTTTTGAACCTTGTCCACCAAATGTACAGGGTAAGAGTGTGATTATTTGTTGAATCTTAAACCATTTAAATCTAGCAATTTGGTAATTCGTAAGTAAGATATTGTTGGTCTAACTATAACTGGTGTGTAGTTACTGATTACAAGAACTACAATATTTTATTGCACAAACATATCGAAGTTGGAAAAAAGTCTCAAATTTCAAAATTATCCAATATTTTATTCAAATTCTTGTTTAATGTAGCATGACAATAAGACTTGTAAGTAAAATTTTCTGATGTAAGAAGTAAAACGTTCAATTTATTTAGCAACAACCCGCATAGATTTGTACTGTATTTAAACAACATATGTGTATAATGAGACGTCTAGGTCATAATTTATCTTCATAATTATGTGATTGAACTGATTTAATATTTGACTGATTACTATCACGTTTCAGAAGTCCTTAACAGTAACAACAAAATGTTTTTATTATTTCAGTAACCCATGTTTGTATTGATAACAAATTAAACGATCTGACAAATGTATATGTCAGCACTCGACTGGCACCAATACAACAAGCTGTTGAATGTACATGTATTATTTCGCCGTCTGATTCATCAAACAATTATATATTAGGTGTTCAGGGTGCCAGTACATTCCATGATGACAATACCAACTTTTCGTTCTCTTTTAATGATGTGGTCATTAGGGATAGCACAAATTTTGGTCACTATACTTCTATGAATTTAACAGGAGAAACAGTACTCAAGTATACATCACCAAACGATGATACTGTCCAAGTATGTGTTTATATTGGAGGTAAGTATACTAGTCTGTGGTTACTTGATTAACATTCAATGATAGTAGTTATAAACAATCACCAGCTAGTAGAAACATAGGGCTGCTGCTTTAAAATTATTTGTTCCTGTATCAAGTTGCGTTTTATTGGTTATCTAATAAATACATATCAAAATGACCTCTACTCTGACGACAGATCTGCAATCAAATTCTACTAAAAGTCGTGCCAGAACCTGCCTCGCTTACGTTCACCAATCGAGTGTTTCGTGGATGAAGTGGTGAAATTTTTGATAAAATAAGGTACAGTTGTATACTTTTATTGAATATCAGTAATGAAATGTTCATTCCGAACATAAAACATCTTACGGTTTCGGATACCCCTTGAAACCAGCATCCGTCGCCATTTTGTCGGAAAATGTGATGTTTTTTTTGTCAAAAAAGGCATTACAAAAGTTTGTTTAAATAACGCAATTGTTGTAATAATGTTAAAGTCATTGTTTTGTCGAGAAATGTCGAAGCTAAGAATACTTTGACGTTGGGTTATTTGAGAATTAATCAAACAGAAACGAATGTGTTATATATTTGTGAGGATTCGTAACGTGTCTGATTTCAAGGAAGTTTGTTTTTACGATAAAAAAATAACTGAAATAGTAAAGTTAACTCAAATACAGATTGCTGATTTTATTTATAATACTTAAACATCTTTTTCAAACCCTGTGGCTCAGATCTTCGATAATAAGCATGTCCGAAAAGTATAATCAAAAGTTCATGTACCTATATTCTGAAAACTACATCACTAGGGTTAAAAATGAACACAAACGAGGGACCATAGTTAAATGACTTGTTTGAGGCATGACTAAAACAATTTGCCATTTAGACCTGCACATAATGTGCTGTAAATTAACCATCATCCAATTTCTAATTTCATGGCAACTAATTATTTATATAAGTGTTGACATTAACTTTAAAAAGTTTGAGTGGGGCATACTTTTTAAAGCACACTTCATTATTATGTATGGGGTCAGTTATTATAAAATTATTGTAAAAACTCAAAAATATAATTTACTGTTCAAGTAGCCACAATTACATATTATAAATATTGCTTGTGTTCTCCCCAGCTTTTGCTGAGCAAGACAAGTTCAATATTGAATGCATGAAGAATCCGGTCTATCCTTCTACGGACAATACTACTATCTCGACGACTAGAACATCAAAAGCAGATTCTACTTCTGTGACAACGCAAACATCTAAGAAAGACATTTCCATCAAAACTGAACCCTCTACATTGTCTACTAGTAATAACGATACTAAGAGTTCAACAGAAATTCTTGATATGAGTACAAATTCACAAACACACAACAACAATAATGAAGACAATAAAGTACTGATCGGTAAAACTCTTAGTATTTGTAGTAATGAGGAAATAACAATATATGGTTCAATATAATTTAAATCTTTACATTTTTAGATTTTATATCTAATTACAATAACATTTTATTTGATTAAATGTGTAAGAACGCTGGATTTACGTACATTAAAAGTATTCAAATGTAATACTGGTAGTGCAATTCTACATGCTCTATACTCAATTTAAAAATACAAAAAAATTGTTTATAACACCAATTAATATAGCAACTAGAAGACAAGTGTAACAATCCTAATTTCTAGTTTTTACAGTTCATAAGAACCATATAGAAATGTTGATATAAACTGAATAATTAAAATATAGAATACAGTTTAATGAATTTAAATACGCGTGTATAGCATGGCATTGTTTATGTGTCAATGAAGTAAGTTTTATGATTTATTGTTTTCAGCGGCCATTGTTGGTGCTATCTCTGGAATGGTTCTCAGTATTCTTGCAGTGATTGTAATAGTTTATTGTAAAAGGTAAATCATTTTGTCACTTTAATTCCGTTTTACAAAACTTAAAGTTATATGATTGTCTTATGCATGGACTAAACATATAAAATATAAAGTTATAGTCCGGCAATATTAACCTGAGCTTGACCTTAATGCAGGAATATCTAAAACTCAATATCTACAGTCTGTTTTCGTTTTCGTTTGATAATCGCGCTTAATCGGAAAGCTTTGGGTAAAATACACGTTATGTAAAATTAATTTTGTTTTCATAAATATAATTACTTGAAACTGTGCCACAATATTGTGGAATTATGTGATTCCCAAAAAAACCGAATGAATCAAATATTAAAAGTACATTAACATGCCAAGTTTACAAAATTGATTTATAGTCACAAATGGTGTTATTAACACGAGTATAATCATATACACGCATACGGAAACTCGCGATTTATTGAAGTGCAGCGAGTGATTATCATAATAAGGCAGTTCAAGCTAAGGACTATATATCCAAGATATATATCTGAAATTTATCCATGATAACAGATATTTTATTGGTAGTTTTACCACTGAAAAATTACAGAAATCATCCTCACACCAAATGTTATAAAACTCGTTTATATTAGTTTCAATCATAAACTGCGGTGATAACTTAACTTCAACGTCAATCTTCGATATCTAAAAGGAGGTATGTTTTTGTTCTCTGGATAGAGCTGATAGTACTGACGTCATAATGGTATTATATGATATCAAATCTATAAATAAATAAATTATATAATGTCTTCAGAGTACAAATGTATATTTTTACACCTACATTATGTATATTATGTTTACAGGAAGAGAAGATCTATGTCCAATGAAGCATCTCAACCAACCAGTTCTTCTACAACCTATCACGAAGACAATCCTGGCATACAGGTGAATCAAGCTTATGAATCTTTTAATGATGACCAGCCAAATCAAACACCCTATGACACTCTTGTGGTATCACAGGATACATTAAATGACAATACATCCCCGACTTTAAATTATGAAAATATGAAAGTGGATATTACATGCCAGGAAGTAAGTGCCGACAATTCTGAGTCATACTATAACCTTCCTAGACATCAAGCCGCTCATAGTGAAGATTTTCATAACGTTGTATCAGTTGACAAAGGTACTGTAACATATGAAAACACGAAGGTTGACGCTACGTGGCATGAAGAAAACATTAATAAATAGATGTCACTATGGAACCCTTCAATTCATAACTTCAATATGTCATATCGAGTCGTTTGGTGTCGTACAGTAATATGTTTTTGTTTGACTGAGACATGCGACACATGGTCAAACTTTATTTCAGTTTCCGGTATATGAACCAGAATTAAGTGTACAGGTACAAAGAAACAATTATTTTATAAGTAATCATGTTAGGGTTCACGTATGGCGAACAATATTTAAAATGAAACATTTCATAACCTGTATTACTATGTCTTTGTTTGTACTCTGTATTTTGTTTCTTTATTTTTGATTGTAAATAATTGTTACAACATGTACATTCGTAGACTTTGTTTGATATTTGCTTTTTAATAGTTATCACTTGTTAAATAGACCAAGCCACCAATGAATACATGTTTAAGAAAAATATAGAAAAAATACATCACTCAAAACTATGTGTCAGTATGTTTGCATTCATTTGTATGCTAAATACTGTTGTATTTAGGTAAGACTGTATTTTTCACAAAGAATTGGATAGGGGCCAAACTATTACAAGAAATAGTATCCAACTAAATGTTTCCTTGACAACAAAAGTTATGACTGGCAAATGTTACAGTATATAGTTGTAAACTACAACTCGAGTCTTAACAGATAAAACATTTGTCAAACGGTAATACTGAATGTGTTTAAGGTTCTGGAACTGTAATGGTGACCTTCCACCAATCTTTATTATGATATTGTTTCTTGAATCTATACTATTAAAGACATTGAATGGTGAATTTTTAGGGAAGTTTACCGTTTGTAACTTAAGTTATGTGCATTTTTATAGCGTGACCCTTGATTTTCGAAGAGACCTTAAATTGTGCCGTGACAAAAATGAAAAAAAAATAGTTTTTTTTTCAAATTCTGCAGTTTTATATTCACATTTTAATCAATTTTCCTGTTTCACAATCATATCATGATAATCCAGGACGATACCTATAAAATTATAGTGCTTTTTATACATGTACCCCCCGAGCAAAAATCCGAGTTTTTGAGTGTTCAAAAAATTACTCTATCTTTAAAAGCTTATATCTCAAGTCTAAAGTTAGACACATGCAACCAGTTTTAAAATATGTTTTAGTCTTTTCTGCCTATGATATGAAATATTGAAGAAATTTTACCGTTTCTAAATTTTTTTATAAGAATCTGTATAAGATTACTATAATGAAACTGCAAGAAAATTTATAGCGAAGAAAATACGTCAAAATGGTAAATTACAGATAATACTCGTTTATTGAAATTTATAATCTAAATTTGTACTGGATATAGAAATATGAATGTAAAAACCCTCTCTTTACTGATTTTTGCTGGTTTGAGGGAAATATTCGAAACTTACAACTTAACACGTTTTTCGTAAAAAATTCTGACTAGTTAGGCATAACGGAGTCAAACACTTTTTGTATTAGAGACTCTTGGTTGACTATCACAGTTTTGACTCATAAACACATTTGAAAGTCCATTCTGACCAGCCAGAGAAATATCAGAGGAAGTTAAGCAGGCTTGTTAAACCTTATTCTGTCGTGTTTTCTGCCATAGTTTTGCATACACATTTTGACACCAGACTTAGTAATGTTGGCATATTTTTAGCCTTAGCTTTCAAATAATGCTGATAATTGTATTATTTACTTTTTAAAAGACAGAAAAGTACAACGATATTGTCTTCATATGCCTCACATGGGCGGATCCAGCGGTGGTCAGGGGGTCTGCCCCCCTAGAATTTAGAAAATGTACATGTCCATTAGTGTATTTCTTGCTTGAAAGTATTTTTTAAGTAATATGAAGCAAATTTTCTCGGTGCTTAACGTATGTAAATTGATTATGTAGTTTTTATTATCATTATGTTGCTTTTTTCTGCAAATTGTGTATAATGTGGTTGCAGTTCGAGGTTTGGACCCCCCCCCCCAGAAAAGTTCGGACCCCCTAGAAAAGTTTGGATCCCCTAGAAAAAAATCCTGGATCCGCCCCTGCCTCACCATATTCTACCGCATTCCATGCAAATTGCTGAATATGGCGATGTGTTGTGCGTCATAGTATTCGTACCGGTATATGAGGTGATATCTTCTAGAATCTAGCGATTGTGATGGCAAATTTAAATCGCAAATACAAATAAAACAGTGCATTTTACTCCTGCACACACAGAATTAACCCAATAGTTATGATTACTTTTACATTAACGACCTCGACAATCACGCTGTCTAACTTCTGGTATCGCCATTTTCGGAAAATGTGTTACGCTATGACGTCATGGAAAAACCGGGTCGCGAGGTGAAAATTACTAAAAATAGCTATTACGAAACTTGACGACGGCAGCTTTTTGGGTAAAACCGAATTATACCGAGCGTCGAAGTTTACCGAAGTTAGTTACAGTTCCAGAACCTTAAGTTTTAATTAATGGCTTTTAAAATATGTGCCTCACGGAAGATTTTGGGCGCCAACGCAACTTAAATGAATAACCCTCTTTGTAACATCGCCAACATTTGGTGATCTTTTCTTCTGTCAATGTATCCAAATATAATAAATAAAATTGAAGGTCTAGTCGCATAGTTTCAAAAATTATTCTTAAAACGATGACATTAGGATAACAAGAACATAACCTAAGTTTAAACAATTAAATATTGTACCTATTTGCCAATTTAAAACGGCATGAACAGCCGTCTCCTAGTAAAGCTTTAGTTGAGAAATCGCCACCTTAACGTTTTGGTACGAAAGTAAAATAATCATAACTACACACCGAGCATATTCGAGCAGTACTATTAATTCCTCTTAAATATTTCTTAACATCGCAAAAAAGAAAACTTTTGCTTTTTGTAGTTGGCACTTTTTAGAAGTTTACGTTGGGACAAAATATGTTCTAATTTGCTTAACCCAAAGCCAACATTTAATTTAACTGCAGTTTTTAATTATGACATAAATATGTTTTGATATGTTTTACAAGTATGTATATTTCATATTTTCTCTTCAAAAGATGTTATAAAACAATATTGTAATATTCGGCAGAATAACCGTTAAATAAAAGTTTGCCTCTTATCGAAAAGGTTAGTAAGAACAAAAGGGAGACGGATAAAAAACAGGAAAAGTTGCAAGGTGAGTCTTCTCACGGACATACTAATTAAATATTTCAAATGACACTAAATAAAAAGAAACAAATAATTCTGTTACAGTCAGGGCTCGATATAACGAAATCGTTCGTTCCAAGAAAAAATTGTCGTTATAACCCCTATAAATTAGAGATGCGTGGATATTTAACAGCTACAAAATGCTGCTGGTTTGTCAAAATTATATCACATAATCAATGGTAAGCAAAAAAGTTGATGCCGAAATCTCACTGAAGCATTTGAATCCTAATTGTGCAAAGATTATAAAAAAGACATGACAATTAAACAGCTAGATTGACAGTTCATTTACTTGATAAGGTGAGAATTTATTAATATTATTCATATGAAACAGACATTAGCTGCATTGATAAAGTGAGACAAAATTAATCATTCAAAAATTGAGTTGCAATTCAATTTTGATTCAATATTGCTCAGGTTAAACCACGGCCATCTTTTTAAAATTTTGTTTGTCTTTATACTAACATCTTTTTAAAAAGTATAGAACAAAATATTTCTAACAATAAAAAAATTCGTTAGACCCAATGAGCACAATTAATTACGAATAAGTACATTTTGAAGAAACACCTATAATATAAAATGTATATAAAGTGTAGTTTAAAACATATTAGGAACAACAGTCCAAAACACAGACCTTCCACAAAGTCAAAAAGGAAAGAGGAAGATGATCCTAGATATAAAAACTTTTGTAATAAAATAACACCAGAAACAAATAACAGAAAACATGAAAATAAAGGCTCAAGGGTGTAAGCTATGGAATGAGCAGGGATATAATAATTACAACTGGGGGGGGGGGGGGGGGTAACTAAGTTATAGGGTGCACCAAAAAAGCACTTGCCAAAACAAGCTCATGTAACATAAAACAGTCGATGAAAACAACTTTAACCAACCATTCACTCGGCATTGTTGTGTGCCTAAAATCCACAAACAGAAATTAAACAAAACCTAAATAATTATTCAAAGTAAAATACAAGTACTAAAATTTATACATTATAACAATTGAAAAAAATCTAGGATGCACAAACAAAAAAAAACGTTAATAGCATTTTCAAACTAAGATGCAAGTACTAAAATTTATATAATACAACAATTTAAAAGTTCTAGAATGCACAATACAGTGATATTTCAAACGTTTTGTTTCAGATGGGAAATAACTCATATCAACCTTAACTTCTACGCATAGTAGTGTTATGTCCCTTTGTAAAGCGATAAGAAGCGGATTTATCTGGTAAAACCACTAAATCGAAAGCGGAAGTAGAGTTCAATGTCAAGCAAATAAAATGGCTACCAAAGGGAGTTTCATGTCAGAGGAATATTTTGACTTTATATGTACCAATTGTGACAGCAATGGAAAGAAGGTTGAAGCTGTACGTTATTGTGTTGAGTGTTGTGGTTATTGCTGCCAAGCATGTACGGATATACATACAACAATCCTGATGTTAAAGAATCACAATCTACTAGACACAAGCCATGGCAACCAAGCAAGTAATAAACCAGCACGGTTACCAGAGTTTCCTACTGAGCGATGTGACCAACATAAAGGGAAAGTTGTTGATATGTACTGCGAGGAACATAATGAAGTGGGATGTTATATTTGCATATCTGCACATTATAGGTAAGTAGCTTAAGTCTGTTGTTTATCCTAAGTTATCATTAATAGTTGCTAAGTAAATTGTGTATATATGTGCTTCATTTGCTTAAAGGTCTTGGTGTTTAAACGATTGTTGTGACGTTCACATTGATGTCCGCTTCACTTCTAAATTGTCTTTGAGACTTCTGATTTATTTATAAAATTTATATTATTTTTAAACAAAATCCATGACACCTTGTGTTGTACATATTAAAGTAGATACGGGTTTAAAAGCTTCAAAAGTTGAATCAGCTAAGTTCACTAATTTCTTAAAGGTGCCATTGGCGTTACAATAAGATTGTTTATCAGTACTTTTATGTTTAAATTCATCTAAGTGTTTTTAAGTGTCGTATAATGTATAACTAGCGATAACGTAATGGTTTGTTATCTTCCTTATTATAGAACAATGTGGGTTTTATAACCGTTAGGAGATTAATATTTTTTATATTTGTATTATATATATCTTCACTTTTAAATGATGATGTAAGAGCCAAATCAACACAGTTGGTCAATTGTAATGAAAATTGAGTCACTCTGTTCGATAGCCAAGCAAATTGTTGCCAATATTATGTTTGTTATACGCTTTACAAATTCATTACCAAAGAAGTGTATCCATGCTGGCATGTATTATTTAAAAACATCAACAAATATTATTATGATCAATTTGCAAAACATTGACAATTGCTAATCAATAAAGCAGACTTTTTTTATGTTTTTATATTTGTAGGTCTTGTCCTGATCTATATATTGTACCAGACCTAATTGACAAACTCGGAGATTGCAAAGAGATAAAGAGTCGTCTTACAGAAATGATGGTTTCATTAGTAGATCTTGGAAAATCTAAGAATGATAAACTTCAAGCTTTAAAAGGCTCGAAAACAGAAGAAATACAGAAGGTCATGAACTTCCAGAAAGCTCTTGAGGCCGTGATAAGAAAAGCTGGGGAAGTTTCAAGAAATGAAATTGAAAATAAATACCAAGCATTAGAGAAAGAAATTCTTGAAGAGATTCAGGATGTTGATGCTTCTATGGATAGCCTTAAAGAGTCTGATGACAAATTGAAAAAGGCAGAGAGTAACAGAGCGCAACGGTTTGTTTGTAGCAAGATAGCTGAAAAGAGAATGAAGGAAGCAGACAAGCATATATCCAAACAAACAAGAAGAACCAATGGAGGACTTGTATTTATACCAAATCAGGCATTGATGAAATATCTAAGTGGTTTACAAGGTATTGGTATGGTAGATGTTAATACAGAGAAGAAAACAGACCTGTATAAAATAACAGGAAGTAAAGATATCAACATCAAGCTGATGGAAGATTCCAAACAATGTGGTTCTGCTGGTTGTTGTCTAACCTTTGATAATCAACTTTTAGTTACTGATTACAATAACTACAAACTGAAACTACTTGATATAAATACAATGACAGTTATAGAAAGTTGTACACTAGATAAACAACCACATGGTGTATGTTGTATCAGTGACTACGAGGCTGCTGTAGCATGTGGTGGTGCCAAGAAGATTCAATTTGTTACCTATGGTAAGAAGATGACACCTACAAGACATATCAAAACATCTCATTATTGTTATGGTATTACTACAAAAGATGATCAGCTATACGTAACAAATAGTGGATCTTCACTTTATATCTATGATATAACTGGTAACATGCTGAAAAATATATCACACGACACAGCTGAAAATGCTCTATTTTCTAATAGTAGACATCTTACTTTCAATAAGAGTAAAGACAAGTTGTATGTTTGTGATTGGCAAAAAGGTATTGTAAGTTTTGATAGTGCAGGACATTATCACTCAACATTCAATGATAGAGATTTGACACAAGCAGATGGTGTATGTGTTGATGGTAGACAGAACATATTTGTTATTGGACGTGGCTCTCATAATGTGGTACAGTTTAATGAAGATGGAGAGATGAATGGTGTCATTTTAAAACAACAAGATGGATTACATCAGTATCCACGTTCAGTATGTTTTCATCAAGACCAGAATAGATTGTTTGTTACCATGAACAATTGTGATGTAGTAAAAATGTTTGAACTGAATTGATAGAATATATTTACAACATTTGAATTGACAGATACTAGCAATAATTTAATATAACTAAACTTGTAGTCTTGAGGTTTAATGTGGTGATGATGAGTTTATTGCTCGTATTACATTATATGTTGACTGTACGACAATAAATAATGATTTACACGTGTTATTATTATCCACAATGACAACAGTTACCTAATATTATAATGTTAGGCACCTTTAACAAATTTATTAATTATTGCAAACAGGTACAATGCTCTCTCTTGATTTATTTAGTATATGATAATAACAGTATTCATTAAATAATTATTACGGTGATATTTAAGTCGAAAAGTTGGCACCGTTTCACGTACTAGACATTGAGACGTATAATTTTTTTAAGAACTGGTCGACATTGTCCAAGTTCAATCAGTTACTAATTTGAGATAAATAAATTTGCGGTGATAAATTTTTTAGATTCAGATTCTCTATTTTTGAAATAGATTTCTCACTGATGAAGACTGTCGAGTCAATTTTATATTATTTTACGAGTCGAACATCGATTTTGTTTGATAGTTGATTCCTTCATGCGATTTTCCCCTAAATTAAAATGTAGAAATTTGGACTTGGTCGAATATATACTACTATATATGTTAATATTAGACATTTACAACCTAATCCGAATCGTAACTAGAAATCTACAATTGTAAAATATCAGGGGTTTTCTCAAACTAGTCTCTGTGTTTATATACTATTCATGGTCAACAGCACTGTTGTGTAGTTATCACGATCGCCCGTCTGTATGTATGTGTATCGAAATTTACATGAAGCATGGGCGTATATAATGTGATTTGAAGGGGACATTTCCCATTGATGATACCTTTAAATTGATATTATCATTTAACTTTACCTTTCATAATTAATCTATCTGTGTTTCACGTCCGTGTCTCATGTGGATTAACTTTTGATAACATTTATTCGACATAAAATGATGTTACTGTATTCAATATTTGTTTCTCATGTTAAAATTGGAGAAAAGAAAGCTCCTTCATACTTAAACCACCACCAGAACACAAAATCTTATTACCTAATGTACTTTTTCCGGCTGCTTAGGTATGGTGTTAATTCGTTTAAGAGTAAGAGACGCATTGGTTGACATTTCTGTAAAATCACAGGTTATACACAGGAGTCTCTCTTTAATCAACCCAATTACATGAAATTTAAAGAACCAAGACCATGTTATTTAAGCAGAACCGTGTGAATTGCATATTCTTTGGTTGAGGTATTATCCTACGTAGAATCTGTTGTCAGCCATGTTCGTTTTTTATTGTTGTAGCGTTGGAAAACGAAATCAAAACTTTAAGTCTTATATTCACGTCATAGTTTGATAAAATGGCCAACTAATGTGCAAAAAAATGTTATTATGCCATCCATGCACACGTTTTTGTGGATATACATGGTGTACATGTAATTCTAAATGAGACGGATTGGAACGGACTAGAATTTTCCTGATAACTTTTATCTTTTAGGTGACAAAATGTAACAATCGAGGACCGCTAATTACATAATACCTCTGCACTATTCGTCCGGAAACATACAAGTTTGTGCCCGAAGTGTTTAAAATAAAAGTTAAAAGTTAAAGTGCGGTTTAAAGTCTGCTTCCATTTACATGTTCAGCCGACTTTACAATCTTGTATTATAACTCCTGGTCACTGAAATCAACCTCAGGCAGGCGATCCCTCACAGAACCCATTTACACCTGGGTGGAGTGGAACAATTTTAGGTTAATTTCTTGCTCAAGGAAATAAGCAGTGCCCCTAGCGGGGATCAAACCCGGGACCTCTCGATCCTTAAGCGCGCGTCCTACCACTGGACCACTGCTCCTAAAACAAAATTACACGTAAACGTCGTGAATGCGCAGGACATATAATTGTGGTATTGGAATCTTACAAAAGTATCGGATCCCTGAGCTCGATGATTTTTACATGACTGGGAAATTTGGCGATCTAAAAAAACGTAACTCTAGAATTCCTCAGTCAGTTGTGAAAACAATTTTATAAAAAATACTGATAGCTTTTATACAATTTGTTGCGTATGATTACAAATAAAAACGTTCACAACCTTAAAAACACTCATTTTAATATCAAGTTATCCCGAATTATCTTTGTCTGTAAATATGTGCAGCACACGAATTTAAACTCATTCATATATACACCCATGTCATATGTACACTTGATACGCAGCTGTAAGACTTAATGTGTAATTACCAAAATTCGTTTGAGCAAACCCCCGTATTTATTTAATTTTAGAATTTCATATTCAACTTCGGATTAGGTTGTAAATGTCTAATTAGATAAACTGTAAACTATATCCTAGGTTTAACACCGTACATGATTGTTGTTTACATTTACGTAGATCATATTACATACAAAAATACGGTGAATAATACATGCCATTAAATAAGCATAGGCAGTATGCCAATACTATGAAACTTTAAAATATAAGTACTCATTGGCATAAAATTACTTAGTAATATGAAGGAAAGTCGTTTCGACCGATACAGACGACACATACAATCTAACTTTCACTTCTGTTTTAAATAAATAGACCGGAAAGAAACAAATCATTTATTTGAAAATTCTGATTTTATTTAACCTTGTATATTTTATCATTTGTATAACTGCATCAATGTTCGTGTACGTAGTTCCATTATTTGTTTCTTATTATTGTTCATATATGACATTGTATTGTAAATATTATTTCTTTATCTACAATTATATATTTTATATTGACTATTATATTAAATGATTATCTCTATAGTTGGACATACTAAGTCACCAGTTAATACAAATTTAAGAAATAAACAAGTTGCAGCTTATGAAATTGATATACCAGTATAAATATTTCGTTTGGGACATAGTGCTTGAAAGTATTTCAAAGACGTATTGTATATTTGTTAAAATGTATCTTGAAATACAATTCAATAAAGTGTACTACATATCGTATATCACAGTTTTTGTCTTGTTTAAATTTATGTAGTCTTTACATTTGAGCACAGGCAATGCAAAACATAGGAAATAATTTCCATCCAATAATTTTGAGTATGACCGGTTATGATGTATGTCTGCTAAACACATGCGTATCATCGAAACTTTAACACGCGTAAGACACATAAACCAATGTATCAATTTTTCTGGAAAGCATGTCTGATAAAAGTACTTAAGATTTCGAGATAAACGAGAAACAAACTTTTGCATCTACTTGTTACTTTGATAAAAAGTGCTTTGATTTAGCAAATCTCAGATATAGACATCACGAAAGATCAAAATACCCTTGCTTATTATGCATGGGTTTATATTTTGGTGATTATGTCGATGTAACAAATTCGCTTCATCACATAATTTTGGAATTAATCCTGTGGTTTCCAGACATATTGTCTACTTTCTTCCAAGGAAAGTGTTTTCCCTGAAATGGTGATAACTAGTGATAACGAAGATTTTGGTGCATGGAATGTTCAGTATAGCTGGCATTTTGAATCAATTGTTATACATTGTTATATATTATTAATTGTTATAAAATGTATATATATTAACATGAGTATTCAGCATTCATACTTTAATTATAGAAAAAGTGTAGATAGACATATAATGAAACTAATTTACACGAACATGTTTACAAGTCAATTGGAAGAAAATTTCTTTTCAAATACTCTATAAAGTTGATTTGAGATATATTGTTTGGTCATAATACGGTTTTCTAAATTGAGTCTTAATCAATAGATTAATATCGACGAATATCGTGCTAGGCCAATGATTAAAGGAAACCAATTATCAAAGACCGAAGTTGACTCGGATATATCAGAACTACAAAACTGAGCTACTTTTTAACCAAACATAATCACAAGATCAATATTTTTTGAGAGATGGTTGCTTATGATAGACGTGATGGCTTTGAAGTGGTCCAATGGTTTTGACTTTACTTTACCAATACTTTAATGTTAGTTTACCTACTTTGAACAAAGCTTTAAAGGTAAGAATCAAAACACAAAGATAATTAAACAAGACAAATGAGTTATTATGAAACTAGCGTAACAAAAAAACTACTGATTCTATGCTTCAGGCTTAATATACATTGTACTTTTGACAAGGTTTTACCACATTTCACAAAGTAGTTGTTGTAATATGACATTAACGTTTTATGTGTGTACATGTATATGGACTATACAATTCATCTAGCCACCGAATAGATTGGACTTAGGACATGAACGTAAAATTGAATTTAACAAAACGCATGATTTTATCACGTAAACAAATACGGTCTAATATCAGTATAATTTCATATTAACAAACAGTTAAACGTGTATGAATAATTATAAAACAGCAACACTGGTATATATTTATTTTACATTTACTTAAAGCATAACCTAGTGTAGAGTTATTGAAGCATTAATTATTTATTTAAAGTGATTTTAAAGACAGAATTAATCTAAGCACTGAAAGTACTGGGGTACTCATTGTGTTTAGATTTATTGCATTTTTGTTGGGTTTAACGCTGTAGCAACAAATTGTTTAGGTTATATCACAGCGGTCAGTCCACCTACTCACTGTTCCTGGAGAGGCTTAACCTCTGGAGTAAGATGTTAACAAACTACTAGGTGCAGACTTCGTCAGTGAGTGACTATTGCCCTACTTGATTTAGAATCAGTTGCAGGACGCAGAATGGCCGTAGAAATTATTAAAGGTGTTTAATTGCATGTTGTTGTTTTTCAAACTCTCTTCACAAAAATACTCTGCTTGGGTCATTTAGCAATAATGAGTGATTGAATTCACTTTCTACTATGATCAGTGTTGTAATTATTCAAAGTTATGTACTGTGACAATATGACTCTCATATTGTTTAATTATTCTGCGTGTCAAAAAACTCCAATATACAACTTGAATTTTACATTTCTGCTTAAATATAGTATATAATAGTTTTTAACAACCATAATATTATTATTATCTGTCTTGCATCCAATGCCCCGTAAAATTCAGATTTGATTGTACACGACCCAAAAAGTTACAGTCCGGAAATACTGATCTTTAACCCAATACGCGGGAATCAGCAATTATAATTATGTAGATAATGTTTCTTATCCCTGTTACAAGTTAACCACTTCATGTAGATTCTCCAAGTATATTTTTGTGACGTCATATTTAGCGTCTGGTAAATATCTCGCGCAGAAATACATAAAGTACCAGTTTCAGGAAGATGTTGCAAATCGTGAACTACTTTGTCTCGGAATATTCTAGCTTGGGAGGTGTTAGGTTTTGACGATGTTAAACTGAACGAGTGTAGACATACGATTTTATTCTAATGACTCTGTATTCATTGCACATAATGAATACAAAAACGGAAGTTGGAATATAGATGTAACGTCTATTCAAACATTATCCATTCAAAATTGTCAAAATACATGTAATATACTTGTCTAACAAGTTTCTTATTTTAAACTTTCTTAATTGTATACCCCTATTGATAAATGCGGAAGTATAAAAAAAAATTTTCAAGTTGTTTTCAGAGGATTAGCAAATTAGCAAAACTTTTATAAAATATACGGAAAATTAAAATGCATGAATAATAATATTACGAAGTAGCTTATATCAGAGCGTATACTTGAAATATAAAATGTATATGAGGATAATTGCCTATTTGTTTATTTGTAGTAGCTGGTACATTGAAGGTAAGACTTGATTATTTTCTATAATGACTAATATGTCGAAATTACTTGATAAGATATTATTGAATTTATGATATAATCTATGGCATAAGAGATATTGGCTAATAACGTATCAATAAAGAGGAGGAGGTCATATTCTAGGTCATGCGTGTTATGATACTTTAAGCAATGGACTTGCCCACTGAATAGGGGAATAAGCTGGTGCATGAACAGCATTTTACTGATTTAAACACATCACTTGATATTCAACATTTATCTTAAATAATGTATATGTATTATTTGGGAACATTAAACATGCACTGTATACATAGTCGTGAATTTCCGTATGAAATCTCCGTAAATTCACGAATATATTACTTTAACCTTTAGTAATAGGACACAAAGAGGCATCTTAGGACTGGCTGTAGTGATAAAACGTACCACCTCACAATCAAGAGGCTTTTTTAAAAAGCCTAAGCGAAAGTGTATTACACACATAATGGACGTTTTCATTTATGAAAGTCCTTCAGTCTTAAACCATGTCACAAATTTATTAATAAAATAAGAATAAAGAAAAAAGTATGATAATAAAGAGACAACAGATGTCGATAAATGATATATAATTAATATTCAGTCAATTAGTAAAAGTAATAAGTAAGTCATAGTGTTGCTACTATGTTACTTGTGTTTGCGAAATCACAAAGATATCAACCTGTGCGGGAATCGAACCCGGGTATTTCGATTAACGTCAGTACTTTACCTCTACACCTCAAACCGTTTGATACAATACAATCGTTACTTTTTCATCCATACCTTATATTGTCACTCATTGAAACTTGACGAATGTATACGAACTAAGCCGTAAATCGATACGGAAACTAACCAAACGATAAAATTGTAAAAAATATTCACCCCTAAATATTGGGCCATGGTTATATACGCAATGTTTACGTGGACGACCTGTCGATGTTTGGTTTATCTACTTATAATACATGTAATAAAACTTTTTGTAAATGTATCAGAAAATCGTCATTATAGATCTGCTGCATGGTATCAGGTATGATATGACATAATAAAATTAATATATGTTTTATTTTATACATCAATTATGTAAACCGGGTATGTTTTGAACTTTTAATTTTTGGGAAGGAAACACAAGTCAGAGATATCGTAATGTTTAAATAACAAGTTTCCAACATAAACCCCTGAGTCATTTATTGATTTTAATTGTTAGTTATCCCTAACATATTAACGTTGTAAATTGTACTTTTTATAAGGCAAAATCACATGCGCTTCCGTCAATTAAATAGATGTTCTGATCTGCGTATTACCATGCATCATAATAAACTGCGCTTACGTCTGTAAATTAACTGTATTTTTAACATCTGGCTAGCCCAGTCGGTAACTCGCTAGTCTACTGATCGAGGGTCGTGGGTTCGATTCCCGGGCGGGGCATACTTTCGTAGAATTACTTTCGTCATGAAATTATTTTACCGCAATTCTCCCTCCTTCCAAGATTGTTTAATTATGTAGGGCAGTTGCCAGTCACTGACAAAGGTATGCGCTTAGTAGTTGGTTAACAGCTAAGTCCAATAATTTGCTTTTCCAGGAGGAGTGAGTAGGTTGAATGACCGCCGTTATATGACCTATGCAATGTGTTGCTCCGGCGTTTAACCCAACAAAACCAAACACAAACTTGAACATCTAACAACGTTTATTCATAAACTTAATCACCAACATATAGCGCATTGGCCGTGCACTGTTCGTGTGATAAGAAATAAGCTATTTCAAATGAATATTTAAACTTGCATGAGTGTTATGTTATTTACTATGCGAAGAAAAAATCAAGTGCAATATTTTACAATTGTTTAGCGTTTTCATTTATTTACCATTTATGTTTAATTTCAGAAAGCCATGGATTGGAACCTTGTCCATCAAATGTTAATAGTAAGTGTACTACATCAAGTTAATCTAAACTGATCTAAATATTGAAATGTGTTCCTTTTGATAAAAAATATTTGAAAAATAACTTGTAAGTAAAGTTTATTGATATAAGAAGCACCATGACTGTGCTATTTATTGAACAGTAATAAGCGCCGACATGTACTGTATGTAAATAACTTATGTGTATAATGACACTTCTAGAATCTAGATAATTATAAACATTCACCATATTCATCAAGCTACATATTTATGAGATTGAACTAGTTTGGATATTAATAATTACGTTTTACAATCTTAGATATTGACAAACGATAAAATAGTTTGTATCATTACAGTTCTCCACGTATGTACTAATAACAAATTGAATGATCTAACCAGTGTATATGTCAGCACTAGATATACACCGCTACAACAAGCTATTGAATGTACATGTACTATCTCACCATTAGTTTCATCTGATTATTCATTAAATGTCGAGGGTGCTAGTTCATACCATGATGAAAATACAAACTTTACGTTTGCATTCAATGATATAAATATTAAGAACAACACAAATTTTAAAGGCATTACTAGTGTAGATTTAACAGGAGAAACAGTTCTCAAGTATTCATCACCATACAATGATACTATCTTAGTTTGTTTACATATTGGAGGTAAGTATAATAGTTAAAAGTTTTATGCGGTTGTTTATTATGAAGAAAAGCACGTATGTGAAAATGACATGGTGATATAAAATGGACATATTAAAACAACGTTTCTGATAAAAGCATAAATAAAGTATTGTAGTTAAAATATTTTCTAAAAAACGCTTTGTTCAATTTTAAAAATATTTCTACTACAAAATGTTGATCATCCTATTTTGAAATGGTAATATTACAAAATTGTTAAATACTGACAGCTGATAACAAATTTAATTCACTTTATTCTATTAAATAATATACACTGCATATTATTGATTTCATGGGTTTGGAATCAATTATTAAAACAATAAAAATGTAAATAACTGTTAAAGTCGTCACTACTACGTATTACAAATAGTAAGTATACTAAAGTGATACAAACATCCAAGAAGGACAATTCTGACATGACTGGAACAAGAATATCACTAACATCAAATAGTAACCACTATACAAAGACTGTTAGTACAACAGTTGCTATTGATACAAACACAAAGTCACAAACAAACATAAACAACACTGTAGAAGACAATTCAACATTGATTGGTAATTACATAAGTAATTTTAGTGACGAAGTAATACTTTTATATTCTTCAATTTCATTTACATGTGAATTGTTTTCTATTGCAATGTATATAAATTACAATTGCATTTTATTCGATGACAATGTCTTTACATAATACATTCTCATGTTGAACAGTTTGTCATTTAAATTAAATGTGTCAGAATGTTAACTATCTTACATTAAATGCATTTAGATAAAATATCAGTATTGCATTCTTACATGCTTTATATTGATTTCAATTAACTCGAGTATCAAAGTACTAGTCATATATTATTGTTTTAAGTTGTACATTATATTAATCACTTTCGACTCGGCGTCCTGGTCCCATAGTACTTAACTAGAAGGATAAATTTCTTGCTCAAGTAAACTCAAGCTCAAGTTGTACAATATATATAATGTAATATATTACTTTCAGCGGCTGTTATTGGTGCTATTTCTGGCATGGTTTTCACCTTTCTAGTAATGGTCACAATAATGTATTGTAACGTCAATTTGTCATTTCTATACTGTTTTGTTAAACATGTATTGAAAATGTATCCTGTATCAAAAATACTAATATTTTTATTATCTCCTTTTAAGTGTAAGCACGGATTTAAGATTCATATCGACTTGAAGACAGTTGTTAAATCAGCGAAATTTTATAACAGTTTATACAAATCTCCGCCATGTTAGGTTTCCTCAATGTATATTTTGTAGATTTTTTTCATAAACTACTCCTACATATATTAAAACAAAAATACAATCCAAAAAGGCAATCCTATTTGCTTTCTGTCAGTGTGTGAAGTCTGTGTTCTTACTGATATGTTTTCAAACTCTATTTCACTTTTAATGTTTACAGTTTGGTCATTTAATAATAATATTTCATATACGATGATGAATTATAAACGATTTTGTGAGCGCATTCAAATAAAGAAAATAGAAATATCATAATAATGGTTATTTATTATTTCTTCAGCTCTTTAGTCGATTATGATGTATATTAATTTTACATGAAGTATACTACGTTTTTAGGAAGAGAAGATCGATGTACAATGAATGCTCTCAACCAACGAGTTCTTCTACAACCTATCACGGAGGCAATTCTAGCGTACAGCTGAATCAAGCTTATGAATCTTTAAATGAAGTCCAGCCAAATCAAACACCTTATGACACTCTTGTGGTATCACAGGATACAATAAATGACAATACATCCCCGACTTTAAACTATGAGAATATGGGAGTGGACATTACCGACAATTCTGAGTCATACTTTAATTTCCTAGACAAAAAAAATGCTCATAGTGAAGTTTTAGAAAACGCTGTATCAGTTGACAAAGATACTGTAACATATGAAAATACGAAGGTTGACGCTACATGTCATGAAGAAAACATTGATAAATAGACCACACAATGGCACCCTTCAATAAATGACTTCATTATGTCATAAAGAGTCGTTTGATGTTGTAACGGAATAGTTATTTTGACTGATACAGACGACACCTTTGATCAATCATAACCTTAGTTGTCGGTAAATAGACCGAAAATAAAGAACAAACGTGTACAAAGAAGGAGAAATAATTAATGGCTAACTTATCAATGATAAGTTTAACGTACTTAACTATTTTAATGACTGACACAACAATCAAACATAAAGATTTCATTACCTGTATAGTTATGTCAATGTACATATACTCTGTATCTTGTTTCTTCTAATTTTATTGTACATTTTTTGTACATGTACATACATACATCTATTATATATTGGCTATTAAAAATTATCACTAGTCACTAATACGACATATCTGTTAAGATGTATCAGTTGGTGAAATTGGGAAAAAATCCATTAAGTGGGTGGGATAACTAAATATACTAAAATATCCATTAATTCCGGTTAATATTGATATATTTTGTAAGTGAATCATCCAATGTACAGATATAACAGTAGAAAAATAAAAAACTCGACAAATAAGACATTTAGAAAGAAATGAAAACATTTATCACAACCTTGAAATAGCCTTCCGAACGTCAGTCCACACACATTATTACAGTACTTTTTACATAAACCCAACTGTTGATATAGGATGTCCATGTAATATTTTACATTGTCTTAGGGTCTTAGGGTGAATTACACGAAAAGAATTTCCAAAATGTAAATATCATAATTTATCACAACACTATCATTACACGTTTTAACTCTCAGTTTATATCACATGAGCCCGGTAAAATTTTGCCTTCTTATTGTATTTTCTAAACATGTGATAAGAAGGAAGATTTGCATCCGACTCCTGTGATAAAAAATGAAAGTAAAATCATGTGTGATAGTGTTCTGATAAATAATCATTAAAAATTGAACCTATTTACCAATTTTAAATATGCAGCCGTCTTAGTCTATAAGTATGGCTCTAATTGTGAAATAACCACCACAAAAATAAATTAATCATAACTACACACCGAGCATATACTAGCAGTGCTGCTAATTCCTCTTTCAGATCATTTAACATCGTTAAAAGGAAATTTTTGTATTTTGTTGTTGGGACTTTTTAGAAGTTAATGTTTGGGACACGTTTTATTAACATAACCCGAAGACAACATTGCATTGAACAGCTTTTATTCATTATGACTTAAATATGTTATGATATGTTTAACAATTATGTGGAATAATTGTTTTCTCTTCAAAACATGTTCTAAAACGATATTGTAATATTCGGCAGTAAACCCGACATTCTTCCCTGTAGAAAATATGTATTTTTATGGAAAAGGTTAGTAAGAGCAAAAAGGAGACAGATGAAAAACAAGAAACGTTGCAAGGCGAGTCTCCCAATGAACGTTCTAAGTACAATATTTCAAATGACATTAAATAAAAACAGAATCTGGTTGCCGCTATAAATGAGAGATTCATGGATATTTAACAGCTACAAAGTGCTGCTGGTTAGCCAAATTATATCACATGATCAATGGTTAGCAAACTTTGATAAATCTCCCTGGAGTTTTTTAATCCTGACTGTGCAAAGATGATAAAAACAACATGACAATTAAACAGCTAGATTGACAGTTCATTTACTTGATAAGTTGAGAATTTATCAGCTATGAGTCCTATCTTACACATAATATTATTTTATATGCTACAGACATTAGCTGCATTCATAAAGTGAGACAAAATTAATCAATCAAAAAATGGAGCTGCAATCCAATATTGATTCAATATTGCTAAGTTAAACCATGGCCATGTAAATTAAAGATAAAGTTTGTCTTTATTCTTACATTTTGTTAAAGTAATTTTCCCTATGAAGCATGGATGATAGAATATAAAACAAAATATTTCTTACTATAAACTTTTCGTTAGACCCAACGAGCGCAATTATATACGAATTAGTACATTTTAGTAGTAGCACTTATAATATAAAATATATATAAAGAGTAGTTTAAAACATGTAAGGAACAACAGTCCAAAACACAGATCTTCCACACAATCAGAAAGGAAAGAGGAAGATGATCTTAGATCTATAAACTTTTGTAATAAAATTACACTACAAACAAATAACGGAAACAAGAAAGTAAAGGCTTATGGGTGAGAGCAATGGAACACTTTAACCAACAATTCATTCGACATTGTTGTGAGTCTAAAATCAAGATTATAATTATCTAACGTATAACAAAGTACTAAAATTTATATATTATAACAATTTAAAAGGTTTAGGATTCACAATACAGTGATATTTTTAACGTTTTGTTTCGGATGGGAAATAACTCATATCGAACTTAAATATAACCCATAGCGGTGTTATTTCCCTTAGTAAAACGATAAGAAGGGGGTTTACCTCTAAAAACCACTAAACCGAAGCGAAAGTAGCGTTCAATGTCAAACGAATAAAATGGCTACCAAAGGGAGTTTCATGTCAGAGGAATATTTTGAATTTATATGTACCAATTGTGATAGCAATGGAAAGATTGTTGAAGCTGTACGTTATTGTGTTGAGTGTTGTGGTTATTGCTGCCAAGCATGTACGGATATACACACAACTATCCTAATGTTAAAGAATCACAATCTACTGGACACAAGCCATGGAAACCAAGCTAGTGATCAACCACCAAGGTTACCAGAGTTTCCTACTGAGCGATGTGACCAACATAAAGGGAAAGTTGTTGATATGTACTGTGAGGAACATAATGAAGTTGGATGTTGTATTTGCATATTTGCACATTATAAGTAAGTAAATAATGTCTATTGTTAAAATCACTAGTTATAATTTATACTTGATAAGTACATTTTGTTTAAAAGTGATTAGTTTACTTGAAAGTCTTGGCGTTTAAACGTTCGTTGTAATGTAAATTTAATATATAAGTATTATTCACAATTCAGAAGTCAAATTAAATTTGCATATTGATTTATAACCATGAATACGTGTACACACGCTTCACTTCTTAATCTTCTTTGCGACTTAATTTACAAAAGATTTGTCGAAACCTTTGTTTTCTTTGTATTCTACAGATTTTAAAAATAGATATGGGTTTAAAAGCTAGAATCAATGAATCAGCTTAGTTCAATAAGTTTTTTAAGGCGTCATAGATAATATAGTAAAATGTTATTCGGTACTTTTATGTTTAAATTTGTTTTAAGTGTCGTATAAATGTATAACTAGCGATAACGTGATGGTTTGTTATCTGCCTTGTGATAGAACAGTGTGGGTTTTAACACCGTCAGGAGATGAATATTTTTTATTCTTGTATTATATATCTGCACTTTTAAATGATGATTTAACAGCCAAATCAACACAGTCAGACTAGCATGATGACAATAAAGTCACTCTGTTTGATAGCTGAGCAAATTGTTGCCAATATTATGTTTGTTTTTAAGCTTTACAAATTGAATACAAAAGAAGTATACCTATGCTGGCATGTATTATTTAAAACATTAACAAAAATTTGTTAAAGTCGATTTGCACAAACATTGACTCTAATTGCTGATTAAAAATACAAATTAGATTTTTTTAATATTCATGTTTGTAGGTCTTGCCCTGAGAAAAGTATATATTCTGTACCAGACCTAATTGACAACTTGTTTAAACTCGGAGATTGCAAACAGATACAGCGTCGTCTTACAGATATGATGGTTTCATTAGCAGATCTAAGAAAATCTAAGAATAATAAACTTCAAGCTTTAAAAGGCTCTAAAACAGAAGAAATACAGAAGGTCATGAATTTCCAGAAAGCTCTTGAAGCCGTGATAAGAAAAGCTGGTGAAGCTTCAAGAAATGAAATTGAAAATAAATACCAAGAATTAGAGAAAGAAATTCTTGAAGAGATGCAGGATGTTGAAGGTACTGTGGATAGCCTTAAAGAGTCTGATGATAAATTGAAAAAGGCAGAGAGTAACAGAGCGCAACGGTTTGTTTGTAGCAAGATAGCTGAAAAGAGGATGAAGCAAGCAAACAAGCATATATCCAAACAAACAAGAAGAACTACTGGAGGACTTGTATTCACACCAAATCATTCACTAATGGAATATCTTAGTGGCAAAAAGGCTATTGGTACAGTAGGTGTTAATACAGAGAAGAAAACAGACCTGTATAAAATAACAGGAAGTAAAGATATTAACATCAAGCTGATGGAAGATTTCAAAGAATGTTATTCCGCTGGCTGTTGTCTAACCTTTGATAATCAACTTTTAGTTACTGATTACAATAACAAGAAACTGAAACTGATTGATACACATACAATGACAGTTATAAATAGTTGTACACTAGATAAACATCCATATGGTGTATGTTGTATCAGTGACCACGAGGCTGCTGTAGCATGTGGTGGTGCCAAGAAGATTCAATTTGTTACCTATGGTAATAAGATGACACCTACAAGACAAATCAAAACATCTCATTTTTGTTATGGTATTACTTCAAAAGATGATCAGCTATATGTGACAGATATTGGATCTTCAGTTCATATCTATGATACGACTGGTAACATGTTAAAAAGTATAACACACGACGCTGCTGGAAATGCACTATTTTCTAATAGTAGACATCTTACTTTCAATAAGAGTAAAGACAAATTCTATATTTGTGATTGGCAGAAAGGTATTGTAAGTTTGGATGGTGCAGGACATTATCACTCAACATTCAATGATAGAGATTTGACACAAGCAGATGGTATATGTGTTGATGGAAGGCAGAACATATTTGTTATTGGACGTGGCTCTCATAATATGGTACAGTTTAATGAAGATGGAGAGAAGATTGGTGTCGTCATAAAACAACAAGATGGATTACAGTATCCACGTTCAGTATGTTTTCATAGTGAACTGAACAGATTGTTTGTAACTATGGACAACAGTGATGTAATAAAAATGTTCGAACTGCATTGAGGAATGTATGTACAACTTTGAATTGACAGAAAATGACAATACTTGTTTATGGCTGAACACATTTAATTGAAGTCTATTTTTGTGGTCTCGTATGACATTATGTGTTGGTTATATCCTGTTTGACAATTAATACTGCTTAACAGATGCCACAATTAAAATGCTAAAATAGTAATGTTTGTACTAAATATATCTATTAAAGTATGAATATGTTTCATTCAATCAAATAAATAAATCATTTATTACTTACAGGTTTTAAGTTTTCAATTTTGTAAAGGATATCATTTTCTCTAAGCAGTCATTTAATAAGACATAGAAATATTCTTAAGAACTGAACGACTTATCATTGTTTATGGCACAGTATGGTTCGTAATCATTGGTTGTAAAACTTTGTTTCTGTAATTTGTTTGATGTGGGCATTTTATTCAATCAGATCATATAAAATCGTGAAACAAAATTAAGTGAGTTATAGATTCAGATGCTCTATATTTAACTCGATACCACACTCATAAAATGTAGTACCGACTCAATTCTTTTAAAATCATGACACATCGTTTATGTTGGATAGTTGATGCCACCGTGAGATTTCCACCAAATTCAAATATAAAAAATTGCACCAGGTCAAATATATACTACTCCATATCCTAGGCTTAACACCGCACACAATTGTTGATTCAATAAACATAGACAATATAACAAATGTAAATATGAAGGATGATTGTGATAGAAATACATTTTATAGTTTGGTTTTTTTTCAATTGTCAAAACATGAATAATTTCACGGTGTCTTCTTGCTCTTTCTCCAACACTCGTGATATTGAGATAGTATACAATCATCAATCGTGAAATTATTCAAACTTTGACAGTTGAGAAAAAATGTATCCATTATATATATCATTAAATAAGTGTAGGCAAAATGGCAACTCTAAGAGACACTACAATATAATTTTCCTGTGGCATAGCAAATCGCTTAGTGATGTAAAGAAGAGCTCTTTCGACCAATACAGATGTCACATATGTTGTAATATACTATTTCGATTCCGGTCAATAGACAGGAAAAAGAAACAAACTGATATAAAGATTTAAATGTAAGTGATTATGATATATATAAGATATCATATAAGTTAGATCTATTGTATTTTGTTCTGTTCTGTATTGATAATTCATTATGATCATCTATATTGTACTGACATGTCAATGTACTTGTAGTTGCCGCTTGGGTCTAAGACCTTCCGGTGTTTATATGAATAAACTTGTAAACTTGTATGATAACTCATGTATAGGGTATGACCTACCGCGACCGGGCTCGAACCCACAATCTTCGAATTCGAAGTCAGACATGCTAACCGCTATACTACGGCCGCGGCTTGTGATATTGTATCGTAAATATTACTTCTACTTCTTCATTCATATACTTTGTATTGACTATTAAATGATTATAGTTGGGCATGCCATTCCCCCAGTTAATACAAATTTAAGAAAATCAAGTTGCAGCTTTTTGAACAAGATATACCAGTATAGGTACTGGAGGGTATTTCAAAGAAGTATTGTATATTTGTCAGTATGTATCTTTAAATATGATTCAATAAAGTAAACCATACAACAAAGGTTTTGTCATGCCTAAAGTAATGTTAATTCTATAAAGATGTATACATTTGAGCACAGACAATGTCAAACATAGGAAATGGTTGCCATCCATTAATTTTGAGTTTACCGGTAATAATGCTTGTCTGCTTAACACATAAATATCATCGAAACTTTAACACGCATAAGAAATTATTCTTGAAAGCATTCGACTGTCTGATAAAAATGCTTTAGGTGTCGAGATAAACAGGAAACAGAGCATCTAATACTTGTTACTTTGATAAGTCATGCATTGACAAAAAACATCACGAAATATCGAATTTCCATTGCGCCAAATACACGTCTTCGAGGGGTCTTGGGTTCAATTCAAGGGCGAGAAATACGTTCGTGGATCTTGGTCATGAAATTAATTCTACCCATTCTCTCTCCTACCAATGATTTTAATTATGTAGAGCAGACAGCTGTCAATTTGCGCTTAATATTTGGTTGACAGCTACATCCAGATATTTAGCCTTTCCAGGAGAAGTGAGTAGGCTGACAGACCGCCGTTGTACGACCTATAAAATGTGTTGGTACGGCGTTAAACGCCACAAAACAAAACAACAATATTTGGTAATTTTGTCGATGGAACTAATTCGCTTCATCACATATTTTTGTAATTAATCCTGTGGTTTTTGGACATACTGTCTGAATTCTTCTAAGGAAAGTGTGTTTTTTCTGAAATGGGGAAAACTAGTGATAACAAAGATTCTGGTGTATGAAATGTTCAGTAAAGCTGGCATTGTGAATCAATTGTTTTATCTACTAACATGATTATTCAGCCTACATTCTTCAATTATAGAAAAAATGTAGATAAACATACTGTGGTGGAGTTCGATAAAATGGTTCCCTACGGATTTCGAAATTGAGTCTTAATCAATGTGTAAGGACCATCCCGGAGAATATCTTGCTAGGCTTATGGTAAAAAGAAATAACGATTTAAGAATTTTTGTAAAAATTATCAAAGACTGAAGTTGACACGGATATATCAAAACTACAAAACTGTAGCGTGTTCAGTTACCTTGAACATTCCAAATGTTTCGTAACGGAAGTGTTGAAACAACTCAACCCATAGACGACTCAACCCGAGACAACTCAATATCCTACTAACAGATTGAGTTGTCCAAATTTTGAGTTAAGTATTGCAAGGGTTGAGTTGTCTTCGGGTTGAGTTCTCCCGTACCCGTAACGTTAGCTAACAGTAGTTACTGAACACGGGGCTGAGCTACTTGTTAACCAAACATAATCACAAGATAAATATTTTTGGAAAGATAATTGTTTATGATGGACGTGATTGCTTTGAAATGGTCCAAATTATTTTTACTTTACTTTACCAATAATTTAATGTTAGTTTACCTTCTTAAAGGTAAGAATCTACACACTAAGATAATAATTAAATAAGACAAATGAGTTATAATGAAACTAGCATAACAAAAAACTACTAATTCAGTATAAGAAATACTAATTAGTATGCTACAGGCTCAATATACACAGTACTTTTGACAAGGTTTCACCACATTTCACAAAGTAGTTGTTGAAATATGACATTGACATTTTATGTGTGTATATAAACTATAAAATTGAATTCAACAAAGCGCATGATTTTATCACGTAAACAAATACTCTCAGTACAATTTCATATTATAACAAACAGTTTAACGTGTTTACAAAAACAAGAAGGCCATCATGGCCCTAAATCGCCCACCTGACCAAGTTTGACAAGGATTTGAACAATCTCATTGGAGGTCAAATGGACAAATCTACATAGCAAATACCTTTAGTTTTATTACCTAGTTTTTGACCCAAGGTGACCCATGTTTCAACTCATCCAAGCAAATCCCTAGACAAACACCCCGACCAAGTTTGATAACAATTGAGTATAGATTATGATAACTAGGAGTGTTCACAAGGTTTTTCCATATTTTTGCGGTGTGACCTAGTTTTTAACCCCAGGTGACCCATGTTCAAACTCATCCGAGAAATTACCTAGACAAACATCCTGGCCAAGTTTGGTGATAATTGATGATCACTGGAGTGTTTATAAAGTTTTCCGTATTTGGGCTGTGTGACCTAGGTTCTGACCCCAGGTGACCCAAGTTGGAACTCGTTCGAGCAGTTATCTAGACAAACATCCTAACCAAGTTTGATGACAATTGAGTAAAGAATGTGACCACTAGAGTGTTCTCAAGGTTTTTCCATATTTTGGCTATGTGACCTAGTTTTTGACCCCAGGTGACCCATGCTCGAACTCATTCATGAAATTATCTAGACAAACATCCTCACCAAGTTTGATGACAATTGAACCAAAACTGCGACCACTACAGTGTTTACAAACAAATGTGGACGGACGGACAGACGGACGGACAGACGGACGGACGGAGGGACGACGGACAAAAGGCGATCACAATAGCTCACTCTATCACTTTGTGACAGGTGAGCTGATAAGAAAACAGCAATACTGGTATATATTCATTTTATATTAACGTAAAGAATAACTAAGTGTAGAGTTATTGAAGCATAAATGATTTATTTATAGTGTTTAAATGCAGAATTAAAAACGGAAGTTTGTATACAGATGTAACTTGATATTTGTCGTCTATTCAAGCATTATCCATTAAAATTGTCAAAATGCATATAAAATACTTGTCTAACAAGTTTCTAATTTTAAACTTTTTAAGTGCATACCCACATTGTTAAATGCGGAAGTATAAAATGTGAAAGATTTTTAAAGTTGTTTCCAGTGGACTATCTTACTTTTATAAAATATTCAGAATATGAAAATGTATATATAATATTATTACAAAGTAGTTTATATCAGAACGTTTACTTATCATAAAAAATGTTTATGAGGATTATTGTGAATTTGTTTATTGTTAGTAGCTGGTGCGTTAAAGGTAATACTTGTTTAATTTAACAATGATTTGTATCTAGTATTTCAGAAAAGTTAACATTGATTTAAATATGTATTTTTATCATAATATAATGTGTATATTGTAATAATTGGGTATATATATTTCATTGACAAAAGGCATAAATAAAAAGGTAGAACTTTGGTATAACTTTTTTTTATTTCATTAAACTACGCTTGTTTATTGTTCTTGTGTCTGATATTTATGTTAAATAAATATTTTACCAAACTTATGTAAATTGAACATCTATTCGTGAAAAAAAATATTTTTTATTATATTAAATACTGCATGCAATCAGATATGACATGATAAAAAAATGTAATACGTTGTGGCCTAATCAAACATATTTAGTAAATAGAGCTTAATTGATATAAACAAGTTTATCCTAACATATGAACGTTGTACAAAGCAACTTGTGTGCATCGATTGTCACAAGTGCTTCCAATAATACAATATCATTCTCGTTTCCAAAGCCTAGTAAGATTCTCGATACTAGCTAGATAACCCCGGGGTACGAGAATGATACAATCGTAATATAAGTTATGTTCAGGTTTGGAGCATGAATAAAAAATAAACGTGTTGCTTTAAAAAGGTACGTTTATAGATATTCATGGTTTATTTTCTTTTATTACCTTGAGCCTGTGTACATGAATTATAATCTAACTAAAGTATGACATGGCTGGACCTTGCTGATTTAATGATTTCCTGTGAATGATATGGACTTAACTATTTCATGATTAATTAAATATCTTCAATAAGTATGTTTATTTACGAGCGAAAATAAAACATGATGCCAGAAAATGTACATGCAAAGTGTTTGGAATACTAACCTTAAGTTGTTTTTTTACTTTCAGGATTGCATGGTTTATATCCTTGTCCACCAAGTGTAAACAGTAAGTTTTGTTAACTATTTAGTTGAACAAAAAGCTCGATATATATGTTATAAACCTACATGTTTCAAGATTTTATTATCCTTTATTTACAATGAAAATTGACAGTAATATTAAGTGGTTTTAAAAAGTAGAAATAACACATTGCCGTTTTAATTTTAAAAAATGCTTATTGAGTCTTAATTTTACTGGTCAAAGTTTATTAGAACAAATGGCTAATAAAGGTCATCGGCCTATAATATACAACTTTATTGCCTCCAAGATAGTTGAAGATTTAGAGTTTATAGTATTATAGAACATAGTAGATTCAAATAACAATAATAATAAATGTATACAGACATTGACTAACATAAGTAGGTTAATACAATAAGTGAAGATGAACATTATATGTACATGTACAACCGTATAAAGAATATGAATGAACTTAAATCAATTAACTTATAAAATATGTGTGTCAGTTTCAGATATGTCTTTATATTATATGAATATTTTTGTCATAGTTTTAGCATAGTAAATCGAAAGCGAAATATTAATATGCTTTAATGACGAAAATACCCTATTGTCCTAAATGAATATCAAATGCCATAGTTCAACGCATAAAATATTTTGGAGACATTTATGGCATATAAGATCCTGTTCATATGTAGTTTTGCATCATATCGAGGCTACAAATTTTAAAAGGCTTACATAATCCGATCTCTCTGCGGCCACTTTCCAAATATTAGATAATCTTAGGTTGACGTGAATTGCTCTATTACGCGCAGCAATTTACCTTCGACACCCACACTATGATGTTTGTATATTAACCCAGATATCCAAGCTTTATCGAAAGCTGATTTGGCGTCGAGAAAACAAGACTGTAGAGGTCTTCACGTTCACGTGAGTCTTGTTACAAAAATGAAACCATCTTGGAAGGTTTGCCTTCTTGAAAACCATGTTGCATATCATTTATTGTATATTTAAGCGTTTAATACCAGCTTATATTACTTTTTCGAATATTTTTGATATCACTGGAATTAGTGCTATGGCTCTGTAACAACTTGGTTCTTTCAATGATTTGCCTTTACCCTTATATAACGTAACAGTAAGTCCGAGTCCTTTGCTACAGAACTGCCGACGTATTTGATATGTTAATATGAAATATTGTCTACTAAGGCTCTTTTGTTGTTCGTGGGTTTATTTATTATCTCTGTTAATTCTTTTAATGAAATTACCGGTTTCCACTCATTGATAATCTGATCGTTACAGTCGTAAACTGGATTCAAGAACTTTTTATAGATTCTTCGACATAACATTTAAACTCATTACAAAAGCATTGTTCGTTGGAAAATGAATACAGATCTGTAAAATAATTGTTTCATCCTGTAAGTATTCCGTCAATAGTAGTCTCCCTTTGGTATTTGATCACAATTTCATGAACTTTCATTTTACTACCTCGTGGCCTTTTTTTAGTTAATAACCTTCCAGAACCCTTTTCGGCCGATTTCGTGTAATTCATCGATTCGTTAGAACACATCACGTTCAAATCGGCGTGCTGTTGAACTCCATATTTTTTTAATTCTTCTTAAATTCATGCATAGTTGTCCGTATCACATAGTGATTGTTGTGCTATAAATTAATTTGTTTAATTTCTATTTGGTTTTTTTTCTTGGTTCTTTATTTTTATATCCTGCAATTTCATTGTACCTAATAATAATACATTTATAATATACACTTCGCTTCAAATGCAGTGGCTGAATAGATATCAAACTAGGATACTATCTAACGAATATGCCTAAGTAACATGCATCCCATTTCACTTCTCTTTCTTATAAAATGCAGGAATCAATTCTATAAGACACGGTCGAGACAGTTAAGTGTATGACATCGAAGTAATAACTAAACACCAACTCCGACAAATGTGCATATTCTATTTCATATACATTTGGCTTCGTGCTGCACAGAGATTTCGAGTAGTACGTTTCCATGATGGCAAAAAATAATAAAATAAAAAGATAAATAATAAAAAAAACAATAAAGGATACTAAGCAGGATTTGAACCCGGGGTAACAAAAGCAATATCTAACAATCAAATTGTCTTACCGCCACGACTACTGAGTCACTTAAATTATTGATTAACTATGATAAAGACAGTAATCAGTTGGTTGGTTGGTTAAATAAGCTGTGTTACCTTTTTGCAGGAATATTCCAAAAATCTATAAATACAAAAGTGCAGTAACGGCTCACCGGATAAGATCGGACTATACATGTATATAAGCTCGTAAATAACCTAAATACAATTATCAGTCAAATATATCATGTTTTGTTAATCTCAATTAAAACGCATTTTTATCATTTGTTCGACTTTCTTAAAATGAAATGAAGATAAAACTAGGCTTTGAGAACGAACAAATACCACATTAATAGTTTCATTTACAAAAGTATGTATTACAATGCAACTCGGAATTCGTAGTTTGTATGAAATTTCTAATACTAACATTATAAGTATATTTAGTATCGAAAGCTATTTTTTATGATTTCAGTCATCCACATATGTATTAATAACAAGACGAGCGCTGCTTCTAATGTGACATACGTGAGCACAAGATATGCACCAATACAACAAGCTATTGAATGCACCTGTACTATCAAAGGAGTGTCGGAAAACTATACATTAACAGTTCAGGCTGCCAGTACAAACTATAGCAATACAGATTTTTCGTTTGCATTTAATGATGTGGCAATTAAGAATAACACCAATTTTGGTACCCTTACTCGTATAAATTTAACGGGAGAAACAATGCTTAAATATACATCACCAAACGATGATACTGTCAAAGTGTGTTTATATATTGCAGGTTAGTATAGCAGATAGTATTTTTGGCGGAGGTTTATAATAAAGGAAAGCTTGTGAATGACATAGTTTTATAAAATAGACATATTGAACCTACATTTCTTATATAAACAGAACTAATGTAATATTGTTTTTAAAGACAAACAGCGAAGAAATAGAAAACATCTTGCGAAATATTTTCAAAAATGCCAGATGTGAAAATTCATTAAAAATTTACAAACCTAGAACTTCGTGTCTGGCTGTATGATAAAAAACGCACGCATTTTAGTTAAACCTTCATAAGGTGTGTCCGAAATAAAAACTTCTTCAATTAATGTAATGACATGAATATCAATAAAAACTCACTCCTATTAAGAAAACCTAGATTATTTGCCCTATTTTCTAGCGAACATCAACCATTTTGGTGGAAATGTCCATGAAATATGTGGAACTGGTATTCTGAAAGCAAACGTGTAAACCTCGAATCCGAAAGGCCAGGCAATTGCGTTGTGCGATTATTTTGGCGTAGCTGTCTAAGCTGACTTTCGGGATACATTTGTCTATTTATAAACTCTCATTCTATTAGATAAATACAAAATGAGCTTACGGAAAAGTATGAGAAACCCGTCGTTTTTGGGATTAAATAAGAAAACAGGGCGCAAGAACTGAAAAAAGAGTTCATTCGTGTTCGTCAAACAATCGGTGGTGTTTTCGTAAGCGTTCTGAATAAAGTAATGCACCGCCAAAGTTATTCTTTTTGAACATTAAATATTTGATTGATAAATAAATGAACATGTGTCAGGTTATAGTAAATATTTTTGCACATGTATAACGCATGAATTTTATGACTGGCCTTCTTTACTCTGGATATACTATAAACCATACTTCACAACCAAAGTTGGTACATATATCTTCTATTTAATGTATGTCTTATAGGAACTTGAAGGGTGTTGAGATTATTATTTTTTTGCAAATTGTTCAAGATCATTGCTGTACTATTTTCAGAATAGACTGTTTTAGAAAGTTTTAACAGTTAAATGTAATTTTAACATATATAAAAAATGTTCTTAATTTCTAACAACAGAATCCAAAACAGTCATATTGTACAGATAACTTCTGTTATTCTTATAGCATCCTACCTTTGAAATTAATGATGTGACCACTTTTGGCAACTAGTCCCTAAAAATAACTGTCTCCTATATTTTGATACGTATCTTATGCCATATCTGGTACATGTATCAAAAGCCTCTAGAGTACGTGTTAATGTTTCAAAAGATAGGATCTAAGAAATTAAGTATTTAGTTTAGCCTTTAGTTAAAAAATCATTTCATCTCATTATTATATTTTTTTATTCCTCAGGATAATTGATAATCATTGTTGTCAATCATATATGTCTACTTTATAAATGATTGCCAAAATTTACTATGTACTCTCTGTTTTTATCCAGATTATTATTTGTCACTTAAGACAGGAAAATGATGTATTGTTTATACCTTTCCTGAAGTTTTAATTATCATTCAACTTTTAATTGGTAAAAGTGTTTGACCAAGCCTAGTCATAGCCGCCCGGCTAGCTCAGTTGGTAGCACGCAAGTCGACTGACGAGCACGAAGAAGGCTAATTAAAGTTCCTGTGGCATTTTTTTCCAAACACTAGAAGGAGGAGTTTTTCATTTTCCCAATAGAATGAGATTTTATAAATAGACAAGTGTATCCCGAAAGTCAGTTTTCACAGCCCCGCCGAAAAATGAATTATTACTGATAGTTGGAAACAAGTTCAACGTACTTTATACATTCCTTTTTAATATCCATTCGGTTTAGTTCTCCGATGAATCGCACATACGTGTAATATAAAGTAAAAATTATATTTTTTTATTCTGAAAATTACATCAATGAAATTAAATAGATACATCCGATGTACATTCTTTAAATTCACTTGTGTGAGCCTACGAGGTAAAAAGCTTCTATTTTCCAAGTAGTGTCATCGGTACAAATATATTTTTGTTAATTCATATTCTAAGACGTAAATTACTGATTGTCAATGCATAATATCAATGGTTGTAACTAACTGTTCGAGTAAACCATATACTAATACTAATTTTTTAATGCATTTACCAGCTTTTACCGATAAGGACAATTTTAATATGGAATGCAGGGCGACTCAGAATCACGGAACTTCATCAGATCCTACGGACACGACTACCACATCGACAATCTCAACATCACAAATAGTGTCAACTGGAGTGACACAAACATCCAAGAAGGATGGTTCCATCAATACTGAACCAATAACAGCATCTACATCAAATAGTAACATTGATACATCTGATAGTGGCAATAATTCTGAGACTACTAAATCAACAGAAAGTATTGATATGAGTACAACGACACAAACAAACAACAATACCAATGAAGACCAAACAATATTAATTGGTAAATATTACTGATTATATTTACTTTATTTTTTGTATTTTATACTAGTATTCTAAATACTCCTTGTTTTGTATAGTTCGCACTTAACGTTTGTTCGAAGAGCTATTGGCATCTTGGAAGCTTCTCATTTTGAAATGTTTGTACATGTACATATGTATGTACCTAAATTTAATGTATGAGAATGTTGAATAACCTGAAGAAAAATATTGATGTATAATTCCTATTATATTAACCTGTCACTCATTCATAATTTTATGGTGTGTGCACACTCTAAAATAAACTCTCTGTTTATAGTTTGTAAACTAGAAGAAGAGTGTGTACATACCATGAAATTATATTCATGTTTTACAGGTTAATATAATGGACGATTCCGAATGCGACCTTTTTATTTGAATAACAATGCATTTATCTACAAATATAAGCATGTGCCCCTTTGTTAACACCTTGTTTGTAGGACAAAAAGTAACTGTAAACCTTTATTGAATATGCTAATAGGTAAGGTCAAGGAAAGGTCCACAGGACTATACATGACGTGTAATGTAAATTAAGGATGTGATGTTTTTATTAACATGAGTAAGCTACAAAGCATATACATTGTATAAAAAAGCAAAGTCGTAAAAATACAAACTGCACCCAGCTTTATATACTATATATTTAAACCACAAGACTAGTGTGAACCCCCTATTGTAATTGTCAATGGAATGAGCGTTGAGACATTATCTAGCTATATAACAAATACTTCTGTTTATGATAGTTGGATAATATTTTTTTGGTATGGTTGTTGCTCGATATAGCAATCTCATGTATTATATTCTGTAAATCTCTGTAGGTAGTATTAAACACTAATATTTCTTTTTTAATGATGGTTATTTTCAGCGGCTGCAGGTGGTGGTGGTGGTGTTGCTCTCCTCATTATTATAATTGTAATTGTGATAGTTTGTTGTAAAAGGTTAGTTTTTTTCTTATGACATTATTCCCTTGACAGCGAAAGTATAAATCTCATTATTCCATAATGCAATGCAAAAGAGTTATTTTCTGTTTCCAAGCTCACGTTTTATCAAAGCAAGTCCAAGGTTACTTTATGGAAAGTTTCTAAACTCAAAGTATTGTCATAAAAGCAAGTAAATTTTGATTAATTATACATGATAAGGCTATTCATAATGCTCCTGTTATAGAAATTGTTATTCGAAATATTTTTGTGAAGTAAAGGTCTTGAAAAATAGCACAGTTGCAGTTCTATATTGTTGACGTATGACTTAGGAACGTAATCAGAAATTTCTTTTCACCAATCCAAATTTTCAGCAAAATTTTTGCTTGTCCATAACCATGACCTAGAGATTGTCTAGGAAATTTTAATCGTCGCAGATAATGCGGGTTAACCTTTGCTACATGTATCAGACAATGTCAAAACCTATTTCACAAGCATGAGTTTGGAATTTTTCGCGAGGAAGGGACGCATTTCATTGTGCAACGGAGATGCCTTACATGTAAAGCAAGCCCTAAGCATTTGTTTTACTTTACTAAAATGAATTCATTATAATTTTCCTTGTTCATTACATGTTATTTAAGCAAAATTTTTTACTAGCTTTGTCGCCGTGTCAACACAATTTAGGTCATTTTACGGCATCAAGAGCACCTAACCTAGCTTTCCTTGACCCTTGTCTATAACCAGTACTTACCTATCCTTCCACAAGGCCGGAAACTTCTCCATATTATCTAATCAATGGGGGAAAATTGACATTATTGTCAAACTTTCATGAAAGGGTATAACCTCCCCGGGGGGGATTCGAACCCGTACCCCGTTCGGGACACGAAATTCCAAATTCCCGCGCGCTATTAACTGCACTATCGACCCGTAACCACATTTTATGATCTATGGCAACAATGAGGTGTTGCTCAAGCCGTCGATAAAACGAAAAAATAGGCATTATGAACACCCGCATTTTGTGTAATTACTTAATAAGCAAAAACATAATATTGTAATTGTACGTGACTAGATTTCAAAATGACATTTAAGTTGAATAAAATATTGTATTCTATGTAATTATTTCGGGAGCACATTCAAAATACATATATGTGTTATGCATTTTTCTCGATAAAGTACTATTTTTCCAGGAAGAGAAAATCTCCACCAAAGGAAGCCACGTCAAATGAAGCCACGTCTAGGGCAGACGCTCGACCAGCCAGTGTTTGTGATGTGTCTGATGATGATGATTATGGTATGGTGCTAAATCCAGCTTATCAACCTTTCCATGAAGTCCTGCCAAATCAACCACCGCAGAATACTTACACTGTGGAAACAAACTTAACGACTGCAGACACGTCAACATCAGCACCAGTCTATGCCACCCCACTTAAACGTAAAGTATCACAAGATAAAGCAAATGGCATAACTACCACGGTACCAAGCAATGACAACACAAAGAAAGGAGCTACACGTCAATCAGGGGACGCAGACAATCCTGCCTCACACTACGACTACCCAAGACACCAGGCTGCTCAAGTTGTAACTTCTGACACAGACGACACTTATGATCATACCTTTACTTCCGCTTCCGGTAAATGGACCGAAAATGATTATAATCGTGTACAGATGAGAAGAAATGAGGAATCGAATATTCCTGATAATGATACGTATAACGTATTGAAATTATAAATTACCAAACATTCTGTACAAGTTCTTATCTTTCAAAACTTTTAAACATTGTTACTGTGTCTAATTTACTATGGGTCGATTGCATGATTCAAGTTTATTTAGTCTAGTTTAAGCCCTAGTTCGAGGCTTACTAGCCTTGAGTTTATCTCTCAATTGCATAATTCAAGTTTAATTTTATTTTAGCTAGTCTAAGACTAGCTATCCGGGGATAACAAAACTTGAGCTTTGTAATCTTGTAGTACTTAATGATCAGGTAGGATAAACTATAATTGAAGTATTCTTTCGTTGCACCGAAAATAATACCACTTAATCATGAAAATTTCGTGCTTGAACATTGATTATTTTTTTATAAAATTTGAATCGATCGATTATCAGTGTTATTTTCAAATACATGCAAATGTAAACATTATTGAAATAAATATATTATTATTTATGTGCAACTGATTTTCTTTCTATGATTGTCTCAATCTCCGTAAACAGAGATCCTGTAGAGCGTTGTCGTACAGGGTTAGCGAGTATGCGAGCGGTACAATTTTAGATCGGGTTTTGATCAGATTGTGATTGTCTTGAAAGGGCAAGCGGAAAAAAACAATGGGTAGTATACCAAGATAAAATGACTTTAAAATCTGTACTTTAATGGTATTTTCTGTATAAAATCCACACCTAGTTGATACATTTGTTAATTAATAAAAGAATTGCAAGATGTTATGCTCAGCTTAATAGCACATTCAAAGAGCTCATATACAGATACATTTTAAGGCTCCTCAGTTGAATAGTAAGATATTGAAACTGCAAAACATGGCAATACACGTGCATGCGCATATGTACCGCATGTCAAATTTTTGCCAGTTTTGAATTGATAAAATATCAGATCAAATGCATTAGCATAGTTGTATTATCCTAAAAAGTTGTACCTGTATTAAAGCTGAGTATTTAAACTACATTATAAGGTTTTCAAATATGTCGAGTTGCAATTAGTTTTATAGCAAGTTGCACGTTTGTTGATCGACCCTCGAAAAACTAAGATTAATAATATTCGAGTTTGCTTTCTGTTTCCCCAGTTCTGAGCTAGCAGATTTAGCTCAAAGGAACAACGAGGTTTTCGTTGGGAATCGAATAAATGCCGGGCTGGTGGTCCAGTAATTTCCAGTCCGACGTCGTAACCACTCGGCCATGATTGTATAGTTGGCTCAGCATGCTTATGAAAACAAATTTTTAACCGCACTTTTTCCATTTTTTTTCGTAAAAATTCTTCAAAATATCTTGTGTGAACGCAAAATTAATCATATAATTAATACCATGATCATTAACGTTATATTGAGCTTCTATTATGGTTCTAGTAAGTATCGGGTTTCATATCTTTTCCATTTACGCGATAACAACGTGTCTGTGTTCTGCAATATTGAGGTATCCTTACAGCTCCGAACAAGCCATGAGCATTTACCTAAAAATCAGTAATGGAAAGAAACATAAAGAAAAATCTCTATAAAGAATTATAAACTTCATCGGTATTTCATCAATAGTATTACAAGTTTACCCCGATGTGTGACTGTAGCTAATCAGCTATGACGGCAGACTTGTATCATTGGTGTTGGTTCGAATCTTGTTTAGAAGCCATTTCTTTGTTTCTATGCACAAAACTTTATTCTAATTGCTTAGTACCGGAGAAGGAATCTAGCATAAAAGTGATAAATATTAGTTGTAAGAACTTTTTACACAACCTATGGTAAATTTCTCAAATACGAGTTGCACATTCTATTGAAATTTATCCGTTGCAATATGTGGGCAGCCATTTTTTCAACTCACAAAACTGATATATTTTCTAAAACTCAGCCTTAAACTACCCCCACCACAGGTTTAATTTTAATGGTGTGTTAGGCTAAATATAAACTCAGGTTTTGCCTAAACTGTATTTATGCAATCCGTCCAGTTTTTTTGCTTAATCTGAGACTAATGAAACTACATTTATGCAATGGATAGGGTTTAAACTGTGGTTTAAACTTGAGGTTATCTTTAGACTAGAATTATGCAATCGGGCCTATATGTTTATTTTAGTATTGTGTATAGTGTAAATAATTATTCACATGAATAGTGTTCCATATGTTGTCAGTAAGAATGATACGTACAACGTATTGAAATTATGAATGACCAAACTGACTTTATTTTAACAACGATAAATTGTGACCATATTCACTAAGTCTCAATTGTTTCTTGTTTATATTAGGAGTGTGTATATTGTGAATAGTTTATTCACATGAACAGTGTTTCCTGTGTTGTCTTCCGGAAGACAGTATAATACATGTACTAAACAACTGGACTAGTGTTTAATAGTATGGCACGCCGTATATCTCTGTGATTTATTTTATATTTCAAACATAAAATTGTTTTTGATAATTAATTATTAATTTCAAAATACCCCTTTTTTATTCTCAACTGTAACGATATAAGCGATTTGACTGATTTAACAGAAATCGCATATGAATATCGCAAGTAGCTATACTTTTTTTAGCATATTCATGTAACATGGTTCGAATCATGTGTTAATAAACTTATTAATGTAATTCATTTGATTTTCAAGTCGAGATTTTGTCCAACGACATTTGAATTACGAATTGAATGGTGATGTTGTCCTTCGCAGGCGAAGATGACCATACTGCATGTGTCTTGCAGGCTGCGAAAGATTTCTATTACAACAAAATAATACTAGAATCCGTGGACAGTCCAAAACATATCTCTTGCAAATAACTTTCTTGATTATTTTAGTTCTAAAGTTTTAAAAATAAGACAAGAGCTTGATAGTAATCAATCTTCTTATGAATTGTATATTCCAAAATCTGGTCGTATTAACTCCATGGATAGTTTTAAGTCGATTAGTGAGTCTGAGGTTAGGAAAATCATCAAGAGTTCTAAATCAACAACATGTTAGTCGGATATCATTCCTACATCAACATTAAAATCTCTTCTTGATCACTTTCTTCTAGTCATAACTTCTATTATTAACTGTTCTTTTAAGACAGGCGTTTTCCCACAATCTTGGAAAAATGCTATTGTTAAGCCCCTATTAAAAGAGAAAGGGCAACCTTTGGAATTTAAAAATTGTCGTCCTGTATAAAATCTATCGTTCCTTTCTAAAATCTTGGAAAAGGCCGCACTTCAACAGGTTGTTGATTTTGTCAAAGGCAATTCTCTTCTCTCTCCATACCAAAGTGCATATCGTAAACGTTATGGCGTGGAGACAACGATGCTTAAAATGAACAATATATGCAGCTGATAATAAATTGGTTACTTTGGTTGTCATGATTGACCTTAGTACAGATTTGACACGGTAGATATTTCTATTCTTTTATCAATTATGGAATCAAGTTTTAACATTAAAAGTGTTCCCCTTAATTGGTTTAAATCATATCTTACAAATAGATCTATGACAGTTTCTACACAAAATACTTTTTCTAAAACAGAAACTCTTAATTATGGTGTTCCACAGGGTTCTTGTGCTGGCCCTGTGGTTTTCACATTATATGTTGCTGCCCTTGATATCATCATTCAGTCTGATTTTCCGAGTGTAAACTTCTATAGTTATGCCGATGATCACAAACTTGCTTTAATGTATCATGCTGGAAAAAACGAGAGTGAATTATTATCTAAAACTGTTATGGAACATTGTTTTAACAAGGTTATTACGTGGATGGGAGAACATAAATTAAAAATGAAAACAGTAAAAAAGTTATTATATATGGAACACAGCAACAACTTTTAAATTCCACAATTACAGAGTTAAATGTCGGTGATGATACTGTGAAATGTGTCTCTTCTGTTTGTGATCTTGGTGTATTCATGGAAAATAATTTTAGTTTTGATCTTCACATTCGTAAGAATTGCAAAACAGCCAGTAACCATTTACATAATATAAGATATGTACGAAAATATTTATCACAAAAAGCTACTAAGACTTTGGTTCATGGCTTTATTCATTCTCATTTGGATTTCTGTAACAGTTTATTTGCTAATATACCAGAATATCAATTAACTCGTCTTCAGACAATACAAAACCAAGCGGCAAAATTAGTGGCTAATGTACCATATGATCACCCATCAACTCCTATCTTGAAATCCTTACATTGGCTGTCGGTTCGAGCCCGTATTCAATTCAAATTTTTAGTAACTGTATTTAAATGTCTAAATGAAAGTGCTCCGACATATTTAAAAGAGTTAATCAGCATAAAGAATCATAGGTATTACTCCAGATCATCAACGACTTTAACATTAAAAGAAAAAAGAACAAATTCAAAACTGGCAGGTCGATCGTTTGATGTTGTTGGGCCTAAATTGTGGAGTGCACTACCTTTCGAAATTAGAGTCTAACAAGTGAGACTGATTTCAGGCGCAGCCTTAATACGCATCTTTTTAAAAAGTTTTATGTGTAATTACCAATTTATAAGATTTTTAGTATCTGATATTTATTTTTTTTATTTTATAGATTTATATATAACTTTTGTATTATTGTAAAGCGCAGCAGACTATTGTATTTTAATAGTTTGCGCTATATACATGTATAATAAATGTTCTTATGTTCTTTTGTATGTACATGTAAGCTAATCAGACCAATTATTGCCCTTAAGAGTCGACTTCATACTTGACATGTGTGAGATGGGGCTGCCAAGTCAATAGAGACTGCCCTGGATTTACGCTCTGTTCCTTTTCTCTTTACCTGCGAAACTCTTTTTGCTTCGGCGGCATGCGAGCCAATGACAATCTGTCGACGCCATGATGATCTGTCAGGTGCATCTATTTTCTAGGTGGGTTGGTCAAAGCCTTGGTTCTTTAGTGAGGTTTTGAGGCTGTCTTTGAAGCGTTTTTTCTGCTCGCCAACAGATATTTTACCCTCAAAAAGTTCACCATACAGTATTTGTTTGGGTAATCTGGCATTAGGCATACGGACAACATGCCCATCTTGCTTGAGACCTCTTCAAAAGGGTATGGAACTTTGGAATCCAGCACGCTCAAGAACTTCGGTGTCTGGTACCTTGTCTTGCCATTTGAAGTGAAGTAATTTGCGCGCGGGACTGAGGTTGAAGTGGTTGATTTGTTTTGCATATCTAGTTTAAACTATCATTGTCTCCTTATAGAAGGGTAGTCAGAACCACAGATTTGTATCCTTTTATCTGAGTAGCTAGACTGAGACCTCGTCTCTTCCATACCTTCTCTCTGAGACTTCCAAACGATGAGCTGGTTTTAGCTATCCTATTGATGATTTCAGTATCAATGATTTTAGTCTTTGTAAGGGTACCGCCAAGGTAAGTAAAGCTGTCTATTACCTTGAGACGCTCTTATTTCATTGTGATAAAATGCTGTTTTTGTGTGTCATCTTGTGCTGGTTGGTACATAACCTCAGTCTAATTTGTACTGATAGTAAGTCCAAAGTTGTCGCAGGCATCAGAGGACAGGTCCATTTCAGCTAGTATTTTTTGTTCATTGTTGGCATTGAGTGCGCAGTCATCAGCAAGGAGAAAGTCTCTAATGACAGTTGCTTTCACCTTTGTCACAGCCTGTAGTCGTCTGAAATTGAATAGTTTACAATCAGTCCTATATCTAAGATGATTGTCATCTGCATCGTCCTTAAATGCATCTGCTAGCAAACCAAATAAAAACATTTAAACAGAGTTGGTGCAAGAACACAACCCTGGTTCGCGCCATTTGTCCATGGGAAGGCGGATGATTCATCACCATCATCCATTACCTTTACCATCATGAAACTGACGTACAATGGATATGAACTTGTCTGGGCAACCAATATTTTCTATGATTTTCCACAAGCCGTTTCTGTCGACAGTGTCAAAAGCCTTCAACAAAAGTGAAGTAGAGCTTTCTATGCTTACTTTTCTTGCAATTGACCGTCTGCGAATATCATATCCGCTGTTCCACGTTCAGCACGGAAGTGAAAAGCTTATCACATCAAAAAATTAGCTGATTATAGATTTTCCATTTCTTGTGAGTATTTGAACTCTAAATACGTCTAACCACCTAATAGAAAGGACTTACGATGTATAAAATTTTAACTTGGTTATATGCGTGATGTATTAAATAAATATTATATTGTCGTTGTATAGTTTCAAAACGAAACGATTTACGTGTACGGATAAGAAAACTTAAATACTAGAATATATTTATTTAATATTTACTCATTGTTGAATATGGAGTTACTGAAGCATAAACGGTTTATTTGAATGATTTTAAAAAACATAATTGAATGCTGCAGTTGGTATTCAGACCTTATATGAATGTGTCTTCTTTCCTAACATTACCCATTCAAATTGTCAAAATGCTCAAAAATACTTGTCTAACAAGTTACTTATTTTAAATGTTCTTTAGTATACACCTACATTAATAAATGCGGAAGAATAAAATATATGGATTTATTAAACTTGTTTGTGTGAATCAGCTAAATTTAAGGACATATGCAGAATAATTACTAAGTTGCTAATATCAAAACAACTACTAATATCATAAAATGAATATAAGGATTAATGTTACTTTGTTTATTATTGTTTGCTGGTACATTAAAGGTAAGACTTGTTAATTCAATACTTAATTTGTATCTTGTATTTTTGGAAGGAATTCTTTTCAAAGAATTCCTTTCTATGTCAGCGCTCTGGGAAAGTTGAAAAAGAACGAACAACACCTTCAACTCAATAGAAATCAATGAGTTAATGCGATCAAGAAATAGTGCAGCAGAAAAATATGTGTACCATCAAAGGTAGATAAGTTGAAAAAAGTAATTTAAACAAATACTTAAAATTATGATATTCAATGCTTTTTTACACAGTAACCAAACAACTTGCTAACTGTGCACGGAGAGAAGTTTTTTTGTATTATTGCGCATTAGTATCTACCACACGCTTGTACATATATACAATTTTAACGAGCGCCTATCACAGCAGGGGTTTTACTTTGAGAGCGTAAAGCGCTGAACATTTATCGTAGTTAAGCAACGAAATGCAAGGTTAATCTTTGGATGGGTGTCCGTAGAGATTTAGTGACAGCGCGAAGCAAATTTCATAAATGTTTTTTTTTTTTTTTTTTTTTTTTTTTTTTAATAGACCGCATGAACTAAAAGTTAGAAATTTGAGTTCTAAATAGCAAAATAAATCAGCAAATTTCACTGTTACGGTAAAGCAGTAATGTATTCTTGCTAACATACGGCATTAGAAATTACAATGACACAATCCATTTTTCAGAAATATGATAGCTACACTCTGTCTTAGACCGTAAACTGAACATTTACTCTCTCTACTCACCTTATCTTGATATGTGACGTCATACGTGTCTTTGTAGTGTAAACTATGAAGATTGATCCGTTGAGAGCAGGTAGGACAGGGAGAAAATTTTACATTCCTACAATTTTGATGTGCCAAAATAACATATTAGGCTTAATTTAATTATTGTGGTATTATTAGACATTAGCATAATTTACCAAAATCTAATTAAAATGGTATACACAAAAAGTGAACCGGGCTGGTCCATTATAAGATTAGTGTGGCGCTGTTAATTGGTAATCTGTGCTTCCTAGTTATCTAGTATTAACAAAAGTAATACCAAAGACAAATGAAGTTATATTCCCGTATGAACTCATGAAGGTGTAAACCTCTTCTATCCTACTTCTAACTAGTTTAAAATTCAATTGAATTTTCATCTGGAGTAATTGTTAACTTGCTTTATATAGCATATAACTACTTATTACTTGAGTACACTATAGTCTATAGATATATGGTTATATGTTATATAAGAAAGTCCATACTTATTCTGCTGTTTTAAACTTATGGTAAATAAATGTCTTAGAAATCGCACAAATTTATTCTATGCTTTCACTCGCTTCTCAAAATTCAAAATATGGAAAAAGATTTTTTTTCTCTTTAGCTCCATTCTTAGGAACAAAATACACAGAAAATGTGATCAATTTGTTGTGGCCTTAACTCAATGGCAACACATTGTTTAGGTTACATCGTGACCAGCAATCCACCTACCAATGTTCCTGAAAAGACTCAATTTCTGGATTACTACTAGATGCAATTCAGTGACTGAACACTGCCGTATTAATGATTTAGAATCAGTGGTAGGAGGGAGAATGGCCGTAGAAATTATTTCATGGCATAGCTCCACGAAATTATGCCCTGTCCATGAATAAAAACATACAACTTCTCGATCAGTAGCAAAATATGCATGTAAAATGAAATATGAAACATATTCGATTATGAATGATATAGAGATGATGATGGATATCGAAATAGTAACTAACTTTAAACTCCTAAAATCGTTCAAAAATTCCTTCCAACAGTACTTTCTGTACTTTGATACTATAATATAACCTGTATTATATAATAACTGTGTGTATTACCTGTAGTATATATAATATATCTACTATGTAACGACTCAATACATCTTCTTTTTGAATTGGTTTTAACGTCGTATTCAACACATATTAAGGTTATATATACGACGGCCAGCTCTTACTACTATAAGTTCCCTCGACATTTTTCTATCACCAGTACTAACTTACCCTACCACGAGGCCGACAACTCATGTGTAGGGTATGACCTACCGCGACCGGACTCGAACCTGCGATCTCCGGATTAGAAGTCAGACATGCTAACCACTACGCCACGACCGCGGCTTGCCTCAATACATAGGTAAATGTTTGTTTAACTTATTTTATATCATTAAATTACTAGGTAATTCAATGGTCTTGCATCAGATATCTATAATAAATGAACATTTATATTAAAGTTTTGTCAATTTTATATTTATTCATAGATGAATGGTTTTATATGTATGTAATATACCTATTATATATTAACACTGTCTTATTTGAATATGGAATGTATCATTTAATATGGAATTCACTATTTATAAAAATAAGACAGCATGTAGCACCTTTAACTTTAATAAACATGAGCATTCATGTAGCCCCTTTAACCTTTATAAACATTAAACTTCATGTAGCCCCTTTACAAATGTGAGACTAAATGTATCACATGTGTTGGGACATCTTCACTAAGGATTAAATACTAAAATCCAGTCCAAATTTAGTTCATGCGCCGCATGGACAAAATCCACTATAAACAGTCTCTATCAACCAATAACTAGTATAATGAACTAGAATAGAAATTTTGTTCATGCGCGGAAAACTACAATACGGAAAGGCTACATACAGTCTATTTTGTTGAACAAAATGAACTGTACAGTGAGTCTAGTGAATTCCATATTATGTGATACATTCCATATTCAAATAAGACAGTGTTCAAGGTTTTACATGCAGTTGACCAGTATGGCCTGACACAAGTAGATTGATAAATATACTAATCTAGTCAATCATACGTTTTGTTCATTATATTTAAATACTATCTATGTCCTTCCTTAACTTTTTATTAAAGGGATTAGTAGTTCAACTTCATATTTCCTGGTTTTGGAATAATATTCTTTATAACTGTGAATGCAACAGACACACTGTTATATTACTTGGCAAAATATTTCTTTATTTTCTCCCATTATTTGGGGTGTTTCCTAACTAGACCCACGTGGGTCAGGTAAGCTAAAATAGATTTGTGTTAAAATATGCATTTACTGATGAGAAGTTACTAGAGCTTGTTATTAAGCAACATTAGTATAATTATATTGAAAAGATATCCTAACCGCCTAGTAATGTAGAAAGTACAAAAAGCGACCAATGAAAATGTTTTTAGCAAGAACAACATATAACAAATCTATAAATAGCTTGGTGATTCCCTCAGTATCCTATATTCGTTTTCAACAATGTGTATGTCACATGTTTTAATTCGTTCAGTTGAATGTTATAGGTGACAAATGTTATTAGTTAGTGATTTCTTACTACTGTTTGAATACTAAACTTGGTTTTATACGTTTGTCACGGTCACTTGCCTGTATAACCCTTTAAGTATTGTAAGTATATCGATAATAACATGTGTTCTGTTCTGTTTTGTTCTATATATCAAACATGAACTAAATAACTCATTTCTGTATATAAACAATAAGGTTGTCTTAACAATTTCTTGTGAATAACGATGGCTTAGATATTTCAACTTAATATTGAATGCGTTAATGTACTAATTTTAAATAAAAGTATTATTATGCAAAGAAAAAAAGAGAAATATATAGTCATATGTTAAAGTGATTAGTTTTAAGCCTGTTTGTTTTGTTTGCCTACACTATATATTTTCCTTTTCAGAAAGTCATGGTTTTGAACCTTGTCTACCAAGTGCACAAGGTAAATGTGTTATGTATTTATGGAAGTTAAAACCATTTAAATCGAGCAATTTGGTTATTCTAAACGTAGGAAGATAATGTTGGTCTAATTATGACTGGTGTGTAGTTACTTATTACAAGAACTAAAATATTTCATTGCACAAACATATCGAAGTTGGAAAAAAGTCATGTTTCAAAATTACACAACATTTTATTTAAATTCTTGTTTCATGTAGCATGACAATAAAACTTGTAAGTAAAGTTTTCTACTGTGAGAAGCAAAACGTTCAATTAATTAAGCAAAAACACGCATAGATTTGCACTGTATTTAAACAATATACATGTGTATAATGAGACGTCTAGGTTTTAATTTATCTTCATAATTAAGTGATTGAACTGATTTGATTTGATTTGAATGCTTACTATCAAGTTTTAGAAGTCCTTAACATTAACAACAAAATGTTTTTTTTATTATTTCAGTAATCCATGTTTGTATTGATAACAAATTAAACAATCTAACAAATGTATATGTCAGCACTGGACGGTTACCAATACAACAAGCTGTTGAATGTAAATGTCTTATCACACCAACAGTGTCATCTAAAAATTATACGTTAGCAGTTCAGGGTGCCAGTATATACCATGATGACAATACCAATTTTTCGTTTGCATTCAATGATGTGGTAATAAAAGATAAAGACAGTTTTAGTATCTATACTATAACAACTTTAACGGGAGAAACAGTTCTCAAGTATACATCACCAAACGATGATACTGTCAAAGTGTGTGTAATGATTGCAGGTAAGTATACTAGTCAGTGATTACTTAGTTAACATATAATGATAGAGGTTATAAACAATCACCGGCTAGTAGAAACATAGGGCTGCTGCTTTAAAATTAATTGTTCGTGTATCAAGGGGCATTTTATTAGTAATCTAAAAGATACATAATCAAAATGACCCCTGACAAAGTCCAATGTCCGCAGCCTATCCTAACCTATGTTTTAGTAAACTGACGACAGATCTGTAATTAAATTCTATTATTCTTGCGATCATTCTTCAAGCCTCTGCCATTTGCTTTATAATTGTTTAGAAATATTTGCTTTTATTATCACAAATAAGGGAAAAAGTGAAGTTAATTCAAATACAGATGGCTATTTATGTTAATGTTCTTCAGATATCTTTTTTCAAACCCTGTGGCTAAGATCTGCGATAACAAACATGTCAGATAAGTACATTATTACCTCTGCAGAGCGGCCTCCTGCAGAACAAATCCTATGCATAACAACAACATTTGATATTTCCCTTCTAAACATGTGTAATTTTAAGTGAAGTTTACCTCTGCAATCAACAACCTCTGAACAGCAACACAATTACTTGTAATGAATATTCTTATCTGTAAATAAACCTTCATCAAATGTCCAATATCATGGCAAGTGTTGACATTAACTTTAAAAAGTTTAAATGGGGATAGTTTTTATAGGACACTACATTATTAATATCATGGATTGAAATCAGCTAATGTATTACAAATATTGCTAATGTACTCCACAGCCATAACTGATCAAGACGAGTTCAATATAGAATGCATAAAGAAGCAGACTTATCATTCTACGGACAAGACTACAATCCCGACAACTAGAATATCAAAAACAGATTCTACTTCTGTGACCCAAACATCTAAGAAAGACATCACCATCAATTCTGAACCAATAACGTTGTCTAAAACAAGTTCAACAGAAGCTATTGATATGAGTAAAAAGTCACAAACAAACAACGGCATTAATGAAGACAATAAAGCAATAATAGGTAAAAATCTTAGTATTTGTAGAAATGAGAAAATAATAATACATTGTATATGATTCAATATTATTTAATTCTACAATGTTTTGTATATAGTGTTAATTAATTCACAGTTATAATTTATTTGACTAATGTTGAAACGGTTATTTATGTACATAAAAAGTATTCAAATATAATACTGTTATTACATTCGTACAGGCTACGTAATCAATTTACAAGTACAAAAAATGTTTACAACACCAGTTTATATTGCAACTACAATACAAGTGTAGACAATTCTAATTTCTAGTTCATAAGAACCATATACAAATGTTGATGTAAATTGCGTGTTTGAAATAAAGAAATGATTTTAATTAAGTTAAATACTCGTCTATAGCATGACATTATTTACGATATATTATTATTCGTATATAATAATAATGAAGTAAGTTGTATGGTTTATGACTTTCAGCGGCCATTGTTGGTGCTATTTCTGGCATGGTTCTCACTATTCTTGCAGTGGTTGCAGTAGTTTATTGTAAAAGGTAAGTCTTTTTGTTATTTTAAGCCCGTTTTACAAAACTTTAAGTTATATGTCTTACGCATGGACTAAACATATAAAACGTAAAGTTATAGACCGACAATATTAACCTGAGCTTGACCTTAATGCATGAATTTCTAAAACTCAGTATCTACAGTCTGTTTTTGTTTTCGTTTGAAAATCGCGATTAATCGAAAGCTTTCAGTAAAATGTACAATTAATTTTGTTTTCATAAAAATAATTACTTTGAAACTGTGCCACAGTATTGAGGATTTACGCGTTTCCCCCCCCCCCAAAAAACGAATGAATCAAATATTAAAAGTACCATTATATGCCATATTTACAAAATTGATTTTTAGTCACATATGTTGTTATTAATACGTGTATAATCATATACACGCATACGGAAACTCGTGATTTATTGTTAGTGCAGCGAGTGATTATTATAATAAGGCAGTTCAAGCTAAGGACTATATATCCAAGATATATATCTGAAATTTATCCATGATAACAGATATTATATTGGTAGTTTTACCACTGAAAATTTACAGAATTCATCCGCTCACCAAATGATATAAAACTCGTTTATATTAATTTCAATCATAAACTACGGTGATAACTTAACTTTAACGTCAATCTTCGATATCTAAAAGGATGTATGTTTTTGTTCTCTGGATAGAGCTGATATTAATGACGTCATAATGGTGTTATATGATATCAAAGCTATAAATAAATAAATTATGTAATGTCTTCAGAGTACATTTTTACACCTACATTATGTATATTATGTTTACAGGAAGAGAAGATCTATGTCTAATGAAGCATCCCAACCAACCAGTTCTTCTACAACCTATCACGGAGACAATCCTGGCATACAGTTGAATCAAGCTTATGAATCTTTAAATGATGTCCAACCCAATCAAACACCCTATGACACTATTGTGGTATCACAGGATACAACAAATGACAATACATCTTCGACTTTAAACTATGAAAATATGAAAGTGGACATTACATGCCAGGAAGTAAGTGCCGACAATTCTGAGTCATACTATAACCTTCCTAGACATCAAGCCGCTCATAGTGAAGATTTTCATAACGTTGTATCAGTTGACAAAGGTACTGTAACATATGAAAACACGAAGGTTGACGCTACGTGGCATGAAGAAAACATTAATAAATAGATGTCACTATGGAACCCTTCAATAAATAACTTCATTATGTCATATCGAGTCGTTTGGTGTCGTACAGTAATATGTTTTTGTTTGACTGAGACATGCGACTCATATGGTCAAACTTTATTTCAGTTTCCGGTATATGAATCAGAATTAAGTGTATAATTACAAAAAAACAATTATTGTATAAGTAATCATGTTAGGGTTCACGTATGGCAAACAATATTTAAAATGGAACATTTCATAACCTGTATTTCTATGTCTTTGTTTGTACTCTGTATTTTGTTTCTTTATTTTATTGTAAATAATTGTTACAACATGTACATTCGTAGACTTTGTTTGATATTTGCTTTTTAATAGTTATCACTTGTTAAATAGACCAAGCCACCAATGAATACATGTTTAAGAAAAATATAGAAAAAAATGTATCACTCAAAACTATGTGTCAGTATGTTTGCATTAATTTGTATGCTAAATACTGTTGTATTTAGGTAAGACTGTATTTTTTTACAAAGAATTGGATAGGGGCCAAACTATTACAAGAAATAGTATTCAACTAAATGTTTCCTTGACAACAAAAGTTATGACTGGCGAATGTTACAGTATATTATATAGTTGAAAACTACAACTCGAGCCTTAACAGATAAAACATTTGTCAAACGGTAATACTGAATGTATTTAAGTTTTAATAAATGGCTATAAAAAAATGTGCCTCGCGGAAGATTTTAGACGCCAACGCAACTTTATCAAATATCCCTTATTCTTAAAAAATATCGAATAACTTTACATTCTTTTTTGCGCAAACTCAATTTCACTTTCAATGGTTGTAATTAAGTCATTACATAATTTTATGTTAAATAATGGACGATTAGTTCAATGCATTTAAATGCAAACAGAAATAAACACTTTATGAAATATTATAAATCGTCCGACTCAATTCCAATTCTAAGATCACATCACGATGGCCAAGATGAATTCTTCTTTACTGATGAAGAAAAGGCTAATTGCTAAAATGATTACTTTACCTCTGTATCCAAGCTAGATGAATCCAATGCTGTTTTACCCCCTTTCACATTACTTGTAAACACATGACACTCTACTCAACATCAATATTCGAGAAGATGAAATAATTAATATCATAAGTAATCTAGATTCTAACAAAGCTGTCGGACCAGATCTTTTTTCTCATAAAGTTCTAAAAAATGTCAAATTTACTCTCTCTAAACCTTTGTGTAAGCTCTTCAATAAATCCCTTCGTGTTTGTCATTTTCTGTCTCAATGGAAGTCTGCTTTATTTCTACCATTATACAAAAAGAGAGATAAAAATTATCCGGGTAACTACCGTCCAATATCACATTTAAGTTGCGTAGGTAAACTTATGGAACGATGCGTATACAAACACATGTACAATTTTTTCATTTATAATCATCTAATATACAATAAACAAGCAGGCTTTTTGTCAGGACATTCTACAGTGCATCAACTTATTGACTTATATAACCAAATAGCTGAATCATTCGAAAAGAAAACACACACATGTATCGTTTTGTGTGACATATCGAAGGCATTCGACCGTGTTAGGCACATAGAATTTATTCACAACTTAAAACAAAACGGTATAGATGGGCAATTATTAAATTGAATTTCCGACTACTTTACAAATAGATGCCAGCGAGTTATAATCGGACAATCGTATTCAAGTTTTAAACATGTTACTGCTGGTGTGCCTCAAGGATCGGTTTTAGGCCCCTTATTATTCTTAATTTACGTAAGCGATATAGTTCATAATCTTCTTAGTATAACTAGATTATTCGCGGACGATACATTTTTAACTTGCACAGCCTCTTCTACTCCTGAGAACCCGGGTCGATAGCGCAATTGGTAGCGCGCCGGGATTTGGATACTCGTGCCCGAGGGGGTGCTGGTTAGAATCCCACCCGGGGAGGTCATACCCTTCCATGAAAATTTGACAATAATGTCGATTTTCCTCCACTGATTAGATAATATGGAGAAGTTTCCGGCTTTGTGGAAGGGTAGGTGAGTACTGGTTTTAGACAATGGTCCAGAAAAGCTAGATTAGGTGTGCTGGACGCCGTGAAATGACCAAAATTGTGTTGACACGGCGTTAACTCCAATAAATAAATAAATAGATTAATCTACTCCTGAGCTTCAGCATATTTTAACCACGATTTAAAGTTATTTTCGACTGGTCAAAACAATGGATAGTCACATTCAATCCAACAAAAACGGAAGTATTATATTTTGGTAAAGAATCACTACGTAGTCTTATTTTTTATGATGTTACACTAACTACAACAAAAACACACCAACACCTCGGCGTAACCTTAAGCGATGACTGCAAATGGCATGAACACATTGATAATATTACTTCCTCTGCTTATAAACTTCTTGGCGTTATGCGCAAATTTAAATTTACTGTTCGACAAAAAACGCTCAATCAAATATATATTTCTTTTTAAGACCAATTTTAAAATAAGCATCGATAGTGTAGGATAATTGCACTTTATATAAAAAAGACAAGCTAGAGAAAATCCAGATTGAAGCAGCCAGAATAGTAACTGGAATTACTCGCTCCATTAGTTTAAATAATTTGTACCGTGAAAACGGATGGTTGACGAAAGAAGACAGTATCAAAAATTAATTCAAGCTTTTAAGATTAAAAACTCAATGGTCCCACAATATCTTAACGATATTTTTCCAAGTTATAACTTACGAAATATAGATGATTTCCTTAATATTCCAAGAAGAACTGCCCTTTTTGAAAACTCATTTGTACCTTCAACTATTAAAAACTGGAACGCTCTCCCAGCCGATATAAGGAATATACAAACTCTGGGTACTTTTAAGCGTAAAATTTTATAACATTTGTTTACAACTACAGATGTTCCATCGCACTTCTTAGTGGGTAATCGATTTTTCTCATTAATCCATACACGTAAACGAAACCGTTGCAGCAATCTTAATGATGACTTATTTAAAATCACATTTCTGATAATAGATTATGTAATGACTGTAAAAATTGCGAGGATGCTGAAGATTTCTTCTTTCGATGTACTTTATACACATTAGAACGACTAAGACTGTTTCAAGACACACGCAATTTCCACCCTATAAATTGTAATTCTTTACTATTCGACAGAGCAAATCTATCAAGTGATGACAATGAATATATATTTTTTGCTGTTCAATCATTCATAAAAAATACAAGACGTTTTAGCGACCATTAAATATTGTATCTATAAATTTCACTGATAGAAAATACCCATATGTATTCTACTTTCACGCTCTTATGTTACTTTTTTTATCCTTTGTTATATATCTATTTTTTATTCAATATTTCTTTTTATTATCCATGTAATAAGGAACTTTAGTCAGTTATTTCCCCTTGTATACTCTTCAAAATAGGTAGGTCTAGTTAGTTGGATTACTCGGATTCTACCCTTACTTTTCAATGTTAATTTGCCAGATTTAATCTTAAATAACTTTTTTGTTTATCATTTAATTTGTTTGAAATTCAAGCTAATTATTTTTAAGTTAAAGAACTATCTAAGTTCTATCACTTCTGTTAATATCTTCATTAACAAGAAAGATACTAGATGAAATATTTTGTTACCCTTACATAGGAATTCAATGATAACATCCAAGGATTCCAACTGTAAGGACCTACTTATCAATTGGATTGCTTCAGATTTTATCCGGGAAAGATAACTGACTAAAGTCCCTAATTCAATCTTGAAACCACTCTTATTGCCCAACTACTTTATTTTTTTTGCAGATGTTTATTTATATACCTTAAAGGGAGAGCCGTAACTAAGTTACAGAACTTATCACTCAACCCGATTGCTGTTTGTACATGTAGTTATCTGCTATTATTATATTTGTTGTATTTCTGTAATTGTAAATATGTATTACGGGCAATAAAAACAGTTTAAACTAAACTAACATTTTTAATAAGTAATTCTCACAATGAAGCCAAGAGTTTAGGACATTAAACAATATATTTCGACCATAAAAAATTTTCGTTAAACACAATGAGCACATTTATTTACGCATCAGTACATTTTAGAAGAAAACCTATAATAGGAAATGTAGAGGAGTTTAAAACATATAAGGAACAACAACAGTTCAAAACACAGACCTTCTACAAGTTAAAAAGGAAAGAGGAAGATGATCCTAGATCTATAAACTTTTGTAATAAGATAACAACACAAACAAATAACGGAAACAAAAAAATAAATGCTAATGGGTGTGTGCAATGGAACGAGCAGGGATAAAATAATTACAACTGTGGGGTTAACTAGGTTCTAGGGTGCACCAACAAGCACTTGCCCAAACAGGATCATGTAACATCAAACAGTTGGTGAAAACAATCTTAACCAACCATTCGCTCGATTTGTGCCTAAAATCTACAAACAAAAATTAAAACAAAACGTTAATAGCATTTCAAAAGTAAATTACAAGTACGAAATTTTATTTATTATAACAATTTAAAAATTCTAGGATTCACAATCCAGTGATATTTTAAACGTTTTGTTTCGGATGGGAGATAACTCATATCGAACTTAAATTTAACGCATCGTAGTGTTATTTCCCTTTGTAAAGCGATAAGAAGGGGATTTACCTTGTAAAACCACTAAATCGAAAACGAAAGTAGGGTTCAAAGTCAAACAAATAAAATGGCTACCGAAAGAAGTTTGATGTCAGAGGAATGTTTTGACTTTATATGTACCAATTGTGATAGCAATGGAAAGATTGTTGAAGCTGTACGTTATTGTGTGGAGTGTTGTGGTTATTGCTGCCAAACATGTACGGATATACACACAACAATACTGATGTTAAAGAATCACAATCTACTGGACACAAGTCATGGAAACCAAGCAAGTAATAAACCAACAAGGCTACCAGAGTTTCCTACTGAGCAATGTGACCAACATAAAGGGAAAGTTGTTGATATGTACTGCGAGGAACATAATGAAGTTGGATGTTGTATTTGCATATCTGCACATTATAAGTAAGTAAATAAAGTATATTGTTTTTATATATAGTTATCATTTATACTTGCTAAGTACATTTTGTTTAAAAGTGCTTCATTTACTTGAAAGTCGTGGCGTTTAAACGTTCGTTGTAATGTAAATTTAATATATAAGTAATATTCACAATTCAGAAGTCAAATTATGGTTCTGGAACTGTAATGGTGACCTTCAACAATCTTTATTGTGATATTGTTTCTTGAATCTATACTATTAAAGACATAGTATGGTGAATTTTTAGGGAAGTTTACCGTTCGTAACTTAAGTTATGTGCATTTTTATAACGTGACCCTTGATTTTCGAAGAGACGTAAATTAAGCTGTGACAAAAAATGAAAAAAACATTGTTTTTCAAATTCTGCAGTTTTATATTCACATTTTCATCAATATTCCTGTTACACAATCATTTCATGATAATCCAGAACAATCAGATTACACTTTGGACAAATACTTACAAAAATATAGTGCTTAGTATATTTGTACCCCAAGCAAAAATCCGAGTTTTTGAGAGTGTTCAAAAAATTACTCTATCATCAAAAGCTAATATCTCAAGTTTAAAGTTAGTTAGACACATGCAACCAGTTTTAAAATTTTCTGCAGTCTTTTCTGCTGATGATATAAAATATTAAAGAAATTTTACCGTTTCTAATTTTTTTATAGGAATCTGTATAAGATTACTATATATAATGAAACTGCAAGAGAATTTATAGCGAAAAATTACGTCAAAATGGTAAATTACAGATAGTACTCTTTCATTGAAATATATCATCTAAATTGGTACTTGATATAGAAATATGAATGTAGAACACTGCATTATCATATGAAAATCTTCTTTTTACTGATTTTGACTTACAACTTATCACGTTTTTTCGTAAAACATTCTGACTAGTTAGGCATAACGGAGTAAAACATTTTTTGTATTAGAGACTCTTGGTTAACTATCACAGTTTTGACTCATAAATACATTTAAAAGACCATTCTGACCAGCCAGAGAAATATCAGAGGAAGTTGAGCAGGCGTGTTAAACCTTATCCTGCCTGTTTTCTGCAATAGTTTTGCATATACATTTTGCCACCAGACTTAGTAATGTTAGCGTATTTGTAGCCTTAGCTTTCTAATAATGCTGATTATTGTATCATTTACTTTTGAAAAGACAGAAAAGTAAAACGATATTGTCTTCATTTGCCTCACATGGGTGGTTCCAGCGGGGGGGGGGGGTTGAAAGGTCTGCCCCCCCCCCTAGAATATAGAAAAGGTACATGTCCATAAGTGTATTTCTTGCTTGAAAGTAATTTTTCTCGGTGCTTAACGTATATTTAATGGTTATGTAGTTATATATTATCAATATGCGGCATTTTTTCTGCAAAATGTGTGTAATGTGGTTGTGGTTCGAGGTTTTGAACGCACCTCCCCCTAGAAAAGTTCGGACCCCTAGAAAAAATCTTGGATCCGCCCCTGCCTCACTATATTTAAACACATACCAAATTGCTGAATATGGCGATGTGTTGTGCGTCATAGTATTTGTATTTGAGGTGATATCTTCTAGCAGTTGTGATGACAAATTTAAATCACAGTGCATTTTACTCCTGCATATACAGAATTAATCCAATAGTTATGATCTTATACGACGTAACATTGTTTTGTCGATAAACCATTACTTTTACCATAAAGACCTCGACGATCACGCTGTCTAGCTTCTGGTTTCGCTATTTTCGGAAAATGTGTTACGCTTTGACGTCATGGAAAAACCGGGTCGCGAGGTGAAAATTATTAAAAATAGCAAGTACGGAACTTGACGACGATAGCTTTTCGGGTAAAACCGGCTTATACCGAGTGTCGAAGTTTACCGAAGATAGTTACAGTTCCAGAACCTTAAATTTGCATATTGATTTATAACCATGAATACGTGTACACACACTTCACTTCTTAATCTTCTTTGAGCATTAATTTACAAAAGATTTATCGAAATCTTTATTTTCTTTGTATTCTAAAGGTTCTAAAAATAGATATGGGTTTAAAAGCTAAAATCAATGAATCTAGTTCAATAAGTTCTTTAAAGGCGTCATAGATATCATAGTTAAATGTTATTCGGTACTTTAATGTTTAAAATTACCTTAAGTGTCGTATAAATGCGTAACTTGGATAACGTGATGGTTTTTATATCCCTTATTATAGAACAGTGTGGGTTTTAACACCGTCAGGAGATGAATATTTTTCATTCTTGTATTATCATATCTGCACTTGTAAATGATGATTTAACAGCCAAATCAACACCGTCAGACTAGCATGATGAAGATAAAGTCACTCTGTTTGATAGCCGAGCAAATTGTTGCCAATATTATGTTTGTGTTTAAGATTTACAAATTGATTACAAAAAAAGTATACCTATGCTGGCATGTATTATTTAAAAACATTAACACAACTTTGTTACGGTCGATTTGCACAAATATGGACGCTAATTGCTGATTAATAATACAAATTATACTTTTTTAATATTCATGTTTGTAGGTCTTGCCCTGAGAAAAGTATATATTCTGTACCAGACCTAATTGACAACTTGTTTAAACTTGGGGATTGCAAACAGATACAGAGTCGTCTTACAGATATGATGGTTTTATTAGCAGATCGTAGAAAATCTAAGAATGATAAACTTCAAGCTTTAAAAGGCTCGAAAACAGAAGAAATACAGAAAGTCATGAATTTCCAGAAATCTCTTGAGGCCGTGATAAAAAAAGCTGGTGAAGCTTCAAGAAATGAAATTGAAAATAAATACCAAGAATTAGAGAAAGAAATTCTTGCAGAGATGCAGGATGTTGAAGGTACTGTGGATAGCATTAAAGAGTCTGATGATAAATTGAAAAAGGCAGAGAGTAACAGAGCGCAACGGTTTGTTTGTAGCAAGATATCCGAAAAGAGGATGAAGGAAGCAAACAGGCATATATCCAAACAAACAAGAACAACCAATGGAGGACTTTTATTCACACCAAATCAGGCATTGATGAAATATCTTAGTGGTTTACAAGGTATTGGCGCGGTAGGTGTTAATACAGAGAAGAAAACAGACCTGTATAAAATAACAGGAAGTAAAGATATTAACATCAAGCTGATGGAAGATTCCAAACAATGTGGTTCTGCTGGTTGTTGTCTAACCTTTGATAATCAACTTTTAGTTACTGATTACAGTAACAACAAACTGAAACTGATTGATATAAATACAATGACAGTTATTGATAGTTGTACGCTTTGTCAACCATATGGTGTATGTTGTATCAGTGACCAGGAGGCTGCTGTAGCATGTGGTGGATCCAAAATAATTCAGTTTGTTACCTATGGTAAGAAGATGACACCTACAAGACAGATCAAAACATCTCATTTTTGTTATGGTATAACTTCAAAAGATGATCAGCTATGTGTGACAGATATTGGATCTTCAGTTCATATCTATGATACGACTGGTAACATGTTGAAAAGTATATCACAGGACACTGCTGTTAATGCACTTTTTTCTAATAGTAGACATCTTACTTTCAGTAAGAGTAAAGACAAACTGTATATTTGTGATTGCCAGAAAGGTATTGTAAGTTTGGATGGTGCAGGAAATTATCACTCAACATTCAATGATAGAGATTTGTCAAGTGCAGATGGTGTATGTGTTGACGGAAGACAGAACATATTTGTTATTGGATGTGGTTCTCATAATGTGATGCAGTTTAATGAAGAAGGAGAGAAGATTGGTGTCGTCATAAAACAACATGATGGATTACAACAGCAACCACGTTCAGTATGTTTTCATGATAAACTGAACAGATTGTTTGTAACTATGAACTACAGTGATGAAGTAAAAATGTTCGAACTGCATTGAGGAATGTATTTACAACTTTGAATTGACAGAAAATGACAATACTTGTTTATGGCTGAACACATTTAATTGAAGTCTATTTTTGTGGTCTCGTATGACATTATGTGCTGGTTATATCCTGTTTGACAATTAATACTGCTTAACAGATGCCACAATTAAAATGCTAAAATAGTAATGTTTGTACTAAATATATCTATTAAAGTATGAATATGTTTCATTCCATCAAATAAATAAATCATTTATTACTTACAGGTTTTAAATTTTTCATTTTGTAAATGATATCATTTTCTCTAAGCAGTCATTTAATAAGACATAGAAATATTCTTAAGAACTGAACGACTTATCATTGTTTATGGCACAGTATGGTTCGTAATCATTGGTTGTAAAACTTTGTTTCTGTAATTTGTTTGATGTGGGCATTTTATTCAATCAGATCATATAAAATCGTGAAACAAAATTAAGTGAGTTATAGATTCAGATGCTCTATATTTAACTCAATACCACACTCATAAAATGTCGTACCGACTCAATTCTTTTAAAATCATGACACATCGTTTATGTTGGATAGTTGATGCCTCCGTGAGATTTCCACCAAATTCAAATATAAAAAATTGCACCAGGTCGAATATATACTACTCCATATCCTCGGCTTAACACCGCACACAATTGTTGATTCAATTAATATAGACAATATAACAAATGTAAATATGGTGGATGATTGTGATAGATATACATTTTATAGTTTTTTTTTTCTCAACTGTCAAAACATGAATAATTTCACGGTGACTTTTTGCTCTTTCTCCAACACTCGTGATATTGAGATAGTATACAATCATCAATCGTGAAATTATTCAAACGTTTACAGTTGAGAAAAAATGTATCATTATATATATCATTAAATAAGTATAGGCAAGATGGCAACTCTTAGAGACACTACAATATAATTTTCCTGTGGCATAGCAAATCGCTTAGTGATGTAAAGAAGAGCTCTTTCGACCAATACAGATGTCACATATGTTGTAATATACTGTTTCGATTCCGGTCAATAGACTGGAAAAAGAAACAAAAGGATATAAAGATTTAAATGTAACTGATTATGATATCTTTAACATATTGAAATCATTGATATTAAACTGCTATTATGTAAACTTGTGTATTTTATCATTAGTATAACTGCATCAATGGTCACTGTGTACATTGTTTCATCTTTTTTTTTCGTTTATGTCGTATTCAACACATATTTAGGTCATATATACGACGGCCAGCTCTTCCTACTATAGGTTTTCTGGATACTTTTCTATCATCAGTACTAACTTACCCTACCACGTGGCCGACAACTCATGTATAGGGTATGACCTACCGCGACCGGGCTCGAACCCGCAATCTCTGAATTCGAAGTCAGACATGCTAACCACTATACCACGGCCGCGGCTTGTGATGTTATATTGTAAATATTACTTCTACTTATACATTCATATACTTTGTATTGACTATTCAATTACTTTAGTTGAGCATGCCATTTCACAGTTAATACAAATTTAAGAAAATCAAGTTGCAGCTGTTGAAAAAGATATACCAGTATAGGTACTGGAGGGTATTTCAAAGAAGTATTGTATATTTGTCAATATGTATCTTGAAATACAATTCAATAAAGTATACTATACAACAAAGGTTTTGTCTCGTTTAAAGTACTGTTAATGTTATAAAGATTTATGCATTCGAGCACAGACAATGTCAAACAAAGGAAATGGTTGCTATCCATTAATTTTGAGTATTACCGGTTATTATGTATGTCTTCTAAACACATGAATATCATCGAAACTTTAACACGTCTAAGAAACATAAATCAATGCATCAATTATTCTTGAAAGCATTCGACTGTCTGATAAAATGCTTGAGGTGTCGAGATAAACGAGAAACAGAGCATCTAATACTTGTTACTTTTATAAGTCATGCATTGACAAAAACATCATGATATATCAAATTTCCATTGCACCATATACATTTCTTATATTTTGGTAGCCACCCGGCTTGCTCAGTTGGTAGCACGCAAGTCTACTGATCGAGGGGTCTTGGGTTTAATTCAAGGGCGAGAAATACGTTCGTGGATCTTGGTCATGAAATTAATTCTACCCATTCTCTCTCCTACCAATGATTTTAATTATGTAGAGCAGACAGCTGTCAATATGTGCTTAATATTTGGTTGACAGCTACATCCAGATATTTAGCCTTTCCAGGAGGAGTGAGTAGGCTGACAGACCGCCGTTGTACGACCAATAAAATGTGTTGGTACGGCGTAAATCGCCACAAAACAAAACAACAATATTTGGTAATTTTGTCGTTGGAACTAATTCGCTTCATCACATATTTTTGTAATTAATCCTGTGGTTTTTGGACATACTGTGTGATTTCTTCCAGGGAAAGTGTGTTTTTTCTGAAATGGGTGACAACTAGTGATAACAAAGATTCTGGTGTATGAATTGTTCAGTAAAGCTGGCATTGTGAATCAATTGTTTTATCCATACTAACATGATTATTCAGCCTACATTCTTCAATTATAGAAAAAATGTAGATAAACATATAATGAAACTAATTTACACGAACATATTTACAAGTCAATTTGGAGAAAATATCTTTTCGAATACTCTATAAAGTTGATTTAAGATGAATTATCATTAAACGAAAAATCATAAGACGCTTGATTAATATGTACAGGTTGTTTTGTCCTAATACGGTTTTCTAAATTGAGTCTTATTCAATGTGTATCGACCATTCCGGAGAATATCGTGCTAAGCTTATGGTAAAAAGAAATTATCAAAGACCGAAGTTGACACGGATATATCAAAACTACAAAACTGTAGCGTGTTCAGTTACCTTGAACATTCCAAATGTTTCGTAACGGAAGTATCAAAACAACTCAACCCATAGACGACTCAACCCGAGACAACTCAATATCCTACTAACGGATTGAGTTGTCCAAATTTTGAGTTGAGTATTGCAAGGGTAGATTGTCTTCGGGTTGAGTTCTCCCGTACCCGTAACGTTAGCTAACAGTAGTTACTGAACACGGGGCTGAGCTACTTGTTAACCGAACATAATCACAAGATAAATATTTTTGGAAAAATAATTGTTTATGATGGACGTGATTCCTTTGAAATGGTCCAAATGATTTTTACTTTACTTTACCAATAATTCAATGTTAGTTTAGTATAAGAAATACTAATTAGTATGCTACAGGCTTAATATACACAGTACTTTAGACAAGGTTTTACCACATTTCACAAAGTTGTTGCTGAAATAAGACATTCACATTTTATGTGTGTATATAAACTATGAAATCGAATTCAACAAAGTGCATGATTTTTTCACGTAAACAAATACTTTCAGTATAATTTCATATTATAACAAACAGTTTAACGCGTATACAGAAAACAAGAGGGCCACCATAGCCCTAAGAGCCGTAGGAGCAGTGGTCCAGTGGTAGGACGCGCGCTTAGGGATCGAGAGGTCCCGGGTTCGATTCCCACTAGGGGCACTACTAATTTCCTTGAGCAAGAAATTAACCTACAATTGTTCCACTCGACCCAGGTGTAAATGGGTACTGTGAGGGATCGCCCGCCTGAGGGTGATTTCAGTGACCAGGAGTTATTGTACAAGATTGTAAAGTCGGCTGAACATGTAGATGGAAGCAGACTTTAAACCGCCCTTTAACTTTAACTTTTTAAATCACCCACCTGACCAAGTTTGACAAGGATTTGAACAATCTCATTAGAGGTCCAATTGAAAAATCTACATAGCAAATACCCAAGTTGAAAGACCTAGTTTTTGGCCAAAGGTGACCCATGTTCGAACTCATCCAAGCAATTCCCTAGGCAAACACCCCGACCAAGTTTGATAACAATTTAGTACAGATTGTGACGAATACAGTGTTCACAAGGTTTTTCAATATTTGGGTGGTGTGACCTAGTTTTTGACCCCAGGTGACCCATGTTCAAACTCATCCGAGCAATTACCTAGACAAATATCCTGACTAAGTTTGATGTTAATTGATGATCACTGGAGTGTTTATAAAGTTTTTTCCTATTTGGGTTGTATGATCTAGTTATTGGCCCCAGGTGACCCAAGTTGGAACTCGTTCGAGCATTTATCTAGACAAACATCCTAACCAAGCTTGATGGCAATTGAGTAAATGATGTGACCACTAGAGTGTTCACATGTTTTCCATATTTTGTCTATATGACCTAGTTTTTGACCCCAGGGGACCCATGCTCGAACGCATTCGTGAAATTATCTAGACAAACATCCTCACCAAGTTTGATGACAATTGAACCAAAACTGCGACCACTAGAGTGTTTACAAACAAATGTTGACGGACGGACTGGCGGACGGACCGACGGACTGACTGACTGACGGACGGACGGACGGACGGACGGACGGACGGACGGACGACGGACAAAAGGCGATCACAATAGCTTACTCTATCACTTTGTGACAGGTGAGCTAATAAGAAAACAAACAGCAATACCGGTATATATTTATTTTATATTTACTTAAAGCATAACTTAGTGTAGAGTTATTGAAGCATAAATGATTTATTTATAGTGTTTAAATGCAAAATTAAAAACGGAAGTTTGCATACAAATGTAACTTGATATTTGTCGTCTATTCAAACATTATCCATTAAAATTGTCAAAATGCATATAATATACTTGTCTAACAAGTTTCTAATTTTAAACTTTTTAAGTGTATAACCACATTGTTAAATGCGGAAGTATAAAATGTGAAAGATTTTTAAAGTTGTTTCCAGTGGACTAGCTTACTTTTATAAGATATTCAGAATATTAAAATGTATATATAATATCATTACAAAGGAGTTTATATCAGAACGTTAACTTGTCATATAAAATGTTTATGAGAATTATTGTGAATTTGTTTATTGTCAGTAGCTGGTACGTTAAAGGTAAGACTTGATTATTTTAGAATTGATTACCATGGTGTACCTTATTATACTATAAAGTGCTGTATATAAAAGAAAATGCGAGTATATCTGTATCATGTATTATATCGGTTAAAGGAAATGGTAGTGTATTGGTTTTACTTTTTATATCATTTAATTGATTGATTACAGATATGACATGATACAATGAATGCAACAGACAGTTTCAGAGTTTATATTGAGAGATTCCAAAAAGTGCATAATCTATTAGTTAGTATTTGAACTGTGATGTTTTTTGTTTTCATAATTTGAAAGCATTGGTAGCTTGTCATAGTGCAATATTTTCCCTTTGTTCTTTTGGACCCAACCGAATGGCAGTACACATGTTAAGTTTGGAACTTTGTGTAGTGTTCTTGCATAACTAAAACACCTATGAGGTATAATTAAGCTCATCGAATTTATTACTAAGCTCACCAACAGAGCATAATTATACAGTATTACTGGTACTTCTACAAATCACTGATTCGTATGACATTTAATCATTAGAATACCCCCGGTGATCTCCGTAATCAGGAAGATTTCATTAATAATACAGTGACTGTCATCGTTTACCAACTAAAATTGTAATGTAATTATTTATCGGCACTAATCACGTGTATCAAAGTATAACGTAAAATATTCCCTTTTTACAGAGCTTATACAGACCATCGTTATTGACAGATGGCGAGCTGAGTCGTGGCGTAAACTTAAACTGATATGGAGCCCCATCAAGTGACATTTTAAAATATCTTTATTTTCATTATTATTTCGGTTTCACATTACACATTACAATAATATGATAACTATTCGTTTAAAAGTGGTATCATTTCGTAAAAACGAAATAATTTTCGCAAAAAATGAAATACCATTAATAATTATAATGAAAATATATTTATTGTATTCTCCTCTAGGAAGATAATAACATATTACAAAGCAATTTTACTGAATAATTAAAAATAAATAATAACGTAACGTGCACCGGCCATTAAACGTACAGAAATTTACTATTTACAAAACCGTGGAATAGTATACAAGACATTGAGAATATTAGGTTATTTTCAATCTGTAGGGCGTTCAGTTACCGCGAACGTTTCGTAACGTTTCCAAACTTTATCCAAGGTGGAACGAGCGTCTAGAAAGCAGGCGTATAGAGGTCTGCCTCGTTCACAACAGTAGTTTCTAGCCTCTTGAAGTAAGAATGTGACCATTTTACAGTCCTTTCCCTTTTGAAAGCCATGTTGAAGTTTATTCAGCTGCGAAAGTGACGAGGCGTTTTCGATACGTGATAATGGATAAAGGATCTGAGTCCAATATGGAGTTAAAAAAGTTGACTTGTGACCGTGTAAGTGTTAAGCCACCCAACTTTAAGTGTCTGTATGTAATACAGTCAATAGAGCCACTCTTGCCCTAAGGTAATTTATGGATGAGATCAGATACTTATTTAATAGATACTTTCTTCAGTTCGTTATTTGAATTGGAATCATTAGTAAGTAACACACTTTGGCATTCATGTTCTGTGTTTGTCCGATGCTCACCATCAAAAGAGGGATCTCTAGAATATTCGTATAGTGTTGTAAAATAATTATGCCAACCATTCAGCAATTCGTCGTTGTTTGTCGCCGGAGTATTATTCCATACATTGAAAGTTTGTTTGTTTCTTTTTCGTTTTCTTTTGGAGTTTAGTAATTTCCAGGAGGCGTTTTGGTCAATTTCTTATGTTGAGTATACACGTTCGATTTCTTTTAAAACAATATGGAACAACATGGATTCTGATTCAGTGGGCCCTAAGGAACAATTTGGCATAGGTTGCAAAAAATCTAGAGGGGGGTGCATGGTTAACCATCTAAAGTTACGTTTGTTTTCTTTGTAGGTTTTGTACGATTAGGTGTCTCTAGGGTTTCCATCCGCACACCAAATATGCCAAGACGTTTTTTAGAGTTTGTGAACTTCTGTTAGCGACGATGACGAACGGCTTTACTGATTTCGTGTGCTTCCGCTTTTGTAAAGTTGACTTTGAAGCCGATTGCATGTACGAAACAAGAGTTCTGTAGTCTTTATCTTGATTTTGAAAATTCAGTGGGTTTTCCGTGATTTTCTCTCTCTAAGAGTTTCACAGTATAGAGAAGTATTATTGGTGTCTTTCCAAGAGTAGTTGATGTTTTCAAATTTTGTTGACGCTGTAATTTGTTCATCAAACGATTTAACACTGATGTAAATCATTAGAGGCAGATGACGTGAAATATTCATTGGAGATTCATCGTTTATAAAGCATTGTCATTGCAGTTTTTAGAGAATCACTATATAAAATATTGTCTATGAGTGTTGGTTGACTTCCATTGTATGGGAAGAATGAAGCTTTTGAATTTTTGCATATTGCACTATTGGTGATCGGCAGTACGTTTTGATGGGCCGCAAATTTTGCCAAATAATTATTTCGCGATCTGGTGGTGTGATTACGATTTGAACAAAAGTTTCTATTGCAGTCACCCATGAATATCATTTCACAATCAGTACCATACAGCTCACAGCTGTCGAGTAACTTATCGACTTCAGATTTGCAAACTTCAATATTATAGTTAGAACAAGGGAGGTAAATTTGCACAATAAGAATGAATGAGTTGTCGTTCTTAACATTCATTACGGTAATCCGATCTGAATCAATGTCTATAATCTCTTTAAGATGATTGATTTACTAGTATCTGTGCCAGACAAACGCAACTCCATCTTTTCCTATTCTTCTGTTGTTGAATACTGCTGGAATAATACAAACAGTGACGTGAGATTTATAGTTTGAGTCAATAGCACTCTCCGTAAACAGATATCCTGTAGAGCGTTGTCGTACAGGCTCTCTAGTTTTTCCGTGGAAGGCCACGTCGAGATGAACTTTGTGTCGACCAATCAATGCGTAGCTTTCATCTAGACTAAAACAATATTAAACACATTTTGATTTCGTAATTTCTATTTTTAGACCAAGGTTTGCATGCTTATTTAACAGCAGTATTATTCACAGTCTGTGATTGAGCGGCTCATTTCAAATTTAAACAAGTTACGTATCATAACAATTACGTCATGAATATTATGATGAGAAAAGGTCACCTGAACGTGATCTTCGTTTGAAAAAGGCCACATCTAAATTAGCGAGTATGCGAGTGCAAAATTTTAGATCGGGTTTTAATCAGATTGAGTCAATAGTATCAAGCAAATAAGTTGTGTTCTAGTAGCCAGTGTTCAGATCTCCCACAAATTGTAATTAAAAACTGTAACGCAATTGTTAACGAAACAAGACACCCGAAATTAAAAAGGGCAATAATCCATAATTAAGCCAGGTAGAGTTGGGGTTAGTTACTTATTCTATTCAACACATAGCATGTAATCGTTGTATACATAAAGTTTCGTAGAGATTTGACTTATAATGGCAGAAGTATAACGCAATTGTTAACGAAACCGGACGCCGGCCCGACCCACCAAGCCCACCTGCCCGTTTTTCGCCAAATTATTAGCCTTTTTTTCGTTGAAAAAAATCCGGCCAAATATATTCACCATGGTGCCAAAAATAATATGCGAATTCAAAAAAAGATCAGAAATACCATTCCACCTTTTTTGCTGTAAAACGATTGTTTACCATAACAATTCAACGCTGTATACAGCATTCAATAAATGACAATAATTATTTGAGATTGTGTTTATTGACTAATCAATCGTGGACTACGCAGAAATAAAAAAGCATAGAAGACTCACTTCTGTACAATAATGTTACCGAAAGCATGATTTAAACGTGCTTTGGTTTTTTGGTATTTTTAGCTATTGCTTCTCACAAAAATGTTGATACATTGTACATATGTATCATAATTATTCTGACAAAGTAAAATATTGATTTTATCACCAACAGTATCTTAGTATGTTGGCTGCTAAAGTGGTTCCATTGAATGAAACGAAATAAACTATTAATAATAAACATTTTACCTAGAATGAGTGTATTCTATTCACGATGCAAAAACACAAGTAAAATCACAATCAGACTTTACCTGTGCTTAGTGTTGTTTTCATTGCTTCACATCTACTATATATTTTGCGTTTCAGCAACGGATGTTCAAGAACCATGTCCACCAGTTGAAAAGCGTAAGTGAATATCTTAACTATTTATGTATGGTTGTATCGTAAACACGGCACCTATATAATAACATACTGGAGGCCGCGATGCAAATTGTTACAGACCGGTATAACAAGTAGTTATATTTTTAAAGAAATTTGCGTGTCGAACTTTGTTTAAATTACATTGTTTTAAATCAACTACGTTTGGTAGAATAAATATCATTCTATCTCTTCATTTTCTTATTTTCATTTACTACTTGTTAGCTATTTAGTTGAAAAAATACTCAGTTATATGTTCGTTATTTTCAAATTTGACGGACCGATCCTATAGAAAGGGGTTTTGTTGAAAACAATGCATCTATAAAGTATGATATTTTATTTAACATAATTTCAGTAATCCATGTATGTTTTGAGAACGAAATTAACGACATTGATTTTGTATATGTCAGCACAAGTATGGCACCAAAAGCACAAGCTGTTGAATGTTCTTGTATAATCACACCATCAGTTTCATCAGAACATTATAATGTACAAGTTCAAGGTGCCAGTAAAATCCTTGATAACAATACCAATTTTACGTTCTCATTTAATGATGTGGTCATCAAGGAAACTGCAAACTTTATTGATCTTACTCAAGTTAAGTTGAAGGGAGAAACTATTCTGAAGTATTCGTCACCATGCGATGATACTGTCCTGGTATGTGTACATATTGGAGGTAAATATATTAATCATTGATCATTCAGTGGACATAATTTGACAAAGGACTTAAACATTGATCAGCTAGTAGTTACAAAGACTTCCTGCATCGCCTAAACATTTAATTCTACGAAAAATACATAAATCTACTTAATTTTGCTCTTGGCCTACTTTACAAAAATGCTTATGTCTACAAAAAATAAACTTAAAATCAATATTTAAAATTTCTTTATCTAGCTTTTATGCAACGGACTGCAAAAATGATATTATATAATTTTTTTAATGTTAATCATTGTTACAAGTTGTATCTACACTTAAATTCTCATACTTTAATATGTCTGGTTAAGTATGGTGTAAATACACACCTTGGCACTTATTTATATTGTACTATTATGTTGCTGTTGGCTGTAAATTGTACATATGATGCAAATAAAGAATATGTCATGTCATATGACGGCATATCCGGATATGATTCCTTAAATATTATATAGTAGGCATAATAAAATAACCTCTCTGACATGCACCAAATGTTTTATTTATACATCTAACCACAGCTATGGTCATTTTGAGGATATATTGTGTTTATGATCGATATAAAAACCAATGAATGAAACTAATGAAATACTTTGGCTTAGATACGCGATGATTTGCACATACGTGCAGTATAATCTAGATTTGAAACACTTATATTCTGATAAATCAGCTTGGATTACAACTTAATATTAGTTTTAATAAGCATACCAAAAGCTGTCGTTTTGCGACGTACTATCAACTTTACAATTATATTAAACTCATATCATGTTATGTAAAATAATTATCAAGGGATTATCAAGGGATTATCAATTTCATTGCGACATATATAATCAAAGCACTGAAAGTGCTGTAGGAACGATTCTTGAAAGCGTGTAGGTACCATGTCTAAGATATAATTTTATAATTAACACAAATAATAAGTAGTTAGATCAAGAACAGAATATTATCAAAAATCTTGCAAATTTAAAGGTATTGAAAGTAAAATACAAAACATAATTATACACTTTGAATTTAGTAATTTTCTTTTCTTTATATGTGCTGCGACTATTTAGCTCTTCTGTAGAACTTTGAGGTAGATTCTCTGCAATCTCTTATCTTGATGCTGCTGAGTAATGTTGACTTCTAGCAAATACTTACATGTTTGATATAGGTTTGTGGGGAATTAACGGCAAAGTTTTGCAGAAAGTCTAGCACGAAATTATTTGTATTCTTTCAGCTGATGTATGGTTTGGGGTACCTAACGCCCCTGGGTGATACTTTAATTTGACATTAAAAATGAACATCAATTTGTGTGAAATGTCACATTTTAATGAATCATAATTTACCGAAAAATGCTTTAAAAAGTAGCACTTTTTTGATAATCAGTGGTATCGGCTCAAATATATATTGTATATATATTGTATATATTTAGGTAGTCTATATTGATTCAAGAAATAGCGCATATTTTTTGTAAGTCATTAGTCTTTCATTTGACGCATTCATTTGTAGGTGCGAACAAAACTTTCAGAGGCTTAAAGTAAAAACTCTTTCTTTTAGAAGCGTATAACCTAATACAACACGTAGTTAAAAACAGAATCCCCAGCACGTGTCATTTTGACGTCAGAAAGGCAATTTTGTCTGACGCAGATTCTCCAGTGGTGTTTGAGCCTTAAAATATGAAAAACGTAAAAAATGGTGTTTTTTTGTCCTTTTTGGTCACTTTTTCACCAAGACTTAGTGATTGATACCATCAATTTGTGTGAAAAATTAACAACTTTAAAATTGCCATAAAAAGTAGCACTTATTTGAGAATCAGTGGTATCACCAAAATGTTGTATATATTTAGGTAGTCCGTATTGTTTCATGAAATTGCGCATATTACTTAAACGCCATTAGTCTTCATTTCACGAATTGATTTGGAGGCGTGAAACAACTTTTAGTCCCTTTAAGGTTACAATATAAGCGGTTAATTATCGAAGAAGAAAGTGTTACATGCCGCTTATTAATCACTTGTGACATTCGGGGTGCTTTTTAATGATCAAGTGTATGTATGTCATGGGCAGTGCTTTTCCTATACAACAGTGCAAAAACTAATGGATTTACTGCGTTATAGTCACAAAAACTGGTTACATAAATGGAGACGAACCGCCCCTATTGTGCGAGCGAATCGTCTACAGGCGAATCGTCCACGAGCGAATGTAACTGGGTGCGAATCGTTCGTTACCTTTCTGAAACTAGGTCATTCTGCTGCTTTGAGATAAAGACATTTTCACGATAAGAATTATGCTTCATTCGTAGTCTACACATATGCAATGTTGTGCAAATTCATTTTTTATGCTGTCAAGAGAAATATATGTTGTCAAAACATGACTTTTTCGAGGTTTAACAGTCTCAACCAACGATTCAGTTAACAAACGGAAGTGGCCATTTTGAAAAGTTAAGTACCCTGCTTTTTCGTTTAAGGTACCTCACAAGCGGAATGAGCCAGGAACCAACGGTATAGAATAAATAATCAGGTCGGGTTAAAGTTCGTTTGAAATATCAATGTGGTTATTTACACAACGGGAATTAGGGAGTTTTTACGATTGACTGGTTTGCGTCGTTTCGGAGTTGTTCGATAATTACGATTGTTCGCGAATCGTAGATTCCAAGGGGAGACAACCTAGCTCCGTATAGTTATATGATAATGAGCCAGTACGCTTGAATAACGCTTCTGTGTCTTTGTTGATAGGCATGGAAATATGAATATTTATGAGTCAGAATGGTTTTAAAATTTGTCATGTCTCTGGAACGATAAATCGTTCCAAAAATCATTGTAATTACAGATATTAGTTTTTGCATCGAATATAAATGTATGCGTGTATAAATATTGCTTATATATTTTCCAGCTTTAGAATACGAGGACAGGTTTAATATACACTGCATGAAGAGTCAGATCAATGATACTACGCCTACGACTTTTATATCGTCAACCACAACATCAACAACAACATCACCTACATTACCAAGTACCACTGATTCTAAGAGTTCTAGTTCAACAGAAAGTATTGTGACGAGTACAGAGTCTACTCAAGAAGAGCAAACCAGAACGAAAGACAATTCCGTTGCCTCTAAATCAACAGAAAGTACTGATATGAGTACAAAGTCACAACCAAACAACAACACTAATGAAGACAGTACAATATTGATTGGTAAATAGATATATTTATAATTATTAACATTTGTACTTCAATTTTGTTTTCATTCTACCCATTTTTGTACAACACATTGTATATTAAAGTATTTTTGTGAAATAAAGTAATGCTGTTTCACTTTATATTATCTTAATTACATTGTAAATGAAACGGTGTGAGAATGTTGTCTGTCGTATTTACAGAAAAGTAGTATTGAATAACTCCATTATTCCATGCCATGAAAAGTATGTAAGTTATGCAAGGTTTATGTCAACCTGACATGTATAAGATAGATACATTTACATGTACATTATATAAAACAGAGAACAATGTTGATATAAATACAAAATACACCCAGCTCTTTGATGCTTTGAGTCACTATTAGTATATGTCCTGTCGTTATTGCTAATAGACTAACTTCTAAACTGAATGTGAGCCATTGCACAGCTATAGCTCATTTTTTCTTAACTGTTAAAGTCTGAATGATTTCACGGTGAAATATTACTCACTATCTCAATATCAAAAGCTTTAGACAAAGAGCACGAATTATTCATATTTTGACAATTGAATAAAAACGAACTGTACTATCTGTTTAGCACAGTTGAAACCCGGGTCGATAGCGCAGTTGGTAGCGCGTTGGGATTTGGAATCTCGTGCCCGAGGGGTGCAGGTTCGAATCCCACTCGGGGAGGTTATACCCTTTCATGAAAACTTGACAATAATGTCGATTTTCCTCCATTAATTAGATAATATGGAGAAGTTTCCGGCCTTGTGGAAGGGTAGGTGAGTACTGGTTATAGAAAATGGTCCAGGAAATCTAGGTTAGGTGCGCTGGACGCCGTGAAATGACCTAAATTGTGTTGATACGGCGTTAACTCCAATAAATAAATAAATATACTAACTTCAACCGTCAGTTGCTTGATAATGCAATCACACGTATTATCATGTTCATCTGTGAAGAAAGTACTTAACACAAATATTATAAATTTATACATGTATGTAACTTTCAGCGGCTGCTGCAGGTGGTGGTGGTGTGGCTCTCATCATTATAATAGTGATTGTAATCGTTTGTTGCAGGAGGTAGGTTAATGTTTTCCTCTTTATGACATTGCCTTGTAAAGGCAACAAAGATGCCTTAATTACCATGTATATAGCAAACTCTAATCATTTGTCTTTTCATACTTCTCTTATTTGTTACAATGTTATTAAACATCTAACGTTTTATAAGAATAATACAGGTGTTGTTCGAGCTGTCAATGGTGTAAAAGATTTTGCATTTTATAGATATTTCTGAAGCACAGTCAAAGGCTACGCGTATATTTTGCAAATATTTAAATAATATAGTCTTTTTCAGAAAGAGAAAATCTCCACCAAAGGATGGCACGTCAAATGAAGCCACGTCACGGGTAGACGCTCGACCAGCTAGTTTTTGCGATGGCTCTGATGATGATGATTATGGTATGGTGTTAAATCCATCTTATCAACCTTTCCATGAAGTCCTGCCAAACCAACCGCCTCCGAATTCTGAAATAGTGGAAACAAACTTAACAACCGAAAAAACATCCTTATCAGCTCCTGTCTATGCCACCCCATTAAAACGTAAAGTCTCCCAAGATACAACGAATGACATAACTACAACGGTACCAAGCAATGACAACACAAAGCATGGTGCTACACGTCAATCAGGGGACGCAGACGATCCCGCCTCACACTATGACTACCCTAGACACCATGCAGCTCAAGTTGTAACTTCTGACATAGACGACACTTATGATCATACTTTTACTTCCGCTTCCGGTAAATGGACCGGAAATGAGTATAATCGTGTACCGATGAGAAGAAATGAGAAATCGAATGTTCCTGATAATGATACGTATAACGTATTGAAATTATAATTTACAAAACATTCTGCACAAGTGCTTAACTTTTAAAACTTTAAAACATTGTTCTGTGTATCATTTATCTCTTGATTATTTTAGTATTGTGTATAGTGTAAATAATTATTCTCATGAATAGTGTTCCATATGTTGTCAGTCAGAATTTTACGTATAATTATCGTAATTATACATGACCAAACGGACTTTATTTTAATAACGAATTATTGTGAACATTGTGTCTCGATTGTTTCTTCTTTATATTAGGATTATGTATATTGTAAATATTTTATTCACATGAACAATGTTTTATATGTTGACTACCGGAAGACAATGTAAAACACGTACTCAACAACTGAACTTGTGTTCAATAGTATGTCACGCCGTATATGTCTGTAATTACTTTTACATTTCAAACATAAAATTGCTAATTATTAATTTCAAAATATCCCCTTATTGATTCTTAACTGTAACATTCTTTGAAAAAAGCTATTTGACTGATTTTACAGAAATTGCATATGCATATCTCAAGTAGCTCTACTTTTTTTAAACATATTCATGTAGCATGGTTTGAATCATATGTTAATAAACGGATTAATGTAATTCATTTTGATTTTAAGTCGAGATTTTGTCCAACGACATTTAAATGACAAAATGAATGGTGATGTTGTCCTTCGCTGGTGAAGATGACCATACATCATGTGTCTTATTTGGTTTTGTAGGTCCATGTTAGCTAATCAGACCAATTTTTGTCCTTAAGAGTCGACTTAATACTTGACATGGGTAAGAGTCTATAGAGACTGCTCTGGATTTACGTTCTGTTCGTTTTCTCTTGGCCTGCGCAACTCTTTTTGCTTCGGCATCATGCGAGCCAATGACAATGTGTATACGCCATAAGGATCTGTCAGGTGCATCTTTTTCCTAGGTGGGTTGAATCTTTAGTGAGGTTTTGAGGCTGTCTTTGAAGTGTTTTTTTTCTTCTCGCCAACAGGTCTTTTACCCTTTAAAGTTCACCATACAATATTTGTTTGGGTAATCTGTCATCAGGCATACGGACAACATGCCCAGCCCATCTTGCTTGAGATATCTTCAAAAGGGTATGGAACTTTGGAATCCAGCACGCTAAAGAACTTCGGTGTCTAGTACCTTGTCTTGCCATTTGATGTGACGTAACTTGGGCATGAGACTGAGGTGGAAGTGGTAGACTTGTTTTGCATGTCTACTGTAAACTGTCTTGTCTCCTTGACATAGAGAAGGGTAGTCAGAACCACAGCTTTGTACACTTTTATCTTAGTAGCTAGACTGAGATCTTGTCTTTCCCATACCTTCTCTCTGAGACTTCCAAACGATGAGCTGGTTTTAGCTATCCTATTGTTGATTTCAGCATCAATGATTTTAGTGTTTGTAAGGGTACCGCCAAGGTAAGTAAAGCTGTCTATTACCTTGAGACGCTCTTATTTCATTGTGATAAAATGCTGTTTTTGTGTGTCATCTTGTGCTGGGTGGTACATTACCTCAGTCTAATTTGTACTGACAGTAAGTCCAAAGTTGTCGAAGGCATCAGAGGACCGGTTCATTTCAGCTAGCATTTTTGTTTATTGCTGGCATCGAGTGCACAGTCATCAACAAGGAGAAAGTCTCTGATGACAGTTGCTTTCACCTTTGACACAGCCTGTCAGCGTCTGAGATTGAATGGTTTACCATCAGTCCTATATCTAAGATGATAGTGATCTGCATCGGCCTTAAATGCTTCTGCTAGCAAACCAAAAAAAAACATTTGGAAAGAGTTGATGCAAGAACACAACCCTTTTTGGCGCCATTTGTCACTGGGAAGGCGGATGATTCATCACCATCATCCACTACCTTTACCATCATGAAACTGACGTACAATGGATATGAACCTATCTGGGCAACCAATTTTTCTATGATTTTTCACAAGCCGCTTCTGTTGGCAGTGTCAAAAGCCTTCAACAAAAGTGATGTAGAGCTTCCAATGCTTACTTTTCTTGCAATTGACCGTCTGCGAATATCATGTCCGCTGTTCCACGTTCAGCACGGAAGTGAAAAGCTTATCACATTAGAAAATTAGCTGATTATAGATTTCATTTTCCATTTCTTGTGAGTATATGAACTCTTAATACGTCTAACCACCTAATAGAATGGACTTACGATATATAAAATTTTAACTTGGTTATATGCGTGATGTATTAAACAAATATTATATTGTCGTTGTATAGTTTCATAACGAAACGATTTACGTGTACGAATAAGAAAACATTAATACTAAAATATATTATGTAATATTTACTCATTGTTAAATATAGAGTTACTGAAGCATAAATGGTTTATTTGAATGATTTTAAACACATAATTGAATGCTGCAGTTGGTATTCAGACCTTATATGAATTTGTCTTCTTTCCTAACATTACCCATTCAAATTGTCAAAATGCTCGAAAATACTAATTTTTAATTTTCTTTAGTATACACCTACATTAATAATTGCGGATGAATAAAACATATTGATTTTATAAACTTGTTTGTGTGAATCAGCTAAATTTCAGGACATATGCAGAATAATTACTAAGTTGCTAATATCAAAACAACTGCTAATATCATAAAATGAATATAAGGATTAATGTTACTTTGTTTATTATTGTTTGCTGGTACATAAAAGGTAAGACTTGTTAATTCAATACTTAATTTGTATCTTGTATTTTACTATAATATAACCTGTATTATATGATAACTGTGTGTATTACCAGTAGTATATACATGTATAATATATCGACTATGTAACGACTCAATACATCTTTTTTTTGAATTAGTTTTAACGTCGTATTCAACACATATTAAGGTTATATATACGACGGCCAGCTCTTACTACTATAAGTTCCATCGACACTTTTATATCACCAGTACTAACTTACCCTACCACGAGGCCGACAACTCATCTGTAGGGTATGACCTACCACGACCGGACTCGAACCTGCGATCTCCGGATTCGAAGTCAGACATGCTAGCTACTATGCCACGGCCGCGGCTTGCCTCATTACAAAGGTAAATGTTTGTTTAACTTATTTTATATCATTAAACTACTTGGTAATTCAATGGTCTTGAATCAGATATCTAATAAATCAACATTTATATTAAACTTTTGCCAATCTTACATTTAGTCATAGATAAATGGTTTTATATTTATGTAATATACATATTATATAAGATTTTACATGCAGTTGGCCTGACAAAAGTAGATTGATAAATATACTAATCTAGTCAATCGTACGTTTAGTTCATCATATTTAAATACTATATATACCTTTCCTTAACTTTTTATTAAAGGGATTAGTAGTTCAACTTCATATTTCCTGATTTTTGAATTATATTCTTTATAACTGTGAATGCAACAGACACACTGTTATATTATTTGGCAAAATATTTCTTTATTTTCTCCCATTATTTAGGGTGTTTCCTGACTAGACCCGCGTGGGTCAGTTTAGCTAAAAATAGATTTGTGTTAAAATATGCATTTACTGATGAGAAGATACTAGAGCTTGTTATTGTGCAACATTAGTATAATTCTATTAAAAATATATCCTAACCGCCTAGGAATGTTGAAAAGACAAGAAGCGACCAATGAAAATGTTTAATTTTAGCAAGAACGACATATAACAAATCTATAAATAGCTTGGTGATTCCCTCAGTATCATATTTTCGTTTTCAACAATGTGTATGCCACGTGTTTTAATTCGTTCAGTTGAATGTTATAGGTGACAAATATTATTAATAAGTGATTTCATACTACTGTTTAAAAGACTAAACTTGGTTGTATACGTTTGTCACAGTGGCTTGCCTGTATATCCCTTTAAGTATTGTAAGTATATCGATATATAATAACATGTGTTCTGTTATGTTTTGTTCTATATATCATACATGAACTGAATAACTCATTTCTGTAAATAAACAATAAGGTTGTCATAACAATTTCTTGTGAATAACGGTGGCTTAGATATTTCAACTTAGTCTTGAATGCGTTAATGTACTAATATTAACTAATAGTAATATTATACAAAGAAAAAAGAGAAATATATACAGTCATATGTTAAAGTGATTAGTTTTAAACCTGTTTGTTTTGTTTTGCCTATACCATATATTTTCCTTTTCAGAAAGTCGTGGTTTTGAACCTTGTCCACCTAATGTATCGGGTAAGGGTAAATGTGTGATATTTATGGAATCTAAAACCATTTAAATCTAGCAATTTTTTTATTCCAAACGTAAAGAAGATATAATCCATTTTTTCTCACCTGTCAAAGTTTGAATAATTTCACGGTGAATGTTTACACACTATTTCAATATCACGAATGTTAGACAAAGAGCAATAAGTCACCGTGAAATTATTCATGTTTTGACAATTTAGAAAAAACAAACTATAATGTTGGTCTAATTATAACTGGTGTGTAGTTACTTATTACAAGAACTACTATATTTCATTGAACAAACACATCAAAGTTGGAAAAAGGTCATGTTTCAAATTACACAACATTTTATTTAAATTCTTGTTTAATGTAGCATGACAATAAAACGTGTAAGTAAAGTTTTCTGATGTGAGAAGCAAAGCGTTCAATTTATTTAGCAACAACACGCATAGATTTGTTCTGTATTTAAACAATATATGTATATGTGTGTAATGAGACGTCTAGGTCAAAATTTATTTTCATCAAGCTACATAAGTATGTAATTGTAGTCATTTGAATGATTATCGTAACGTTTCAGAAGTCCTTAAAATTATCAACAAATTGTTCTATTATTTCAGTCATTCATGTTTGTATTGATAACGAATTAAACGATCTAAAACTTGTATATGTCAGCACTGGACTGGCACCAATACAACAAGCTGTTGAATGTAAATATCTTATTACACCAACAGTGTCATTCGAAAATTATACATTAGCAGTTCAGGGTGCCAGTACATACCATGATTACAATACCAATTTTTCTTTCGCATTCAATGATGTGGTAATGAAAGATAAAGACAATTTTGGTTTCTATACTAAAACAACTTTAACGGGAGAAACAGTTCTCAAGTATACATCACCATACGATGATACTGTACAAGTGTGTGTATATATTGAAGGTTAGTATAATAGTCAGTGGTTTTTTGAGATTGTCACCATTGGCCAGCTGGCAGCTCAAGTGCTTGCTGCTGTTAAATTCATCGTAGGCATTCGGGATATTTTTCATAATAGTATGCAAAATACAAGCAGTCTAGCGACTATCTTTCTATAGTCTAAGTAAAGTCTTTGAAGTAAACGTGAATCCCCATTCTGTACACAAACGGTCTGACTGACCTTTGAACGGAGACGCCGCGCATCATGGGTAAAACTGTTTATTTACCTAAAACCACGTGGCAATGTTTACATTCTAATATTTTCCCCCTTCAAGTATACTGAACGAATAGAGTATGTATTTTGTATCTACTCAATAAAATTTAACTATCCAACCAACTATCCTCATTAAATTAAACTTTAACCGGTAATTTAACCTTCACCATAACGTGTTTACATCTGTCATTCTTTACACAGACGTTTGAAATCGAAACTAGGTTTAACTATGCACCTATACCTAGAGAGGTTTAAAAGTACTGTGTATCTATGGATTTATATTCCTGTTGTCAAAAAACGAAAACATCTAACGATTATGTCTTCATGTGCCGCACTATATTCTATTGCGTACCAAACGCCGAATTTTGGGAGCGTTGTGCGTCTTAGTATAGAGGTGATATCTTCACCTTCTATTTATAGAATGCGTGAATCCCTACGAAATGCCATTTTCATGATATTATTATTGATCAACGTGAGAAAAAAATGTAGCATTTTACCATGTAGTATAGTCCAACAGAATTAACCTGAGTTTGACCTTCATGCAAGAATATATTAAACTCAGTATTTACAGTCTATTTTTGTCATCGTTTGCATATCGCGTTTTATCAGAAGCTTTCGGCAAAATACACGTACTGAACGATTAATGTTGTTTTCATACAAATAAATACTTTGAAAATGTGCCATAATATTGCTCATGCACTTACTTGTTTCCCCAAAAACTAATGTGTTCAAAATTGAAAGTACAATAACAAGCTACTTTTAATAAATTGAGTTACATAACATCGGTTGTAATGAACACGTTTATAACCGTATACACGCATACGTAAACTAACGATTTAATGTAAGTGAAGTGTGTAAGTATTATAATTGGGTAGTTCAAGCTCAGGTTAATTCTGTTGGACTATATTACCTGTACAAATATACATGTACATAATTCATATTCGTGGGTGTAAAACAACCACTAAGATATTTCTTGACGACATATATATATGGTATTTTGTAGGGATTATATTTATATATATATACTTTTACTTCAAAGACTTTAATATATATATATATATACTGTTTATTATTATAAGTACAAGAGTTGACTCCATAATATAGTCTTGCAGTAAAATGCCATATTTTAGGCGAACCGTGTATTTGAGTTTCCACAGTTTTTTGCACCTTCTATATCTTTGAAAGGTGCTGAATAAGAATCCGAGTAACGACGCCCTGTCATCCTTGGGCAATCTGCATAATATGCAAATCAAGTCCGCTATTATCGAACTTACGTTTTTCGCCAATAACACAATAAACAACTGAGACAGAAGTTTAAAATATGTACCCATATCCATGTGTGCAGGGTCTGTCTATCACATGGTACCAATTACAGCTTATTTAGCTAGGCCAATGACTTATTTGCCTAGATTAAGTGTTTGTAATATCACTGAGTCACTGTTTTACAAAAATCCTTCACTGAGGTAATTGGCATGGGACTCAACAAAAGAATTTAGTAGAATTCATACCACAGTACACATTATTGATAACACGGATTTTGATATCAGTTATCATTACCAAATAGATCTAATTATTAACTGTTTAAGTAACCGCTATCATGTATTATACATGTACCTTTATATTTTCAGCTATTACAGACCAAGGCAAATTTAATATAAAATGCATGAAGAATCTGATCTATAATCCTACTGACAAGACTACAATCCCGACAACTAGAACACCAAAAGCTGATTCTACTGCTGTGACAACGGAAACATCTAAGAAAGACATTTCCATAAAAACTAACCTTCAACATTATCTATATCAAAAAGTAACCACGATACTGAGAGTTCAACAGAAAGTACTGATATGAGTACAAAGTCACAAACAAACAACGACGACAATAATGAAGACAATACAATATTGTTTGGTAAATAGGAATTCTTATGGTTATACATTATTCAAATGTATTTACATATAAACATTTTTTTCGTATAAATGTAGTACATGTACAATTAAATTAAGTGTAGTAAGATAATAATGACATGGTACATTCTTATGTTTGACTTTATTTTTATAAAGTTAATTAATTTTTCCAAGAATAGTTTCTGACTAAATAACAGAAAGGTAGGTCTATTCAGGCATAATTCATGTACTATTGGCATGTCTATTAGTACAAATGTATTACATTTTAGCATGAGTAGTGTGAAAACCCCACCTAGTATTGTAAATGACAAGAGATTTCTAAATGTAATTATACATTTACCTATTGACAAGCTATATAAAGATTGGGTTCTAGCAAGAGTTAATCTTAGTTCGTAAGTTACTTTTAGAGATAAATTAATACTAATGCATTTTAGTTCGATTGTTAAACAAGTTCTTTCAACTCAGATTAATCAATTTCGAGTCCACGTCCTGATTGTCTAGTACTGAGCAAGTGGCATAAAATGTCTTGCTATAGGAAACAACGGGGTAAGTTTATATGGAACTCGAAAAAAAAATTAAGCGAATTATCTGGTAGTTGAATAATTAAAATGCAAGCACATCTGCTATGTCCTTTATGGTTTGCTAAGGTCGTTGAAACACATTGTATAGGCCAACCTACTTCATGTTTCATGTTAACCAATTATAGGCACATACTTGCTTCGGGACTGACAAGTATCCTACATGATTAAATTCTACCATAGCAAGGGCATCAAATCAACAACCTCTCAGTATGCATTTTGGCTGAGATAGCTGGATGGATCATGTAAATCTATAGAGTTAATGTTTATATCATTTTGTTTTCAGCGGCTGCTGCTGGTGGTGGTGGTGTTGCTCTCATCATTATAGTAGTGATTGTAATAGTTTGTTGTAAAAGGTTAGTTTAAGTTTCTCTTCCTTTGTGAAAGCAACCAAGATGCCTTGATAATAAAGCAACCTCTTATTAGTTGTCTTTTCATACTGCAATAAAGTCGCATTTCTGCCTTGTTATCTAAAATTATTGTTCTATGATATAACATACAAGTGCTGTCGATGGTGTGAATGGAAACTTTTCCGCTATATGTAATTATTTAGAGCACATTCCAAAGCCTTATAATGCATATTATATTTTGATAAAGTACTTTCTTTCCAGAAAGAGAAAATCTCCACCAAAAGAAGCCACGTCAAAAGAAGCCACGTCTAGGGCAGACGCTCGACCAGCCAGTGTTTGTGATGGCTCTGATGATGATGATTATGGTATGGTGCTAAATCCATCTTATCAACCTTTCCATGAAGTTCTGCCAAACCAACCACCAGCGAATACTGACACAGAGGAAACAAACTTAACAACAGGAGAAACATCCACATCAGCACCTGTCTATGCCACCCCACTAAAACGTAAAGTATCGCAAGATCTAGCGAATGGCATAACTACAACGGTACCAAGCAATGACAACACAAAGAAAAGTGCTACTTGTCAATCAGGGGACGCAAACAATCCTTCCTCAAACTATGACTACCCTAGACGTCACGCTGCACAAGTTGTAACTTCTGACATAGACGACACGTATGATCATACTTTTACTTCCGCTTCCGGTAAATGGACCGGAAATGAGTATAATCGTGTACCAATAAGAAGGAATGAGGAATCAAATGTTCTTGATAATGATACGTATAACGTATTGAAATTATGAATATCCTAATACTAGTATACTGTTCAAGTTTTCAACTTTCAAAACCTGCATACATTGTTACAGTGTCTCATTTATCGCTTGTTTATTATAGTATTGTGTATAATGTAAATAGTTTGTCACATGAATAGTGTTCCAAATGTTGTCAGTAAGAATGATACGTATAACGTACTGAAATTATAGATGGCCAAACAGACTTTGTTTTAACATTGAAAAAAATGTGAACATTGTCATTAAGCCTCAATTATTTCTTGTTTACATTAAGAGTGTGCGTATTGTAAATAGTTTAATCACATTAACAGTGTTTCATGTGTTGTCTTCCGGAGGACAGTATGATACAAGTACTTAACAACAACTTAACTTGTGTTCAATAGTATGGCAAACCATATATGTCAGTGATTATTATGTTTTACAACATACAATTGTTTTCGCTTACTGATGATTAGTTCCAAAAGTACGTTCATCACTTTCTATATTGACTCTCAATCATGACAGTCTTCGAATTCAGCCAGTGGACCGATTCCACAGATGTCGCCATCTGTCCAGTAACTTTTAGAATGTGAGTGATTAGACAATCCACCAACTTTTTTCAGCCATCATTTTTCATATTCAATAAAAATCATTATTTGTTGTAATATTGTGAATCTAATGTTAGAATATAAAATGCTGAATCATTAAAATAGACTGCATTTTTTGACAAGATTGTTTGGTTCAGTAATCGTTCATTCGGTCAAGTAACAAATTTCATTTTGCTGGACCGAATGTCCAGTGCTGATGAAATTTTGTTGTGAATGCTGATCTGGCTAAACCATACCTTAGTTGTATTAATCTATCGGCAATTATTTCCAGAAATGTATAAAAGTATACTGCTTCGGGTAGATTGTTTCTAAAAAGAAGGGTTTTTAGTGGGGGTCGCTCAACGCAATGCTCCCGGTGCTTCAATTAAATTTGCGCTGAATATTTCCAGAGGTGTGCTTGAAATGCTGTTTGGTGATGTAAGCAAGAGATGAGCATATTTTTCTTAGTTTTCGAGAGTTTTATACTTTCATTCGAATATGCTGAAACACTATTCGACCTATAATATGTTAAAGAATTATTTTGCAACGCTGCCTTTCGATTGACTTTGTATCAAAATATATTTCGCAGAAATTCTGCAACTTCGGAAATGCTCAACGCAAAATAATCGAAGCATCGGGCGCATTGCGTTGAGCGAGCATCCACTTTGATTCGATAAATGTGCATTCAATATGCACTAGAACCCGGTTTTAATATAGTGCCTCCTTAAAATTCTTGAACAAATGAATTTTGAGCAAAAACCGATCATGCACACTGCAACTAGTTTTATTAAATCTAAAACTTATTCATGTAACTATTTTGAATCATAAAAAACATGTTGAATCAGTAATTATTATTATAGCTTTATTCATGTAACACAGTTTGAATCATATGTTGACTAACAAATCCATGCTGATTATGTAATTTGCTCAGGGCCCGTATTCACGAAGCTCCTAAGGAGAAAATTTTCATTAGGTAGTCACTTTTCCCTTAGTTTTTGTCATTTTTACCTTAGATCTAAGGAAATTCCTAAGTTGGTATTCACGAAGCTCGTTAGGTTGGTTTTCTCCTTAGTTTTGTCAATTTTCTCCTTAAAAAGTAAGGTACCTCATACCTTCCCTTAACTTTAATGAAAAAATCTAAGGAAAAAATCTTTCGTGATTTTTTATATGTTTTTGACGAAGACAAGACTTTTTGAAGACCAAAAACGTAAGTATTACACTTCCTACAATTTTTAAACAGTAAAGAAGGGGAATAACCATGCATTTATTCAAGAACTAGTTGACGGAAATGTACCGTGCAATGTTATATTTTATGTAGTCTTCTGAGTTATTGCAGACAGCGTCAATAAACGGCTTTTTGATGTCAATTTCGACTTGATAATCAAACATAATGCTACAAACACTTCAAAATTGACTAATTGAGAAGTATACGATCGATCTAATAGAACAAATTGTATCAACATTACATGTCGAGTTTAAATATCAACGAATCTCCGTGAGAAAACATGTTTTTCGGATAAGCTGATTTCGGATATCACTATGATAAATATTTCAATCTTAAAATCTATCACTCCTCATTTTTTATCAGTCATGAGCGGTGATCTTCTCAGAAAAGACTGGATTATGTAGAAGTGACTTTATTATTATAGGTGGCCAGTTGTTCAATATCTAATGCCTATAGACTATGATTATTGTTGATCATGATATTCCATAACAGTGATTGTAAATGTGCCAGGGATGATTGATTTGTGTTGCCAACAATTTATGATAACCTTTTGAATATTTGCTCTTAAGAACTTTAGTTAATTTGCTTATTTACTAATTAATATATGTATAGTCACTATATGCACAAATTCCCATATAGATTATGGCTATGTGTCCATATAAATGTCCAGTTTCTATTGGCAGTGTAATATTATTTGTTTTACCTTATCATATAAAGCTTATTATTTTTAAGTATTCCAATTTTACGTTAATATAATAATGTTGATATGTACACAGTGCACATATAATGTATTTAATTTAATGATAATCCCTACCTTAGCATGCAAAGCAACTAATATTAACTAATATAAGAGAATATATAGGATTTAGGCGCCTTGCCCAATTAGACCCATTTGAAGTTCTTAAAAAATTTTAAGTGTAAATACTTGTATCCTGAATTTTCTTAATAAGGGACTTTAGTCAGTTATTTCCCCTTGTATACTCTTCAAAATAGGTAGGTCTAATTAGTTGGATTACTCGGATTTTACCCTTACTTTTCAATGTTAATTTGCCAAATTTAATCTTAAATAACGTTTTTGTATATCATTTAATTTATGCAATTTTTGGCATATATGATACATGTTTTTACTGTAATTATTTTACAAAAAATATTTTAAAAACCTGTATTATTTTATTTCTAACTCTTAAATTGCATTTATTTATTTTCAGAATTGTGTGTATGCAAATCAAAGTGTTATTTCTCAACAGTGAATTGGTAATTGTTTTTGTTTCTTGCCTTTTACAAGTCATTTGCAGTTTATTGGATATGGATTCAATTAGTTCTGTATAAAAGATTCGTTTAATTTTTAACTTCACTATTACCTATGATAGTGTGACTGTCATTGAGTATTTGACTTGGTTTATTTCATACATTTACATGTGCTTGACCTTTGCAGTGTTAATATTTAATACCATTTGGATATACCAAATATATTTATTCTTAGTCTTTGTTTCTTTTTTTCATGGGTAAATATGAATCAGTGTATCTTAAAATCGTGATTTTGTTCAAGAACATCTGAATGACAAACTAAATGAACAAATACGAATGATTTAATTGCTTGAGATAAAAATGCCAGATTTTACTTACAATCAATGCACGATTTATATCTATGTTAGCTTCAACATACTTGCGTTTATATTTGTTGATAAGTATAAAACACTTATTATACTTAAGTCAAGAGATCAACAAAGGAAGGATGTACGTGTAGGTCAAAGGAAATACATCTTATGTTAATCGATGGATGATTAAATATACCCTTGTTGACAAAATCGAAAAGCTTTAATTTTTATACAAGTACATGTACGATATTTATATGACTAATGTGTCTAGGTTGTATTCAGATAGTCATCTTTGCGGTGATTCAATACTCCTCGAAATTAAACTATTTCTTTTTCTAAAGCTAAAGACTTAATTCTTTATCCGTATGGGGGACCAGGAAGTAAACTTAAGCGATGTTTATCTCAGTCACAATAACTTAATTTATGATATAACTGGATTGTGATAATTCTTTTTATTGCATTCATGAACTATGCAATTTAAACATAATGTTAAGTAATTCAATACTTTAGAAGAAAGAGGAAACTAATTCTACTAAAACTAATTAAGTATTCAATCAAATAAAACACATAACCCTATCCGGTATTTGCAGCTGCCGACTGTGAATGTTTTATTTTAATCACATGAATGACCTTCTTTTTTGTTGTAAAGGTTTCCTATCAGTGACAGACAATTGTGAGTTCAACCCAAACTACCTGTTGTGACCCTTTATGTGATAAAATCTCTTTTGAACCTTACATTTCTAAGTTTATATATTTGCGGGCATGGTATTTTTTTCTTTCTTATAAAAGTATGATTTCTATTCGAAATAGCTTGCCTTTTGTATTCAGGCGCATCTTTTCGGAAATGAGATAAGTGTTAAACCCTTTCAAGTATCGCGCAACAAAAGTCTTCCATAACAAGTAAAGTAGTCCTGCAGTATATGAGGTGAACCTTGCACTTGAGTCCCCACAAAGTTTTTTTGCTGTTTCTATATCTTTGAAAGATGCTAAATAAGAATCCGAGTGATGACACCCTGTCATCCTTGAGCAATTTGCAAAATATACAAATTAAATCCGCCATTATAGAAATTCCGTTTTTCGCTAATAACTCAATAACCAACTTAGATACAAAATTAGAATATGTATCTATACCCATGTTTTCAGGGTCTATCTATCACATGGTACTAATATCAGCTTGGTTAGATCATTAAGATATGCAAATTTATGCAAATTATGTATTTAACCAAACACTATATTCGGTTTTGCTATACAAATCAACGTCTGTAGTTTTTACATTGATATTTTGAGTAAAATGTGTTTATGTTAAGCTATTTTTGTATATATTAAATACAAATATACCAAATAATTACATTAAATCAGTTTATGATACTATAAAGATATGAAAAATATTCAAATTACGTTAAAAATTGTAGGATTTTGACTCAAACATTACATGGTGTCATGAATATTTATGCTATTGTCTAGCATTCTGTTGATGCCTTGATAATTTTGATTCAGCTTCTATACCTTTGAACAGAGCTCCCTAAGAAATTAATTGATGACATCCAGTCATCCTTGAACAATTAGCATAATATGCAAATTTGGTCCGCCATAATCGAAATTCCGTTTTTCGCTAATAACACGATAACTAATCATGATAAGATTTTAGAATATGTGTCTGCACCCATGTTTATAGGGTCTAGCTATCATATGATACCACATTCAGTATGATCAGATAATTTGCATATGCAAATGTATGCAAAAAGATTTTCAAATGAACTGTTTTTCAAGTGAATTTATTTTGTTCAAATTTAAGTATTTCAAAGAGGAAATTTTCCAGAAAATATAATTGAATCAAGTAATCTGTTTGCGACCCAATTTTATGTTCGGTTGGATTTCAATGCCCAGAATGTCCACATTATGAGACCATTCATATACCACACCTAATCAATGTATTAATATAAAATGAATGTTTATAATGTGTTACTTATTACCGTGTGGCCTACGCACTTACGCTTTAAGTTCAATATAACATTTTGAAGTGGTGTGCCTTTACGCCAGAACCGAAAAAATGAAGAACAATAAATTAATTTGAATTGTACATCGTAAAATTGATTGTAAAATTAAAGCTACTGAATTCAAACGCGTTTCCTCATCATAAAAAACAGCCTGTAATTGACATAGTTTAAGCATCTATTTGATTGAATAAACATGTACTTCATGAAATGAAGAGTAGAAGCTGGAAAATCTTACTTATTTAGTACCATGAGATAGATAGACTCTGAAAACATGGGTATATATACATATTTTAATTTTGTATCTATGTTGGTTACTGAGTTATTAGCGAAAACGGAATTTCTATAATGGCGGATTTAATTTGCATATTATGCAAATTGCTCAAGAATGACAGGGTGTCATCACTCGGATTCTTATTCAGCACCTTTCAAAGATATAGAAACAGCAAAAAAACTTTGTGGGGACTCAAGTGCACGGTTCACCTAAAATATGGCATTTTACTGCAGGACTAAAGGTAATTGCCTTGATAACCATCACCTCCGATAGGTCCTTACTTACGTTATTATCAACGAACAAAAATGTATAGTTTTTGTTACAAGCCTTCTAGGACCAACGACTTGCAGGTGCTTAACGTTCCAAGTCCCAAGGCTGCATAGCCAAACTGCTTCGTCGGTTAAGCGCGAAAACTCGTGCTACATTTACCTATCTGAGCTTTCAACCAAGGGTATGTAATTTTCGTCTAATTCAACATTTCAAACGACGAAAATTTCATTTTAAGGTATACTGAAATCAAGCTGGCGGACAGTAAGAAGCGGACATTAGTGCAGCAGACGTTAAGGCAGGCTACACACTACTAAATTTTCAAGCGGACATTACGTTACAAGTAAAAAATAAAAATGTACATAAATATTGCTGAAATAACGTTAATTTCTTTGAAGGGTAATAAATGATTCATAACTTTTTTTTGTTATGAAAGAATTCATGTTTAAAGATTTTTTTAAGTTCGACTTTAAATCTGTAAAAAACATAGAACTATTAATATGCTAAAAATGCAGTTAGGTTCAAACAATTGTAGAACACTAACAGTGAAGTGTGACCCTAGAAGACCGGGTATACATACGTGTATTATGCTAATACCAAACGAATGAGCAACATCATACAATTTCATCTTGGGGCTCAAATGAGGGGTGTGACCTCAAAGAAGTCATATAATAGATATACTTACTATAGACGTTTTAAAGAGGGTTCGAACCCCTATAGAGCTCAAACTTTCATTTATAATGTTTATGTTAACAGTGATATATAACTTCAAACTGCAATCATTAAATTGAACATACTTTTATCAACGTGCTTTAGTAAAATACGCAGGTGACTCAAATTTTCCTTATTATAGTATATATACATGTATATACTATCGTTTAAACTTATTTTATTGCCCGTAATACATATTTACAATTACATAAATACAACAAATATAATAATAACACATAACTAAATGTATATACGGCAATCGGGTTGAGCCACAAGTTCTAAAACTTAGTTACGGCTCTCCCCTTAAGGTATATACATTAAACATCTGCAAGAAAATAAAATAGTCGGGCAATAGGAGTGGCTACAAGATTGAATTTCATGAATAATACATAAGAAATATTGAATAGAAGAATAGATATATATTGTTCGCCCTCTCCCAACCGTCAAAGCCTGAACAATTCAACGGTTGATGACCACACACTATCTCAATATCACGGGTGTCAAACAAAGAGCACGAAGACACCGTGAAATTATTCTTGCTCCGACCGCCGAGCAATTTTACAATTTTATTGTTTAATTAGTTCTAGTTGTACAAGATTGTAGAGTCGGCTGAACATGTACATGTAGATGGAAGCAGACTTTAAACCGCCCTTTAACTTTAACTTTTAGTTTACACTAATTTTATAAACATATCATTATATAAAATGTACAATGTACATACAGACTATTTAAAATGAATGTTGTACACATATAAATGACCTGTTCAAATCAGTAAAATGCTGTTTATGCATTAGCTTATTCACCTAATTAGTGGGCAAGTCCGTTGTCTAAAGTACAAAAACACGCATGACCTAGAATACGACCTGTATGTTGTATAAACCAAGTACAGTCATTCTCGATACGATGAGTTAATAATAGAATAAATATTGCATACTTAACCAAACGAGTTTTATTTACCCGCGAAAATCTACCGAACAAATATTTTAACTTTTATGTTATACCATTAAATGGATGTTTTCTAGTGTATAGAATAGAATATTTTATTCAACCATGTTTATAAACTTATCGATGGCTTCCACGCGTATTGAGTCCTCTTACCAATATACATACAGTCATGTTTACTACACTTAAGTATCATACACAGTAGTTTCAGTTTAGGTCTTGGTATATTTATGGCTTTAAGAAATAATTTGTTGGTCTATAATAATGGAAACTAGGAGAAATTATGTGTGTATGTTTATATTTTGTTGGCTTATAGCAGGTAAGAATAGTTTAAACTAATGAGTTTCATAATTTTTATTTTTTCTGATATAAATTTACATTTTGTGTGTACTTTCGTCGTTTCACTTAATCATTAGGTTAATCATATTATGGGTGTTTAATATTTGTTTAATATACCGCCTTTATAGATCTTATTGTAGGAGAACGTTTCCATATATTGTAACTATTTGATTTTGACAGAATTGTGGTATAATTTGTTCGGACAAGTATAGTTTAATCTTTTAAGTGTCATGTCAATTTAAGAAAAGCCGAGTCTAACTTTCAAAATCAGGCAGGAATGAATATTTTTAGAAATATTCTATTAGATATATCTATCATAAATTATCGTAGATTGCTGTAAATAAACAAGTGTGTGATATCTACACTTTTGAAAAAGTCGCATATCTTTGTAAATAATACAGTGATTCAAATATTTATTGATTAATTAAACACTTCACAGGGGCGGATCCAGGATTTTATTCTAGAGGGGTCCGAACTTTTCTAGGGGGGGTCCGAACCTCGAACTACACCCTGACCACCCCACCCCCGCCGGACCCGCCTATGCTTTAAATGGAGTTTAAATTTTATGTGTGACACATTCTCGATCATACTTGAATTGATTGTAAATGTTTAGTTGAAAAGTATTGATCTGCCGCTAAATGAATACTCGGAAGTTTACGAATAAATTAGAACTATAACATCCACCACATTGTAAATAGTTTAAATGTTTAAAACCAATGTTTTGGTATGTTTAATATACATGTATTAATCATTTCATTTAAATGACGGGTATAAACAGACTTGTTTTGAATTCAAGCGGAAATTATTTGAGTACCTGTTGAATAGTTAATGACTTAAAGTTGTTATCTTTCTTATATTGATATTAAAGTATGCGAGTTAATTTTGACTTCCGGGAGGAAAATATCTTTAGATAATATTAAACCACTGCCTTAAAAATATGTTCTCTCCGGACAATGTCAAAATGTTCTGACTGTGCTACCATAGCTATAATCTGATGTAAGTAATCTACTCGCATACTAGTGGGGTCGATAAGTGTCATTTTTCACGACAATCTTTCACTTTGTGATACAAGCATCAAATTTTGTACAGTTGTTGTACATTGTGTGTAGTTTACAAATAGCACGATTTCCACCTCCAAATTCAAGATGGCCTCCATTTTTTTCAAGATGGCCGAATGAATTTCGGGCATATTATGTTATACCCCTTGGCGTCCGACGGTCCGTCGGTCCGTCCGTCTGTTAGCAACTTGGTTTCCGGACCATAACTTAAGTTCCATTTGGCCCACAATATTCAAACTTCATACGATGATTGTCCATATCGGGTAAAAGAGCTCTATTGATTTTGGGATCACAAGGTCAAAGGTCAAGGTCACTATTATCTTAAAACTGAAAACAGTTTCCGGAGCATAACTTAAGTTTCATTTGGTCCACAATATTCAAACTACATACGATGATTGTCCATATCGGGTAGAAGACCCCTATGGATTTTGGGGTCACAAGGTCAAGGGTCAAGGTCACTATTACCTTAAAACTGAAAACAGTTTCCGGAGCATAACTTAAGTTCCATTTGGTCCACAATATTCAAACTACATACGATGATTGTCCATATCGGGTAGAAGACCCCTATGGATTTTGGGATCACAAGGTCAAAGGTCAAGGTCACTTTTACCTTAAAACTGAAAACAGATCTTTTTCTCTACTTTGTTTTCCACAATTATTCAAAATATGATATTCACATGAAATATTCTCATGTCTTACAAATGCTTCATCTTAACTAAAAAAACCACTTTCGAGCATATAATGCTCCGCCTGGTATCAATTAGTACAAATCAGAAATTAATACGTTATCATCCATGACTACGGTTTGAATCCAAACTACTTTTTAACATATTCAAAAAGTACCACATGTCTCAGTAGCTGCATATCCATTTTTGTCAATACCAAACCGATTTCCTTCTTCTGTAAATGTGTGCCCAAGATATTAAAAAGTAAATACATGTACTGATAGTTGTATCACGTATCTCAATGTGCTTTTACAGTAAATCAGTAAAAAGCTTCACTATAAAGCAGAAAATGTCTACATATACTTGCTTATTTTACATCCGACAAGCTCACACAGTACATGTCATGTTCAGCTGACCTTGGTTATATTATATCATTCATGACTCAACTTGCAACCAACCGTCCAAATAACACACATGGATAACACGAACATCTTATATATATATATAGCTTGAAAAACGTTTCTAAATTGGGGATTATCAAATTTTGATGATCCGATTAAAATATTTCGTCTAGACGAAAGTCTTGCATTGGCTAGTCAAAACAATTAAAGGTCATCTGAACGTGACGGTAGATCCAATGACAGTGATATACAGGATATTAGTTTACGTAGATTGTAATAGATTGTGAGCAAATAGTACCCGGAGGTGAGAAAGCATTGTTTACCATGCAAACAGAACATTAACAACCTAATGGAGAAGGAAAATTAAATCTGAAATCGCAAATATTAGGGGTTATCTAACACTAGTTCATGACTGTCTTTTTATACCATTTGAGTCTCACATTACACAATATATTAACTTAAGAAGACCCGTGGGGTCTATCTAATCAGGGATTTTATATAACAGGGATTTGTAACGATAAGTAAATGTAATAGATTTTCATCAAATTTCACTATCGTCGTTATTATTTCCACCCGTACGGAAAACAATTATAACAAGTTTAAATAAAGATATTCACATGAAATTTTGAACCAGTACCATTCAAATTAACGTAAAGGTTAGGAAAATGTGTTTCTAGTTGATTTTGATGTATATTAGGCCCACTAAATGTTTAACAAAATAATGCATTTTTTCCGCCGATCTGCCATTTTTAGCCCAATTTTACATCACCTGAAGTCATATTTTCGGACTTCAGTCACATTCACAAGTTGCAAGGAAGACATGTACAAAAACATAAATCAAGTTTTTAAACTCTGGAATAGTATGTACAGCCTGCTTCAGCCAGTTATAGACAGTCACGATCGTGAAAATTAAAAAAGCACTTTCTTACAAATCACTATTATATAGAATCCCTGATCTAACAAACAGTTTTAGCAGAACTTACATAGTTACATATGTGAAGACTTAATTATCTCTGTAAGAACTCTCTTATTCTGAAACCGGTTTTGAGAATTCTCCTATGTACGTTCTAGTAACATGAAAAACGAAAATATATGTGATGTAGCTCCCTTGTAAATCAATATAGTTTTTATTTTGTAAGTTCAAAGTACGGCTACGCTTGGTTTTGAACCAGCGAAACTTTTCTTTGCTCCTTTTACTGCTTGGTTTCCTTCTACTTACCCTACAGCGCTATGTTGAGTCCTGACGGACATAGCATTTAAGAACAGTTAAATATTGCAATATTGGATTAATATTTCTCACCTCCGTGCTCATTGATATCAATTTTGGATGAGAAAACTGTACAGACATTTGAATAAGTATATCACATAATATTTATACAATGCAATACAATACAATACAAATATCATTATTTATGCAATTAAGCACACATGTGCTTTTCTGCCGTCAATTGGCGGTCACAACAATACATACATAGGCCTACATACAATGTACATGTTAATTAATAGTTATGACAATACATTATAAGGAATATATATAAACAAGCATGTATAAGAATAAAGTATTCTTTGAATAATAATACATCATTGAGAAGAGTATGAGTACAGAATGTGAATGAAATTGCTGGCAACTGTCCAACCTGGTACAGTGGTATACTTAAGTATTCATTAACTGTCAGTGGCACACACATTAACCCCGCTTGATTAAATACTCACTACAATATTTATATACTCACTATCGATAAAAAAGATATCAGCATTAATTTACAGGGATTATCAAACAAATATTTGGTATTTAATATAGTTGGGAGAATAGACGAACAAATTTCATGTTGAATCCTACTGAGGTGTGTATGTCCCTCTTTGGTATCAAATCCAATATATCTACATAGACAAAAATGTTATTAAACGAGCTTATCTGACAGATTAGTGTACGTTGTTACCAATCATTGAGCTATTTAAGCATAACGGGTACAGTGCCCTCCAAAAGTTATGGACGAATGAAACTTCGGGAACAACTGATCATGCCTACAACAAGTTATTTTGCAATAATTAAACCTTATTCACGTTATGTAACAAAGTTAAAGGCGTATGATTTTGGGATGATTTTTTATTTTGCTCAGATGACTTTTAGAATCTTATTTTTGGCCAAGGACTTTAAGTTACTGTACATTTGTGTATGAAACCACTTAATTTATTATCTTTGACTTAAAACTTTAACTCATTTTTAACTCATGGTGTCCCCTTTTGTCTACAGAATATGATTCTAACAGTGTCCTTTTTTGTCCTCTGTGTGATTCTCATACTGTCCCCTCTAAACTTCAGTCAAATCTTTTGTTATATCTCATCTCATACAAGTTCAGTCCAGTCTGCGTTTTAATGCATATTTGTGCATACTAATAATGTACTTACAATTTATCAAGTATCGCGTGTTTTACTTAATATCAAATTGTTTATGTCTTTTATATTGTATTATAGACATCAAGTGTCAGGATTTCTGCCGATCGGAATCTGAACCAGGTAGGTCTATATTATATACATTTGTAAATTAAGAAATCAGGTCATATTTGGCATTAGGCAATAACATTCTTGGGTTATATTGTACGTCATTTTCATCTTAGAACTAAGATATGATTTACTTTATTTGCACCTGAATCAGTAAATTAACTGTTAACTTAATTATGTCCCTTTTAGGATAAGCAAGAAAATTCAATTAAGCCAAACGCTTTCAAATTTTGTGAGATGCCATTTGATTAAGTGTTAAAACCGTTTAATACATTCTCGTACCAAGAGGTTAGCAAAATTCTCGATTTCAAATTGAGAATCTCATTAAACGCTGGGTACGAGAATGCATTAAATTAGGTAAAACACTACTAAGTTTTATGAGACAGTGTTCTATTGAGGGTTAAACACTTTTAAATTAGACACTTCTAGATTTAATTAGATGCCATAAATATGATTCCTGACTTTATCCCTGTATAGATCATATATGTTTTATTTTTTATGGTAGAACATTATTTAATGGCAAAACGTTTGTGTTTTGTTTTGTAAGGTTTTAAACGTTTTATCTGTAAAAATGATATTAATTGTTTAGCACATATTTAGAATAATGCTGTTTTAAATTTGTCTCTCATATTTCTTTTTAGAAAGGTTTACATGTTTTATGAAATTGTGTATATATAATTGTTTTTATTATATTGTACATGTAAAGTGAGACATTAATAAATATATTTTATATTATGATTATTATTCTTGTTTCTGAATATTCAAAGTAAGATTTTACGGTCTAAAGCTTTGAATAATACCCTCGTGCTAAAACTTTCTGGACATGATTCATTCTAGCGACCCGATATAATCATGCCCTCCTCTGCTGTGTATTAAACTATATGTATAAAAAGTATAAATGGTTTTTTTTCATACAGTTGTAGAAATATGCCAGACAAATAAAGCAGAGGATATTGACGAGGTTTATGTGAACAGTGGACGTGTACCTATACTTCAAGTTATGGAAGATTGCAAGTGTACAATACAAGCATCATCTGATAAAATGTTCACTATTGAAATAGTTGACCATAATAATTTACAGCCAGATATGACATTCTATGTAGATGGAACTGAATTATCACCCAGAGATATACAGAATATTAACAGCAAGTCCATTGAGTTAAGTTATTCCAAGCTAAAAGAGATATCTGCAGGCGGAGGTTGTGTTAAAATATCTTCAAGCGAGAGTTCAGGTGAGAAAATACTTTTGTTTAATGATGATACAATCGTCTACTTAATACCCAACTTTTATATATGTATATATGCAGCGAACTCCAAAAGTCGTTGAACAAAATATTGTTTTAGGTTGAACTGATTTACATTTACATTCATATGTCTGTTTAAGGCAGAAACCCCTTACGAACTTCTTTTTTTCGTTATTATTGTGGCTTCCTTTTTATAACAAAAGTTCAAAAATCTAAAGCGTCTCACTCTTTGCTTTTAGGCTGTACGGAAGGTCTGTAGTTTTCTACGGTTACTATTCTTGATATGTTTACTTCCCTTTCTACATAATAGTAAAATAGCTGGCAGTACGTATGATCAGTGTTTCTTGACATTCTGTTTGTCCAAGAACTTCTGAATACCATTGTGTATAGTGAAACATTGTTGTTTGAGTCATGTAACCACAACATTAGACAAACGTTTAGCTTGTAGAACATCTTGATTTGTAAAAAAACTTGATGTTTTTAATAAATATTTTGTGAAAGAATATCAGTGAACTTTATAAATCTGTCAAGTAGTAAGTACCAGAGATTATGTTTGAGCTTGGATTTGGATTATAAAAGTTTTCAATAGATAAGAGTCATTATAAGGCGAGTATTTGAAATAAAAAAATTCTTGAAATGGACCAGTAATACTCTCCATTCCTACGTAAACAACTGTATTCTCTCTCACTCATACAGCCGTGGTTGGAGTTATTATTAACAACTTGAACACGGAGGAGTGTTTTCCGTGGATCACGAAGAATGCTCGGAAGTAAACAGTACAAACCACTTGACTATATTGTCACATTAATGATGAATATTATAAAAACAAAAACTACACTAAATCCCCTCCCAACCATATTTGTTTGATGTCTATAAAAGTATAATAATTCCGGTTCATAGTGGTTTCCGAAATGTATGTTTCTTAAAATTCTGACTTTTTGGTTCTACTACGGAATCTCAAAAAGAAAGTGTCACTGTTATGTAGTCGATATAATGCCAAACATTGATCTTGTTTCAGATACAGTATAGCCTTTTGTAACAAAGGGTCTGTATGTGATTTTAACTTGACTCGTCGATTTAACAAAAGAATAGGCTAATTGTCAAAGATAGGGATGGATGAATATGTTCCGAAATATGTTTTTTTTATTTTCTGTATAAATCAATTGAGTAATATATACACTCTTATCCACTGAGCCACACTGAATAATTAATTTTGTTTTCACGAGAATAAATACTTTGAAACTGCTACACAATAGTATGGACTCATTTATTACCCCATAATCAGACAAATTCAAAATTAAATTGAAAATAGCACACCATGTTTTGAAAATTATTTTATAACTTAATTCACCATACATATACGATGATGGGTGAATCAAATATAACATTATAATATTTACAGATGAAGATGATAAATCATTCAGTATTACATGTGAAGCTAACAAATTGGAAACAACAGTAACAACAACAACATCATCAAAAACAACAGTAACAACATCATCAAAAATGCCATTTGTAGGATCATCAGACGATGGAGATGACAGTGACAAGTCTGCTGTTATAGGTAAATTCTGAACCATTTATAGTATAACTAATTCATCAATGACCATAGAAAACAGTGACCAGTCTGTTGTTATAGGTACTGCTTCCACTACGTATAAACCACCTTAGTTATTACAAAATTATTGCATGTGGGTTTAAAGTATATACATGTTCAGCCGACTTTAAATTTTGTACAATACCCCCTGATCATTGAAATCACTTTAAGGGAAGTGATCCATCACAATATTCAAGTATATACCTGTGTGGAGTGGAACAATTGTAGGTATTTTTGTTACTCAAGAAAATTTGCAATGCCTCTAGTGGGGTTCGAATCATGGACCCTCGATCCCTAAAGCGAGTGTCATATCACTGTTGAACAACTGTTCCTAGTTATTTTGACGGGTTTTTAAGTCCCTTATAATTTCTTTGATAAGAAATATATCCATATATTAAGACTATTCCACTGTTTAAACCATCGATTCTGTTGGTCCTTGCAGTGGAACTTCACTATACATGTATATTTATAGCAATTTATGATATGTCAGTATGGTTTACCATTAAACATCAAGAGTCGCACCTAGCTCGGTTTTTTGTACTTTTTTCTTATACAGATGTATAATGTATTTTTATTTATTTATTTGTTGGAGTTAACGCCGTATCAACACAATTTAGGTCATTTCACAGCGTCCAGCGCACCTAACCTAGTTTTCCTGGACCATTGTCTATAACCAGTACTTACCTACCCTTCCACAAGGCCGGAAACTTCTCCATATTATCTAATCAATGGAGGAAAATCGACATTATTGTCAAATTTTCGTGGAAGGGTATAACCTCCCTGGAAGGGATTCGAACCCGCACCCCCTCAGGCACGAGATTCGAAATCCCGGCGCGCTACCAACTGCGCTATCGACCCGGGTTTCAGATGTATTTAGATGTCAAAGACGGAAGTCGATGTATTTTGATAAAATAAATAGATCACTCTCTTCCAGATTTATAAAGTATTTTAATTTTTAATTCAGCATGACCCAAGTTAGTCCAGGCTCTGACAAAATTGCCAAGTTCGATCCACCAAGAAGCTGACTCTAGTCTGATAGCGATTTATTAAAGTTGCAGGAACTTGTTTAAAATCTATCTAAATGAATTTGCATAAACTAAGTTTAAATAATTATCTATTTATGTCTGTATAATATTTTTTTGTGTATGTTATCTAGGTGCTGTGGTAGGAAGTTTACTTTTGGTATCAATAATAGTTGTGGTTGTAGTCATCATATTTTACATGAAAAGGTAAGTTGTCACGTAATTTATGTTATAGTCCTATTATCAAAAGTATGTAGATGAATTTAGTAGTCAGTACTTAAAATAATAATTTTGAGCACAGTATATATAGATGATGTAGTCTTGTGATAGAAAAGCACTTATTCCAAATTACATAATTAAGCTCTTAAATATATAGTTTGGATCATTTATATACAGTCAACATTAACAAACATATGAGTGAAGCGTGTTCTTATAAAAGGATCCCCTCACAAAACTCGGTCTTAAATAGAAATTACCAAATCACGATGTTATTAATAATGTTTCGTATGAATAAATGCAACGCATTGAATGGTCATTACAAAGGTCATCTTCACTTGACCCCCTGTGTGGTATCATGAGATTCTATATGACAGCAGTCTCTAGGATATCTGTTTATGGAGATTGTAATTTCATTATCTGTTTTTGTTTTGCAATTTTTAGGAGACGATCACGAGAACAAGACAATACTAACAATTCTGGAAATGTAAACAAAACAAAAGACTATGACGTCACTTATGACGAGTATGGTATGCAACTAAATCCAGGATATGTAAGTTCGGAGGTAGATTCAAACAACCAAACAATAAAAACGTCTTCCCTAGATGAAAATCAATACGATATAGTTGAAGGTCAAAAGAATTCAAGCAAATTACAATCAAGTTCCAACAACTACGATTACTCCGAATGCAGATCTCCATCGAATGTTCCCGCCACAAATAAAACTGTACAAAATCAAAACGAGGACACATACGATCATACTACAACAACAACAACTTCCGGCGGAAGTAATAGTGAAACACAAAATGTTTACAATCATTTGTCACCCTCATTTTCACAACAACCAGGAGTTGATGAATATAACACAGTCGGAGAAGTGAATACCAATAAAACACAGAATATATCAGATAATGAATATAATGTATTAAAACTTCCATAAAATATATACCGTGTCATCTATAAGGAGTCAACTAATTCTTGCAACAGTGAAGAAAATCCATCATGATGTCAAACTTTCTTTAAAGGACATGCTCTCTTTCATATACGTATATATTTATTCCTTTCCAGCATAGACATGACCATAGATTGATGCATGGGTATCCATGTTTCTGCTTTTCAATGATCAAAAGCTTTCTCGGGCAATGACTTATCATACCTATTGTTATTATTTGTTAATGTGATATTTAAACTTTAAACAAATTTTGTATCTAATATTTATGATAAAAAAAGTAGAAAGTAACAGGGTGACAAAATGTTGAGTTTGATTGATCGAACACTCTGATTAATTTAAGTCACCAAAGGGATAGGGTTTTCATAAAAAAAACGAATGCACATAGGATATGTGTTTTATTTATGTTTTTTTCACAATATACATATAGTCATACATATTATTTCATTTTGCACATAAAATAATCATATGACATCAGATGCAATTGAAAATCTCACTATAAGTGAGAAATATTAAAGATTTTAATCTCATGACTGTATTGCTTCAATAACACAATTTCATGCATAAAACACATTCAAAGGCACTGTACAATATAATATTTATATAATTATATAAATCAATATCCTAATCATTAACAGTTTAACAATATAGATTTGTAAACTATTTGTAAAAATTTGTATACAAAACAAAAAAGTAATACGAGTCTGTTTCTTACCAAGCCCTGAAAGTGACATTTTTTAAAAACCCTTTTTCTCAATTACATTGTATTTTGTTTAAACGTAATATTAATTTTGTTTTAATTTCGAAATAATGGTAGAAATAAAATAAGTATTTCAAAATTAGAAACGGACTAATGTGGCACACGTGCCCCCAAAAAGCATATTTATTACGGCTTCAAATAAAAGTGATGAGGTAGTTTGTCATGAAAACTGGAGAAAGGGGAGAACAAAAGTAAAAAAACTTTGTAAATACCTAAATACATGTACACATGTATATTAAAATTCATTTGAAACAGCTTCGGTACAAAAATCAGGATACATGTATGCAAATATGTAAGACTTTCAATTTGGCATTGACCATGGAGCTATAAGCCAGTCTATCGTATTTGACACATCAACGGAAGTATTGAACATTTGAGCAAAAATCTTCTTAAAATCCATGGAATAATAAGGATTTTATAACCATGTTTATCAATTTATGTTTGACTAACACTATGACTCTGACCTTTGAGCTAGGAGCACATGTCTTGCCTAGAGGTCATGCACATTTTAAGGTTTCGAGTTAAGTCTTGTAAAAATCATTGGAGAAATAAAAGTGCTAGCATTATCTCTCAATTCTTTAATTTGAGCTAAAGATACAGAAAAAGATTTTTTCATAGTAAGATTAGTTTTGGATATTCATAATTTTGTCTAAATTAAATGTATATGATATAATAAATACGTACATAATAGTGTTTTGTATTTTCATTAATGTAACCAATATTGACAATTCAGTTTTGTATGGAATATATACAAAAAGCTATATATAACGCCTTATTCAAAATATAACAATGCTGCTATAAATATTAACAAAGCACTTCCAGGGTACTTCCATCTACGATAATTTGCCTTACATGAATCAAGCTGCGAGATATATATTTAACGTAACTCCTAAGTACCCCGAATTTAATTTTGTTGGAAATTTTATTATTTTTCAACTTTTATGTCAAGTCGTCAATGGAAATAAGTACAGAACTCTTCTTTAGTCTTCTTTCACGGTTTTCATGCTTTTCCTTTTTGATGCAAAATTGGTTTTGTCGCGTATGTGCTGAAAAGCGGAAATAGTCACGTGCTTTTTCGTGCAAAATTCCATGTCGTCAGTTTTAGTGAAAATCATAAGTGTGTTGATATGCACAACAAAAATTCAATAAATCGCTCGAATGTCGCTTCAAGAACAAAACATTCACATCGGTCTTTTGCAAAGCGGTGCGTCACCTGCTGAATAAGATTTCTTAACTTGCAAATCTATACTATTAAATTTGCGAGTTTCCTGTTTTGTGGAAGAAACTGCGCAGCTTTGAATAAATCTTTTGTTTGTCGCTGGAGCACTTATATACCAGCATATCAAGTTGACAATTCTTTTTTGACAAAGCCTCTTGATATTTGCAAAAAGTGCCAAAAATCAACAAAAATAGTGGGGTTTTTTTGTGTCTAAAAATAGTTCTAGATAAAACTAAAAATAGACCAAACTCCCCGCATCGGTTATTTCCCTTTATTGTCCTTACCTAAAGCCCGTGCTTGCACGGGCTCCCATCTAGTTTTCTGTTAAATTTAAGCAATTCGAAATCTTTCTTTTCAACGCATGCACGACAAAACCAGTTTTGCATCGATAAAGAAGCACGAAAACCATGAATTCTAACGTCAGTATGATCCTATTGACATTTCAATCATTGATTGGACATAAATGTTGAAAAATTAACATTTTTTACAATATTGAAATCGGGTGGTACTTAGAAGTTCCGTCATATAAGTATATAAAGGTATTGAATTCCTCAGCACTTGGTCTGAATAGCTGAGTAATTTGCCAAACATATCCAAGTTTGACAAGGTACTGAAATCACTGCTTGTTCTTTAGGGTTACAGAAGAATATGGTCATGATTAAGTTTTTGAAAGTTGAACATTGATCTTAAATTACCATAACCAGTAATGTTTAAAAATACTTAAGAATTGCTCTTTGTATTAGATTTTCTTAATGGTTGCCATCCTTTTAGCTTCTTGAAAAGATCAGGTTAAGTAGCATTAAAATTTTTATATAAGATAACATTATCTTTAAGTTCAGTATTGACTTATAACACATAAAACATCCATTAAACCAATATGAAATGTCTGATTTTCTTTTGTTTCTTTTGTTCATGAATGTTTGGATAAAAGCAGATACTTTTTACAGAACTTATAGTGTTGGTCTCCCTGGATTCAAATTAAAAAGCAAATCATTGAAGACTCTAACACAGAAATTTAGTCGTTACAGCCCTTCTATAAGTTAAACATCCGTATTTTTGCCATGCATGTTGTTAACTAAGGCTTTAGATGAAAAACAAAATGTCAATTATCTGATAGTTTTGGAAGACAGAACTAAGTTATAGGTATCTCGCATTGGCACCAGAGTCCATATCTTATGATAATAAATTAATGCGTACGTCCCTATATATAGTTAACTGTGCATACATACATGTTCTCTACCTAATATACATGTATAATATACATTATAATGAAAGATTTTTAATCGTGTTTGATGACAAAATATTATATATGTGCGTTTTTAACGAGTGTGAGGACTCTAGTGCCAGTGGTATCTCGAGTATAACATAGAAAACACGAGTCAAGTTAAAAAGTACGATAACCTGCTTCTAAATGCAAGTTTGCGTACATCTATATTTAGAACTACATGTATACCAACGGTCAAACCCGCTTCGAAAGTTATCAAGTATAAATGTATTGTCTATTTTTTCTCAACTGTCAAAGTATGAATAATTTCACGGTGATTGATTACACACTATCACAATACCATGGGTGTAAAATAAAGAGCACGAAGTCACCGTGTAATTATTTATGTTTTGACAGTTGAGAAAAAAGGAACTATATCAATTAATGCAACGATATCTTGGTAATTTGAATAATTGGCGCGTAAAAACGAACTAGTCACAACTGCAAATTTATCGACGTGTGAGTTCAATACTTACCAACTGTAATGGTTAGCGTCCCTAAATGGCACGTATTTACCTGTTTGGTTTAGCAGTTGGTTAGTAATTAAATGAGGTCAACAAAAGTACACTGAATTGCATGTATCAAAAAATAGACTTGACCACTTTTCGAGGCCCGGCATTTTTTGAATAATAAATTGGACATCGCGTATCGGGGCCACGTTATCAATATATTATCAATTCCTTTATCTTTTTAAGCGATAAATATTGTTCAGTTTTATAATCAGTTTTATGTCAAATAATTGGTCAATTTAAGAGTTCATGGGTTAGTTCATCCGAAAAAGAATTTTTTCCTCATATTTAGCGCCAGTGCGTCCGTCAATGTCTTAGACCAATCCATTATACCCAGACAGAGTTATTTCCCTTAGCGAAATGATACCGACTTCCGGTGGGAAGTTTCTACGAGTTAATCATAAATATTTTTAGATTCTGTTTTATTTTGTTGATAACTTTTCATAAATTTAGTTTTATATAAAAATGGACAAGTTAAAGAAGGCACTAAGCGGAGATGATGATGAAGAACAAGGCATTGTGACACAGGTCAGGTGACATTTAAAACTAGCTTAGTATTCGGATACACCTAAATATTGTATAAATGGCCTCAATATTTTAAATATAATGTATATAAGCTATGGTTTTCACATATTTTGAGTAATGAAGTAAATCTTAAATGATTCAACCCACTAGACAAAAGTTTTTTTTACTTAAATCGATGGCAAAATCTTCCACTGTGTACACTTCAACAAAATCGTACTCTGTAAAAAAATCTGACACATATCATAGGCGGATCCAGCGGGGGTCAGATGGGTCCAGACCCCCATAGAATTTGAAAAATGTACCTGTCCATTAGTGTATTTCTTGACTGTAAGTCATTTTTAAGTAGCATGAAGCAATTTTTCTTGATGCTTAACATAGATTTAAATTTTAATGGTCAGGCCTCTACATTAACTTATTTTTTTACTAGCCCGGTCGGGCTAGTAGATGCCCAAATCCACTAGCCCTGACCAATTTTTCACTAGCCCTGACCAATGACCTTATTTATAGGGTCCTTGCCCTGACCATTCCAATTTTTCCTGTCTCAATTATTACCGTCTAAATTGACAATACGTCTCATTTCATAGCAGTCATAGTATTTATTGTGGTAAAATATTACTACCATGCATAAATATGCTAAATATGCTAAATATGCATGAAGAACCTAATAAAAAAAAATAAAATGAATGTATATTTTGATTTCTTTAATAAAATATCGGGGGTTACGAAATCAACTATACGATTTTTCCCAGTCGTACATTTTCCAAGGTCCGGACAAGTCATTTTTCATTTTTTGTTAAAAATAAAACTAGAAATCTACCGTATCTTTTAAAACACCGTGAAAGTTATAAATAGATGTGCATAGTTACAATCGCCGAGCAAATGTGTCGCATAATCGGCTATAACATTACATTGCCGACAGTCTTTATTATCCAAAATAAGTTGATCGTGTTAGTATAATTATGCTATGTCACTATGTGTATATGGGTGTATGTCATATTTATTTCTTTGCCTTAATGTACGTAACTCAATATCATGTACCGCGGGGAGTCTACATTTGTTTGCAGCAATTAATCCTTTGTTTGGCGGTGAGCGTGCGTTGGCAATATTAAACGGATATTGATGTAAACAATTTAAGATAAGATGTGTGTAGGTATTTTTAACACTTCGATGTTTGATAGCGTAACAATGCCATAATTGCAATGTTGCATTGTGTTATCAAAGAGTCCACTTTAATTTGATTGTTAATTACATGTAGAATTAAAACTTAAAACAAGCGTGACCCAATTTTTTTGTTGACTTAGTACGCTAAAAATGGCCGGTAATAAAAAATATCGGGGATCGCGGGAAATTGAATGTTCTTTATTAAAATATATTTTTACGCCCGCTAATTTATCATTTTATTTCGAGAAAGTTTAAACATTAATCTTGCCGTTCATATTTTTCTGAAGAAAAAAACCCTACGTTCACCGAATTTACGTATTTTATCGAACGTGTGTAAGGAAATCCCCGGACTAGTACGCCTCAAGACGGCTCGATTTAACACACACATACGCACCAGATTACTTTCAAATGCATTAGGATGCTCGTAAATAAAGCGTAAATAAAGTTTTTGTAGCCTTAAATTTGAGATTGGTTAACTGAAATCGGATTGATTTTTTGTGGTAATTAAAGTTTTGATAAAAATTAAGTAGCCCGGTCGGGCTACCTACGAGATAACTCCACCAGACCGGACCTAACTTGAACCAGTGAATGTCTGTCGGCTGCGCCTTAATGTCGAGCCCTGATGGTTATGTGGTTTTTATTATTAATATGTTTCATTTTTTTCTGCAAAATGTGTATAATTTGGTTGTGGTTTGAAAGTTCGGACCCCCCCCCCCTAGAAAATTTCAGACCCCCCCCCCCCCCTAGAAAATTTCAGACCCCCCCTAGAAAAAAGTCCTGGATCCGCCCCTGCATATGTATGTTTTTGTGACGTTAAGTGATTAGACATTCAGCTCAACAAACATTTTTGAATATTTTCTTTGTTTTTGAATTGATAACAGACACCTTCAAACGTGCCAGACACATTTTTTCCTTTTTATATCCCTATATTTGTAACCCGATAAAATAACTGAGATTCGAACCCACAACCTCTTGAGTCATAAGCGGACACTCTGGGCCGTCTGGCGCATCGCCTTAAAAAGCTAGCTTGAAGGCAAGGGATTATAAGTGCTGTATTATACCTCTGCTACATATTTACCTTAAAAAGAAAAATTCTGTATATACTTCAAATTACTGCGATAATATCAATTTTGTTTCAAAAATTACTTAAATCTGGTAAATCACTGATGGAATTAATTTTGTCAAACATCACCCATCTCTTATAGAAAGGCGCAGAATGTGACTTTTCAAATTACAGATACCAATCTCCCTAACCTGCATTCTTTGTAAAACATTAGAACACATCATAGCATCCAACCTTACTGATCATTTCAAACAAAACTACATTCTTTATGATTTACAGTATGGTTTTGTTTGTTGCTACTGAGCACATTGGGCAACCTGTTACTGTTATTATTTAACATTTTACACAGGGCAAGTTAAAACTTATAGCTGGCTGTCTATTTAGGCAACACATTTTAAAAATTAATGTCAAGCCCTGAGATGGTATATTTAGTGAACAGAAAAACTTAACCATGGTCGATACAAAACCAGATATTTAGCTGTTTCATTACTGTTTAGTAACATGATCCAAGAAATGAGCTGGCATTTTTAATAAATTTCAATAGGGTTGTCAATGTTTGTTGATCAAATTAATGTGTTTTTTAATTGATTTTAGATTTCAGACGCTTCAACTTTAAGCTGGGGAACACGTATCAGAGGATTTATTATTTGTTTCGTACTTGGAGTATCTTTGTCAATCTTGGTAAGTTGGATAATAGAATGGCATAAAAATTAGTATTAGTTACAATTTGAAACTCAGAAAATGAGTTAAGTTAGATGCTGTTTTCAACAGAACTATTGGTACTTACAGAGCAAGCTCTTTGAAGAATCTAACTGAATGCAGGGTTTGACACCATTTTACCAGGGATCCAGAGGGAATCAGGAATTCCTTCTTAATTTTAGGGATTCCCCCAATAAAAAACAAAATTTTCAGATTTGCAATTGCAAATTGTGATGATTCATGGGTACACAAATTTGTCTGAGAAGAAGGCAACTGATATGAGATGGAATCCCCAGCTAGGCATTAATGGGATTTCTCCCAAGTTTTTAGGATCCTTGGACTCTTAGAACACTGTTACTGTGGAACCCTGTGAATGAATTCCCATACTCTTCTTAATTAAATTTAATTACACAGACTAAGTTTTAAACTTCAAGATTGTATGTATTCTAAGTAAACCAGATTAATAAATATGTTATTAAATAATGCTACATGTTTGTCAAGTTGTAAAGTATTTACTGGTTGTCACAGACAATTCATATCAGTGGCTGAATCATTGATAAGTTCTGATTGTGTTTAAATGTGTAATATCTGATATTTTCTATTTCCAGGGTTCTTGTTTACTATGGTTACCTAAGAATGGTCTGATATTGTTTGCTGTATTTTATTCTCTGGGAAACATTTTGTCATTGACAAGGTATTATTTTATATGAATATGATAGATATATCTTTGTTAGTTTATCATTGGTGTGTTAGCATTAGTGTGTCATATTTAAATAGTTTTTTTCATATTACTGTAATTATGAATTTTAAAGTAAAAGTAGACATGCTGGAAGTTAATCTGATTAAAACCAGATATAAAATTCTCTGCTTGCATTTATTCTTATTTTATATCTGACATGCAGGCAGTAGGGGTCAGGTTCCGCTGACCTTTGTTATTTTGATATTCATGAAGCAATTTGCTACATATTGTATCATGCCCTGCTAAAATAGCTTAGAAAATCTTTTCTAAAAAGCCAATTCTCATGCTTTTGACCATGTTTTATTTAGACAAAATCTATGCATTGATCAGTTAAATCTCAAAGGTCATCTGAACGTGACCTCTTCTACCATGTTGGGAGATCCTATGACAGTGGTGTATTTGATATCTGTTTATGGGTATTGTCTGGGTATCATTCATATAATTGTCACTTAGTTGATTGTACACACTAACACATACATCTTTCAGTGTTAATGATAGTTAATTATTGATTTTTAGAGTTTGACACAAGACTTTAGAAAAAAGTTTAGATGATAAATTATGAGACGACATACAGCCAGTGCATGGTTTTGATTTGGTGAAAATATGATTTTTAATGACATTCGCCAAATTCGACTAATTTGAGCCAAATTTTATGAATTGTCGCCAATGGGTCAAATGGCAATTTGCAGCACAAGCCCTGATTCTAATATTGATGTTGTAAATAGTTGATATTCAGAACTTTAATTTTCTTTTTCCAGCAGTAATAGGTTTGTTAGTACTGGATGCATCTTTGTGGAACATATTTGTTTTACATATCATTGATAAAGAACGCACACCACAGATTTAATTCCTATTGTTCTGTGTACTTACACTTTTATTTCGACTGTGCTCTGCCTGGGTATATCTGGTACAAACACCAATTTTCTGCTGGAAAACCTCATCAACTTGAGTTAAATAAAATCTATAAGTTTTGTAATGCACATCAAATTATGTATGTGTTTAGTTTCAATATTTCTTAGTGTTTCAATTTATTTTTTCCTGTGTATGATGCACACAGTTAATTAGTATCTTATAGGATGAAACTTAAGTACTTTTCTGTCTATACTGACATTTAAAAGTGAATTTATTATATTATATTCTAATAAGAATTAGTTGTACTAGCAGTCACCATGAAACTCAACAGTTTATTACTGCACTCATTGCACTGTAGTGTAGGTCCTGTGAAGATCAAAATTTTACAGGACCAAACCAAGTCTTGTGGGCCAGAGACATTTTGCATATTTTGATTAATTGAAAACTGTGTGGATGAGATCAAATTATTTGCCAGACATTAGGTTCTGGAAACTTACAGGTCTAGATGGACCTTCTATTTAGTGAACGATTTGTCTGTTGAACTGCTATGTCTGTGGTTACTGTGTACCAGGTCATTGTTATTACATTAGCCATCGCCTTAATTTTCATGAGCACTAGCCTAATTGATTACCGGTATGTTTTATTGGAAGAATTATCAATCAACCCAACTATATAGCCCAAATCCCCCTTCCGGCTACGTCAGTCAGTAGTGCACAAGTCTACTGATCAAGGGGTAGTGGATTCAATTCCTGGGTGGGGCATATTTTTGTGGAGCTTAGTCATGAAATTATTTTACAGCCAATCTCCCTCCTACCACAGATTCTATATTATGTACGGCAGTAGTCAGTCACTGGCAAAAGTATGGGCCTTGTAGTTAGTTAGCAGCTAAATCCAGAGATTTAGCCTTTCCAGGAACAGTGAGCAGGTGGGCTGACTCTAGTGATATAACCTATTCATTGTGTTACTACGGCGTTAAATCTAACAAAACAAACATATAGCCCAAATCAATATTTACTAGTCCTGGGCTTTTGGCTAGTGGGTTAAGGCGATGACTGCATTTAGTAAATGTAATAAGTTCTCTTCATTTTGTTATTTCACTTTTTGATACATATGCTTTAATTTAGAATTTGTTTTTGTCTTTGTCTTTATTGTGGTAGATTTATATACAAGATTATATATTTTTCTATGTTTATGCACCATTTATTTTCAGTACATGTTTTCTGATGGGTCCATGCAATCAGTTAAAAAAGATGTTTGCATCTACCAGAGTGTTTGCTACTATTCTTGTTATTGTATGTAGTTATATTATTAATTTAGGCCACAACAAATTGATCATATGTTCTATGGATTCGCTCGCACCTTAATTTTGACAGTTTTTACAAAAAAAAAATTTTTATTTCCTCTCTCGCTCATAAAAATTTGGTCAAACCGCTATACAATACAAGTGAATAAAGACTTATTTAATTTTTTTTCTTCGCTCGCTCGCCCCATTTTCTTTTCAGAAAAATCCATAGAACACATGATCAACTTGTTGTGGCCTTAGTTATATATACAGGGTTTGACACTTACTGATTATTAGAGCTGTTATCGATTCCAACAATATTGACATATTGTCTATATTTTTTCCTGATCAATAATCAATATGCATTTTGAAATATCCGTAATAAAGCCTATTTATAAAAGTAAATAAGGAAGTGTCACTGGGATTCCTCTCAAGTTTTTGATATCCTTGGAATACTAATACACTGTTTGTGTCAAACCCTGACACATGACTTGTTTGCCAATTGGAGCTTGTCTATAATTTATTGTCCTTGAGGTCCAATCAAAGATATTCACACAAATTTAAGTTTATAACACCAGAATTGCAAATTTCTATCCGACTAATAGAATGTTGCAAATGTTTTCAGCAAGTTCTTCATTTCTTTGTTTTTAATATCTCTTCATTTAATGGTAGTTTATTTCTGTAATATGTACATTTTTGTACTTTTCTTAATATTTTAATTTTTAAATACTTATAGATTTAAAACAAATGCATGTGTTTTCATTGTGTCTTCTGGTTTTGCTTAGGTTTTTCATAAAATTGTCTTACTGTTGTTGTTTTTTTTTATTTACAAATTAGTTAGACATTTTATTTACTTTATCTTACAGGTGATGTTAATTTTAACATTGGTTTGTGCATTAGCTGTGAGTAGTTGATTTCTTTATTTTTATGATTCAAACATAGCGATCTTAGAGTGTTCTTGAAAAATTCCACTTTTGTTGAGAAGATTTAAGGATTATAATGTCCTGAGATATTTAAATTTATGTTCAGCAATCATTGTTTGATATTAGGATATGCAGAACCATCTAGTTGTCTGCAGTATATATTCTATATAATAATTAGTTTTGGTTGTTTAGAGCACGTAGTTGGTTGTTAAAACTAAAAATAATTTCTACAGCCATTCTCCCTCCTACACCTGTTTCTTAATCATGAAGGACAGTTTTCAGTCACTGACAAGTATCTGGTTAAAAGATTTAGCCTTCCCAGGTATTGTGAGTAGGTCTTCTGATCACTGTGAAATAACAATGTGTTACTACAGTGTAAAACCAACTAAAAAACAACAACTAAAAAGTGGCTTTCTTGAACATCTAGAAAACCAATAATTTTATAGACTGCATGTTAGGTCAATTCAGCCAAATTCTTATTTATCTTGAGAATTTTTATTTTTGTATTTTTCTTGCTGTATGTTTGTTTTTAAGTAAGCATCTAGATGTAAACTTTTCTGTATCATGAATATTGACAATCAACTACTTTCCTTTAGTTTGCTTTTAAATCTGGGTCCTTATAATAAGGGACCTTAGTCAGTTATTTCCCCTTGTATATTCTTCAAAAAGGTAGGTCCAATTAGTTGGATTACTCAGATTTTACCCTTACTTTTCAATGTCAGTTTGCCAAATTTAATCTTAGATAACTTTTTTCATTAACAAGAAAGATATCTGATGAAATATTTTGTTATCCTTACATTGGACTTCAATGATAAAATCCGAAGATTTCAAGTAAGGACCTACTTAACAATTGGATTGCTTCAGATTTTATCAGGGAAAGATATCTGACTAAGGTCCCTAATTTAAGACTTTGAGTAAAGAATATTAGAACTTGAGTCAATAAAAAGTAATATCTTATTTGTCTTGTTTGTTTTGTATCTAATAATCAATATTGTATTTATTTACAGTTGAAGAATGCTGGACTTACATTATTATGTTGTATAGTACAGTTTTTGGCATTGACTTGGTATTCATTATCTTACATACCATTTGCAAGGTAAGTTTTAAAAAAAAATCTGTTAAATATAAGTTGTAGCGCACAAAATTACAGAATTTTACAAAATATCAGCTATGTCAGTTCATCATTATTTTCACTGCCAAATAAACAGTATACAGAAGCTGTATTACAAGTAAAGCTGTTGTCATTTCAGACCCTTTTTCCTTATAAAGTTATATAATAGGGGCCGTTTACAGGCGCATTCCCCTATTGAAATTTCTTTAAAATCATGCAGTTTTTCCCCAAATTTGAACTTTATCATGAATTTTTGTTCCCCTATCTATGAAATAATCATAAAATTTCCCCTAAATGTTCTTCCTAAAAAAGGCCCCAGGCCCCTTCCTTTAATACTGAAAAAAGCCCTGCATTTATTCATATTAAAGTTAACACAGAACTTACTTAATACATGAAATTGTATGACATGATGTATAACTCTTAAGTTCTCCAAGCAAGCAAACAGCTACAACATTATACTAGTCACATGAGTGATAGTGTTTAGAACTAGTCTAGAAGTTTATGTTTTATGGGACTAAAGAAAGTATTCTTTTCCTATGTACAAGCTGTTGAAATAATTGTTGAAGCAGTGGTCCAGTGGTAGTAGAGGTCCCATGTTCCAATCCCACTAAGGGCACTGCTAATTTCCTTGAGCAAGAAAATTATGTTCTACTCCTAATAATTCAAAATTTGAATAATTTTTAATGTATCATAAGACTGAATTTTACACTACAGTTACCTTAACATATTTCTGTTCCAACTTCCGTATTAAAAAAGCTGAATATCAACTTTTATCATATAAAGTTTATCTGTTCTAACCTTTTGTTTAACTAATTAAGTGGTTTTTGAGTAGATACTATCCTATTACATACAACTATTTACATTAGTTTATTTCTACCTACTTCCTAGTCACCCAGTATAAAACAATTAAGATAAAATGTAAAGTTCCCTCACTTCATCTATTAGCATACTTTACAACAGTTTAAACACTATTTTGTACAATAGACACTAAGTTTAATAGTGTAGTATATGGTTAAGAGACCAAATTTTATTATTATATATTATTACCTGATTGCTTATGTAAGCGTAATTCGATATTTTTAACTGTTTTCTGCGTGTCTGAGTGAACTGTTGACTGGTAAATAGTTTTGACTGTTTCCCCCCGCCTGCTCTGATGCCACACAGTGTAATTCGAACTGTTACTGTACTGATATAAGGGGAAGTAACTGCCATGGGATTTTAGGCTTTACCAGATGCTTTCAAATGCATCAAGTGTCCATCGTTCTTAATTTAGCTGACGTAAACATGTCAAGTACTGTTAGAATAATAATTGATCAGGTAATAAAACAGGTTTTTTATGTGTGATTTGGGAACAGATAAAATGTTGTCCCTCCGTGTCAGGAATAGTGCTTTAAACTGTTTCAGGAAACAGTTCAAACACTATTCCCTCCACCTCGGGCCAACAGTTTATCTGTTCCCAAATCACATTAAATAACTGTATATTGGAATAAAATAAAAGGTCACAGTTGGAAAACATTTTTTTTTGTTCAATTAATTAATGAGATAATTTCTAATAGCCACGATCTTTATGGTTATCAATATATAACTTCAACTCAAGGATGTCAAAATCCAGAAATTCCTAAATTTCATTATAAAAAAAGTTAAAATGAGGTTTAAAGTCTTCTTCTGTATACAAGTTCAGCCAACTATACAATTTTGTATGATAATCCCTGATGATTGAAATCACCTTCAGGCAGGTGATCCCTCACAGTATCCATTTACAACTAGGTGGAGTGGAACAACTGTTAGTTAATTTCTTGCCCAAGGAAATTTGCTGTGTGCCTAGTGGGTATCAAACGCGGTACCACTCAATTCATAAGTGTGCATCCTACCACTGAATCACTGCTCCTACATCTGTACTGTACTTATATTTCATGTTTTATATATTATAGAGATGCAGTGAAGAAATGTTTTGAAGGATGTATATCTTGAAGGAACTGTGCAGTAATGTATGAAGACAGCAGAAAGTTGTGGATAAAAATCTGCAGAATAATATTTAAATTACACTCAATGTTTTACCAGGCATATGTTAATATACCGAGTCTGTCTCTATATTTTGTATAATCATTGACTCATATTTTAGTTAATTTATTACTGGTTTATTAAAATTTAATTTGTATCTTTGGGTCTTAGTGAATTAAACATTGTTTTTTATAATTAATATTTCTATTTTTGATTTAGTATAATCATTTATTTACCTGCTCTGACAAATTTATAGAAAAAGCTAAATTTTAATTTGTATTTCTCATACTAAGCTATGCTTATACTATTCATATTTTATTTTTAATTGCATAAGAATGTAGTGTACTGCTTTTTTGTATGAACTCTTTCATTATTTTTTATCTAAATCTTATACTCATTTTTTGTTCAGAGTCTGTTAAATTATTGGATAGTATTATCAACTTTAGTTTTACATTGTAGTATAACATTAAAATTTGGTTAATTCATATATATTTTTTTTATTGTTTTCAATGTATGGAGATAACTTTCAGTTTATATTTGGTTAAATGTGTTGTGAGAAATGAGTACTGGAAATTCAATCTATATTATCTGTGTTTTCATGGTAGTCTGTATTTTTTTGTATCAACCTATTTGTAACAATATACATGATGTATTACTTGCCAAAATACTTATGCGTATGATGATAAACTCATTTTTAAAAGGCCTAATTTTTTATGAATATAATGAAATATAGTACATAGTGAAATCTAACATACTACACTTACATTTAAACATTCAGCATTGCTTACATTATTCTATACACCGGCAATCCTGCTGCAAATGATTGATAAGTATTTGAAATTTTCATCTGAAAAGTTATTTTGTTGTTATGACCCATTGTTGTAGCTTAGAAAGATTTTTTTCCAAAAAAAACCAAAATATACCTAAGATCATTGAAATGAAAGAGGAATAAAATTTCTCGTTGATTTTAACATTTCTGCTGCATAGTCTGTCTGCTTTAGCTTTACACGCTTGAAACAAGACATTTGTAATGTATATGATCATATATAGTCTGTCAGCTGAATGCAACACTGCTCTAGCTTTATATTACTAAATTATTCGGGAGGCTTGAAAAACATTCTCAGTCTGTTTATATCTTTAACTTATAGCAAATGTCTAGTACAGCTTTCTGTTTCCTTGAACATTCAAATTTGGTTACACTCTTTTATATTAAATTTTTTTATGTGGACATAATTTTAAAAGTGTAAAAAAGTTTTACTTTGATAAACTCTCAAGGTAGAGCAGTGCTCCACTCATCTAAGGAATTACATTGATCAAACTTAGCAATATTTTTGCCATAAAGTATACTAGGTACTAAATGTAGTATTTTAAGGTTTGGGAACAAATTATTATGTATGATGACTATTGTTGTACATGTATGTTAAATTATTGTTATGTATTTGTTTTATTTTGACGTATAATTATTATATTATATATCTTGTTACTCATGAAATCCTGTATAAATGGTTTTTATTCTGTTGTATATTTACTGATGCCATTTGATGTATGCTGACATAACAAAACATGTCACCATGTAAAGAATGAACACTGAATATCAGGTGAACAAAATTAAAGGGCTGGTAAATTGTACATTTCTTATTCAATTTAAGTTATCTAATGCCTCAGTCCCATAAAATCGTGGCTTGTTGCGGGCCCGTACGTGCAGACAGTCATAGGCCGTGGGAAGCCTTGCGTATTAAGGTGACGGTACGCACATGGCACAAAACAGCACATCCGTACGGAGCCGTAGCTGAAAGATATGCATGTTTAATCCATACTTGGCCATGATTTTATTCACGATTTGACTCTGAAACTGATAGATGTATCCAGGGCTCATGTCACGGTCCCTAGTAAAACCGTTAGAGTCCGTACGGGTACGCAAGAGTTCGTACGGGTCTTTGCGGAACTTGATCACAGCTTTTTTTATGTTTATGGGACTGTAGCTTTACAATCATAATAAGTTACTTTCTGAGAATAGTTTTGTAGCATTTGTTTGTATAACTATAATGATAATAATAATAACAACAACATTATTAATTTTGAATGTTATTTGTTGGTAACTGGACAACATCTTGAAAATCTCCTTTGATGCTGAATGATGCATCTTATAAAGTCACATGTTTCAGTTCCAAATCTGTAGTAATCTAGATCTATGATACATGTATAACTTTATTTTACAGGTCAGGGATATCTAGATTCAAAGTGTTGTAGACAAATTACATTTATCAGACTTAAACTTTGACATGGTGCTATTATATGAACATTGTTTAAAGTCTATCTTTGGTTTGTTATAATATCTGAGTAGAGTACATCTATTTTTTGACTGGTTAAAATTACTAAAACTGTTTTATAAATAGGGTCAGGATCATCCATTTGTCATATACAATCATGTATGTACTTGTGTGGCATACATTTTGTTGTGTGATAAATTTGTTTTTGTGAGTGGACTATATCTATGTTAGATTATGATGCAGTTACTGATAGTATTGTCTGTATCATTCAGTTGTCTTATACAATCATGTATGAGCTCTTGTGGCAGCCATTTTGTTGGGTGATTATTAAATTATTCATATTTCACAAACTCAAATCAAAAATGCTTTTAAAATGTTCATCATTAATGTAAATACTTTTGTCATTATTTGGACATGTTTTTGTTGATATAAGTGTGCAAGTTACTGCTTTTCTTTATCATGTAATGAAATAATTTTTCTCATAGATAAGTTTATAGTAATACTGTATTATTATACTACTAGCAGCACATAGTGTAATAAATGTTGGTTGGAAACACTCTCAATGTCAGTGTGAAATATTGAATGATTATGTTTGTTTATTTAGAATTCATGTACATTATCAACATGTAAACCAATTAAAATCTATAGGTTGAGTTGAGATAGAACTCACAACCTTCTCACTGAGATTTGTACACTCTAACTTGTCGCCATAAGAGCTAGCTTAAAGGCCTAGGAGTACAAATGCCATATTGTCTCTCTGCTACATACATCCTCTCCATACCTTATAATGACCTCTATTTTCTAGAGCTTGAAAGTTTCTATGGGTGCAATCAAGCATCATTTTCCATCATTTCCACAACTTTCGCATCATTAGTAGACTCTTTACCGCCTAACCATAAAAGCTAGCTTTAAGACATGGGAGTATGAGTTCTGATCTATACATCTTCTACAAACATTATTCTGTTATTATACATTGTATCTGCAGAGATGTCAGGTCCATGTTGTCGTGGTATAAATTCATTAATATCACTCATGGTGTATTCACTTACTGTATGTTTGTTCATTGTTATATTTTTTCATTTATTAATGATTTGTGTATGGTTAAAGAGGAAACATTATATTTAAGTTAAGTCCTTTTTTTGGAAGTTCGTATTGTATATATACTCTGAAACGTTGTGTCATAATGCCTTGTTCTCCATCTATCATTCTGTCTTCTGTGCCTTCTTCCTACTTTATTCTTATATCAAATTATAATGTTATATTTTAATAAATACCTCTTAGCTTTGCATGCAAATAAAAAGTATATTTTCTATATTATACATTATATAACTTGTACAAAGTATATTGTATGGTTTACTCATTGCTTTATATAACTGGATAATATTAAGTTGCCATTTTGTGCCCTGAATCTTTTTGCCTCACATCATCTTGAAGAATGGCATCAAATAAGTACTGGGAATCGTGTACTAGATGTTTGGTAGCAAATCTAATCATAATTTAGTTCAGTTGAACAGTGGGGCTACGATTTTGTCATTAGTCTGTTAAATATATCAATATATGTACTTGACACGGGATAATTTTTATTATTGAGGTCATTCTCTCTCCTACCACTGATTTTAAATTGTGTAGGGCAGTTGTAAGTCACTGATGAAAGTATGGGCCTGGTTAACTTAGCGTAAGTTGACAGACCACTGTGATTTAACCTATACAATGTGTAGCTACAGTATTAAACCAACAACAACAAAATAAAGAGTAAATCAAATCCTGTTATATAGATCAATGGATATACCATTTGTGCTTTGTTTACCTATCAAACGTTGGTGAAATTTTAATGTTTGTTATAACATTTGTATAAAGTATATATTTTCATTAAAACTATAGTATGTAACATCTATTGTGCTATTTTGTTTAAATGAATTATGTTGCATATATGCTAAACAGTGTCAGGGTGCCTATGTACCAAAATAAAATTTGAGAAACAAATATGTTGTACATTATTGTGCTTTACCTAACCCATCTAACATTGTTCTAGATTTGTATGGACTGTTTTGTCTTACATTAAAACAATCACAAGTCATGTGAGGCAGGCAGTTTACCTGGCATTCCTGAAGGTCTATCTTCTTTTAGTTACTGCTGTATTCAAAATTAGGATATGAAAGTGGTTGTCTGAACAGACATTTTAAGAACAAGCACTATGTAGAAGTTGCCCATAAGAAATTGTTTGTTGCCCAACTAAAATGTGTTGTCCCGGCCATTCTTGTACCCAGAGGTTATCAAGATTCTCAATACTAGTTAGATTGAAAATCTTGATAAACTCGGGGTACGAAAATGGTCCAGGGCAAGCGGACACTCACTAATTTTGTAAACTGTTACTGTTTTACTTTGAACAGTCATAATTTTGAGGCTGGGCTTGACGATTGATCCTGTATTGGTGAGATGTTATGGTAATTTGGAGTTAGAAACATTACTCCACCCTAGATATACAAATAGTTGTGATATCATCATGTATACATGTAATTGAAATACAATTAATACATGGAATACCCTGCAGATCTATAGTAAAGATTTCTTGATTCAGAATTTTGATATAATGAATATTTGGAAGTCAATATTCATGAATAACATTGTACTTTGGAAAGATTGTTCGTGATGTAGGTCTGATTTATCAAGCATACAGACATGGTTACAAAATGACAACAGTCTTGATGCAGCTGATATTGATAATATATAAGCAAAGGCTTTTGAGACAATTTTGGAATTTAAAAGCTACCAGATTTTTCAGGGATAGAATTTAAATGTTTCTTCAAAAGACAAACTGCAGCGCTGACTCCTCCATTGTCCATATCCCAGGTAACATCTTTTCTGAATCAAATCCTGACTTATTTCTAAGTTAGAAAATGTAAACTTTAGGTCGTTATTTATTTTGGTTATAGACTATAGTCACAAGATTTCTGTATATTTATAATTTTATTTCTTTCCTGATTATAATCTGCACTACAATTCAGATAAAAAATATATTTATGCGACCAAAGAGACTATTAGATATGTATTCCTTTATAAATAATGAAGGATGTAGGCACTTGAAGTTAGCAAACGTAATTGGTGAGGAAGGGAGATAACCAATATTGCCTTGAAAAATTTTACCGGTTTAGACCGTGATTACCGTCTCTTATTGACACTATTAGCGGCGAATATTGAAAAAAATCCGTTAGACGTATTTTCCTGTTGATTTTAAAGTGATTTGTAAGTAAAAACTTTATTTTATTATCTAAAAAATCAAGTTATTCGTATTGTTTGATATGTGTATGACTTTTAGCCTACAGAATCTGTGATGACTAATTAAACATGTGAAGTATATTCGGATAATCAATTTCGGACAAACAGTTTTTCCCAAAATGTTAGTTTCGTTTTCGGATTTCTTGACTGGCAGTGTTGTGACACTATTTAATTATCTTGTGTTTTCATGTATTTTCACACTACGACAAGCATTAGATTTACAGGAATATTATTTCTGTGTATTTTCTTACTGAGTTTTTCATTTTTGATTTTAATTATAATTTAAATGTTATTTGTTTTCTAATGAATCTCACATGACGGTATCTGGAGACTTATATGACTATATCGGTAAATTGATTTTATATAGTAAATCGTTTGGAGAGATCGGTAAATTGATATTGTATAGTGTAATTATTCTGAATGTGTGACATTGATTATCACACATTCAGAACATAAAAAGTATAAGATAATACAGAATTTTTAGAAATATATTTATCAAACCATGTGATAAATAAAAATTACATTTTGTTATAAAATGCAATATATTCACGGAATTGAGCCTGAAACATAAAACAGTAAAAAAATGGAGTCGAAAAAAACTATGTTCACTCAAAAGATAAACTGCCATTGATGACAGCCAATTTGCTAATAAAATACCGGTGCGTTTAAAACAATCATGATTGTTCATATTCGTTCATATTAAAGTTTGAATGGCTTAATTGTCATCAATTGGCCACTTAAAGTTTGGTCACAAACAAGTCAGGTGTGCACATAATTAGCACAATATTTGTTGTAAATCTTTAATTTCATATCAGTCATTAAGTTGATAAAAAGTCAACAATAAAATAGATTTATAAATTTTATTTACTATTTCATCTAAGTTAATACGCATTCACAATGATCCACTTTCTTTACTTTATCAAACGTTAATTTTTTTAATACAATGAATAATAATTACATAGAAATGAGAATATAAGATCGGACAAACACATTCTTTAACATTTTCATCCAATCTTTTACTTCATATATGTACATCTTCAAAAGCGAATAAACAACGATAAATAAATGATATTATTATACTTTTTCCCTGTTGCTGCCAATGTATCTTCATTGTCTTCTGTAATAGTAAAATGAAAAAACAACAGCAGCGTGTAATTGTTATTTTTACAATAGTAAATCGTAAATTTCAAAATATAAACTGTCAAATAGGACAACTTAAATAATAAATATTTTAATGTAAGTACATTTGTATATTAATTCATTTTTATTTAATCATTAGCCACTGTTATTCACACCTACTTAATTTACACTATACAATATCAATTTACCGATCTCTCCAAACGATTTACTATATAAAATCAATTTACCGATATAGTCATTTACCGAAGTCTCCATAATCCCACATGACATATGAGTCATCATCAATGCCTGTTTATTGTTTTGATACTTATTGAATATCATCATTCCATTCATTGTTTATGATTTGGTATGTATCTACAATTCTGCATGTACAGTGAACTCGACAGTTCCGGGTCATCGACAGTTCCGGGTCACTTTTATATAATAGTACAGATGATTCCTTAATAATGCAATATTTTAATTATATGGTAGTTAAGTCATGTACACTAACCACTTAGCTACTGTTACACAAACTTTCCATGTTGACATTTCTCTACCGGAAGTCATAGTCATGAAACACTAAACAGCGTATTTTCCAACCAATGCATAAGTACGTTAACGTTTCGTCCATGCATTCGAAAAAACAGTGATTTATATCCCCAATTTAGATAAAATAAGTCCTTATTGCACATCATTTTGCTGGAAATTTATCGATGAACACGATTTAACTCATAGATTTGCTTCATCTAATTACTATTTGACAATTGTGCAGACAATTTGACCTGGTAAGCACGTGACAATTTCGGGTCAAAACTCAACCCGTATTATATACATATCATTTATTTTAATTAAAAAGTATTTTTTAACTTTTAAAATTAATTTTATACATAATTTTATCCCATATGTAAGATATTTGTAAATCAAATACAATTATTGTTTGATATTTTGAGTTTTTCTTTTTACACACAACTAATTGTATTTAAGGTACTTTCTTTTATTTGCAATAGGTAATTGCAAGTGACATGATTAGATCTTTCATTTACGAGTTTTATTTTTGTTTAACTTGGAAGAAAATATGAGAGAAATTCTTTATTGACAAAAAGGCAGCTGTTTTATTGATTTTAACCCTGTTGAGACCACTCCAGATTAAAGAGACAAGCATCTGTCACATGACCTGGAATTGGCAAGTGCGACCCGTAACTATCGAGTTTGCAACATGCAATTCCGAAAATTGTAGAAAATAACAAGCAAATAAACACTATTACTTTATTATAGCATGGTAAGGTGGAAGTATTTGTTTATCAATTTATACAGGTTTGATTCCCACAACTTTCGTTTTGAAGAGACACGCATCGTTTGTTTTGTTACTGACCCGGAACTGTCGACTTCACTGTATTAATTGATTTTGTCAGATGACATATGTCTCTGATTTTGATGTCAAAATTGTTTTATATTCTAGGTAGACAGGCTGTTTTAGTTCACTGTAGTGGGAATTTGTGTTTCCAATCTTTACATTAGTCTAGGAATTATAAAAGGTATTCACATGGTATTATTACCTATTTATACATTAATTAATATTTAATGCCCTACTTATAATTTATACTTAATATGGTCGGATTATAGAAACATAGCAGAAGATTAATCAGATGTAAGTATTTGAATGAATTATGTTGTTAAATTAGTTTAGAACAATAACTAAAACAGTAGAGAATATACTGTACTGTTAATTGGTGCATAATTTATGTAGAAAGAATTTTCAAATGGGGGGGGGGTCGAGTGGCTTAGATGTTTTTGGATGCAGATTTTTTTATGGGAAAAGAAAATTGTAATTTTCTAATTCCAGTTCAGTATAAACCTATTACTTTCAAAATTGTTGGTGGGCTCAGCTCCTTAGCCCCTCCTCCAGTTCCTAGGTTACTTTTAATTACTTTAGAAAATTATAGCTTGCAGTTTGTATCATTTTTGTCAATGATGCTTTTTGTGGGTTGAATTACTAAGAACAGGTTTTACTTTAACCTCACAAGTGACCTTAAGGTTTTAAACAACTATCATAAACTCACAAAGTTTGGAAATTGATTCTTACCAGTGAAGTTTTCTTATTTAATATAATCAGGATAGTAAATAATTTGGCAAACTTCTTAAATTAATGTAATACAGTCTACAAAATCAGCTAGCACTCTGTGTTGTTAGTAGAAATCGAGTTGCCCAAAAGAAATGTTAGGTTGCCCAAACTAGAAATTGGTTGTCCCTGGCAACCGGACACCCACTAATTTCGTAGACTGGTAATATATCAGTGCTTTAGAAAACTTTAAGCTGACAATGGTTTTACTTTTCTTTGGATTACAGTAGATCGAAAAACTTGGAAAAACTTGCGGTTTCTTTACCTCTGCTGATTTTGACTAAAATAATTATTTGTTCAATATTTTAGATATCTGGAGACAATGTCTGCTGAGCCAGGAGATACAGAACAAGAAAAACAACCATTACAACAGTCAGAGATCCAAGATGATACAGATATAAAACCTGTCAGTCAGCCTGAGAACTCTAAACATGATCCTAACCTTACAGGTCAATCATTGATCAGACATACAGATGATAATGGTGACAATGATCTTACTTCACCTTATCCGATGGATCCTACCAGAGTCACTGATGCTTATGAAAATCCTTACCGAGAAACAACGGATAACTCCCAGAATTTTATACGACGTGTACCTAGTTCAGATTTAGTTCCCGCCCCTTTTAAGAAGTTTCGCCACTTGTTGATTCTTTCCATCGTAGCTTTGACTATGTTCTTGCCATCTGGATTTTTTGCGATGCGTCTTGCCAAAGCTGCTCGAACACATCATAGTAAAGGGTTGTACGGCCTTGCTCAGAGAGATGCTAAAAAGTCTGTAATACTAAGTTACCTTAGCATTGTATTGGGTATATTGGGTACCATTGGATTTATTGTTATTCTAGCTTCCCTGTAAGCTAACGCATTAATTACACTAAGCCTGTCAAGTCTAGTTTTACATTAAATATGATTTTTGAATCATTATTTTTTTCCTTGAGAGATTATGAAAGCTGGATATTTTAATGTTTTATGTCGCATATTTTTTTCAAATATTATTTTTAATGGAGCAATTTTGTTTTTAGTGTATTGAAAATGTGAACATTTTGTAATTTTATCTTTGCTTTTAAATTTTCACGAACATGTTGTAGTTAAAATGCCTGAAAATACATATTTTATTGATTTTTTATTTAAAATATTTTAGACTGGATTGTTTCATTTGATTCTTTTGTGAAGTAAGTCAGATAGTGTATAAAATCAAAAGATGTTTTAAATGGCTAGATATTTGGTTAGGCGTATTCAGATATGACTAATCTTGCAGTGTTCTTGTAATAAATTTAGTAGGAGAACAGAGAAAAGACTTGCCATTGTGTTGTGATGTGAAATTTTTTGCTTAAATATTATCTCAATCTGATATTAATGTGTTACGAATGTGCTCAATGATAATTGAATGGTTTTTATTATAAAAAAGAGAATTGTTGGGTAATAATTAATTTTTGTCTTGAAAATCATTGTAACTTATTTTCAAGAGCCAGCTGTTGGTCTCATAAAATAGATTATAGAGGTGACTTTGTTTGGAGGCTAATTTTAAGTATATCAAATACATCGGATATTTTGTTTAAAATGACAATTGATGAGAAATGATTGTTGTTTAAATGTGGTTAAAGTTACATTAAAAAAAGGTTACTCTCTGTATGTATTAGTTTTATGACGATTGTAAATTTATATTTGGTCATACAAAATATTTGACTACATTGTATTTTGTTACACAGGGACTCTTAGCAGTTACCAACCATATATTCTTAAATTATAGTTTTACTTGGTGGGTTGCTTCGAGTCTCTGTGGGTTTTTTTACAAATAAAAATGATGATGATTTAAAGTTGATGAATATTGTTGATTGATATTGCATTTATATTATTGGTTTAAAAATGTTTAAGATTTAACTCTTAATGTGAATCTCATGGTCTGAATCTCTAAATTGTATTTTATGTTTGTTTTAATTTTTCTACTTTTAATTGAGTTTGTTTTGTTTTTGAAGAATTTGTTCTCTATTAATGTTCACTATCTACAGTAAAACTCGGATATAACATACTCACTGGGCCATAGAAAAAAGGTATGTTATAACCGAGGTATGTTATATCCATATAGCATACTAAGTATATTTTATATCAGGATCAAAAACGGGCCAGAAAAAATGGTATGTTGTAACCGAGTGTATGTTATAACCGAGTATTTTATATCCGAGTTTTACTGTACAGTAATTGTACATTCTTTATTTTTGTATGTAGTGCAATTTACGGTGACTGAAGTACCTGTATATATTTTCAAGGCCCTTACTCTCTATAATCAATGGTTAAGTGCTAGTTTGTAAATGTATTATTGAGTGTATACTGAGTACTACACTCAGTAAAATTGGGACTCTGTTGGATGGGGTAATAAAAACTTGACTATACATTTTTCACATGAACTCATTTTTGTTTCCTGCATTATTATAAAACATTCTGATTGCAATATCCATTTTAAAATTTGATACTTATACTTGGTTTCAATTCTTTTGTTTAAGACCACAGTAAAATAATTGTTAGTTTTTAATGTCACTGTAGCAATTTTTACTGCCCTTGAATTGGGCTACAATCTTTTTTGAGGCATTTTGTTCAGAAATTAAGTGGTTACAACGTTGGATCAATAATTATAATCATTGGATAGTCAGCTCCAGCATGTTTCAAATCTCATCTTTTTTTCTCTTTTTTTAATTGGGTTTAACGTCGTATTCAACACATATTTAGGTCATATATAAATGACGACCAGCTCTTCTTACTATAGGTTTCCTGGACACTTTCCTATCACCAGTACTAACTTACCCTACCACAAGGCGGACAACTCATGTATAGGGAATGACCTACCGCGACCAGGCTCGAACCTGCGATCTCAGGATTGAAAGTCAGACATGCTAACCACTACGCCACGGCCGCTGCTGAAATCTCATCTAAAACCTACATTGTTGTTTTCTTCCCAGTCCAATCTGTCAGAACAGAATGAATGATAATTAAGCAGTTAATTTACTGTGGTCTTGACTGGAAAATATTGTGCAATATTGATACTTGTATTTATTTTGTACTTTTTAATTAATTTCTGTAGTTTTGTGCCAGACTAAATAGTTTGTAATCTAAGTCATTTCTGTATCAATTGTTTTATGTTGTCTATCAAACATGTATTGGCTTATATACATTATTTATTAATATATGATTTTGAAGTCACTTAGCATCTTATGTATCTTATCCTTAAATCCTGTAATTTCTTAACTAAAATATTTACATGTATTAAGTTAGTATCCATTTATGGAATTATTACACTTGTTAAAATTTGCAGAAATTAGGGCTGCAACGATTCACTGGAAATTCAATTTCATATGATTCCATTTTTTCTTTGATTTGATTCATTTAAAAGTATAGTTCATACTAAATGTACAGAAATGCATTCATTCGAGCTTAAAACTAACTTATACTGATTATCAAATTTGTTACTAAATTTGAACATTATTTCAGAACAAGATCAGTAAAGCAAATACATTTTCTAACTGATTTATTTATCACTAGTTTATCATTGTAACTAATAGTCTTAAATACTTATAACTTTGGGTGCGTTCAGAGTTATACCACTGGTAACTGATGGTAGCATTGGTAACCATCGGTAAAAATTGGTAATAATTGGTATACCGAAGGCAAGGTAATTGGTAACCAATTCTCCCGCGACCCTATAAGTGAGGTAGCTTTGGTAGCCTCGTTTTGATTCAAGTCATGATGGCGGCAACACTAAAAATTTCATTTATTTATATACCAAGGTACCGTTGGTTACCATTGGCAGCAATATGCTACCATATACTACTATTATTACCAATATTACCTAAATTCTTTCAGAATTAATTGGCAACCAATGGTATGTTTGGTAACATTCAGTAACTTACGGTAACCCTTGGTAATTCTACTTGGTACCAGCTGGGAGAACCCTGAACGTACCCAGTTACAGTTATGTTTAAAGGCCAATATACAATTAAAAATTGGTAGTACCAAATTGAAATCGTATTGTTGCCCTTGCATTTGATTTTCCATGTATTGAATCGAATTGTTGCAGCCCTAGCAGAAATCATGTAATTTTTATATAACATAATTACATATTTGTACATGCCATTTTAAAGCTACCTGCTTGCAGATATATATTTTTTGTTGTTAATTAAAGTACCTGTTATTGTTTATAATTGTGTTTAAAAATGAATTCATCATATTATCAAGCAAACTGACCTATAGATTGTAAGAAATATTAAAGCACTTTAAATCATCTATACTGTTACTAACCAGGAGGAGTAAGTAGGTTGACTGGCTGCTGTTTAATGACCTATACAATGTGTTGCTATGGCGTTAAACCAGACAAACAACCAGAACAAACTAACAGTGTTGATTTTTATTAAAAAATCCTTATCTTTTACAGTTGGTTGTCAATTTGCACTAAAATTGTGATTAACAAAAACACTGCTTTACTGCTACCAAAATGTTTCTATACAATTTTGCTGACTTTATACAAGTTGATATTTAAGTTGATATACAGTACCCACCAAAAGTTTGGAGACAAAAGAAATTTACCGCAATTCTTGACTTTATATGATTATTTTTGTAGAATCATTATTTTTTTAATATATTCTAGTATGGTTTGCGATAAAATGAAAACAAATTTCATCAAAGCAACACATTTAAAAGATTCAGCATCTAACATTCTAAAGCCTCAAAAACCATGTTTATTGTTATCATATTCCATGTATGCTGTTTTGTAGTCTTAGTTATAATTATATTGATAACCAAAAATAAAGCATAAATAAAAGGCGTTTCAAAATATATATTTATAAACAGTTATCAAATTTTAGACAAAAGCTATTCAATAGGCATACAAAGTAAAAAAGTTCCAAATTTTTGGTGGGTACTGTATGTGGATGAGCAGCTGGAAATGCTGATTTTTATAAGGTTTCACTTAAGATGTTTCATGAATATCACGAGAAGTTGCTATATGTTCATTAGTTTATAATTTGATGTATTTTGCTGTAAGTCTTATTATCATAAAATTATTGTCCCTTTAATATTTATTTTTAGACACCACAGTTTTACTGCACTTCAGTTAATTCTCCGATCTTAAGTACATTTTTGTTTACTCTCCAATACATCGGTTCGAAAGATTCACTCGTTCACTTTCTACCTCTGCTAAAATACTACGTTCAAGCTGATATTTTTATTTTTAGACAGATTCACATAAACATTTAAATCGCATGACTGTCACGTGGTTTTTAAAAATAGATGCAAAAAATTCTCACGCCTGTAATTCCAAAATGTCGAAATGCAAAGATGTTTGACAGTTTTGCATTAGTTAGATAATGAAAAATCAACAAAAATGAAAGTAAACATTGATCTTTTTAAATGTGTATCTCTGATCTTTTAACTGTAAACATAGAGCAACTTATTGAACTTAAATACAAAGCGTAGCCACGCTATATATGACGTCATAGGAGGTTGCATTCGTCACTAGTATGATCATACCATATAAGGTGTTGTTTACTCGTTCAACCAATGAAAATGCGTATAAAGTTTTTCAGCTAAATTGAAATTTGGTAAACTTTCATTAGATGTTCAAAGGTTCATAGTAAAGGTCAATATCATAAATCGACACGTTTTAAGGCAGCGGGTGAATGTAATGTATTCACTGAGCTGCGAAGGGAGCGTAATTTTTGTTGTGGTGAAATGATGTATTATTAATAGCTTGAATACTTTCTTTCATTTTTCAGTTTTTGCAATGTTTGTTACCATTTGATGTATATGTGTTAAAATATTTTCAAGGCCTATTGAAACTTAGCATTATATCTTCTTGCAGTTATATTTAGTTGTTCAAATAATTTTATTAGTTAATTTGAAGAAATATCAATTATATTATTTTTAAATAAATTCCTCCTGAAAATCTTCATTAAGAATAGAAATGTTATGTACATTCATGTATGTATTTGCTAAAGTGCCTTGTGCCTGTATGTGTATATGTGTTCATTTGTGACATGATATTAATGTTTAAGTGTGTCAATTATTTTTACATTGAAAATCAATGGCATTGTTGTATTATTGCTGGCCGCTTGATTATTGTTTATATACTCTTTTTTTATTTTTAGTTTTTTAGTGCATGTTTACATTTTGAACGTCATTTTTTCCATGAATATTTTCATTACAATGTTTTATTTCCTGAAATATTGGGTCTGTTACAGTAACATTATTTTTGCTAATCAAAGTACTGCAAAAACCTAGTTGATATGTAGTTAGCCTGGAATTACATAATAATAGTAATTAATGATGAACTAGCTAGAATAAGAGACAAGATGCATCAGTAGGATGCAGGTTACAAAGTAACTGTTTCTGTATTTGGCTGAAAGGAAATAAAAAAGGGTATATTGCAAGGACTGGCACTCAGAAGGAATCCTTTGTCAGTTATAGATTCAGAGATTTCTTCTCAACGTTAGGAATTCCCCTCAATGATAGACAAAAAATTTAGATAAAGATTTGCTGTCACAAAAAATGTGATTAACAATTCATGGGAACTCAAATTCTTGTAAGAACAGTGCAATTTAAAGGAATCCTGATGAAATCACTATCTAAGTATCACTGAGATTCTTTCCAAGTATAAGGACTCCTCGGAATCCTGTCACAATGTTTAACTATGGGTATATTGTTGTATTTTGTGATTTTGCTTTAAACAAAAACCACAGGTGACAGACCCAAATTTTCATTATTATAGTAAAATATAGAGAAAAGGTAACAAAAACGACCTGATTGTCAAATCTTTTTCACTTTTTGCTCTAGAAAGGATTATTCTGCATAAAAATACTTTTTATTTGAAGAAAATCGATCTACTATTAACAAAATGGTTCAATATATCCCACAATAGCCCTAAAATTTGTCCAATGTGAGCTTGTTGACGAGTTGAAAACTATGAACGTTGAAAGGGCTTTAGAGACCTTATCTCTATAATATACTATAATAAGGAAAATTTGGATCTGTAACCTGTGACACAAACCTTATCATTGTAAGTTATAAAGAAGTTTATCACAACCATACCTATATAATATCCGATTACTAAAATATTAATAATTGTATTGGATTGTTATTTTGTTTACCTTTTTTGAGAACTTGTTTAGTTTATTGTACTGGCATTATCTTTTTGTGATAAGATGACTCTGAAATTTTGAGTCTTTAAAAAAGTTCTCCCTTTTTGCTTTCCTTGCTTGTGTATGTAAAATTTTTAATAATATTATCTAACTGTTATGCTAATAGGTTGTGCATAATGTCAAATATAGACTCTAAATTGATTGATTTTTTTGTATAATTTTAACTTCTTGATTAGTTTAAATTAGCAAACACACAAATTTCTTGCCATTTCTTTGTTTTGATGCATGTTTCTTTACCTTTGTGTGTTTTATTAAACTAAATCATGACATAGTTTTCTATCTGGTTATCTAGTCTTTCATAAGATTTATTGTCTGTATAGAACTAATTTGGAATTCCAATTTGTGGGTTTTTCCATCCGTGCACTGGTAGTAAAAACAAAATGTTTTACACATTATTGCTGAAAAGCACGAAACACAGATTGAACATGTTTTGTTCATATATTTTCATGAAACAGTGGAAATATGTTTGTATCATATAGAAACCCCAATTATATGAATTCTGGATACAGTGTATTCTCAATGACTGGTACAAAATGACTGTTTTTCCATTTATATACATTTGTGCAGGACTGTGTAAAGCTGTTTACTCGCATGCCATGTACAGGGTACATACTGTTTTTTTTCTCTATATTGTGAATTTAGTGAGTAATTTGGGCTGTCTGTACTGTATGGCTACACGGAATTTACATTTTCTACTGCCCTGTAATATGTCTTCAAAAATTGATATATAAACTTAAAAAGGGAATTCATTGGTAAAAGGTCTGATCCTGATGTTCAGAATTATTAGACTCTAGAAAGGTAACAACAACTAATAAAATTCAATCATTTCCAGATTTTAAAAACTTTGATATTTTGATCCATGGATAGAAGCACTCATTTGAATATGATGAAATGTTATATTAAATAAACATTTATAATCTTAGCAATTGTTACTATCAATATAATAAGTGTCCAGCAGAGCCATCCAAAAAATTCTTAGACAAAGGGAATTTGAAGAAGAAATGATCAAGTGCACCAAAAGTAATTTTACTATCATTGAAACTTACTCATATAACATTTGAATCTTATGTCAATTATGATCTAAGTAAAGTTGATTTTTGAATTTGGTAAGATAGAGATGACTCTTTGTTTCTGTGAATCAGTTTATCTTAAAAACAGGATTTTGTCCATGGATTTATGGATGGCACTGTATAATTTTGTACCAAGTCCATGTGTTATATTTTTATCTTATATTGAATAATTATGTGGTTAGTAATTGCTTATGTGTTTTGAGCTATTTATATGTTATGCTATTCTATTATATGCCTGCTTTCTCTTTAATAAAAAAATCAATATATTTGGATTGAGTAGTTGGTTAAGGGAATTGAGGCAATATCAGCATTGACTTTGGAATCACTTGTTTTGTAAAACTTTTATTGTAACTTTCTATATTTTTCTAGCTTAACCCGGCTGATGTAACTTATTAATCCATGACATAAGTTTTATAAGTCACTTAAGGACAAGTTCTCTGTTGGGCTGCAACGATTCACTGGAATGTCAATTAAATAAGATTCAATTGTTTTTCTTAGGATTCAATTTTTTTAATCGATTTATTTAATAATATAGTTCATTCTAAAAGTTCAGTAAAACATTCTTTTGAGCTTAAATTCACTTATATTGATTAAGTAAATAGAGGATATTCGCAGATTTTGGTGTAAGATCGATTTATATTTCACCGAGTGAGCTTAGAAAACATATTTTCACGAGTGGCGTAGCCACGAGTGAAAATGTAATTTTCTGAGCTCACAAGGTTAAATATAAATCGATCTTACACCGAAATCGGCGAATTTTCTGTTTCTTTCATGCGTATCACCTGGAAAATGATGCAATAGTATAGATTCTACCTGTGCCAGTTAATGGACGGACTGACCGTATAACACGTTATAAATGTGATAGAGCGGAAATAAGTAGTCCCAGTATGCACGATTAATTGCAACAGAATTGTTAATTTCTAAAGACAGTATCCATCCAAATCTAATTAATCTATGTTTGTTACGGTAAAGAAGTATGTGGGAAAACAAATTTAAACTCGACAATTGTGTAACAGTTTCCTAACGCGGAAGGAGACAAAACGTGTACTGCAGATAAAACAGTCAATGTCAAGGTAAATGTGTTTACGTCGGAGTTGGATTATGCGAATTTTAAAATCAACACAGAATTTTCTTATTGTGATGTCATATTTCGCGATTAAACGGAAGGATTTAAACGATATTATCAGGCGACTGGAAAGTACATGTTTCTTACATTGATTTGTAAATGAATATATGGGTATAAGGATAAAGCAAGGAAACACATAGCGTGCTGAAGGGATGTGTCATTGATTTGCCAAAATGGCGAAGACTCGAGAACGTCGATGATTTTTGAAGCCAGTACATTATATCTAATTTATGCACAGATTGGCTTGGATTTGTACTAGTCAACCTTTGTATTTACCGTATAATGACTGGCAATTCATCAAATTAATCACAGAATGGAATCCAATGCACATGATGCAGCTTTGATACAGTCAACGTTCAGACTTAAGTTTTTCTTAGCTGGATTTGAATGGGGACGTAAGTTATTCAAAGATTTGTAATGAATTTTCTTGTGAAAACCTGCATAAGACTTTTGTATGTATTATTTAACCATTCATTTAACGTACGAAACTCTCACATTTGACCCCAATACTGTAGAAAAATCTCCGTCATATCATACGAGTCGCGTGATTGCCGTGTTATCTGGACTGAAGCTGTGTCGACTAAACTTATAGACTTTCGTTTTAAAAATCAGTTAGCAACAGGATTAGATGGATTTGTTGATATCATCTCCTTGTTTAGCATCAACTCATGCATTTTTGTCACCATTGAACTCGCTTACATGATGTTGGAAATAGCTGCAGCTTGTCTGTCTCCCTTGAAAAAAGTAGTCCGTCATTTTTTTATATTTTCACCGTAGTGAAAATATAAACCGATATTTTCATCGTTTATTTTCATCGAATAACACATCATTTCACCGTAAAGCATGAAAGAAAATTGTTACTTAAATTTTTAACACTTATTTTAGAACAAGATCAATAAAACAAAGGATTTTTAAAATATTTTATTTATCTTAGTTTATCATTGTAACTAAAAGTCTAAAACCCTTATAACTTATACAGACATATCTAAAGGCCGGTATCGAATTGAAAATCATAGGTGTCAAATCAAGTCAGCCCCTTCGCCATAGATTTTCAATGTATCGAATCATTGCAGCCCTAGTTCTCTGAACGTTCAGTTTTAACTTCCTGTATTTGTTTTAACTCATTTTATCATGTTTATAATCAGTTTGAATTTTGTTTTATATAAATATTGGGTAATGCAAATAGTTCCTAGTCATTATTTCATTTCTCTGGCTTACATACATTCTCTTGTTTGAATATAGGCAACTCTAATGTCCATAATTCAAGACATTATTATATTTTATATTTTTATCTTGGCTGTACTTTTACCTTGTATTATTTTATCTCATTTTAAATTATAATTTCATTAATTTATGGTCTTATATTTTTTTATGTTTCATTTTTCTTTTATTTCTAAAAGGGTATTTGTGCATATATTTATGTTTAACCAACTTAAGTACGCAATTTTTGTATTTTTTTAGTTATCAAAATGGTTCAATTATAATTTCATCTTATGTTATATATAGATCATTATGGTGCCAGGTTATATTTAATTTCTTTTAAATATTTCATTTTTCTTTATTTTCTATCCATTACTTTCATTTTTTTTCTCTAAATCTTTTTTTACTTTTAAGTAGGACACTCTCTATCTATAAGGTATGCTATTTTATGAATACAAGCAGTATTAAAGCGCCTGATTTGGCATTGTCCCTTAGTTATGGAACATTGGAAGACGGCATTTTGCAACTTATTGTTGATGTTAAGTCAAGTCCTCGTAACTTCACTTTTTGAAATTGAAGTTACAAGATTTTGACTTGACAACAATGGTATGTTGATACTGGAGAAGTAAATTCTACCAAGATGCATTAATTAACTAAATCTATTGTTCGTTTTTTCTCAACTGTCAAAACATGAATAATTTCACAGTGAATGCGGTTGTTAAAATTATTGTCGTAATACACCCATGAGTTTCCGTGTGTATTATGATTGAGTAAAGCTTCTTATGCCGTATGATATGTTTTAGTCAAGATATTTAAAAAATTTTAATAAATATAAGGCCGCCAGTACAAAAACAATGCATTCAGTCACCGTGAAATTATTCAAGCCTTGACAGTTGAGAAAAAACTAACAATACCTATGTCTATCTTCTTATAGATTTCTATATGCTAAAATTCAGTTTACTTAAAAAGTTACCTTTTAAACTAAATTGAAAAACCTTCAGTTATCTGAATAAGCAATTCCAAGGGAGTTAATCCTCTAACCTCAAGAATACATTCTATGAAATGTTGATATTTACCTCCCTTTACTGAACTTTCAGATTTTATAATATGACAACATTCCTTGTGTTATATTTGTTTATTTTAGACACATGTATCAGATATATAGTAAATAATATTGTTGTAATAAATATGGAAAAAATCAATCTTTGTTCATTTTTATCAGTTTTGACCCTGTGTCCCTAGTCTGGAGGTCAAATGGTAGCTAACGGTCTTCAGTGTATCTGTGTCTGTACTGTTAATGAACATCTACACTGAAGACATGTCCATTATAAAAAAGTCCTCCAATAATCATGCCAGGAGCCTGCCATGCTCAGTCTTTATCCATGTAGCGTGCCATGGAATAAAGAGAGAATTTCCTTATAAAATAATGTTAAAGCTTTTGATTCACTGAAGTGTTAGAAAAGTTTATATTGAACGTATAAATTTCTAGTTGGCAATTCATCGTAGGTTTCAGCACTCTGTCGCCATTTTCTTGAATTGTTTTGATCATGTGATCCAAAAAGGCAATTTAAGTACTATTATTTATAGTACTATTGTTGTAATGATAAAAAATTGTGTTAAAATTAGTGTTTAGTCTATCAATGCTCAGGATTTCAATGTTAAAAGGCTATTTGTAAAGTAAAATGATCATAAACAAATGGGTGTTATTCTTAGTATGTTTTGTAACAGGTCTGATCCAAAATTTTAATGCCCCATCAGATGAAAAACAAAATATTAAAGTTTCGAAAACCAGAGCTAATCAAGTGGTTCAATTGCTAACTTCAATTCATTGTAGCCTCTGTTAGCTGGACATAAATCCGGATCCACATCCCAGCCAGCCGATCAACATATAGTAGGCCTCAGTTTTTGGCTATGGTCCACTTTATGTTATAGGGCTGACTGGTCAGTCACTATTAGACCAGGATGCCCTCAGTGATATGTATTATTTCTTATATGATTACCAAATGAGTGCTGGTACAAATAAACAACAAAGAAGTAAATATTTAACATTTTATTAATCTCACAACTAGCAATCAAATATGAATATTTCTTAATTGTTCAAATACTGAACTGATATTTTCATATCTATCAGATAATGTGTTAGTTGATGTATCTTCAAGTTTACTCAATATATCCTGAAAGATACAATAAAAATATTTGATCACATTTCAATCCTGTATTACTAGCCGCTGGGCTAGCTCAATTGGTTGCACGCAAGTCTACTGCTCGAGGGGTCGTGAGTTTGATTCCTGGGCAGGGCATACTTTCGTGGAGCTTGGTCATGAAATTGTTTCTACAGCCATTTGCCATTCTCCCTCCTACCAATAATTTTTAATTATGTAGGGCAGCTGTCAGTCACTGATGAAAATATGGGCTTAGAAGTTGGTTAACAGGCAAATCCAGAGATTTAGCCTTTCCAGGTGGAGTAGGTTGACTGGAGGCCGTTATAAGACCTATACAATGTGTTGCTATCGCGTTAAACCCAACTAAAACAAACAAACAAACAATCCTGTACTATACCATGTAACCAGAGATAACTGGAATACTAAGAAGTCAAGAATTTGAGTACCTCCTTTATACAAAATGAATATCATCATCTAAATGTAAAACAATTGTTGTTTGGCTTCAAATGTATACAAATAATTAAGACAATAACACATTATAACAAAACTTGAACAGAATTGAAGATATATTTTGTTTGACTCAATGATAATTCCAAGGTAAACTAGTTCTATAATGATATATGACTACATGTGTATACCTTTACTATTGGCTATTGTTGTAATACAGTGATATGCTTGAATATGTTCATTAATTTAATGACTTGATTCTATAAATTGATGAAAAAATCAAATTAATGGAAAAATCAAATAAAAGACAACATATCATACCCACATAAAATATTATTAATGATGTCACATGTATGCTCCATAGAAGGTACATAATACTAGCTATAAAGACAAAAAATACAAATTACCTTAACTCTAGATAATGCTTTATAAGCATCAGATACAGATAACTCTTCTTTGATCTTTTCTTGCTTCATAACATACTAAAGTATAATAGAAAATATGACTTTAATTTGTATAAAATCTTGTTATAAATTTAGTTACCATATACATGTAGCTATGTACATAGTGATAATGATAGGAAGAATAGCTTTATTTTTATGTGGATGTACCAATAGTCAATAAAGTTCTCAGACAAATATATAGTGCCCACCAAAAGTTTGGCCTAAAGAAAAATTTACTAAAGTTCTTTTATTTCAATGATTGAAATTGTAGAACCTTTGATTTTAATATAATGAGTATAGTTTCCAACTTGTAAATAAAATGAAAACAAATTGCATGAGTACATAACATCTATAAGATTAAGAATCAGACATCCTAAAGACTCAAAAACTATAATCAATGCAATTATTTTCCATAACACTTTCAAGTGTACAGAGGACAACTTTACAATGACTATGACAAAAATCAGAATAATGTGACTACAGCTATTGACAAAGCAGATAGTACTACCAGATTATTGACATGTAAGATAATTGATCTTAAACTTCTTGAGAGAATCAGATTGTCAAACATTAAAAGGTACTGAATTCTATAAATCTTATAACTTACTGTCTCTCTTCTTATCAAAGCTTTATGTATGGCGGCAGTAACTTCTGGTGAACTTCTAACTACAATTTCCCAGTTACTATAGCAACCAGACATTGTTTTCATAGTTTTAGCATCATGTGATCCAGTCTTTGGTTGGTCTAGTTTATTAATGTTTATATAAACACTGGTTCCATCTAATGTTTTCATTTTACAAACACCACTGGATGTATCCATGTATTGTATAATATTGTTACCAAGAAAATCCCTCAAGACTGTACTGTCATCTATATAAAGACAAAAATATTATTATGGTTAAAATATTCAACTTCATTTTTCATGAAAAACTAATTCTTAAATCTTATATAAAATTTAATTTACAGTTTTTCTGTCACATACATGTCTTTAATATACACATGCAGCCATGGCATTAAATTTTCTTGAGCACAAGCCAGATGGGTTACATAATAATGTCAAGGTCAAGAGTTTGACCCCAGTCAGGTACATGGATTTTATGGCTTAAATTTTATCTTAAGTTTAATACCTGTCTTTGATTGATCTTCACCTAGAAATAACTTAATAATAGTCTTTGTACATATTGTTCTTGATGGTGAATCTGTAACAGAAGGAACAAAAACAAAATATGAATAAATAACTAATAATTAATCATAATCTCCTGTCAATTATTAAGAATTCATCACAATGATGTGAGCACAAAGTCATCAGTCATCACCTATTATTTTAATGAGCACTACCCCAAATGTAATCGATTATGTTATACAGTAATAGGCAAAATTTTCAATCATAAATATATGAAATTAGTCACTTTCACCGATCCAAATCAATTATCACTAGTCCTTAGATTCAAACTACAAACAAGGGTTAAGGTGATAACTTTAGCATGAATCTGGACTAAATAACTATTAGTTCATAAACATAAAAATTCCACTTGTAGGTTTAAACAACAATAGTAAACAAAATGCTAGTAGTCAAACATTCTACTTGCATTACACTACCAGTAAATATGTGTTATGTACATCACCAAAAATACTTATGAAAATACAGTCCAAACAATGGAAGCAAAGACAATAAAAATACAATATATAATACCTGTATTTAATTCCTCTGATATTTTGATTCTATTTCTAGCTAGTTGTTTCAGATAATATTCAGGTTGATTTAAAGATATTTCATCTATTTCCAGATATTTATCTTCATGTATTAAACAATGTATAATATCAATATCTTCATGAAATATAGGTATACTTAGACATAACCCTTCCTTCATAGAATCATCCTTTAACAATGTCCTTGGTTCCTTGATGTTGGATCTCTGTTCAGAAAGATGTTTCCTATGACCAGCAAACTTAATGTTCTCTTCATTGTCAGGTAGACTTACACCAAATTTATTTCCTAATAAAACAACTTTAATCAACAGTTTATAACCACCTAAATATTGATCATCAGACAGGGGTATACAAAGATGTAACTTTTTCCCAGGTTCCCAAGCTGTTTTAATATTTTTTGACATTGTAACACTATCACTAGCATTAGTTTCAGTGTAAACACTTCCACATATTGTCCAGTCATGTGACAAACTTACAGGCATCTGATTGGTTAATTCACATTCAACAAAATATTTTAATTTAGATAAACTGGAACCAACTTTCACATCAAACTTCAACCAAAATGGGACAGTCTGGCTAGAACCAGTCTCTGTGAATGATTTTAAATAAGAGTTAGTAAGAACTGAAGCAATATTTAACTGCTGAATGAATTTCATCTGAGAATTTGTCTGTTGTCTCAGAATGTCTCTTCTCAGTGAAATATCTTCTAAAGATTTGAGGATATCTTTGATACTATCTTGTTTATATACAGGTGATGAGTCATGGTTGTTGTCTTGTATAGGTACTGTGATTGTTTTGACTTCATGATTCAATAATAAACAATGAAGATGACATGGTGAATCTGGAATTATTAAAACAAAACAGAAATATTAAAATGTTTTGCTAACTTGGATTTCACATTATTTATTAATAATCACCAGTTGATTATCATACATACATGTAGCTCACCTAATTAGCTAACCACACACCATGGCTATTTGTATTGACTTGTTAAACCCTTTTTAATCAATAATCAATCAATCTGGACATAAGGCTAGTGGTTTAGGGTCATGAGTAGTATACATATAGCTTGTAGCCCAAAATTTTAGACATGGGAAGACACAATGGAAGATCTTGGAGTAGGGACTTACTCTGCAAGAGTTTACAAAATACTTGCAAAATGTATTCAATATTAGAAAAAATAATTTTGGTAAATACTCATTAGTATTTATATCTGCCTTTGAGATTAACTATTAGCATTTCAAGAGCTAGTAAATTCTTACCAAGAGAGTGGGTATATCCATCTTTTGGTGAAATACACAGTTTAGATACATTTGGTAGATTCAAGATGGTTGATTTCATTGTAACTCTTGTAGATTGTTGATGACCAGTTTGATTTTCATATGATAATTTATTTTCAAATACCTGGTTCCCAGTAGAATGGTATAATCTATTATTGAATGAACACATAGTAAACACCGGGCTACATATCACTAGATCTGATATCATACATGTTTTATTAGAACAGTCACAATGTAAGACTGTTAGATTCCCATCTTTGGAGCATATACATAGACCTGATCTGTTGTCACTTTCAGGTATAGCAGTATCCCCACCAAATGTTAAAGAGAAAACTCCTACAATGTCAGAAGATTGCTGACACAGTGTTTTCCAACATGTTGTGTTGGCTGTGTCTAATTTACTCAAGAAATCTGTACTCACCACCTCAGGTAATGTTGAATATATAACTGATTTAGACTCATCATTTAGACCAACAAGAACAACAGTTGAACTTATCAGCATTAGTTCTTCACCAAACAAAGCTCTAAATAAAGATTGGCTCACTGTTATTACATCAGGAGAAATAGAGCCAACACTCTCTGTATAAGCACAAGTCAAAACTTTCACAATTATTTTCTGACTTCCATCATGCACAGGTCTTGAAGAGGTGCCACCATTTGGAATCTCTAAAACAACAGGATCAATGTTAGAAGACTTGGAAAGATTGGAATACACTTCTAAAACATTACTAGACTTTAGAATCAACACAGATCTGTTACTACTGAATACATCAATGATTCTATGGCAACCATTTGATTTTAAGACACCATCTTCATTATTTAGTATAACTACTGGTTCAGGTGACAGTTGAAGCTCAAAATCGTCATTATCTTCATCTTTTAGAAGATCTTCAAATATTTCAACAGACTCTTCATTTGGATTACTTGGCTTACTGCTGGAAAAATAAAAATAAATCATCAAATGACAATAGATGATATCTAGACATTAAAAAATACTGGATTTTTCCACCAGCAATGAGACCTATCATTCATTATGATGTACCGATCAGTATGGTTCATTGTTATTAGTTTGTATTGCAGGTAAAAAACGTAAGTTTGAAATCTGGCCAAATCTATTCAATAAACATGATAGATACATGCAGAAGATGAAAAATAAAACCGGAATTTGATTGATTGATTGATGAATGGTCAAACAAACCTTGCTCTGGGCAGTAACTCCTTCTGTCCAATTTTAAATACATCACCAATACTAGAAACACCATACAGAACATACTGTCCATCTTCTATATGATATGTATGACTTACAACACCATCCTCACAGTAAACATGAACCTACAATTGTAGAATAGAACACTTAAGTCATTGTATTGTGCTACAAGATATTACTGATATTTTGTTAATCTTGTTTTTGCAGTTTTTCATATGAATTCCGCATTTTTTTTTAAAGTTAAAAGTTTTAACATATGGCTTCATGTATTTATAGAAAATGTAATCATGTAACTTTCTAAAATAATTATTAGGTGTGATATACTTGCTTTATAAATTTGATTGTTTTAATCAATCAGATTGTGCAACAAATAATTATATTGCAGCTACATTATTAGATTGCAAAAAAGTAATCAAAAAGCAGAAAGCCAACGTCAGCATCACAGCTATTTCATGTTTTGCAGTTTGTCAGCCTAACAGTGCTAGTTGGGTCTGTGCTGCCTTACAACTTGTTGAGATAACACAGCGGTACAAATCCAAAGCAAGACCAAGCAACAATTTACATGGCACAAAGACAACTGTGGTAGAACAGAACAACAAAGTGGACTACCTTGAATTTTTGACTGGTCTGAGTGACGAATCTTATGACAGTGATTTCCTGACAGAGAAGCCAGAATATAATACAGTGGCAGTTGTATCGATAGGTGAAGAAATTAGCCATATGGCACTAAATATCCAATTGAAGCAGTTTGAGTGAAAGCCAGGGGAATATGGTGAGGACTGGCTGGAGTCTTACGATCACTATTGTAAGGCTCAAGAACTGGACAATGGAAGAAAGTTCTAACCTTTTTCATCTATGTTGAAAGGACATGCCAGCAGCTTGTTCAAAACGTTGCCAGCTGAAATTAAGAACAACCCAGATATGTTGTATGAAAGCACCATAGAAAGATTCAATGGGTCAGATGGTCTACCCTTAGATACGGCAATTTTCCAAATAACACAGTACCAGAAAGAACCTGTCTGCGACTATATAACTAGGATTACAGACACTTCAACAAGGTCTAAGCTACAACTTGAAACAAATGCTTATCTTGCAGCAAAAAGGATCAACCCAGTATTAAGAAATCTAGTAATGCCGCAATCACTTAAGACTCAAGAAAAGGTGCAAAAGCCAGTGTTAGTGGCTGAGCGATGTGTCAGGGAGAGCCCACCCATCAACAATGACTTGAATATACCGATATTCTGGAAACCAATAAATACAGTGTTAATGTTATTAGAGTATTGTCTTTTTATACATATTAAGTGAAATAACCAACAAGGTACATGCTAGTGGTTGACAAGAGTGATGAAAACTAGGCAAATATTATACGATTCATGAGCAATCCATAAAACCCAATATGCCAAGTGTAAACAACTAACAATAGAAGACACAGAAAATGTAGATGTTACACCTAAGTTAGTAGATGAGAGTAAATCAACAAAATCAGACTCAAAATCTTCATACCCAGGACTTCTACATGAAAAGGTGCAGGATGGTAAAATTAATGACAGTGAATTAAGTGCTCAATTACTTTCTTTAGAGGTAGAAATGCACAATTTAAAGAAGGACAATGAATTATTACAAAAAGAAAATAAATCTCTTAAAGAAGAATTATCAAAAAATTTAAATCAAAAAGACGATGTTGATGTCATCAAAAAAGATATATAAGACATAAAAGAAAACATGTCCGGTCTTGTTAAACAAATACAGCAGTTACTACCTAATCCAAAACAGATACTAATGAAAGAAACAAACTTATCTACTGAACAAATTCAAGAACCATCTTCTAACACACCAGAATACAGACCAAAAACCCCAGCTAAACAATTACAGGGAAAAACAAGTAGCCAAAACATCAAAACAAACTGTGATGAATCAACTATCACGAATAAAACAAGAAATGCTACAACAAGATCTAAAACATGATCTGTACTAATTCTTGGTGACTCAGTTACTAAATCTTTAAATGCATCAAAAATGTCATCACATGAAATAAATGTACAGATAAAATCAATCCCAGGAGTACAATTAATCAGTTGAAGGATAAATTTACACAAGAACTCAAGATTGACAAAAAGCCTACTGATGCAGTTATCCTACATGTTGGGATTAACAATGTATCCAATTGTTGTACTGCGGACAAAATTCTGGAAGACTATAAAGACTTGGCTACATCAGTGAAGGATAGTATACAACCATCAAAATTAATAATCTCTTCCATACTTCCTATGAAATCAATCAAGGTTACTGTACCAGTGATAACAGAAGTAAACGAAAGACTACAACAATTGTGTAATAAACATAAATTTATATTCGTTGATCACACTGCTACATTTATGAACAAACCCAATTTATATTATGACGAACTTCACTGTAATGCATCAGGTGCAGCTAAACTTGGACTGTCCTTGAAAGCAGCATTAGGTGAGATGTTACAACTAATCTCATCACATCATCCTTTTCGTCATGGACAGGCAATCAGGAAACCACCTCCTCCATGGATCAAGAAACGATGGAACCAACCAATAATACGAGGGCACCCATCAGTCCAATTTCGTCCAAGTCCATGGAGGTACAATCAGTTCTACAAGAGACAACCGTGGAAACAAATATGGTCAACAAGACCATTTTAAATATAGATGACACTCAAACAATCCATAGTGATGAGAATAAATGGTTTGAAAATTAAGGCATCAAAATTATGCATCTTAATATTCATTATTTATATCTAAAATGTTACGAAATTAAAATTCTTTTGAGTGAACACCCAGAAATTGATATTTTGTGTCTCTGTGAGACTTTTTTAAATGAGCACTTTTCAGACGATGAATTTCTTTTAAATAATTATCAATTTTTCAGAAAGGACAGGAAATCTAATGGCGGAGGCGTAGTACTCTATGTCAAAAATAGTTTTCCATGTATCCGACGTGTTGATCTAGAAAGTGAAACCATAGAAATTATATGGCTAGAAATTCGCCTTGTTAATCAAAAACCATTTATTCTAGGCTATGTGTATAGGCCACCATCTGCTTTATAATCTTGGAGGGACGACTATGAACTGATTCTAGAAAAAAATCACGAGTGAGAATAAAGAAACAATTATCATGGGTGACTTTAACATTAATCTATTGTGCAAATTATCAGAAAACTGGAAAACAATGAACAATTTATTTAATATTACTCAGTTAGTTGAGAGTCCTACAAGAGTTACTAGTACATCAGCTACATTAATTGATCATGTCTATTCAAATGTTCCTTGTTTTATTCAAAATGTATGGGTTCCACCACTTTCATTAAGTGATCATTTTCCTGTCTGTTTCACTAGAAAACATCCTCCAAGTCAGATGGCCCCATGCATAAATTGATAAATTTTAGGAGTACGAAACATTTCAATGAAGAACTATTCCTACAAGATTTACAATCTAAACCATGGAATACCATTGATAGTTTTGATGATCCAAATAATGCTCTTGATTACTTCATCCAACTTTTCACTGAAACGCTTGATAATCATGCACCAATGAAATCAAAGCGTGTCAAGTACTCTAATCAACCTGAATGGTATACTAATGAAATTTAAACAGATATAAAACAAAGAGATAGATATAAAGCAAGTGGAGATGATAATAACTACAAACTATTTCCACAGGAGCTTGACATTTTATATCATACTACGAAAATTCCCCTCCTACATATAATAAAAACACCAGGAATGCAACGCGTCCAATCTCCAACTTCTCACCTACTATTCAAATTCACCCTCAAAAAGCAACCAAACATTGATTGATCACAAAATCATTTAGCCATTCGAATAACAACTCATTAATGTACCTGTAACAATCGACGATTCTAAAATCGACTTCACTATGAAGCAGACATTCGTCACTAAACACTTTTTTCTCGATAATTTTCGCTTGTCGGGGTCGCCATTCGCTGACGTCACAGATTTCATTACCGGGCTGACTAACACTTACTCTGCAATTTGTTGACATACAAGAACTCACAGAGTAACTTCCCTTTGTGGGTTTCCCCAATAACGTTAATCAAATATCTTTTTTGTAAAAAATACCATCCCCAAATGCTTTTGCTAATAATTTTTAGAATATTAACTTAAATAGAATGAATAATATAAACATAATTTAGGAATCCAACTTTTTCCTGTATTTTTGAAAAAGAAAGCTTGTATTTCAGTAGTTACTGAAGTAAATAATGCCAATGTCCAACAATTTACTGATAATGTCCCATCTGATGCCAATGATTTGCATAATGTTAATTCCCTAGATACTGATACTCTGTCCGATGACCAATATATAGCTTTAGCTGAAGAATTAGGTATAAATCTTGATGATTCTGACCTTACAGATTATCAGAAAAACCAGTTACTAATATTTATTGGGAAAAATAGGAAAGCCTTAGCCAAAGATTCTTCTGAGCTTGGTCTCACTAATTTGACATCTCATCGGATTGAAACCGGAAATCATAAACCAGTCAATAAATTTCCTTACCTCCAAAACCCCGCCATGCGTAAGGAGACTGAACGTCAGGTCAATGAGATGTTGAGAGACGGCATAATTGAAGAATCCGACTCTCCCTGAAACAGTCCCATAGTATTAGTTAAGAAGAAATCTGGTGAATGGCGCTTTGACGTAGACTACCGGGAATTGAACAAAATTACTGAACTCATGTCTTCTCCCCTTCCCCATATTAATGATGTATTTGATGCAATAGCAGATGCCAAGGCTGAAATATTTTCAGTCCTTGACCTTAAATCAGGATTTTGGTAGGTGCCCCTTTCAAGGGAAACAGCCCATAAATCAGCATTTGTTACGCATCAAGGAGTCTATCAATGGACCAGATTACCTTTCGGTCTTATGAACAGTCCCCTGACCTTCCAAAATCTTATGACCAAAGTTTTACGCAATCTTAATTGGAAAATTGCATTAGTATACATTGATGATATATTAGTTTACAGTCAAAATTTTAATCAACATTTGGCTCATTTAAATCAAGTCTTTGACAATATAACAAGTACTAACTTAACACTTCAGCCATCAAAATGTAAATTTGCTATAAAAGAAGTAGAATACTTAGGTCATATCAACTCTAAACAAGGTATTAAGGTAAATCCTAACAAAACTAAGGCTATTGATGAGTACCCAAGGCCCAAAAATGTAAAACAAGTTAAATCTTTCTTAGGTATGGCCTCATATTACAGGAAATTTATTAAATCATTTGCTAAGATAGCCTCCCCTCTCACAGCTTTGATGAAGAAAGAAACTAATTTTGTATGGTCCCCACAGTGTGAGGATGCATTTAATTCACTTAAAAAGGCCCTCACCTCTGCTCCAATTTTGGCTTTTCCAAAATTTGATCTTCCATTTATTCTAGCTACAGATAGTTCTGAACTTATGCTGCTATTAGGTTAAAATATTATTGGCCTTCAATGTTTGAAGATTGTAGATTATATGTCGAGACCTGTAAGGTTTGTCAAAGTGTCAAACGTGACATTTATGGCAATCCACCCCCATTAAAACCCATGTCTGTTGTTGATATATTTGAACGATGGCATATTGATATTTTAGGTGGTCTCCCAACTACTAAAGATAATTACAAATATGTTCTTTTAGTTGTAGACAGCTATTCCAAATGGTGTGAAGCATTCCCGCTTCGCACTCAGGAAGCAACTGAAGTTGCTGCTGTTTTATTTAAGGAAGTTATATGTAGATATGGAGCCCCGTCTGTATTAGCATCTGACAGTGGTCAACAATTTCTATCTAAATTAGTTAAGGACCTATGTGAATTATTTCAGATTACGCGTTACTATACTAGTAGTTATAGACCCTTACTTAATGGTTCAGTAGAGCGCATGAACTCTGTTATTTTACAATCATTAAGAATGTACTGTAAAGGTAGACAGGATGATTGGCCTGATCTCCTCCCTTCTATTATGATGGCATATAGAATGACCCCTGCTACCCAATCTACTCACTTTTCCCCTATTATCTTTTGTATGGACGTGAGATGCGTCTTCCTATTGATACGTCCTTGACCCCAAAGAGTACTTTATCAGCTGATTTTAGAGTCCATTTATCCCAAGTACTTCAAAATCTTGAAATCTCCAGACAAATTGCTGCTAAAAACATAGAAAAGGCCCAAGAGAAGTATAAACTGCATTATAATAAACGTAGCAAAGACCCAAATTACAAGCCAGGAGATAGAGTATGGTTATTTTGTTCTTAAGTTCCTCCTGGTATGGCCCCAAAACTACACCGTAAATGGTTAGGTCCCTATTATATTGTTATGTTAGGTCCAAATAATACATACAAGCTTAGAAGATGTTCTGAGAACAAGCCTGTCAAAAATATAGTCAATGCCACAAGACTTAAACCTTTTTATGATCCAAATGATAGACCAACCAATCCCCCTGCAGATTCTGAAAATTTAGATCCTCCTGTACATGATGAACCTCAAAGCATTAACGCACCAGACCGCCAAGAACAATCACAAAATATCACTAACAAAAGTTCAAGGAAAGGCAAGCATCCAGCAAATAAAAACATACCAGCAAAAATAAAGTCAAGTAAGAAAATAACAAAACAGCCACAACAGAATCAGAATAGCAAAAACAGCAGTCAACCAGAAAAGCAACCCAAGCAGATCACTAGTGAACAGACACAACAATCAACAAGTATTGTTCCACTCCATCAGTCACAAAATGACAATTCAATACAGACACCAAGTTTTGTTCCAGTCCAACAACCACAAAATGACAATTCAAGCACTCAAATCTATGATTCAGACAAATCACAGACACAAGCAGTACAAAATGATTCCAATAAAGAGCACATTACACAAAAACAATTTAGAGTTGAGGACATTGATAAAATAATATCTTCACAAAGAAATAGGAATGGTCTGTACTACTGTATCAAATGGAAGGATCCCAAAACAAGTAGTACCTGGGAATTTGCTAGAACAATTCCTGAAGTTTTTATTAGAGAATTTCATATAAATAAAACAATGACTGGTAAGAAAAGAAAAAGACCATTGAATGATAATAAATTCTTTCAACAACACCCTGATGTATGTGATTTAGAGCCAATTAAATATCCCAAAAGAATCAGAAACCCTCATTTACATGCTAAGCATAATACTTCTAATAGTAAAAAATATACAAAATGAAAACTCATTTGACAGCTTTCAAAATTACCATGAGCAACCACCTTTGATGCAAACAAAGGAACAAATTATTGAGAATATAATGAAAAAGAAAGATGCCTTAGCAAGTTTACTTGGAATTAATATTGTTCCAGATTAGAATTATTACCTTTAAAGTAAAGCAACAATATGTATTAATCAGTGATATTTTATTTATTTGATAATGTTTTTTTAATTTTGTTAATTTAGATTGGTTCATTGAAGTAATGATAAGTACAAGAAATTATTTTATGAAATTTTATATTTAGAATTTAAAATAGCATCTGTTCACTTACATTTGGTACAAATGATATTGATAGATTGATTTTCACTATATGTTAATTATAAATATGTGTTTAATTTACAAATTCAACAGATTCTATAGACACTTGGGAGATATCATATATTGTGTTTAATTGTTATTTAAAGACAAATGTAGTATAATATTTTGTTTATAAAGTGTTCTATATTCAAATGGTGGAAAAACTATTCAGTTGGTTGATCAAGAATACATTTATATAGAAAAGATGTCAAGAAAGAAATTATATAAATTGAAATTATGAAAGAGACTATAATTGGTACTGCGTTACCAAATAAAAGTTTTAATGTTATATATGTTTATATTGTTTTATGTTATTTTGTTCAGATTATTGATTATGTTGGAAGTAGTTACTATTGATACTACTTAGATTATTTGAAAGTTGAATAGAAAAGTTACAAGTATGCAAGGAGTAGTTGTTGTAGCATACAGTTAAATTAACGCCAGACTATAAAGTTACACATTTTTAAAAATGGTTAATTTTGTCTGTGCAGTTTATAAATATACTTATATTATTCGATTTTTATTATAATATGGCTCATGTTTAAGTTGCAAATAATATTATATTATACATATTTATCTAGAAAAGAAAAGTAGCAAAATGTTTATTATTTGATTTAATTTAATTCTTAAATAGCTGATCCCTATAGTATCAAAAACATGATATATTTAGTTAATATTTGATCATAGCTATAAGTACATGTTGTACTAAAGTTGAGTTATATATTTGATAATTATTATCATATTATGTCAATACATGTAAGGATGTATTGAAGGCAAAGAACAGTAAAAAACAAGTAAATCTGTGAGCTAATGCTCACTAGTGATACCCCCGCCAAAATCTAAAATACGCGACAAACAGGAAGTAGATGAGTAAGGAGCATGAAATCGCTTTACACCACATGGGACTATAGGATGAAGCAATATGCAAAGTTTCAGGCTGCTGCATGGTATAGTTGCTGAGAAAACTGTGACGGAAATTTTGTAACGGACGGACGGACGGACAGACGCACGCACGGACAAGGGTAAAACAGTATACCCCCCTCTTCTTCGAAGCGGGGGTATAAATATGTTCAATGTAAAATAAATTGTATTATTACTATATATTTTATAGTAAAGAAATTGAGAATTCAATCAGATTGATTGTTGATGCTATGCATTGGTTATTTACTGCTTATACATTGTATTTAATGTTTTATATTGCAAGTGATATCAAAATGTATTATATTATTTCACAAATATCATTAATGATTATATATGTTTTATTCAAGGAAGGTTGTTAATCTTCATATATCTGATATGTATCTACTTTTCATTAGTAACTATTGTAGTCTAATGTTATTTAATAGTAGGTGAATTATTATACATTTTATTTACATTATACCATGCATTATGCTTTGTCTCTGGATATATACTCAAATTAAGTATTTTGGTTATATTATTTATTATATTATATGATATTATAGTATGATTATATCATTATTGTTATATTAATTGTATATAGAGATGTGTGTATATAGACATATAAAAAAATAAAATAAAAAAAGGGAATGGGAACTTTTGATTGTTTGATTTTGAGCGGCCAGTGCGCAATGGCTAAAGTTAATCATTCAATGTACATTTATATTTTGGACACCCAGATAAGTTGTTAAGTTGGTTAATGGATAGTGGCCAATATCTATAGACTGATTTTTCAAATTATTTGATCTAAAAATGAGAAAAGTAAAGAAAAACATTTTTAAAGTCAAAGTCAGATTATAATTATAATTTATTCATTGTTATAAAGTACATATACTACTTCCGTCAGTTATTATGAACATTGTTGTTATTGATTATTATTGAATAGTTGAATTAGTTGTTGTTAGTCAATATGTAAAATCATTTATAAAGTTAATTAAACATAGATATTTTCACAAAGAATTATTTTGTATATTTAGATTGAGGACAATCTTTTTAGAAGGCAGGGTGACATGTAACATCGTAAAAACTCATTTACTTTAATTTTCAGTTTAATTCATATTAATTTTATTTATTATCATTATTTTAAATTTCTCAACAAGTATAAGTTGTCAAAATATAAGTTTGCAAGTAAAAACAAAGTTTTAACTAGTCCAAGCGCTTTGTTTGGTTATAGTTGTTTCACTGTTGTTTGTTTTATTGTTGTTTGTCACAACCAATTTAGTTTCTTCAATAATATTGATTGCTAATCATTAGGCCCTATACATTTTTAGATTTTGATATGTATTTCTTCATGTTCTGTTCTGTTCATGACAAGTTTTAACTAAATTATTATTTTGTATATGTTGTTCTCGCTTAGTAACAAACTTCGTAAGAACATGTTCACCCAGCTAATAATATTTTTAAATTAATTTCATTGGTCAATTATTTCTTTAATTTATTTTTATTGGTTAATTTGTTTCTATGGAAAAAGCACTTAGACATTTTGATATTTTATTTTAGTCAGTTAGAAAAAGTCATTCGAATAAGTAACATCAGTTTTTGTGTCAGTCTAAAGTCATCTAGTATTCATCGTAAAGTTTTATTTGTATTATTGACTAAGAAATATTGTTAAAGTTTAAGTTTACGGAAAAATAAAAGTCATCAAGAAGACATATATTTGCTATGATATGCAACCAGAGTTGAATAGAGCACAAGTGAGAGTCACTGTCGGCACGGGGGTTTGAACATCAAATTGGAACATTGAGCAGTCCGCCTGGCAAAGCTAATTCCCCCTACATCAAAGTGCCAGCGCCACTACCAGACCCAGCCCTCGGCGACAGATGTGATATACCAATTCTGGAAACTAATAAATAGTGTTAATGTTATTATTTCATAAGAGTTTTGGGTTTTTATACAGATCCCAGGTGAAATACCAACAATTTACACACTAGCGGTTGACAGAGTGGTGAAAGAAAAATGGGTAATACATGAGCAATCCACAAAACCCAGTGGATTACGCAAAGCGTAAACAACTTATAACAGAAGAAACAGACAGTGAACCTGAGTCAAACTCATATCAAAGTGACAGTTCATTAAATCTCTCAGATCTAAGTGACAGTTCGTTAAATCTATTGGATCTCAGTGACAGTTAATTAAATCTTTCGGATCTCAGTGAAGACAACACAACAATGACGGCAAAAGTTTCAATGAACAAGTTCTACGGAGAGCCAGGCAGTCGGGTGGCTGACTGGCTTACTAAGCCAAGCTAGCTGCCAAGAAACTCAAAGGCATACCATTTTACCTGAAGGATAATGCTGAAGCATATTATTATAGCCTTCCAGAAGAAATCAGGGGAGATTACGGACTCCTAACTCAAGCGTTAAAGGAACGATTTCCCAGGGATGATGGCACACAGGAGATGTGGGACATCAAACAGGGCCAGGAAGAAGGCTCGAGTAATTAGATCACAAGAGTTCTTAATGCGTCCAGAAACATTAATTACCCAGTGGAGATGCTTGCATCAATAACTGTACGTGGTCTCAAGCCTGAAATTAGGGCAATTGTGATGCCTCAAGGTCTCACAGACCTTGAGTTGATAAGGAAGGCAGCACAACTGGCTGAAAGAAAGCTGTCAGTGTCACCAGCAACTAACGTGGTGGCAGCTTTAACTGATATTGTAACACAACAAATAGCCAGGGGAATATGGTGAGGACTGGCTAGAGTCTTATGACAACTATTTTAGGGCTAAAAACTGGACCATGGAAGAAAGTTTTCACTTTTTTCATTTATGTTGTAAGGATATGCCAGCAGCTGGTTCAAAACGTTGCCAGCTGAAATTAAGAACAACCCAGATATGCTGTATGAAAGCATCATAGAAAGATTCAATGGGTCAGATGGTCTACCCTTAGATACGGCAATTTTCCAAATAACACAGTACCAGAAAGAACCTGTCTGCGACTATATAACTAGGATTACAGACACTTCAATCAGGTCTAAGCTACAACCTGAAACATCTAACAGCAAAAGGGCTGAACCCAGAATAAAGAAATCTAGTAATGCCGCAATCACTTAAGACTCTAGAAGAGGTGCGAAAGCCAGTGTAAGTGGCTGAGGGATGTGTAGGGGAGAGCACAACCAACAATAGTCACTTGAATATACCCATTCTGGAAACCAATAAATACCTTATGTTAATGTTATATTATTATATATATTTTATATTATTTTATAAGAGTCTTGTGTTATTATACAAATTAAAAGAAAAAAACAACAAGGTAGACACTAGCTGTTGACTGACTGGTGAAAGAAAAACAGGTTTATTTCATACATAAGCAATCCATGAAACCAAGTAGAATAGGATAGGCAATAGCTGCACCAACTGAGAAAATATCAACATTGGAAGTTAATAATCACAAACCACAGCCACAGACTTTGACACCTAGACCCAGATACTAAACCTACCAGACAGACAATACCAACAGTTCCCAAATAATTATCAACAGCATACTCTACAAGGAAGACCATCACCATTAATATATCAAGAAAGGAGGATGTCACAGATGTTTAGAAGATAGGTAACATACTCTTTCAAATTGTAAAGCAAGGGATATTGTATACAATAAATAAGAGCTATATATATCCAATGTTCTATCAAGACCACAGTCAGCAACAGTATGATCCACAAAAGGTGTTTGAGCCTGTTTGTGACAATGTTACAACAGACACATAAGGGAATCTCTTGTGAATGTTAACAAGAACCATATTAAATGTCTACGTTCCAAATGCTCTTGTACATGACAGTAGATTCCAAAGAAGTAAGTTTAGACATAATTAAAGGAGACAAAACCAATTTAATCAAACTAATCATAATTATCAGGAACAAAATAAAGAAGCTGTTTATTATAATTAACAGGACAATTTAAGTGATGTTTAATTCTGATGTAGAAATTAATAAAAATCATACATATGATAAGAATAATTATAACTGACTTTTCCAGTGAAAATGTAGCTAGTTTGACTGTGTGAGAGCAAACCTTTGCCTAGAATTGAAGATGTTTTTTTACTTACTCGGCAAAAGTAAGGCTACCATTTTTAGTACTCTTGATCTAAATTGTGCTTATTTCCAGTAATTCCTGCCAGGAAGTTCTAAAAGTACTCAAACCTGTATATAAACCAAGACTCCTCCAGGTTGGTGATATACCAATTCTGGAAACTAATAAATAGTGTTAATGTTATTATTTCATAAGAGTTTTGTTTTTATACAGATCCCAGGTGAAATACCAACAAAGTACACGCTAGCGGTTGACAGAGTGGTGAAAGAAAAATGGGTAATACATGAGCAATCCACAAAACCCAGTGGAATACGTAAAGCGTAAACAACTTATTACAGAAGAAACAGACAGTGAACCTGAGTCAAACTCATATCAAAGTGACAGCTCATTAAATCTCAGATCTAAGTGACAGTTCATTAAATCTATTGGATCTCAGTGAAAGTTCATTAAATCTTTCCGATCTCAGTGAAGACAACACAACAATGACGGCAAAAGTTTCAATGAACAAGTTCTATTGAGAGCCAGGCAGTCGGAAAGCTGACTGGCTTACTAAGTACAGCAGCTTTTGCGATATGATAAGCTAGCTGCCAAGAAACTCAAAGGCATATCATTTTACCTGGAGGGTAATGCCGAAGCATATTATTATAGCCTTCCAGAAGAAATCAGGGGAAATTACGGACTCCTAACTCAAGCGTTAAAGGAACAATTTCCCAGGGATGATGGCACACAGGAGTTGTGGGACATCAAACAGGACCAGGAAGAAGGCTCCAGAAACATGAATTACCCAGAGATACTTGCATCAATAACTGTATGTGGTCTCAATCCTGAAATTAGGGCAATTGTGATGCCTCAAGGTCTCAAAGACCTTGAGTTGATAAAGAAGGCAGCACAACTGGCTGAAAGAACGCTGTCAGTGTCACCAGCAACTAATGTGGCTGCAACTTTCACTGACATTGTAACACAACAAATAGCTGCCCTCACTGAGAAGATCTCAACCTTAGAGGTCAATACTTATAGACCAAGACAACAGACTTGGGCACCTAGACCCAGTGTTCAAACCAAACAACAATTTCAGAATAATGACCAACCACAGTCTCAACAACGAACACCATTACCAAAATTTCAAGGATGTCACCCATGCGGTGAAAGTAAGAAACATTCACTTTTAAATTGCAAAGAAAGGGATGTTGTCTTTAATGCTAAACTAAATACTGAAGTGCCAGATTTTAATGATGATATTGACTTTAAAATTCAAAATGATAACTTGACTGATGAACAACATTTAAGGTTGCAAATCTATTAATGAAAAATAAAGATGTTTTCTCAACGACAACATTATTAGAAAATATTGGTAAAACAGGTGTTTGTAAACATAAAATTGAAACATTTCCTGATGCTGTACCAGTCCGATCAGCACCTTATAGACAAAACCCAGTTAAAAGAGCTGAAATTGACAAACAAATGAATTTTTAAAACATAATATAGTGTATGGAATTCTCCAATTGTTTTAGTTCAGAAAAAGGACAATAGTTGGCATTTTGCAGTGGATTATAGAAAAGTTAATATGATTACTAAACCAATATCCTTGACCATTGCCTAGAATTGAATATGTTTTTGACTTACTTGGAGATGTAAGGCCACCATTTTCAGTACCCTTGATCTTAATAGTGCTTATTTTCAAATGGAATTAGATCCAGAGACAAGAAAAAGGTCTGCTTTTGTTACTTGTTCTGACGTTCATGAATTTTGAGAATGCCATTCGGTCTGCCAAATGCGCCCATGAGCTTTCAATTATTGATGTCGCCCGTGTTAAAAGATCAAAATTGGAAAAATGTGCTAGTCTATATAGATGACATATAAGTATTTTCAAAAGATTTTGACACTCATTTATTACATTTAGAAGAAGTATTTGTTAAATCGAGAGAAGCAAATCTTACTTTTAAACCCTCTTATGGTGTTAGTCAAGGACATGTCATATTCATATTTTGTCTGCAGAAGGTGCAGGTAGACCCTTTGACACTCAAAAGATTAGAAAATTTCCAGTGCCTACCACTAGGAAACATGTGAAAGGTATCTTGGGCTATGCAATTCTAACAGACATTTTGCTAAACTTATGTACCTGTAAGTGCACTGCTTTCAAAAGAAATAGGTGAAAAGCAAGCACCCTCAGATTTGACTGATTGTCAAAAGAGCTTTTTAATACATAAACAAGAGCTCCGCATAGCGGCAAAATATGCCCAAGAAAGGGTCAACTCGAATAGGAGAGTTAAAAGAATTTAAAGCAAATATTGAGTGTTAAGTAGGTAGAGAGGGAAAATATTCCAAAAGAAAAGAATGGAATTTGAATGATGTCCCCTTTTTAAGAATACATAAAAGGGATATAATCCACAAGTAAATGATGAAATTTGAATCATGTCCCTGTTAACTTATGCACAAATAGACATCAATATTCATCATTAGTGAGAGTTTCAAGAAAATAGACCAAGTAATAAAGGTGAAGTAATAATGGAGGAGTTGCTTGCACAAGAATTATAAGTATCTATAAAAGGGAAATAATCCAAAAATAATTGATAAAATTTGAATTATGCCCCTTTATGCACAACTAAACATCTATATCTATGAACCATGAGAGTTTCAAGATAATAGGTCCTTCGGTAAAGGAGGAGTTGCATTATTACAGACAGACAGCACAATAACGACAGTTTTTTAAATGGGCATATAAAAACTGCATTAACATCACCTCCTATAATCAGATACCCATATATGAGTAGGAAATTTATTTTGTCAGCAATATCTCATAGCCTAGGCCAAAGGAATGATGATAATAATGGTGGTAAAGCAGTACCTGGTAATGAAAAGAAATAGGATATTTATTTTGAAGATTGCCTAGCAATAAGAGATTATAACCAATTCATTCCTCATAAATATTTTAAACTTTACACCAATAACCGTGCTTTAAAATAGTTTATGTCTAAAAAAGTGCAAAATATTTCTATTATCTTTTACTAAAACCAAAAATATAGAAAATAAGTAATTAAATTTTACTGACCTGTATAAAAACACAAGACTCTTATGAAATATTTGTATAAGTATATGACCAACCTGGAGAAGTCTTGGTTTATATACAGGTTTGAGTGCTTTTATGACTTCCTAGCAGAAATGAGTGACATCTTGAGACCAATAAAAACTGATAATTAAAAGGAAATTGTTTACAAAAACTTCAAAGACATAGTGTTAAAAATGATATAAGTGGTAATCAGATAATCATAAAAGGTGCTAATTTCCTACATCTGTAACAAACAAAAATATAAGTTGAAAGTATACAATAAGTATAACTGTCAGCTTGGGGGATAAAGATTTAACAAAGAGTAAAATAAACTTGAGCTGTTTGGAATTATAATTTGACAGCTTGGCAATTTTATACTTAGTAATAAAAAAAAGATCTTTTATCACTAGATTTATAAAAACAATATGAAGCCAAAAAATACTACAAAAATAATGTATACAATTCCAAAATTGTTCATCAAAAAAAAAATTCTTCATTTAAAAATATTCTTATACAAAAATACAATATTAAATTTTAATGAAAAACATTTGTATGCAATGAAATACATAATAAATCATTTTTTAAAGTTATATAATTAAATACTTTTCTAAAATACAATATTAATTCAAATTAATCATACATTCATATGAGACACCATTACATTGTATTCATTAACATAAAGACTGACATTTACTATACATGCATCATGTCAGGGATTCTATATAAATGTGGAACTAGTGATCGAAAGTTTGCCCCCCCCCCTTATAGAAAAAGTCCCCCTTCCAGAAAGAAATGCTAGATCCGCCCCTGAAGATAGTGATTTTGAATCCAATTGTTAACGACACCGGACTCCCGCCAGAAACAGATGGGCGTCTGCATTTGCAAAGGGAAATAACTTGTAATGACTGTTATCTAAAGTGAAGCAGAGTAACTTCCCTTCAATTAGCGCAAAATTGGGGTTCTTTATTTTAGATTAAAAGGTTGACAATATATTGACAAACATTAAATAAACGATTTAAATAATCAAAATAACTTTACCAATTTCTCGGCTATGCCTTGAATGACTAAAACGTTGTCATTTTTCTGATAAACCAACATAATGACAAAATGCTCACGGTTGTTGTTGTTGTTTTTCGCTTCAACAAAACTTCGGTTTCCGATTTTACTCGGCTTTCTTGGTTGAAAATTGAGTCCGAAACTTTGAGATTCTAAACTAGGAACTAAGTGAAAGAAAATAAAGAAAATATTTTATCGTCGTAAGCAAGGATCCTTGTCGTAAGTTAATATTATATTTGTATTTATTTTATATTGAATTAAAGGAAATCCATGTTTTTATTTTGATCATCTAAATTACAGAAATGCTTACTGTCAAAACCAGGGACAAACGTGACTTATAAAACTTTTGTTTACTATACATTATTGATTATTGAAGACTTTAGTTCAGAGACTTTAGTCACGATTCCGTTGCAGGGGGTCTTTTGATTCAAAATTCTGATGACAAAATCGAATAAAAAAATGTTCTGTGTGTGGCACCACCGAAAAACATTGAGTTGGTCTCAATCATTGTGATAAAATAAAACAAATCCCGGTCCACTTTAAGTTAAACTGTTTTAGTAAATTCAGATACAGACTGTATTACAGTCACCTACAATCACCTCATTCCTCCCTTTGTACTTTCCTGAGAATTCTGTCCTGGCTCACAATAAATGAACCCTTCATGCAGAGTCTTCGTGTAGGTAAATATACATCAGGCAAAGCATGATAATGGTCGCACCCAATGTAATGAATTAGGTAGTCCTAAATATAAGACCCTACATAACTATTTTATCATACGGACGTTCTTCTGTTACGCAACAGAAAAATGTCCAAATGATAAAAAAGTTACGTAGGGTCTTATATTTAGGAATAGAATTAGGTATTGGATATTTATGTTTTCAAACGAACATTTCTCACTAAACAGGCTTAAATCAAAGGATCATTGTACAAAAAATTTCAGTGGATACCTTTTTTAGTTGTTTTGTTACATTTTTGCTAAATAAAGCATCCAAAATTCTAACAAGTCTAATCCACATCCAAATTGTGTTCACTCAAAGACTTAGTTTTGTTAATTGTTCACTAAATATACATGCTTGCAATCAGAATAATTGAAATCGAATGACCATTACTGTATAGTACCAAACTTCTGCTAAAGTTACTATTGTCAGCAAATGATCATGCAAGATATAGAAAAAGTAAAGGAAAATTTTGTTACCTGAATATTAACTGAGGGGGCAGCCATTATTACGGTTTGCCTGACCCAATAAAGATTGTGGTAAGGGGCTGGTAATCCAGACAAATATTTCTGTAGGTTTTGACGCCATTTAAGTAAATTACCCTGACTGAGAATTGAACCTGGTTCTCCCGAGTGGTAGGTGAGACACTCAACAACATTGCAAAAGCCTTGAAAAGGGTTAACCCAGCAGCAAGGTTGAGTGTTAGAAATTGGTGACTATTATAGTCACCTATGATCACCGCACACTTGTTCCTACGCTGCAGGTGTTCAATATAACTTTCTTAAAAAAATCAGAAGGATAAAAACTGTATGCTTTACTATTTTAAAGCCTGGAAATTGAACCAGGTTTTCTTGGATGCTAAACAAAACACTCAATTGTGTTGCTAAAGAATTAACTCAAAAACTGTTGGAAATGACTATATTGCCACCTACAATTACCACAGTTTTTCCCTCTTATCTTTTTCAGAGAGCTGGCCAGTCCCTCAGTAAATGAACTGTCAATGCAGGAGCTTGATATGAGTTTGTCAGATACTTCTGACGCTAGAAGTTTACTATTTTTTATTTTTGTTACGTCTTTTCTTTCAGTTGTTTTATTTTCAATTAAGTGATGTCAATTCATTGAATCTGTGAGTTTGATATGTGTGCATAAAGAATTAAAACATAGAATAGCAAGATGTCTAGATTCCTGAATGATGTTCCGAGATGGATTCTTATTGTAAGTTTACTTTATATCAGGAGTGTGGAATTCCAACTTACTCTAATCTCATTTCATTTTCTACATAGGCGGGTAGGAGCTGGGGTCGCAGTTGCAGCCCCAATATTCTGGCAAGCAGCGGCACTTGGACCACAAATAATTTTTTTCATGACACATTTCGAAAATCTTGAGGTCTCATACAAAAATTTGTTCTTAAACAGAGGGTACTGAAAGTGCTGGAAATCGAGTTTCAGATACTTACATTCACAAATATTTTCAACTGTCGGAAGGGGGAGGGCAACCCTCCGGTACCCACACCAACTGCAGCCCCAATATTCAGATCCTTCCTACGCACCTGCTACATGAATAAAAGATTTATATAGCTCAGGTTTGAGTCCTGTTTTAGAAATTTTACTTTTCCCCATTTACATACTTACAAGTATTAATGCAATTTTATGATTGTCAAAAGTTTAATTTCAAGTCAATAAAGATAACCTATATTGTTTGTATATTTGTAGGCTTTTTGGATAGCTGGTAATATTGGCATGTTTGTGTATGCTTACTTGAAGTTTAAGAATGGAATAGAATATTATTATCTGAGAGTTCTGATTGGTGTAAGTTTTTTACCTTTTTTTTCGTTGAACATAAATTCAACAAAAGATGAGTTGTTATACAACATGAAATCAAATCATAACTTAACGTTTCCAAAGTGTTGACAACTTCTTTACACTTTAAACAATGATTTACAAAAACTTTGTTGCATTGTACTGAGAAGAGTGTAATTGCAGCAAGCAGAATTTGAACACAACTTGCAAGTGATAATTAATTTACTTTTCTAACACATAATTTAATAGTTCAACAATTTATACATGTAAACCAAACCTTTGATCACTACTTGGATGTACTATTTGAGGAAACAGGGGAAGGCTTTACGGACAGACCATCCAGGGTCTGCTTTGTCTACTCTCTTAGTAAAATCTATCTTAGGTACCTGAGTAATGACGCTTTAATTGCATGACTTGACATTTTAACATCTAACCAGAATAGAACATATCATTGTAAAAAGTACTAAAACCATAGGAATGAATGAATAATTAAAACAACATGACTGGATAATAATCAACTGTCAAGTTTTCCATTACAAAGGTATGCTTTGTAATGCTATTACGATCGTGTAGTTTAACTACTTTCAAATATGTTTACAAATAACACATGAAACAAAGAAATGAAATTCTGACTTTTTTTGTCTGGGTGCATTTAGGGATCGAGAAGTTTGAACCACACAAGGGGCACCTCTAATTTCTTTGAGCAAGAAATTCACCTACAATTGTTCTACTCCTCCCAGGCGTAAATGGATATATTTAGGGATTACCTGCCTAAGAGAGATTTCAATGATCAGGGATTATCTTACAAAATCGTAAAGTAGGCTAAATATGTAAACTTTTTTAATTATAAAGAGTTAGCATAGAATTACTTCAGCATTGAAAATTTGACAGTATTTTTAGCCGGATTTTTCAACGAAAAAAATTCGCTAATAGTTTGGCAAAACACAGGCGGGCTGTTGGGCGGGCGGTTAATGTTGTTAACAATTGCGTTAAAGTTTTTAATTTAGCATTATCTCTGCCATTTATTGTCAGATCTTTATGAAACTTCATACAATGATAGCATACCATGTGATGAACAGAATTAGACAGTAGCCACAACTCTACCTGGCTTTATTATGGATTATTTCCCTTTGTAATGTTTGCATTAAAGTTTTTAAATCCGGCTTAAATGTGGTTTCCACATTACATTTCTTGTAAAAGATTTAAACAACTATATTTTCAGGATGCATTATGTTGGGCTAGAGCAAGTGCTGCATGTTTAAATCTAAACTGTATGTTGATATTATTACCTGTATGTCGTAATTTACTCTCTTTTCTCAGAGGATCTCTGAAGGTTTGTAGTTCTACTTTTTCTTGTAAAGTACAGGGCCTCTCTGAGACATCAACAAACAATGTGGCTATTTACAATACCAGTAGTTGTTTGCTCTATTGATAAGATAGCCATGACATTAATTTTCTCCTAATTTTAAGTATATGTTTTGAAGTTTTTCTTGTCCTTGTGTTAATCTATCTCCTAGTCCTACACTTGCCTGATTTATTATATTATGTAGCAGGCCTTTTTTCTTTATATAACAGGGGCCGTTTACATGCAGTTTTCCCCAAATTTGGAGTTTAACTTGGATTTTTTGTTCCCCTATCTATGAAATTGCGATAAAATTTCCCCAAATGTTCTATATAAGAAAAGGCCCCAGGCCCCTTCCCCAAACATTTAAAAAAAACCTGACTGTAGTAAAAGACAAAATTATCAACTAGCCCACTATATATATATATAATTTACTTTAACTAGCCTGAATTAATTTGCACTAGTCTTGGGCTAGTGGGTTAAGGTGATCACTACTTTTTATGAATAACATCATTAATGTCTTTAATGTATAACATTTGTGAATGATAATCTGCTGACACATCCATGCTGTCAAATATGTCGTGCTTTTTACAAAAATTCTTACGAAAAAAATCTTTGTAAGTCAGTTTCATATAATTAGCACTTTAAAGTCAGACAGATAATAAGCATAACTATGATATGATATTCAAAAAGTATACACAATTCTGCACAATTTGTATAATATTTAGAATTGAAAAGCAAAAAGTAGAGTGTATTATTAATGTACACAATGTGTATATTGCTTTTGACATATGAAGATTTTTTTCATAAGAATTTTTGTGAAAAGCTCCCCTGATTTTCTAGGAACATGACTTGTGACAGTAATTAGGACATTTGATTTTTATCTGTCTGTCAAATTTAAGATTGTACCTGGTTGCTTGAGACTACACTTTTTTTATCCAGCAATATTTCTGCTCAATCAATTTATATTTGCAAACAAAATCAAAATTAGACAGCTTAGAAAAGCAGTTTAAGCAACATCATGTCAAGTAATAATTTCACTGAATATATTAACTATACTTAAGAGCTAGTTGTGTAATTATCTTGATAATTTATATACCATGTATTTCAGCTTGGTTGCACAAAAACCATCCGTAGGCAACTTGATAAACATATAACATTTCATAGATATATAGCTTATATGATATGTCTACATACAGGTATGTCTACATGTTTACTTTCTGACTACTTTCTAAACACAGTAACTTCTGTCTATATACTTGGTCGGCTTGACATTTGATTGTAATATTGAATGCAAATTTTATCTCCAAAATCAAAGAAGGATTGGTTTGAAACTTCACTTAAGCCTATGCAGTTACTGTTAGACTTACGTGTATATATGAATTAAGTCCAATAACAGAAATTCTACTAAATATATGATTTCCAAATCTCAAGGTTCTTGCTTTTTTCAGCTTGCACTGATGAGGTACGAGCAACCTTTTGTGCACTTAAATGCTGAAGATCAAGAGTTTCAAAATCAATCCTATTGATCTTTGTACACATACTTTTCATTGTAAGGATTTATGTTTGATTGTACCACAGGTAAAACCACATAAATTTGAATTAAGAAATAAGTATATTTTGCCCATGTTTAAACCTGAGGATTTACTTACAAATGTATATAAATTTCATTATCTCAACTATTTAATTTACTTGATATTTCACTCAAGTCTACATGTTTGTATATGATTATTGTTCGGTGTACCCTAGAACCTGGTTTAATCCCCACAGTGGCCATTTGTCATCATCTGTTCCAAAGCAAAAGCCCCTTTGGTTCTTGTTTTTGCTATTTCTTTCTGGTGTCCCTTTTATAGTAAAAGTATAACAATTTATAACATTCACTCTTTGCTTTCTTGCTGTGTGGAAGGTCCATGTTGTTTTACTGTTGCCATTTCTGATATCTTTTCTGATCCCTGTTTATATTATGATATTCCTACTTATTACATTACAGCTATACATATAGGTGCTCATGTATTCAATGTTGAACGTATGTTCGTGGCTCATGAAGGTATCAGTTTAACAAATCCAGATAAAATAAAGGAACTACAATCAGCTTTGAGTATACTTGACGATCGTAGTACAGGACAAACTTACATCAATCCAGTTAGAGACTCGTCTGAGGTTTGTTTATATATGAATATCTTCCCTTGGGCTGTCATGATTACTAAAAACTGAAATCGGTCAATCCTTTGTTTAAAAATGTTAAGAGCTGGTTAATCATCAGCCATTTTGTTTTTGAGCTTTTGTCTAAAGTGTGATGTTTTTTTTCTGAAAATTTTACGCAACAATTTTCTTGTTTTTTTTTAAAAAGAGCATGATCAAAAAGTTGCTTGATGTTTTCATAAAATTTTGTTTTCTGTTGATTGTGTAAAACTTTATCATAGTAATTTTGTAATACTTGTATATACAAAAAGGATTGAAAATACAATAAATATTAACATATTAAGCACCCTGAGCGTCATAATGGACATGCTTTACATTTTTTCCCTATAATTATGGTATATGACGTCACGACGTTAGAATAATTACTTTACCCTATAATTCTTTCTTCATAGAATTCAACAATTGAATGTTTATATTGACATTCAAATCAACCAATTTTCACATATTGGATGAAAGTGTTCAGTGTTTCTGAAAAGAAAACTTGTCTACATTTTATGATATGATATACATGTACATATATTCATTATTTCAGGGTCCATCTTTATTTGCTTTAAAGTCATTGGCTGGTGTATCAGGTATAGTTGTTACATTAGCTTTAATATTGATGGTTAGTTCAGCTACTGAAGTTATCAGGTAATTGCCTTTATAATATATTACATATTCAATTGGAACAAGTTATATTTTGTGTAACATAATCAAACAAGTAAAAAATGACTTCTTCTTTTATAATTTACTGTAAAATGAGTTGTTTTTTGATGAAAATTTACATTTTAGTTGATCAGTTGATGGAAAATTGACATCATTTTTTCTTCTATGTCATGAAACTGTTGTATGTTTGTTCTGTTTAAGTAGATTGTTTCCCTATATATTTTCTTGACCTTTACAAAATATTGATTAAATAGATTTGGAAATACATGTATGTATTGTCTTGTGTAAATGATTCTGTTACAACAAATAAGTCTAACTGGAACAATTTTACTTCTATCACATTTATAACAACATAATTATGTTTTTAATCTACTCATTAGCATGAACTTGGATATGTCTGGAATTTTAATTAATGTAAAAAGAATAAAAGAACCAGAAAATGTTCAGATATCAACCCCCTACTCAGTACTTTGTGAGCAAGAGACTTAATCTTGTTTGTTGACCAGATCAGAGTTGGGAGATCAGTTATTTTAAAACAGCTACAGTGTATGATTTAAATTGTTGACAATAGATAATGGAAGCAGTCTTATGCAGATAACATTCTAAACATCTGGTTCTTTAGGCCACAACAAGTTAGTTTAAACATATTTATTCTCACAACAAGTTGATCATGTGTTCTACAGATTTTCTGGGGAAAAACGGGGGGAGCTAGCTAATATTTTTTTTTAAAGTCTTAATTCAGTTGCTTTATATAGCAGTTTGACCAAATTTTTATGAGCAAGCTAGGAATTAGAAATATTTTTTTGTAAAAATCATCAAAATTAAGGTGCTAGCAAATCCATAGAACATATGATCAACTTGTGGCCTTAAGAATAATTTAGTTTTTTAGAAGTTGAATATTAAATTATTTCATTTACTATTGTATGATATACTTACAGGAGATCTTATTTTGAAGTATTTTGGTTCACTCATCATTTATTTGCTATATTTTTTATTGGAATTTGTGTCCATGGATTACAGTAAGTTTTTGTTTAACTATATTTAGTTCAAGTTGTGTATAGAAATTTTAATATAAAAGGGAAATATATGATAATAATAACAAAATAACATCTCTGTTAGATTCAGGGTTGGGTTTTTGCCAGCAAAAGTGAGTTTTTTTCTTTCCATTGGTAAAAACTGGCAAAAACTGGAAAAATAGCAAAAATGGAAAAAAAACTCCACAACAGTTTTGTTTTGCTCAGTACCTATTTAGTTTAAACCAATTTTCAGTATGGCCAAACAAAACAAAAATAAAGTAGGTTTTTGCATGCTAGATCATAATTATTGTATTCAAGCCTAATTAAAAGCACTTTTGCATTTCACTAATATTATCGTTGGATATATAAACAAATATTTTCTTGCATGTATTCATATACAAGAAGTATTATATTATCTTATTACAGAGGTATTGTACGAGCTCAAACTAACGTAGACGAACATGATCCTGAATTCTGTCAGGATAAACCAGATCAATGGAACATTATATCTGAATGTCCTACACCACAGTTTGCTGGTTCACCACCTGGGGTAAGTATTACTAATATTGTAGTTGTAGTTTTATATTCTTAATCATTGTAACACTGAAACATGAGACACTTTCAGTCTAGGGTTTGTTAAATGTAATAATTGTTAAAGTTTGATTTTATAGTTCATAATTTGCAGTTTGTGTGAAATCTGGCTTAACCTACCTGCCTTTTGATTGAATTTGAAGTTTCGTTATTTTAAGATTATTAAAACTCACTTTAAGAAAGCCTCAAACCTAGTGGGTACAACTAATTGAAGCTTATTACTGTGACATAAGTTGAATCATATGTTGATGAGGTAACTTATGTTGTTTTTTGATCAGGTGGATATTTCATGGGCAAGTGTGAATGAGTTTATACTAAAAACATAATTTTGTCAAAGAACTTTTGGAGGGCACCGTTCATGCAAGATAATTTATATTACAGACCTGGCAATGGGTTGTTGGTCCAATGGCCTTATACTTCCTAGAGAGATGTGTCAGATTCTTTCGCTCTCAACAGAAAGTTATCATTACTAAGGTGAGAGGAACTATAGGTAGAATGTTTTGTGTGTGATTGTAGCTAGTTATATCAGTATTGTTTGAATTCAGATTGCAGTTCATTTATCCGTTTGATGTATAGTCTGTCATTGTTGTCAAGTGATTAAAGTGGCTGACCTAAAATTCCTGTTACCTGTTACTGCTAATGGGTCATTGGTTTGAGCACATCAACTGATCTTGTCAACAACTACAACAACAAAATGTATTGCTATTACGCTTTCTGCCCATGCAAAACCTTCCAGCCCTTTCAAAACTATTTGCATGTTCATATGTATATGTTGATATTCACTAATCAAGCAATCTGTCTGTAATTCTGGGCTGAGTACATTACATCATAAATTGAGAAGGTATAAATGATCATCTAAGTTTTATGGGTAATTTATAATTTTGCAGAAAAAAGTTGACAACTTCTAATATACAGGGTCATTTTTGATACCAGAAATCAAGTTGGGCCTAAAAGTTATCTGGTTTCTTGTATAGAGGATTTCCAGAATAGATGATACTTTCCAATTGCTAAGGACTCTATTTTGGGACCAATCAAATGTTTGGGTATTGAGGGAATTCTGGTGTAGGTGGTTTCAATATAGAGGGAAAATACTGTATTTACTGTTATTTAACTTTTCTATCATTCCAGGTAGTAAAACATCCATCTAATGTATTTGAGTTACAAATGAAGAAAAAAGGATTTAAAATGGGTCCTGGACAATATATCTTCTTACATTGTCCGAAATTATCATACTTTGAATGGCATCCATTTACTTTGACATCTGTAAGTTGGGATTTTATTAATTGATCAACAAGAGTTGATATTACTGTATTTTCTTGGTTGACTCTATTAAAAATGTTGTTCTAGACAAAGTTATAGTCATAAGAATTATGTGAAGTAGTTGCTTTTTATTGTCTAAGTTTCATGATAATGCAGGCTTGCCAGCATTACAGCTAATACCCCTGGTCATTGGGCTACTAGTATATATCTATCTATCTTACTCTTTTTGGTGATTTGCAGCTAGCACATTGGCAAATGGAGTTTAACCACCATCACAGGTACCAAATTACACCTGAGTAGAGTGAAGCAGTTGCAGAAAACTTTCTTGCTCATGAAAATTAGCAGTGCCCTTTGTAAGGTTTGATTCCCGACCTCCTGAACTGAAAGTACACATTTTACCACAGGACCCCTATTCATGATGATTTTGTACAAAAGAAAGCTCCTTCATTTTGTTTCACTTTTAAAATATAATATAAATGAACTTGTTTGGATTTATTCATCAATAACTTAATTTATCTTTAAGATCAAAGACATTTATTTTGGCAATATTTTGGCAGGAAAGATAATATATAATTATATTTCAGGCACCAGATGATGATTATTTCTCAGTACATATACGTCGTGTTGGTAACTGGACTAATGATTTAGCTAAAGCTTGTCATGTTGATGAAGTAGAATTTAAAGAAACTTGGAAACAACCAAGGTAAATTTTGTACCTGGAGCTGAATTCATATTCAGAAGTTTATGTAGATCTTAATTCGGAACTAAAATCAATGTGCATTATTATAAATGTTTAAAACCAATATTTTAGTCATTTGGTTCTAAGATAATCTGCATTTCTTTATTGACATTTTACCTCTTCACAGATAAATCAAATTGGTCAATAATTGGATCACTGGATGATGTCATTTGTATTAGATAAATGTATGTACAAACATTATATATGCAATTTAAGCTACCCAGCTAGCTCAGTTTCTAGCATGCAAGTCTACTGATCAAGGGTTGGTGGGTTTGATTGCCTTCAGATGCATACTTTTATGGAGTTGGGTCGTGACATTATATCTGTGACCATTTCCCTCATACCACTGATTCTAAATCATGTAGGGTAGTTTTCAGTCATTGACGAAAGTATGTGACTAGTAACTGGTTAAACATGAACAATGAGTAGGTTGACTGACTGCCTTGATGAGACCTATACAATGTGTTGCTATGGCATTAAATCCTATTATAATGTTTATAATGTGTTGTATATTATATAGAGTTGCAGTAGATGGACCATTTGGTACAGCAACAGAAGATATATTCTCATATGAAGTAGATATATTTGTAGCAGCTGGTATTGGTGTAACACCATTTGCTTCTGTACTTAAACATATATGGTAAATATTTTATATGACTTATTGATTAGATGATAATACATTGTATAATTATATTTCATTCAACTGATAATTGTGCACACATTAACCCTACTGATTTAAATACTTGATAGACCAATAGTACATTTTTGTATTTAAATCATCTGGGTTGATATATGCACCGTTGACAGTTGAATAAAATTTAACAAAATCTAGTGAACTTTACTTTTACTAACAGTCTATGAATTGAAATCTCAAATGTCGTTGCCAGAAGTTAATGTCTCTGTACATATTGGTTGCTTTAGTAGAGTTTTTAGAAGCCAGTGTGTAAAACTTGTTTCTCTAGGCAATTGGACATCTATTAATCAAAAATTGAAATGTAGAGTAAAAATGAATTTAAAAATGATTTTCTCTTTCTGCTGGAGTGATTTGATATAAAGTATTACTCACATAGAAATATCTGTTAGGTTTTAGATAGTGACTGGTATTAACCCATCACTAGCTTTCTACTGACTGTGACACTTTTATCATCTGTGAAATTTACTTCCAGTTAATCTGTATTGAGTTTCTTGTTTTAGTAAACACCATTTTCTTACTATTAAGTAATTTAAAGTTATTTTATTTATGTTTTAGTATGTTTATCTCACTTGTACATTAATCTGTATGTTACTTACTTACACAGGTTAGAACGTGGAGGGTAGGTTGACTTGGCAATATTTGAATGCATATGAAATCTCTTTCCAACTGTCCTTTGTTTATTTGTACATGTTATGACATACTGGTATATGAATATATTTCCCCCTGTCTTGTGCACTACATCAACCTTATCTTTAATTTCAATGTAAATTATAAATGATATGTCATGCCTATACTTAGATGCACAGATTTTTTGTTGAAATAAATAATTTTTAAGGTTTTATGAGGTGAACAGTGGTACCCTTTGAACTGAAATCTATCATTTGGTAAGGTTCTTTGCAACATCCTTGAAGTTGTTCTCATTTCACTCCTTCATATGATAGGAAAATATTATTTTGCACTAAAATGAGATTTAGACCCCTAATCCTCCCCTTTGTATTTTTTCTTCCTTCTTTGTATGATGAGAAATGATTTTTATGCTTGTATTTTCTTGATTTGCTTTGCTGTTTGATATTTTCTTGCTGTTTTACATGTTTTAAAGCATTCAATGTATACAACCATGAACGTATGCCTGGCATATGTTAGTTTTCTTTTTCTAGTTAAAATATTGCTGTTGAGTTGTATTGCTAGAATAGTTTCTAAAATATTTCACACATGGAAATATTTATACATTGTATTTATTTCTTTGTATGTTTCATGTACAAATCGGGGAAAACGGTCATAACTCAATGTAAGAAAATAGTGAGATACTACCATTATGCGCTTAACCCGTGAAATGTAACAACAATAGTAATATTATAAAAAAATGGAAATACTTAATTAAGTTTTGAAGCATACAAATATTTCTGTATAAACATCATCTTGTGTTGATGTAATGTTCAGCCCTAACTGTTTTTACCAGGGATCCCTAAGGAATCGCTTGTCAGATATTCAGAGATTCCTCCTAAATGTTGGGAATTCTTCCGATGAAAGACAAAAATTTGGATGCAGAATTGCAAATTTTGATACTCAATTCAAGAAAGCACTGCGAAATTTTTCAGGAATCCTGACAGAATCCCCAGCTAAAGATCACAGGGATTCCTCCCAAGTTCTTGGAATCTGGAGACACTGGGTAGTGCCTAGCCCTGTTTATATAATACATGTATGTACAAATGTACATAGAAACTTGCTGGTTGTAAACAATAAAACCATTCATACTGAAATAAATTATTGCTATTTAAGGTTGACATTCTCTCACAATCAGCATCTAAATTTGACAGGCTTTGAATAAACTTAAATTACATTTATCAACATGTTATTGGTAACGCAGATTCTTAAGTTGCTTTAAGTCTGTAATCAAGGTCAAAGGTCAACTTAGTGAAAAATTTCTGAAATATTTTGTTGGGCTATTTTTTTAGCAGACTACTCTGCAAAATAATTATAACTGCGTTAAAAACTTGTCAGCTATGTTTGATGAAATATTTTCAGTAAAATTGAGATTGTTTAATTACACAATTACTTTGGGCCACAACAAGTTGATCATTTGTTCTACGGATTTTTCTGGGGAAAAAATGGGGCGAGCGAAGAAAAAAAAAAAAAAAAGTCTTTATTCACTTGCTTTATATAGCGGTTTGACCAAATTTTTATGGGCGAGCGAGGAAATAAAAATATTTTTTTGTAAGAACCATCAAAATTAAGGTGCGAGCGAATCCATAGAACATATAATCAATTTGTTGTGGCCTTGGACTTCCCTTTGCGAAAGCAAACAAATACCTCATTTATTTATTTAAGGAATTCTATGTTATAAATGTAAATACACATTGTAATATAAAATATTCTCTGTATATAAACAGGTATGCCAAGCACACAACTAATGCTTCAGATATGAAGTTAAAGAAAGTTTATTTCTTCTGGATATGTCCTGATATGCATGCATTTGAATGGTTACATGATTTGTTGAAATATTATGATAGACAAATGGCTGAGACTGGTTCTACGGACTTCTTGAAATATTTTGTTTACCTTACTAGAGGATGGGACAGAAATCTGGTAAGTAAGAGGTACTGGTACAGTCTAAGAAATAGTATGTGAAAGTGATTGTCCAGAAAGTCAGTTTAGCTGTAAGCACTTTATTCTGTTGGTAGATTTTTGGTTGTCAAGCAGAAATTTTTTATTTGTTTAAACTAAAAAGTGGTTGTACCCGGCAACTGAAAACCCACTAATTTCGTAGACTTCTGGTTTAAGGGTAATTGATTTTCAATTTAATTGAAAAATCAAGTGTGACATTATTGTTTGAAATATATGTTTGTATTCATGGTATATATATATATATAATAAATATGGAATGAAATATTGTGTAGCTGTTAAATGATAGGCTCAATATGATCACAAGTCATTAAGTGCAGACAAATATTTAGGAAATTAAAAGTATCTGGATTGGATTTGTCCACCAGCACTGTCCAGGTACAAACAACATTTTTAAATTTTAAATCATGTGTTATTTATTGAATACTATTGTTCTCTGTACACATACTTTTCATAGTACATGTTTGTTTGTCTAGTGCGTAAAAAATTGACCCTGACCTGACCTTTGTGCAAGAATATTCATTACATTGAATGCGAATGTAGTATTAAAGCTTGATTACACCGTAGCCGTAAAGGATTATGTGTATAAACATACTCCTATAATTTTACAATAGGAAGTGTAGAATAGGCGTGATTCTGATTTTCGTCGGGATATGTGTAGATAATTATTAGATGCAAATGGGATAGGTCAGGTCGGGGTCATTACTTACGCACTATACTGCAGGCAAAAACCCATAAATTTGAGTTCTGGATGACTTCTACTATGGGTAATAAACTGTATATATTGTAGGCTAAAGCTATAGTACTACATGATAAATGTATATATTATATATTGTAGGCTAAAGCTATAGTATTACATGATGAATGTATATATTATATATTGTAGTCTAAAGCTATAGTACTACATGATGAATGTATATATTATATATTGTAGGCTAAAGCTATAGTATTACATGATGAATGTATATATTATATATTGTAGGCTAAAGCTATAATACTACATGATGAATGTATATATTGTAGGCTAAAGCTATAGTACTACATGATGAATGTATATATTATATATTGTAGGCTAAAGCTATAGTACTACATGATGAATGTATATATTATATATTGTAGGCTAAAGCTATAGTATTACATGATGAATGTATATATTATATATTGTAGGCTAAAGCTATAGTATTACATGATGAATGTATATATTATATATTGTAGGCTAAAGCTATAGTATTACATGATGAATGTATATATTATATATTGTAGGCTAAAGCTATAGTATTACATGATGAATGTATATATTATATATTCCAGGCTAAAGCTATAGTATTACATGATGAATGTATATATTATATATTCCAGGCTAAAGCTATAGTATTACATGATGAATGTATATATTATATATTGTAGGCTAAAGCTATAGTATTACATGATGAATGTATATATTATATATTGTAGGCTAAAGCTATTGTACTACATGATGAATGTATATATTATATATTGTAGGCTAAAGCTATAGTACTACATGATGAATGTATATATTGTAGGCTAAAGCTATAGTATTACATGATGAATGTATATATTGTAGGCTAAAGCTATAGTATTACATGATGAATGTATATATTGTAGGCTAAAGCTATAGTATTACATGATGAATGTATATATTATATATTGTAGGCTAAAGCTATAGTATTACATGATGAATGTGTATATTATATATTGTAGGCTAAAGCTATAGTATTACATGATGAATGTATATATTATATATTGTAGGCTAAAGCTATAGTACTACATGATGAATGTATATATTATATATTGTAGGCTAAAGCTATAGTATTACATGATGAATGTATATATTGTATATTGTAGGCTAAAGCTATAGTACTACATGATGAATGTATATATTGTAGGCTAAAGCTATAGTACTACATGATGAATGTATATATTATATATTGTAGGCTAAAGCTATAGTATTACATGATGAATGTATATATTGTAGGCTAAAGCTATAGTACAACATGATGAATGTATATATTGTAGGCTAAAGCTATAGTATTACATGATGAATGTATATATTATATATTGTAGGCTAAAGCTATAGTACAACATGATGAATGTATATATTGTAGGCTAAAGCTATAGTATTACATGATGAATGTATATATTGTAGGCTAAAGCTATAGTACTACATGATGAATGTATATATTATATATTGTAGGCTAAAGCTATAGTACTACATGATGAATGTATATATTATATATTGTAGGCTAAAGCTATAGTATTACATGATGAATGTATATATTGTAGGCTATAGCTATAGTACTACATGATGAATGTATATATTATATATTGTAGGCTAAAGTTATAGTATTACATGATGAATGTATATATTATATATTGTAGGCTAAAGCTATAGTATTACATGATGAATGTATATATTATATATTGTAGGCTAAAGCTATAGTACTACATGATGAATGTATATATTATATATTGTAGGCTAAAGTTATAGTACAGTCAATTCGCATTATCTCGACTACGCTTGAGTCGACTTTTCGTTGTCTCGATAGAAAATCGAAAGTCCCGATTTTTTCCCTTCTTTATCTATATGAAAAATGCATGTTTATCTCGATCTTTTTCTCTCGACTTTTTCCATATCTCGATCATAAATTACGGACCAAAACGTTTGTTTTACTCTATAATCCTAATGTTTAACTCGACTAGTCAAAGATGTCATCGGCAATCTGACGAGGTGCGAAAAACAACACGCGCCAATCAATTAGCGATCACTCTGTGAAACTGATACATAGGGGTCAATTTTAATCAACATGTCATTTAACAATAGTGAATTAACAAAGTGACAGCTTTTTGATTGACAGGTGTCACAATTAAATTAATTGAGCATCGTGGACTCTTTACTTGTTACATACGTTTTTTATGAAAAAGTATGTATAAAAATAAAATATTAAAAAAATCGAAACATCTTTTATATTCCTATATTTATTCAATTTCGTTTTTAGTTGTGATATGTTTATACTCAATTTTAAAGCATACTCTTAACTAATATTAATCACTCCACGTGCTTCAGAAAAATGCCAGTAGGGCATAAAGTTGTTAACAACTTGATTATATCTGTTACTACTCAATTTTACTTAGTGATCTTCTTTGTGTGTCGTTAGCAAGACGCGGCAATGATAGATTGCTGAACATCTAAGAAATGCCGACCTAGCGTGAGTTGTATGGCGATCAATGACGTCACAACACGCGTACACACACCCAGGCTTAAATATTTAATATAAAATTGTTGACTGGCTACAAATTGTCAAATAAATATACGCTCGATAAGTTTGCTTCATCGAGATATAGTCTGTGTAAAATTAGAAATCAAAAGTAGATTTTCGGAAAATACGCGAATTGTTTTTATAACTCGTCGAGACGAAACAGCGTCAGAGTGAACATACAACACAACAACTTGGAGTACATTTGTGATATAAATAGTAAAACCCTTTTTACAGTTGTAATAAAGCAATTATTTCAAACTACACGCTCTGAACAGGTAAAAAGTGCTACTGAAGACCTCAAACTTACCTCCCTTCATAAGTTTTGTTTATCTCGACTATTCGTTATCTCGACTATTTTTTAACAGTCCCAACTAAGTCGAGATAACGAGAATTGACTGTATTACATGATGAATGTATATATTATATATTGTAGGCTAAAGCTGTAGTATTACATGATGAATGTATATATTATATATTGTAGGCTAAAGCTATAGTACTACATGATGAATGTATATATTATATATTGTAGGCTAAAGCTGTAGTATTACATGATGAATGTATATATTATATATTGTAGGCTAAAGCTATAGTATTACATGATGAATGTATATATTATATATTGTAGGCTAAAGCTGTAGTATTACATGATGAATGTATATATTATATATTGTAGGCTAAAGCTATAGTACTACATGATGAAGAGATATATGATCCTATAACTGGTTTACATCAGAAGACACATTATGGTCGTCCTAACTGGGATCAAATAATGCCTACAATAGCTAAAGATCATCCTAAGTAACTATAGTATTGATATTTAATACGTTTGTTACTTTAATTAGTAACAAATTTGACAGGTCCACAAAGCCATTACGCGACTTTTTCCCATATTATGCGATATAAAGTCATATAAATATGTGTTGTCAGATCAATTTCCATAAACAGATATTCTATTGGCTGCCGTCATAGAATATCACAGCATTGCTCAAGGTTGTCCATGTTGAACATTTTTGCATTGTGTTGATTCTTTTGATAAATAATTCTTTTTTATGGTCTGTGCTTTGAAACTATGACCAATTGTAGATTGAAGAGTTATGTTTAATCCTTTTTTATGGTGTTATTAATGTGCCATCAGGGTATCAGTATTTTTTGTGTGTCACATAATAATAAATGTACTTAATATGATCTACCGAACATGTTTGTATCCATTGTATATATTTTTATATGGGGTATGTTTAAAAATTAAAGATAGGTCACATGACATATCCCTGTTAGATGATTTTAACATCCAGGCTTATAGACATATGGATGCTATGATGCTTGATACCCACAAGCATAATTATTATGACATTTGACCTGGTTTTTTTTCAATCTTTTCTCTATGTTTTATTTCAGGACGAAAGTAGGTGTATTTTTCTGTGGACCTAAAGTATTATCAAGTACTTTACATAAAGCCTGCAATCAACATTCCTCAGCTGGTGATACTGTCTTTTATTATAACAAAGAAAACTTCTAGATATAAATATATGTATGTTAGAGGTTCTAGTATGTCTTGGCTGGGACTTAGATGTTAATAAGTTATATACTGACATAATATTTATGTTTTTAACATTTAGATATATATATTGTTTGATAAATTTTCTACAAATATTTTATTTTATCAATTATTTGATATTCTTTATTCATACTACTTTTGTTGAAGAGGTACTTTTCTTTAATGCTTAATGATGAATTGTGGTGTATTAGATAACATTGTAAACAAAACTTAGGGCTAAGCATGAAAGAAACAGAATATTTGTCAACTTTGGTGTAAATTCTTGAACTCCAGAGCTGAAGTATAAATCGATCTTACTTCAAAGTTGATGAATATCTTCTTTGTAGTCAATTTGTTATATTACAACTATTTTTGTTGCGGAAAAAAACTTGATTTTGATTTATTTAAGTTGCTTCTTGAAACAATATTTTTTTGAGGTATTATACTTGAATCTGTCGGAACAAAAATCACTTGTGACAGTCTTAACATTTAGCCTCTGGACCAAGTCCTACTAAATTGTTGTTGGTCTTGTGACTTTTAGAATTTATGTGGTCTCCTGGTCTACTGGCTTTATGGCCAGCATTTTTCTAACTTGATAAAAAAATCAGTAAAATGGACAGCATTTTGATCTTGTAAACTTTCGTTGTCCAGAGTTAATAAAAGTTTGTTGTGAAGACTGCCTCCTGACATTTTACATGGCCTTAGGCGATACATTATGCCTAAGTAGGTAGCTTTAAGCTTTAGGATTTAATTTTAAAGTCATATATATTTATGATAATTGTTGAGAGAATATTTTTGAAATATAAAACAGAAGACTTATCTACAATCAATTTTAATATTTTATACAAAAACATTTGATCTCTATCATCACTTAACATTCCATATTTTATTTTTCTTTGTCTCAAATTATATCTGTTCTCCACTTTGTTTCATTATTTTTTGACACTTTAATATATATGTGTGCATGTTTTAGATGAATTTTTATTTTGACATGCAGTTTGTGTTAGAAAAAAGGGGCAAACCCTAATGATCTTGAAAGTGTATCTTTTCTCCTTTTTGATCTATTTTTCGATAATCTTATATATTCATATTAAATTTTGTTAAATTCAACTGTCAGTGGCATATACATTAATCCCAGAGATTTAAATACTCAATACAAGTATATGATCGATATTCCCTTAACATAGATACAACAAGCTATTTTATCGTAAGTGAGCACAGAAGTACTATAGTGTGTATGTAAATCAGAGGTTTTAATGTAAGCGTCAATGACTGTTAAATAATGTGTGTTTTAAGATGAATATAACTTGACCATAGCATTATTCTTACATATCTTCTCTATTAGTTTTGATATTACATATAAATTTTGTTATTGTTATCTTGTAGTAAAGAAATAACATATATAAAAAGATTTTGCAAACTCCTTAATGAACATATTTCATTTGTTGTTTTTTTACTATTATTGAATAATTTCTTCATGAACTTTTCTTGGTATATCCAAAGAACATATTAAGCATTAACAAGTATACATAACATATCGTTTTAAAAGTATAATATAACCTCTGTGTGTATTTCATGACATAATATATTTATTTATTAATAATAATATAGTGTAAACTGAGAAATCTTCATCTTGACTAATTCCTAAATCTCTGAACATGTAAGACATCAGACTATGAGCAAGCATGGCCAAGTGAAAACAATATAGAATTGGTAATCATTGGATAGTCAGCTCTGCGATGGTTCAAAACCAATCCAAAATATACCCTGTTGTTTCCTTAAGCAAGAAAATTTATCCTACTAGCTCAGTTGTTTCACGATTGAGCAAAAATGAATTAGTATAAACAAAAAAATCATGTCTGAAAAGTTTGTTTGGAAACTTTAAAATTTGTACCCTTTTTGTACAATTATTTTTTTATGTTAGAATCCTCAAAATTTATTATTACAGTGGAATGGTCTTATTGTATGGACATTTTTCATCTCAAATTAATCATTTGGTAATGGCACAACTTTGCAAAAACCAAGGTGGTCTTTATAGCAGAATGTTACTGTGTTGTCTTGGAGGTGGACAGATTTCTCAGGGTATACTTTATGTATGTATATTTGTGGTGTTTGTTATATAGATTATTAAATGTCTGGATACTTGTATACTTGTGAATATGTATCTGTGTTTTTAAAATTTTATATAATAGTGCTCATTATAATGTGCCATTTTCTAAAGTTAGAGAAGACTAACTGCCAAAACTAAGTGCATCACTATTTTGTATTATTCTATTTATTTATATTGAAGGCCTTTCTCTTCTGTACTATAAAACCTAATTTTCACATTAAATTGAAAGTTAACAGGATTTTAGCATACATTAAGTGCCTAATGCTTCTAATTGATTCACTAGGCTTTGAAAATTTTCATTTTTAATAATATTAATTTAATTATTTGCTTGCTTGATAATCATTTTTACATGTCCATCAAAGTTGGATCATATTATGTAAATACTTGAAGTTGTTGAGTGGATGGATGTGTGATCAGGGATCTACTTGCTAAGTCAAACAATGTTCATCTTATCTACTTATAATATGGTCTGAATTTCTTATTTCATTTTTTTTTACCACCAGGTCAATCTACCTGATGTCCAGCGAACATATTGCAGGAATCAGAACATTCTAAAATATATATGGAGTCCTCTCTTTCATGGGTAGACCCTTGACTTAATATGTATGTTATATATGTTTAATATTACATAGAGGCTGGTCCTCATTTATATAACTAATGTAGAATTACATAAAAATTTGAAGATATTTTGATCTAGTCTGATATATTTGTGTGTTTGTTATATTTTAGAGTCATATTGAGTCTTATTAAAAAAATTTATAATTAGTTGTATCTGTAATGGATCTTTCCATGACCTTACCTATTAGCATATTCAACAAGGGTTTACAGTAACATTTTGTCCCACAAACAATGTACTAACAAAAGAGTAGATGGTCATATTTGTGCGTAAATGTATTATTATTCAATTAAAAAGGTCTAACTCAAAATGGTCAATTTGTTAAAAAGTACAAATTTTCAGTTTTCTTTATATGCACAAAGTTGTTGTCCATTAAGAAGTGAGTGTTTTAGTCTGACCAACAGTCTGAATGGATAATTCTTTATACATCAAACTTTCCACTGTTGTTAAATTAACAACAAAATTATGAAAGTATATTGCTATATTTTTTATACCCCCGCTTCGAAGAAGAGGGGGGTATACTGTTTTACCCTTGTCCATGTGTGCGTCCGTCCGTCCGTTACAAAATTTCCGTCGCAGTTTTCTCAGCAACTATAACATGCAGCAGCCTAATACTTTGCATATTGCTTCATCCCATAGTCCCATGTGGTGTAAAGCGATTTCATGCTCCTTGCTCATCTACTTCCTGTTTGTCGCATATTTTTAGATTTTTGCGGGGGTATCACTAGTGAGCATTAGCTCACAGATTTACTTGTTATATTTGATGAACTTTTTATATAAATATACAGTGTATTGTGATCAAACATTATACCAGTGATTGTTATTGTTAATTCATTTTCTGTCATCACTTTAACTTTCTCAAGCACTATCCTGAGGTGTGTTGCTTAAGCAAGTTGCTATGTATCGCTTTATTGCCTGGTTCCCTTCTTACAACAAAAGGAATAAATTAGTGACATCAAATTAAGGGTACCAGGGTACAAAGCATTACATAGCGATTTGCTTAGGCAATGCAACCCTAGTTTCTTTTTGTTTCATCTAAAGGCAAAATTATCAAATACCATGTCTATATAAAATAAGTAATTTTCTCGAGCCAGAATCAAGTTTCACATGTGCCAGGCTTCAAGCTAGTGGGTTAAAGTGATGACTGTGTATATTTACTTTTCATGCATGTAGTTACCGGTAATCATTTATTGACTGTAATCTATTGCTTCAAGGTATTATATTTATGCTGTATTATGAATTTTATTCTATTATTATCATTATTATTATTGATTAATGTTTGGTTTATATAATCATTTATTGCTTTCATGTATATATTTAGGTGTGTGTTCTTTTTTATTTCTATTGGTCTTTGTATTTAATTGTTTTTAGATTTTTGTTTTCTTTTTGTTGCAATTAAATATGACTATACATTAAACCATGACAATCTTCCTAGTTTCAACTTTAAGTTAGATACAATTTGCAGGTTTAGCATAAAACAGTCATAACTCACTCTTTTCTTATATTGAGTTACTACCGTTTTCCGCTAAGCCTGTCAATTGTAAGTAAGTATAGTCTTTATATAAAGTGAATAACATATTTAACAAATAAGTGTCACTTTTCAATATTGTCCTCACAATGTTTTTGAAACAAAATCTTCTTGTTTTGAATAATCAAAGTAGTAGTTTCATGTAATATTTTTTCTATTCCTGTAGTTGTTTATGTGTTTTTATATAATCCAACATTAATACCAAATATGCCCTACAGTGTGTGTTACAGTCTAAAAGTATTGTTTATATGGATCTAGGTTTAGAAACTAAAACATCGCTCACTTTGAACAGAACAGAACATAAACTTTATTTAAACCAGGTAATATACAGCATGGGATTATTTACAAAACATCATAATAATCATATTAATATACTAATGGACAAAAGTCTTGTCCGGTCTACAAAAACCATAAAATCTTTTTTGTTTGTTATTGCACACTCATACATTTGGTATCGTTAGGAAGAGGATGATATTATGCATTGAATAAAAAAAGAATTGTGAAATTTGAGTCAGTTATGTCGGTACAGTAATGTTTTGAAAATTGACATTGAGGATTTGCAAGTTACAAATGATTGCGTTGTGTCAGTTTTAAAATGAAACATTTTTTGAATAGTGTGTGTGACCTCCAATAACCCAAATGAGTTTTCTGGTCTTCCGGCTACATTCCTTTGCAAACTTGTAGCATTGATGCGTAAAAGGAGCACCAAACTCATTCGGGTTAATGGGGGTCACACACACATTGAAAAAAATGTTTTATTTAAAACTGACTCAACGCAATCATTTGTAACTTGCAAATCCTCAATGTCAATTTTCAACACATTACTGTACCGACAGAATTTGCTCAAATTTTACAATTCTTTTTTATTCAATGCATAATAACATTCTCTTTCTAACGATACCAAATGTATGAGTGTGCAATAACAAACAAAAAAGATATTATGGTTTTTGTAGACCGGACAAAACTTTTGTCCATTAGTATAGAATACTTTGTAAATCATGTAAATGTTTATAACCAATATCTTGATAATTTAACTTAAGTTACGTGCATAAATCAATATGTTAAGATTAATGACAGACATTAATTGAATGCTAGAACAATGATTTTTTACTATTCAAATGGCATAAAAGGATTTATGTTTTCATTTAAGTTGATTATAAAATGTAGTGTGTGCAGAAACATGAGTGAAGATTTAAAGACAATATTTCGAGCATTGGTTTGATGTTACTAGGTCTGGAATTACAAATTGTCAATAACTTATGGCATTACATGTATATTACATTTATATAGTTTTGAGCTTTAATTATATAGTTTGGTGCTTTGTTTTTACATCATTGAATTAACTATACATATGCTACAGTTCTATAAACATAAAAATAGCCGCGAGGGCACCGTACGGGCGCCGTGCGATCAAGCTCTGCAAGGACCTGTACAAACTATTGCGTATCAGTATGGACTGTTACGTTTTTACCAGGGTCTGTGAGATGAGCCATGGATTCAGGTATCAGTTTCAGAGTCAAATCGTGAACACAATCGTTGCCGACTATGAATTAAACTTGCATATCTTCCAGCTATGGTTCAGTATGGGTGTGTTGTTTTGTGCCATGTGAGTACTGTCACCTTAATACGCAAGGCTTCCCACGGCATACTGTTGTCTGCACGTACGGGTCCACAACAAGCCACGATTTTATGGGACTGAGGCATAAGTTATATATTTTATAATAAATTATTTCCCTTGTCTAGTTAATTGTTTCTTCCAATTATGATGATCTTATTGCATCTTGTTTATAAATACTTAGTATATTATTCCTTGTCTTATGCTTTACTTTTACACTCTATAATTTGTTATGTCAGAATTTACATTGGGGGAAAAAAACAGTTTTAAAAAAATGAAGGAAGTACTTGTGAATGTTCTAACATAAATTATGATAGCTTATGGAGTTCATTTTTAGTTAAAACATTTTTGTATCAAACAATGCATACATTATTTACCATGTATAATACATACTGCATGATTGACTTTAAAGACATTATAGAAAAATGTTGAGGATCTAAAAGCTTGGAGCAAAAAGCTTAATCAATTACAAATTATAGAATTCATTATTACTATTGTTCAGTGGTTACCTCATGGGGCTGAAAATCTCTGGTTATAGTCATCTCTTTGTTGGTTTGAATCCCATCTAAAGCTAAACTTGTTGTTTCATTGAGCAAGATTCTTAATAATTATCACCTAGTACTGGAAAAATAAGAATCAGACCCATGAGTGATTTTTTTAGTAATGTAGTTGTTAGGTTGTGTTTCATAGTCTATTCATAAGATGTGTTGTTAGAATATTTGTTAAGTCCTGTAAAATGCTCAATGTAATTCAGTAATTTATGTTATTTTAATAGTACTTTTATTTGATACAATTTGATATCCGACCAAAGTGAGCTGTTCAGTCGTAGATCTTTTCACTAAAAATCTTGCTACAATATCATTGTTGAAACATATCATATAAAACCCTGCCTCTATTGATGTAAGAAAGGTTGATGGTACATCATAAGTAAGGTTAAATATATAAATTGTGCTGTATAACTTTACTTTCTTATAAATTTAAATTACACAGCAAATTTTATATAACCTTATTTATGAAGTAACATCAAAATGACTAGTCTTGTTTTGTCTTTAGAGCATGTTTGACATTATCGACCAAGAAATAGACATAAATTATGATGATTTTCATGTTAGATCTTTATCATAAAATGTTGAGATATTTTCTCAATTTCATCTCTTTTGTCTTATAGTTTATTGATATTATATACAAATATTATATTTTTCTATATTCGCTTGGTTCAGTGCTTTATATTTACTTATAATACTCAATTTGAATATTACTTTGTATATCTTATGGTTGCCAAATATACATGTAGCTTTTAATTTTATATTGTATTGTTATTATTATTATTAATGTACACGTACTCTTAAAAAAAACTTGTATTACTTTTTGCATGCATTTTGTCAGCTTAATGTAACACTGCTCTGATTTTTTCAAAAACTTCCTAGTGTGCATTTTTTAAAAATAATTGCATGATATACATCAAAAATAAAAAGGCTTGTCTAGATTTAAAAGTTCAAGAGCCAATGGGACCATATTGCTCTGATTGAAAAAAGACCTGTTTTAATTAATTCACATTTTCATGCCTCTTGAGAAGTTTTAAAAGAGAAAAAAATATGGCTGTGTTGCATAAAGCTGACTATACATAGTGCTCAGGCGATAAATTGACCTATGTTTATATACAAGATATAAAATAAAATAATATTGATTAAGATAAAGTTGATTAGTATATACCTGGTGCTTAATGCTAATTTTGAAGTTTAGTTTGTGTGCATATGAATTTAGAACTAAAAAAGATGCTCCCTTTGTTTGCCATGTAAATATTGAAAACAATTTTCTTGGTTGTTTTATATGAGCAAATGAGAATTAACAAACTTTGTATGACTTCAAATGAAAATTAATTGAGTGCCTGTTCAATACTTATCAACAATTGACTATATTGTAAGACCATTCTGTTTTTTCTTATGAAAAAAACCCCAATGAATTTCGGAAGACTCCTGTTGTACAGTGTGTTTATTGAAAATGATCAGTCAGTTTTATATATGTTGACTAAACCACTTGGTTAAAAAATAAACAATTCATTTTCAGCCATTGTTTTGGTTTATTGAAATACATAAATCATATATAAACACAGTGCTTATATAATGGAACTTTACTTACATGCATTCTTATGTTATCTTGCCTTCAGGCTCGGGAGTACATTGTGTTTATGTTAAATAAAAATTTGAATACATTGATTTACAAAGCATGCTGAAGCATAATACATACATAAATATATGAATAAAGGAATTGTAAGAACTATACCATGTGTTTTATTATATATACCAGTAGATGTTGTATCTTGTCTTACACATGTTCAGCCCACCTGGCTAGCTTAGTCAGTAGCATGCAAGTCTACTGGTCGAGAGGTGGTGGTTTGATTCCAAGGCAGGTCATTCTTTTATGAAGTTTGGACATGAAATAGTTTCTATGGCCATTTTTCCTCCTACCACTGTTCTAAATCATGTAGAACAGTTTTCAGTCTCTGGTGGAAGTGTGCGCCTTGTAACTGGTTAACAACTAAATTCAGACTTTGACTTTTCCAGGAACATTGAGTAGGTTAAGATTTACATGTATATGTGACTGACCACTCTGATATAACCTGTACCATGTGTTGCTAAGGCATAAAACAAAAATAAAAAAACTTAGTATTCAGACAGAACAAATTGCAATGAGTGCCTGAAGTCTGGTGTTAGTGTCAGATTCTATGTTATTTACACATCTTAAAATGCTTGCTTTCTGGAATATCATCTATAGTCACTCAAGTCCTCATCATCATTTGTTGAACATTTGCTTCCTAGATATAATTGGGAACAATAGTTCTACTGTTGGACTCGAGTATTGATATCAGAAGTATGTGTTCAAATCCCATGATTTTCTTGAGCAAGTAATGATTATGTGACCAGTTTTCTAAGTATCGCTACCTAGCACTTTTCCACTGGTACCCTTCATACACTGAAAGTAATAAGTATGAGATATCAAATAGAGAGTACCAGGGGGATAGCTAGCGATATGCTTATGAAACTGCCCAATGTTATTGCTTGATCCAGGTGAAAATTACCAGCAAAGGTGATATAATTTCTTGTTGTTATTTGTCACCTACCAAAATAAAATGAATTTTAGATTTTCTATCGAGTTAGATGGAAGTAATCATGACCAGGGGTAATAGCTGTAAATTTTATGACATGCCAAGTCATTAAATTCTTTTCGCTCATATTTATATGGAAGAGTTCAACTATTCTATTCAGTTGTGTGAGTGTTGGTTTCACACTTCCTGTTAAGTATTCAGATGCAATGCTTTTTATATCTTTGAAAATGCAGAAGAGGTTCACTTGAAACATCACACATGTCTGCAAGATTAAAATAAGGGGTCAAATACCAAATGACATAACTCCAGCCTAAATATTGGCCAAGTTTTTAGTCAGGAGCTTTGCATGCAAATATTAGTACTTCAACCAATGAAAGTAATTATTCACTTTAAATTTCACTCATCTAAATGGGATTTCAAATCAATTATTGATTTTATTTACATAAGCACCTCAAGTAGTCAAGCCCGATGTCTGTGGACGGCTTTTGTATATAGGCCAAGAGCTGATTTCCATCAACATGTTCATTTCACCAGATAAAACAGAATATAGAACAAAACAAATGATTATATTTATACAAAATCTATTTATGTCTCTTTCAGGGTTATATTATATCAACAAAACACATGAATTCAGAACATATTGTGTATAGTTATACATATTTAATATAATAATGGTATAAAGTAGGTATTCAATCACAACAATTATTGTTTCATACAACATACATTGACACGATCCATTCATACTATCCCACACACTTTAAGTAGATCTACAGAGAAGTTTGTAAAATTATGCTAACCTTTTCTTTTATGCTTTACAGAGAAATGTAGTTATTCGATGAAAATATACAATGTAAACATAAAATTTAATACTTTCATGGTAGTGAAAATATTATCTTATTTTTTTGTGGTCAAATTGATGTCATCTCAGAAGATAAATGATGTCATCTTTGAGAAGAAATGATGACATGTTATATCTGTGTAAAATACCTCTTAACAAAAAAGTAAGCACGAAATAAACACAATTTTTCTAAATTTTGAAATAAGATCTTTTTTAATTACAACTCCTGACCTCAGAAAACAAATTTTTTTCTAGTGACTATATCTGAGCTCAACCAGTGAAATAAAAATTGATCTTACATCAAAGTTGACAAATACTCTCTAAGTCAGACTTTAAGTAATCAACAAAAAGTCCTTAAATTAAAATGTTTTTATTCCACAACCAATACATTTTCAATAATATAGATTGACCACTTTTAGTCAGCTAGAAAACTTAATCAATTAATTTATATCCTCAAAAGTTCATACTCGTCATAACATATAAATTACAAGTGATTCACAAGTAACTAAATACATTACCAAATATTAGTGCTTTTGATAGTTTTAATAAGTAACAATTATTATATTTTAATAAGTAGGAGCAGTAGTCCAGGGGTAGGACGCGCGCTTAGGGATCAGGAGGTCCAGGGTTCGATCCCCACTAAGGGCACTGCTAATTTCCTTGAGCAAGAAATTTACCTACAATTGTTCCACTCCACCCAAGTGTAAATGGGTACTGTGAGGGATCGCCTGCCTGAGGGTGATTTCAGTGACCAGGAGTTATTGTACAAGATTGTAAAGTCGGCTGAACATGTATATGGAAGCAGACTTTAAACCGCACTTTAACTTTTTAACTTTAACAAAGGTCAATCTACCTAACAAACTTTCTTGAACATAATCTAAACTGTACTCAATCTACTTAACAACAATCACATAAATATTAACATTCAAATCATAAACATTTAACTTCATATTAAATTGTGCACAGCACAAATAACAATTCATTAACAAAAAATACATATAAACTTAATAATACATTTTATTCTACATGGATTCTTATTCTAACACTGAATTTTGATGGTTTTAATAGAGGATCTATGTGTCTCCATATAATCATTTAAAGAGGAATAGTTCATGATGTATAATGCTGTAGAGACCACCGTGATTAGGCCATACCATATCAGATTTTTGTTAAGCATCCGCGTGGGTTTTAGATCAATCCTCAATCAAAATAATAAACAAAATTGTAGGTAAAATTTTCTTAAATAATTCCGATGTTCCGGGATTCGATACGACATTTCAATTCGACAACGACGTTTTCGTCGTAAGCGATTTATCATAACCGCGTCATTTATATAATATACATTTATGTGAAAAATAAAACACTAGTCATTTTATATTAAATTCAGACCATTGTTTCATATTATGAGGATGTTATTCCATTGAAAAAATAGATTATAATGCATTGTTTTTGCCGTACAAGTATTTGTGTTTTCGTTTTCGGTTTGTGTGTTTTTGTGAATAGGTACCTAGGTTTGCCAAATTTGAGTGGACGCTTAACAGAATTCCAATTCAGCATGGCCTTATTGTAAAGTCATGGGATTTTATAAGATTTTCATGTCCAAAATGCTAAATTTGAGACGAAAAATTGTTCCTTTATTGAGACCAAGTCATAATTAAAACTATCAATTTTGATGGTATTAGTAGAGGAACTTAGCTGTAGTCTGAGACAGATGTGTCTCCATATAATCATATAAAGAGGAATAGTTCACTATGTATAACAAAATTAATGCTGGTCTGGTTCTAGCGTTCTTTGAACTATTGCTATGAATATGATGTTTTGAATCAGTAAAAGTAAAGGTAACTAAGATATGCCTATGATAAGATTATGGGTACACAGTCATTGATACAGGTATCAAAACCAATTCTAATTGAAAATCAAATCCTAGCATGATAACTGGCAAATCTGTGTGACAATATCAAAGAGAGGATTTGGCACAATACAAGATGAAAAAGAAACTAGTGTAATTAAGTGTATACAATACAAAGTTGAATGAACACATGATGGAAAATAAATTCTGATAAAATGAAAAATCAAACAATGTGTAATAAAGGTTATAGACTTACAAGTGGTTTATTGAATCACATACTGTCAATAGGCAATAAATACCATACAATACCCAGGCCGGTACACAAGACAGTTTGGGACTAGAGAAATCACATATCAACTACAATCTGACAAAAACCTGAGTAATAACATTACACTTATAATATTTTCATCTATTATATAATTTTTCCTGCATATTTCTATCAGAAAAGTTTTTAACTCAGCAATAGTTTTTATATTATATTCAGAACAAAATCATACAATATAGCTCTACAAATATAACATTAGACTTAAGTTAAAAATGTCTTGATTTGGAACAACGAAAATCATTCAGAAGTTTTAGGTGTTTCAGGTTTCACTTTACATATACATATAATCAATTTATCAAATATTTTATCATGAATTCAAATATTAAGAGAAAAACTAAAGACTAAAGAAACTATGTATCAAATGGTGACTCTAACAGACTAAGTTTAATTCAGCAAGAAGATGGACAAATATCAAATTATAACTTTTGGCACAATTTTATTTTGTTACGTTAAATGACAGAAAGAAATCTGATGAATGAATTCTACTTATTATGCTACATGACAGAGGAAACAAAACTGTCATAAGATCAAGTCATCTGGAATAAATAGTCAGAACTGATGAAACTTTGCAGAACAAGTCTAACGTTGTATGGTATGTTAGTGTAGATGTACCCTTATCATTTAATGAGTTCTCAAGTGTAAAAAAATCTTAAAAACTTAAAAAAACATTTGTTGACGAAGCAAAATCACGAATTATAGTTGATAAGTATTGAACTGACACTCAATAAATTTCTATTTAAAATCATAACATGACTGTTTATATCAATTGTTTATATGAAATGACCAAGATATTAGTTTTAAACATTTACATGATTTACAAGTGAGTGTTTTGAGTTCTAAATTAAGATCTAAGTAAACTTTCACATATGAATTGAGTGCCAGGCTGATACTAATCGCCTATACTACACAGGAAAGTTGCCAAAGCATATCGCTATGTATCACTTTGTGTCCTAGTACCCGTCTTACGACATAATGAATATAAGTGTGTGATATCAAATAAAGGGTACCATGGCACACAGCCATACATAGTGATTTGCTTATTCAACTCGCCCCAATATATTTATAAACATATGGAAGCTCTCTCCAAGGACAATATCAATTATACAAGTACAGTTATCACATTCTAACCTAGTTCTAACATTGCTAACATACACACTCTGACATGCATTTATAACAAGAAAATAAATAAATATTTTCTCACATTATTTTACACAACATAATACCTAGTACACATAAATACATGGAGCGACAATAAATCAATTATTTCATTATCATTCCTGTTTTCTATTTTTATGCCATTGCAACTCCTGTCATAGACAAAATATAACAACCAATTACATACAAATTCTTATATCAATAACTTAGGTTAAATGCTTGAGGGTAATAAAATATTTTTTATTAAAACTATATGATATATTTCCATATTTACTTTTAAACATATATTTTTTTAAATTCACTCCTCACAATCACAATTTTGAAAAAAAAAACAAGTTCAAGTTAAAACCCATGGTAAGTTCTTGCAAAACAAATATATTTAATTCATTACATCATGATAATCATTGTAAATGGGTTACATTTATAAAATGTCATTTTGATGCAAAATTCATAATGAAAAATTATTACCTCCCTTGATATGAAAATAGTGTATAGTTATATTACATTAACCTGTCACAACTTGAATAATTACACACTCACTGAATGTGTTATTATTTAACCTCTTTTAAAACATTGAGCCACCAATCAATATAAATCATTGATAATCTAACAATGTATGTGGCGATTTTGAATATCGGGGTTATAACAAGTTTGAAAGGGGTTAAAAATAACAGATTCATTGACCGTGTAATTATTTAAGTTGTGACAGGTTAATGTAATAGAACTATAATTGCAATAAAAGTTAACATTATTTAAAAATCTGTCATGGTGAAAACATTAACAAGTAAATCTGTGAGCTAATGCTCACTAGTGATACCAGTGTTGCATCCAGGATGAACCCAGAGAGGGGGAGATCCCCCACCGATTTTCAAAAAGGGGGGAGTGAAAAGTTGGAATGCACAACAATGAATGTTTGATTCTAAATGTCTCGCGAGTGTTGATGTTCTTTAATAAGTACACCCGGCTGTAAACGGTTTTTTTTCTTTATGCGATTTTAAACAAAGCTCACAAAACATACCCAAACCATGCTCGTAATTTAGCCAAGAGTAAGTCTTTTCGGATTTGCGTTCTTTTTCGTGACGGGGCTGCTCCCACACGGAGACGAAGATTCATGCATCCGCTATTCCATATTCGAAGAAGTACATGGCTGCGGGTCGATCTCTGTACCCGACTTGATAAAAGTCTGTTATCCGTTTATGTGACATAATCCAAAACAGAATTTATCTTACTTCAAACCTATACCGTGTTTGAAATTTTTACACGATATAAGCCACATGTTCACATGGCCGGGATATTGCTCAATAGCACATATCCCTCTACCCGATAAATGACGTCATTTTACAGACTGAGTTACTTTCTCTAGATCTAGGGTATTTCCGTGAGTAAAGAAGGCAGTGAACCAGACTAGCTACAATTACGTCATTCGGGAATTTCCCAGGTAGACGGTAGAGATCGAAAGGATTTTCGGAACTGATCATTTGCAAGTATTTCCCAGAGGATTTTTTTCTTCTGAAATGCAATTTAGTTGCGTACGAACCTATGCATAGCGGGAGATCATTTCTGATTGTGCGGGAGTTGCCACCCACGAAAATTTAAATTTGCGGGATTGAGATTAAAAACAGCGGGATTCGCGCGATCGCGCGCCCTGGATGCAACACTGTGATACCCCCGCAGTGAGAAATATGACTATCATAATGTAAGTTTCATTTAACGAAATCTAAAAATATGCGACAAACAGGAAGTAGATGAGCAAGGAGCATGAAATTGCTTTACACCACATGGGACTATGGGATGAAGCAATATGCAAAGTATTAGGCTGCTGCATGTTATAGTTGCTGAGAAAACTGCGACGGAAATTTTGTAACGGACGGACGCACGCACGAACGCACGGACAAGGGTAAAACAGTACACCCCCCTCTTCTTCGAAGCGGGGGTATAAAAATACCAAGTTAATTTAGAAACCAGTTATCTAAGAAATTTCAAGAAGCAATTAACATAGATTGGGATCAATCAAAAAATGATTAGTTTTATACTAGATATTTTACCTTTGAAATGATAATCAAACAATTGATTTATTACAGTTTAATTGATAGCACATGATGTGATGGGAAACATTAAGTCATGAAAATATGAAAATAAATCAACCTAATTCATCTACAAATTACATAATATACATATATTATTATATCTAGATAATCATTATTTTCCAAAGCGCTGTTCTGTGTCACCAAAACTGATCATAACAGATCTAAATGTCTTGTAATCTATACCTAAATGTGTTGGTAAACTTCTGAAATATAGAAACATAAAATACATTGATTTAATGAGCTAGAACTTAAAATGGCAGAGGGGAGCAGTCTACGAAATTAGTGAGTGTCTGATTGCCTGGGGCAACTACTTTTTAGTTCCGGCAACCAAAAATTTATTTTGGGCAACCAAAAATCTACGAACAAGATATAGTGCTTGCTACTAGAATAACCTGTTTCATAATCATGCCAATTAAGTATGTAATTATTAAACTAAATAATAATGAAATGACTTCAACAAAATTGCTGTACATATTTAAACAGTCAAATCAGTAAAAGTTCAAAAAAATAAAAATTCTGAGTTTTCTGATTTTCTTGATTCAAGCAGTTTTTGAAATGGAACCAAACCCTTTCTATGATTCCAAACATCCTGATTTTCAAGACCAGTCCTAAATCTTTCACCCATGCAATTATTATTAATAACTTAAAACACTCCATCCTACTTACAAGATTTCTGTGAGACGTACATGCCATGGCATAAAACCTAACAAGGAATCAACATTACCAAATTTTAAAACCATATCTGGATCAGGATAACCTGTTTCTTCTGAAATAACAAATATAGTCTAGTGTATATATAACATAAAATATCCAAATACAGAGCAGTGTTAGAAATAAACACTTGCCCGCATGCCCTGCAAAGTTAAAAATCAACATGGCAAGTTGGTTACAATAGTAGCTGTTCCACCAGGCAAGTCAGCATTTCTGGAAAATAAAACACCGCTTTGCATAAAAAGTTATTATTTGAGAGTTTTTTTTGTTGTTCTCTAATTAATCTATTTATCCTTCTTAATCTTGTCAATCTTTCAAAGTTTAAGTATTGTAATGCTGAAAAAAAAATGTTTCTTATAAAAAAGGAAAATAAACTATCAAATTAATACTGTCAGATTCAAAGTACTTATTCAGTAATAAAATGGCAAAATAGATGATAAATGTTAGGGCAACTAAAAGGTACTGGCAGGTTTAACTTGACCCCTGGGCAAGTTGGTCTGAAAAGTTAAATCTAACACTGCTGCGTATACATTCATTTGAATTTCAAGCAATTTTCTTAGGCCCATTTTTACCTTGAATAGACTATATCGGGAATTCAAATATTCGGGTTTTCCCCTTCGGTACAAACAAACTGTCACCGTTACAATGAAAACATGTGTACAAAGAAAAATAGGATTTAATCCATAATTTGTGCTATTTAGCAATAATGTGTAGAAACTTTTGTTTGTACCGGCTGTGCACAGACTGAAAAACTCAGAAACTTGAATTACGGATTAGGTCTATTGCAAAAAGACCATGACCAATCATGAAACTCATAAAACTAGAACTTTTGCTAAGTTAGATTAAAGAAAGTTAAAGTGCAGTAATACGTCTGCTTCCATGTACATGTTTAGGCAACTTTACACTTTAGTACAATAACCCCTGATGATTGAAATCACATTCAAGCAGGTGATCCTTCACAGGAATGGAACACATGTAGATAAATTTCTTCCTTAAGGAAATTAGTAGTGCTCTTAGTGGGGTTCAAAACAGGGACCTTTCAATCCCTTGGCTGGCATCCTACCACAAGGCCACTGGTCCCCTAAGCTGTTCAGATTTCTCATGTTATATTACTTAAACCTTCAGACAGCTTTAAGTAATATTAACTTAAAACATAACAAGAAATTTAATGTGGAAACCACATTAAAGCAGGATTTAAAAACTTTAAAGCAATAATTACTAAGAAAAATAATTCATAATAAAGCCAGGTAGAGTTATGGTAAATTTCATCGTATAAAGTTTCATAAAGATCTGACAATAAATGGCAGAAATATATGGTAAAGAAAAAAATTTAACACAACTTGAACACAAATGTTAACGACACCGGACGCCCGACCATGTTGGACCAAACTATTTGCCGAGTTTTTTCGTTGAAAAATCCAGCTAAAAATGATTTAACAAGTGTTCTAATTACCTTGAAATAAACAATCCACAGATTGAGGGGATATATCTATAGATTTTATTTGTTTTTGTTTAACATGACTACATATATATCTTGTCATATTTACAATAGATTGACGTCCATCTTTGAGACATAATAAATATACATCTACCTGAGATGAGCTTTTATCTGAAAGTATATAAAATATATAGTGTTGTTACATTTACATGTTACAATATTCTAAATCACTGGAGTTAAAGTATGCACAAAAGTCCACTGATAGTTGAATAAAATAAACAATACCTTATGCGAAGATGTGATTGTTTCTTCCTTTGTTTATTTGGATTTTACATCATTTAACAACAATTTTGGATACTTACAATCACTAGCACAAACAGCAAACTATCAAATTCCAAAACGTCATCAGTATGTATCGGGCTACATGATGATGATAATTCCGTGAAAGTTTGCAGGCTTTGACAAATGTAGGGTTTTCACACAAAAGCATTTTCCAATATAAGTTAAATAAAGGGAGATAATTCCATAAAAATGACTGAATCACAAAAACCATTATATACTCCAAGGCACCTGATGTTGATACTTCTGTGAAAGTTCAGTTTAAATCAGTTGAGAAATTTAGGAGGATTAGCACACAGAAGAATTACGTACCCGACTGGCCTGACATTCACTAATTCTAATAACCAGACTTCTTTTTGGTAAAAAAAATGTGTGACACTAGGTAGTCAGTGATTACGTGTTGGCGACTTGCCTTTTACATCTACTACTATTAGTATTTATCTAGTTATATATAATATAAAATTAATTTTACTTACTTGTATTTTTAACTAAATTAGAATGTAATTGAATATCATATTTATTGTTATCTATATTTGTGTTACAACTTTTTTGTTTCTGTATTTCTTTCGAAAGTTTTTCATCATTTCTTTTAACAATGCCTGAAATATAAAATATAGGATGGAGTTCGGTAATATCGCGGTACTAACAGTTTCAACAAAAACAATAAAACAATAATAAGTTACTTTAAAACTATTTATGTATTATCATTTTGTGTCATCTTCCCTCTATAACTGGCAGCAATCATTTTAAAATCCATGTCAATAAAGCGTGGGAATTTCCAGAAATTGACAGCCATATTTGACCTACTTACATAATCTCCAAGTTCTTTAATATCGCGGCATTTCGTCGAGGCCCTACCAAATGTTAATCCACGTAAAAAATTGAACAAAGTTGATTAAAAGAAGTAACAGATAATCACAAAAAAAGTTTAAAACACATTGGAAAAACTTTTATTTTGAAAAAGGAACGTTAAATATAATTTTATCAGCTGGCTCCTGTTAACATGGAAGAAACAGGCTTTAAACAAAGAGTTTGAATGATATTTCCTTTAATCGCACATTGTGGTAGTTTATTTTTTTTAAACCTTTAAACCCTTGATATGTCTCAATTTAGTATATTTTTTATTCAAGAATGCTTTATTTTTACAAGACCTGTGATACAAATCCATTAAAAAATATCTTTTATGTCAACGCAATTTTTGCACCGGGAACTAAACATCCCGGCGTGGGCCTCTTATTTTTACTACTGATTTCGTCAGCGTTTAGTCCCTCCCACATACGTCATTCATTGACTGCAGCCATTTAATTCATAAAAACAATGCAGCAGACAAACTATTTGCAAAATTCAGAGTGCTGGGTTGGGTTTTCATTGAATAAAAGCAGTTTTAGGTGACATGGTGGTACGGAACATTTACGGGATTTCAATTTTATTGATGGTCGAAGAAAAAGTAAGTTTATTCACCATTTAGAACGGCATGTATCAATTTTTGTTTGTATACGTAACTGATGACGTGTGACCTACAAAATGGCGTCACTGCAATCATCGCTAGGTGGCGCATCGGGAATAACAACAACAAAGGGACAATACCGCGATATTACCGAACCCGCGATATTAGCGGACACCACTATACAGAAAGTCATAGTAACGATAAACTCAACCATTAAAAGTATAAAAGTTAATTAAGGAGGTAAACTTTTCAACCCACCATTATGATTATGTGGTGACCACATTGTGGTCTACATCAATCCATGTAACATACATTGAAAAAACTTACCAATAACAAATAATGACAAGTGTTTCTACAAATGAACTTAAAAAAAACCAAGAAATATAATGTGGAAACCGCATTAAAGTCGGATTTTAAAGATCTGACCCTAAATGGCAGAAATATCCAACCTATTGAAAACTTTAATGCAAAAATTACAAAGGGAAATAATCCATAATTAAGAAAGGTAGAGCTGTGGTTACTTTCTAATTCTGTTCATCACATGGAATGTTATCATTGTATGAAGTTTCATAAATTCCTACAATAAATGGCAGAATTATATGGTAAACAAATAACTTTAACGCAATTGTTTACGACACAGGACACCTGCCCGTCTGCCAAACTATGAGCCAAATTTTTTGCCTAAGCATATAGCTAGATATCACTTTGTTTCCTGGTACCCTTCTTACAACAAAAAGAATGAGTGTGTTATAGTGTGATATCAAATTAAGGGTACCAGGGCATAAAGCGATACGGAGCAATTTGCTTCTAAGGCAGCTCAGCTAATTACTTTGAACAGATGACCGACATAGAAGACACAATGTAACTGAATTGGCGGAACTTTTAAACAATCAAACTTTTATTTAAGATAACAAACACTCAACACAACAGATGTTGTCAACAACTTAATAACTTTTTCTTAACAGTCTCGAAAGTTTACGACTAAATCAACATAATGTACCTACCATTTGTATCATAAATACTTATAAAAGAAATTCCCATAGCAGCTGACCATAGTATCACATTAGCTAAATCACTGTAAGATATATCATTCTCTAAAATAATCATTCCTAAATGCAATGGTAACTTCTTCAACTGTCTTGCGTCAGCTTGTAACGTCAAATTGTCCGGTTTTGTGAAAGACAACATTGGAATGTGAACTAGCCATTGTCTTACGTATGTACCAATTAAAATAACATAATGAACTATTCGTAAAACAAACGTATTCATGGCCTTCTTAGCCAGTAATACTGTCTTAGCACTGTCAACGTTTGCACATTCAGTCACCGGCATTTCGGAGAAATCTGAGTTGTCTCCCTTACCAAGTCACCATCAATTTCCGGGTGTGACTTCCGCCTAAATTTTAATCTCGAACCAAACAAATGAAACAATAAAATACGAATACAATAGAGTATATCTGTATGTTTCTGTCTTAAGTTAATTCATTGTAGTCAAACTTAAAATACACAATCAATGTTCATTTCTTTTTATGCGCAAAGATTAATTTTATTATAGAAATAAGATTACTCCAGATGGTGAACTCTGATTGGTTGAACAGAAAACCACTTAACCAGGCGCATAGTCAGTTTAAATTTGTTATGGGGGCTCATTTTTCACGTTTCTAATAAAAATATGTTTTTTACAGGGCCGGTTCGAGAGGGGTCATTAGTGGGGGTTCGAGAGGGGTATCCCCTCCTGAAGTAGTGGAATTTGTTTTAATTTTTGCAAGTAAAAGGTGCAAATCTGAGCCCTTTTAAACACTCTTTAAAATGATAAAATGAAGTTAATAATTTAACATTTCATTCTAACGAAAGAGTCAATGCCCGCCCGTATAAAACTATGATGGAAATCCGTTTTTTTTTTTTTTTGGGCAAAACCCAGTGTAAAATTAAAACACGTTAGACTAGTCCATTTAATACCGCTCCCCTCAAGCATACTAGTCGGAACGACGGAATTTTTGATTGGGTATCCCTCAAGACGAAAAACAAAGGAAATATGAAAACTTTTGGGCACCCCTAATGAAAATCAAATTGTGCAGTAATGATATGCGGAGTGGATCGGGTTTTTTTGCTTAGATTCAATGCTTGGATCTGAAATTACGATTAGTTAACTCTGGAACGATGTTTACACATCGTTCCAAAAATGAGGTATCATAACTTTCATGTGCCCGTTTTTTTGTTCGTTTAACTTATATTTGTTGGCTTGATAAAACCCTGATTCACAAAAAAACACTAATTATATCATATACAAGAGGACCCTGGAATGCTCACCTGAGAAATAGATGCTTACGCCATCTGACAAATCTTTTTTTCACTTCAAATTTTAAACAATTTCAGCTAATGAAAACAGTGATAACTAAAGATATCAAAATTACAAATAACTTTTAAAGAGTGACCGAGCCTACAACATAAATAAATTATCTATGAAAGACATCGGCATTTTCATAGCAAAATAAACGGAGAAAAGCCGTGTAGAGCCGAATATTTTCGTCATTAAAAGGAGATACGATTAATTTCCTTTTATTTTAATATTGGAAAAAGGAATGTTTGATGTTGTTTTTTAGAAAATGAATTAAAATTTCAAATAACTTTTTAAGAGTGACCTACCCTACACCAAGTTTTCTTACGAAAAAAAAAACAAGATTAGAATTAATCAGTGGTTATCGCGTACTTTTCATAATTAATTAACTAAGTTCGAGTGTCATAATAGTGACGTAAAAATGCACTCGACTGGCTGTCCTCGTACTTGCTATGAAAAACGCCGATGATTTACGCTAGAAAACAAGATGTAACAGAGTGCACAATAACCAAATTTAGACCTCGTAAGCTAGTTACCATGTAAATTTGATTGGTGGCGGTCTGAAATATACTGTTGATGTATGTGTAATATATACAATATACGTACGTAGACCGGATGAAAGATTTTATAGTAAAATTAATCTGAAAGTCGGGTTGATATTGCTTTGATGGTGCCGATTTTGTGCGCTTTTCTTTGTATGAACGTCAATATCTGTGGGGTCGGGTGGGGGCACGTGCCCCCTGTGCCCCCGGTAATACAGGGTCTGTTGACAGTCATTTTTGTAGAGTTATACACTGTTTCTGATTGCCCTTTGTGAAATATACTGTAATTAACCTTAGTACCTAAGTAAATCTTCATGTAAATGGCTAACAGGCCAACAGAAATTGTCTGCATGAAAATTCCAGCACCTATCAAAAGAAAGAAGCACGAAATCGGCACTAACTAAGAGACATTAACTCGACTTTTAGGTTAATATATTTATTCCTTGTCATGTAATTTGTTCATGGTCGCGTAATTCGTTCATTGTCATGTAGTCTTTTCATTGTCATGCAATTCATTAAGTGTCATCTAATTTGTTCATTGTCGTGTAATTTTTTCATTGTAATATGCATTGTACTTTGTTTATTGTCGTGTAATTTATTCTCTATCATGTAATTCATTCATTGTCATGTGATCTTTTAATTGTCAAGAAATTCATTTACTGTCGTGTGATTTGTTCATTGTCATGTAATTCATTAATTACCATGTAATTTATTTGTTCACTGTCATTTTATTTACAATATCTACATCTTGTGTATTTTGCACTGTTCTAATGACATGTAAATTTTATATGTAAATCCTTGCTTATAGAATGGAAATAAAATGTATGTAACAAAAATATCGATACAATATTTAACATATGTAAATAAATATTTGTTCTATAGTAATGACATAAACATGCTATGTATTACCTTTAATACTTATGTACACAGCTTTACGTACAGTTTCTTATTCTATATTTATTCTATTACAATAAAACGATATTATAGGTTGTAAAACGTATAATTCTGATTTTTTAAAGTCAATTATAAGTGTTTTTCATCACTTACAAGAGTCTGACTTACTCTGATTTCCGTCATCTACAGACAGACATTGATTTATTCGTGAGGGAGATAGAAGAACGCCCCAAATAAAGCAAGGCCGGTCCAGAGGGGTCGTTATTGGGGGGCTCGGGGTGGAAAAATTTTGAATGTTTGCATGTCAAAGGTGCAAATTTTAGCACTTTAATACACTCTTTAAAAGGATAAATGAACTTATGAAGCTAAAATTCGGTAAATTATCATTACATTCTAACGTATAAGTCAATGCCTGTCCGTATAAAACTATGATGTAAATCAAAGTTTTGGCTAATTCCAGCGTAAAATTAAAAACACGTCAGTCATTGGATACAATGTTTCATAAAAAACAAAATTCAGTCAAACTTCATGAAAGTCGGTGTACATGTAGAGTCACAATTGTATTTCATAAATCTGGCAATTATTTTCTTTTTATCGTGTAAACGACGCACGTATAAATCACGTGTAGAAAACGTAGCGTTATATAAAACGACGTTTTAATGTGTCAACAAGCTCGAATCTTCTTTCAAAAGTTAAATCATTGTATTCACAAAAAATTTTGCTTTCAATTGATATCAGTTTTGCTAGAGAGTTACTTTATTTTTATTATTGTATACCGCATTTGTACGGCGCCCTTTTCATATTGAATATATGTTCAAAAGCGCTTCACAATCATATGCATAATTAGGAAATTAAGAAAGTTTAAATGAAAATGAAAATGGTTAAGAGATGATAAAATATAAAATAATAAAATGAAGACTAATATAAAGATAAGAATAAGTGATCAATAAAGTTCTCATAATAGTCAACAAAAAACAACAACAAAAACAAGTGGATTAAATTGACTGTAAAAGAGAGTGAATGAGTAATAGTGGACTGTTGGTTGAATGGCAGTCAAATGGTCGATAGGGAATCAGGCTAGATGCCCTGAAAATCCATGATTGCAAGTTGCAAAGTTGGATTCTAATCCAAGGCTCCCGGATTATCAATGGATAGGCAGCCACTGGCCGATAGGGAATCCAGCTAGATGCCTTGGAAAAATCAATGGTTGTATAACTTGAGAAATCCAGGAAAGAAGACAACATTGGTATTGCCCCTCTTCGCAAGAATGGCAACCTTGTTAGTGACGCCAAAGGAAGAGCTGAAATCCTCCTTGAACAGTTCCAATCAGTGTTCACAAAAGACGACCCCACCCAACATGATCCACCATTGTGGAAACATGTAGAAGAAGATCTACCACATCTCACCATTAGAGTTGAAGGAGTTCACAAGTTGTAGAAAAACATCAAGATCAACAAAGCTGCTGGACCAGATGAGCTTCCAAACAGAGTCTTACAAACTTGTGCAAACGAAGCCGCAAGCGCCATCACAGCCATATCTCAACGCTCTGTCGACACAGGTGAATCACCAAACGACTGGAGAAACGCCAACGTAGCACCAGTTTACAAGAAAGGGGACCGCCACTTAGCTGAAAACTATCGTCCAGTGTCACTAACTTGTGTCATCTCTAAACTTCTGGAACACATCATATGCCGTCACGTCTTGAACCACCTAGACAAACACCATATTTCAACATCACATAACCATGGATTTAGATCAGGATACTCCTGCGAGTCACAGTTAGTTGTCACTGCTCATGACCTTCTTGGGTATTTTGACAAGAACAAGCAGGTTGATACAGTAATACTTGACTTTAGCAAGGCTTGCGACACTGTACCCCACCTATGCCTTCTAAGTAAGCTTGATAACTACGGTATACGTGGAACATTATTAGACTGGATTGCCCACTTCCTCACAAAACGGGAGATGTATGAAGTCATCGATGGGGAGAAGTCCAAACAAGTCCATATAGAATCAGGCGTCCCACAAGGTACTGTGCTCGGACCCTTGCTATTCCTGTGTCACATTAACGACCTACCCGAGAGAGTTAAGTCCAACATTAATTGTTTACAGACGACTGCCTACTGTATCACCCCATCAACTCATACAAAGATCATGAAGTTCTCCAAGAAGATTTATTAAACCTTCAACAATGGGCTAACGACTGGGGGATGAAGTTTAATGAAAAGAAATGTTATTTTCTTAGCTCCAAGAATAAATCATCACATTTCTACAGAATTAACAACATCATTCTTAAACAAGTCCAAGAAAACCCATATCTAGGAATAACATCACCAACATCGCTGAGATAGCCAATTCCACCCTTGGCTTCCTCCGTCGAAACTTGAGGTACTGTCCACAAAGCTGCAGGAAGAATGCATACCTTGCTCTTATCAGATCCAAGCTGGAATATGGTAGTCTCATATGGGACCCCTACATTCAAAACGACAATGACCGCCTGGAAAGAATTCAACGATCCGCAGCCAGATTTATCATGCGGAACTATCGATCCAGACATGATGGATGCATCACTGAGATGCAACATCAACTGGAACTGGTACCACTCCAAGAGCGGAGGCGTCAACAGAGGCTGACATTCCTCTACAAGGTGGTGAACGGGAACGTACCGGCCATTAATCATGAACGCTACCTTAAGCCACTACTTAAGGCGTAAACGTACAGTAAGGGCTAAACAATTTGAACATTTCATACACGATAACATTATTGAAAATTCTGTAAACAACTACAGCCAGTGTTATCAACCACTATTTGCAAAAACGGTTAATTTTTAAATCCATTCTTTGTAAAAACTGTGCCAGAGTGGAACAAATTAAATGACGATATTGTAAACTCTAAGTAAACAGAGCAGTTTAAAAATTTCATCTCGATTACAAGTGTTTAATGCGCACCTCCCCCGTCGAGTTAGTCAGATTCGGTCACTATCGACGTTACCCTTCAGATTCAGATCCAGATCGGGAAAAATTGACATTTGCTGCTCGATCGGGAAGCACTGAAGGGGAATCCCCTTGTTTCCCGAACGGGAAGTATTCCCTACTGATTTAGATCCGGAACTGTACTGTCCATGAAGTGAACATTGGGGACTATTTGAAAGCACTTTTTATTATTTTGTTTGAAGCATAGTGCCTACATTGTGGTTGTTGCCAAGTACTACATTTGAAGTTGACATTCCGTATGGGAAGTATGAGTAGTACAATTTCATGTGGACACCTAGTTCTGGCTTCCAAAACTTTATAAGCCGCTTTATTACTTTTTGATTTTCATCAGATGCGTTCTTTAACAGTATAAACACGGGTTCGCTGAAGACCTTAAGCTAGTGGACACCAATCACACGTGTACTACCGCAGTTGGTGCGTATAAACTTAAAGGAAACTATTTTTTCTTTTATATGTTGTATCAGTTAACTTCTCTGAAAGAATTATAATTATTGTTTTTTACTTAGTATAAGGGAGATAACTAAAAAATACCAAATCCGCATAAAATTGTTTGTGTGGACGTATAGTAAACTTTTAAGGTCATCGAATACTTCCGGTGTAAGTGGAACACCTTACAAAAATTTAGAAAATTGTGCCGAAAAAGTTTGAATTTCTGATCAACTGTCGGGACGCCGGCGTTGAATGTAAGTTAATTTAATTATATTTTTTGTTTTTGATGTATTTACGTAGACTTTTTGATTGTTTGCCTTTAACTTCAATATAATTCTGTCGTCAATGATCAACGTCAAATGTCTAAAGTCAACGCGAGCGGTTGATGCAGGCCATCTAGGCTGCAGTAGGTATCTATCTTATCTAATGATCTATGGCCCTTGTCATTGTTATTGTAGAATGGTTATGTTTTTTACTATGTTTAAAGTAGATCAAGAATCAAGCAGACTGTAAAGTTGACCTCCACTATCTATCTATCTATCTATCTAACTGTACTGCACACTCTCATATCTGAGCATTATGGCAGGGTGTAGAGCCTAGAAAGTGGCATTTAACTTGATCAAGTTCTTATAGAAATAATAAAAACATTTTGTACAAATAAGTTTAAAATAAATATATGAATAATCAAGTTGCAGAGCCACATTGTCATTGGTTAAAACTATGTACGAAGTTGTAAGTCTGTACAAATTACAGGGTGATAGTCTAAATTGACATACCGGATTTAAAGGTATCAACTTTGCCAAGAGATACCACCTCCATCGGAAGAGAGTTACATATTGGTATAATCTGTTCGGAAAAATGAGTTTTTAAGAGCATCTGAGAAGGATAGGATTCTTTGATTGGTAAGGATGGTTAATTGTCGATCTAAGGGAATCTGAATTTGTGCTATTTTGTCAACTATTTTCTTGCTCACTTAATAAATAACTTGCTTTTACGTACAGAATTCATGTACTGAAAACAATTGTGTCCCTTTCACTATTGTGGGCACAAATTTCGATAGTATTGGCACAGGCTTTTGACTGACAAAAATTTTTGTGAATGCGACAAAGTCGAAGTCTCCAAGTGAGCTTCATGATTCCTTAATCATGTCGAGCATATATCTGCTAAGTTATCTGTTCAATGAGGAAGATTGCTGCATGATTGTATTAAAAACTGAACTGACAACATATGATTTTTTTCAAAGTAATTACATCTATACAAAACTACTGTCAACAACTGACCATAATGTTTCGGCGTAAGTGGCAGAAATAAGAAAAAGCAAAGTGAAAATAGAAAGACAGAGGTAGATAGTTAAAAGACAAAGACAGAAAATAGTAAAAAGCTTTGGATCACTGCTTTCCGTGCCTCTGGCCAGGCCTTTTGGGCTACCAAAGCGGTCTCTGGGAATTCACCCAACCGGCACAGCCCCAACCTTCATTGGTTGTAACGGCAGTCAATCCAGGCATAATGTATAAGAGAGGCTAGCCCCTGTCTGAAAGATGCCAGATTAGGGGCCTCAGCAACAGATGCTGGTAGATTATTCCAGAGTATGGTGGTGTCAGGAAAGAAGCTGTACTTGTAGGAATCTGTATTCATCCATGACTTTAAAATAGCACCGAAACTTAAGTTGTTGGAATCATACAGACTCTAAGGGTCTTCATCAGACCAAACTGCACATTGATAAGAAACATTTTTATGCTAGTTGAGGTCAAATTCTTTTTTGTTTTCTAGCAAAATCTATTTTCTACTAATGAAATCAGTTAACTTAAGGTCTGAGACTTGTCTGTATGCTTTCCATTTCTGATAAAAGTATTCAGCAGGCATCTTTATGAACAGCAATCACATGATTGGAAATTTCCTGTGCACACCAAATTGTGACCAATTTCAGTCGTAATGGAAAAGCCAGCATCTGCTTAACATGGCCAACAAACAGACTATTTGATAAAATTTTTTTAGGTCCTTCTGGATCTGCAGGTTTACTCGTAGCCATGATTTTTTGAGGTTTTTCTAAAATTTATTGAAAAATTGGAGATATTTCCAAATAAAAACTGAAAATAACATACCTGGGTTCAAAAAGAATCGGTCCGTCTAAAATTTATGTCATTACATCATACAGGTTGTGAATACGAGGGGTTTAAAAGGGGTCAACTTTTAATGAGAGTATTGACGGTTAGGCTAGTAGTAGCAATGATTTTCTTTTTCAAGTGCTACATACTTTATGTAAAAGTAAGATAATTTTTATGTTGTCTTATGTTGCTTATCATACTATTATTAGCATTTTGGCAAAGTTTAACGCAGATTTGTCAATTATTATTGAAGAAATACTAGAAAAACTGGACACTCTTGAAAAAATGCGATAAATAGGTTACGTTATGTCAAGTAGACATTCCGTAAATGATGGTTCAGTTGATAAAATCTCACTTTTTTAATCTTTGATTTTCGTAATAAAAGATATCATTTTATGCTAAAACTTTCTTAAAAATTATGGATGAACAGAAATGACATCTTATTGTGGAAAAATAATAAAAAACATAACAGTCTTTAATGAAAAATCGTGCATACAAAACATGCGTTTCACAGCCTTTAAAATCGATCGAGAAATAGTGAATTAAATTGAGCTATTTTTTACATTAACTCACGGTTGTGAGCCTCTTTGTGTGAAGGGAACTAATTCATTAGATATTTTATCAATGCATAAACAAAAGTTTGCAAAGATATAAATTTATTATTTAGAACTGAAAAAACTGCTTACTTAGTAAATCGTGTAAATGTACAAAACAAATATCTAAGGCATTTCATATTAAGGTTTAAACCAACTTTTTACTTTTCAAATTGAGTGTCAGTTCAATACAATCTAAACCTTACACCAATTTTCTTTCTTATAATTATGTTCAAATTTGACAATGGTAATTTAGAGAACTATGGCTGATTTTCTTATCTGATCAACTTCGATTTTTATATTTTGATAAAAAAAATCCATTTCCTTGTTAAGGTATTCATTCTCTTTATTTTATAAATATTTTCATAACTTGTTTTGTATAATCCACAACCTTTGTATAAAAGTTATGTCATTAGTTGACAGTAGGAAAATATTTGTAGTTTGAATTTTGTTAACTTTTTAAAGAAGATTTATACCTGTTTACTGTTTGACTGACATTTTATCGTGCTGGTTTATTTCTTTAAATGATATAATTACTGACTATTGATCAAGTTTAGTTTAGCAAGGGGGTAATAGTTGCGGTCAGTTTTCATTCAAACTGGTGCACTAATTTGTCAACGCTGAAGGGACGTATCTCTGTGCCATATCTCACACTACTTAGGTTGTTCTGTGCAATAAATTGTACCAATTTGTCTTAAGGGGTATCTGTTGTAAAATTATTGCTATTAATTTGTAGTAAATTTAAACGTTAAATTAGTTTAATATCAAGTTAGTGTAACAACAATGCCTGAGGGAAGGTCTTGTGTCAAATCAAAATAATGATTGGCTTGTAAAGGTTATTGGCACACTTACTTACTAGCCAATATTGTTTAACTTATTTTACCAATTTATGGTAAAACCATTTATCTGTCACTTACATGTCCAATTGGATAAGTCAGTTTTGCTTTAGATTTATAATGATAGTTTCCTGATCTTTGACCGTTGTCTCACTTTGAAATACTTGTGTTTCATATAAATGAACTGTGAACATTAAGGAAAGTTGGATGATTCAAGTTCTGTGTGAGTATTTTATTTTCCTTGATATTTTTCCTGCATTTCATAAATCAGGTTAACAAAATGACATAGTTGTGCTGTTACTCATAGTTTTAAAGCAAAAATTATGACAATTATATTTTTTGTATATAGTATATATACTGGTATATGAAAGCTTAAATAGTTCATGTTCAATCAACTTTGTAAAATTATAAATAGAAAATATGTTACAAAATATTTGTATGTTGTTTTTTCTTGATATATATATTGAAATAAATCATTGATGCATGCGAGAATCTTGCTGTGCCTGGACATATGGCTTCTTTATATGTAATACAGTAAAACCTCAGGAAAACAACACAGTTTATAACAAACTCATTGTTAGAGAAAGTCTTTTCTTTTGAAGATTTGTTCTCATTGGATCACTCTTAAGAAGATAACCATAGACATGCTAAATGGCTTGCTTAGACAGTCTACGAAATTAGGATATGAAAGTGATGGCCGAACTGACCATTTTAGCACTAAATCTTGTTGGTAGAAATTTGGTTGCCCAAAAAAAGTTTTTGGTTGTCTGAACTGTAAATTGGTTGTCCCAGGCAACTGGAAACCCACTTACTGTTGCTGGGAGGTTACTGTTGCTGAGTTGTTGTTGAAAGATAGCTGTTGTTTGAGGTGGCTATTGTTGAGTTGTTTTTGTTGTTTGAGATGTGGCTGTCTCTAGAAAGTGGCTGAGAGACTGTTGTACAAGGGTGATTGATGTTGGGTGTCCTGTAAGAAAAGTTGCTCAGTAGTTATAAATATATTATGACAGTAATTTATAATTTGTTAGTCAGAGCTATTTAGCAAATTTTGTTCAGTTGTGATTTTACATAATTTATACTTAGATTTTAATCAACATGATTTCTGTATTGTATTATAAATGTCAATGTGTGTATGCAAGTTTTTAAAGTGTCAGACCTCACATATTATTTTGTACAAACATTTTCTAATGTTTGAAAAATACAGTAAAATTTGATATTTGGAATAAAATTTGATATTTGAAATAAAAGTTATCATGTTTTGATTTCATGTTATGTTTGAATGCTCATGATACATAAAACATAGATGTGAGACAGGGTGTTACCTAGCTAGTAGCTTGAATATTTCTCAGTTAATAGTTTCAGGTATCCAAATGCAGTTTAATAAGAAAATAAGGATATGAAAGTGGTTTTCTGAACAAATCATTTTAAGAGCAAGCACTATATCTCATTTGCAGAATTTTGGTTGCCCAAACGAAATTGCTGGTTGCCCAAACTAAAAAGTGGTTGTCCAATGCAACCGGACACCCACTAATTTCATAGACAGTTTAGACTGCAAATATTTTTATGTTTTATGCAGGTTTTAATAATAATATTTTGTTTTCACATATCTTCTGATGCAGATATATTCTCATTATGCCTAATGCTTCAGAAAATTTAAGATGAACAGCCGAAGACTGATTTTTTTATAATTAAGAAAGAACTTCAGAGGTGAGATAATGATAGAGTGCAGGACCCTACTATTTAGCCCTATAGCAATTATTATATTCAATTGTTCAGGACTGCATTTCTTCATTGACAATAAGTTAACTTTTCTCCTCATCTCAAAAAGTTCACTACCTGGCTCCCTGGTACCATGTAAATAATATGAAATTTTGTGCTAATGGAAACAGGAAAGTGGGATTTCCATGGGATTCAAACTAATATGTAGCTGGCTTCCTATTGTTTACCTGTCTTATGTTGTAACACTCGGTCACACCTACCTTCTGTAAAATGAAACAATTCTATATACCTTGTAAAACTCCATCAAACAACTCCATCAAATATATAAATGTTATAATTTTAAACTCTTGTTTTTATTATACTGCTAACAAACAATCTATTTATACTTTGTCTTGTCTTTTAGTCTGATCTCTAGAGCTGGTTTTGTAATCAAGATTTTGACTTGTTCTTTAACAAGTTTTGCTGACTTGATGATCAGCGGTAAAAAAAATCATTTCGTAGTATGAAAACTGTGGCAGGCAAACTGATAGTTTGAATGAATCATACATTCAGTGAAGGCTGGTTCACATATTTTCCCTGTCTACCTTTAAAATGAAGAGTACTCTCTCTTTCATAGGCGGATCCAGGGTGAGGGGGGTGAACCAGGTGTATGCCCCCCTTATAATTGCCAAAATTAAAGGGTTTTTTTACTTTTTATCTATCATAAAATAAGATATTTATAGGAAAATATGTTTATTAAACTGTCAAAAAAAATTTACATGCTATGCATGCAGTAAATAACAAGACTGGAAGTACACTGATACAATGACATAACATGCAATAATTCCTTCTCATTTTTGTAAAAATTGTAACATGATCCAATGGCTGTTAGAAAATTATCTGATATTAACCAGATTCTTTTTATTGTTTATCCTGAGAAAGGATTGTTGAGATTTTGGAAATTAACCTGAATCTCTTAGAAGTGACCAAAACTCAGTAGCTTCAGTAGCCACCCCCCTGGAACCCCAGTCAGGACCCATCAGGAGCCCTTACAGCCCCTGGACCCCAAGACTGCTTGTTTATTTCTGCCCCCTCTAACTGGAATTTTCCGCCCTCCGTAACTAGAAATCCTGGATCTGCCTATGTCTTACTCTTCATTCCTCTCTCTCCCTTGCTCTCTCTCTCCTCCCCCTCTCTCTCTTGCTCACTCTTGCTATCTCTCTCTCTGTAGCAGACCTGACTGGTTATATAATGCTAGTTATTTAAAGTCTCTCGGGTAGAAATGTGAAGTAATATTATGTGGCATTTTACAGAATGTGCTGAACTTGTAAATTATTATATAGACCATTTGGTTTGCTGTTAAATTACTGAAAATTATGTAAAATTATGAACTATGTTAACAAGTTGTCTATGGAAACATTGGCTGGGTAGTCTCAATACATTAAACACAGAGCACTGTTATATGATATAGAATGATTCATAATAGTTTAAAAGTTTAGTTTGTTAAGAAAGTTTTTATACGCCCGTTTTGAAAAAACGGTCGTATTATGTTATGCTGTTGTCCGTCTGTCCGTCTGTCCGTCTGTCCGTCTGTCCGTCTGTCCGTCTGTCCGTCCGTGGACAATTGCTTGTCCGGATGATAACTCAAGAAAGAATGAACCTAGGTTCCTCAAATTTTATGTGTTGATAGCCCTTGGGTGGAGGAGGTTCCCTATTGATTTTGAGACCCCAGGGTTAAAGGTCAAGGTCACTGGGACTTAAAATAGGTAAAACTTGTCCGTACAATATCTGAACCACCAATGTACCTAAGTTCACCAAATTTAATGTAAGAGTAGCCCATGTGTCAAAGATGTTCCCTATCGGTTTTGGGGCCCCTGCGTCAAAGGTCAAGGTCACAGTGGCATCATATGGGAAAAAAACTTGTCCTGACAATAACTTAACAACCAATCTACCTAGGATCACCAAATTTTATGTGAGAGAAGCCCATGTGTCAAGGATGTTCCCAATCGGTTTTGGGGCCCCTGGGTCAAAGGTCAAGGTCACAGGGACATCAAATTGAAAAACCTTGTCCGGACCATAACTAAACAACGCCTGTACCTAGGTTCACCAAATTTTATGTAAGAGTAGCCCATGTGTCAAAGATGCGCCCTATAGGTTTATGGGGCCCCAGGTTCAAAGGTCAAGGTCACAGGGGCATTATATGGAAAAACTTTGTCCGGACAATAAATGAAACACCAATGTACCTAGGTTCACCAAATTTCATGTGAGAGTAGCCCATGTGTCAAGGATATGCCCTATTGATTTTGGGGCCCCTGGGTCAAAGGTCAAGGTCACAGTGGCATCAAATTGAAAAACATTGTCCGGGTAATAACTCACTAATGACTGTACCTAGGTTCACCAAATTTCATGTGAGAGTAGCCCATGTGTCAAGGATGTACCTTATCAGTTTTGGGAAAACAGGGTTAAGTTTAAATCTTAAACCAGAAGATATCAAATTACCAAGCTGTGACTTCAAATGTTTTATCAATATGTTTATAAAGTCAAAACGGCAAACAATGAAACACTTGTCCAGACAATAACTGAACCACCAATGTACCTAGGTTCTCCAAATTTTATGTGAGGGTAGCCCTTGGGTAAAGGTTATGCCCTATTGGTTTTGGGGTTCCTGGGTCAAAGGTCAAGGTCACAGAGGCATCATATTGAAAATCCTTGTTTGGACAATAACTCATCAACTACTGTACCTAGGTTCACAAAATTTTATGTGAAGGTAGCCCTTGTGTCAAGGATGTTCCCAATAGGTATTTGGGCCCCAGACCCAAAGGTCAAGGTCACAGAGGGATCATATGGAAAAACCTTGTCCAGACAATAACTGAACAACCAATGTACCTAGGTTCACTAAATTTGGCGTGAAAGTAGCCCATGTGTCAAGGTTATGCCCTATTGGTTTTGGGGCACCTTGGTCAAAGGTCAAGGTCACAGGGGCATCATATTGAAAAACATTGTCTGGATAATTACTCAACAATGATTGTACCAAAGTTCACCAAATTTCATGTGAGAGTAGCCCATGTGTCAAGGATGTACCTTATCAGTTTTGGGAAAACAGGGTTAAGTTTAAATCTTAAACCAGAAGATATCAAATTACCAAGCTGTGACTTCAAATGTTCTATCAATATGTTTATAAAGTCAAAACGGCAAACAATGAAACACTTGTCCAGACAATAACTGAACCACCAATGTACCTAGGTTCTCCAAATTTTATGTGAGGGTAGCCCTTGGGTAAATGTTATGCCCTATTGGTTTTGGGGTTCCTGGGTCAAAGGTCAAGGTCACAGAGGCATCATATTGAAAATCCTTGTTTGGACAATAACTCATCAACTACTGTACCTAGGTTCACAAAATTTTATGTGAAGGTAGCCCTTGTGTCAAGGATGTTCCCAATAGGTATTTGGGCCCCAGACCCAAAGGTCAAGGTCACAGAGGGATCATATGGAAAAACCTTGTCCAGACAATAACTGAACAACCAATGTACCTAGGTTCACTAAATTTGGCGTGAAAGTAGCCCATGTGTCAAGGTTATGCCCTATTGGTTTTGGGGCACCTTGGTCAAAGGTCAAGGTCACAGGGGCATCATATTGAAAAACATTGTCTGGATAATTACTCAACAATGATTGTACCAAAGTTCACCAAATTTCATGTGAGAGTAGCCCATGTGTCAAGGATGTACCTTATCAGTTTTGGGAAAACAGGGTTAAGTTTAAATCTTAAACCAGAAGATATCAAATTACCAAGCTGTGACTTCAAATGTTCTATCAATATGTTTATAAAGTCAAAACGGCAAACAATGAAACACTTGTCCAGACAATAACTGAACCACCAATGTACCTAGGTTCTCCAAATTTTATGTGAGGGTAGCCCTTGGGTAAAGGTTATGCCCTATTGGTTTTAGGGTTCCTGGGTCAAAGGTCAAGGTCACAGAGGCATCATATTGAAAATCCTTGTTTGGACAATAACTCATCAACTACTGTACCTAGGTTCACAAAATTTTATGTGAAGGTAGCCCTTGTGTCAAGGATGTTCCCAATAGGTTTTTGGGCCCCAGACCCAAAGGTCAAGGTCACAGAGGGATCATATGGAAAAACCTTGTCCAGACAATAACTGAACAACCAATGTACCTAGGTTCACTAAATTTGGCTTGAAAGTAGCCCATGTGTCAAGGTTATGCCCTATTGGTTTTGGGGTACCTTGGTCAAAGGTCAAGGTCACAGGGGCATCATATTGAAAAACATTGTCCGGATAATTACTCAACAATGATTGTACCAAAGTTCACCAAATTTCATGTGAGAGTAGCCCATGTGTCAAGGATGTTCCCTATTGATTTTGGGGCCCCTGGGTCAAGTTTAAACCATCATCCAGAAGATATCAAATTACCAAGCAGAGACTTCAAATGTTCAATCAATATGTTAATAAAGTCAAAATGGCAAACCATGGAAATAATGCTATATTTAATAAGTAAAATGAATTTAGTTCACCAAATTTTATTTGAGGGTGGCCCATGTGTTAAGGATGTTCCCAATTGGTTTTGGGTCAAAACTGGGTCAAAGATCTAGGTCACAGGGGCATCATATGGACAATCCTTGTCCGGACAATAACTAAACAATGATTGTACCTAGGTTAACCAAATTTTATATGGATCAGCCCATTTGTCAAGATGTAATGTGTTGATAGCTCTTTGGTATTTGATGTTCTCTTTTGATTTGGAAACCCCAGGGACAAAAGTCAAGGTCACAGGGACTTAATTCATACTGAAACATTTTCCGGACAGTAACTCAATATTAATTGTACCTACATTGTAGGTTTTCCAAATCTTATTTAAGGGTAGCCTTAATGTCTAGCATATGCCCCTTTGGTTTCAGGTCCCTGGGTTAAAGTCAAAAGAAAAATCATGAGGAAAAACCTTGTCCAACAACCAACTTTACCTAAGATCACCAAATTTTATGTATCAATACTCTTTGGGTCAAGGGCGAGAACTTTTGGTTCTGAGGCCCCAGGGTCAAGGTCACTGGAAGTTTGTATGGGAAAACTTTGTGTCGGTGATAAATCAACCATGGCTGTACCTAGGTTCTCAAAATCTTTGCTTTGGATAGCCCTCCTGTTAAGAATGGGACCTATTCTGAGGTCCCGGGGTCATTGGTCAAGGTCACAGGGACTTTATATGAGATAGAACACAGCATGGACTGCACACGGGCGTATAATGCCCCGCCCAGCGGAGCTCTTGTTAGATATTGGCATCGTATCATATGTACAAAAAAAATGATTCTCCCAATATTTTCTGCTGAGTTTGTTGTATGGTACAAATTTCAAACTTTGAAAGTATATCAATGTACAATGTATAGTGATTCTTCAAGAGCTCAGAAATAGACAGAATTAGGCTGGGAGGCTGAAAAAAGGGGCTGTGTGCTTCATAGAGTTCATGTTTCACATAAATTATTTCTGTTTAGGGAGTAGCAAAAATAGGGAGGTGGGATAAAGGACATGGTGTAGTTCAACTGGTCTTCGCAACTGCTGAAAAGATTCACATGCAGTCATTACGATACGATAATACTCTTTCACAAAAGTAAAATTCAAATGAATTAGAAAACTTTTAATTCCTAATTAGTAATTTTAATTGATTAACCTGAGCTACTGTAAATAAAACTAGAATAAAATAGATAATAATATATTATTATAAAAGGACCTGAAGGGGAGGTAATGCTGGCTTGTTTGAATGATAAAAGTATGGAAATTTGTTTTTTTAGCATGACTGATCACTGATATGATATGATCCATGCGATACAAATTCACAATATATCAATTTCAGGATGTAGCTAAAATACATGCCCGGTGGATACAATAAGGGTATTGTGTGTCAGCAAGTTTTATAGAATGATTCAATAATTGTGGTTTATTTTATTTCTGTAGACTATACAATATAAAGGTGCTCACGTAATACTAATGATATTTAACGTATACAGATACAACCTATCTCGGACTCCCTACGGTTGTACACTATTTCGAGACGTCTCCTACAAACAATTTACACTCACTTTCTCACATTGGAACTTTCAGGTAATATGAAGTTCTGATAATTTGTACAAATATTTTACATTACGCATTAATTTTAGTTTTCTTGCAGTAATAATAAGCCTTACTCCTGCTGGGTATGCATCAATTTGTAGTTTTTTAACGATATTCTTATTATTTAGTACTCATAATATGTGAAGTGTGATTTAAAGGATAAAATCTAGTTAAATTATCTTTAATTTCTTAAATGAGGCCTTAATAATAATTTGGTTAATTTCTTGTTTCTTGACAGGCTGTAAAAAACACTGATTATAAATTATTAAAATATTTCATTTATGTCCCAGTCATAATATCTATATTAATCAAACAAATATTTTAATTATAGTCATTATTCAACCTTCAAATTAACACTAAAGTGGCAAATGGGCAATGATCATCTTTATCCACTTGACTGAAGCTTGGAATAATGCCTCGGTTCCATGAAATCATGGCTTGTTGTGGACTCGTATGTGCAGGCAGCCATAGGCCGTGGTTAGCCTTGTGTATTAAGGTGACGGTACGCATACGGTACAAAACAACACACCGGTACAGAGCCATAGGTGGAAGATATGCATGTTTAAACAATACTCCGCTACAATTTTGTTAATGATTTGACTGTGAAACTGATTCATGTATCCTGGGTTCATCTCACGGACCCTGACCGTACAGGTACGCAAGAGTTCGTAAGGGTCCTTGCGGAGCTTGATTGGATGGCCCCTGTACGGTGCCCTCATGGCTATTTTTATGTTTATGGGACTGTAGCATTAGTGAAAATTGATTTGGGTGCATGAAAATTACTGGTTTTATGTCATTAGGCTTGTTGATAATTTTGCCCTTTTCTGTATAACAAAATAAATTAGACTGGGTTGTTGAGAAAATGATGGTGATAATTGAGTGGGGTAAGAAATGTGGTGTTGATCACTGATGTAGGTTGAAAATTTGATAAAATGTGACCCCTTGTAGAACAGTAATGCTACAGTCCCATAAACATAAAAATAACCGTGAGGGCACCGTACGGGGGCCGTGTGATCAAGCTCTGCAAGGACTCTAACGAACTCCTGCCTACCTGTATGGACTGTTACGTTTACCACGGTACGTGAGATGAGTCATGGATACATATATCAGTTTCAAAGTCAAATCAGAACACAATGGTGGCCAAGTATGGAATAAACTTACATATCTTCCAGCTACGACTCCGTACAGGTGTGTTGTTTTGTGCCATGTGTGTACTGTTACCTTAATATGCAAGGCTTCCCACGGCCTAGGACTGACTGCACGTACGAGTCCGCAACAAGCCACGATTGTACCAGCTAGTACCAGTTTGAGTAAAGAGCTAAAAAGCTTGCCTTGCTAGTCAGCTGTCTCGGGAAAAAATCAACTTAAACTAACATGAAAACACTGACTAGGTTTAGTGTAGTCTTTGAGTTTTTGGTCCATATATAATATTTTAGAGTTCATAAACTTGCATGTATAGCCCTCAAGGCTTTCTACTATTATTTGAATTTATGAAAAGCTCTGTTAATGATTGACTCATTGAATATTTGAAATTCCTTTACTCTGGGAATCCTGTTAATTTTTGTTTCATTTTTTTGTTGTTGCTGCTCATAATTGAGTTAGTGTTTCCAAGTAAAATATGTTGCATCAAGTATTTTACCTGTATTATTATTTTGAAGGAATTTTAGAGGTATAATGTGAAATGTTTTACTCACAAGAAAAATGCATTAATGTTTCTTTTGTACTGCCTCCTGAATTATGAAAATCTTTGTACACAGGGTATAGATTGATTTCATTTTCTTTCCCATGAAGAACTTGGGCTTAGGGAACAGATTTGTTGAAGTTGAAGGTTAAGGTGTGGTTTAAAGTCTGCTTCTGTATACATATTCAGCCGACTTCATCATTTTGTAAGATAACTCCTGATCATTGAAATCCCTTTCAGACAGGTGATCCCTCACAGTACCCATATACGTCTGGGTGGAGTGGAACAATTGCAGGTAAATTTCTAATACTCAAGGAAATTAGCAGTGCCCTTAGTGGGGTTTGTACCCAGGACCTCTTGATCACTAAGCACTTGTCTTACCACTGGACCACTGCTCCTACTTTAGATTTGAATGAATGGTTATGATGTTGGGCTGGTTATTATTTGGATAGCCAGGTTTGCATTTGTTTAAATCACACCCAAAACCCATCTCATTGTTTCATTGAGCAAGCACCAATATCTTGGTTTGAACCAAACCTTGAGGTGGTCTACCGAGGGTGCTTAGGGCTCTCATATTTTGGGGCCAAATATGGGCCCCATTCCCCTTTCACAATCATATGTTTATTTCCCCTATCTCAGATAAAAATTCCCCTCAAAATGTAATTTAAATTTTAATTTTTCATTCTAGAGTCACAAACTTGACTAGCTATTCAAATCAATGGTAGAAAAGTGTTCAGAGTATAAGTGACTGGTAAAAGTCACAACTGTTCACTTTCATGAGTGGACTGAAAATTCTCCATATTGTCTTGAAACGACGCAAAATTCCCCTTCCTGAGGGTACGGGTACCTGTCCCCAAAAGTTGTCTAGTGCCCTGGCGCTTTACTATTAACAATAAAATAGTTAAACAATATTAAAGTTATCAAATATTTATGAATCATTTCAGCCTAAGTATGTTGGTATGTAATTTATCAACAATTATTGTCAATATTAGAGATATATTGTTGTTTTCATCTGTCATATAAAAATGTCAACATGGTATTACTAGTGTCAATAATTTAAAGGTTGTTAAACTTTGTTAATTTTGAGATATATATGATGATATAAAACAGTAGGGGAGGTATATATCTATGGTTTTAAGGTTATGATGCTTTTTTCATGTTTTTGCTGTTGTTTTGATATGGTTTAATTTTATTCTTGCTTCTGTGGCTTAGTGTTTTAAGGTATTGACATTCAACTCTATTGTAATCTTTCATTAAGGGGTTGTGGGTCTGAGCCTTACTTATATCAGGGGTTTGGTGTTTCAAGTGAAAACCCAAAATGTACTTGTCTGGGATCACTTGTCCAAACATTTTATACTCCAAAAGAAATATGGAGAAACAAAACTCTGATGTTCTACTTCATGTTAAATATTATATAGATCCAATATTAAATAAACGAATTGTGTGGTGCTCAACAGTTTACTAGTTTGGTTATAAACTAATAGATAATAAGGGTTTAAAGAGGCATTTGGATGTATCCATTATTCCATGTGGACCTCTGATAAAACATGTACAACTTACATAATTATATAAGTATATAAGAAGACCATTTATATAATGTACATGCTTTATAGTAACGATGTTGTAAGTTATACATGTAATAAGGAATGGTCAGGTATGTATTTTCTGTCTAGACATGTATATACATAGTCATGTATATATCTGTGTTAGAGGAATGGTGTTGTCAGATGATGTTAACTTATGTTGTTGACAGTTAGTCAATGGTGTACATATATAGTCATTATGTTGTTACAGTTATGTTGCTATCATGTGACATAACCTTCTTTTAATATTCTTGTTGAAGGTGGGTGGATGGATGGGTAGGTAGGTAGGTGTGTGGGGGAACTTGGATTACTGGCTGAAACTCAATGTGAGGGGTTCTTCCTATAAAAGATGAAACTTATGGATACAGATTAGCAGTCAAAATTGTGATTTATAACCATTCATGGAGGCTCAATTTTGTGTTAGAACAGGATTCTGATCGAATCCATTGCTAAACATTCCTCAGGGATTCCTTCTTTTGGGATCCTCGGAAATCTGGAACCCTGGTTAAAAATCAATATTATTCTTTTCTATATTATATAATCATGTTTAACCTGGTGTACAAGAATTTATTATCATAAGTTCTAAGACAGGAATGTCAGAGTTCCAGGTTACTGGAGGTAAAATGAATACTTATCTCTCAGCACTTTTCATACAGTAATTTTCATCTTTTTTTCTACAATTGTTGTATTTTTTTCACTTTGATTTTGAAACTTTTTATTAGATGTGTTTTACAAAAAGTTGCTAGTGCTTTTGTAGTACATTGGTACAGTGCCTGCCAAAGATTGTTGGACTAATTAAGATTTAAGAAAAACTGATCATCTATTCTGCAAGTGATTTTACTGTTATTGAACATTATTTATGCTTAATAGCTTGAATCATGTATTAATGAAATAATTATAAAGGTGATTTTTGAATTGGCTCTTTTTCTTTTTTCCAAGGGAGAAGGTGAACCAGTTTTTCTTAAAACAGATTTTTGTCAAGGGCTTTTGAATGGTACTGTATATTGAGAAATCTACACACAAACCTGGAAATTTTAAAAAGCCATTTTACAATAGATATATTGTACTTAGAAAATATTATGACCCAGTGATCTTATTTCTGTATCTATATTTAGTTCTTAGAATTGGCAGCTCTTACAAACATTATTGAAGGAGATTTTTGCTACAATTGAAGAACGTAGTGTGTGGAATGCTTGACTTCTGCTAAATTATATACCTCTAGTTTACTCTATACTGACAAACCTCTGTTCAACAGCCGTTGCTTAGACTAAGAAAACACTTAAATGGTCACTGAAGTCAGATGGCTTAAGCAATACAGGTGTAACTCAAATAAGACTGTCCTGTAAGCTTAGTCCATAGCACACAAGTCTACTGACTAAAGGGTTGTGGGTTTGATACTCGGGTGCGGCATACTTAAGTGGAGCTTGGTCATGAAATAATTTCTCACAGTCAGTTCCTTCCACCACTGATTAAGATGGGACCATCTCATAAGCATTACTTCTCTTTTTCAAGATTGTGATTTCCAAAAATGCCAAAATTTAAATTTGTATTTTGGGTTAGTAAAAATTGATCCAGGCTAGCTTCTCTTGTAAAGTTACTGGTTAGAATAGCATGTAAAGTCAAAATTTAGTTCAAAGACCATTATTGTATGTTGTCTAAATTAAAAATGTCTCCATATTTAAGTTAAATTTTAACAGTTTGATAGATATTTCTGAGTCACAGAAGTTTGGCATGTAGCTTTTTTCTTGAAGATGTAAAATTTCTGATTTCACTGTATAGGATAATCATGTTGATCATTTGTAATGTAAATATTCAAAACTAAATAGTAGACCATTCTAAAATAATTGATAGGTTTAACTTTCAGTCATCCCCTAAATTTTTCTTGATTCCTAGTCTAATTTGTTATGTTCTGAAAGACAAAATTATCAACTTGCCTTATATTATAAAATAAGTCATTTTCACTTATCCAAATGAGTTTTTGCTTGTTAGGCCACAACAAGTTGATCATCTGTTCTACAGATTTTTCTGGAAAAAAAATGGGAGAGCGAGCGAAGAAAAAAAAGTCTTTATTCACTTGCTTTATATAGCGGTTTGACCAAATTTTTATGAGCGTCAGCGAGGAAATAAAAAATTTTTTTTGTAAAAATCGTCGAAATTAAGGTGCGAGCGAATCCATAGAACATATGATCAATTTGTTGTGGCCTTATGGGATTTTAGGCTAGTAGGTTTAGGTAAGGACTGGGTTTTACATACTAGAAGTTTTCCATGTAGATATTGTCTTGGAAACTTTAACCTAAATTTACTTGTCCAAGCTTTTTCTATGTCACCTTAAAGGGATTAGCAGGTAAAATTTTCAGTTCCAATTTTCCTGGTTCTGCATTATGTTTTTATAATTGTTATTGAAACATACTAACTGATATATGACTTGGCAAAATATTTATATATTTTTTCTTTATATTTGGGGTGTTCCCTAACTAGACCCACATGGGTCAGGTTAGCTAAAAATAGATTAGTGTTATTATGCATTATGCATTTACTGATGAGAAGATACTTGAGCTTGTTATTGTGCTACATTAGTATAATTCTGTTAAAAAGATATCCTAACCGCCTAATAATGTTGAAAAGACAAGAAGCGATCAATGAAAATGTTTAATTTCAGCAAGTACGACATATAACAAATGTATAAATAGCTTGGTGATTCCCTCAGTATCCTACTTTTGTTTTCAACAATGTGTATGCCACATGTTTTTATTCGTTCAGTTGATTGTTATAAGGGACAAATGTTATAAATAAGTGATTTCTTAATACTGTTTTAAAGACTAAACTTGGTTCTATACTTTTGGCACAGTCATTTGCCTGTATATCCCTTTAAAATGACTTTGAAACATTAAAATGTATGTTCCTGCCAATGACTCTAAATGCAGTAAACAAGAACCATAACTCTATTAAACAGTTCTAAAATCATTCCCCTTTTGATGAAATTATAAACTTGCAAAGTTTATTTAAAAAAATATAAAGCAACAGCTACTGATGACTGTGAGTGGACTGATACCTTTAATTTTGTTTATGGGGATATTTCATACTATACAAGTTTCAAATGCTGTTTACATTCATGTTATGAGACTTTTTGTCACTAATTTTGGATTTATTTTGTTTGGAAAATGAATGGTCAGGGTGTGTATAAATAATTAGAAGATGGGCTGGGAATGTTTTGGAAAGTAATTAATTTAATATGGCCTAAGCTGGCTAATGTAAAATGTTATCATTTAGTACCAGTGCAGGTAGAAATGTATTGTATTCACATCTGTTGCATTCTATGTCTGTCTGTAGGATTTTTGTTTACATTTCAAATACGAAAATTGTAGATGATGTTTACTGTATGTTTAAAACTTTAAATGTGTTAAAATTTACAATTTGTACTGGAGAGAGAATCTCCTCAGGTATTATATACAAGAACTAGGCCAAGTTCATCCAGAGTTTGTGATTTCATAAAAGTTTTCAAAATCACTTTATGTTTCTTAACAAAATTTTTGTTTGTTTCATAATAATAAATTATTTTCTTGGGACAATCACAAAATTGCATATTTGTGTTACAGTCATATTGGATGAAAATGAATCCCACACCATTATAAAGTGTTATTGTATTTCTTGTCTCTGGTCATGTGAACAAGCAATTAACAATCATATTCCTTGTCCCAAGTAAATGTGATCACTTTATAACCAATTGTATTCATTGTCTCCTGTAGGTCAGTGTGAACAACCTATCAAAATTATTGTATTTTTGTCTTGGGTCAATGTGTAAAAGCTATAACCAATTGTATACACTGTCTTGGGTTACAAGTTATAAGCAAGACAGAAAAGAACAGAACAGAACAATCACTTTATTTGCTCACACCAAGATACGTGGTACATGAGAACAAAATAATACAACATAGTACAAGTTATTACAAAGATCACATGACATACACACAAAAATACAAAAAATACATATTAGACTAATATTACTTTTCTTGTCCCGGTCAATGTGTAAAAGCTATAAGAATATCAACATTGGTGTCTATGTCTCGGGTCAATGTGAACAGGTAATTTAAAATATTGAAATTATAGCTTTTCTTGCTCCAGGTCAATGTGTAAAAGCTATAAACTATATTGAAATAGTATTCCATCTCCCTATCAACAGTTCATAATTATGTAAGGCAGTTGTCAGTCACTGACGAAAGTATGTGCTTAGTAGTTGGTTAACAGCTAAATGCAGAGATTTAGCCTTCTTGGGAACAGTAAGTAGGTTGACTGACCGCGTTATATGACCTATACAATGTGTTGCTTAACCGCGTTAAACCCAACAAAAACACAAAATTCAGGTTAATATGATCTAGCTATAGTTATAGATATAATGTAACTATTGTTATATATTTTACAGGCAATATCCAGGCAGTGTATAATATGATCAGTTTTACCTGTCATTTATCATTTTGATAACCTGTTTACTAAACTATTTCACCCTGTTATCTTGAAACATTATTCTAACAATGCATAGGTGTGCAATAATAATTGTAGTGTTTTTTAACAACTCGATTTCTACCTAGTTTCCCAGGGTTTATGAGTTATTTTTGTAGAAAAGCATATGTCTTTTCCCAAGGACTTTTTAGAACTTGTTCCAGATGTTTGGAAAGGTATTATGGAATGCTAGTACTCTCATGTTTTAGGAGGCTCAAAAAATACTAATAGTATACTGGCTGAAAAAAACTTGGGCCTCACCTGTTCCTCACCATCAAACTGTATGAATGTACTCTGGTTTATTCACTGAGTACTAGGCTGTGTGGAAACTGTTTTCATACATTTGTTTAAAGTATTTTCATTGTTATTTAATGTGCTTTCATGATTTTATTTATGAAAATATAGGAATGTTATACACCTAGGATATTGGATTTTTCGTTGAAAATATTTTTTTCGATTTTTCGGAAAGTTGTTACTTTGTACATGTAAGTAAAAAAATGTTTCATGTAATTTATTATGATTAAAAATTGCATTTTAAGCATATTATTGCATCAAATTAAAGTGAAAAGTTAATGACTAAAAAATTAATGTTAAGAAACCACATGTAATAATGTGCATAAATTTATACCTTTTATTTATCTAGTATATTTGATCAAGTTGTATGATATAAAAGTCATCACCTAAAATTTTCTCAGGCTCTAGCTTGATTTTATTATGTTATTTTGTATTAATGCTCAAAATTTTCTGTCAACTCAACTATATGAAATAAATATAAGTAGTTTTCTCTGTGACACTCAAATTCTTTGTTACTTAAATCCATGTTTGGGCTAGTTGGACAAGTTGGTTATGAACTTATGCTGATGGTTTCCTAACTATACAGTAAAGTTCAGTGCTATAAAGACCATCTTGGTCATTGCAAATCGTGTGAATCAATGACTAATTTTAAAAGAAAATTCTAATTAGGACCATTCGGCTATTTAGACCATCAATTTTGTTAGTCCTATTAATAGTGGAACTTAGTGAACAATTTTAATGCTGTCTTTTTACCAAAATATAAAAATATCATGATACCTTGTTGAGTTGATGACTACAGATGTTTCCTACACTAGGTAATACTGCTTGCTGTTAGAATATTTCATATTTATGATTGTTTTATCTTGCTGTAATTAAAGAAATTTGTTGTACCAATGTGTGATCTATGTTAATTTTTAGGTGTTATGTAATAAATAAGTATTTTATATTGTTAAATTTTATTCAACTGTCAATGACAAATACATTAAACCTGCTTATTTAGATACCCACTTCTGTATTATGTACTCTCTATCGTTAAAAAGATATACTTTTATATGATTATCAAACAAGACTTTCTAAATCAGTATGATTAATGTATGCACTATTGACATAAAATTTGAATAAATGAAACAATATCAATCATTTTCTAAATTTCATACTCTGATTTACTTTCTTATTTCTCTTTGCCCTCTTCTGGGCATATGACATTAACTTCTGGTTTCCATCTGGCTTTGTTTTATGTTCTGGGTTTTAACTGGTTCCAAGATTCATAGACCGGTTTCAGCTCCGCCTTCAAGGATCTTCACCAGGTTGTAGTGGGTCTACCTGTTCCCCTCTGTTGATTCCAATCCAGTGTTTTGTCTTGTATGTTGGTGTTGTCTTTAAGGAGGACATGCTTCTATGTACTTCATGTATGCTAAATGACCTTAACTCTTGATGCATTTCAAAATAACATTATGACCTTAGCTGTTGAAGCATTTCAAAATAACATTATGACCATAGCTGTTGAAGCACCTCAAAATAACATTATGACCATAGCTGTTGAAGCACCTCAAAATAATATTATGACCATAGCTGTTGAAGCACCTCAAAATAACATTATGACCTTAGCTGTTGAAGCACCTCAAAATAACATTATGACCATAGCTGTTGAAGCACCTCAAGATAACATTATGACCTTAGCTGTTGAAGCACCTCAAAATAACATTATGACCTTAGCTGTTGAAGCACCTCAAAATAACATTATGACCATAGCTGTTGAAGCACCTCAAAATAACATTATGACCTTAGCTGTTGAAGCACCTCAAAATAACATTATGACCTTAGCTGTTGAAGCACCTCAAGATAACATTATAATGATTATAAGGACTCCTTATTAAGGAGGAAGATGTGTCCAATATTAAATTGATCTTCTTTCTTTGAAGGTCTTGCTGATTGGTGGTTGTTTTGTCTTGCCAGAGCTCCTGAGTTGACATAAATGACTACAAAATGCTATCTCTCAATAAGAACATGCATCGTCTTGTGTGAAGAGTATTTTAAATTACAAATTGTAGTTTGATTGGTCATTGCTGATGTAATTATAAAGTCCTTATAATTAGTAAATGACTTAATTCTTGAGTGTGACCAAGTGGTTATGATGTTGGACTGTCATAATCATTGGATTGCTAGCTTGGGGTTGGCTTAAATACATTCAAAACTGACCTTGTTGCGAGTGACTTTATACAAATCCTGAACTGTCGAGGGACCAGAAGCAGACTTGAGTGTGATTAGTTTAAGTTCTATGAATTTGTTTCACAATCAAGCTAAAATTAGTAAAAACATATACCTTTAATAAAATTTTTGACCTCAGCAATGATGTCAATTAAATAAGTAGGTAAATCCTACAGTCTTGGACACAACAAACTTTCATCAGTACAGACCATTTGGTCCAGAAAAATAGATGTTTGACATGGGCTGAATGAAAGTTTACTGGACCAAAACACAGTCCTCCCGAAAGTTCAAAAAAACTGTCAGACATTCGGTCTGACATTCCCAAAAAATCTGTCAGACCGAATTGAAATTTGTCAGACCGAAAGAAAATCAAGACAACGGAAAACATGTCATTTTTTTGGTTTTCAAGCATTTTTAAATTTATTTTCATAATTATATGATTCCATGCTGAATGTCATTTTCATAGTTAAACAGAACATCTTGAAAGTCTAATCATTCTTTGTCAACATCTGAATCGGAATCTTCGTCACAGAGGTAATGTCAGTACAGCACATTTTTACCGAAATGCGTCGAGTTCCAACCATTCTTCATTGTTGTTTTTTTTCAATCCTGCAGATTCATTTTGAAGATGGGAAACATGAGTCCATGGGACTCACATATTTTGAATCAATGAGTCCCTACCAAAAAATGTCAGAATATTTTGTTCACTAAAACATGTACTTCATATGATGCATGATTTCGAAGCAATCAACATTCATTTAATATTATGCAAATTAAAAGCATTTGTCAGTTACTTGGAGCATTTTTTAAGCAAATAAGTGAAGTGAAATCATTTGAAATGTTTAAATATAATTTCCTAAAATTTTTTATAGAATCCAATTACTCAACCTTGCAGAGTCTAAGTCATTATCTGTTTTGGTGAAGTTTTTACCAATTAATGTTCATATAATGACAAGAAAATATTTTATACATTTTACACAAGTGTACCTTAGTATTACGGAAATAACACGCATTAAAAAAACTGAGCAAATATGAAAAAATATCTGACGATTTTTCGGCGAAATCGTGAGAATGGACCGACTTTTCGGCAAAAAATCAAAAACTTTCGGTCGTTTATTCGTAAAATGGGGTCGTGTGATATTTTTTCATCGTGAAACACGCATAAAGGCTACGTTGCAACGTCCCATAATCATAAGACCAATTACTAAAATTTAGTCTTCTTATAAGCGACCACACAGCTCTCAAATCAGTAACAAGACATCGATTTTCGTAGCAAAATAAAGGTCGGCGGTTATCATCAAAGAAATTGATATGCCTTGACTATAAGTTCAAAGAGACGCGGACCGACACACATTTGATTGAATTTTTAATGACGTAATTGTTTGCCCTTTGTTCATTCTCGGCTTAAAATTGAATAATATGTCCGTAGTTATTTGATATTTTATAGATATCTATACAAATAAATAGTTTCAAAATCATGACAAAGTTTACTCAAACTGTCACATCAATGTGCTAATTAAATGCATATGAATTTTCTGCAAAGACTTAATCCTTTTAAAAAATTTAACAAATGACATTCTTTTGTTCGCCGATTGTTTTTCACACATTATGTAATTTGCCGAGTAATTGCACAAGTAAATGTCAGTATTTTGGAAAGACCGATTTTTGGTAATTGTTCACTGTTTGATAAAAGCTTAATCTTTTTAAGGGAAAACTAGATATGCCAGCGTAGTATTCGCGTCGCGAGGACGCACATTTGTGGTAATCATTGCGTCAATTTAACGGCAATATTGGTATACATCGGGCGTGGAATAAAAACTGAACAACGGGGCCGATAATGCGACACGAAAAAATGCCGGACAGCCGGACCGATCCGGAATAAAAACTCGTCGGACCTCGTCAAAATTTGTCGGACATGTCCGTCTGACCGACGTATTTCGGGAGGACTGAAAACAAATCTTAGTGATTTGTTAAAATCTACCATCCATTTTGATGAATTAGCATAATATATCCTACTATCAAAAACAATATAGCAACAAATAACAATATTTTATTGAATATGGTAAATGGTTGCTGTAGAAAGTTGGTGGAATGTCGGACCTCATGCATTCAAAAAGTCACTGGATCCCTGAAGATTTTGTTGGACTTGGTTCACGGTCCACTAGACTGATTCTAACAATGACCCCTATTAGTTAGAACAAACCTTACTCAATAAACCCTGATTGTCGTCCAATAAAAAAACCTTAAAATTATTTTAAGTTAATTGTAATTAAATTGAGTAATCATGTTTTTTTGTCAGCAGGAGTATTAATACGCAGGTTGTAAAGATTATTTTCTCTGGTGAACTACTTTTATTGAGTGCAATATCATTAAAGAGTTTTTCTTATCTTTTACGACAGTTTATGAACGTGCAGGTTTTTATTTTTTGGCGCATCACGGATTCGTAATTTGCTGATTGTATTTAAATATTTGATAATGAAAATATATTGATTGTATGAGGTTTGATCTACCTGTTGAAAAGATAAGACACGTTGTTAAATACTTGCACTACTTTTTTGTCTGTAATTCGTCTGCTGTAAAGCGTCTGTTTAGAAATAAAGTAGTTCCTAGGTTTTCAGTTTTGAAATCAGATTTTATGAAAGTTCTTTGAACTGTTTAATCATTTATTGTAAGAATTAATATTCAATCTTTATTGAAGGTATTCAGTGCAAGAAAACATAGTGCACATTTATTTTTACCTCCATTGTAAAGCAAGTTTTAATTAGATGATGAAAACTGTTCTCTCTTAAGTTCACTAGTTCCTGCTCAAGTACTAAGTAATAAGGATTAAGTTACTTGTTCAAGAAAATTAAGTTCTTTCATACTTTACAATGAAATCTGATGTTATTTAATGAAAATATCAGGGCTAAAACAGTGTATGAAATTAGGATTTTTGGACACAAGCCCTTCGGGCTTGTCACCTTGCAACTTTCTCAAGCCCAGACTAAAATTAACAAGCCCGAATTAGAGTATGATTTAACATACTCTAAAAGTATCGAAAATTGGAGAAATTGAGGAAGTTTAAGCAATGAGACAAAAATCAATAAAAACACATGTTATTGTATCAATACAGCCTTTTATTATTTATAAATGTGACTAGAACAAAGCCATGCCTGCTGCATTTGTTCATTTTTGACAGTTTGTCTTGTCTTAACAGGACATCTATCATTTTGCACCTCTTGGCTGTGCCAGAATTAATGTTTCTTACATTAAATTTGTTGTTGTGTGGCAAGAGTAACTATGCCAACCAGGAGTGCCAGAGCTCACACTTACTTCTTTTTTCTTTGCCTCAAAGAATTTGAATATATTATGTGTTAAAGTATTAATGGATAATATGGATAGCATATTTAACAGACCCATTTTTAAAATTACACGCACCATGACAATGCCTTTGTAGTTACTTAAATCTTGTTTTACATGCATGTTGTTCAAAACTGACAGAATGTTACTGATTTCCTTCGTAACAAACTCATGATTATAGAAATTTCGAATGTATTTAATCAAAGACCCTTAAATTTTAAACAGGGATGAGCCTGGGTTCCAAATTTAGGGAGAAGTGACTTCTCCCTCCCAGTAATTTAGGGAGAAGTGCAGTGATGTGAGGGAGAAGTTGGGAGGATAGACAAGCGGGAAAAGTTAGATGAGCTGAATGGAATGTTTTGAACAGTATTCACAAACTTCTCAAATGCAAACTTTTCTAGAACTTCTATCCTTTAAATACATGTTATTACTATTACATTTAGTAAATAATATGTCTGCTGTAACTCACAAGTAGTGTGAGTATTAAATACTTCCTGGATGTTTGGTTACTGAGTTATTCACTGAACACATTAATTTTGTATCAAATTGTAATCGTAAATTATCTAATTTTCATTTCAATGAAAAGTTCTTCTTTTTGGTTTAGCATTTTTACTTGCTAGTATATGTTCATAAAAAAAAGATTAAAAATGCATAAAAGGCCATTTTTTGATAATATGTTATCAGTGTCCTCATTTTTTACCCTTCTTTGTTTAAATATTTTTTATCTAATTAGTTCTGCTGTAAATAACATACCTTTTCTTAAATATAACATATTATGTAGCAATATGTGATTATTATTGATTTTTTAGAGTCTGCAAACCGACTTTAGCTGGTAGATTACGTGACGAATACTTTGACAAGTTTCATAAATTCAATTGAACCAACCGGAGTTTATTCTTGAAATCGAAAAATTGAAGGAATTTCCCCGTTACTAATTGCTTAATTAAGAAGAACTAACAATCAAATAAATAAGGTTATTTAACCACTAAAGTAGATTTAACATTGTTTTATTTGATTGGCGATAGCTTGGGTCGCGAAAACATATGACACCACGCTTAAAAAACAAATAATTGCAATCATTGGCAAACTGCTAATTACATCTATTCAACTGCCTGATCACATGCTCATAATTGAATACAATTATAAATTTAACGGCAAGCGTCGAAAAAGCTTTATCTACTTATATTATTGTAGTATCACTGTTTGACACGTGTTTGTTTATTGCAACCGTTTAATTACGATATCAATATTATCTGGCCGACATATAGCACTATTGATTTTTAAGAGGACGCTGGTTGGTCTTAAAGGTGACAATATACACAGGGGCCATCAATAAACAATCGAGTCACTAATTATCGGCTTTTGAAGCGTGTATACTAACAGCACAACTCCCGCGTAGTTGATTGGTAGATTACATACGCTCCATCCGTCGTAAAATCGAGGTCTCGAGGACTGCCATAATATGGGTCATAATTTGTTTCATTGATTTTCCGAAAATGTCGGCGACTTCGTTTTCGCTTTGATGTGCTAATAGAGCGAAGTTTTAACGGAGAGGGCGACTTCTTCGCCCGAATAGCCCATCCGGCCCATCCATTTTGTCAAAAATGTGAACTAACATGGAAATGTTTGAATTTTCTAAAAATTAAATAATAAAAAACGGGTGTAATTGACAATATAAGAAAATTGAAACAAAGAAAATTTGATTTCCTACGATCGCCGATATAATTTTCTTTCAAAACGCAATTATTTGTTCAACACATGTAGTCAACAATTAAAAAACTAGGTCACACTTGTTTTAAGAATTAATTCTACCTAACAATTAAATTAGACTCCATAGTTACACAATGAGACATATTGCAATTATGTCATTATCACGCCAACAAACATCTACTAAGTGTGAAAAATGCTGACACACTTCTAAAATTGTTTACATCTATTTCCGTTTAAAACTGCGAATACATTCTTGTCACCAAACAAAGGATTAGTATTTATGTTAATTGCTGCAAACAATTACAATATAGACTCCCCGATGTACATGACAATTTGTGACGTAATAAGTCAAGATTGCTACTTGAAATTATGACAATAACTATGATTGAAGGAATTACTTTTTACAAAATAAAGTACCAATTATAAAGTTGTTAATGATGACAATAAAAGTTTGTTTTGACGATTATTTTCGTGTGGGATTTTACGATTTTGTTTATGATTTAATAAGAGATTTGGAGGGGATTTTCGCGCAGTTATGCCAAAAATGTGCGCGATTTTCGGCCATTGTTGTGAGTCAACTTAATTTGCGATAAGCCCGATCGGGCTTACTAGACAGAAAATTGACAAGCCCGACTTAAAAAACACAAGCCACGGGCGTCGGGCTGCCGCTAATTTCGAACACTGGGCTAAAACACCATTTTGGGGGAAGGGGCCTCAGCCTTTTTCTTTGGGAAAATTAGAGTGGTTTTCATTTATTTGGGGAAAATGACCCACTTCATTGTCAGTATAAGAAATAAATTTATTCAATTATAAGTGTTACAAAATCAATGAGATAATCCAGTAAACTATTTGGTTAAAGAAACTACCAAGACTGTGTTGCAAAGATAACTCAAATATTTTTCCCTTTCTATTTTATTGGATTGGGGAGTTTTGAGGATCAAACTGGGGGAAAAAGTGTTAGTTTTGTTTGGGGAAGCAGCCTGTATTCGGCTTCTGCTGAGATGCGTGTTTTGGCCCTGAATATATATATTGAAAATATAAAATCTTACATTTTCATTGTAGTTAAAATGTAACATCCAAATGATGTCATCAAGATAAGTGACATCATCATATAGGAGGAATGATGTCACTGTTATATTTGTGTAAAAAAATCTCTCACTGAACAGAAAAATGCATGCATGAAACAGAATATTCATCAACATGGGAACAAAATCTTTTTAATTTCATCTTGTGAATTCAGAAAAAGACAATGCCTTTCTTGAAAATATGTTTTCTGAGCTCACTTAGTGAAATAAAGATTGATCTAATACACCAAAGTTGACTAGCAGGGCTCGCGCTGATTCCCTATGAGTTAAACAAAACGGTCTAAGAACTTCTTTGACCATTTTGTTTAACTCAGAGGGAATAATCAGAAGAAGAGATTCAAACATAGAGTTGATTATCTGATGATAATAAGTCGGAGGTTATAACTATCTGATTGTTGAGGGACCAGACTGTAAACCTAACACTGATTGAGCTAAGTTAGGAGAGTTTTCACTCAATTAGAATTAGTATAGCATTTACCGGGAAACTTGGCAGACCCACATACAAATCCTGTAAAAAAAGGTCCGTCTTGATCAACTTGTTCACGGTACTGGCAAAAAATATGATCTCATCCATACAGTTTTCAATTCATCAAACTATGTAAAATGCCTGCTGTCCTGTAAGACTGGGTTTGGTTCTGTAAAATTTTGATCTTCACATGACCTATTGTCCAGTAATAAACTGTTGTGTTTCACGGTGATTTTGTTAATAGTAATGTTTAGCCCTATGATAAAACAAGCTCTTCAAGTAGGATTTTTCACTCTTGATTCTGCTTCCTGGTCCACCAGTGCTGAGCTAGTAGGATAAAGTTTCTTGCTCAAGGTAGGTTTTTGATGTTATTTGCACCAACATGGCGCTAGCTATCATGATTACCAGTCCAACCTGGCAACCATTCGACCACACCCACTCTTCAACTAAATTCACAACTGAACTAAAAATTAGCCTTATATAAAAGAATTTGTAAAATTAATAAACATTAAACTTTAAAATGACAATTATTCTTAAAGCACTTTTAATTGTTTTTTTAGTCTTGATATAATACATACAAGTTATTAATAAAGGTGACATCTATTACTTAAATTTGTTCGTACTTAAAATGTCTTTACTTAAAATGTCTTTACTTAAAATGTCTTAACGGGCGTGATGGTTTATAAACTACATATATTTTGACTTTCATTGTTTTGTTATATTTATGATAGAATATTTGACATTCTATCAATATATAAAATGTCAGGTTACATGTATGGCTAATGTTAGAGTTTATTTAAAGATGGATTTAATCATTTACCCTTTGTTTTATAGACACACTGCTGAGTTTTGTAAGTCTAATGTGGGAGGTAGAACTATTTATATTGATTTCAATTATTCTCGTTTTTTATCCTTGACTTTATTTTCAAGGTTGAATTTAATATTTTTACATTTTCTATCTAGATATTGAGAGTAAATAGTCCTTGATGTAGATTTATTTAAAATAATAGCTATTTGTTATGTATGGTGGCATATTTCTGCCATCAGATAACCACAACTAACAAGATAATTAAGAGGTTAACTAGTTATGGTAACTTGTTAACCTATTAAGTTAATTAAGTTAAGTGGTTAACTAGTTACCAGAACTAGTTAACCTCTTAATTATCTTGTTAGTTATGTGGTTATCTGATGGCATAGATATGCCACCATAGTTATGGACTTGTCCTATTTTGCCTTGGGATTTGATGCTATGTCGCTACATATCATATTTCCATGTGTCTATGCAAAACTTGTCTAAATCACTCTTTATTTACATGTTAAACTAGTTTTGCACTGCCCATCAACATATATTTGATTTGTAATTAGTAGACAAAATTGTTAAACCATGGTAATAGTTTGTTATGTTAATGTTCAGCACACTGGACTTTCTACCAATCTTGCAATCTAGTGATCTCTGGAAACAAATAAACTTTAGACTGTTGTAAAAGTACTGATAAGAGATCCTGTTCCAGGAAAACTAAGTTAGGTGAGCTAGCTACCATAAAATGACCATTATTTGTATTGTCACCAAGTTAAACCCAACCAATACAAAAAATTAAGTCAGGTGTTAAAAGTAATAAATCTCTGACTTTTTCATAATATCTGATTTTTAGAATAGAGCAAAGTTGATAAAAATATGTAAGTTAATTATTGATAATAATTTTACAGAAATGTTATGAACACTTGTATGTTATAAATTCTTGAGATAACTTGGAACTGTTGGAATCTGGCAGATGTTTAGAACATTTTTATATCATATATATATACATACATGTATATATTAACTGACCAATGTCTACTGGAAGTTAAAATTATAACTTTGAATATCTGAGAGTCATGAGTCATTTCTATTTTTATGCAAATTTATTTTCTTATTAAAATTCGTTTTTGTTTGATTGTGAAATAATTTGTTCAACTCAAAATAGATCAGTATCCATTGCCTTGAACTTTCTCAAGTACTAGCCTGGTATATTTTGTTATAATTTGATTTTGGACAAAATTAACAGTTAGCCCCACTGTATGAAATTTCTAATTTTCACTAGCTCAAATCAGTTAGTCCCGCTGAGGCTTCTGTCTAGTGGGTTAAGGCAATGACTCTGTCTTTAAATCAACAACAACAGTTTAAACAATACTCCTAAATCCCTCTCTCTATTCCCCCTCTCCATTCTCCATCTCTCTGATCTTTCCCTCCTCTCCCATCTCACTTTCCTTTCCTCTTTCCTTCCCCTTCCTCCTTCAATTCTTCCTGTCTTTTCTCCCCTCTCTCACTATTTCCCTGCCTCCCTCTCACTCCTCTGCCTCCTTCTCTCCCGTCTGTCTATCTCTCTCCCTCCCTGCCTGCTTCCCTCCCTCTCTCTCTCTCTCACCTCTACTATCAGACTCCAGTTTTTACTGTGCTGACTAATACCAAGATATCACCATTTTTAATCTCTGATCTATTAATAGTGTTAGCTTGGTGCCCTTACTTGTGTTAGATGAAATATTGGGAAAATATATAGTATACTGTACATAGAAAGATTGCTGACATTCCCAGAATGTGCCTGCTGGTATTGGTTACATTGTTGTAGTTTTATTCCTATTTATTATAAACTTAATTCTGAGTCTGACCAGAGCACATGGTTGGTAATATTAATGTGGTAGTCTCATGTGTTTACATACAGTATTATTTATAAAGTAATATTTTTCAATTTTTTATCAGCTGTACTTACTCTGTGTAAGTTATAAATAAATTTGAGATAAAAAATTCTAGATAATATTTTGAAGTGTTATATTATATAAATGTATATATACATATAGATGGATGTTTTACTGGCTGACTGACTTGTGTGTGATAATGTTATGCGAATATTGTATTGAGTGATTAATTCTATGAAGTAGAACTGAATAGAATTGAAAAGTGTAAAATATTTTAATATCTGGGATATTTTGATGTCTCGGAATTCTATTTAAAGCTATAAGATTGTATTTTGAATGACTGATACAAAAACTTGGACTTGTTTATAAATTTATTTTGGTAAGTTTTTTTGTTAATATTTTTGTGGTTTTTGGTAATATTTATTTGTGTTTGACGTCAAGCAAAGTTTCAGCACATAGGTTGGTTTGTCCTTATAAAATTTTCCTTGACTTTTTCTGAGCAGTTAAAATTGAACTAAAATCTATTAGAAGCCAGCTGCCAGTTCAGTAACAACTGTTAGCGAACATTACAAATACAGGACAACTCAACTCGGAGACAACTCAACTTGTAGATAACTCAGCTCAAAGCTTGACAACTCAATCTGATTATAGGGGATTGAGTTGTCTCAGGTTCAGTTGTCTTTGGGTCGAGTTGTTCCGACCCTAATGTTACGGAACGTTTTGGAACTATGGGGTAATTGAACAGGCACCAGTTGTTAGCAATCATTACAATTGATTGTTGTAAATAGTTTGTGATCTGGTCAGAATCTTAACATGTGAGAATACCCAGGTTAGTGGGACAGTACGCTATGAGCAGGGTTTTGATCTAGTTTTGATCCCTAAGATGTTGCTGATTCAAGTCTCACCTGGACTGATTATTCCCTTCCTTGAAAATTTGACTGTACTCTGAACAATAAGTAAAAACCACAAAATGTTGGTGAACCCCCCTCCCTCAAATCCTTCTGAGATTGTTCATTTAATGAATGGTGGAGGTGTTCCGAATGTAAAAATTAATGTAAATTTTACTGAACGTTTATCCTATCCCAATGTAACATGGTACATTGTCACTTAATGTTGCTTGTCATTTATGTGTCTGTTACCTCAGTGACTTAGTGTTATATTGTACAATAGATTGACATGAAACATGTCAGCCAGGTTACTTGATTCCTGTTTAATTAGATAAAAGAATGATACCATTACTTTATGTATACATTCTATTTTAGGTATATGAACTCTCAGGTGATATTATGTCATGCTAAGTTTAGTAGCCCCAAGTTATAACTCTTGAGACCTGAACTTTGTTGTGTTCTCTAGGGTCCATATTGTAATAACTCTATACTAAGTATATTTTAAAGCATTGTACAGCATATTGATGTAAATATTCGACTAAAGTTAAATCGGAATAATAAGCAGTGCCCCTTGTGGGGTTTGAACTCAGGACTTCTCCAGCATGTCATACCACTGCTCCTACATAGCACAGTAAAAGACAATATTTAGGGTGATAATTATAAATTGCAAATTTTAATGATTTAGTTTTAACATTTTTACTGACATATCAACTTATATATACAAATTACAATGTACATAATTATGCACTCGCCATTTATAATAAATGTTAAAAACCCGGGTCGATAGCGCAATTGGTAGGGCGCTGGAATTTGGAATCTCGTACCCAAGGAGATTATACCCTTCCATGAAAATTTGACAATAATGTCAATTTTCCTCCATTGATTAGATAATATGGAAAAGTTTCCAGCCTTGTGGAAGGGTTGGTGAGTACTGGTTATAGACAATGGTCCTGGAAAGCTAGTTTAGGTGCGAAATGACCTAAATTGTGTTGACACAGCATTAACTCCTATGAATAAATAACTAAATATAAGAATTGTTAAATGCCAAAGTGGTCTATTCAAATCAGTAAAATGATATAAATGCTTTCTTCATTCAACTATATAGTGAGCAAGTTCATTATTTAAAGTACATTAACACACATGACCTGTTATATGACCTGTACAATCATACTTCTTTACTTCTAAGAATTAATCTATAGGTTTATGATATTAAAGTAATAAAATTTGAGAAGATAAGTGTGTTTTTATACTGGAGCCTGTTTTATAGGTTTATTATCTTGGTCTATGGTTATTATGTTGAATAATGTCAATGTTTTTCTAGTTGTGTTCTATATCCGAGTTGTTCCACTTTTAGCTTTATTTATAGACATTAACTAAGACATTATTATCTGAATTACCTGGGGTTCAATTCCTTGACCATTCCATGAAAACTTGATATTTCATTTTGCAGGTAAAGGCAATTGGGGTAAAAATAAGTGACAAAATCAGAATTGGGGATTTTTTTATAGTTCAAAAAAGAAAAGCATTTTACATGTAATACGGTGGGGCACTTGAGTAAATCTTCGGATATGTATATATTATCTTACCTCGTACAGAATACTCGTTTTTCATTGGCCGAGAGCGGTCACGTGCTGACCATGTATTATCCCATATTAGGTCAGTAGATTCTAATATCCAGTCAGTAACAAAATTTATAAATGATAGCGCGTATTCTTTGATGCTAAAATTCAGATGGGGGTACTCGGTAAGATAAATTCGTTACACAGTCAGTTACTGACCGGATACGGTGTGATACCAGGTCAGTGAATAAATATTGGACTCGAGCTACGCTCTCACCCAATATTGATTTACTGACCCGGTATCACACCGTATCCGGTCAGTAACTGACTGTGTAACTAATAATATCTATCTTTATAAATCTTAGTGATTTTATTTTTGTAATTTCGCAATTAGTTTGGATTACTTTTCCTTCAAATTGATTAATTTGCATTTTTTTTGCATCAGGAATGGTGCCTTTATTAGGCCCCTTGTAATATGGTGAAAATGCCTTGTACAGTGTATTTTTTTTGTCCTCCCATATTACATAATATAACTCAAATATAATTAATTATATCATATTCATCATTGGAAACTTTATACTTGATATAGTGAAATCTCTACTTAACAACACGGAGCCAACCTCTATACAGATATATTCTAAAGACTACTGTCATAGGATCATTGACCAACATCATTCTGGGGGTCATGTTTAGACGACCTTTGTGTTGAAGCTGATGTGCTATTGTGCCATCACTTGCACACTTAACTGTGAAACTTGTGATCAATGTTTGATTTCCTACCATGACAGATCATCTCTTTGAAACTAATGTCTTGTTTTAATCGTGAATTATAAAATCGTAGGCTTTTAGTTAGGCCTTTAAGAATTGTCCCTAAAGCAAGTTTGGTGAACTGGTGTTGATAAATACAACTACCTCTTTCGACCACTTTGATTCCAAGACCATCTCGCCAATAAAACCTTTTTTGAAAGACCTGTAGGTGGTCTTAATGATGGGTTTCCAGTGTAGTGATAAATGTTTAATTAAAGAAATGATATGTGGCTGTAATTGTATGCTGACTGTATACAGAGGTTTGAATGTATTGTAATTATAAAGATTGTCATGAATATAATCACCAAGATGAAAGTAATCATTCCTGAGAGAATATTGTCACTATTTCCATGTCCACTAAGTTCAATAGTTCATCTTGTAGGCTACATTTATATCTCTTCTATATATAGAATGATGTCTTATAACCTTGATACAATTTCCAGAACTTATCAATATATAGTACCCTCCAAAAGTTCTTCAACAAACTCTTGTCAAAAAATTACACATCCCAAATGCAAACTTTTACACACTTTTTCACACATTTAAATGCTATGTTTTTAAGAAAAAAGTGGGTTTTTATGTAGAAAAAGTGTTGGGAGTGGGAAATTAGGCAGAAAGTTGGTAAAAAGTGTGTTTATCCACTTTTTATGAATTTTTGTGTGTAATTTTTTGTACATAAAAACACAATGTTTAGGAGATACCAATACTGAGTGCTTTAAATTTGCTTACAGTGAACTTTTTTGACAAGAGAATTGAGAACAAGTGATCATGCATGTTGCAAGTTATATTTTACTTTATATATATTATATTGAAGCTTATTCATGTAACATAGTGTAGTGATTAGTCTAAATCCCTTATCCCTTTTTTCTGATGATCTGTAGAATAATCACTTATTGTATAAATCATAATCAATGTTGACGATGGAATTTGCTCAGATGATCTATTGTTTCTTTTTTCATGGGTAAATATTTATTGGTTTATTCTAAGGTTTTGTTCCAGGATTTTTGTAGGGCACTGTAGTTGTAAAAATACTGTAGTAATATAGTAACATATCTCTGTCTTATTGTTATCTATAAAAGTGTGGATCTTGTGACTGTTTGGGACAAAAATGTTTTGGAGAGTATTTTATGAAGTTTTTCTTGGAAAGGAGAAGTAAGGGAGGGAGGGAGGGACAGAGCGAGGGAGATAATATAATTGTTTGAATTTCATTTGACAGCTTGTTAGTACAATGAATTCTCATTGGTTATGCTTATCTTGATTTGACCTTTGCCCTTCTCTTTTTCATTCCTTTTAATTGTGAAAATAGATGGTTATTTATGGTAAATGAGAGCTTGTACAATTTTCATGAGCTAATATTCATAGACTGCTCATGGTTGTTGGATCTCTCAATATTGCGCTGGGGGTGGCATTCAGATGACCTTAGGTCAACTAATTTATGTGTAGGTTCTATCTTGACAAAATACTATTATCGAATAGAATTGGTATTTCTAATTTTTCAATAGTTTTCCAAGCTTTTTTTGTGCTTTCATTCACAAGCTGTGTTCAATAGGTCAATTTAACAGGTCCCTCTGAGTTTGTCCTATACATGTGAAATAAGCAAGTATGCAAATGAAAAGTTAAAGTTCAGGTTTTAATCTGATTGTTGCTCAGAACCTTTCCAGGAAAGACGGTTAGGTGAACTACCTGTTTTATATAAGAAATCTAAACTGAGCTAAAAATGGATGTAAAACAAATCCAAACCAATAATGATAATTATTCTGTACTAGATTCTTATATTTATGTCATAAAATACTTGTAAGACTATAGTGTTTCTATAGTATTGGTATAAGCTCATTGTGATATGAGTCAATGTAAGAGAACTAGTCTGCTCTATCACTGTCTCCTCTCTCCCTCTCTATCGCTGTCTTTCACTCCCAGTCTCCCCCTCTCTCCCTCTATCGCTGTCTTTCACTCCCAGTCTCCCCCCTCTCTTCCCCCATCTGTCTTTTTCTCTCCCTCCCTGTTTCTCTCCCCCTCCTCGTCTCTCTCTCTCTCTCTCTCTCTCTCTCTCTCTCTCTCTCTCTCTCTCTCTCTCTCTCTCTGTCCCCTTCCTGTCTCCCCTCCTCCCCCTCTCTCTCTCACTCCCTGTCTCCCCCTTCCTCTCTCTATTGCTATCTCTTACTCTCAGTCTACCCCCTTCTCTCTGTCTCTCCCCCTCTCTCTTTCCTCTCTCACACACACACACTGACTCTCTGTCTCTCTCTCTCACTGACTCTGCTATGTATTGTATTGATCCATATCTTTTAATTACTGATAATGTTCTATTTCTGTACTGGTAAGACTAGATAGTATACTGTACAACAAAAGTATAGGGTCTCTCTATCTGACTCACTGACTCTCTAGATATTGGAAACACTGGCATATATAGAGTTTCTAATATAAAAGTAGAATATATTGGTTAAAAATTGGTTCCAGAGTTGACATGTATACATTCTTGACAGTGAAAAATTTGTTTAAGTCCACTTACCAACAACAACCACCTCCCAACATCATTCATTTGCTGCCCATCCTCAACAACTACCTATTATAAACTATCTTAGCTACCTCCCATTTACTCTCAGATTCCATGGAGTGACATGTAATTTCCATGGATTCTCATATTTACCATGGAATGACATGCACTTCTCATGGATTGTCATATTTACCATGTAATTGCATGTACTTTCCATTGAGTGTTATATTTACCATGGAATGCCATGTACTTTCCATTGAGTGTCATATTTACCATGGAATGACATCTACTTTCCATGGATTGTCATATTTACCATGGAATGACATGTACTTTCCATGGATTGTCATATTTACCATGGAATGACATATCTTATAATTATGCTTATATTCACCATGACAGCTACATCAAATTCACCCCATATCTTTGGTAGAACTGATTTGCGAAATGGCAATTGCTGGTGTTTAAACATGGAACCAACTTAATGCTTTATTACGCAGCTGCTGTTCATATTTGCTTTGTTTTATAGATACTGGCAAGTATTGAAACATGCAGCCAGTAATGCCTGTTGAAATGTTGTAGTGGATTTTATGGCCAATTTACATGTCAATGCATACAATTAGTCATGTTTATAAACATTGCATTTTTGATAAAGAACTGTGTTGATATTTGGCTATAAAAAGAGTTTTATTGAATTAGTTGATATCCAGGTGACTTGATTCATACATATGTCACATGATTGGAGTATGCTGGAATGATACCAGTGAATACATATCAAGCAACCCCCCCCCATTCATTTATCATGGAATGTAGGCTATGTACTCCTATAGTCTATATACCCATATTATATATTTATAATTCTATGCTAGTCAGTTGTTTGACTGTTGTCAGTCAGTTTACTCACTGTGAGTTTGCTTGTAACTTGTCATTTTACATACAACATCAGGGTAGGGTAACAAATAAATCCTAGAGGTAGATTTACTGATGTATGATTTCTAACCAGGAACAAGCATTTTGGAATATATCATTTGTACTCTCTTTTATCTGCAAGTATTTTTTAAAAAATCCAGTTGAAGACATTTTTTGTTGGCTTTAATGCCATAGTAACACATTGTATCGGTCAGATCACAGCGGTCAAGTCAACCTATTCACTACTCTTGGAAAGGCTTAACCTCTGGATTTCGCTAGTAATGAGTTACTAGGTGAATACTTCCGTCAGAGACTGACAACTGCCCTAAATTGTTAAGAATGAGTGGTAGGAGGGAGAATAGCTGTAGAAATTATTCAATGACCAAACTCCGAAAATGTCATTTTAGTACCCATTTTAATTGTTATTTTGCAAGTATTTTAAAAATTAGAAGGGTTACAAAACTCACACCATCTTGTTGGATCCACCATTGAACATAGTAACGTTATGTTGTTAGAGGTTATTTTTCCTTTTATTATGTTTGATATCATTATATATAATCACTTAGAATCAAGTATTTAGAATACCGGATATATTAGTTGAACAAATCTGGTATGAAATATTCTAGTGTATCAGATTTAATGAGCAGTCAGGAATGTAATGTTTGTCACATACTTAACTCTAGTGACAAATTCCACTTCAGTGAGATTTTATATATGTGTCAATGGCATTCTGTAAATCTGTGCTGTGGGACTTTCTTAATTTCATAGACATTTTTATCAATGGATTTTAACTAAATTTTCACTTCAAAGTTGCTTGCTCACTGATTTCAAATTAAAATATCAACTTTTCTAGCATTCATAGTTGTATGAACATATTTTGTAAGGAGTAAGGCAATGTTCTGATAATGATCATTTTTGTGCAAATAGATGTACAACTGTAAGACATGGTGATTTGATGAATAATAAAACATAGCCTGTTAGAAATGGTTCATCATTCAATATCTTTTTATATGATAGACTTCTTGTATCAACTTACTTAATATGTGAGTTTATTTTAAATTGTATATATTGATATGCCCATATTTTTTTACTCTAAACTATTCAATTGTTATGTTTTACACCTAAATATTGTTTTCCAATGGAACTAGCCATGTTTTAATGATGCTGGTGGCTGCTAGGCAAGCTCTGTCTACTGATTGAGGAGTCATGGGTTCGATACCCAGGCAGGACATACTTTCTTTAAGTAAGGTCATAAAACAATTTCAACTGTCACTCTCCTTCCTACCACTGATTCTTAATCACATAGGGCAGTTGTCAGTCACTGACAAAAGTATGCCTTTCTATGAAAGGTGAGTAGGTTGACTGAACACAGTGATATAACCTATAAAATGTTTTGCTATGGTGTTAACCCGGACAAAAACAAAGCTGACCATGTTAAAAAATACATTGTTTACAGCACCAAGCTGTGTACATGTATGTTTAAATATTTTCTTGTAGTTACGAATGTTTGTTGTAACAACTCATGTGTAATGCCGTGGATTACGTTCATTCTTTTGTACTCAAGAAAACTTTTTTACTTTCTTAGATTAGCATTTAATTTTTAGGTTTAGTGCATTCTTCATTGAAGTATTTACTCAGTGATCTCTTCTTAATTATTCGAACATTATGTATGCATGTGTTCTTAATTGTGTTTTTAAATCTTTTGGGTAGATTCAAGGTCTGAGTTTTTAATTGTATTTTTAGATCTTTGGGGTAGACTCAGTGCTTGAGAAATCATTGTTTCTTTTATATTGTAAAAGATAATGTGCGGTTTAAAGTCTGCTTCCATGATATATTATACTTTTTCAGCCAACTTTACAATTTTGTATGATACCCCATGATCATTGAAATCACCTTTAAGCATGTGACCCCTCACAGTAGCCAATTACACCTGAGTGGAGTGAAACAACTATTGGTAAATCTTTTGCTCAAAGAAATTAGCAGTGTCCCTAGAGGGGCTCAAACCTGGGGTCTCTTGATTTCTAAGCGTTTATCCCACCACTGAACCACTACTCTATGTTGTTATGATACTGACTGATACTACATGTGTATAAGAATTTTGCTAAATTAGCTATTCTCAGATTGATTACAATATAAAGTAATATATTAAATACCAAAAAAACTGACTGTAATATATTTAGGAAAACAATAAAATATTGTAAACTATTTAGGTTTTTGTATCTATGTGATAATGATGAAGTGTTATATGATACATTTCTCATGTCAAGTTTATCTGGTGAGTTTATAATACAATGAATACATTTCTTATATCATAATGGAGACATTTTAGTTGTAATGGATGTCAATGTTGACTTTTTTTGTTTAATTCACAAATGTAATGTATATTGTATACAGTTTATTAAGGGAAATGTTGTTGTTTTTTGGTTGTTTAAATTTTTTTATGCATGGTGTTTATGTTATGATGTGAACTGTTCAACATTGTTTTCTGCTTGGTTGAAATGTAAAATAATGTTGAATGTTTCTTCATTGGACATGTTTTGTTTATTAAGGGATTTAGATTGTTTGATGGTTGTTACATATCTATATTATGCCTGCATATGCATACATTCACAGATAAATGTCTTGCTGGCTTTGTGACTGGCTAGTTTGGTCACTGGTTGGCTGGCCTGGTGTCTGGCTGGTTGGCTTAGTGACTGACCTGCTGACTGGCTTAGGCTGGTTAGCCTAATGGCTGGCTGGTTGGCCTAGTGAATGTCATGCTAGCCAGGTGACTGACTGAGTAACAGGCTAGCTAGCTTGGTGATTGACTGGTCGGGTAACTGACTTGCTGGTTTGGTCACTGACTGGCTGGCCTAGTGTCTGGCTGGTTGGCTTAGTGAATGGCTGGCTTAGTGACTGACCTGCTGACTGGCTTAGGCTGGTTTGCCTAATGGCTAGCTGGTTGACCTAGTGAATGTCATGCTAGCCAGGTGACTGACTGAGTAACAGGATAGCTAGCTTGGTGATTGACTGGGTGTCTGATGACAGGCTGGCCTAGTGATTGTCTCGCCTATTGACTGGCTTGGAATCTGTGATGTTGTATTTATATTATTTTATCTGTTATCTTCGTCAAGCTCAGTTTAACTGTCCAGTGTCTTGTGCCTGGTTTTAGTTGGACAACTAGATCAATCTAAATGGGTTAAACAGTTGTTATGCTCCAGTCATGATACAAGAATAATATTGTATCATTTTGATGTATTCATTTTAAAGTGTTAATGTTTATTACACCTCATAACATTTTAATTTCATTAAAAACATTTATAACTTAAGTGTTATAACTTTTTGTTTGCACTAAAATATAAGGTGGAGATAAAAGATTTTGTACAATTTGTCAGAAAAAACATCATTATTTTATAATATTATAGATGTGTGTATAATACAGTGTCTACAGCACTAGCCACCTACATCATCAGCCAGGATCCATCCATCAGCAAGAGTTTCAAACATAATGTTTAATCCACTTGATAGTTACTACTTAAACTGACTGCATTCACATATTCATTGTACATGAATGTTAAACTTTTCTGAAGCTGCCCAGCTAGCTCAGTCGGTAGCACACAAGTCTATTGATTGAGGGGTCGTAGGTTTGATTCATAGGCGGGGCATACTTTCCTGGAGCTTGGTCATGAAATAATTTCTACAGCAATTCTCCCTCCTACCACTGATTCTAAATTATGAAGGGTCATTGTCAGTCACTGACAGAGATTTAGCCTTTCCAGTAATGTTGAGTAGGTTGACTGACCGCTGTGATATGACCTAAGCAATATGTTGCTATGGCTTTATACAAAAAACAAAAATTCTGAGTTACAATTATCTGCCTTTCTTTTATCAAGCAGTTAAAATAATCTCTAGACTTGAATCATTTTATTTATCCAATGTATACATTTATGTTTTTAACCCGTGTCGATAGTGCAGTTGGTAGTGCACCGGGATTTGGAATCTGCTGCCCGAGGGGGTGCGAGTTCGAATCCTACCCAGGAAGGTTATACCCTTCCATGAAAATTTGGCAATAATGTTGATTTTTCTCCATTGATTAGATTATATGGAGAAGTTTCCGGCCTTGTAGAAGGGTAGGTGAGTACTGGTTATAGACCATGGTCCAGGAAAGCTAGGTTAGGTGCATTGGACGCCATAAAATGACCTAAATTGTGTTGACACGGCGTTAAATCTAGTAAAAATAAATGTTTTGAAACAATGATAGGTACATAAACTTTATCTATTACTCAATATATTATGTTTCCTTGAATAAAATTATCAAATACAAAACTGACTGACTCATTTTACCTGTGTAGAAATATAGCAAAAAATGTTGATAATTCAATCAATTGAACAAAAAATATCCATTCAGATTAAGGTGGACAAGTTATCAGGCTTGCAAGTGTGATATACAACTTTAATGATAACAAAACTAACAACGAGGGGGGGGTGAAGTAATCGTTTAGATAGAACATTGATTTTATAACTTTATTTTATAAAGAATTGGGAACTTTATCTTTCATCATGATTTGAGAAAAACATGAAAGTTGGTATTTTTTGTCTGATTTATTCTTAGGTCCAGTCTTCGAAATAACCCACTTGCCCGAAGCCCGGGACAAGTAAAATTGCCGGCGGGCAAGTTAAAATTAAAACCTGTCAGCCCGATCGGGCAAGTTGAATTAAATACCCAAGGAAATTACAAAATACTCTTATTTGATCCACAATCAAAATCGTTTGTGCGTCAATTTGACCCACGTATATTCTGCGTTCTAGAGTCATAGTTGATTCAAGATCTCGGATTGACAACAAGTGGATCGTATGTTACATCCGCCTATTTGATGTAATCGACCAATCAGCGATGCGCACTGCGCGGGGGTTGCAGTTTGTATACACACTTCAAAAGCCGATTTCAAGTAACTCCTTTGTTTATCGATCACCCCTGTGTACTTTATCGCCTATAAAGACCAATTGGCGCCCGCTCAAAAAATCAATAGTGCTACATGTCGGCCCGATAAGATTGTTAACGTAATCAAACTGTTGCAATTAACAAACATGTGACAAACTGTGATATTGCATTGATTAAAGTAGATAAGCTTTTGTATGCTTGCCGTTAATTGATAATTGTATTTAATTATGAGCATGTTGTGACGCAGTTTAAATAGACGTAATAGCCAGTTTGCAAATGCTTTTTTTTAAGACAATTAAAGTTGACAACAATAATAAACTCTGATTAAATAATAATAATAATCATTAAATTCTACGTCAAAATAATCGTAAAAAAACAAATTATTTTACATTGAAATATTTTCTTTTCGTACTGTCATACATTTTCGCGACCGACGCTATCGCCAATAAAGTGAAACATCGTTCAAATTACGTTGTCATTAAATTATGTTTTATCATTTATATTTTTTGATTTTTTAAATTTAGCAATAAGTAAGGGGAAATCCCTCAATTTTTCGATTCAAGAATAAACATTGGTTGAATATGTGAAAATTTTAAAATATTCGTTTCATAATGTATCAGTTAAAATCGTGTTTTAGACTCTAAAAAAACAATAAATATTATGTTTTGCTACATGAAAAGCATGATTTAACAAAAGGTATGATATTCATAGTAGACTGTATTTTTAAAGAAAATATTTAAACAAAGAAAGGTCAAAATTTAGGACATTTTGAGCACATTTTTAAATGACCCTTTATGATTTTTATCTCTGTTGATGAACATATACCAGCAAGCAACATGCTAAACCAGAAGAACTGATCAATTAAAATGAAAAATAAATATTTTTAGTTAACAATTTGATACAAAAGCACTATGTTGTGTCTGTCTGTCAAATGTGACAGAAACTATAACATAAATGTTGTTTAACAAAATCTCATGCAGAAAATTGATTTTGATCCCTGAAAATTTTGACTGAAGGGTCATTGAGCCTTGAGTCTGAAAGTCTAGTGCAAGCCCTGTTATTGCCAAATTCCTACAAAGTATTGTAACAAAGTCCATTTCGTACACGAAATGGAGTCTTTATTGTTCAGTTACGATTTTTCTCCAATGATAATATTGATTTTGTTTACTGTGAATGAACATTAATATAATAAACTACACTTTTCTCGATAAAAATTTAAAAAAATGTTTAACTTAGATGAATTAATTGCCGAATTCCTACAAATTATCAAACCAAAGTCCATTTCGTACACGAAATGGAGTCTTTATTGTTAAAGAATGAATTGTTCACACAGATAAAGATGATTAAAAGCATAAATTTAAAAAAATGATCCTTTATTTTCGGGCAAGTTCAAATGGATTCGGGCAAGTTGAAAATCCATGTTGTCTGCCCGAAGGGGCAAGTCCTAAAAAAAAATTATCGTGAAGGCTGCTTAGGTCAATATTGTTGATGGTTCAGCTATTATCATAAAGAAGTATTAAACTGGTGCTTAGTGAATCTCTGTTTAAAATTATAACCAGTTTAGTTATAACCATCACTTTTATGAAATGACCAAAATATTTTAAACATTTACATGATTTATAAAATGAGAATAGTATGTATTTCAATATTCAATAGCTTTTATTTCTAACTTTTATTTCTAACTTTATTCTACGTAAACTTCTGCATGTGCATTTTCGAGCGCTAGTCCCAATTATTATGCTATTTATAGTAAAAGGGGAAATATTGAATAGCCTGAGTCAGTCTAGTTGGTTAAGGCAATGACTGACTTATTGCATCCGAAAAATGAGTAATTTTTCTTGTAATTTTAATTTTGTATTAATCAGAAATAATATTTATCATTTCAGAACTTGAACAAGAATTATTGAAGAAAACAAGAACAAACATCCAAGTAACCATGATGATGATGATATCATGGTGATAAGAAGCTTGATGATGATTGTTAAATGTTTACAGACTTACCATGTTACGTAATGTGTTTGGTTGTGTTTCAGACAGAAGTACAGAGGCTATGCGCCATCAAAAGTAAGTGAAATGTATATTTTTTCATCATGTTTAGAAAGACTTGGGTCTATAGCACAGTTGGCAGTGCGTCAGGATTTGGAATCCAGTTTCTGAAGGGGGTACTGGTTCGAATATCACTTGGGATGGTTATAACCTTCCATGAAATTTGATGACAGTGTCAATTTTCCTCTGCTAAAATGGTATATGGAAAAGTTGGCAGCCTTGTGGAGGGTAGGTGAGTACGGGTTATAGACAAGGGTCTAAGAAATGTAGGTAAGGTATGCTGGTGACCTTAAAATAAACTTAATTGTGTTGACACCTCAATAAACCAAGTATTATTATAAAAATTTACTTTATGACCGTTTATGCTAAAATTCCTAATTTGAAGTTTTGCATGCAAATTTGAAACTCTTCTAGGAATGAAAGTAGCCGCGGCCATAGCGTAGTGGAAAGCATGTCTGACTTTGAATCCGGAGATTGCGGGTTCGAAACCCAGTAGCGGCAGGTCATACCTTATACATGAGTTGTCGGCCTCGTGGTAGTGTAAGTTAGTACTGGTGATTGAAAAGTGTCCAGGAAACCTATAGTAGGAAGAGCTGGCCGTCGTATATATGACCTATATATGTGTTGAATACGACATTAAAAAAAGGATGAATGAAAGTATTCACTTGAATTTGACTTATGAATTTCAATGATCTTGTATGTCAGTCGTGATTCTCTGAATAAGCAGCTTTAATACATGCAATTATATAAATGATAAAAATCATGTTTGGAAATACTACCGCTTGGGTTGATTATTGTTGGTCACAATTTTTATCATATGTCCATTGTCCATTAATGATTACTAACAGGTTTTATTTAATTGATTCTTGTTGTTGATATGGTATGTTATATATTTTAATTTCAGAGTAAAATTTGGTGCTCCTTTAGCTACTGCCCTGAGAAATGGCTACCTTCCTATCCCAATGGTTGTAAGTATATTCCTGAATCTTTGTTTTAATAATTTTGTTAAAGGCCCAGTCACACCACTTGAACTTTGTTGCAGTGTCCGTGAACAGCAGGGAGAGGGAACCTAATTTCAACAACACTCATCTCCGCGCACAAAATGTGAAAAAATGAAAGCTGGGGCATTGCCTTAGCGGTGCATCGCTGCTGCCGGTGTTGCTATAGCGTTGGCTTAAAGGTAGGGAGCGGTAGTGAGCGTTGGATTAGCGGTGACGCGTGTGTGATAGAGCGGCGTTATGTGCATGCATCAAAGTTGGTTTAGCGGCATATCGCTTCGACTACGTAGCTAAACGAATCAATTTCAAGTTCTGAATGTGCCCATCCAAATGGGCTTCTGGTTCACTTCTCGAATTTATAGCCTAGTTCTAGTCCCGCTCCCACACCTCCATACCTACCCCAAACTTAAGTTCATCAACGCAATAAATCACTGAATCAACACCCGACAACGTTCAAGCAATCCCATGTCCGCTCGTAAAACGCTAACAACCACTCCACCAAAGGATATCTAACATTATATAACCGCCCAGGGAAAGCTGGCAAAGCAGTGGTGGTCCTGTGATATCTACTTTGGCCTTGCGGTGTCTAGCGGTGTCAAACTTTGACTGGGTGTTGTTGGAGCGGAAGTAAACTTTGAGGCAACAGAAAATTTCTACTCCTCACGGCTTGCATTATTTTGTGCAGTTCAAAACATTCGGAGCGGAAGGTGGGACCATAGTCAGTGGCCGAGCGTATACAGCCTTGCCTTAATGGGGGCCAACTTTTCTTGAACGGTAACGGGTGGTGATGAACTTTTTCACGGCTCCAGGAATGCTCCAGCAAAGTTCTTGCGGTGTGACCAGGCCATAAGTTTATACATTCAAGCTTCATTGCTTGCCAGTTATGTATATATTTACCGGTATGTGTTTAGATGAGCAAGTATTGGTTAAAGGTTATTTTGTCCTCCGATAGCCAATCTCTTGTTCCTTCAAAAACCCAGCTTGTATTTTTCTCTATAGTGTGTGTAATTCTGATTTTTCAGTTCTATGAGACCTCTGGACCAGACATCCTTCACCTCGTATAACAGACATTTTACCCTTGTCTTATATCTGGTTGTTCTAGAGAGGTTTAACTGTGTATCATACCAGGGCTTGACAAATCCACTCGTCCTCTCATAATTTAGAGTAGAAATTGACTCAGGACGAGTTGATCTTATAGCAGTGCTCGTCCTGCAGAAAAAGTGAAAATTCTAGCCAAAAATAATCAAATTTCAGGTTTTAAATACATACTCTAATCAAAAGCACAACAAATTAAGCTTACTTCATTACTTTCAAGATGAAAAAGATTTTTTTTTGTCCTTAAAATGGCCGGCATATTGTGGCCATTCCATTACTTTGCACCAATTATGCTAAATTAAACAGATGTGTCATGTTATCACAATTACTAAAATACAGACTTTTGTTACTGCTTCATACAAGTTAACAATTAATTGCATTTTGCTCTAGTGAAGAACAGGACGAGTACAAATTGCAGCAGATCGAGTGAAAATTCTAAGCTGCTCGTCCTGCAGAACGAGTTGCTCCCAAAACATTTGTCAAGCCCTGTATACAATATATAAACTAAATGTTGATTTACTGTGCCCTCCTAAAAGTTCTTGTACAGATAAAATTTAAGGAAAACAGATCATGCATATTGCAGACTAAAGTCCCTTATTATTGTGAATAATAGTAAATGTGAATCAATTTATCCTAAAAACAAGATTTGTGTGATGATTTTTGGCAGCCACTGTATCTAATCTATATAGTTTTAGATATTTAGATTAAATGATAAGTTTATAGAGCTTAGATAGTTTACCAGTTTGAAGATGTTTTTATAATATTGTTGATATTATATCAATTTATGATGATTTCATAATTTTTCTGGTATTATAAATGTCTGAAATCAAGATTATATTTATCAATATCAACATTATATCTAGGTGTGTGTACAAGGAGAGCAGGGTCTGGTTCCCATTTAGAATTTGGAATCAGATAGTTAGCAAAAGTGATGAAAACAGGACTGCAGTTATCCCCTTAATTTTTAGCCGGATTTTTCAACAAAACAATTTGGCTAATAGTTTGGTGAAACATGGGCGGGCTGGTGGGCCGTCCAGTGTCATAAACAATTGCGTTAAAAGTTTTTTTTAAACAAGCATATATTTCTGCCATTTATTGTCAGATCTTTATGAAACTTCATACAATGATAACATACCATGCCATGAACAGAATTAGACAGTAACCACAACTCTACCTGCCTTTATTATGGATTATTTCCCTTTCTAATTTTTGCGTTAAAGTTTTTATACGCCCGTTTTGAAAAAACGGTCGTATTATGTTATGCTGTTGTCCGTCTGTCCGTCTGTCCGTCTGTCCGTCCGTGGACAATTGCTTGTCCGGATGATAACTCAAGAAAGGATGAACCTAGGTTCCTCAAATTTTATGTGTTGATAGCCCTTGGGTGGAGGAGGTTCCCTATTGATTTTGAGACCCCAGGGTTAAAGGTCAAGGTCACTGGGACTTAAAATAGGTAAAACTTGTCCGGACAATATCTGAACCACCAATGTACCTAAGTTCACCAAATTTAATGTAAGAGTAGCCCATGTGTTCCCTATCGGTTTTGGGGCCCCTGCGTCAAAGGTCAAGGTCACAGTGGCATCATATGGGAAAAAAACTTGTCCTGACAATAACTTAACAACCAATCTACCTAGGATCACCAAATTTTATGTGAGAGAAGCCCATGTGTCAAGGATGTTCCCAATCGGTTTTGGGGCCCCTGGGTCAAAGGTCAAGGTCACAGGGACATCAAATAGAAAAACCTTGTCGGGACCATAACTCAACAACGCCTGTACCTAGGTTCACCAAATTTTATGTAAGAGTAGCCCATGTGTCAAAGATGCGCCCTATTGGTTTATGGGGCCCCAGGTTCAAAGGTCAAGGTCACAGGGGCATTATATGGAAAAACTTTGTCCGGACAATAAATGAAACACCAATGTACCTAGGTTCACCAAATTTCATGTGAGAGTAGCCCATGTGTCAAGGATATGCACTATTGATTTTGGGGCCCCTGGGTCAAAGGTCAAGGTCACAGTGGCATCATATTGAAAAACATTGTCCGGGTAATAACTCACTAATGACTGTACCTAGGTTCACCAAATTTCATGTGAGAGTAGCCCATGTGTCAAGGATGTACCTTATCAGTTTTGGGAAAACAGGGTTAAATTTAAATCTTAAACCAGAAGATATCAAATTACCAAGCTGTGACTTCAAATGTTCTATCAATATGTTTATAAAGTCAAAACGGCAAACAATGAAACACTTGTCCAGACAATAACTGAACCACCAATGTACCTAGGTTCTCCAAATTTTATGTGAGGGTAGCCCTTGGGTAAAGGTTATGCCCTATTGGTTTTGGGGCTCCTGGGTCAAAGGTCAAGGTCACAGGGGCATCATATTGAAAAACCTTGTTTGGACAATAACTCATCAACGACTGTACCTAAGTTCACAAAATTTTATGTGAATGTAGCCCTTGTGTCAAGGATGTTTCCAATAGGTTTCTGGGCCCCTGGGTCAAAGGTCAAGGTCACAAAGACATCATATAGAAAAACCTTGTCCAGACAATAACTGAACCACCAATGTACCTAGGTTAACTAAATTTTATGTGAGAGTAGCCCATGTGTCAAAGTTATGCCCTATTGGTTTTGGGGCCCCTGGGTCAAAGGTCAAGGTCACAGGGGCATCATATTGAAAAACATTGTCCGTGTAGTAAATCAACAATGACTGCACCTGAGTTCACCAAATTTCATGTGAGAATAGCCCATGTGTCAAGGATGTGTCTTATCAGTTTTTGGGAAACAGGGTCAAGTTTAAACCATCATCCAGAAGATATCAAATTACCAAGCTGTGACTTCAAATGTTCTATCAATATGTTAATAAAGTCAAAATGGCAAACAATGAAACACTTGTCCAGACAATTACTGAACCACCAATGTACCTAGGTTCATCAAATTCTATGTCAGGGTAGCCCTTGTGTCAAGGATATGCCCTATTGGTTTTGGGGCTCCTGGGTCAAAGGTCAAGGTCACAGGGGCATCATATTGAAAAACCTTGTTTGGACAATTACTCATCAACGACTGTACCTAGGTTCACAAAATTTTATGTGAATGTAGCCCTTGTGTCAAGGATGTTCCCAATAGGTTTTGGGGCCCCAGACCCAAAGGTCAAGGTCACAGAGGCATCATATGGAAAAACCTTGTCCAGACAATAACTGAACAACCAATGTACCTAGGTTCACTAAATTTTACGTGAGAGTAGCGGAAGTGTCAAGGTTATGCTCTATTGGTTTTGGGGCCCCTGGGTCAAAGGTCAAGGTCACAGGGGCATCATATTGAAAAACATTGTCCGGGTAATTACTCAACAATGACTGTACCTCGGTTCACCAAATTTCATGTGAGAGTAGCCCATGTGTCAAGGATGTGCCTTATCAGTTTTTGGGAAACAGGGTCAAGTTTAAACCTTCAACCAGAAGATATCAAATTACCAAGCTGTGACTTCAAATGTTCTATCAATATGTTAATAAAGTCAAAATGGCAAACAATGAAACACTTGTCCAGACAATAACTGAACAACCAATGTACCTAGGTTCACTAAATTTTATGTGAGAGTAGCCCATGTGTCATGGTTATGTCCTATTGGTTTTGGGGCCCCTGGATCAAAGGTCAAGGTCACAGGGGCATCATATTGAAAAACATTGTCCTTGTAGTAAATCAACAATGACTGCACCTAAGTTCACCAAATTTCATGTGAGAGTAGCCCATGTGTCAAGAATGTTCCCTATTGGTTTTGGGGCCCCTAGGTCAAGTTTAAACCATCATCCAGAAGATATCAAATTACCAAGCAGTGACTTCAAATGTTCAATCAATATGTTAACAAAGTCAAAATGGCAAACCATGGAAATAATGCTATATTTAATAAGTAACATGAATTTAGTTCACCAAATTTTATGTGAGGGTAGCCCATGTGTCAAGGATGTTCCCAATTGGTTTTGGGTCAAAACTGGGTCAAAGATTGAGGTCACAGGGGCATCATGTGGACAATCCTTGTCCAGACAATAACTTAATATGTAATGTGTTGATAGCTCTTTGGTATTGGATGTTCTCTTTTGATTAGGAGACCCCAGGGTCAAAAGTCAAGGTCACAGGGACTTAATTCATATTGAAACATTTTCGGGACAGTAACTCAATAATGATTGTACCTACATTGTAGGTTTTCCAAATTTTATTTAAGGGGAGCCTTAATGTCTAGCATATGCCCCTTTGGTTTTAGGTCCCTGGGTTAAAGGTCAAAGTCACAAGAAACATCATGAGGAAAAACCTTGTCCAACAACCAACTTTACCTAAGATCACCAAATTTTATGTATCAATACTCTTTGGGTCAAGGGCGAGAACTTTTGGTTCTGAGGCCCCAGGGTCAAGATCACTGGAAGTTTGTATGGGAAAACTTTGTGTCGGTGATAACTCAACCATGGCTGTACCTAGGTTCTCAAAATCTTTGCTTTGGATAGCCCTCCAGTTAAGGATGGGACCTATTCTGAGATCCCAGGGTCATTGGTCAAGGTCACAGGGACTTCATATGAGATAGAACACAGCATGGACTGCACACGGGCGTATAATGCCCCGCCCAGCGGAGCTCTTGTTAAATCCAGCTGTAATGTGGTTTCCACATTACATTTCTTGTTTAGCTTTAGTCTGATTTATTGTGTTACACTATAATTATAATAATGAGCAAGTTATCAACTAGCCTGACTATGTGAAATAAGTATTTTTCTCAAGCCTAAATAAATTTTCACTAGTTCTGGACTTCAGGTTATTGGGACTTAAAATTTTATTTTTGGTGTCTGAAAAGAATGGTCTCCCCTTGAAAATTATGAAAATGCTTACCACTGATCTGTATTTTATGATTATCAATGTTAGCTATAAAGAGGGGTGTCTAGTCCAAATAAAATAATAAATAATAATGAACAACCCAAGAACCCAAGTGTTCTCCCTCCCTCGTGCAGTAAAATGGTTGGTTGGTCCTAACCTGGAAACATTTGCTAGATTTACATCTGTTTATTTCGATATATCTATAAAGTGCCTTTCAAAAGTTCTTGGACAAATGAAAGTGTAAGAAATACTGATATACAATATAATCTCTGCTAACAGCACCTCTAATGAGCGGCAACCTCCGACGAGCGGCATATTAGAATTCAACGAAAAAATTCGGCTAATAGTTTGGCGAAACACGGGCGGGCAGGTGGGCGGTCGGGTGTCCGGTGTTGTTAACAATTGCATTAAAGTTTTTCTTTACCATATATTTCATACAATGATAACATACCATGTGATGAACAGAATTAGAAAGTAACCACAACTCTACCTGCCTTTATTATGGATTATTTCCCTTTGTAATTTTTGCGTTAATTTTTTTTAATCCAGCTTTAATGTGGTTTCCACATTACATTTCTTGTTTTATTGGTAAATGCAAATAGGTTTATCTTAGCAAGATTTTGTGTGAGAAATTTTGAAGGGTACTGTATATAATACTGTTATCTATCTATTTATGTAGATATATACTGTAAGTGTGAATGTACTTAGAATCTTGTATTTTAGAATATTAGACTGGATTAGTCATAACCTCCACCCTGAATCTATGTTACTATTTTAGTATAAACTTTCATGACACAAAATGATGATTTGATGTTTTAGAGTAATTTAGATTAAATAGGAATTATAAAATCACCTTTTAAATATAGGAATGTTGTTTATAATGTATGTATGTAATTAAATTTTATTGATATGTATGATTTATTAAAGTTAATTTTCAAGTGTGGAAAACTTTTTTGAAAAACATATTTAGACCTGTTGGGAACATCAGGCCCTGAAAAATGCACTTGCCTGCTCAAATTTGCAAGTAAACTTCGCCTTTCCTCTTGGAAAAAGTGTAATTTTTCTGATGCCAGAAGAAAAGGGTATTAAATAAATTCTTCAAAATAGATTTGAAAGTGTTCATAAGTTATAAATATGAACAATAATGATAATGCAGGACAAGTGGCCTGGGGGAATTGTTTTTGAGGTCTGGACATATTGCTATCTGTATTTTCTCTGTAAATAAGATCATTTCGTAAACATACTAAAATAAAATTTTAAGAAGAGTATCATTAGCTAACTCATTGTTTATTGACCAAACATACATACATATGTACATATATTTGATGATATTTATTGTACATTTCAGGAACTGTTGGTATATGTTGCAAGAGAAGGGTTAAATACAAGGGATATATTTCGTCGTCCTGGTAACCCAAATGATACAAGAAGAGTTGTGAAACGATTATCTGAAGGAAAACCTGTTATATTTTCTAATTATAGTTTTTATACATTAGCATCTGTTGTCAAGGTAGGTTATCTCCACATGTTATGATGGTAAATAAATTGCTGGGCTCAACATTATAGGTCCTCTGATCGCCCTTGACTACCTATATCTGTGTTTGACCAACTAGTTCATGCTTAGGGCTGTGGATCATTGAGCTAGTGGCGATCTGATCCGAACCACAATTCTTGTATGCTAGCGATTCACGAAACGAACCACGATTCACTAGTTAAAAGAGAAGCAAATTGGAATTCATGTTATTACAAAAGCTTTTACTAAATGGAAAACCATGTACTCAAAAATTTCTATTACCAGGGGTTTTATGGAAATTTTCAGTGGAAACATTTTTGTTTAAATGAGTATCAATCAAAATTTTGAATTAAATTAAAATTTTCATTAGTTGTGCGGCTCGTTTTCAGTGGTAATTAAGCTGAAAATGTTCTTTCATTTTTTCCAAAAATAGATCGCGATCTGACAATTTTGGTGAAAGATGGATGAAATAGTAAATTGTGATAGGAATCAAACCTTGACACCAATACCCTGGTTTAGATCAAACTGTGTGGTGGATGTACAGTGGGCTACTGGTATCCATCTGTCAATCTCCCAGGGTAGTCTTTTACTTCACATAGTGCAGCTACCATATGACCCAATAGAATTATTACAGCCTCACAGGTACATATTTACACCTGGATAGAGTGAAGCCATCTCTGGTAAATTTCTGACTCAAAGAAATTACCAGTACCCCTGATGGGGTTTGAACCCCGGACCTCTTAATTTCAAATCCTGCGTCCTACCACAGGACCACTACTACTATTATATTGTTGTTATTATTATATTTACAGAAATTTTTACTAAGTATACCAGGTGGGGTATTCTCACCTGAAGGAGAAGAAAGTTTGCTCAAAACTCTAACTATAGGACATAAAATGGAACAATATGATGCCATTCATGAGTAAGTTTTATATTATATATCATATGAGGATTTTAACTTGTCAAAAATATATACCTGATTATATCATGGTCTGTACACATTCTTCTTTTAAATTAGTTTATGATAGTCATTGCCTTAATTATCTTGAGCACTTGCCTAATGTTGTTGTGATATAGTAACGGGCTAAATTATAACCTAGCCCAACTTGGATGTTTTGGGCTAGTGGTTAAGATGATGGCTGATTCACATTTACATCATAGCTAGAACATTTGAGTGTTAGCCTTTGGTTCTCGTTGTCTTTAATTCACTTTAATATATTTTGTAACTTCTCTGCACTTGTATTTACTTCTCAATCAGTTTATGTAGAGGTGATCTTAGAGTTTTCCCCTTTCACTGGTAGATTTAGAGACAAAATTTATTCTATTGTGATATTACTCAGGTGCAAAATTATGGAACACTTTACCAAAAGTAGTACAAACAGCTAGAAATTTAAATTTTCTCAAAAACAATTATAATGTTTTGGTGGAATACAAAACAGTCATAAATCATTATTGATGATTATGAACTGACTCCAGAAAAAATCACCAGTGAGATTCAGAATAAAGATTTTTATGGTGACTTTAACATCAATCTATAACTCTGATTGTATATTGTTGTAAATATCTATTATCATTTGTCATATGTTGTTGTTTCTTAACCTTGCATGTTGTATATATTATGTAAATACTGTTGTCAAGAGGCTCACAGGGAAGATTGGGCTTTGCCTAACTGTGTTGCCTCTATAAATAAAGTCTTTATTATTATTATTATTATATTTTGATTTTTGGTTTAACCTTGTCATAAGTAAATCGGCTTGTCAGAAATCCACGAAAGTTTGCCTACCTGGGAATAGAACCTATGACCCTTCAAACAGAAGACATGTATGCTACTGACTAAGCTAGCTAGGTGGCCAGAAGGCAATCTAAACTTGTTAATGGAAAATATTCAGAAGGCAAACTTAATATGTTAATGGAACAATAATTAGAAAGCAAACTTAAAAGTTGGCCAATCACTTGATTACTATCCATGATCTGTAACATATAAAAATTCTCACCTTGCTTAAAGTTTTGGAGATATTTTACTACAAGTTTGAAGGGTGTGATTTATGTGTTAATATTCTTTTGGCAGTTGTCCTGTTGATTTACCTGTAAGCTTTCTCCTGACATTTAAACTTCAACTTAAAATCTCAGTGATCAGTTGCATGGCTGACTATTGTTGCCAGTTAATATTGTTTTTACCTCATCTTGGTTAGACAGAACTTTGGCAATCTTCAACTTTGTTTCAACTTTTCATTTTCGCGTCATTGAACGTTTTGATTTTGCCAATTTAGAAGTCTTCAAAAATTTAACAAGAGTTTGATAAAATCTTATTCTGAAACACATTTGGTGTGTAATAAATCATTCAAGCTTATTTTGAGCTTGTACATGTTGACCTGGGATTAGGAATTACAATTCAGATATCATTAACATCAATTAAATCAGTGAGCCACTGTGTGTTTATGGAAACTTGTAATGTGTACATTTGTCCCTGGTCAATTTGTACAATCTGTATTAGAATATTAATTTTCATGTTTTGAATTAAACATTGATATTCATGTTTTTAATTATGTATACAGTATATTAGTGTATAAATATTAAATTGTTCATATTTATAATTAGATATTAAATCATGCATATTTATGTTTAAATATATTGAATCATGCATATTCATGTTTAAATAATTAAATCATGCATATTCATGTATAAATATTAAATCATGCATATTTATGTTCAAATATTTAAATCATGCATATTCATGTATAAATATTTAAATAATGCATATTCATGTATAAATATTCAAATCATGCATATTAATCAGTTTATCTTATACTATATTACAGTTACATCACATCATGTAGTCCCGCCCACCAACAATTATTATCATTATTATTTGGTATATGGTTCACTATGGTACATAATTCACAACAAAATTATATGAGCACAGAAGCTTTATCTCGAAGTATTGCTGGTAGTATGTTTCATACATGTGCCATGGATCCAGCTAAGGTAAATGTAACAAGAGGTATATTTGACATTACTCTGTGGCTACTAGAACCATGCGTTTTGGCTAGAAGCTAATTTGTTTAACAAAGTAATCCTTTTTATCCTAAAACATGCAACTATTCTTGTCCAAGTATCTTTCATTGTTGAATGGATAATGAATATTTAGAAATGGGAGGTCTGGCGTCATGCCAATACAGCACTTATACTCCCTTGCCTTCAAGCTTGCTTTTGTGGTGATGTGGTTGAGTGTCAGGTTGTGAGCACAATCGAAGCTCAGGTCATGGATCTTTATCAGTTTACAAATGTAGATCAATATATATGCTACTTAGGAATTGTGTGATTGCACCCTTAAATTGTATACATTCAAGCTGCAAGAATTCAAGGATAAATTCTGCTGAGGAAAGGAGGGACCTGGTTTAAATACTTCAACTTGTTTACATTTTTGATGAAAGCTTGATTATATATTTTCATTGTTACAACAAAGATTGTACTAGGTGCAAGCACACATAAATGTAAGCTGAAAGTATCGTCCACTTATATTTTTTATTCCCATCAAAGACAACTAGTATTAGGTAAAATATTGAGTCACAAAAGATAAATATAAGTGTCTGCAAAGCAATAATAAGAGACTGTTGACTGAGTTAAATACAGTATGCAGCTACTTTGAATCAAATATCCTATAGTCCACAGTCATTGGTTCACCTGATATTGTATAGGGGTCATGTCCAGATGACCTTAGTGTTGACCAATCACAGCATAGCTGTATCATGACATAACCTTCTACTGATAACATTAGTATTTTGGAATTTCTAATTTTAGATTGAGTTTTCCCTAGTTATCTTTGAATTGAATGATATGTTTCAAATTGCATTATATCATTATGATAGCACAGGTCCGCTGAACATATCTGTACTCTAAGCTAGTGAATTAAGTCAGTTTGTGGGCAGATAAATTTAGATTTTGTTTTAATCAAATTGGAATATGGCTATAGTTTTTTTTTACTGGAATTGATGCCGTGTCAATACAATTTAGGTCATTTTACGACATCCAGTACACCTAACCTACCTTTCCTGGACCCTTGTCTGTAACCAGTACTCACCTACCCTTCCACAAGGCCGGAAACATCTCCATATTATCTAATAAATGGAGGAAAATTGACATTATTGTCCAATTTTCATTGAAGTGTATAACCTCCCCGAGTGGGATTCCAACCTGTACTCCCTTCGGGACACGAGATTACTTTCACAGTTTTCAATATAAGGATATGAAAGGGTTTGTCCAAACAGGTAATTTTAGTAGCAAGCGCTACATCTAGTTGATAGATTTAAAAAAAAAAAATGTAGCCCAAAAGTAATAATTGGTTGCCTGAACTAAAAAGTAATTGTCCCTGGCAACTGGACACCCACTAATTTCCTTGACTGCTTTCTTATAATTTCAAAATATAATTGTTATTTCTATATAATATATTATACACTTCAGGTAGAGAAAGCCAGTCGTATTATGCAGTTATTGATTGATAATTTTGGTGTAGCACGAGTATTTGGTCAACATAATATAGAATACTTTGCTGAAGTAACACATATAGAGATACATGTACGGGAAACATTTAAATATCAATATAGTTATCCTGCAGAAGATTTACTACCTCGTAAGTATAACACACCGTGTGCTTGTAACTTGTGATTGGTTCTAACTTTTAGTTTAATTATATAGTAAAGTTCCACTGTTAGGACCATCAAAATTCTATATTCTCAATGGTTTTTATAGTGTAATAGATTTAAATATGGACCTTTTTTTGTCAATTTTGCAGTCATTGCCGCCACCCTTTAGCGCAAAGCCTGAGGCATTTGAAAACTGATATGGGCTGGTGACAAATACTTATTTTATATAGTTTGGCTAGTTGATAATTGTGCCTTTTATTATATGATATAATAAATCAGGCTAGTTTTCAACAATAAATAACGATAATCAGGGACCAGGAAATCGCCGGTTTTTCGGTTTTCGGACCGATTTTTTCATTTTGGACCGATTGAGATTTCAAAATCCTTAAAAAAATCGGTCCGGGAAAAACTCGCTAATTTTGACCTCAAACCATTAATTTACATAATTTTCAAGAAAACGTATCGATAAACTATTATCAAACAACTATCAGTTGCATAAACCCACTGTTTATTGTTGTAATATACTGCTTAATTGTCCACAGGTTACACATCAAGGACCCTGTATAACGTATCCATGGTTACAGGTATCATGCGGGGTTGAGGCAGTGATATTTTTTTTTATCGAGCACAGCAAGGTACGCTTGATTTGCACTCGATTAAATTGAAGAACAGCAGAAGAATATGTTCTTACTTTATCATGTCCATCGAACCGATTACGTTTTTTCAGTCGGTCTGTTTGAAACCTGTAAACTTGTAAAAAACAATAATGTTTTATGAAGAATGTTTTATGAATAATTACAAAGAAAACAATTTAATAGCTTTTGTTGTCAATTCCTATTGTATTCGTTAGATCTTTAATTTGTTTGACTTGATTCATGATTTATTTTTACGCCGTAAATTGAGGTGTGAATAATAATAAATAATCTTAGGACATGTATCTACGCAATTAATCGAAGGTACAGTTCTTGATGATCAAAATTCAACCACACTTCTCCCTTCTTTGATGACATCGAAAATAATTTTCAAAACTAACAGTTTAGTCATTAATTTATTTATAAATAGGTGTACTATGCACAATTTGATATTCATTTGTGTTTAACGAAACTGCTTGAACCATTGTGATGAGATGCCATACATTTTCACGACCCACGCTAGATCGTCACTTCGTATGACAAACGTTTTAAGCTACGTGTGTAATTAAAAAGCTGATCATAATTTATGCTTTCATGCTTTATTTAGCGAACGATACTTAAAGATGCGCGACATTTACTTTGGACCCGTTTTGCGCATGCGCAGTTAAAATGATTTGCCTAAATGACGGAGTTTTCCAACAACATTAGAGCTAGATAAAACAGTCTTTTTTCAAGTTCTGTTTGTTGAACCGACCGACGATTGCGGGGAGTAATTTCGGAAACCACGTTTTCTTGCTAGATAGAAGTTAAGTTTTGTAAAAATTTAGACAAACAATGCCTATGTATCGTATGCCTTCTTAATAAAGGGGAGCAAAAAAGGTACTAACATGGTCGTGAATAAAGTACAGTAAACGGTCTGGTCCGTACGGTACACGTTAAAACCCGTATCTGGTACTCGGACGGCCTTGGACCGATTGACATCGGCGAATTTCCTGGTCCCTGACGATAATGACTGTTTTGGGCTTGTAAATCATCAATTATTCCATAATTTTGCAATAACCAAAGTGGTCTTTATAGTGGAACTTTATTGTATTTGATTTATTTACTTCTGTGGACCCTTGAATTTTGTTTACAATAAAATCTTATATGGTAGCACACCCAAACACACAGCCTGACATATTGCTGTGTTTCTATAATATTTACACATGTTAAGTATGGATGGAATATAAGTCTGACCAATCTGTAAATCATAACATTGTCTTTTTATATTTCGGTCTGCTGAAGTAATGTATTTTAACGCAAATGTATCTATTACTAATCACAGCGATGCTTTTATGCCATTTTTTTAGTTTCACCTTAAAAGCTTAATCCATAATTATTGTGTTTTGTTTGATATGACATTTTATTTCTGCAAAGTCATTATACCAGTAAATAAGTATACAGTTATTTCATATATGATTTGAGAACAGTCAAACTGTTAGCCCGAGGTGGAGGGATTATTGTTTTGAACTGTTTCCTGAGGCTGTAGGCAGGCCCTTGATGCATTTGAAAGCATCCCGAAGATCTTAAAATCCTGTAGCAGATACTTCCCCTTATGCCAGTACAGTAACAGTTCAAATAACATTGTGCGGCTTCAGAGCATGGGCGGAAGCATTTTAAACTATTGACCGGTCAACAGTTCACTTGGGAAACAGTTAAAAAAATCAAATTACACTTATATAAGCAATCAGGTAATAATATTTATTGATACAATCAATTTAGCTGATACAAAAGTTAAACAAAACAGGCCCCTCCCCCTTTATATAAAATGCTTGTTATTCTTGTTTACAAATATCAAGGGAGATAATACAATGAATTATTTAGACTTGATGTTGTTATGTTTGTTGTATTTATTTTGTTGTAATTTAAGTTATTATCATTATTGTTATTGTTTAGTTTGATATATGTTATATATATCTTATAGATGATAATTTGGCTGATGTTTGTAATCAAATAATCTTAATATCATTAAAAGATTTATACCTCTAGTACTGTGGTTAAGTTAAAACCATTTCTTATTCTTAAAAACTTGTAATAAAAGATTTTTCTAAGATAAAATACAAGTTCATTTAATTATGTAGTGAAAGAAGTATGAAGCGTGGAACTATAACCAATGGTTTTACTGTCTTTTAAATTGCCTAAAACTTGAATTTTAGTGTTAGAATGCTAATTAATAATTTCAATAAGGAAAATATTACAGTTTGACTTAACCTTTGACTCTTATGGTTGAATGATTACACATATCATAGGAACTTCGTACTGTGATCTATTCACTGTAAGGCACATAGGATTGTAATTTTATTTGCTTGATGAACAATCTTTTTCATCCATAACAACAATATTTAAATCATTATAATAAGCCAGATTATTATCTATGAAGTATATATAATATTGTATTGTTGATAAGTATTGAACTGGCTCTCGATTAATTTTGTTTGTAATCTTAACAAGTTTTGTTTATACCTGTTGCTTTTATAAAAATACCTAGATATTGGTTCCAAACGTTCGCCTTATTAAATAAAGAGTTTTTTAGTTCTCAATTTATATCTAGGTAAACTTTCAGATTGCTTTAAGTACCAGGTTAATGTCTGTTTTTGTCAACTGTCTAAGATAGAATAATTTCATGGTGGATGAATGCATTCTTTTATATAAATACGAAGGCAACATTGACTCAGCAAGCAGGCATTATGTTGCTTAGCTATTTGCCTGTTCCATCTAATCCTAAAACACATCATCATGTTTTTGGATGACAAACATTTTTACACAAAAGAAGTCACAGTGAAATTACTCATGTTTTGACTGTTGAGAAAAACTGTACAATTCTTATCAACTGTACATTGTATTGTTGTTTATGTTTGCATGTATCCATGTTTACATTTTGCATGTTGTATAGGTGAGAGAGCACTTCATACTTTAGTATTGTTTATCCTAACTGAAGCTAAATTGTCCGGATTTAATCCATTTTTACATGGTAAGATTTCGACATATTAACCAAAACTATCAGGGGTGTCATTTAGTTTGTTTTCTTATATTAATAACTATACTTGTGAATTCATACCGGGTAGTTAAGTTCTTCAGTGGGATTTGTCCACTCCTTAAGGATTCATTATGTGCAGGCCCCAGCTAGACCTTAATGATGAACCGAAGTTAAGTGTCTATCATTGGAAGAAAACTTCTTTCTCTGCTGGTCTTTTTTAAGTCTCAACAGTGTTACTTGCTCTAACTTTTTTCAACCTACCTTGGGACTGGCTTTGGTGGGTTTGTGTTTCAATTTTACTTGTTATTTTAATCTATTTAGGGTGAGTCAATGATGATGATGATGCCTTGTAAAGTTATCAGTTAATTAATTCTAGCTATGAGTTTCCTAGTTCTTAGCCCTCAATTATCCATTGGGCATCTGTGTATGTACTGCAAAATTGATATAAAAATAACAAAAAGTGTAAGGCCTTTTAGATTGTAAACTTAAAGGGTCCTGAAGGGAAGTTATGTGACTTCTTTTGATTTAAGGATTTACTATGATTTAAGTTTGTTAGAGTAGCTTCCCTTTAAAAAGTTTAAATAGAGATTATGATTTTTTATGAGGGTTCCAATACAACGAAACACTTGCAATACCATTTCATGATGCATGGGTTCTAAAGCCCTAGTCCAAAGGTAAACTTCTACTGATGTCATACTACATGTGTTCATTGTTGATGCTTTTCTTTTAAATATGCTCTACTGCAATGCTAGACAATTTGTGATAGAGGAAATCTACCTAAAATAAAAGTTATAAATTATTAAATGACACCCCTGGTTGGCAAGCTAAGCTTCATTCCTAGCTTTATATTTTAACATTTTTTATCATCATAAAAGTTCTGTGGACAATTTTCTTAGTTTTTACTTCACTTATGAAAGTGATTATTCTAGAAATCAGAAAAAAGGGCTGAGGGTCAGAAAAGGGGCAGGACACATCAGAGGGTTGGTATTTCAAAGTTACAATTTCTGCACAGGGAGGAGCAAAAAGGGGCAGGGAGTTGAGAAACCCTGTTGTTCTGCATTAGAATAATCACAACTAATGATCTCTAAAGGTTTTTATCTATTTGGTCTACCATTCTTTTATTTTATAACTTTGTGGTATAACTTTTCTTAAAATGAAATGAAATTGTCTGTTACATAAATAACTGATATACTCTTTCCAAAAATTAACATTCAGTTACGGCTGTATCCATTAAAACATGTCTTTGATTAATTTGTAAAATCTGTGCAGTAGATAGTTTTTATTGACCCTGTTTTTTTTGTCCCAGAATTAAATGTTTTCATTTGCTTTGCTACATGTCACATTTCCTCAAGGCATTATCATGGGTGAAAGTTTTCAGCGTTAATACTGAATTCTGTATTTTGAGAATAAATTTACTCTATGTAATTTACATGTATTATATATGAAATCTGCATATTTCAGTATTTTGAAAGTAGGTTTTCAGTATTTTCAGAACTTTCAACTTTCACCCATGCATTATGTAGAACTGTGTATTGCATAAATCATTTATTTATTCTGCTGGCATTTTTTGTACATAATAAAGACACAATAGAATACTTGATATTTTTTATTTGCTAGGCTTTTATTATACATTTATCATCTTGCTGTTTGTTGCTTCAAAGAATTTTGATAATACATGTATAACTATTGGATTAAATCTTTGAAATAAACATTAAAGTTTATATATTCATTGAAATTATGTAGCATCTTTATATTGATTATCATATTGGTTGGCATGTGTGGTGTGAGCATCTGGTTTGTCAACTCAGTAAGTTAAACTGTTTTCATGTGATCTTCATTAGAACTGTAAGGATTTCTATTCATCATTTAAGAATTAAGAGAGGTGCCAGATTGATTTCAACTAGGGACCCATGGTTTCCAATTTAATTACAACCTTTGGTTAATTTGTTTGAGTTTGTTTGAATTTTCAAAATAATTTGTCAGTGCCGGTCATTGTGTTAGGAAACTAAATTCTTGATATTTTAAGACATACTGACCTAAAGATTATAAAAATATGAAATAAAGGTCCCAAAAATAAAAGTGCTTAAATCATCTAAACTGTTGCCAATGTTTTGTTTGTATAAATTATATTGCCACTTTTTATAGTTGTTTGTCAATTAGCTTCGAAATTGTCATTATCAGAACAGTTTTCCTGCTTCCAATTGTCCCTATACAATTTGAGAGTATTAAAAGTTGAAATCTGTGGACTAGCAACTTAACACCCACTTTGTTGTTCTCCTAAGAGAACTTTATCCTGTTAGTTTAGTACTTGTGTACTTATTAGAAATGTTATGATATTTATATGAGTAGAAATCATTGATATCTGTATAATGTTTGTGTAGTGGAAATTAACTATCTCTAATGCTTTTCAAGCTACACATTGACATTATTTAACTTGAAATATCTAGAATGTCATGGGAGAAAGTATTATAAAAATTATATTATGAAATATTACACTCATTGTATCAAATATATGACCTTATTGAACTGGTTTTAGTGTTACATAAGTTTCTTGTCATCTAAGCTCACCTGAATCTTTAGTGCTCTTAGAGGATTGGTCTAAACATGCATTTGTTCTGGCCTTTTTTTACTTGAAAGTTCTTAGTGATAAGTTTTGCTTGAAAATATTTTAAGTTCAACCTGAAAGTATCAACTTTAAATTTCATTCATCTCAATGGGATTGAATATTAATGATTGATTTTGTTTATACAAACACCTCCAAATAATCAAGCAAACTCTCAGTGAACTGCTCATGTTGTGTTTCATCTGTCTGGTTGTCTTTTTTTGCTGTCTGTCTATCTGTCCATCTGCCTACCTGCCTGCCTGCCTGCCTGCCTGCCTGCCTGTCTGTCTGTCTGTCTGTCTGTCTGTCTGTCTGTCTGTCTGTCTGTCTGTCTGTCTGTCTGTCTGTCTGTCTGTCTGTCTGTCTGTCTGTCTGTCTGTCTGTCTGTCTGTCTGCCTGCCTGCCTGCCTGCCTGCCTGCCTGCCTGCCTGCCTGCCTGCCTGCCTGCCTGCCTGCCTGCCTGCCTGCCTGCCTGCCTGCTCGCTCGCCCGCCCGCCTGCCCACCCGCCTGCCCGCTTGCCTCCCGGCCCACCAACCCGTCCATCTTTCTGTCGCTCTGTGTGTCAGTCTGTCTGTCTAACTCAATTTTAACTGTAATATCTAGAAGTTGAATCACCTGTTTATTACATGTAATATTATCTTTATATATTTACTATTATCTAACATCTACTTGTTGTTTATTTGTTAGTGCATAAATGTCATCTACAAATTATAAGATTTCTCAAGATTTTATTATCTTATCAAGTTTTCCCCTCAATAATGTAACATGGCAATTGACAATTTTTATATTTTCTGCTAGACTTACAGTGTTTGATTATGGTATATTTATTTTATGTATTGGTTTGTATTGAATTACTTTTAACATGTTGATTACTTGACATTGTTGTACTCAACATAAGAATGAAGGTTGTACAGTGCCTACCTAAAGTTTGGAGACAAAGAAAATTCACTTTTTTCAATTTCAATGATTGTTATTTAGAACCATTTTTTAAATATTTAGTATGATTGGTGATTAAGCAAAAATAAATTTCAGGAATGCATCCCAATTATAAGATTCAACATCTGACATCCCAAAGCCTCCAAAACTATGTTAAATGCAACTCTTCTCAAATTCATAGTTTTCTAGCAACTTTTGATGTTTCCACTATAAATAGAACCAGTACAAAAAAAAGTGCAAAACTAAAAACCATGTCAAAATAAGTAGATATCAAATTTTTGATAAAAGCTATATATATTCAGTATAAACTTTATTTCCTCCAATATTTGAAGATTAACAAAGAACATACATGTACATGTCAGAAATATAACATACATAAATAAATTACAGTGAACAAAATATTTACTTGCAATCCCCCGTGGTTGATTGCCTAACTTCGAAACGAAACAAGTTAGACAATCTACAGGGGAAGGGAGGTTTTAATTTTTTTTTAATAAACTAACTAATTCATATTAACTCACAATAACCAGAGTGAATGAACCAATGTATAAACATAATATACACTATTTAAACGTATATGTTCATTTTTAAATGCACATGTTTTGCATAATTAATGCCAGGTTAAAGTTTATACTTTTGTCTAAAGTATCATATTTTAATACTGAACATAAGAGAGATACACACTGAGCACTTGGCGAATGTTTGATAAGTTCAATATATGAACTAATTCCACAAGAGTTTATAAACTCATCCCACAACTTAACACGCAATTGTGAATTCTTAGTACAGAAACAAATTTTGTGTAAAATTATTTTATTAACAACCAAAGAGCATTTTGAACAAATTTGTTGAAAATCATCGTTATACAATGACCCTATAATTGCACAAAGCGTTTTCCAGGTAAAGAAATACTGGGGATTAGACTTCGCCACAGGCCAAATAATGCATGGTAGATTATCAGGTAAATAAGTCTGTGATAAATAAGATAGAGAACTATCGTCACATAAATATGTCTGCAAACTTTTGGTGTGCACTGTATATGGAGAACTAGGTTATAGGATAAAATTATTATAACAGTGACACAATGATCAAGAGACTGTTGGATAATAACTCTTACATAAACTTTATTTTTTATCAGTTTGATCTTAAAGTATCTAGGTTAAAGTTACTGTTATGTAGTCTAGATAATTGATTTTAATTAATATCTATACCACAAAATTATGAAACATGAGTTCTGATTCAAACAGAGATGACTTTGATACTGGTTATATAATAATGTGCTAAATTGTACCTGATTTCATCTAGTGACTACTGGGGACTGGAAAATAATCAGTTTATCAGTTTTTGGACAATTGTTTTTACCACCAACAGTTGAATAAAACTTTCCTATAAGTAATTTTGACTTTTTTTGTCATGCCAAGATATAACGAAATGTTTTTTGTCCATTTTTCCACCCAGCATCTACATTTCCTTGGCATCTTGGATTAAGACTCAAGTAGCTTTTTCTCACAGCCCACTGTACACTCTGATCAAGTTGCTTCTCTAACAAATATATTGTATGAGTATTTTAAAAATGTTCATTTGCTTTTAACTTGCATGAGGGTATTTTTGCCCAAGTATAAACTGTTTGCGTCAACAATCATTATTTGTCATACATATCAAACAAAACAAAAACTCTTCCTTATTCTGAGACTGCTTAATTTTTTTATTGATATTTTAACTTTGATCTTTCGTTAAATACTTTAGTTGGTTCTGGAAAATAGTTTTTTTTTCTCTTTTATTTATTAACTATTTTAATTTTCTCTTCATGTCAAGCATTGAAGTGAGCCATAATACTGCAGGAGAAAACATGCCTTGCTTCAAATTACTTTGTTTTATCCCTATTTATGATTTTATTCTGTTGCTGTAAATTGAAAATACTGTTTTCTTAAATAGCTTTGATTTGGAAATCTTCAAATTTTACAATGAATCTGTAAGACTGTTGTTTTCCACATTTTATGTTATCATTATTGCATGTTATTGAATTAACATTTTTGCATTATTATTATAAATGACATCATCAATGACATCATTATTAGTCAGTCTGTGACTTAGTGTGTTACATTTGAGGTTTTATTTATTTTCATCTTACATTCATGGTTTTAGGATAGTATGTTTTATGATCCACTAGTACTAGATAATTATGTTATCATAATTAAGATATTTCATTACTGCATGGATGTAAGAAACAGACAAAAAAATTTTAGTATTATATTTATAAAGGGAAATATCTATCAAATATTGACAGATTTTTTACTGATGTAAATCAGCTAGGTTGATGTTTGTGCCACAATATAAATGTTGAAACTTCTGACTGTCTGAATAAACATATACCGTATTTTGACGTATAAAATACTCACTTTTTTACCTCAAAATCTGACTTCATTTTTTTATGCGTGTTTTACGCGTAAACAACGACAGATCGCCGAGTTGACGACAAAAAAATCATCAAAATTTGCAAATGGCGTATTTTTAAAAAGGGAGGTAATTCTGTAAAATCCGGACTGTGTACGGGTTAATGAAAAAATCTAGCGATCGCGCTATTTGATCTGCCGATTATGTTTTTTTCATTGTTGTGAACGTTGTTTGTTTGTTCAAAATAAGTTTTAATAAAGAACTTAAATATGAAATGATTGCTCCACGTGTTTGTTGTTAATTTGTGTTTGTTTGTATAAATTTATGGGGTGAAAAGGTTAATTTATAATCAAGCAATAACTCAATTATCTATAGGCTGTAAACTGTAATTTTAAGTGAATTTCACGACAGAGTATGATTTTGGGATCTTTGCAACTTTCGATTTTGTAGAAAAATCGGTCGAATTTTTTCCTAACGATTTTACCGAAAAATTGTCAAAAATTTTTTTTCTTCAGATTTTAGTCAATTTTTTTGCTGCGTGTTATACACGAATGTGTATTTTATACTGTTTTTTATCAATTGTAACATTTTACATATTACAACATTAGGACATAAAGCATTACAAGATTTTTTCTTCATAAGAGTTCTATTGTTTATAATTTCAGCCATATCAGGGGACACATACGTAGACATGGCATTGTCTCGTCTACGATCAACTAGGGAGACTGACCCTGCTCAAGTGAGTGATAAAAAAGAAAGATATGATGATGAGGGTGATGGAGATAATGACAGAATTCATGATGAAGTGGAAGAAGAAAGTAATTTATTGGTGACATCAACAGTATCTGTACCTGAAGTATCATTAGTTCCTTCACCTGAAGTTAGCAAGGTTAGTATAGTATATAGAGGATACTCCTCCAGAACCTATCCAACATGTTCCCCCTAGCCCCCCACCCCAATTTATGACACCACTTGTTCCGGCCCTGAAGTGTAATTAGTACCTTCACCTGAAGTTTGCAAGGTTAGTATGGTATATAGAGGATACTCCTCCGGAACCCATCACACATGTGCCCCCATAGCTCCTACCCCAATTTACCTTTATATTGAAGTATCATTAGTTCCTTCACCTGAAGTTAGCAAGGTTAGTATAGTACATGTATATGTTGGATACATGTCCTGAATCCAACCCACCACACTGGTGCCCCCTTCCCTCACTTACAACACCTCTAGATCAGGCCCTTAAATATCATAAGTACCTTCACCTGAAATTAGCAAGGTACAGTCAGATCTCGATACAACGACTTCTTTTGTTTCCAAGAAATATGTCGTTATAACGCATATGTCAGTGTAATGAATTTTTCTGACCATGTACATGTTGGTATTGGTTCCCATAAAATATGTCAGTATAACAAGAATGTCGTTGTAACGGATGTCGTTATATCGAGATCTGACTGTATTGATAATGTAAATAGGATATTTCAATGGTGTTATCCCTATTGAACCCATCCCCATTGTGCCATCCTCACTACTACACTTGTGGCCCCCACATTTACAACACTTATAGATCTAGCCCTGAGGTATCATTAGTAGTTTCTCCTAGAGTTAGCTAAGTTAATTGAGTATACAAATGTATTCAGGATATGCCAATAACGAATATCCCTCGAAAACCCATCCCACATATGCCCCCTACCACTTACAACACCTCTGGATATAGCCCTGTAAGATGGATTTATACCTCTGTAAGTGAGGTCAGAGAACATATTTAGCAAGTGAAAATGTCATTTTCTGAGGTTACACTTTAAAGTACAAAGATCTTATTCATACAGAAAAATATTCTGGGTTTCTTTTACGTATTGTTTCCATGTTTTGTTAGAGATATTTTTACACAATAATAACATGACATCATAAATATTTATAAATTTTTTATGTAATGAGGTCCATTGAATCATTCTAAAAAAAAACACTGAAATATTTTATATGAATACCAAATACAAGATTTTAATTGTTTAAATGTAACATATTTTGTTTTTTCTTTTCCAGAGACCAAAATCTGTTGAAGATAGTTTGAACGAGGCTCACAATCATACACTGCCTAAACCAAGTCTAAGTCGTTATAATTCCGTCAAACGTAAGCAGCTAGAACGACTGCGGCAACGTTCAGATTGGTTTCTAGGACCTAGCACTGTGAGCAACCCGGTCATCAACATCAGTAGTCCGGTCATTCATATTGATGCACCACCCGATTCACCTACCATTATTCATCACGAGCCTGTCCAGAAAAAAACTTCAGGGAACTCCGTAACACGCTCATCCTCCGAGGGGGCCGTCTTAGAAGGATTTTCCGATCATGATAGTATATATAGTGATCATTCCAGTCGGAGTGAGTCACCTGCCTCGGAGCCGGTTCGGACCAACAATGCAGCATTGTGTATCCGAAGGGATATCGTACATGCGGACACTTTAGATAGTTTGTCCGGTGACTTAGAGGACAGTAACGGTAACTGTGTTGGTTTAAGTGAAGATGAAATGACCGAGTCAGAAATATGCTATTTTATGATAGAACATAAGTACGGTGAACCAAAATCCTAGCAAATTTGTAAAACATTCATTTGTGACTTGAAAGAAATGAAAGATGGATATTACACTAGTGTATTCAGTTTATGAGTTGTTGTTTTAATTTATTCTCATTCATTTTGTTCCGTGTTTATTTTTTTCAATTTTTCATACAAAAACTGAAGGTATGGATTTATTGCATATAAAGTTTATGTGTTTTTGTTTGCTTTGGTAGTCATTGCTCATGTAAGTTATTTAAAGGAATATAGGAGTTAATTTATACATGTACATGTATGATGAGTGATTTCAAGCTGGCTGAAGTACTTGATCTTGTGACAACCTATTATTACATCCATCAGATTTCAGTTTTCTGAAAAAAGGCAGAAATTATTATTAAGACTACTCTTTTGGACATATTGCTTGTCATTATATGTGGGAATTTTAATAAAAGTTTATTGGGCATTGTATCCAACATGATAGTAAAATTTGTCAATCCTTGACAAATTTTAATTGCAAGGACAGACTGTCAAACATCTTTTGCATAGACTGGTTCTGGTTTCATGATTACAATGAAAATATGTTAACAAAATAGGATTTAATCCGTATCTCATGCTTTTCAGCAATAATGTGTAGAAAACTTTGTTTGTACCACCTGTACACATACGGAAAAAAACATTAATTTGAATTCAGAATAAGGTCTATTAAAGTCTGATTGTGTAAAGTAGATCAAGTACTTCAGTCAGAATGATTGTTAGATAAATAAAGTCTTGACAAATGTTGTTTAGTGTATTCAATTTAAATGAATTATATTTGGTAACAAAGTCTTTAATTTTTATATTGTAGCTTATTTACTTGATGAAAGTTTTTTTTTCAAATATTCGTGATTTTTACGGTTGTTCTTCCCCCTATAAATGTCATTTTTCTACAAATGCAAAGTTTGTCCTCTGTATACCGTGGCTCACCTGTGTATTATCATTTATTTCATTAAATTTACAAGGGCATTTATTTTTGTTACCTGTAATTGTGTAGTTTATGCAATGCCATGCAAAAATATTTTTCTGTTGCAATAAGAGGCAGGGCACACTTAATTAAGATATGAAGAAGTGAAAGTTGAAGTTTTTCTTTCCAGTTGACGCATATACTTAATTCTAATGTAGGATTGATGCAACTGTGCCCATGTACAAACAAATTACTGCTCTTTAATGACATGATGTAATGACCTGACATAAAATTATGTTCCTGCATGGATTTGTCTGTGTTAATGACAATAATAGCATTGACTAGTTCCCCTGTTTTTTGTTTTACATTTTACAATATTTGCTGTTTTAAGCATAGAAATATCTGTTGTATTTTTACAAACTTTGTATTGTATGAATGGGTTGTGCTTTATTACTGATTTGGTAGATTTTTTATTCTGTAATGTTCTGCATCATTGATTGCCCCAGACTAGTGAAAATCTGGCTTGTGAAAATTATTTTTTCATGTAGTTCATAATTTTTTTTTGTTACTATCAGGGATTTTATATAACAGGGATTTTTAACAATAAGTAAATGTAATAGATTTTCATCAAATTTGACTGTCGTCTCTATTGTTTCGACCCATACGAAAAACAAGTATAACAAGTTTAAATAAAGATATTCACATGAAATTTTGTACCAGTACCATTCACATTGACATAAATGTTAGGAAAAATGTGTTATTAGATGATTTTGAGGTCAATTACGCTCACAGACTGTTTCACAAAAAATGCATTTTTCCGCCGATTTGCCATTTTTAGCCCAATTTTACATCACCCAAAGTCATATTTTCTGTCATAATTGCAACAATTTTTTGTCAAAAACTTCAGAAACATTCACAAGTTGCATTGAAGACATGTACAAAAACATAAATCAAGTTTTCAAACTCTGGAATAGTTTGAACAGCCTGCTTCAGCCAGGTATAGACAGTGACGACCGTGAAAATTCGAAAAAGCACTTCGTTACAAATCCCTGTTATATAGAATCCCTGTTACTATGTAATGTAATAGATTGGGCTAGTGCATGAAAAAGAATTTAAATATGATAAAGCCTACGAAATTAGTGTCTGTCCTCCGATTGCCAGGGACAAACACATTTAAGTACAGGCAACCAACAATTTCTTTTTGCAACCAAAATTCTGCAAATGAGATATAGTACTTGCTCTTAAAATGATCTGTTCGTACAATCACTTTTATATCCTTATTTCGTAGACTGTGTAATATGATACATTAAAGATGTTATATATAGAGAAGCTTTATACAGTTAGTACATCAGCTAGGACAACCAAAAAGTTTCTTTGATAGCAAACTTTTTCGGCCATTTTCTAATGTAGGCTTCTTCCATGTTACAATTTTCGTTTTCGTAGTATGTAGATCTTATATTGTGATAGTGTTTCAAAATGAAACTGTATGATTAGATTTTGAAGAAGTATCAAAAGAACAACTTAACATACCCTATCTGTACTGAATGCTTCAAATGTATTCACCATCTGTACTGAATGCTTCAAATGTATTCAAGGTAGAATTTCCCATATACTGTGCTATCCGTAATTACCTTTACACTTTGGTAATTGTGTGATTTGTTTTTAAATTTTTTGACAATACTTACATGTAGAAAACTAAAAAAATGCCTTTAGACTCATATAGAGTATAACAATTACAATTGTATAAAGTATCATTACTACACTTTCAAATGTTAAATATACAGTACCCACCAAAAGTTTGGAGACAAAAGAAATTTACTCCAATTCTTGAAGTTTGATGATTATTTTTGTAGAATCATAATGTTAATATAGTTCAGTATGGTTTGTTATAAAATGAAAACAAATTTCAAGAATGCAGCATATTTATAAGATTCAGCATCAGACATCCTGAAGCCTCCGAAATGAAGCTAGTTGTAATTATTTTCCATAACATAGCTTTTTATGCTAATTTTGTAGTCTCGGTTACATTTATATTGATAATCAAATAATAAATTAAAAGCTAAAAAGCAGCTAGAAACAATCAGTTATCAAATTTTAGATAAGAGGTATTCAATGGACCTACACAGTGAAAATGTCTTCAAACTTTTGGTGGGTACTGTATTATAACTGTCATATTGTGTAAATAAACCTGAAATAATATTTAATTGTATTAATGAAAAACCAAGTTTTACAAGTGTGAAGGTTATTTTGGAGGATATTGTTTCATTATGTCTTGTGTCACTACATTATCTGACAACATGGCAATATGTCCCACCTAGTGCATTATGGGAATTCTACTTTAAATCTTCCAATAGTTTGAAAAAATAGCGTAAAAAGTGCATGTGGTACACACATGTTCAATATTTGTTCTAGGTCAATTTTTCTATTGAGTTCCTTTGATTTTTTTTACGATTATGTATATCTTTATTTTTTGTGAAAGAACTCATGACACTGTGTCGTTTATTTTTGTTAGTAACATAAAATACTTTAAACGTTTTTGTTCCTGTGTATTTTTATACCCCCGCTTCGAAGAAGAGGGGGGTATACTGTTTTACCCTTGTCCATCCGTCACAAAATTTCCGTCGCAGTTTTCTCGGCAACTATAACATGCAGCAGCCTAATACTTTGCATATTGCTTCATCCCATAGTCCCATATGGTGTAAAGCGATTTCATGCTCCTTGCTCATCTACTTCCTGTTTGTCGCATATTTTTAGATTTTGGCGGGGTATCACTAGTGAGCATTAGCTCACAGATTTACTTGTTTTTCATGGATATCATGTCTCACAATAGTTATATTTTGTTAACGTTAAAAATATCATTTTTGTTCATTTATAATACAATAGTCAAAGATTGAAAAATTCGGGTCTTATATTTTTAAAATGTCTGTACAAATCTTTATTTTTTCCCTAGTGTTCGATTTTTGAATTATTTTCATATTATTATCAATCACTATATTTTTACTTTTATTTATTTACTTAAATAACGTATATATACATACATTATATAATCAATTATTTAAAAAGTTATTTTAGTGCAATAAGGAGTATATATCAAACCTATAGTCTCAATTTGTTTCAAGTTAATACTGGGATGTGGTAATTGAAAGTTAGTCTACTTTTCCATGAACATATGAAATCTAAATCAACTTGTCTGTAATTAAATTTCACTTGTCTAGCGTTGTAATATTTTAATAGAAATATTTACAATCATATTTCAGTCTGCAAAATTATTGGGTGTCGGTTGCCTGTGACAATCACTTTACGTCGAGCAACCAAAAATTTCTTAAGGGGTACCAAAAGCCTACAAAGAAGCTTTAGTGCTTACTGCTAATATGACCTGTTGGGACAACCACTTTCATATCCTAATCAGGGTGACTGCATACAATCAATAACAAGAATATCATGAACAGTGAAGTTAGTGATTATTCTAGATATAAGGAAATGGCGGTGAGGCAAAAAAGGGGCATGGCTTATCAAAAGGTTATTGTTTCAATTGTATTTGCTTAGGAAGGAGCAAACTATGTTAGGGGGAAAGATCTCAGGCAGAGTGCAGAGCCCTGGGGTTTTTTTTTGCTTCAGAATAATCACTATTTAATGTGTTTTTTGTTGAATATTGTTTGTAGGAATAACTGCCATGCTAGACATAGGATGTTGACATAGTTTGAAACTATATATTACAATTTACAATATTATTTGACCACTAATATAAAACATGAACATTATCTTGTGTCGACTATCAGAATTATTTGAGTTGGACAAGTATGACTTAGGAACTTCACATCTCTGATATATACTGCTATGTTGATTGTCTCATTTAATTGTTTGTATTGTCCTTAACAATATTAACCTGATTACAGATTGTCAGCCAACTAAAACATTTATTTTTTATAAATTATGTTTATTATATTTTTACATATTTTTTTCTGTCTGATTTATGACTTTTTGCATTTACCTTAAATTTCTTGTCTGTATTTTCTTTACTACTATTAACAATTCATTGATTAAATTGTCAGTCTTCAATGAAAATTATTTTTTGTCTACAAGTGACTTATCTAACTCATATAGTTTTTGTTTGTTTCTAAATACATATAATAGTATATGCTACAAGAAACACTGATACAAGTTAAATTAGTCGCTTGTTAACTTGTATAATAACAAGTGTGTGTGTGTTTTCACTTTTTAAATACAGTGACTTCATTTATTTTTTTAATGTTGAGCACTCACACAGCTGTTACAATTTACCCTCTTATTTATTGAACTTATCTGTCAAATTATTTCTTTTTCTATGTTAGTATTAAAATAATACAGTTTGTCAATATTTTGTCATAGAATAATAAAACAAAACCACGATGCTAAAGCACCAGTTATTTTAATTTGGCATATCAATGTTAGTGCCTATGTTTAATTCTTCAACAAAATATAGAAAATTGTATATTATTCCTTAATTAAAATGTTTAAATGAAATATTTAATTAAAGTGTGATGTTTCATCATCTTGTTCATTTGTTTCCATTGTTAAATGTTCTAGTTTCTTTGTTCATAAAAATTGTTCCAAGTTTCTTAAATGTTATCAATATTTATCTAAGTTTGTGTGTTTAAAGTTTCTTAAAATGTTAAAAGTTCTTTGACAGTTATAAAATTTAAAGTTATATTAGTTCAATAAAAAAGTGTTTAATGTTAAAATAATTTCTATTTACATGTTTCTAGGTATATTTTACTCAATGTATAGTTGATATTATAAAATTGGCACACAATACATATTCAGAAGATGGATTTACATTTAGAACTGATTACAACACTCGCTTTGTAAGTCATGTAAAAGTTTAAAACCAATGTCTTGGTCATTTCATATAAATGACAGGTATAAACAAACTTGCTATGCTTGTTTACTAACAGAAATTAATTAAGTGCCGGATCAATTCTTATCAACTATACATTCAATTTTAACTTGTAATTTTAGAATTCTAAATCAATGTAAAACTAGGTTGTCTCCCTTTTACTATGTATGATAGTTGTAATATGAGCTGCAGAAACTAAATAATTATATGTTTATAGGCTTCCCTTTTTTTACCTACCCTGAAAATTCTCTATTGTAACACTATACACACTATGTATAGTTTATTCTATAGCAGGCAGCATTAATATTTGAAGGTTGTAGCTAAATTCTTACTGATTCATGTTTAGATCTAATAATTAGCTCTATACATACATTTACTCGACCTACCCTTTGTCTAAACTCATTATGTAAATGATTGATTTAAATATCCCTATTGAATATGATTTGAAGATATTTTTATACGTCTTCTTGTTTTGAATGACTCAAAAGTTCGATACTTGTATTTTATATTATTTCTTTTCAAACACTGTTTCATACAGTGCTCTTAGAAAGTTGTTGAAGTTCAGATATTTTGAGAAAGACTTGCCATCTCTCGTGCAAATTTCATATAGCATGTTTTAAATCATATGTTAATAAACTAATAAATGTAGTTTTTGAGACAGGATTTAGTCCTAAAGCTAGGAGGACAATGTATCATAATTGTGGATGTTCTAGTGTTTAATGTTTTACCTTCAAACTGTCTCAGATATTTAAACAAGTCTTATTATACAGTACCCACCAAAAGTTTGGAGACAAAGGAAATGTACTTCAATTATTGAATTTGATGATTATTTTTGCAGAATCATTATTCTTGATATATTCAAGTTAGGTTTGTGATAAAATGAAATCAAATTTCATGAATGCAACACATTAAAAGATTCAGCATCTGACACCCTAAAGCCTCATAAACCATGATTATTGTTATTATTTTCCATGACGTAGCTTTTATGCTATATTTTGTAGTATTGGTTGTAATTGTAATGATAACCAAAAAAATAATGCAAAACTTAAAAGCATTTCAAAATTAACTGTTACCAAAATTTAGATAAAAGCTATTCAGTAGGCCTACAGTCTAAAATTGTCTCCAAACTTTTGATGGGTACTATATTTGTATGATTTGTACACCTAGAAATCTTTCAGTTTTCTGATAGTCTGGTTTGTAATAACAGTACCTGTGACCACCTTTATAAAATATTGATCTTTCAGCTCTAAACATTCAGATTTAATCTTACTATCCTTCTAACACAATTGTTATAAGTAAAAAATAAAAGTGCTGTTTGAAGTCTGCTTCCATATACATGTTCAGCTGACTGTACAATTCTGTGTGATAACCCCTGATCACTGAAACCACTCTCAGGCAGGTGATCCCGCACAGTATCCATTTTCACTTGCGTATTCAGCTCAAAGAAATTAGCTATACCACTAGTGTGATTCGAACCTGGGACCTTGTACACAAGATTGGCATTCTGTGACTATGAAATTTTGACTAATTACAATCAATTTGCTTAGTGGTGAGTTTTAAGCTGAGATTGTAAAAATATTTTATAAGCCGAGTCCCTGACAAGAAGCTCTGATAACATTTACTATAATTATTAAAGTAGAAGTAGATGATTACTTTACACTAGCGGTTGTAGATGATATTTGACGTTTTATCGTAGTCAACAAGTCAAATGTTTAGTATGACAGAGAGTAGCGTTGTGTGACTTTATTTTTTACATTTTTCTTCTCAATATAAAACATGACTTCTAATTTTACTGACATATTTCTTTGAGTGCTAGACAAGGTTTTTTTTACAATTTACAAGCCTTAGGTGTTGTGGTGCCATTTTATATATAAATTAATTTTTCAATATTCATTGAAGTTTTTTGTTTTGCTTCTAAGTATGCATATTTACTGTTTTGTAAGTACATATGGTTTGCTGAAGTAAATATTGTAAATTTTAATTCCATAACAGTGTAATGAGTTACAGGTGACGATACTTAATGTTGTGACTTGAATGCAATAGCTTATATATATATTTTATGTTGCTTTTATTTTTATTGATATAGTAGTTCTATCAAAAGGGTTTTTTTGTGATGTTTTTTTACCTCACCTGAGCATGAAGTGTTCAAGGTGTGCTGTTGTGTGTGCTCTATCCAGTGTCCATGTGTAGGTTTGCCCATCATAAAAAATTCTTAAAAAATCTTCTTATCAAAAACAAGGCAAGAGCTTCAATATTTTGACATGGAATATTCATGAACCACTACAAAGACTGTTTGAATTAAGCCATGTGTGTCCTTTCTGATTTTACAAAAAATCACATTAATGCATTTTTACAGTGATTTCATGATATACACCCAAAAGTAAAGATTTAAGGGACCAATTGGCATTTTGCTTAAACTGAAAAAGATCTATTTAGTTTTAATGCACATTTTTAGGCCTCCAGAAAAGTTCAGAAAACAGAGTTAGTGTATTGTTGCATTAAGGTGACAAAATGTTTATTTTATTCACTGTTAATCAGTTGATTAAGAACAATAATGTATTATGTGAATATCTATCAACATATTTGATATTATAATTGACTATCATTGACATTGTTAATTTAGGTAGACTTTTTTCCTCAAGATTCATTTTTAGCTGATTTGAAAATTTCATATATTATATGCTTTTAAATATATATTATAAAATAGTCATTTTTTGATGATATACTTGTATTACCTTTTAATGCACAAAGTAACCAACTACTTAATGATATAATATAATATGATACTTTGTTAGAATTTAAAGGACTTTCTGTAATAAATGTATTATTAGTTACACAGTCAGTTACTGACCGGATACGGTGTGATACCGGGTCAGTAAATTAATATTGGGTGAGAGCGTAGCTCGAGCCCAATATTTATTCACTGACCCGGTATCACACCGTATCCGGTCAGTAACTGACTGTGTAACGAATTTATCTTACCGAGTACCGAGTTTATCTTATCGAGAAAGGTTTCGTCAGCGCTATCATTTATAAATTTTGTTACTGACTGGATATTAGAATCTACTGACCTAATATGGGATAATACATGGTCAGCACGTGACCGCTCTCGGCCAATGAAAAACGAGTATTCTGTACGAGGTAAGATAAATAATGATACAGGTTATATTATAAACATGTGGTATAATTATACAATATTAAAATATATGCTGTTAATTCTGTGTTGTAAACATTGCACATACAATTGTATCTTTGAAATTTATCCACTGGTGTTCAGTTTGAGAATATTTTATTTTCATTGCATCAATGTCTGTAGAACAGTTGGTAGCACACTGGGATTTCGAATCTTGTTTACTGAAGGGGTATCACAGGTTTAGCGAAAGATGGTCATAACTCAATATAAGAAAAGTGGGAGTTACAACCGTCTTGTGCTAAACCCATGGTATGGATTCTTATCCCACCTGGGACAATTATACTCTTTCATGGAAAATTGGTAGTAATGTCAATTTACTTCATTAAAAAGGCATATTGTGAAGTTGCCTGCCTTGTGGAAGAGTAGGTGAGTACTGGTTATAGATAAATGAAGCTTGCTGCTGTAAAATTACTTTAATTTGTGTTGACACTGCATTAAACCCAGTAAAACTGCATTATGTATTCATTGCACAAGTTGTTGATAAAGAAATGTATTGGTTACTTCTAATATCTTTTGGAGAAATAAATTTAAGAAAATTTGAAAATGCATTAGTTATTTTAATGCATGTTTATTATTATTGTTTATTGAATTGTATATTTTATTTTCTGTCTGCTTTAAGAATATTGCTTGAGCAAATCATCCTGTCCTTCTATGAACGCACCCTGACCATTCAGCACTTAAACAATCATTTGTATAAGTTAATGCCTTGATACATGTAGTATGCAGTTTTTTTTATTTAAGCGATATTTAATATATTGTGAAGTGTCAGATTGCATTGATGTTTGTTTATCCAATCTTGCTGATATATTTAATCTTTTCTATTACTTGTGGTAGGTCTGGAGATGAGATTTTATAAATACAATGTATTAGATTTCAGTTTTATGAAAACAGTTAAAAAAATCTGCTGATTAGAGTTTGTATTTTATTGACTTTATGTCAAAGTAATTGGAAACTACAGTGAAGTTCTACTATTAAGACTATCAAAACTATGATCTTAATAATGGATTGGTTTTTATATCGAGACCTTTTTTCATCACAAATTAAGCATTTGAGACTTAAGAATCATTAAATATTGCATGATTTTACAATTTTCAGGTAGGTTTTCATAGCAGAACTTTACCGTAAATTCTTCTGTTAAGTAATTTCTCTGGTAAAATTCTTGTCACTTTTAAACTGTATAGCATGTCAACCCTTGTGTTGGTTGAAAGGAAAACGTTCAGAAAGTGATAAAATCTTGATAATCTCTTGAACAGATCTAGACCTACCTATAGTAGGGAAGATAAAATATATTAGTTAGATTGTTTGTTTATCACATTGTCATTATTTTCTATGTGTTTAATTTCATTATTATAATGGTTATGTATGTTTTATAAATTTGTCATGACCTGGAATATGTGTGTATGTTTCTCTTTAATTATTTTCAAGTAAATTCTTTAAACACTATATTATTATCTTGTTATTTTGTTCAATGGAGGATTCAGTTTGGATTATTGTGGCACATTATCATAGATATATTCGGTGTGCTCGATTGGGCTGTCAGAACTGTGCCAGAATCAAATTCCGACTCTTCCACAGAATCTGCCAAACGAGTGAAATTGGATGTCGGAACTGAATCAAAAGGCAAAATCCGTAGGAAATATACTTGGTTCTTACTTTATTTAAAGAAAATAGTTGAATTGTTATCATAAACAATCGTTCAAAAGTATAATTTTAACAACATTCGCTTTCAAACACCAAACTCACATGTTTGTAGTGATGCCGCCGCCATCTTGGGTATGAATAAACAGCGACCAAATCTGTTCACACCACCTATTTCAATGGAATGGGTAGAACGCTGCCAGAACACAGTTCCGACACACTCGATTGGAGTTCTCCCAGTTCTAACAGTCTGAATTTCCAATCGAGCACGCCCATTATGATAATTTAGCAATACAATGTAGAAAGAGTAACAACAAAATTGGGTCACTGGACCTTTGATTATACAGGCCCCAGTTGACAATAATTCTCGTTTGAATTTTGAAGATACATGCATAGAAATTTATAAATGGTATTCATAGGATACACATGCAAAGCTAAAACTCTAAGACTCATAATCAAACTGTGTGTATGACCGGTTTGATTCGACATCATCACTGCCCTTTGTTTCTTAGTTGATTTTAAATGTTTTTGTACATAAATAAATTCATGAAATAGACTGGTGCCAAGTAAAATGTTCATCCCATCTTGGCAGTATGGGCTGCTCCATTAAGACTTAGGACTGTAGTTATGAAATCCCATCCACACAGCCTAAAATAAAAATTCCTGCTTTGACAATCACACTCTTGAAAATAAGACATGAACTATCAGTGGTTTATTTATTAAACTTGTAACATTGAGTACTGAACACTGTTACAAGAGATAAACATTCCTAAGGATAGTGAAAGCTAGGGCTTTGTCCCCAGGAACCTTCTGGTTCAAAACAACAAATTTGATATAAAGCACTTGATACAGTTATCCGTAGGAAATTGGGCAATTGACTCTTGCAATTAGTTATGAAGAAACTTTGTTATCAAAGGAAGAGACCTAGTCCAGTCAATACAGCTTTTGACCTAGACAAAATTGCAACAGAATATATAATTATACTATGCGAAAGACCATCAATACAATAACACACACCAAAAAGTTGCACTCCAAATAAAGAGGGGAAAGTGATGAAAAATGAACTTTAAATAATGCATTTTCTACTTATATTACAAGGCGCTGCAACGCTTCCGTACTTCTGTCCCGCAGTGAATATAGCTTTTGGGTCACAAAAAGTAATGGATGCCGGTAGTATTTTGATTCTGAGTTGACTTTCCGATGTGAACATATACACCCATATTTAATATATTTTATATATGACTGTAAATTAATTAAAAATACCGTTTTTGGTGACGACCTTGACAAATAGAAATATTTTACTACGGTAGCGCGTTAGGACCAAAATTGATCATGATTAGTGTTAAATTTGTGTCACGATATTTTTGTTGTCTGTGTGCTGAGAACGAAACTTTAAACTCACCAAATTAATGTTATCTCATAAAATTGTTTTAAAAAACGAGATGATAACCAAGTTAAGCTTAATTCACTTGATATATTATTTGTTTCATTTACTCATGAAAATAGCATCACACTATATATTTTAGCTTAAACGATTTTTTACTTTCTTGTGTATGAGTTACGTATTGCTTTCCCTCCGTCATTATTTAAAATTATAAACTGTTGTTGGTTTTGTTGCGCCACCATACTTACCTGTTTGACCAAAACATTGTCAGGTCTGACAAAGTCAGGAAAGTCGAGAACGGGACTTGGCTAAATTTAAAAAAGTTCCATGCTGTGTTTACTTCTCTATCTTTCATGCATACCTTAATTGGACGCCTGACAGCTTAAACATCATTTACATGGTAAAATCAGTAATTTTAAAACTTCCTAGAACTTACACAGAGTTCAAAGAAGCCGTTCAAATATATATAGACATCACAAAGGAAGTAGACATCAAAACTGGCGAGAGATCATAATGCTCTTTTGTTCATCATGAATTGGCCACACGAACCTCCCTTTGCAATAGTTAGCTACTAAAGTAGTCAATGTAACATCGTGCGTGCAAAATTAAAAGCTTGTTTTAAACATTTGACGCAATATGAAAGGACAACACAGTATTAAATCCATGTGAGTAGGGATGTGAGTCTGTTAATGGAAATGTTCAGCCTGTAAAGACTAAGTTATAGTCTGTCCCTGAAGATATCTTAAAGTGATTCGATGACGGACTTGTGTGTTTAATCATTTGCACAGTGTTAAGATCTAGTTAAGCCTCTGATAGCGAAAATACAGACAGTGACAATGATCAAAAGCTAAACCTCAGGTTATAAAAAACAGAACGTAACTAAGTACATTCCGTAACAAATGTATACTGTTACAACATTTCATGTGTAAAAACAGTAACAAAAGTAACAAATGATATTTTACATATTTATTAATGTAATACCTATTATTCATCTGTATTACATACGTGTAGTAGCATGAACTACAACACTTGTTTGGAAGCATTTGTTGACATTTGTAGTAAACTAAAAGTTGTTATCAATTATGATTTTTGAATATTGTATACGATCTGATTCTAAAAATTCGCACTTTTAGATATTATTTTAGTACTTTTATCCCAAAACTGAACAATTATGTCTCTTATTTATTATTATTATACTAATTATAGTACAAGCACTAGTTATAGTACAAACGCATGAAAGATACATGTAAAGCAGATTCCAGATAAATGACTCGTTTTAAATTTTTTTTGACACATTTATTAAAACGAATCAAAAATGACCTTATTGAATTTTGTATATAAAAAGAATTTGAATAATAAGTTGTATTTTTACAATTGTTTTCATTCGTAAATGATAATAGATAGTTATAAAGGGAGCTAATCCAAAATGGTTTTTCATTTATACATGATAATAGATAGTTGTAAAGGGAGCTAATCCACATTTTTGTTCATGTTCAACGTTTTTGTCCAAAAAAGGACTTTCCCCTCGAATTTTTGAGTGCAACTTTTTTTGGATACTACTATGAATACGAACTTTCACATGGTACAAAAATAAATTCTGTTGCAATTTTGTCTAGGTTAGCCTATTTTTTTGCTGTATTGACTGGACTAACCTGATTGTGAACACAGCATGCTGGTTTCAAGAAAGATAACTGAATATTATTGCAACAAATCATATTTGAATTATCTCCCTTGTGTCAGAAGAATATTTAGACTTAAAACTAAAGTTGTTAAATATGTAAGGGAAGTGGTCCAGTGGTGGGCATCGAGATGTCCCGGTGCTGAGCTCAATTAGAGGCTCTTCTAATTTCCTTGCGCAAGAATTTTACCTATTGTTGTTCCTTTCCACCTAGTTGTAGATGGGTACTGTGAGGGATCACCTGCCTGAAGGGTAGATGAGTAACTACGCTCCCCTTCAGCTCAGTGAATAGACTACATTCACCCGATGTGTAGGAGGGTAGATATTTTATAGCAGATCAGCATTATTTGGATAACATTATTTTGTGAAAAAATGTTAAATAGAGATACCATAAGTACTGGGGCAATATTTTTTGTGAAGTATATCGCATAGTGGCCTGCATATAGCAGTATATGAACAACCCAGGTTCCAACAGTACAACACAGTCCGTTAAAAAGTTTATTGGAATAGACCAGTAAAATGAACCAAAAAAAATCTGCTTAAAATTGTTTATTAATAAGTCCAGTTGTGATGTTTATACTTCAGTGAAAATTCTTTTGGTCAATATAAACTATCTGGCTCTGATCTTAAAATACAAATGTATACCCAAATTACGAACATTTAACACCATGAAATTATGAAAATATTGAATTATTAACTACGAACCACAATTATGCACTAGGTTTATTACAAAATAATGTGCGGCCGCATGATGGATGTTCTGATGGGATCCTTGGATTGGAATCCGACTTTGCACCTTGCAATTATGGATTTTAGGGCATCTAGCCAGATTCCCCATTGGCTGGGGGTTGCTTTTATATCGATTATATACTCATAACCTTTAAGATTAATACTTTATCTAACTAATCAGGCGCTTACGCTCATGGATGTTCTGGCGGGGTCCATGGATTGGGATCCCACTTTGCACCTTGCAATCGTGGATTTTTCCAAGGCATCTGGTCGGATTCCCTATTGGCTAGGGTTTGCCTTTCCATTGGTTATCTAATCATTACCTATATCACTTAAAGTAGAATAGAGGTACTTTTCACACATCTCAATATTTTGGCACTAGTTTACACAATTTTATATTTCAAACAAGTTCCCTTAGCTCTTAACATCATTTTTAGAGTGAAAATACACAATTTTGAAAAATGTTAAAAAATATTCAAATAATTCCGCATGGCTTACCTCCCCCAGGGATCGGTCATTTTGGGTTATTGTTCTTGAAACTCTTCAAAAAAGGAGGAAAAGGGAGGTTACTCTTAGGGCATACAAACTTTAAATATCTGTAATGATTACTTCCCCTTGTTTTAATGTGTAAAGGGCCTACGATATTTTGAACAATGTACGTCATATACGTAGCATATTTTAATCACAATAGTAAGAAATAATATCGAATGATCATATGTATGTGACTTATATCAATATATTTAAGCTATTTTTGTGTCTGTATCAGAACATAATGATGTGTTTAATATTTTAAACTACTAATTGCTTGAATTTCTTGTTATAAACATAAAATCTTAGAATAGCGCTTTTGAACATATATTTAATATGGGAAGAGCGCTATTAAAATGCAGTATATAATAAACATAATAATAATAATGCTAATAGATTAAACTTCAGAAATTCCTGTTCATGTCATATTACTCGGTAGTTTATATTTAATTTTTTATTATATATTTTCCTTAAATAGATAGAAGTACGAATAATTATTAGTCTTTGCATTCATTCTGACCACTTATCTTTAGTTTAGTATTAATAGTATTAACCATCGAAATACATTATTTTCGTTTTTTTCCGACATAACGATCTTATACAAATGCTGTATAAATTAATAAAAATAAAAAGATTTACCTTTACATTTAGACAATCATCAGTGCATATTTCACACTGTACACATAACTTCTACATAATATCTACAAAAAGCACCGACTATTTAAATATTTATCATTTTATATTTTCTACATAAATATTTTGAAATTATTTCTTTTTTAAACACATAAATTCATTTTATTACCATATTTTTAGACGTGTTGCGTCTGAAACAAATTTCGTAAGGGCCCCGTTACACCAAACTAGTTCTCAGAACGTTCGATCCCGTCCTAAAAATATCGCGAAACTGGTTGTGAGCGAGTTAGAACGTGCCGTTTAAGTCGAAAAATATCAGCTATACGATCATAGTTCATTCAGAACCAGTTCCCGTTGCGTGCATTTCGTTTTCATCCCGTCTGTAGTCAGGTAAAATTGCTCGTTCTCGTCACTAGGCACCGTCTCAAACTAGTTCAAACCCGTTCGTAGTCAGTTTTAACCCGTTCATAACTAGTTCTTCTGAGCTCCTTTACACTTGACCATCCCGTTTAAGACAGTTCAACTCGTTCTAAGTACGTTCATATCTCAATCTTGGTGCGTTTTGAACGAAATAAAGTCACGTTCTGACCCAATCTGATTAAAACCCGATCTAAAATTTTACCGCTCGCATACTCGCTAATTTAGATCTGGCCTTTTCCAAACGAAGGTCACATTCAGGTGACCTTTTTTCATCATAATATTCATGACAAAATTGTTATGATACGTAACTTGTTTACATCGTCTACGCCACGCAATTTGAAATGAACCACCCAATCGCAGACTGTGAATAGTACAGCTGTTAAATTTGCATGCAAACCTTGGTCTAAAAATAGAAATTACGAAATCAAAATGTGATTAATAGTATTTTCGTCTAGATGAAAGCTACGCAAAGTTCATCTCGACGTGACCTTGCATTGACTAAGTAGAGATCCAGTACGACAACGCGAGTAGAACAGGATCTCTGTTTACGGAGATTGGTTCTGACCCGATTTGCTATAAATATCCAGGACGTTTATTCCCGTTCTCATTCTCGCTCCGCGCTTCAAGCTTTGAGGACACAATTCGTCAAGCATCACTGTGACCATCATGCCTCCAAAATGAGCAGAACCAGACAGACGCGTGTTTGTTAAGACAATCGCTTCCAAACATCCAAAATCACCTGCACATGTGAAGCTCGTGAAGACCAGCATCAAGATAAGTAGTGGACCATATTGAAAATTGGTTTTAGCCAAATATGTTATCGACTTTAAATAAAGTCGTTATTATTATTATAAGCCACAAGATACTAAGCCTCCTAGGCCAGTCAATAAAAATAGGGTGTTTCTCTTCTACCATGTAATTGTATTCTTGCTGCGCTTCTATAAAAAAGAGTACAAAGCCAACATTCAAAGCATTAACGACTTCCATAGTTCTAGGCTAACAGATTTGGCCCAGATAATAACTTGGTGAGAAATGGTCTGTATTTGTACCAAACCTTATCAGATCGTATTGTAGACGTTATGGACGTGGTACGAACTGCGTACGAACGCAATAGACTTACTAAAAACGAGTAGAACGTACCAAGAACCTACTGCGAACTTTAAGAACTCTATGTAAACGTGTTGCAAACTGGTTCAGAACTTCGTATTTTGTTTTTGTGCATTTAGACGCACTATGGACGTAATTAAGTCGAGTTAAGTCTGTTTGCAAACGGAAAGAACAAGGCACGTCCCGAGTACGATGCTAGTACGGCAATTCCGTTCACAGTACGTCCTTTACGTTGTCAGTACGTTGTCACTCAGTCTAATTGCAGAACGGGGTGGCCGCAAAAAAAATTTTGAGTCGACTCAAAGTTCTGAAACCCCATTCCCGTTCAACCCCGTCCGAGCTCGTCCATAACGTTCGAACACAGACCGTAGAAAGTTGCAACTACGTCCAGTCCGTTTGCACACAGTTGGAGCCCGTTCGGTCCAATTTTTTCAGAACGTAGTGAGAACGAGTTTGGTGTAACGGGGGTATACTTATACTGTATAAGTAATCACGTAAATAATGTCATCTGCACATGTCGTTAACTCCACGCTCTATTGATTGCAATGCATGTAATAAAAATGTATGTACAGGTACGTGATTCCGTTACGCCTGACTGATGCAGAATTTTTACTGAAAATGTTGGTCTATTCTTCGCCTATTGACTACTAATATATTATACCTGAACAAATTACAATATATTATACCTGGACAAATTACAATATATTATACCTGGACAAATTACAATATATTATACCTGGACAAATTACAATATATTATACCTGAACAAATTACAATATATTATACCTGGACAAATTACAATATATTATACCTGGACAAATTACAATATATTTTACCTGAACAAATTACAATATATTTTACCTGAACAAATTACAATATAATTTTCCTGAACAAATTACAATATATTATACCTGAACAAATTACAATATATTTTACCTGAACAAATTACAATATAATTTTCCTGAACAAATTACTATATATTTTACCTGAACAAATAACAATATAATTTTCCTGAACAAATTACTATATATTTTACCTGAACAAATAACAATATAATTTTCCTGAACAAATTACTATATATTTTATCTGAACAAATTACTATATATTTTACCTGAACAAATTACAATATAATATACCTGAACAAATTACAATAGAATTTTCCTGATCAAATTACAATATATTATACCTGAACAAATAACAATATAATTTTCCTGAACAAATTACTATATATTATACCTGAACAAATTATAATATATTTTACCTAAACAAATTACAATATATTATACCTGAACAAATTACAATTTATTAAACCTGAACAAATTACAATATATTACACCTGATCTAATTGCAATATATTATACCTGAACAAATTACAATATATTATACCTGATCTAATTGCAATATATTATACCTGATCAAATTACAATATATTATACCTGATCAAATTGCAATATATTATACCTGAACAAATTACAATATATGTTACCTGAACAAATTACAATATATTATACCTGAACAAATTATGATATATTATACCTGAACAAATTGCAATATATTATACCTGATCTAATTGCAATATATTATACCTGATCAAATTACAATATATTATACCTGAACAAATTACAATATATTATACCTGAACAAATTACAATATATTATACCTGGACAAATTACAATATATTATACCTGATCTAATTGCAATATATTATACCTGATCAAATTACAATATATTTTACCTGAACAAATTACAATATATTATACCTGAACAAATTGCAATATATTATACCTGATCAAATTACAATATATTTTACCTGAACAAATTACTATATATTTTACCTGAACAAATAACAATATAATTTTCCTGAACAAATTACTATATATTTTACCTGAACAAATAACAATATAATTTTCCTGAACAAATTACTATATATTTTACCTGAACAAATTACTATATATTTTATCTGAACAAATTACTATATATTTTACCTGAACAAATTACAATATATTATACCTGAACAAATTACAATATAATTTTCCTGATCAAATTACAATATATTATACCTGAACAAATAACAATATATTACACCTGATCTAATTGCAATATATTATACCTGAACAAATTACAATATATTATACCTGATCTAATTGCAATATATTATACCTGAACAAATTACAATATATTAAACCTGAACAAATTACAATATATTACACCTGAACAAATTACAATATAATGTTCCTGATCAAATTACAATATATTATAACTGAACAAATAACAATATAAATTTCCTGAACAAATTACTATATATTATACCTGAACAAATTACAATATATTTTACCTAAACAAATTACAATATATTATACCTGAACAAATTACAATATATTAAACCTGAACAAATTACAATATATTACACCTGATCTAATTGCAATATATTATACCTGAACAAATTACAATATATTATACCTGATCTAATTGCAATATATTATACCTGATCAAATTACAATATATTATACCTGATCAAATTGCAATATATTATACCTGAACATATTACAATATATGTTACCTGAACAAATTACAATATATTATACCTGAACAAATTATGATATATTATACCTGAACAAATTATGATATATTATACCTGATCAAATTACAATATATTATACCTGAACAAATTACAATATATTAAACCTGAACAAATTACAATATATTACACCTGATCTAATTGCAATATATTATACCTGAACAAATTACAATATATTATACCTGATCTAATTGCAATATATTATACCTGATCAAATTACAATATATTATACCTGATCAAATTGCAATATATTATACCTGAACAAATTACAATATATGTTACCTGAACAAATTACAATATATTATACCTGAACAAATTATGATATATTATACCTGAACAAATTGCAATATATTATACCTGATCTAATTGCAATATATTATACCTGATCAAATTACAATATATTATACCTGAACAAATTACAATATATTATACCTGAACAAATTACAATATATTATACCTGGACAAATTACAATATATTATACCTGATCTAATTGCAATATATTATACCTGATCAAATTACAATATATTTTACCTGAACAAATTACAATATATTATACCTGAACAAATTGCAATATATTATACCTGATCAAATTACAATATATTTTACCTGAACAAATTACTATATATTTTACCTGAACAAATAACAATATAATTTTCCTGAACAAATTACTATATATTTTACCTGAACAAATAACAATATAATTTTCCTGAACAAATTACTATATATTTTACCTGAACAAATTACTATATATTTTACCTGAACAAATTACTATATATTTTACCTGAACAAATTACAATATATTATACCTGAACAAATTACAATATAATTTTCCTGATCAAATTACAATATATTATACCTGAACAAATAACAATATATTACACCTGATCTAATTGCAATATATTATACCTGAACAAATTACAATATATTATACCTGATCTAATTGCAATATATTATACCTGAACAAATTACAATATATTAAACCTGAACAAATTACAATATATTACACCTGAACAAATTACAATATAATGTTCCTGATCAAATTACAATATATTATACCTGAACAAATAACAATATATTATACCTGAACAAATTATGATATATTATACCTGATCAAATTACAATATATTATACCTGAACAAATTACAATATATTATACCTGAACAAATTACAATATATTATACCTGGACAAATTACAATATATTATACCTGATCTAATTGCAATATATTATACCTGATCAAATTACAATATATTTTACCTGAACAAATTACAATATATTATACCTGAACAAATTGCAATATATTATACCTGATCAAATTACAATATATTTTACCTGAACAAATTACTATATATTTTACCTGAACAAATAACAATATAATTTTCCTGAACAAATTACTATATATTTTACCTGAACAAATAACAATATAATTTTCCTGAACAAATTACTATATATTTTACCTGAACAAATTACTATATATTTTACCTGAACAAATTACAATATATTATACCTGAACAAATTACAATATATTATACCTGAACAAATTACAATATAATTTTCCTGATCAAATTACAATATATTATACCTGAACAAATAACAATATATTACACCTGATCTAATTGCAATATATTATACCTGAACAAATTACAATATATTAAACCTGAACAAATTACAATATATTACACCTGATCTAATTGCAATATATTATACCTGAACAAATTACAATATATTATACCTGATCTAATTGCAATATATTATACCTGATCAAATTACAATATATTATACCTGATCAAATTGCAATATATTATACCTGAACAAATTACAATATATTATACCTGAACAAATTACAATATATTATACCTGAACAAATTACAATATATTATACCTGAACAAATTGCAATATATTATACCTGATCTAATTGCAATATATTATACCTGATCAAATTACAATATATTATACCTGAACAAATTACAATATATTATACCTGAACAAATTACAATATATTATACCTGATCAAATTACAATATATTATACCTAATCAAATTGCAATATATTATACCTGATCAAATTACAATATATTATACCTGATCAAATTACAATATATTATACCTGATCAAATTACAATATATTATACCTGGACAAATTACAATATATTATACCTGAACAAATTACAATATATTATACCTGAACAAATTACAATATATTATACCTGAACAAATTACAACATATTATACCTGAACAAATTACAATATATTTTACCTGAACAAATTACAATATATTATACCTGAACAAATTACTATATAATTCTCCTGAACAAATTACATTATATTTTACCTGAACAAATTACAATATATTATACCTGATCAAATTGCAATATATTATACCTGAACAAATTACAATATATTATACCTGAACAAATTACTATATAATTCTCCTGAACAAATTACATTATATTTTACCTGAACAAATTACAATATATTATACCTGATCAAATTACAATATATTATACCTGAACAAATTACAACATATTATACCTGAACAAATTACAATATATTTTACCTGAACAAATTACTATATAATTTTCCTGATCAAGTTACAATTGTATTACATTGTTTTATTTCAGTATATAACCTTTTATAGTTTCATATAGAGGAGTCTTGTCCACTTTCTTCAAGACATTATATATTGCATCGTTTACTATAGACTTCAACTGGTCACTATACAGTGTCTTTATGTTTAGCCAGCTTGGTTTAACACGTTTATATTGACTTTTTTCAGTGTTCAATATACATTTCATAGTTTGTGAAGAGACATCAAATTGTAAAAACTCAGCTATTTCCATTAATGCTTCACATTTGTTCTGTACAAGTTGTTCATATACCAGGATATGAAGTGGATATTTAAATGTTTTGACCCAGTACAACACCGACTTTTCCCAATTTCTAATTTTACTTGTCACCATACCTTTCCATCCTGAAAATAAACAAGAAATGTAATGTGGAAACCACAATCAGCCGGATTTAAAAAAATTAACGCAAAAATTACAAAGGGAAATAATCCATAATAAAGGCAGGTAAAATTGTGGTTACTTTCTAATTCTGTTCATCACATGGTATGTTACCATTGTATGAAGTTTCATAAAGATTTTTAACGACGCAGTTGTTAACGACACCGGATGCCCGACCGCCCGCCGCCCAACCGCCCACCCGTGTTTCGCCAAACTATTGGCCGAATTTTTTCGCTGAAAAATCCGTATTGCAAATATGTATTGTATTGTATGTAGATTGCTATTTCTTGGACAAGATGTTACTTGTTTAATTAAAAATATATTAATTACACAGTGTAATTGATAAGTTTCACTACATTTAGTATGTTAAAGCATCAATTAAAAATATATTAATTACACAGTGTAATTGATAAGTTTCACTACATGTAGTATGTTAAAGCATCAATTAAAAATATATTAATTACACAGTGTAATTGATAAGTTTCACTACATGTAGTATGTTAAAGCATCAATTAAAAATATATTAATTACACAGTGTAATTGATAAGTTTCACTACATGTAGTATGTTAAAGCATCAATTAAAAATATATAAATTACACAGTGTAATTGATAAGTTTCACTACATGTAGTATGTTAAAGCATCAATTAAAAGTAAGCATCAACCGCATGAAACTTGTTTTTCGTATTATGCTATCATGTATAAATCATTAGACAATATTTATCAGAACAGAACAAAACTTTCAGTAACTTGTCAGCTATAGAAAAAGATCATACCGACTTCTAAAACGAATTTGCATGTTAAAAAGGCACACAAACGTAATGTTTTATGGGATTTAGGTCGAGTACCTAGAGCAATAAGCATTAAAAACTTGCTATTTGATTTTGGCATGCTATAAAGTCATTCAATGATAAATTATCCTCTACACTCTATAATATTATAATGACGGACTGTACTCCAAACAGTCACAAGTATGAATGGATACATTATGTTATATCAATTGTGACGAATGCGGACTACACTATATTTGGCTAACTCAAATTTACAATGGTTCCAAAAACATTTACAGTCAGAAATAGAAAATATTTTGTCTGTTTTTGCTAAAAAAGGAAACCAGATTTTAACACATCAAATAAAAATTTTAATTAAAGATTTTCCAAGGTCGAACATTGTTTTAAAAACTATAAGATATACTTCATGGTGGATTCAAATGTCTTCACTTTACGCAAAAAGGAAAATCAATCCTTCATCCAAACACTTCTGCTTATCCAAATATGTACACTTTTCAGAATATTATAAATACTGCAAATGAGAAAAAAGTGTGACTGGGGAAAATATATCACTAAATTATTTATGCGGGTTTCAGACCACTACCCGGCTAATAATGCGGCGTAATATTCTTAAAACTTTTTTGTTCCAAATTAATAAACCCTTCTCTTCTCTTCGTTATTTTGTATCTATACTTTTTATATATGCTATATGTAATTATTATCAATGATTTAAACTTAAATAATATAAATGAATCTTATTTTAACATGCAATACATACAACCCGATTGACACTTTTTACGCAATCTTCATTTTAATGCAATTCTTGTAACTTAAATTATTCACATGTTGTTACTTTATAGAACTGTAACCTGTGTTTATACAATAAAGATTCTGTTCTGTTCAGAAAAATTCTAAATATTTAACTATAATTGAATTTTATTCACAAACATCTTCTATACACCATTAAATAACCATTAAAAATCACTTCTGATTTGTAAAAGTACTTTTATCAAGATCACTCAGTTACAATGTATCTATCAATTATAATACAGATTGGGTTGTCCACGGGTTGATTTTTTTTCTCCAATATGCATCAGCTAAATCTATTTAACGTTATAGTAAATGTAAACATTTCAACCGAAAAACTACTTTGTCTTAGACTTCGGTTGGCTAAACCTGAAACGACTGTCGAGATAGTCGTAATATGTTTAGCACTTCAAAGCGCTAAACTTAAAAACTAGTTTTTACAGATACAGAATATCAAGCTTATGTGAACTAACTAAATTATTCAATAATATAATTGGGCTGACTTGATTTGCCAGGGCGGCTTACGAACCGGCTTTAACCGATCACAGATCGGCTTGCCCCGGTGTGACATATGAACCAAGCGTTCTGGCTTACTAAAATGGTGTCAATAACTACGGCTGAGGTTTTGTCAAAAATAATTAGCGAAGCAATTATGAGTGATGACGAGGTTAACAATGTATTTGTGTTGACTTCGACACTGACCATTTGCATGCATTTTTTGTATTATATACTCGAACCTAAAAAAACTCTTGTTGTAAAATTTAGGGGATTCTTATGAAGTTCTGTGAGGTTACGACAATAATTATGTTGCAGTTACAAACCCACAGTAAAATAGCATTCCATTTAATTTACTTACGTTGTAGTTGTTATGTTGCGGATATGAGCGATCAAATAAATAATCAAAGCACTGATAGGGCTGTCGGGCATGGTGTTTGGATGGAGTAAATAATAACGGAATTATACAACAAACGAAAGCGATACAAGGGAATCCCCTTACATTAACCGATCTTAAGAATACTAAACCAGATTTACTTTAAGTGTTTAAACTGCATAAAGCGGACTATTTTTATTGCAGTAGCAAATATCCATTTAATTGCGCATGCGCGGACAAATAATTCGTTCGCGGCGGAATATAATAAGAATTTGCCGTGGACCGCTACTAAACATAGATAAAATCATATGAAACAGTGCAATTTTCTATCATTCATTTACTAAGTTAAAACTTACTCAATATTAAAAGATAATATACCGGGTATACATATAGCACAATAATGTTTAGAACAGTAAACACATAAAACATGAATACTGTGAATAAAGTACATTTATTGTCCTAGGGCATATCTTCATCTATCAAGAATAATACAGAAAACGTTATTTTAATTTCCACCTTTTCATTGTGGAGATAGTAGAAAATGAAATACAATGATAGTTTCTAAACTAAGGTCATGAAAATATACCTGACGACTCGAACATTTTCCGAGATGTAGTCTTTGTTTTGCCACCATGCCGACGATTATACTCAGCCAATATAGCGTCATACGGATTTCTTAGAATATAAATGGCCTTGTAGAAATGACGTTTGCGCTGGTATCTTGTTTCAGGTTTTTTACACAATGGGTGAGTTATTTCGTTAGAATTCAGGTGTGTTTTCACGATGAAAATTTTACCAAGCCATGGACATATTTTAGAACCAGGAAAAGTACTTAGAACGTCTCGATATATAGCTCCTGTATATATACCTGAAAAATAAATTATTTGATGATTTACAGTAAACATTTACAGTCAAATTTTATATGGTATGTTTTATTTTAACTTGTGTGCTCAAAAGATTTAATTTTCACTCGTGAGTATTCCACCCTTGAAAATACGTATGTTTTCTGAGTAAATGTAAAATGTAATTACATTTTATAGTCTAAGTTTCATGCTTACGCACGTTCACCGACTTTATAGCAATTACCCCTGGTCACTGGGCTACTTGTATCTATCTATCAATCTCCCTGGGGAGTCTTTTTACTCCGCTTATTTGTGCAGCCGACAAATTGGCGCAGCCGAATTATACCACCCTCGCAGGTACCCATTTACACCTTGGTGGAGTGAAGCAATCGCAGATAAATTTCTTGCCCAAGGAAATTAGCAGTGCCCCTGGTGGGATTCGAACCCTGGACCTCTCGATCCCTAAGCGCGCGTCCTACCACTGGACTACTGCTCCTACTGTGTTTTATGAGCTCTCTCGGTGAAACAAAAACCAATTTTACACATAAGTAGACCAAAAAATATGTTCGTTTCGCTAGGTCATTCGTCCTATGGTACTCTAATAAGTGTACAAAAACTACATTTAATGGAATTTCATAAATTTGAATACAATAATAACAGAAACTTAAAAATCATTGAGCAAAATCCAATTTTAGGATAAACCAAATCAAACTTATCCATGAAAAAAAACCTATTATTTCAATTGAATAAAATGTTTACCTGTCAAATCTTCAATTAATTCTCTCGCCCATGTGTTTCCAGACCCAGGAAAGCTGGGTAAGCCAACGAATGGTCTGGGTTTCTTCAAGAATTTTATTTCGGATGGTTTGCAATGCAGATTATTGTCCTGGTTTTTTAAAGATAATTTAATCTCATTACAAAATTTAGTTCCATAGTTGGAAATCTGTGGTGATAATGTAACTGATGTTTGGTTAAAAGATGACCCACGAGTTGTCGTTATCATTGAATCGCTTGCATGATTACTGCTTATTTCAGTAGTTGTTGAATGACTTCTGCTTATTTCAGATGTTGTTTTATGGCTACTGCTTATTTCAGTAGTTGTTTTATGATAACTGTTTACGTCAGTATTTGGTTTATGATTGCTGCTTACTTCAGTAGTTGATTTATGATTGCTGCTTACTTCATTGGTTGTTGCATGGTCGTTGCTAAATTCTGTTATTGTTTTATGATTATTGCTTACTTCATTAGTTTTTTCACTTTGCAAGCTATTATGAAACGATATCATTGTATTATTCCATTCTGTATTCAACGTATATGTAAATATCATCATCAATATAAGAAGAAACACAAGTAAGAATTTCGTTTTATATCCCATTGTTAATATACAGATCATCAAAACTAATACTACAGTTGTATGCAAATCTACTTATCCATAAATCCGTGAAAACATAAATCCGCTTACTTTCAAACCAAAGACAGTAATGTAGCAAGTTCATTCGATTGTAAATTCATATACTTAAAATACCTATTCAAATACTTTAAATACTCAAAACATCAACGCAAGATGTTGAGATTTAATTGCTTCAGTTCACTATTGTTCGTTTTTTTCTGAACTGTCAAAACATGAATAATTTCACGGTGACTGCGTGCTCTTTGTCTTACACTCGAGATATTGAAATAGTGTGTAATCATTCACTATGAAATTATTCAAACTTTAACAGTTTGGAAAAAACGAACAATACAAAACAATAAATTCATGAAAACGTTTTTTGTTTACTTCGAGTGTCAGTCACACATTTAGACGATTCTACCGTTCAAAAATGGGGAAGAATAAAAGTATGCAGAAATGTTTTATTATAATAAACATGAAACAATGAAGCAATTAAGTAACATCAACACTCTTATCAACTGAGCCACACGTACCGAACAGATCATTTCTTTTTTATACGAATAAATACTTTGTACATTAACCACAATATCTTTCTCTCACACAAATTTTCCCCATAAACGGATGGGTCCAAAATTATATGTTCAAAAATCATTCCATGTTTATAAAATTGTTTTAAGGTGAACAATAAAACCATATCACTTATATATATTTACACGCACTGAAATCAATTAAAATATTCTCGTTGATAAAAAAACAAACGCCTCAGGTTATTAATTAAATTATAATTAACAGAATAGTGTTCGCAGTTGACAGTTCACTTATACACGTCACATTTTAAACGCATACCCCGACAATCTTGCAGGCTATTTTCACTGCAATTTCATGGAAATAAAAACTATGTATTCGATTTGAGGGCCTCAAATTTCTAGTCTGTGTTATCTTACTCAAACAAATGATAAGGTTTTAGAAAATAGTTTAGTTTGCTGAAAGTGATCGAATGCGTGGGCGGATCCAGGATTTTTTCTTGGGGGGGGGGGGGGTTTGAACTTTTTTTTTTTGGGGGGGGGGTCCGAACCTCGAACCACATTATACACATTTTGCAACATATTCATAATAAAAACTACATTACCATTAAATCTTTGTTAAGCACAGAGAAAAATTGCATCATGGTACTAAAAAATGACTAACAGACAAGAAATACACTAATGGACAGGTACGTTTTCCAAATTCTAGGGGGAGGGTCCGGGTATGACATCGAAGTGATAACTAAGCACAAACTCGGGCATGTATGCATATTCTATTTTATATACTTTTGGCTTTGTGCTGCACAGAGATTTCAAGTTGCTCGTTTCCATGATGGCAAAAATATAAAAAATAAAAGAATAACGGATACCAAGCAGGATTCGAACCCGGGGAAACAAAATCAATGTCTAACAATCCAAGTGTCTTACCGCCACGACCACTAAGTCACTTAAATCAATGTTGAATAATTATAATAAAGACAGTAATCAATTGGTTGGTTAAATAAGCTGTGTTACCTTTTTGTAGGAATGTTCCAAAAATCTATAAATACAAAAGTGCAGTCACGGCTCACCGGATAAAATCGGACTATAGTTTACGGACTATAAATAGTGTTTATTTTAGTGTGTACACTTATACTGTATATTTATATTTATACTGTATATTTATATTTATACTGTATATTTATATTTATACTGTATATTTATATTTATATTTATATTTATATTTATATTTATATTTATATTTATATTTATATTTATATTTATATTTATATTTATATTTATATTTATATTTATATTTATATTTATATTTATATTTATATTTATATTTATATTTATATTTATATTTATATTTATATTTATATTTATATTTATATTTATATTTATATTTATATTTATATTTATATTTATATTTATATTTATATTTATTTTTGATACTATGGGTCGAAAAGTCGGTTAAAACAATTTTTTGTAAATAACCGACGCTATAAATAACCACACTTGACTTGACTTGGTGTACACACCATAAAATTATGCGTGATAATAAAATAGGTTAATAAAATAGGACTACATGTATAACTCAATGGCAACTGATCCTTAAGCCCCCTATCCACACACAATATTATTGTCAATAATATTGATGGTTTATATGTTGTCACCAACTGCACAATAATGTTGATCAATATTTAGTTCATTTGTACTTCGGATGCCAAAATGAAAGCATGCATCCTGTTGTTATTATCGGCATTGCACTAGCATTGGATAAAAGAAAACAAAAACGGAGGAAAATTTGGACTAAACGGTGGTTTCAGCTACAGCAGCAGTTTGGTCATGTAAAGCTGTTGGAGGAATTACACGTCTGAATATCGCTCCCTATACTTTTCTAAAAGAGTGTCATAGGCAGCCTCCTCCCCCCCCCCCCGATTACTATAGTCATCGCTTGTAATTTTCCACAGTGTAGGAAACTCTCTATATACGTCAATTAATTCCAAAGCGAATTTTCTTTCTTCGTCTTTTCATGATTTTGCAATGTTGAGACCTCAAAAATTTGAACAAGAAAAAATATTGACATCAATTTTATTGATGGGCGAAATTACTCATCAATAACATTGTCAATACATCAATAATTATTTGAGCTCTCAAATGTTCATCAATATATTGATGGGACCTTCAATATCACCCGCTAACGTTCAATATTATGGTCAATATTCAGTATTGTCAATATTATTGACAATAATATTGTGTGTGGATGGGTGGCTTTAGATAAAAAAAAATCTTTTGAATTTATTTTAAATTTCAAGACAGAAAATGCATCAAGTGTACCAAACAGATTTCAAATGTATGAAATCTTGATCTCACTTTCTACTGACCACTATATTAGGCCATGCCATATCGGAATTTTGTTAAGCGTGCGCGTAGGTTTTAGAGTCTTCAATCAAAAAAAATTGTAGGTGATTTTTTTCTTAAATAATTTCGATTTTCCGGGATCCGATAACGACAATTTCGTTAAAACAATAGTCATTTTATAATAAACCATATGTTTAAAGTCTGTGCTTTAACTAGCCATTTCATAAGTAATTCAGACTATTGTTTCATTCTATGATGAGGTTTTCTATTTATATAGATATATATATAATGTATTGTTTTAGTCGTAAATATTTGTGTTTTTCGTTTTCGGTTTGTGTGTTTTTGTGAATAGGTACCTTGGTTTGTCAAACTTGAGTTGACGCTTAACAAAATTTCAATTTGGCATAGCCTTAATTTATGAACGCATTACGTACACCATCAACAGTCTCTTGTTAAATACTGTGTTTTTTATCATTTCAGATTGTTGTAGACTTGCAGATACTTATTCAGTGAATTCTAGAGGAATCAACAAAACTTTTAATTTGGTCTCGGTTAGTTTTAAACAAATCATCTCGGACATTTTGTCCTTGAGATGTTTGTTGTACAATTACACGCAATGTTTTAAATGATATAATACCCTTATATAGTTCGTACAAGAACACTGTTTATATAAACAATACTATTAATGAACTAATTCACGACAGGCGATGCTCAGAATGGCAATAAACTTTAAGTACATGTATATAATTTTAATATGTTTAATGAGTGCCTTGTTTGAGTTATGGTATTTAAAGCGTTCTACCATTACAAACATGATTGACCACTGTAGCGTGTTCAATTACACAAAACGTTACAGAACGTTACATAACGATACATTCGGAACTCCTCGGCCATTCGCTGCGAATAACCTAATCTAATACCCAAATATGAGATCGTTAAGGCAATGAGTGATGTTTCAAAATTTACGGACTAAAAACAAAACATCACTCAATGTCTAAACGATCATATATTTGTTTACTTTAACACCGGTAGTTTCAAAATAGCGTCTAAATATGTCCGAGATTATTCGCAGCGAATGGCCGAGGAGTTCCGAATGTATCGTTACGGAACGTTTTGTAACGTTCGCGGTAACTGAACGCAGGACCAGTGGTGGTTTATCCGTCACACTAATTTTGTTAAAATGAATTATAAAACTTTTATAACTTTTATTTGCCTACCTTTGAAATGGATTGGTTCTTTTTTATGTTTACACAAATCCGTTTTTTCTTATTTTGTACGAACTATACGCCTATTATTAAGTTTTTTTTTCTTCGGATTATTGTGATGTCAACAATGCTGATATATCGTATTTCAGATTCATTACTAGGGTTTAAAAAGACGATGATGTCAGTTCTGTTTTGTTGTTGTCCACATGAGGTCCACATGGAAGATTGGATTTATCCAAATGTGTAGCCTCATTAATTAAAGTCTTTATTATTATTATTGTTAGCCGGATTTTTCAACGAAAAAATTCGGCTAATAGTTTGGCGAACACGGGCGGGCGGGCGTCCGTGTCGTTAACAATTGCGTTAAAGTTTTTAATGTACCATGTATTTCTGCCATTTAAAGTCAGATCTCTACGAAACTTTATACAATGATAACATACCATGTGATGAACAGAATTAGACAGTAACCGTAACTCTACCTTGCTTAATTATGGATTATTGCCCTTTGTTATTTCGGGTGTCTGGTGTCGTTAACAATTGCGTTAAAGTTTTTAATTTAGCATATATTTCTGCCATTTATTGTCAGTTTTTTATGAAACTTCATACAATGATAACATACCATGTGATGAACAGATTAAGACAGTAACCACAACTCTACCTGGCTTAAAAATGGATTATTTCCCTTTGTTTTTTGCGTTAAAGTTTTCAAATTGTTGGATATCTCTGCTATTTATGGTTAGATGTTTATGAAATTTCATACAATGATTACATACCATCTGTTGCAAAGAATTAGACAGTAACCACAACTCTACCTGGCTTAATTATGGATTATTTCCCTTTGTAATTTTTGCTTTCAATTTCAAATTGTTTGATATCTCTGCCATTTCTGGTTAGATGTTTACAAAATTGCATACAATGATTAAATACCATCTGTTGAAAAGAATTAGACAGTAATGGCAATTCTACCTGACTTAATAATGGATTATTTCCCTTTGTGTTTTTGCGTTTAATTTTTCAAATTGTTGGATATCTCTGCCATTTATGGTTAGATGTTTATGAAATTTCATACAATGATTACATACCATCTGTTGAAAAGAATTAGACAGTAACAGCAACTCCACCTGGCTTAATAATGGATTATTTCCCTTTGTTATTTGTGTTAAAGCTTTTAAATTGTTGGATATCTCTGCCATTTATGGTTAGATGTTTACGAAGTTTCATACAATGATTACATATCATCTGTTGAAAAGAATTAGACAGTAACTGCAACTCTACCTGGCTTAATAATAGATTATTTCCCTTTGTTTTTTTTTGTGTTAAAGTTTTCAATTGTTGGGTATCTCTGCCATTTATGGTTATATTATTATGAAATTTCATACAATGATTACATACCATCTGTTGAAAAGAATTAGACAGTACTGGCAACTCTACCTGACCTAATAATGGATTATTTCCCTTTGTTTTTTGCATTAAATTTTTCAAATTGTTGGATATCTCTGCCATTTATGGTTATATGTTTATGAAATTTCATACAATGATTACATACCATCTGTTGAAAAGAATTAGACAGTAACAGCAACTCCACCTGGCTTAATAATGGATTATTTCCCTTTGTTTTTTGTGTTAAAGCTTTCAAATTGTTGGATATCTCTGCCATTTATGGTTAGATGTTTACGAAGTTTCATACAATGATTACATATCATCTGTTGAAAAGAATTAGACAGTAACTGCAACTCTACCTGGCTTAATAATAGATTATTTCCCTTTGTAATTTTTGTGTTAAAGTTTTCAATTGTTGGGTATCTCTGCCATTTATGGTTAGATTATTATGAAATTTCATACAATGATTACATACCATCTGTTGAAAAGAATTAGACAGTACTGGCAACTCTACCTGACCTAATAATGGATTATTTCCCTTTGTTTTTTGCATTAAATTTTTCAAATTGTTGGATATCTCTGCCATTTATGGTTAGATGTTTATGAAATTTCATACAATGATTACATACCATCTGTTGAAAAGAATTTGACAGTAACAGCAACTCCACCTGGCTTAATAATGGATTATTTCCCTTTGTTTTTTTGTGTTTAAGCTTTCAAATTGTTGGATATCTCTGTTATTTATGGTTTGATGTTTACGAAGTTTCATACAATGATTACATATCATCTGTTGAAAAGAATTAGACAGTAACCGCAACTCTACCTGGCTTAATAATGGATTATTTCCCTTTGTTATTTTTGTGTTAAAGTTTTCAATTGTTGGGTATCTCTGCCATTTATGGTTAGATTATTATGAAATTTCATACAATGATTACATACCATCTCTTGAAAGAATTAGACAGTAACGGTAACTCTACTTGGCTTAAATATGGATTATTTCCCTTTGTATTTCTTATGTTAAAGTTTTCAGTATGTTGGATCTCTCCAATAGCAAGTATTCTGGCATTTTCCAGTCATATTTTCCCGCCATTTTGTTTCAACAATTTCACCATTTGCCATACAAGGTATTTTTGTAAACAAAATTCTCTCGCCAATTTCATATCATTAGCTTTGCATTATTTTCATCCATAGATTTCATGTCTTATGCCATCTTAGTCAAATACCAACAAAATACTTAGAAAAGATACAATAGGACATATAAATAGTTAATGAAACTCTTTATTCCTTTAAGATTAGTTATTGCCCTTTGTATTCCTTCTAATAAGCAATATATCAAATGATTTCTTTTGTTACAACGTAAACTTGTTCTCGATGTTCCCATATGCAGAAAAATCCGGCTTTAATGTGGCTCCCACATTATCTTTCTTGTTGTTGTTTATAATGATGATGATGAAGGCAATTTTAATTAGTTCTGGTTGTTGTTGATGATGGTAGTTATTATTGGTTGTTGGTGTTGTTTAAAATGCAACATAGTTCTGAAAATATGCACTAATTATAATACAATGTAAATACAGAATGTCAAATTGATTTTTAAGTCAGTGAAAATATATATGTGGATTAATAATTTCGCCCTATTGAGTGGGCAAGTCCATTACTTAAAGTACAAAAATGTTTATGTCCTATTATGCAACCTGTAGTTTTTAAATTATTTTGCGTCGTTTTTCAACATACGAGCCGCTCAGCTAGCTCAGCTTGTAGCACTCAAGTCTACAGATGGAGGGGTCGTGTGTTCGATTCCGAGGCGGGGCATACTTCCATAGAGTTGAGTCATGAAATGTTTTCTACGGCTATTCTCCCTCCTACCACTGAATCGTAATCATGTGGGGCAGTTGTCAGTCACTGACTGTAGTATGTGCCTAGTAACTTATCAACAGCCAAAACCAGTTTTAGTTTTTTCCAGGCACAGTGAATATGTTGGCTGGCCGCCTAGATATGACCTATACAATATGTTGCTGCGGTGTTCACACTCCCCCCCCCCAAAAAAAACCTGTAAAAACGACACGTAGTTTTATTTTATTGCGTCGTATTCAATGTATAAACTCTCCCATCATTCCTCGTTGATTAACATCTATTATTCCGATATCATAAAATGTTTCCATACATTTATCAACAAATCACTTCCTGTAGTGTAGTATGGAGGCTTTTATCTTTGTTTTATATTCAATGTTTATGATCAACATTTATAACATAAACTGCAGTTTTACATTTGACCAGGCTATCGAAAAATATTTTTATTGACACGAGTCTGATGTCTAATGCTTGTTATTACACTATTGTTATTGGTCGCATATTGACACATTATTTAACAGTTCTACGACGTAACGAGACAAGCGTACAAAACGAGCGAATGGAACAGGATTCTCATGCTTGGGTGCATTCAGTTTTAACCAACAATGATCTTTTTGATGGAATAGGGAAATACCTTACTAAAAACTGTCAAACGTTACATGATTAATGGTGAGAATGACATCTTAAAATGTTTCTGATATTTTTTGTCCTGGCCAATCACTAATGAGGGCAATGACAAGCGACGATAAAACAGTTTTGTTTTTGAGACTGAATTCTATATATGACTTAGGTTTTTTATTCTCAATCTTATGGTATATTAGTCTCAATCTGATTAAAACCCGATCTAAAATTTTCCGCTCGCATACGACAACGCTCTACAGGATATCTGTTTACGGAGATTGTATTAGTCTAAGCTGATACTGGGGTCTATGTGATATGCTTCAACAAGTTATAAGGTAAACATAATTGTTTTTTGCGCCAATCTCTCTTTTCAGACGAATACAATCATGTTGTAACATGAAATAAATTGCGCATAAAATGACTACTTCATGTATTTTAAAAAAAAAATGTAATTGATTCTGTGAGGTTTAGTCGTTTACATTAAATCCTCTGTACGAAAGGTAAGGTAATTTGCAATGTTTATTTGAGCAGAAGATTCAACATAAACAAGTATAACTCTCAGGCTCATGTAGATCTTTTCTATGAAATGTAACATTTATATAATGCGCTATTCGGTGATTCTTTTTAATTAAGAATCTGCAAGAACTTGACGGAAAACAATTGTTTCTAAAACCACGTGACTTTACAACCTGTATATGTACGATACTTATTTGACTCGTGATTTCCCATACAAATGTATTATTATGTTACACAAGTAATTCTGTAACTATAATTATTTGTCAATCTTGTTGATTCTCACCGACTTCATGAAACAACAAATTGTATATAATTACTGATGTTAAATCCCTTAATCATTCTTCGTAGGTCACATGATTATACTGTCCTATGACGTCATGTAGTTAATCCACGAATAATGATCTTGAACTGAAGATGTAAAATGTCGGAAGTCTACCGTAATTTCAGGTCAAAATATTAGCTATGAATAATCACATGGCTAATGCATTTTTGTCGTATCTTCGTCCCGCGGGTTTTGAGGCGTCAACACAAAGATACGACAAAATTAAGGCAAAAACACGACATGAAATTTTTAAGTGTCGTACTTATGAAAAAGTTTTGTCGCTAAAATACATGTTTGCATTGTGCTTCCACAGGCGAAAACACGACAAATGATTAAAATGTCGCATGTTTGTGTTTTTGCATGGCGCCCCGCGGGACAAAGATACGACAAAAAGACCACTTTGTCGTATTTTCGTGTTTTTATGTGGCGCCCCGCGGGACGACAATGCGACATGGCGTATATCAGCCACCATAAAAAATATCATTTCACTGCTCGTACTCGCGAGGGTAATAAGGAAACTAAATGCTAAAATTATAAAATTATAAATAGAATGTATATTACAGGTTAAAGTTTGCCAAACTTAATCATGATCCAATGCTAGATTATACCATAATTTACTGAACATGCTATGAACCAGTTACTTAAAACCCGCACTGTGCGAAGACATAGCAAGGGATTTGACCAGAGGTTTGCTGGGCCCAACGTCAAAATCCCTACTATTCTAACGGGTGTGTTTGGATGACTAGTGCATTAGTTAAGTGACTTTGTTCTTTCCATTATAAGCAGTGTATAACTATGTAAAACATTTCCACTAACGTACGTAAACTAGCACAAACAGAACAATATATTTATACCATCAAGTACATGTTTTTGAAGTCATTAAAGATGACATGAATTATCAACTTAGATATTGGATACGTGACGAAATCTAGAGCTTACTGATTTCATTCAAAACTTTTTGTACTAGAACAAAATATAATTGACCAAACACAAATCCTTTAAGTATTCATCTTTCTTTTTTTGTTATTAAGAAAACGTTAAAGGCAGTTTTTCAACAATACTTAATTCTTGTTATTTTCCTCTGAAAACTTTTAATCATTTGGCATAAGAAACGAGGATAGTCTGTTTTTACTGGCAGAGATTTAACTGAAATGTTCAACTTGGGACAATAGTTGAGAAATAATGTGTTAGAACTGATGGTATTTTTATTAAAAAAATATTTTCTTGCAGCGATATCTGTAATTTTTATTTGCCATTTGTGTATGCTGTGTGAATCATAAACACTCGGATATTTCAATGTACTTGGTAATATATCGGATATTTCCGTATACTTGATAAAATATCGGTTATTTCCGTATACTTGATAAAATATCGGATATTTCCGTATACTTGATAAAATATCGGTTATTTCCGTATACTTGATAAAATATCGGATATTTCCGTATACTTGATAAAATATCGGATATTTCCGTATACTTGATAAAATATCGGATATTTCCGTATACTTGGTAATATATCGGATACTTCCGTGTACTTGATAAAATATCGCATATTTCCGTATACTTGGTAATATATCGGATAAATCCGTATACTTGGTAATATATCGCATATTTCCGTATAATATCGGGGTTTTCCGAATACTTCGTAAAATGTCGGGTACCTTTGTATATCCATACCAACCGTCGGTTATCCCACGATACATTAATCCGCTATGCTGCGTTATATATACCGTGGGCCATTTGATTAAGAAAATCTCGTAATCATGAATAATTAATGAGGCAGTTTCATTGGTTCCGAAAGGAAACCTCTGCGGAAATATAGCCGATGAAATGGCGTTTTATATCTAAGGTTTGGTTTGCCATTAAAAAAATCCTGAAGTGGATGAAGAAAATCCCAGTACATCGTATGACGTCATTGTTATTGAAGAGTATTTAATTGTAATATGCGATTTCATTGGTCTCTCCTGCCTCATGCATATTCATGAAAACGAGATTTCGCCAGTCAAATTGTCCACGATACGTATGGAGCGTAACGGAAGAAAGTGCTGTGGTGGCCGACGATGATCGATACCCATTGTAAACTGTCGGATAATTCCGTATCCTTCGCTTTTTTTGGTTAGATTTTGAATCTTGATAACCTCTGGGTACGATAATGTTCATTCGAAAATATCAGATATTTCCATGAAATATTTGCGACAATGAACAATAGTAAGTTATCCTTTGTAATCCAAATCACAATGACTCTCATAATTAGGTAATATCCTCTGTTATATGGATTATAATGAATTAATATTAAAACATACTTACAGAGACTTAAAACATACACAATGTATCATTTCAATTAAAATATTTAATTGATTTCTTTGATCGTACTAAATACAATGAAACTTGAACATAATAAAAAGTCTACTTAGTACTAAACATTTCTTTTCGAGATTGATTCATATAATACATTATTGTAGATTATAGTCTACGTCTTTGATCTTACCGTTATCTCTCAAGTTAAGTAAAAGACATTAATAACAGCATATACTCGTATATGTATGTCAATTTTTGTGAACTGTTTTTATGGTACCCGGTACATACATAGACTTTTTGACAATTTTAACAATTATATATTAAAACGACATGAATTTCTCACAAAAGGTTCCATTCTAAAGATTGATCACAATGCTCCAACGTAGACCGACTTATTATATCTATAGAAAACAGGACCAGTGGTAAGGACTAAAATCCGAAGCTCTGAAAATGTTGTCTGTCAAAATATGCGTGCACCTGACAAATCCGTCGATTGTTGTAGAGTTGTGTGTGGTGTAATTCACACGTAGTACACATTATTTGAATACGTCATCAGATCTGGTACACAATAACATGTTTCTAATGGATACAAACATACATGACTGAACTTATTTCTACATTGTCCATAACAACACGTGTATGTACCAGGTATACATGACTTCCATTTACCAACACACTGAAAATATAGTTACAGTAAATTATACATTGTCATAGAACGGTTCACTATCAGGGTCCTGGACGGAGTTGACAATCAGTAGAGTTACATAAATTTTCACTGGCTCTTACGAAGAAACGTATAAATCCAAGTCAGTCCGATTCAAAATACCACAAAATCCCATGCGGGATATCATTAATATAGCAGTCCGAGATAATGATGACCTTAGAAGCGTGATTAAGTCCAAGTCTAAAAATAAATAGATTGCAGCAATATATTATCAGCTAAAAGACGCACCATTTACCACACTCTTCTGCAAAAATCACACACTCCTTTGAAAATGCGGCTCACATTTTAAGTTTTTGAATTTTTTACGTGTGAAGTGTCCTGATATTTCTATAGTTTCAATTCCATCAGTTTCATCAGTACTTCGATTTTAAGTGAAAACCCCAGTGAAAATCAGATGTATGTGCAAACAGCAGTAACGACAGTACAGCAGTAAAGCCTTTACTGTTGTTCTGCTGTACTGCCGAAAATTCTAACAGTAAGGCTTTACTGCTGTACTGCCGAAAATTCTAACAGTAAGGCTTTACTGCTGTACTGCCGAAAATTATAACAGTAAGGCTTTACTGCTGTACTGCCGAAAATTCTAACAGTAAGGCTTTACTGTTGTACTGCCGAAAATTCTAACAGTAAGGCTTTACTCTTGTACTGCCGAAAATTTTAACTGTAAGGCTTTACTGTTGTACCGCCGAAAATTCTAACAGTAAGGCTTTACTGCTGTACTGCCGTTACTGATGTCTTCACATACATGAAAATCAGCCTCGACTCAAAGTTTTAAATAGCTGTATATCTTTAGTCTTTAAATTCTTCTCAGATTTTAATGATACCTACGCGAGGCTAAGAAGAAAAGTGTAAAGTGTTTGCTGCGCATCACATCTTTAACGCCTTTTTTTACTTTTTGCTTACATCCTGGAAAACTATTTCTTTTCAGCTTGCTACATTGACAAGTCGCCGACCTTTTTAATATGAATTTTTACAACTAATGGTCGTCCCAAGTGTAACAGACATGTCAATATATATTTCATTTAATGATTTCATTGCTTTGATAATATTTAAAGCATCGTTGAGCTGAGGATGAAAGTTCCTATATATTTCAGGTTTTAGAAGCCTTAACCATAATATTTTAGAAGTAGGACATAATAAAAAAGTTACCTACGAGTTGGTACGAGACGCTTCTGCATTAAACGTAATTTTAAATATAATATGAACAAAAACACTAACTATTACACAAAAGCAGTCAGTCTGACGTGTGAATCTAATTTTGATATGAGACCCATGGTCATGATTTTATATCTACCGTCGTAATTCAATATACAGCAGAGCATAACATTTATTACTAATCTAAACATGTAATATGTGACATGTGGAACTAAAATGTGTACGTGTATTTATTCAAAATTGAAGATTATTTTAGTATGTAAATCTTATGTTTCTATGGCAATTGATCGATTACGTAAAGAAAAAGCATTGTAAGTATATTTCGCTAAATTTATTATTCTGCCTTATTATAATATAAATAAGTTTGAAAATTTTACAGCACAGTTCCACTTCGGGGACTTTTCCTTCTCAAACTCAGCTTTGGACTCAAAATTTGACAAAAATCATATGATTTTGCAATAACTAATGTGGTTTTCACGGCGGAAAAAACAGACGCTACATGTATGTTTTATAAATGTCGCATTTTCGTTAATGTCATATAATTAACTGATCAAATTGAATATTATTTTTATGAAATGTATAATGATAAATGATTTTTAGTATCGTACCTGTCTTTCAGCTGGTATCCTTCTTTCCTCTCTTAAATAATTATATAAAAATCTTCTATCGTCCATTGAAGCAAATGTTGATGAAATAAAAACATTTATTGTTAGCATCCATATAATCATAGTACTCTTACTCACAAATTTACTCATTATATTATATTTTATATTTCAAACTAATCAAAGCGCTGACAGAATGTTGTACTTCTCTCCTGCTTACCAAGTTCGTTATGGTGACGGTGTGCGTGATTTTTATCTTAGAATCCAATGGACACGCGAGATTTCACGTGATTTACCAAGCAGCACAGAGCTTTCTTTTCTTGGCGTATTCATGACATTACTTATTGTCAATCCCACAATCTCACGGTTCATATTTTAAGGTTTACTACTTCTCGCTTAGTTCACTTATAAGCCCACCCGGCTAACTTAGGCTCATTCAATAGCACACAAGTCTTCTGATCGATGGGACGTGGGATTGATTTCCAGGCGAAGCAAAACTTTGTTATGAAATAATTTCTACGGGCATTCTCCTTCTACAACTGCTTTTTAATCATGTAGGGCAGTGGTCTGTTATCAAGGTTATCGAACCTCTTGGTACGATAATGCGCAAACATTTACCCCGCTGAATAAAAACACACTACAGTATTTCTGTACTCTCGATCGATAATCGAGTATTTAAATCAGCGGGGTAAATGTATGCTCCACTTACATCTAATAAAAATTTACCAATATGTACTTAATTATCATGATGATATGAAATTTTGTGAGTTATATACCACAGACCTTAATTTTTAAAATAATTAAAAAAGGGTACATTTTGTTCAATGACAATTCTGTAGCTTTGATATATATAGTTGTGTAGGCCTCATAGCTTCCAGTGGACAAATATATCATGATTTAGGCGTGAAGAGTAAAGAGTTCACGTGTTGTGATTACAATACACGTGCTGTGCCTATAGTACACGTGCTGTGTCTAGATTGCTTGCACTATGTATCACTATACAAAAAAACTGAATTATTTGTAACCACTATAATCTGTTTATAACAATAAAAATCCCAATAGACAACATTTACTTAATGACTCTTATATACAGTATAACCTGCAATAACATCCACTTGCTATCAGTGGTCACCTCCTGTAATTGGCCAATCTGGCCCTCTCCTATCGTATATCATTTTATTTTTAACATGTTTAACAACCTGCTGTATGTGGCCAGTGGTCAACTGATTTTTACAATTAAAAATTTTACCAGTCCAGTATTAAGTGGTCACGGTCTATCAAATTTTAGAATTAACGAATTATCTGACTTCGGATTCTTTAGTCAGTTATTTCCCCTTGTGTACTCTTCAATATAGGTAGGTCTAATTAGTTGGATTACTCGGATTTTACCCTTACCTTTCAATGTTAATTTGCCAAATTTAATCTTAAATAACTTTTTAATAATCCTTTAATTTGTTTGAAATTCAAGCTAATTATTTTTAAGTTAAAGAACTATTTAAATTCCATTACTTTCGTTAATTTCTTCATTAACAAGAAAGATATTAGATGAAATATTTTGATTCCCTTACATAGGAATTCAATGATAAAATCCGAGGATTCCAACTGTAAGGACCTACTTACCAATTGGATTGCGTCAGATTTTATCAGGAAAAGATAACTGACTAATGTCCCTAACTGGATTATGAATCTGTATCAATGTATATCACATTTCTGAATGTCAGAATGGACTAATTAATGTTTTTTATTGAACCTGGTTTAACTGGTCACCTGCCGTGTACAGCCAATCCAGCCACCCCCGTCACTGGCTGTTTATTAATACAGGTCATACTGTATAGTGTGATATCAATTATTATAAATCAATTAACAAGATTGTATTAACTTATTTGTATCATCTACTCAGTTCTATTTTGTATAACGCTTACAATGTGAGTTAGGGAAGTGCATTGTTCTTTAGGATTACGACTATTGCTTGGTGCTATGAAACATTAGTTGATTTGAATATTGCCTTTATAAACTTCCAGGATAGTGGTGTACTTTGATATTGTATTTCTGTTATATTTTTACTGATTTCACTAAAACAGAAATACTTTAATTATATCTAAAAATCAATTCAAATACCATTTAAGTAAAAAATCGAAAAATACATGTATTATCAGACAAATAAATTCGTGGATCTTCTAACACAGAACGTGTAAAATATTTTGACTTGCATCAATGTTCATCACTATTGCGATGGTCTTAATGGCGGTATCGTCTGAATATAAGGTTCTCGTTTCTTCTCAAACCAAGCATTTAGAACTTAAAATCGCCATGTTTCGCATTATTTTGCTATTGCCAGTGTGGTATTTATAACGTAATTTTACTGTGCATGCACATTTGTGCCAAACAAAAGCAATTTGTATTATTTTATTCATTTTGTCTCTATAGATACTTTGTAATTTACCCAACATTCTAATCTGGACCCTTACGTTTGTTGACATTCTCATACCAAGAGGCAGTCAAGAGTCTCGTCTCGATACTAACGTCTTGATAGTCTCTGGGTATGAGAATGGTGAGTTAAAAATGATCAAGAATTTATAATCTTGTAATTTTACATTAAATTCTAATCTTTTAGAAGCGTGATTCTTTCATTGACTTCTGCATGGGATTGTCTAGGGATTGTTATTATTATACAGAAAATGTAATTTACCGAGGATCAAGATTAAAACGCCATATTTGATCTCAAAATTTTATTTTCTTTGTGTTCACTCGACTGGTAATTTATAAAATAATCTAGTTCGCGAAGGGAGGAGAGATCGCGTTTAACTATGTTGTTATAAAATTTTAACATGGCTTTCATTCAGATCTTTTAGACAGATTGAGAATGTATGGTAATTTCTTGTTGTTTTATACGATTAAGTTAATAATGGCGACTGGCTCACCTGGAACTGGTACTTAGAAGCCTATAGATTTTATATTTAACCAAATTACATCACGTCACCTAAATTGGGTGCGAACCAACGACCTTCCAATCTTAGTCGTAAGTGGATTCTCTCTCTCTACCTCGTCGCTATAAAAACTAGCTTGAAGGCAAGGCAGTAAAAGTGTCGTTTAAGCTCCGGCTACATATACATTTACATTCTCGTACCCAGAGTCTAGTAGGATTATCGAATCTTGATAACCTTGGGGTACGAGAATTATACATTTATTGTTATGCTATGTTATATTCATATCTATAGATATATGAACTTTTCGAAGCGAATACAAGTTTACAAGTAATCCTTATTTTGATTTGTGGTAAGAATATGCCGTTTATTATATTGCTGGGATTTGTTCATTTTGCCCAGTCCAAGGGTCTTCGTCTCTGACAACAGGAGCATCTTCAAAATGACCATCCACAATAAATAAAATGGGCATAGGGGTCAATTTTCGGCTAGGTGAAAAGAAATGTGGTAAAACATGTTGTGTTCTTTTTAAGAGAATACTTTGCGTATAAATGGATATATTTTAAAACCTTTAAAATACCTAATTATTGAACCCGGTCAAAATTTGTTCAAGCGTTAATTGTTTTGTAGATTGTTGTCATCTGATTAGTTAAAATTCTTAAGTTCTCTGTAGAAAGAAAAATTTTGTCCAGGCGCGCCACTGTCAGTTTGTTTGTTAGGGCGATTAGTCTAAATTTTTGTTACAATAGTGTTTTTGAATGTCAAACTTAGTTCCAACAAATAAATCAGATTTAATAGAAAAGAAATGTATATTGTGGAGAGATATTGAAATAACTAATTATGGTATTAAAATTAATCATAGGTGAAAAAAACCATTCAATCAGGAGAACGGATATTACAAACTCCTTTAGTAAGAATAAAAGACTCATGCTTATGCCCAGTGGAAGCATTTTCTAAATTAATGAAGGTTAGTCCTGGTATCAATGATGAATTTTTGTTTAGATTACCAAATAATCAAGTAATAATGTATAATATGTATCTTAAAAAAGTGAGACAAGTACTTAAATCAGCTAGATATAACCCAGAAGAATTTTCGACTCATTCCTTCCGCAGGGGCTTAGCTACTCTAGCATTTCAAAAAACAGTTACCATCTGATTTGATACAACTTATGGGGGACTGGAAATCAGACGCTTATAAAAAGTATCTAGAATATTCATTAGATGATAAAATCAAAGTTGCCAAATATATGGAACAAAGTTTGTGAAAGATACTATTTGAACATATAACTTTAATTTATGATCTAGAATTATTGTAATATATGGATGTATAAAAACAACTATGCGAAGTGTTACTATGTGCTAAGACATTAATTATTTTAAAGTTTGCTATCATATTGTACAGTTAGATACACTTGAACTTTCAACCTCTTGTCTAAGAGAGAGAGGTATAATGTTTTCAGATGGATGTTACAACTTTCTGGACATTATTAGTGGATAGGCTATGAAAGTTCAATTTAAAATTAATTGTTGTTACAAATTATTTTACATGTGTGGGACTTTAGTATGTTAATTTTTGAATGTAAATATATTAGACCTTTCAACCTCTTGTCCAATAGAGAGAAGTATAATGTTTTCAGACGGATGTCTCAACTGTCTGGACATTATTGGTGGATATACCATGAAAGGTCTAACTACAAATTGATTGTTGCCATGTATTGTAGAACATGTGTTTTTATGTTGTTGGAATTCAAATTAAATATACATTGTAATAGATCTTTCGACCTCTTGTCTAACAGAAAGAGGTATAATGATGTCAAACAGATGTTTATGGGCATTATTGGTGAATAGACCACGAAATTTCTTATAACATGTTCTTTTTTATATATTTTTATGTGCAATTGTATATACTGAAATATGTGTATGTATGAACAATGTGTTTGCATTTAAAAATTATTATAGACTTACCATTTAAATTATCAAAATAATTTTTTTATATTAGGCCTATAGAACTCAGGAAAGTGGTCATCGTTGGAGATTCAATTATTAAGCATATTCCACCTATCGAAGGAACCAAAATCATGCCGTACCCGGGAGCAACATTTTTAAGATTGGCTAATCTTTTACAACGAGATAGTGATGTTTGGAGTAAATTTAATTATATGATAATTCATGTGGGTACAAATAATATCGCTAACTAACATGACAAGGACAGAATTATTCATGATTTTAGTAATCTTTCGGCATGTGTTAAGAAAATCAGACCATCTATGTATATTGTTGTATCCTCTTAAATTCAAATTTGTGCGTTCATATAGACCATTTAACTTTAAAGGGGAAGTTAACAGGTTTTTGTTTGCTAGTTTGGATGGGGGTTACATCTCAATATGGAAGGATCTAGATTATTAGGACATTTTTTAATAGAGTTATTTCTACCTTACAGGTGTAAAATTCTTATCAAATGTTAAATAATATTTCGACCTCTTGTCTAAAAGAAAGAACGGAACAGAACAGAACAGAACGTATATTTTATTTCGTAACGTATACATATAATGTATCTTATTACATATAAATTTAAGTATATAAAGTATTCTGTCACATGACAACAATGACATTCACACACTCATTCATACCCACCCACTCACACTTTCACTCTGTCACTCACACTCAGCTCAGTCTCACCTCGATCATACAAATACACTCAAACAGATGTACATAATGATAGAGTATAGCGCATATACATGTATATACACACATACACATTTACATATATTTAAACTTCTTAATAAAGGTATGTGATACACATGAGATATTATGAGGAAGAACTAAACACTTAATATAAGTTAGTCTAATAAAATGTAAATATACAAAACAAACACAGCACAGTATAATATTATTACTAATCTAAACATGTAATATAAAACATTTGGAACTAAAAAGTTGTATTTATTCAAAATTGAAGATTATTTTAGTATGTAAATCTCATGTTTCTATGGCAATTGATCGATTACGTAAGGAAAAAGCATGGTAAGTATATTTTGCTAAATTTATTATTTCTGCCTTATTATTAGATTGCATAAGTTGAGTGAACTTAAAGACACTTGGTCGAACAAAATAATAACGTTTTAAGAATTGTTTACGAATATTTATATAAAGTGGACAAATACAATCAAAATGGTAGTCATCTTCGATGTCATTAGAATTACATAAAAGACATGTACGAAGATGACGTTCTATTCTTTGGTTACCATAGCGACCAGTTTCAATTCTTAGTGAATGCGTTGAGACCCTTAGTTGTGTCAACGAGATTCTATATTTTTTGGAACAAAGTCTAAATAAGTTTCATACATAATAGAGATTTTAAAATAACAATAAGAATGTAAACTAGGACTAACCGTAATGCTATTACACCATGATTGAAAAAATACATCAATCGCTCGTTGTTTAAAGACAATGTGAAAATTTGAAAGATTTACACTTAAGGGATCATTCCACACATAACTAAACCCAAAGGTATCTAAAAGTGACTTGACTTTACTTGCCCAATTAATAGCTCTATTACTACAATTAGCTAGTAGAGATTCATATAATTTCTTTACAATAATATTATCTGAGTTAATAATTTTCGACCAAAATTTAATTATTCTTACATATCTATTTATATACAGCGGATATCTGCCTAGTTCACCATATACACACATATTAGCGGTAGATGACTTAACTTTTAACAATAGTTTACAAAATTTGAGTTGAAAACGTTCTATATCCTTGTTTTTTGTAAAGCCCCAAACTTCGCTGGCATAGTTTAATGTTGCACCAACAAATGCATCAAAAAGTTGAAACATTGTACTTAATTTTAGATTAAATTTTCTTGTATTAGCTAAAAGACAATTCATTGCTTTGACGCCCTTACCAACCAGCATTTCACAATTAGAGGTAAAACCGCCATTACTGCTAAAAACTGTTCCGAGGTAATTAAATCTATCTACTACTTCTAACTCAGTTCCATTAAAAAACCATTTTTCATCATTTTTCAAACGTCCTCTTTTCCGAAATACAACAATTTTACTTTTTAAAGAATTTACAGTAAGACCCCAGTTACAACAATATGTGTTTAATAAATCTAAGCTACGTTGAAGATCAGCTGTATCCTTGCCTAGTATAACCATATCATCAGCAAAAAGCATAAGAATAAAGGAGACGTTATCAATCAACAATCCACTATTTTGGTCATTCAACAAAAATAATTCTAAGTCTTCGAGAAAAAATGAAAATAAAACGGGCGATAATACTTCCCCTTGTTTAAGGCCAATTGAACATTCAAAATAGTCGGAATATGACTTACATCCCTTTACACAAGCTTTGACCTTTGAATACATGTTTTTAATAATTCTTAAAAATTTACCCTTAATACCTAATTTGTGTAACTTGTACCATAATGTCTAAAAGAAAGAGGTACAGGGTTGTCAGACGTATGTTTCAACCGGCTGGACTTTGTTGGTGAATAGACCACGATATATTATAGTTAAATTTATATCAGGGATAACCTATGGGGTGAGGTATGAAGATGTATTTATAAAATTTGATGAATCAATATATAATATAACAATTTATATGTTGGACTTTAAAATAATTCAGACTTATTCAGAATAGGTAGGAATTGTTTCATGTTTTTTTTATTGTTTTTTGTTTTGTTTTTAGCTTGCTTTGCTTTATTTGGCTGTTGTTGGGGTTTTATAATGCCCTGCATTATTATTATTAGTTGTAAGTCTAGTACTTTGTCAAAGTATTGAAAATTAATATTCTTTCGCCCTGTATTGTTATATTTGGACATAATTGTTATTTACCTTGAATTTATCAGAGACAATTCCCTGAATTTATACTTCATTTTAATTGAGGTGACTATTGCCTAATTAAATTCTAATATTTCATATCCTAGTTAGTTTTATTTAATAGTTTTACATTGAGCTGAAATAATTTAAGAAAATTCTAACGCAAATGCTATTTTTGATGTTATGACCATGTGGTCAAAATTTATCAACACCACGACTACACTAACTCCTGCGCCTCATATCGATACGCCCACAAGGGGCGTTAATTGTCTATAGGTAAATTCTATCTGCGCTCAGTGTATAGGGTTTAGTAATTCAATTAGGAATCATGAATATGATGGACGATTTAGCACCGATTTCAGCCGCTGAGAGGGCTAGGCGGTCTGTTTTTGGTATGTAATTAATACGTTTATAAGATCTCCTCGGATGCTATCTTATATCGATTGTTTATCTATTGTATTTCGTGCGTCATTGCTCGGGAAAATATGTGTAACCAGTTTTCGCGACACCGGCATTTTTTTTTTTACTTTTTGTTTTGTTTTTGTTTTTATTGTTTTGTATTAATTTATGCGTTTTCAACTTATGACATTTAAGTAGATTTATTTCAAAATGTATTCACTGTAAGATTGTCATCATCTACATCTACCAGTTACAGGCCAAAGTCAACAGATTGAATGTTACTGCCAGGTGATTGTGCAAAAAAGTAGTCCTAAATATAAGACCCTACATAACTATTTTATCATACGGACGTTTTTCTGTTATGTAGGGTCTTAACGGATTGCTTCAAAAACGCATAGCAAAATATTTTTTTCAAAAAGTAAATGAATGTGGGTCAAATTAGCACCAAACGATAGATAAAAGTTTACTTTTATTCTTTCCATAAATCAAAAGATAATAATCAGGTTTTTCGCTTACAGAAACACTAATTAATTTTACTGCTATCCAGGGTTGTCGCCGTTCGCCGCCATTTTGAACTGAATTCTTGCCGGTAAATAAAGTGTCGCTTCGGTTAAACGAAATTTTTTTACCAGAGTTGTCGTTCTTGCCTTCAATAGCATACCTTATAAATTCGTTCAAAATCAATTCTTACAAATCACGTGACCCAATTTGAATTCGGATTGCTTTGGCTATTATTGCATGGGAACAGGTCGTTTCTCCACTAAGTCATTTCTCCCCTGGTCATTTCTCCACTTTTTAGTAGTCATTTCTCCACTTTTTAGTAGTCATTTCTCCACTTTTATATATAATAGGGTTATATAAGATAGAGGCATGTTATTGAATTATGTACATGTTAATTTTGTAAATAATATTCATTTTTGAACGAAAATAGTATAATTTAGAATGTTTATTTAGTATATTATGATAAATAAATTGTATTATTTTGATGAAATTAATTAAAATTGAAGTGCAAATTAAAATATAATTTAGTATGTTATTTAGTATATTTCTTACGATATAATTTAGTAACTGACAAAAAATAAAATATTAAAAAATATAAAAAGGAATGATAATTATGCTTGTAAATAAAATAAAATGAAATAAATCAATTCGTTCATGGTATTTTTAACCACATAGTTTTGATAAAAGGTTATAGTATCAATGCTTGGAAATAATTGTATAAATCACTACATATGAAATTGCTGGAGTTATTTCAAGGAAAATTAATTTATTACACATGTATATAAATTAAAAAAATTGTATTAATTACCACTGTTTATTGAAAATGATGAAAAAAATAAATTTTGTACTGAACAAGTGCAAATAAGAGCAACCATTTTCACTTAGAATTGATTTGATTAAACACATCACATCCAATGACACTTCATAAACCAATAAAATATTTGCATAAAAACATGCTTAAATAATATCAGTTTGTACTTTTAATTGATATAATGTTTCAATATAACAATCCAATAATAAGGGTAATTCTCACCTTACACAATAAACCTATTTTAACCCTATTATATATAAAAGTGGAGAAATGGCTACTAAAAAGTGGAGAAATGACTACTAAAAAGTGGAGAAATGACCAGGGGAGAAATGACTTAGTGGAGAAACGACCGTAAGCCTTATTGCATGGTTATTGTGACAAACTGAAAGTACTCGTCAATTAAGGAGTTTAGATGGATTATTTGACTGTCTAAGGTTAGAATTTGAAATAATTTCACTTTTATCATGTGTATTTTTCGTTTATCTTTCCATTGGTGTATCGTTTTATTGCAAATTTTTCGAATTAAAATGAGTAGAACGTTCAGACCTGAATCGATGTCTGTACACTAAAATTTTTGCTATGCGTTTTTGAAGCTATCCGTTATGACCCTACGTAACAGAGAAATATCCAAATGATAAAAAACATACGTAGGGTCTTATATTTAGGACTAGCAAAAAAGGAGAAAGAAACAGAGTTAAAAGTTAAGAGTATGTACAGTTTAAAAAGGATAAAAAAAACAATGATGTAAAGGATGAGGCTAGAAAAAGAGTTTGGCTAGTTCAGCTTTAAAAGCATCAACTGAACCGACTGATGTAATGTCTGGAGGGAGACTGTCATGGTTGGCTGATGTTATGAAGGATCAATTCAGGCACTGTTCTGTAGTGTAGACAGTAGACACTAAGACAGTAACTGGATAATGCCCAAATCAAGGGTGACTTGCTTAAGCAAATGACTATGTATCCAGAGCTTTTTTTCAGTACTTGGGGAAGGGGCCTGGGGCCTTTTTATATATAGAACAGTTGGGGAAATTTTATCACAATTTCATTGAAAGGGGAACAAAATATCCAAGGTAAACTCAAAATTTTGGGAAAACTGCATGATTTTAAAGAAATTTCAAGGGGGGAAGGCGCCTGTTAACGGCCCCTGTTATATAAGGAAAAAAAGGCCTGGTATCCTGTTGTGTCCTGATTCCCTTCTTACAACAAAAGAAATAACTGAGTGTCATCAAATTAAGGGTACCAGGGTACAAAGTGATACATAGTGATTTGCTTAAGCAAAGCGCCCCAAGTGATCCAGTACATTGTCCAGGGCATCGTTGCACAGGTTTATTTACATAGGTTAATGAAAGGAGCACAAAAGTGAAAGTTTAAAAACGCTAATAAATACAGTTCAGCTCAAGTATAAAACCTGTAGTCAAGTCAACCGGTGGACAACTCCTGAATTATGTATATTTGTTAAAATGTATTTTCAACAATTAAAATTGATTTTAAACATAATTTAACATGATTTAATCTTGTTTCAGTGGGAAATATTCCGTATGAAGCAACTGAAGAAGCTCTAAAAGAGATATTTATACAAGCTGGTCCAGTTGTTAGTTTTAGGTTTGTTTTTTGTTTAATTTGTTTGAACATTTTTAATTGAATGACAAAGTTTATTATATTTTTCAGTTATATAGTAAAGAGCAAATTATTCATCTAGCTTGACTATATGAAATAAGTCATTTTCAGTATCCCGAATCATTTTTCTCTAGTTCTGGGCTTCAGGCTTAGTAGTGGGTTAAGATGATGACTGGTGTTTGTTTATCACTTATCAGCACAAGCATTCATAACTTAGATAAGATCCAATTGATATCCATTATGTGAATTATTGCACAAGAAATATCCAGCTTAAAACTTCTGAAACTTTAAGACAATAATACAATGTAAACGATCTTAGGTCTCTAAGATTGATTATTATTATTTTTTCAACAAAACAATTTGGCTAATAGTTTGGCGAAACAGGGGCGGGCAGGCGGCCGCGCAGGAGTCCAGTGTCATTAACAATTGCGTTAAAGTTTTTCTTTTCTATATATTTCTGCCATTTATTGTCAGATCTTTACGAAACTTCATACAATGATAACATACCATGTGATGAACAGAATAAGAAAGTAACCACAACTCTACCTGCCTTTATTATGGATTATTTCCCTTTGTAGTTTTTGTGTTAAAGTTTATTAATCCGGCTTGAATGTGGTTTCCACATTACATTTCTTGTTTAAACTTGGGATAATATTATAAACTCTGTTTTCATGATTGATTTTAGATTAGTGTATGACAGAGAGACAGGTAAACCTAAAGGTTATGGTTTCTGTGAATATCAGGACATAGAGACGGCACAGAGTGCATTACGTAATCTAAATAATACTGATTTCAATGGACGACCATTACGTGTGGGTGTGGCCGCTGGTGAACAGAATAAAGATGAAATGGCTGGAATGCAACAAGCTCTTGGTGGACCTGTACTTGAAGTATGTTGTTTACAGAGAATTGTTGGGGGATGTCTTATTTGAGATTTATAAAAGAATTTAGTCTTTATGATCTGTGGTTCCAAAATCTAAAAATTCAAGAAAACATGGAAGATTGGATTTATCTAAGTGTGTAGCTTTATTTTATTAAGTCATTATTATTATGATTGTCTTTGATAAGTGCTAATTGTATACAATTCTTTATCTATTGTATGATATATTTCTGTTGATGAAGAATTGGTTAATTAAACTTTCTATTATAACTTGTATGCAAATTAAGGGTTTGAAAGTGGTTATGGAAGAAGCCCATGCTGCTGCTAAATTTTCTTTCAGTTGTATAATTGTACAAGTAAATTGAATAGGTTGTCTAAATAGAAAAGTGATTGACTTGTACCATCTCTTATTTTGCATACTGATATATATCAGGTTAATATAATGGCTTTATTTTAGGATACATGTAGGAGTGGTAATCCAGTGGTAAGTCATGGGCATAGAATTCAAAGGTTTTGGGTTTAAACCCCACTGGCCACACTGCTCATTTCCTTGAGCATGAAATTTACCTGCAATAGCTTCACTTCACTCAGATGGTACCTGTGAGAGTGGTATAAATTTTGTTTGGCCAATTTGTTGACTGCACATAAGAAAAGTGAATGACTCCACAGGGAGATTAATAAATAGATATCAGTAGCATGATGACCAGTGGTTAAGTTGGTGACCATGCATTAGCATGAAACTTAGACTATAAAGTGCAATATCATATATATTATTATATTATAGAGTCCATATGGAGATCCTGTAGAATCAGAGAAAGCACCAGAAGCTATATCTAAAGCTGTAGCTAGTTTACCACCTGAACAAATGTTTGAATTAATGAAACAAATGAAGGTATGTGTACTATATTATATAGATTTTGTCTCAGTATTTACCTGTCCACATTATGGGGGGAAGAAATATGTAAGCTCATTCTGGAGAGCACTTACCTTGTAAGCAGGGAACGCAGGTTAGAGTCCCATTCAGACGGCATATTTTTCTCTCTCGGACTCTTGTCATTTAATGATTTTATATACATTGATGAATTTACGAAAGACTTGAATATGTTCTTATGCATCAGAGGGTTGGAAAACGGGTGATTAGAGTTCAGTATTAAATTTAACTGATTTTAAGTTCAGCAGGCTACAAAAATTTGTGGAGTTTGCCCAAAGTTCTAAAAAAGTGTTAAATAATCGAGTGATTTTATCATTAAATATATGGGAGAAAATGTCAGAATTGGCAATCTATGTTCAATTTCTCCAAATGTTGAAAAATTGCTCATCGAAATGTTGTAATTTAATTGTATGTGTATGTGAAGTCTGGAGTGAAAACTCATGAGCCTACATTAAATATAATGTAAAGGGCACATGCCTTTGTTAGAATTTATTGAATGTAATAATGTGATGTTATATCATTGAATTAATTGTGTATTTATTTACTTACAGTTATGTATTCAGAATAACCCAACAGAAGCTAGAAACATGTTATTACAGAATCCACAACTAGCTTATGCTTTACTACAAGCACAAATTGTGATGAAAATTGTTGATCCACAAGTTGCCATGGTAACTAGGTTTTTATATATTATCTTAATAATTATTGTATTATCTAATGAAGTGGGAATTTTTTTCTATTTAAAGATAACAACTTTTGTCTCATACTTATGTCAGTAGGATGTAATAGGAGATGACAATCAGGTACACCTAAGGATTGCTGATAAGGTGAACTGTCCACCTCATACCCTGACTGTTAAAATACTTTGATAAAGACTTCATTTATAGAGGCAACATAGTAGGGTAGAGCCCAAACTTCCATTTGAGTCTCTTAACAAAATAAAGACAATCCAATCTATGATACAATATTATTGTAAAATACTGCTTATAGGATCATTAAAATAAATGGTCTTTATTGCAAAATAGTCTTAATATAGGGACATTTTTCTTCTCTTACATTAACCAAGTTGGTCTTTATAGCAAAACTTAATTTATTAGCCGGAATTTTCTACGGCTAATAGTTTGGTGAAACACGGATGGGTGGTTGGGCGGGTGGGTGGCCGTCCCGTGTTGTTAACAATTGCTTAAAGTTATCAATTTTGCATATATCTCTGCCATTTATTGGAAAGATCTATATGAAACTTCATACAATGATAATATACCATGTGATGAACAGAATTAGAAAGTAACCACAACTCTAATTGGCTTTATTATGGATTATTTCCCTTTGTAATTTTTGCATTAAAGTTTTTCAAATCCGACTTTAATGTGGTTTCCACTTTACATTTCTTGTATATTATATTACAGGCTATGTTACATAGAGATAGTTCCCAGGTACCACCACCAGGTAGTTCAGCTCCATCATCAATAGCTACATCACAACCTCCTGTTGTACAACAAGTATGTATAGATATATATGTATTGTTATATTTAATATGAAACAATGTACAGTCAACTCTCGTTATCTCGACTTAGTTGGGACCGTTGGAAAATAGTCGAGATAACGAATAGTCGAGACAAACAAGATAAACAAAATTTTCTAAGGGAGGTAATTCCGATGTCTTCAGTAGCAGTTTTACCTGTTCAGAGAGTGTAGTTTAGAATAATCGCTTTGCTGCAGCTGTGAATAGGGTTTTACCATAAACTTGTACTCTAAAGGTTTTGTGACACTTTTACCGCTGGCAGAGTTCCCTCTCAACAAGTTATAGAACAAAATCGCGTATTTTCCAAAAATCTACTTTCGGTTTTTACTATTTCACTGACTGTTTCTCGAAATAACGACTAACCAAGCATATATTATTCAGAATATTTGTAGCCAGTCAGATAAATTGTGTGTGTATCTGTTTGACGTCATACACTATTTTGTACAACCACAGCACCGTCATCGTATAAGTCGGCTTCTCTTTGATAATTTTGAGAAGTTGCTGATAATATCCAGTTGTGTGTGTGAAGAGTAGTTGACTATTACGTCACGGAAAAATATAGACTTGAACAACAAAAATGTCGGCATATCTTTTAAATGCGTGTCTTTCTATTATCGATCCATAACAGTAAACTGTTGTAAACATCGTTTTTCCAACAGGTCTGTAGAGGGATTAATTTATCATGCAAAGAAGATGCCGTACATTTATATCAACTTAAATGACGAAATATAATAATAAAAATAAACGAAAAATATTTGTTTCTTATTTTTATTGGACAAAATATTCATTAAACAAAATTAATGAACACAAAAAAGTAACGAGTATCGCAGTGTTTTTTGAAATGAAGCACATGATTGTAAGCACGCATTTTGATATCTTTACACTCAATTTTGACATCTGTCAATTAACACTCAACTTATTCAACGATGGTTTCATTCATGTCAATTAGTTTGTATATTTAAATGACATGTTAATTCAATATTGACACGTTCTTTTAAACAGATTATCTATATAGTCGCTAATCGATAAACAATGGACGCGTGCTATTTTTCGCACCTCATCGGATCGCCGATAATATCTTTGTCTAGTCGACTTAAACATTATAATTTTATAGTAAAATAACACTTTGGGACTCAAATTTATAGTCGAGAGAGCGAAAATGTCGAGACAAAAAGATCGAGTCAAACATGATTTTTTCATATAGATATAGAAGGAAAAAAATCGGGACTTTTGATTTTCAATCGAGACAACGAAATGTCGACACAAGAGTAGTCGAGATAATGCGAATTGACTGTACTTTACTTTGTACAAGTCTTAAAAAAAATCTGATATCTATTATACCCATCATTGTTTTGCTTGTATATAGTCTAAGGTAGTACTCATATGTCTACAATGTCTTGTCACATCAAGAGACTCTGTGTTAACTTCATCATACAGATTTAAACTTATCCTTAAACTACTGAGTTTTCTCTCTGATAGTGACTGTATTACACAACATGTCGCAGCAACTCGCAACATTACACAAAACCACACAGTAATTCATATCATTACACTACTTTGCACAGCTATAAGGGACATATTTATTAAGAGGGACTGTTATGATTGTTTTTAAAGCACAGCTACTACATGCGGTTTGTTGTTATTAATAATAGTCCTTAAACTAACCTCCTTCAAGGCTACTTATTTTCTTACAAGGAATATTCAACAGTTCTAAAAATGCTGATTGTAATTGAATTGTAATTCATTTTATCATTTCTGTTTTTATGTCTTATGTAATTTTACAAATAAAGCATATGAATACTTATAAATAAATCTGTATTTATTCACTACTTTTTGCAATGTAAAAATATTTCATGTTAGATGACAATGTTGCTTACCATTTATCAAACGCATGTTATATTTATGATGTATATAATTATTTCAGTCTGCTATGGTATCACAACCAGAACCAGCAATGATGGGTAAGTGTTCCGTTAGTTAGAGTTAGTTAAAAGTTAAAGTGAGGGTTAAAGTCTGCTTCCATATACATGTTCAGCCAGCTTTATAATCTTGTACGATGACTCCTGATCATTGAAATCAACCTTAGACAGGTGATCCCTCACAGTACATATATACACCTGGGTAGAGTGGAACAATTGTAGGTTAATTTCTTGCTCAAGGATATTAGCAGTGCCTCTAGAGGGGATTGAACCCAACACCTCTCGATCCCTAAGCATGCTTCCTTCCACTTGGCCACTGCTCCTATAAGTGTCCTATCACAGTACCGGACAGAGTTAACATTAATAGTTTCAGCAATTTGCATTGGCTCTGAGGAAGGAAATTGAGCCATTCTGATTCTACATACTGCAAATCTCATGTGCATTGTTTGGGTGATATCTTAGCAATCAGAATAAGTACCCTCAGTGTGTAGCCATATGATCAGCGTTATAAAATTCTTGTTTCCTACTACGTAATATGATATATCTGGCCTGAGAAAATTTAAGGTGACGACTTTCTAGAGTTTCTAGTAGGAAACAAAAAGTTCATCAGGGGTTCTGAATTGAGAAAACACTTCTAAGGGATGACTAACTGACTGAGTTATACTGAGAAGTTTTCTAATAGCATTAAGATTTTGTTAAGTGTTGTAGCAAAGTTTCATTTTATCAGAGAGAATTTGTTATAATATCTGTTGTTTTTTATTTTAGGTGGACCTGGGCCAAGAGGTCCTGGACCTTTAATGGGTGGACCTCCAGTATCACAGGGACCAGGGGGTCCTGGTGGACCTGGTATGATGGGTGGCCCTCCAAGAGGCCCTGGACCAATGATGGGTAAGTTTTTTATTGTTAACATATGTATCAATGTTTGATGTTTTCAATGTCAGTTGACCAGACCTATGTGTGGATAGAATTTAGTGCTGCAACAATTCATTCATTGCAATGGACTCGTATTCAAGTTTGATTCTGACAATTAGGATTTGTGATTGGACGTATGGTTATAAAGTGTCTATTTAAGTTATAACGATAGAAGTTGAGGTGCACCCAATAGACAATGCGTGTTGACAGTTTGATAATCTCTTTATGGATTGACTTGTTAGTGAAGGAGTAAGGTAGATTAAATAGTGTAACTAGAAATGGTGTAGACCTTTTTATTTTACCATTGTTCTAGTCTTATCTTCAAATGTGTGTTTGATGCACAAATATCACTCTTAACTTGTGTATTATGTACATATGTACCTATGTATATTAGGCCAACATTCCCCAATACTTAAAAAAGGCCTGATATTGGATTTTATTTTTTTATGTCATGTTGAAGGTTATTTTTTCAGTTTAATGAACTCTGTACTTTTTAGTAATAACATGTTAATATTTTGTTTGCAGGTGGACCTGGCCAGCAGGGACCAATGAACATGGGTCCAAGGCCTTCACAGTTTCCACAAGGAATGGGACCTGGCCCTGGGCCACAGGGAATGGGACCTGGCCCTGGGCCACAGGGCATGGGACCTGGGCCTGGTCCTCAGGGCATGGGACCTGGACCACAGGGAATGGGGCCTGGCCCTGGCCCTCAGGGCATGGGACCTGGACCTCAGGGGATGGGACCTGGACCTCAGGGTATGGGTCCTGGTCCTCAGGGTATGGGTCCTGGAATGGGACCTGGTCCTCAGGGAATGGGGCCAGGACCTCAGGGTATGGGCCCTGGAATGGGACCTGGCCCTCAAGGAATGGGTGGACCCAGACCAGACTTTGGTAGAGATCCAAGAGACCCAAGGGATCCAAGATTAGGTGGACAAGGAGACTCTAGAGGTATGCCAGTTGGTCCTAGACCCAACATGCCTCCATCAAGTGGACCTCCAAGTTCAATGCCACAAGGTGTACCTGGTATGATGCAAAGTATAATGGTATGTTGTCATATTTTACTTTACTTTATGATATTTTCTTTGTGCGTTTTGAAACAAGTTCTTACTATTTAGATTAACCATTGTTGGTGTTGCTTCATGGTCCCCTGATAATGAGTTAGTAGGATAAAGTTTCTTGCTCTGCTCTAGAAAAAAAACTAGGTTGGTTTATGGTGGGATTTGAACCAACATAGAACTAGGTATTTAATCGTTATTAGTCTAGCAACATAATCATTCAGACAGCTTGTTCTTACTATTTTGTTCTTGTATGTTCTAATCAGAAAGGCTAGGGGAATGGAACCTAGTCCCCTTTCTTTGATTGGAGAGGAAATGTGATATTTACTTAAATAAATAAATGAATTATTGTTATTTTTCCTCCAGACAATTCTGGGGATAGAATCTAGTTTAGCGGACCCCGCAATGCATGCTCGGACGTTGCGTTGTTAATGTTTACAAATTTTGGACGCCATTTTGTTTTGACCGATGCAGTTTTTTATTCATTATTTAAATGAATTATTATCCATTTTTAATATCGGCGGGGGGGTGGGGGCGGCAGCCCCCTTAATAACAGAAAATTAGCCGCATTTATCTCTGCGCGTCTGCTCATAGAAACAGAACGCTGCGCACGCATATTTATATTTACTTCCGGGATCCGCTAAACTAGATGTGTCCCCAATTCTGCTCCTCTGAAAGAAGTTTAATCACCTCAATTTGAAAATGTTTCCTATGGGATCTATGTTAACTTTTGGGTTTAAGCTTTGAAGAGTAAGGCTCTCAAAATGTCAAAATGCATTTTGAACTTTCTGCTGTATAGTTAGTACGAGGGCCGTTCAATATATAATGCAACTGTTGGGATTTCTTGACAACAAAACAAGGAATTTTAATAATTTTAATGTTGTCCCTCAAAGTATTCACCCTTAACCTGTACACAAATTTTCAGACGTTTAATCCAACTTTTAAAAGAATTTTCATAGTCCTTTTTAGGTACACTCTTAAGGAACTGGTACACTGCAGAGCCAACAGCCTGTCTTGACCTATATCGCCGACCAGAAAGGAACTTTTTAAGTTTAGGAAATAGAAAAAAGTCACAGGGTGACAAATCTGGCGAGTATGGTGGATGTGGGATGACTTTGACCTTCCGCTCATTTAAATACTTGGTCACAACTTGAGCTCTGTGTGGTGGCGCATTGTCATGTAGAAGGCAGATATGACGTAACCCAGATGCTGGACGTCGTTTCTTGTAGTATTTTTCTACTTTAGATAACACTTTTGACTGGTAATAATGTCCAGTAACAGTTTTTCCTTGGGTTATAGGTACAGAGGCCACAACGCCCTGTGGACTGTAAAATATGGCATACATCATCTTTTTAACACTTTGTAGCCTTCTGGCAATACAAGGTCTACGGGCTTGTTTCCCGGCCCAAATCTTGTTATTAATTTTACGCCGGGGTTCAAAAAAGTGTACCCACGTTTCGTCACCAGTACAAAAGTCAGCAAATGTTCGTGAATTGTATTTGGGGTACATTCTTAGCAGTTTCTTAGCAATTGAAACACGTTGTTGCTTTTCCTTGTCTGTCAGGAGATGGGGAATCCAACGAGCTGTTATTCGCCGTACTTTTAAACACTTTCTTAGAATAAAATGAACTGACCCTGATGAGATCCCTGTCATCTTAACTATGTCATGAACTGTATATCTTGCATCTTGTTGTATAATTTCACGAACCTTTTCAATGTTTCTATCAGTAACAACTGAACGTGGCCTTCCTGGTCTATGTTCATCTTCAATTGTCGTTTTTCCACTTTTAAATTTCTTTATCCACCTTGTAATTGTTGCATATGACACTTCAGATTTCCCATAAGCATTACACAGTTCATTGTAAATGTCCTTAGCACATAAGCCATTTTTATATCGCACTTGAATATAGGCCCGAATTTTCACACTCACAGGCGACCGTTTTCCAACCATTTTTAACACAGTGTATGCGAGTAGGGTGTGTTAATTTACTAATATATAATCAGTTTCAAAACAGAACTACGTGTGTTTGGTATCAATGTGAAGAGTGGACAGTCAGCTTTACGTGTGTATACAAGACATAAAAATCACGTGCCACACGGGAAAACGCTGGCGACAATTGCATTATATATTGAATGGCCCTCGTACATCAAAGTTTTGTCACCCAAACAAATGTTCTACTTTTCTATGGTAAAACTTATTGTCCCTAGCACACAGTTTGAGCAATTATCTGATGGATCAAGAGGTTAAAGAATTCCACTTGTGTCACAGCTAATTTTCCTGAGCAAGAAATTTACCTAGAGTTGCTCCACTTAACCCAAGTGTAAATGAGTACTGTGAGGGATCACCTGCCTGAACCATTATAATTCAGTTGTATTTATAGTATCATCAATTGCTTTCTGCTTGATATGACCTTTTTGTGTTGTCGCCCATAAATCCAAACAAACAAACTAACATCACCTGCCTGAAGTTAATTTTCAGTGATCAGAGGTTATCATACAAAATAGTATAGCCAGGTAACTTGTACAGACCCTAACCGGCAACATTCAATCTTACAGACAATATTTTGTATGGTATATTAAAATGATAACATTATTATATATTACAGCAGGGTGGATTATCTAACCCAATATTAATATTATAACATTATTATATATTACAGCAAGGTGGATTATCTAACCCAATATTAATATTATAACATTATTATATATTACAGCAAGGTGGATTATCTAACCCAATATTAATATTATAACATTATTATATATTACAGCAAGGTGGATTATCTAACCCAATATTGATATTATAACATTGTTATATATTACAGCAAGGTGGATTATCTAATCCTATGTCTGGTGGTGGAGGTAGTTCTCAAGATCAAGAAAAGGTAATAATATTATATAGTTCTTTTATCTCTGCTGTCAAAGTTAGAATAATTTCATTGTGACCCATTATGTTCTCATATACAAATACTAGGGCCTTGTTGACTTAGTGGCAGGCATAACTGTTAAACTGTTGTTTTTGTCTAACTAATATTCAAATACCACATATCAGGATGGTATGAATGATTAAACTCAGAAAGTCACTATAAAATTATTCATGTTTTGACAGTTTAGAAAAAACAACAGTATAAAATGTTTAACAGTTTATACTGAACTAAAGAGGGTATTTGTATACATTGATGTTAGATCAATATTTCAATTAGATAGCTAAAAAAAAATATAAAAATTCTCTTCATTATTATATGAATAATTTGAATCGTAATGATCTGTTATTTGTATTTGTGTTGATCTAGTGTCTTTTGTTGGTATTAATATACATATTTTAATGTTTGTATAATGTTTTGAGTTCATTTAGCAGTTGTGGCACAAGACGGTTATAACTCACTATTTTCTTACTTTGAGTTGCCACTGTCTTCCGCTAAACCCGTTATTTGTGTTCTATTAGTATGTATTAAATATTGTGCATTTTTGCGCATTTTTATAACGTGATTTTTCGCGCGATGACGTTACGTCATCGTCTGTTATTTTCCCCTCTGTTGTTTACACCTGAGGAAGCCTTAAATGGCGAAACATTGTAAATAAACAATAAGAAAACAAGCTATGTGTTGGTAGTGTTTTTAAATTCAATATATAATTAGATAGCTCAGAATACATAGTTTCCTATGTGGCATAGCCACTAATGAAAAATATCATTTTCAGTGCTGACAATCTTAAAAATAATTAATAGAGGAGCTTATTCCAAAATGACTAATTTCTGCTCTCATGTTTTTTATTCAGTGCTTTGTTAGATATTGTTTTGTCTTTGTTAAAGATGTTTTTGAACAAATGTAACTTAATACCAATCCTCCTCTAAGATGATTTATTTCTTTTCCAAGATGACATGATTATGTAGATATATATTGCCACATAGATGACATCATTTTCCTTGAACATTTTCTGTTTATGACTCGGAAGAGTGGGTTCGAACCCATTCCGTCCATGAATTTCTATGGGATTTCTATAATTAGTCTGTTTTAGTATTGTTATCACTCAACCATGATCACTTCCCACTTATATGAATATTTATGTATTTAACTGTATATTTTCAGGCTGCATTAATTATGCAAGTATTACAATTAACAGACCAACAGATAGCCATGTTACCTCCTGACCAAAGACAAAGTATTCTTATATTAAAAGAACAGATATCAAAAAATCAGTAACATACATGTAGTTGTGTTGAAGAGTGACAGTGATATACATGTACTGTGTTTAATTGTGTTCATGATTTTGTTGAAAGGTGGAGTACTGAATGTACAGTGAAAGTTTAAAGGCTCAAACTTATAGGTTTATGACTAAAAGTTTGAGCAAGCAGGGCACCTGATTGAATTGGTCAAATATAACATAACATATATTTTATTTTAGGCTTAAGCATTGATGTCAATCACCATATAAAGGGAAATGATAGGTGCCTGGTAAAATATTTGACTCATCTGTCAGGTTGGAGCTGGCCAAGTTTAAAGTCTCAAACTTGCTTGGCCAGCTGCAACTACACAGATGAGTCAAACATTTTACCTAGCACCTATCTGTTTCCCATTATGTATCTTTGTAAAAAGCCCATTGAAAAGAAGTAAGAAACAAAGCTGCAAAAAAGACTAATTTGGCCAATTTAAATTGGAGTCTGTTTGCTTAAACTTTAACTGTATGTAACATAAGTAAAATGATTTAAGTATGTGTGTATGTCTTAACAGTTTAGTCAATTCCATGCTCTCATTGGTATACTACCTTTGATTATTGCTGAATATGGTATTTGCTCAGATAATCCATTTTCATAGTTTCATAGTTTGACCTAATAACAAGATTTTGTCTAGGGACGTTGGATGGCACTGTTAATGTATGTTCTGGTATCATTACAGATAGTAACTGTGGATTACTGTACAAGAGTTCAATAGCATTTCAAATATACTTGACATATTTTTTTCTGTAGAAATGTTTCTGTTAGACGTACTGTAGCTTGTACATATTGACTTATGGTAAATAATCTCATAACTTGCTTTAGTTATTACATTGTAGGACTGATTTAATTAATGGCAATGATATTTTGGTGACAATATGGACAAGCTATAAATTGTAAGGAAAGATTTACTTGTACTATGTACATGTGGGTATAAAAATACTGTATGTTAATGATGTATGGTTGGTATAGCTTGTATGTTGCATGATGATATTAAAAGACAGTGACTTTTAAAAAAATTTGTTTTCTTTTTTTACACCTGTTTTAGATGGCTTGTATTTTGTGAACCACTTTGCATGTATAGCAGAGGTATAATACGACACTTGTACTCTATTGCCTTCAACTTAGCTTTTATGGCGACGTGGTAGAGTGTCCGCTTATGACTTGAGAGGTTGTGGCTTTGAATCTCAGTTCAGACCATGGATTTTTACCAGGTTACATTTGGCGCCCAAAGTAAATAACTCACTAGGAATGGTGTGACTGCACCCTTATATAGTCCCGCAGACCATCAATCTCCAAGAATTTGAGTTGGAATTCTGTAAAGGAGATGTGTGTGTAGCAGAGGTTTGTACGGCACTTGTACTCTTGCCTTCAAGCTAGCTTTTATGGCGACGTGGTAGTGTTCGCTTACAATTTGAGAGCAGGGTATGTACAGACCTGCAAAGTGCTTGAATTTTAAGATCTATCTTGAAAATGCTTATAAATGATTTTGAATGATTGCAATACTTATTTCCATTGCAACCTGGAAAAATGCTTAAGAAGTGCCTATTTTGAGTTTAGGTGCAGACAAGTGTCTGATAGTTAGTTTCATAAAAAACAAAACACAAATATTAGTTTCTTCTTTTCATCTACCAGTTCATATCACAGCAAACTTGCTAAAAATAAACTTGAAATCTATCATTGTAAAAACATTATGATCTCTTGATAATGGTCTGTAATATTACATGTAATATGTACACAGCATCATGCTGAAAGTTGTTTGGCACACATGTAGCACATCTCGGTTTACAAAAGCAGAGATGCATTTAGGATCAGGAACCTCTACCAGAATTTTCTAAGTACTTTCAAATCGTTGAAAATTTTATCAAATATTTACAGCCTGCTGTAAAACCCATTCTCTATAAAGTGGACTCCAATCTATAGTGCTATATATGCATGCTATCTATATTATTATATACGACCTATCTTTTGCAATTAAAAATAGCAACGATTTAGCAAGTACGTGACTATCTTGGTTTGAATTATGCTTGGAATTCTACAAAATGTGACTTAATTCAGTCCCCAAATCCACTTTTTAAGGGATGAAGATTCACGTTCTGCACAAATTAAATGCATTCTAATGGAGCTAACGGACCCTCATTTAATTCTAAATAAAAACAAAATATACAAGTGAGAAGACTAGCTACGAGAGATCTTGTATAATTACTACGTTCCTACAAATTACAAATTCGATGATATCCCTGCCAATTTAAATCTAAGCTTGATAACTAAACAATAAGACAAAAAAGATCACACAATAAGTTGAATAACTAATTAATGTACCAGTAATTTAATTGTAACCCACTCCCTATCCTCGAGACAGTGCTGAGGACAGTTGGCAAAAAATTACGTCTTTTTACCCTTCAGTTTTGCCCGCCTTGACAAGTACTATAAGGGCCTTTAGCTGTGGTTATAGGAGGATTCTATCCGTGTTTTATAACGTATTGTTTGAGCTTTAGTCTAGAATTTCCCTCGAGTGTATTTGCCTAAGATTTTACCACCCAAATGTCTCCGTTTGCAAGACTTAATTCTAAGTCTTCGCTGTTCCCCGATTGTGGTACAGGTCACAAAAAGCTGATGCATAAGTTTATCTACTTGTATTATAATCGTTCATTATAAAATTAACAATTTCAAAGTTAGTTGAAACGACTACGGCATGACCAGAACATAACGTTTGGGTTTTAGTGAATAACAAGTTAAATCATCGGTCAACGGTTGGTTTCACCATACTTTTCAGAAATTGGATTGGTCTCAATTGCACTTTTCAATTAAGAAATAGCCTACAAATTGGTATATTTGATAAAATATCATCAAACATTTATACTAAGCTAGTTATCACTTTTAACTTTCAAGAACTGTAGCCAAATTTATTGCTTTCTAGTAATTGGCAAACTTATCAACAAGTCAAACTATATGATTATGAAATCAGTACTTTTCACAAGTCTAAATCAATTTTCGCTATTCCCAGCCATTGTGCTAAGAGATTAAAGCGATGACTAGTCAAAACATAAAGGGTTAAGTTACCATGGTAAATATGACGTGTATGTTCACTACAACCTTATTACGTCACGATAATTCTAACTTGAGATCAATCTCAAGTTTTATGAGATCAGACACAGATTGTATTTCATGTATAAAATTGTTCACGTTCTATTTGTTGTTGATGTATATAATTAGAAATTGACTCCATGAATGTTGCCACTCTTTTTTGTATAATTGGTCCATTATTATCGTACACTTTCTTACCACTTGTTAAATTGTTAGCTTTCACTAATTTAGTTAAAATACGTTTTCTTTCTGTACGTGGAAAAGCGATGTCTACTTTAATATTCTCATGGTTGACACGCTTTAACAATGACATGCTTTCCTTTGCTAGTTTATCCATTTTATTTTGTCTCATTTTCATCACAAGTGGATCAAGTTTATATCTATCTTCTGGTCTGATATAATTTCTAAGTTTTCTCCCTCTGTATTCAACATCGTCTATTTGTCGCACTCTTATGTCATGCATTGTTTCAGGGTCCAGTGTAAATATTGTCGTAGAGCGCGGAAAGTAACGACCGTCAGCACGACTTATACTGTCCATAGATTCCACCCTTAGTACATCCGGGCTTTCTGTAGTTTGCATCACAGTTTCACTCTCTTTAACTTCAGGCGCTATTGCTTTCTTTTCAACGACAGGAGGAGATCGTCGTGGAGGTCGTTCTGGTTGTAACTCAGGAGCGACACCTGTTGGTAACCCTGAGAAACTCACGCGAGATTTTGATCGCGTGATGAGACGTTCTCGTTCAGCTTCCTGATATGCTTTAGAATCAATTTTATACATAGGTGGCAAAGTTATTACTTTTGTTGATTGTTTAAATTCTTTAAGTGGTTTGTATGAATTACTATGAGCCATTTCATCGTGTTTGTTGTCTATTGCATGCACCGTTTCAATGACACACGTATTTTCAGATTTTGCAGTGTCAGTACTTTGATTTTTATGATTCTCGTGTTTTGAATGGGTTAATTTTGTATCACAGTTGCTGTTTGTTTCATTTGTGGATACAGTTTTGTGGTTAATATGATCTGATATCAAATTATTCACCGACACCGCATTGTGAATTACTTTTTCTGTATCACGACAGACGCTGTCTTCTGCGTGCGTTTTATCGACCATGATGTTTATATCAGTGTGTGCTCGTCTGTAACCTTTCAGAACATTGAAGTCTGGACTTGGAAAGGTGTGACTGATTTCTTGTGATTGATTGTTTGTTTCCGAACCGAAATCAACAAAAGATTGTGACTTTAACGATGATAGTCTGCTTTTAGATGACATTGCACGATTTGATAAGGACGTGGATAAAGTTGATGTACTCCGGGTAGCTTCTGATTTCGGACGATTTCTCGATTTTGGTAAAGGTATGACGGCATCCCGGTAGGCGGCGTTGTAGGTTGTTTCCATGACACTGTAAGCCCAAGGACGGCTTACTCGTTTAGATATGTCAAAATCTGAATCAAATTCAAAACCAGGAGGTACAGGGCTTCCACCAGAAGTCATTCTTATCTCTTTAGATTCTGCTACAAGATTTTGTTTCAGTTTTGCTGACACATCATGAAATGTTCCAATGTCCTCTTTAAGTTTGTAAAGTTTTTTTCGTAATATTTTCTCTTCATGGCGATTTTTAGAATACGCTTTTATTTCACTGTCTGTGAACTTTCTACTCATTGTTTTGTCGAATATTTCGTCAGTAGTTTACCATACAATCTGTAAAATAAATAAATTAACATTCATTAACTTAAAAATACATATATTGTATATTCAGTGAAAACGTTCTTGCAATAGTTGATTTGGCATAATATGATAATATATTGTATTGTCCGACAATATTAACCTGAGCTTGACATTTATGCAAGAATATTGTCTATTTTTGTCTTCGTGTGTAAATCGCGCTTTATCGGAAGCTTTCGGCAATATACACGAACTACTTTGAAACTGTGCCACAATATTGCGGACTTACATGTACGTGTTTCTATATAAACGAATAAATCTGAAATTAATAGTACAATAAAAATCCATATTTACAAAAATGATTTATAGTCACATACATACATGTACGTTGTTATAAACAGCTGTATTATCGTTTACACGCATACGGAACTTGCGATTTAATGTAAGTAAAGTGTGTAATTATTATAATAAGGTAGTTCAAGCTCAGGTTAATATTGTCGGACTATACATGTATAAAATATTACACATATTGAGAAAGTCCGCAAAATGACATCTGTGAACCAGTGCAATTGTAAGCTATTGACTCAACTGAGTGTATAAAAAGTCATCTTGTTTCAATATCTTTTTTTGCAAAAAATACTAAGGACTGTTTTGGAAACTAGAAGCTCCAGTCTACACTGGACTCGAGACTTAGGACTGTTTAGCCGAAAACTGTAAAAAGGAAAACGTTAGGCTATATATCAAATAATTACTAATACCATACACGATTAGATGATGACGTTAAGCCTTAAAAAATCAATGAGAAAGAGAGCACTTATGGTATGACCCATACGAATGCAGTACGATACCCGCACGTCGATCGTAATGAACCGTACGACTGGAAGCGATTTTATTTTAAGCCGTTAGCCGTAAGGCCGCAAGGACGTGGTTACAGTAGCGAAATAATTGTTTACGGGCATGTTAGGTCTAGAATCGTGGGTGACCGTGCGGGCTGTCGTACGGGTTACGTACGGATCCGTAAGATATATTGAGTGAAAACGAATCGTAACAAGGGTTATACAATGTACATGTAAAAATATACGATCATGGTATTATAAAGTGCTAGAGTGACTACGACACATTGATATATTTATTTTTAATATTAGATATTACATCATATATTATATATTTTAAATCATATTGCTAAACCCAATGATCGACACCAAATTTGACAGTTTTGATGTATAGCATTGTATGATTTATACTTAAACTATTAAATATTACTTTAAACTTTCTTTGTATTCTAATCTTAAATTAAAATTCAATTGTGGTTGATGCTATACATTAGTTTAGAGCTTGGTCTTTGTTATACCCTTCATCAAATACTGATAAATCATTTTCCTTAAAGTGTTAAATTGTCATTTTCGATTGTATGAGTTAAAAGTGATAAATATTTTTATGGTTAAGCGTTAGCTTAGATGTGATTTTTGAATATCATATATTGAAAATTAAACACGATGAAGTTAAAAAAGTTTAACTGCAATTTAAAAACTGCTTCCACATACATGTTCAGTGAACTTTACAATTTTGTACGCTAAATCTCTGGTCATTGAAATCACATTCACGTTGGTGATCCCTCACAGTACCATTATACACCTGGGTTGGGTTGAACAATTGTAGATTAATTTCTTGCTCAGGGAAATTAGCAGCGCCCCTAGATGGGTTCTTATCCGGAATTTCTGGATTCCTAAGCGCGTCCTACCACTGCACCACTGCTCACAGAAGGTGAGGTTCTTACACCAATTAGAATTGGTTCACATTGTTAAAATAGTTTAGTTCATTCAAATCGGATTTTCATCATTCTTAAATACATGTATATACTCACACAGGTACACTCAGTCTCGTCGTCAACATTAGGTTAATGTAATTCAATGATATTACTTTAAGTTCATTACTTTTAAAGCTACTCGTTCACAGAGTTTGATTTCTTTCTTTAAAACAAACGTTCAGTGTTTATTATCATGCTAAAATGAACTCTTAATATTTTTTACGCAAACTGACCTTATAGATTGCGAGAATTATTAAATAAGTCTCATGAATAAAATTGTAAGAAATGAATAATAAAAGTCACAAAAAACGTAAATCATCTAGAAGGTTACTAAAATCGGGGTGAGTTCTATACATATAAGATCTTCATCTTTTACAATTGCTTGTTAATTTGCACTAAAATTCTCATTATCAATACACTGCTTTACTGTTTCCATGATGTTTCAACACAATTTTGAGTTTTAGGAAAATTTATGTTTAAATCTGACGACCTAGCTAGCTCAGAGTGTAGGTTCATTTCCCGGGCGGGGTATACGTTCGTGGTGTTTGGCCCTGGAATAATTTCTTAGGTCATTTTCTTTCCTACCACGGTTTCTTAATAATGTAGATCAGTTGTCAGCCTCTGACTGAAGTATGTGCCTAGTAACTGGTTAACAGGTGAATTCAGACATTTAGATTTTCCAGGAACGGTGAATATGTTGACTGACCGCCATGATATGCCCTATGCAATGTGTTGCTACGGCATTTAACCAAACCAAGAATATTTTAGTTGAAATCTGTGGAAGGGCAGCTTTGAAGAGATCAATTTTAAAGTTTAATTTAACATATTCCTCGTATCATTGAAGACTTTACCTACGAGATATAATGTTCACAATTAAATGTTATAACTTTGATCATACCGATCTTTTAACATTTAATTAAACTTTTCTCACTCTCATACATTAGTCAGTTATCTTATATCAAAAGGAAGGGTGAAATGTGGGTGTTACTAAATTATTACATATGTTTTCATTTTATCTGTCCATTAAACTTTACATTGATACCGTTTAGTCAAGTTTGTTTACTTTATTTAGCAGGAGCAGTGGTCTAGTGGAAGGACGCGAATAAGTATCGAGAAGTCCCAGGTTCAAACCCCGCTTGGGGGTAATGCTAAAATATCATTGATCAAGAAATTTACCTACAGTTTTTCAACTCCAACCAGATGTGAATGGGTTCTGTAACGGATAACCTAAAGATAATTTCTATGATCAGGGATCTTCGTACAAAATGGTTAAGTCGGCTGAACATATTTAATGCTTTAATTAAAAATCAGCGAAAACATGATTCAAGGTAAAATAGTGTTGAAACATTAGCAATGCTTGACATATCAATATTACAGCTGAACAGAATTAGTATAAGTGCGGTCTGCTTCCATATATATATACATGTAATACTGGTATGTCAAGCATTGCTTTTGTTTCAACACTATTTTACCTTGAATCATGTTTTCGCTGATCAGATGTCACAACGAATGTGCTGTACTCTTCCCCGAATTGTTACTCCTGTATGGTCAATGTGTCTTTGGTGTACATAATATTTTTTTTCAAACATTTTGCTCACATCGTTTAATTTTATTTGAAACAATGTTTATCAATATATTCATTATTCTGAATGAAATCTCTTTAATGATTGAAGAGAAAGCATTGCTAATTATACTGCTCTTCTTAGATATTTTCTAGGACAAGAGTTGACTATGACATGACAAATATTTATTTTTTGAAGGCCTTCGACTCATACAAAATTACAATATTAGGCCCTACATGATATAAACGTACAATTTACACAAGAGATACTAATGGGTTTATTTTTTCCGATCTTGCACCTCATGTCTTTATTTTAAATGTAAAATATGTGTATCGGTTGTTACTGCTTAATATCACATAATGTTTATAAATATACAAAAATAAATACGAAACACAGTTGACTATAATGGTCAAGAACTTTTGATGTTTGAGAAACAGGCCCTAGTTTCACGAAAAAACTCAACTTTGTACTCAAACTCAATTTTAAGTTTTGATAATTAATTTTACTTATTTAATCTATGTTACAACAAACGAAGTGCCATTAGAAACCCCAATAGATATTTAAAAGTCCTGTCATATAAAGTAAAACTCACTTATATGTTTGGATTATGTGTTATTTAATTGTATTGATTTGAGTCTGTTAATAAACTGTTGAGTTTAGTCTCAAGTGAAAATTGAGTTTGTAACTTTAAGTTTATAATAAAACCCATGATATTTTATGTCAATACATTTTATATATTTACATTATCATGATTACATAATATCAATCATTCCAACTACTTTGACATGCTATCAAGATACAAAAACACTTGAGTTTGTTTTTGAGTTAGTACTTAAGTTTTTTTGTGAAACTGGGGCCAGAGCCGAGGAACTTCCAATGTTCCGAAATGAGAAGGAGAGTAGATTTTTCAAAATAATAACTTTGAACTCTTAAAATCGTTCAAAAAGAGCAGCGAATACAAAAAAGAACAGCATGACATGAGGTAGGTGTGAGAATAGAAAGAAATAGTGCCCTTGACTTCAAGAAAAGTACAGTTTAATTTTCTATTAATACATATCTAAGAGTAGAGAGGTCACTATATACGTATAAACACAATTAACGCATATAAATAGTTCACTAAACACATTTCCTGTCAACATTGCCACCAGCAACATTTACTTTAGATGAGTTTCATTTCCTTAACTTTTGTTGACGAGTGAAAGTAAATACTTGTCCATAGATGTAAATATATGATGTCAACATATGACGTCACAAACATTAAAATATTTTATATATTTATAGAACACAAACAGTTTGATTATAGCATTGTGGTAATAATTAGTATCGTCAACTTTTATAATGTTCCCCAGTAAATATTTGGCACAGTTTGGAACAGTTTTGTGTGTGTATAATGTCAAATATAATAGCCACAGTTTGCTTGCTCAATTATACTCTAATTCAGAAGGTATGTGTCTCAATAGCGACCGGCATGGTACCGAGTCAAAAACAAAATATAATTTAATAATTCTACTTTTATACTCTTCAAAAATCTATTTTTTTGTCTGAAATTAAATGTTTCTTACAAAGCAATCAAAAGTGTAAGAATTTATTATACAATCGAGTCAAAATAAATTTTGTTTTAATAAAACAAAAAGTAGCAAAAAATCATATTTACCACACGAGACATAACTTTCTACCCTAGACATAACATTAGATAATCCTTGATTGATAAATCAATTACCTTTCATCAAGTTTATCATAACTATCATTGATTAAACACTTATACTCTCATTAGATCATTTATATAAGATAGCAGATATACAACCTATATGATAACAGTTACACAAAAATTTCAACTAAAGTGAAAACTTTCATATATATGATACCAAAATACGTTCAACGCGCACATCGGTGTACTCGTACCTCCGTCGTTCCCTCAGATGGAAAAAACATCGACTGGCAAAAAATTAAATTTTCATATCAAATATAAATCATTATTTTTAATAAAAAGTTGATTCAAAATGATCCAGGCGATTTGTTAAATCTTTGACGTTGAGTAGCAACGACAGTAGAAAGTATTAAGACAGGGCAAGAAATATGATTTTATATCAGTGCCGTCGTTGTTTTAGATATTGGGTTAAAATTACCAAGTTTTAGTAGTCAATAATTTTCAATCGAATTTTTATATGACTGATAAGCATTGATTAATGGATCACTTTGACAAGTGTTGGGACGTGAGATTTATGTATGTAAGTGTAATGTCAGACTAATACGGGGTATTAATGATAATAAGGTACACTTAACTTTAGAAAAACATGAAGAAATCTCATAGACACAAAGGAACTGTTGAACATTGTGTATTGATGATCAATGGTTGAACCTACAAGTTGTTTGTATATACAGGGCACTCAAAATGTCATTGCACGAAATCCTGTTTTTTGTTGGGTTAAACACCGTAGATAACACTGTATAGGTCATGTCACGACGGTCAGTCAACCAACTCGCCGTTCCTCCTGGAAAGGTTGAATCTCCGGATTTAGCTGTTAACCAGTTTATAGGTACATACTTCCGTCAGTGACTGACAACTGTCCTACATGATTAAAAATCAGTGGTAAAAGGGAGAATGGCCGAAGAAATGATTTCATGATCAAACTTCACTAAAGTATGCCTCTCCCGGGAACGAATCAACGACCCCTCGATCAGTGGACTTGCGTGCTATCAACTGAGCTAGTCGGGCAAATATTGACAAAATCATGCCTGTTTTTAGAATAAAGACAAAGCACATTTCCTGTTAAAAATTGAAACAAGGTATCATCAGAACAAATTCCAAAATCAGTATTATTAGTTAATCATCATCATATAATTCTAACTAAGTTACGAGAATAAGCTTTAATTGCAGTAAATTACTAGAAGTATTGTTAACTTATTATTCAACTTTTAGTGACGCATGCATAAACTTCGCTTATTTAAATATTTAAATATACACTAGATGGGAGCCCGTGTAATGACAATAAAGGGAAATAACCGCTGCGGGAAGTTTGGTCTATTTTTAGTTTTATCTAGAACTATTTTTAGACACAAAACCCCATTATTTTTGTTGATTTTTGGCAGTTTTTGCAAATATCAAAAGGGTTTGTCAAAAAAGAATTGTCAACTTGATATGCCGGTATGTAGGTGCTCCAGCGACAAACAAAAGATTTATTCAAAGCTGCGCAGTTTCTTCCACAAAACAGGAAACTCGCAAATTTAATAGTATAGATGTATTATTATAGATCGTGAGTAGTGAGTACATTACAACTGTGATGAATATTTAAATCTGCGGAGTTAATGTATGCACCACTGACAGTTGAATAAGTTTTTAACAATATACGTTATCATTTTTTAGAGTTTAAATGTATAAGAACTTTTGGAGAGAACTGTACATGAATTATATAATATATTATATTAATCTTAGTGTTGTGTAAAGATCATGTCTTATATTAAATATCTACATTTAAAACATTGAAATAAAATAAATATCTTAAACATGGTACCAGCGGGGGTTGACCCTCCTGGATTGATCAAAATATTTGTATTTCATATAACGATGGAAATGGGACTCAAAATAAGACTTTTTAATAATTTAAATTTAAATAACATATTCGTTATTTCCTTTTAAGTTTATCATTGATGTTGCCAACCGACATTATAGCTTTAGCCATTGGTGATTTTGGCTACTAAACATGTTTATAACTGCTAGTAAACTATTTGCTTAGACCTCTTTCCAAAAAAAAATATGTATATGTCTTATATGTTTACTCCTTTTATGCTTAAAATCGCCATTCAGCCGTGTATGACGTCTGATTCTGCATTTACAGTATTAAAACTATTATAAATACTTATTTCCCATAAACCAGTCTCTGCCTACTTAATTAGTTATTGGCATGCCCTGTTCGTGATCAAGGATATGTAGACCTAACACCAGGATATGATCGATATTTATTATTAGACTCGCCCGAAATTGGGGTAATTAGTAATCCAGATTTTCATTAAGGAGCAAGTTTCAAAAAGAAAACAAAAATACTCCTATTTGGAAAAAATACTCTTAAAGAAAAGACATGTAACAATCAGTTTTGTCATATGTTGTGCTTATTTTGCAAGTACCTTCAAACTGGTACTGTTCATATATTGATACTGGTATTTTCCAGTAATACAAGGTACATTCAGGAAACCCGACAATATCATGGCGGACGACGAGTCCATTCAGGCACCCCTAGTTTGACCTTTTGATGTCCATTTTTTATCATGTGATCTAAAAAGAATCGTTTTGATTGGCTTAAGGCAACCGGAATCCACGACAAAGTGTTCAAATCTTGATAATTGTATACGTCGCCGTCTAGGAATGGCGACAATAAGTAAAACCCATCTTAAAGTGTGTAGCTTAGGAATGGTCGCTTCAACGACAAATGATTTCAAGATTCAACACTAAATGATTAGTTGGTGTTGATGTCCAAACATTTTAGATAATAGAAGAGTCACATGTTTCTAAAAAATCATGGAAGTTGATGCACTATAACTCAACATCATCTTTGTAAAATAAGTTTCTTGAATTATCATTGTATTTACATTGGTACCATGAATGTTGACATGGATTGTTCATAACTTTAGTTGAGTCAATAACTCTGTTAATATATTCAAATTGGAGACCTTTGTCAATTTCATAACATTATATTTGTTCAAACAAACAAGAATGATTTTGCACTAAAATGTATTTTAATAATGTGCATAATCGATTCTACTTTATGAAACCATGTTGCAGGAATTAAAGTTGGATACATTTAACTCTTTATCATTTTATTTTTACATTCCAGGGACGGATCCAGGATTTTTTTCTAGGGGGGTCCGAACTTTTCTAGGGGGGGGGGGGTCCGAACCTCGAACCACAACCACATTATACACATTTTGCTGAAAAAGTGCAACATATTGATAATAAAAACTACATTACCATTAAATTTATGTTAAACACCGAGAAAAATTGCTTCATGCTACTTAAAATGACTTACAGACAAGAAATACACTAATGGACAGGTACAGTTTCCAAATTCTAGGGGGGGGGGGGGGGGTCAGGACCCCCTGAACCCCCCCCCACTGGATCCGCCTATGCACTCTGCCTATTAAATGATGTAAATAAAGACATATTATTACAAAATACCATACACGTATATTTGACGGAGTATACAATAACCACCTTAAAGGCCGGGCTTCATTTCTTCAAAATACCGGGTGGTCAGCAATTGAGATGTTAAGGAGATAGGGATAGGGTTTGACCTATGTTAACAGAGGTCACCAACGGCTAAATATTTCATGATTGTTTACAAACAAATTTTCGCTAAATTAACTACTGTGTTTATATTGTAAATTCCAACTCATGTTGTATTTCTAAGAAGAATATTAGAAACTTATATAGATAGTTGTTAAAAAAGCTGCAGATAGCTAACCCATGAATCAACAGTCATGGGAACTTTCTATAAGGGGCAGCGAGAAGATAATATTACTGGCTCTGTGAAGTTCATGAACTCTCTTTTGATTGGCTCTGTAAAGGTACTCCCACCATCATTGTGTCAAAGTTGATTTTTGTTTTACTTTGGGGTCAAAATTATTTTCTGAAAGTACCATTTTTAAGTAACATTAAAAGCTTCAGCTTTCAAAAATGTCCAGTAGTGTTGAAAATGTGTTGAAGAATCTGTGAGTCAAATTTCATAAAAATCCGCTGGGTAAATAGGTTACAGTTCAAGAATGTCTCATAAATTTCTGGTTTAACATGTTCATTGCTCAGAGAGTCAGAGAGTTGTGACCATTTTCTTAAACCTCTCATATATAGATGGACTACGGTGTCACGGGTTTGACTGTACAGATCTACACACGACTGACTATACGATGTGAGTTTAATTTATTGTTCTTTTTTGTGACCAAAAACTGATAAAAACATTGTTTCCAAAACATAAACCAGTAAATATTTGATATAGAATATAACAGATTGACCTAAATTACTAAGTCAAAAATCCCCAGATATAAAAGTTATTTATAAAAGTAAAATAAAGGAGATTGAAAATATTTAATAAAATACAATAAATATAAGATGTTTTATCTATTTTGATACCTACAACAGTGGGCGTTTTGTGTTCGTTCTACTTGTGTGAAAATACTGAAAAACCTTTTTTTGTAAAATTGTCATTTCTACTGGGTTTAAAACCGTGTCAGTACAAATTATAATTATTTACTGCGGCCAGATCATCCTTACCTAACTTTCCTTGACCTTTGTCTATAGCCATGATTACTCAGTCTTCAATAAGGCCAACAACTTCTCCATATATCTTATTAATTGAGGAAATCGTCATTATTTTTGTAAAACATTCATGGAAGGGTATAATCAGCTCGGACAAGGCTCGAAGCAGCAACTCTTTTAGGATACTAGATTCGAACTCCAGCGTGCAGAGTATAACACAATGAACCCCCAGCAGTAAATGTTTGATATATACATTGTTTTGGAACGATGAATACGGTACAGAGGAGTTTTATTACGTAAATATGAGGAAGACACACATTGAAGTGACTGCTGTTGAAAAGTTGACGTTGTAAAGAGCAGTAGGAACACAAGTCCATTGGTAGGACAAGTGGTACAGAGATCGAGGGTTCCGGGTTCGAGCGCCACAATATTGCATGTTTTACAGTTGTAAAAAAGGTGATTCATAAATTACATACTGACTTGTATATATCTCTTTCAGATCTATACTTTGATGTAGGAGCACTGATCCAGTGGTAGGACGCACGCTTAGAGATCAAGAGGTCCCGGGTTCGAGCTCCACTAGGGGCATTGCTAATTTCCTTGAGCAATGGATTTACATACTGTTGTTCCACTCCACCCAGGTGTGAATAGATACTGTGAGGAATCACCTACATGAAGGTGATTTCAATGATCAGGAGTTATTGTACAAAAAATGTAAAGTCGGCTAAACATGTATATGGAAGCAGATTTAAAACCGCACTTCGATTTTTCAACTTTTAGAAAGATGGTTGTTGTTTGTAGATGATTATTTATGGGGAGACTTGTATAGAGGTGGAATGTGATGGAAGTTGCACTGTATGTCAGACTTTCACAGCATGTCTTAAAAATAAAGTTTAACATCATTCTTTTGAGATCAAAGTATTAATCAAGTACTGCCTCCATATAAGCCATGTTGTGTGTTTGATAAATAAAGTGGTTAGTTTAGGGGGTTTATTGAGGACCCCCAGTAACATTGTAGAATAATAGAACTAAATATGTCACTTAAAATACTTAATTAATCTTTTATGAGTTGTGACATACATGTTTGTAGCTTAGGTTAATTTTATACCATGAATAAATATTGAAACATTTAATGGAACATTTATTTAGTAAATTGTATACGTTATACAGTAACGTTACGCCATGAAGACCACATTGGTTATTGCAAAATCTATATTTTTTGACAATTTTCATATGATTTTTGACGATTTTCATATGACTTTTGAAATTTTTTTATGATTTTTGACGAGTTTTATATGATTTTTTGACGAGTTTTATATGATTTATGACGAGTTTTGTATGATTATTGACGATTTTCATATGATTTTTGACAAATTATTATGATTTTTGACGATTTTTATATGATTTTTGACGATTTTCATATAATTTTTGACGATTTTCATATGTTTTTGACAATTTTCATATGATTTTTGACGATTTTTATATGATTTTTGACGATTTTTATATGATTTTTTGACGAGTTTTATATGATTTGTGACGAGTTTTGTATGATTATTGACGATTTTCATATGATTTTTAACGATTTTCAACGATTTTCATATAATTTTTGACGATTTTCATATGTTTTTGACAATTTTTATATGATATTTGACGATTTTCATACGATTTTTGACAATTTGTTTATGATTTTTGACGATTTTTATATGATTTTTGACGATTTTTAGTTCTGATTTAAATCTGTTTCAAGGAAGAAATTACATCATGTCAGATTTTTAAATTATATCAATTATTTTGTAAGGACAGATGAAAAAACACACTATTTTATATCAAAGGGAGAAAATAACTCACATCCATTAAAAGTTTTCATTGATATATCTGCAACGGAAATATGTCTCACAAATCAAATCCAAGCAAAATGATTAACATGATGATATGAATGAAAAATAGAATGTTTTATAATCATTTGTCATGGTTTTAGATACATGTATATCAATTACTGTAAATTGGTTTTAAGGAGATTCTAAAAGCAATCATGAGCGAGTAGCGTAATGTTTCCGCTACCTAGCGCTTTTAAAAGGTAGTTTTTGTGTAAGCCAATTACTATGCAAAGGTTTTGTTTCAAGGAAGCAAAGCAAAGAGTGCAGCTTCTAACAATGTCAGAGTGTTTCGAATGTATTCCGCAAAAAACTTTGCTAGTTAGAGCTACAATATAAACCTGGGTCGATAGCGCAATTGGTAGCGCGTCGGGATTCGGAATCTCGTCTCTTGTCCCGATGGGGGTACGGGTTCGAATCCCACCTGGGGAGGTTATACCCATGAAAATTAGACAATAATGTCAATTTTCCTCCATTGATTAGATAATATGGAGAAGTTTCCGGCCTTGTGGAAGGGTATGTGAGTACTAGTTATAGACAAAGGTCCAGGAAAGCTAGGTTAGGTGCTCTGGGCGCCGTGAAATGACCTAAAATGTGTTGATACGGCGTTAACTCCAATAAATAAATAAAACAATATATAAATAAGAGCTACAATATAACAAACCATTGCAAAGGAAATCGCTATGTAGCGCCAGGTAGCGACGCCCTCTTTTTACTGGCTCCATATAACATAGACACTATTATGTTTCTCATATATGGGTGTTAAGTACAGAATTGACTGTAATACATTAAGTGAAAGTTTGTCTTTTACTTACATAATGTGACAAATTCGGTCAATATTTTATGTATAACAATAAATGTATGGTCAAGTTGATTTTAAAATGGTATATTTATACGATATCAAAACACCAGTTATTTGGATACCCTTATATATTTATATTGTATCACAAATTTAACATTAATGAGGCGTACATTGATTCAAAATAACTGAATTTCTTTTGTTAAATTTGTCTATCAATAGTTTATGCTATACATTTGTAAAAAGTGATTCATTAACTAAATAAGGACACGTAGTTACCACTTTAAGATTAATATTTCGATGTAAAAGCTGTAGTCCAGCGGCAGCTCGCGCACTTAAGGATCGATAGGTTCCTGGTTCGAACCTCACTAGGGGCACTGCTAATATCCTTGAGCAAGAAATTTACTTACAGTTGTTGCACTCCTATGTATAAACAAAAGGTACTGAGAGGGATCACCTGCTTATAGGGGTTTCAACGATCAGGGAGTTATCGTATAAAATTGTAAAGTCGGCTGAATATGTATATGGAAGCAGACTTTAAATCGCACGTTTCAACTTTCATATGCATTGTTGTTAGATGAAACCTCATGGTCAAACTTACTTCATTTAGAAAATAAAACTTACTCATAATGTTTCACTTTTAGTTGTAACCCATAATTAATACAATTTTTTATTTGATCTGTTAAAACATAACCATTTCGTCACGTGATTGCACCAATAAGGTTACATGCATGCACGACATGTATGTGCTTATTTTTATCGCTAATAAATAGTACTATCTCACTTATGTCTTTAATGTAAACTATAACCAAGATGTAATAAAAAGTTGAAAGAAATGATAAAAATGTACTTACCTATCATAAGCTAAATATTTAATCCAGTATTACTTTGAATTATCGCAGGGTTCAAGCAAATTCATTATCGCTCAAGTTTTCAAAAGAAACTCTAGAGTGAGAGAAACGGTCTTATAATAAAACTAATATATTAAACTCACACTAAACATTTTAATTTAACTTGTAATGGGAGCAATTAAGGAAAATTTTAAACATTTATTCAATAGGCTGTACGTCAAGTTCTTAGGTTCAAGTTATAATCCTTTGTTTATCAAAACAAAACGCTCATTTCATTTATTGTTAAAATCCATTTTTATTGGCGACATTTTCTAGAATTGGTTTTTATCCAACCTTTAATTGTCAATTTGACGTGAAGTATAATTGTTTAACTCGACACGAGTGTTTCGTACACAGTATGAATAAACTAAGGTAACACTTTTTTATTGTCGTGCCACGTGATACAAAAATACAAAACTGTAAGCCTCAACTATCAATTAGCTTTTTCTATTATATAGGTACACACGATAAACTGCGGGAGGCTTTTAGGTCTTGGATCGCTGAAACCAATATTTTACCGAACTTACTTTAAAAAGTCAATCGGAAAAGTGATCGGGCGATTCCGTAAGCGCCGATGTGATCCTATTGTGAAACGCAAATCGGAAAGTCGATCGGGTGATTCCGTAAACGCCGATGTGTACCTATCGTGAAAAAGTCAGAAAATGAAATGTGTATCAAGATCAATACTAAGTATACATACAAGTCCTTGTTGACACTTGGCAATGATAAAAAGGAGTAAGTAAAATTATTATAATCAATATTAGGTAAATCAGTTAAACAAATTTACTTAGCGGTGAAAAATTATAAGTTTTCATTGAGAATAAGTCGACATTTTCTTTGTAGCTTCAAGTATAATATCAGTCAATAAAGTTGATCAAAAAGCTACGTAACCATTTAATTTACATTCAAATCTATAAAATGGTCGTTTTAACCCATTGTGAATTTATGATTAACAATTGTTGCAGGCATTTTGATGCCGGTGTTGCGTTACAATACTAATTATACATCGAACAAATGATATCACAAAAAATATCTCCTTAATTAAATTGTCACAGAATTACATGCGTATTATTGAATATTGAAAATTTAGTTGGACGTATTTTTCGTTTGTACTACACTGTATTCGGTCCAGTTATTTTCTTTAGGAATATCACTTTGTAATGTTAAAGTTACTTTGAATTAATCGACATATTCAATGAGTTTATCAATTGTACTTAATTGCCTTTACGAGTGATTGATATAGAATGTAATTCCATTTGAAGAGATGTATTTGATAAAACTTAAGTTAAAATATTATAAAGAATATTTGGTCAAACATTTAAGTAAATAATTTAGACAAACTATTTAGAAAAATCTATTCTTAATAAAGACCAATTAATGTCTTTAAAAGGTACATTAAGTAATTATGCCATATAATTTTGTGGCAAATTTGCCTTTAATGGATTTGACATTATGGGGAACGGAAAGTCCGATTTCGTGCAAACAAGTTAAGGTCAATGCCAAAGTCAGAATTTCTATCGATGTACCCATTTAAATTATGTATAAAATGTTACATTGTAAATTTAAATTTTAATTTCCTTATATTTGCTCAGTTGTTAGGTCTAACATTTATTGAACATTTGTTGGTTGCTGCTTTTAAAACCCCAGACTAAGTTAAATATCAATATATATAATACTCGAGTACACAATATATATACTTGTTAATATTTATAGAAACTATTTCACATTTCTCCAACAATCTATTTGTTTTAATATTGATACTGTATACATGTATACAATACCCTCAAAAAGATTGAACATGCAAACGGCAAGTGAAGATAACTACAATTAAAGGTACTCATTCACAGATTTCAACTTAAATATCAACTTTTTTTAAAACTATCAAAATTGTATGGAAATATTTTTGGAGCTGGAAAGAAGTGTTCTGAAATGATAATACGATAATTTTAGTACAAATTGACGTACAACTACAAATGATGGTGTTTCATGTGTAGTAAATATTTACCCCGTATGTCACGGTATAGACAATTTTAGTGCATTTTTGTGACTTTCATTGTATATTTCTTGCAACATATAGGTCAGTTTGTCTTAGAGTATTAAGAATATAATAATATTTTGACACAATTACAGGCACTGAATGGTATTTTGAAATTATAGAAAAAATAAACAAAATATGTGAACTAGTACATATATTTTTATATAACATAGTTAGAATTTTGGAATTTGCTCAAATGAATCACGCCTTCTTTTTTTTCAATGGTAAATGTAAAATCATTTTTCCAAACTCAAGATTTTGTCAAAGACCTTTTGGAGATCACTGTCTAAGTTGCACTCGTTTAAAAGCCAATAATCAAAAATACATAAAGGTATTGTTGACTTCGACTAATTGTTTGAAGTTTTAATTCAAAATCAAACAGAAGTGGTACGATCTCTTCTGTTGCTGGTCGGGTAATTATGTTTTTGACGTAACACATGACCATGGTGCTCACAGACTAGGCGGAAGAATGCTCTCAGGAGCGGATCCAGGATTTTTTTAAGGTGTGACCAAACTTTTCTGGGGGGGGGTCCGAACTTATCTATAGGGGGGGGGGATCCGAACCTCGAACCATAACCACATTATACACAATTTGCAGCAAAAAAAACAACATATTGATAATAAAAACTACATAACCATTAAATCAATATAAGCACCGAAAAAAATTGATTCATGCTATTTAAAAATGACTTACAGGCAAGAAATACACCAATGGACAGGTACATTTTCCAAATTCTAGGGGGTCCGGACCCCCTGACCCCCGCTGGATCCGCCTATGGCTCAGATATAGAATGACAGTTGACAGGAAAGTTGGTGCAAGGTCAACAGTTCGTATCGCTGAGCATGTCATGATATAGATTGGTATTTAAGTAGGTTCACTATCCATCAAAATCGGTAGACTTTATTATGTGGTGAATATAGAGGCGTTTTTCTGCTAAATGATACACTTTGGCTAAACATCATCAAATGTTGCAAGGTATGGCAATAACCAACGTGGTGTCTATAGCAAACGTTTTCTGTATACTGGTACATTCACAGGCGGCCGACACGGTCCCTAATCAAACGCGCCATATATACACGTATATAAAGTGCTTGTGATTCGGGACCTTGCCGACCGCCTGTGGGTACATTATAATTTATATATTCATTGTATTCAAAGGGCACTTACTCGAAAATTCCCTAATTTCATAACTTATAACAGCCTTATTTATCGGCCCTGTAAGTCTATGTCACGTGTTAATAAATTCTTATATAATGCTCTACTGGTCAACTAACCCTAAGTTATGTAAAAAAAATATCTATTTATAATATGTTCACCAGTTAGTACCATCAGAGTCTTGGACCCATAGCACCATCAAAGGGTCCCAATCAACTTAGGGCTACATAATCACTTAATAATATATAACTTAAATATCTAGAATCACTCTATCACTACCACTCGATCATTCGGCCACAGAGCAAAATGCACTCGAACCATTACATAAGGAAGTCTAACAGAATTAGTCCATTTTCGTTTCCTTATAAGATAAAAAATATACATCTTAACATCTACACAGGTTATTTACAATGCTCTTCAAAGGTACTCATTCACATATTTCAACTTAAAGTATCAACTTTTTCTGTCACTATCTTAATTGTACGGAAACATTTTTTAAGCAGGAATTTAGTGTTTTGATAATGACAATTTTAGTGCAAATGGACATACAACTACAAATGATAGTGTTTCAAGTAGTAAAACTCTACCCCGTATGTCACGGTATAGACAATTTTAAATAGTGCATTTTTGTGACTTTTATTGTATATTTCTTGCAATCTATAGGTCATTTTGTCTTAAAATATTAAGAATTATTTTTTGACACAATTACAGACACTGAGTAGTTATTTCAAAATATAGAAAAAAATTAACCAAATCTGTGAACTAGTACCTTTAAAAGTCTTTGAATGGAGAAAATCCTGTTTTTAGGATCAGCCGATTTAACTATATCCATGAAAGGAGACAGGGAGTCATCTGTACAAATTACATAATCAATATTATTTAGTTACTGACATCTTTTTACATAATAGTAAGCTAAAATTGCAGTAAAATTACTTTCTGTATATATGATCTGTTTTTCCCCCAGAAATTTTCATTTGTCTGCTAAATTGCGTGGCTAATACACCATATATGTGAAGTTAGTTTTCTGTAAATGTATTTCAAAAAGTCATTGAAATCTTGTAAGTACATTTTAGCGAAAATAAGATAATTAAGATTCAATTATATGTGACACCCCTATTTGCCCCAATGTCAATAACGTATAACATAACCCTATTAAAGTAGGCATAATATGTAGTTCCGAAATATTTGGTAAATATTGATTTATTTCTCATCAGACAAGTCTATCCTACATCAAAATTAAGTCAAAATATGAACATTCTTCTAATGGCACAGATTTGCGCTAATTTAATTAGCCTAGCACTTTTGTGTGCATTCATGCTCGAGAAACCCGGTTAAATTTTTTTTGACTACACCCAATACCTTGAAATCATTAAATGGTCACTGCACCATGCAACCAAGATACTATAATATAAATAAAATAAAATAAAAACTTATTATTTTCATTTCTTTACGCGCAAAATATTGCTAAGGAAGAATGGTGAAAAACTGGTACTTTATTCAAGATCGAATATAATTGGGTACGAATATATCATTTGGGACGAATAATTACTTCCGCTGTCAGCGTAAATGCGCAGAAACGTGCGCGTTAGAAAAATTCCACAAATGAAAATAGATTTTGTCTGGTAAGTTGGCTCAATGTGTGTTTAACTTGAATTTTGGTTTACTTACGTGTTTTATCGGTTAGGCCTTTAATCAGAAACCAATTTATTAGTTTTGTCGTGAAAACACACTGTTGTTGTGAAAATTATCGTCAAAATAAACATAAAAACATTGGTCATGTTGGTTGCAAGACTCAAATTCACGAATTTGTAGGATGGTTCTGCCACTACTGATACTGATAGTTCATGTAGATGTCAAGCGGATAATCAAACCCTGTCATTTTTTGTGTAATACTGTCTTTAAATTGACATGATACCTTATCTCTAAGCATGTTATTCAGGTTTTCCTCTGCAAGGTTAGGGATTCCTCAAATAAATGTAAAGCAAATAAGGAGAATAACTCGATAAGAACAATATCTGGGAATAGAACCTAGTTCTCCCAGTGGTAGGCAAGACACTCAACTCCGTTGCTTAAGGGTTAACATGACAGCAAGGTTGTTGGAAGTGACTAAAATTGGGGGGAAAAACATATGCCCTGACTGGGAATTCAACTTGGTTCTCCCAGGTAATAGGCGGATTAGGGACAAAACGGACCACGAGACGAAACGGACCATGACAAAACGGACCATATTCGGGACAAAACAGACCTTATATTTTGGACAAAACTGACCGTTGTCGGGACAAAACGGACCGTTATGATTTATATAATACGTACAAAAAAGTTTTTTGGGTAAACATTAGAAAAGAGACCATCAATTTCAGGGGTAGGCAGTAATGAAAATAAATTGTGTGTAATTCATTTTAACAACACTAGCATGATGGATACCACCATTTGTAGGAAAATCAGGCTTGTAATGGACCATTTTTTTTTTGACAAAACGGACCATTATAATATATATTTATATTATTAGATAATAAAGGTAGTGATTTTTTCAATACAATGCAATAGTGTTGTTTTTTAGCTCGACTTTTCGAAGAAAATGAGAGCTATTGCTATCACTTTTGCGTCGGCGTTGGCGTTGGCGTTGGCGTTGGTTTTCAGGTTAAAGTTTTTTGAAACACTTATAACTTCAACACTATCCAAGTTATTTTATTGAAAGTTGGTATACTTATTAAGTGGGACTATATTAACCATTCTGTGAAAGGAGATAACTCTGGATGAATTATTTTATGAGTTATTGCCCTTTTATACTTAAAAAATTACAAAATATGAGGTTAAAGTTTTTCCTATGTAGAATATCTTCAATACTGATCAAGACATTTGACTTAAAGTTTGTATACTTATTTGTCGGTACGATATCTACATGACTGTGAAGGCACGTAACTGTGGATGAATTGTTTTTAGAGTAATTGCCCTTTTATACTTAAGAAATTGCAAAATATGAGGTTAAAGTTTTTCCTATGTAGAATATCTTCAATACTGATCAAGATACTTGACTTAAAGTTTGTATACTTATTTGTCGGTACTATATCTTCCTGACTATGAAGGGATGTAACTGTGGATGAATTAGTTTTGGAGTAATTGCCCTTTTATACTTAAAAAGAAATGCAAAATATGAGGTTAAAATTATTTCTATATGTAATTTCTTTAATACTAATCAAGATATTTGACTTTAAGTTTGTATACTTAATTATCGGTACTTTATCTACATGGCTATAAAGGGACGTTACTGTGGATGAATTTTTTTGGGAGTTACACCCCTTTATACTTAAACATTTAAGATTAAAATTTGTTCTAATGGGATATATTTAGAATGAATATATTTGAATGAAAGTTAGAATGCTTATTCTTCAGTTCTTCATCTATTGGACTATTAAGGGGCATAACTCTAGACAAATTACTTCTGAGTTATTCCCCTTTATAGTTTGATATTTAAGGGTTATGTTTGCTCAAATTTAATATATTTTGTTTGATAGGAAGTTAGTATACTTTTTCATCAGTACTACATCTAGTCAAATTCAATGGGACGTAATAATTGATGAATTATTGTTGGAGTTGTGACCCTTTTCAAGTTTTTAATTCGGGAGAAAGTATTATGAAGTGAAATATTTTCAATACATATGAAGATATTTAAATGACAATTAGTATGCTTATTCATCAGTACTACATCTACGCGACTACAAAGGGACATAACTCATGATGTTTTTTTTAGTTATGCCCCTTTACTTTAATTATGAATTTTGTTCAAATTGAAATACAATGTATTTATAGTTCTTCATATAGATATTTAAATGAAAGTAGGTATGCTTATTCGTTGATACTATGTCTACTTTATTCTGAAGGAACATTACTATGGATGAATGTTTTAGGAGTAATGCCCCTTTTATATTTTACAAATATGAATTGGTAATTATTGTTTGACTGAATTATATTCTTTCAAAGATTATGTCCTGTCTTGAAATTACTTTTGTTTAAAGATAAGCCATGCCATGAACAATACACCCGAAAAGTCGAGCGCGCTGTCCTTGGACTGCTCTTGTTTGTTTTGTTATTTCATTGGCAACCTAATTTTTAATCAACGCCAAACTGATAATAATTATTGATAATTAGTATAGGTTAATTGAACAAGATTGTTTTTTCCATTAGAATATAACTATGAGTATTAGTAATTATATCTGGAAATACAAGTTTGTTATCATAAATCATTATCCAGAGTTTTATGTGGTGGGCAGTATGTAGAAAGGACCCAGTGTTGACTATAATATTATAAGCAACTTAAAATTTAATTACTCTCAGGCAAATACTCCAGTACCAATTAAGGTGTTAGTTCAAGGAAACAACAAGGAGAATAATGAATAGCATTCGATAGGACATTATTTGTTGTTGATTTTTTACAGGTCTGTACATCAAATATCACAATTATCACATTCAATTTAGGTGACAAACAACACAGAAGCAGTTAATCACTATTAAGACTATTATAATTACAATTGAAACATAATCTAATGATACCAATGTCATTACTCACAGACTTAATAATAATAAAATGCTTCTATTTTTTCTTAAATATGGTAAATGTCATACTTTATTCTTATGGTCCGTTTTGTCCCGACAGTGGTCCGTTTTGTCCAAAATATATGGTCCGTTTTGTCCCAAGTGTGATCCGTTTTGTCATGGCCCGTTTCGTCTTATGGTCCGTTTTGTCCCGGCACCATAATAGGCTAGACAGGGTTTACCCAATAGCAAGTCTGTTGGAAGTGACTACATTGTCACACAAAAAATATTTTTGGATACCGATTTGTACAGACAAGTTGTGATAAACAATTGAAACTCGAAACAGAACAATTTCTTCAGTTTTTCTGACTGAATTCTAGCTGAAGAATAAGAAGCACTGGATTCCTCCAAAGGTTTCTGATTTTTTTGTACTAGGTAATTGCAGACATCAAATACGTTCTATAGTCATTTTTCATTGACATGGTTGGTACTTTTGTCTGCTACATAAGGACTTAACACTCCACTGAAGTCAATTCAACAAACGTAATTGAATTGTTTCACCACTCTTCTTTCTGGTAAGAGCTGGGATCTGACAGATCAAATTTAGCTCTGCGAGACTGAGCATGTTTTAGCTGAAAATAATTACAAATCTCTTGCAGATAGAACCTAGAGTTTTTTAACAATTGTAACATAATCTGTTTATATTTTCTATTTGTAATAGATTGATGTATGGCATATGTTAACCGTATGAGTATGATGGAACAAGTACATCTAGCTGGTGAAGATGAGGATGATGTTTATGGAGGATTTAATGATTATAATGCTACATTAGATACTGACGTATGTTAATTTTATATCTGTAGCAGAGGTATAATACGGCACTTGTACTACCTTGCCTTCAAGCTAGCTTTTATGGCGACGTGGTGAAGTGTCCGCTTACGACTCGAGAGGTCGTGGGTTCGAATCTCAGTTCGGACCATGGATTTTTATCGGGTTACATTTGGCGCCCAATGTAAATAACCCACTTGGAATTGATTGATTGCACCCTTAGATAGTCCCACAGACAATCAAGCTCCGAGAATTCGAGGACGAATTCTGTTAAGGAGGGTGTGTGTGTAGCAGAGGTATAATACGGCACTTGTACTACCTTGCCTTCAAGCTAGCTTTTATGGCGACGTGGTAGAGTGTCCGCTTACGACTCGAGAGGTCGTGGGTTCGAATCTCAGTTCGGACCATGGATTTTTATCGAGTTACATATCAATCTCTTGAAAGGGTGTCAGTCAAATGATCAAATGACTAAATCAATAAACTCAATATATAGTTAATTTATTAGGTAGATTTGTAAATCTCTGGTAATTTGGGGTTTGATAGAATACATCATTTTAGCCAGAGCTCTTTTTGTTTTGTATTAGTTTTGTTTCCTGAAGAAAATTTTGGCATTCTCGTATAAAAGATGACCTCTTGACTAGAGCTGGGTATCGCCAGCTAGATTGTTTCACGATACATATCGCGATAGTAGCATTGTATCACGACATGTATCATGATAGTTAGTATGCAACCAGACTACCAATGAAGGTATTATTATTGCTCTAGTATTAACTGCTCATATATATAAAAAAACTGTGGATAAATGTGCTCTTCATAAGAACACCTTTCTAGAGAAATAACAGTTTCATTTAAAAAACATTAAAATTATTATTCCAACTTAACAATAGTCAGTCAACCTTTTTTCCTGCAAAAAGCTGCACGCTTGCTGATGGCGAAATCGCCGATTGCTGGAGCTTGTGAGGATGCCAAGTTACTGTCGTCATGTATCGATAGTTAGAGGTACTATCGCGATACACTATCGTCTTGCTAATATTGCGATGCATCGAGAATATCGCCCCAGCACTACTCTTGACCACTAGACTACTGCTAATTTTTCCAACTGTCTGCTGAAGTAATTATGTTATATCTTTGATTCAAGTTCAATGCTTCTATGAAACCATGGGTCTATCTACATTAAAATCTTTTAATGTAAATAAAGCATAGAAATATGTCTTATTAAAATCTACAGAATGATGTTTGTATACCTTTGTTAATATTGTCTATATTGTCCATTTTTTCTGAACTGTCAAAGCTTGAATAATTTCATGGTGACTGAATGAATTGTTTTTGTACTGGTGGCCTATTTGTTATTAAATATATCTTGACTAAAACATATCATACGGCATAAGCAGCTTTACTCGATCATTACACACACTTTCGGAAACTCATGAATGTATCAGGACGATAATTTTAACAAAAACATTCACCATGAAATTATTCATGTTTTGACAGTTGAGAAAAAACGAACAATACTTAACTGTGCTATGATGAATTAGATTGTGCATATTAATTATACTATTATATATATTTTTATCTTGTCATCTTGATTTATATGGTTTACATATGTCTGTATTTTTATATTTTCAGGATTTAGCTAATGATCCTAGTTTTCAGAAAGCTGTGTTAAGAACTAGTCATGGTAGACGTCCACCTCCAGTAAGTTTTAATTACCTCTGTGAAGCTTTGTCATCTCATGTAAATGATATATCATAGTGTATACATGTATATGTTTCATCTTGATGACAAAACTATAAAATGTATTGACATTGGTGAGATAAAATCTTCAGCTTGAAAAAGTAAACATGTTAGAACTTACATTTATGTATTATGTGAATATATATTTTTATATGCATGACTACAACATGGCGGAGGTAGGAGTACTGGTCCAGTGGTAAGACATGCTTAGGGATTGAGAGATCCTGGGATCCAACCCCACTTGGGGCACTGCTTATTTTTCTTGGCAAGAGATTTACCTTCTATTGTTCCATTCAATCCAGTATAAATGGGTACTGTGAGGTTTTACCTGCTTGGAGGTGATTTCAATGATCTTACAAAATTATATAGTTTGCTGAGCATGTGTATTGAAGCAGACTTTAAACCACACTTTAATTTTTTTAAACTTTATTCATGTTTTGATATATAGATAGATTACTTATTCAATTTATACTTACTGTTGTTTTTTATTTTATACAGACAGGGTTTCGAGGGGCAGCAGGGGCTCCTGTACTTGGTGGAGCTAGAATGGGGACAGCAATGCGTGGTGGAAGAGCTGGCCCCTCATCAATGGGTAGACCAATCACAGGGGCAGCTGCAGGACAAGATAGTCAAGCTAGACCAATGACAGCTGTCAGAGCTGCTGGTTATACTGCTATGGGCAAAAGAGGTAAAATTAATTAATGTGTTAAAATTAACAAACTTTGTCATTTTTAGCTCGACTTTTCGAAGAAATGAAGAGCTCTCCTACACGCCCTAGCGTCCGTGTCCATATTTCTGATTAAAGTTTTTGTGCAGTAAAATATATTTTACTATAACTTTTTTATTTTTCAGGTATCAACTTCAAACTTTAAGGATATATTCCTTATTAACATCTACATCTCATGTGACAAGGTTCATAACTCCAAATGATTTATTTTTGTTAGAATTATCTCCCTTTGAACTTAGAATTTCTTACAAAATATTTGTTTTTACTGCAGTTGTTTTATTTCTGTTGGTATCAATTTCAAAGTTTAGATATGTGCCTTTCATCAACAACATCTCATGTGACAAATACTTAGTCGAGCATGCTGTCTCAACTAACAGCTCTTGTTAGATTAAATAATGCAGTCTTGTCCAAGACAACCATGAGTATACATAGAAAATATGGAACTAGTGAAAACATACTGAAGGTAGAATAATATTCTGCTTTGAGTTCATTCTGATCCATTTGAAATCCCTCTTGTTGCTTCTATGAATGAAACACGTGTTAGCTCTGGTTGACCAGGAAGCAGCTTAAAAAATAATTGATATAAGTTGTAACTTTTGTTTCACAATCTGAATACTTAAAGAATGTTTGCTTTTGTGATCATTGTTCTTGGATAAATATTCTTTTTTTATTTCAAAAAATTTAAATATAATTATATGATCAAATTTGACTGAGTCAAAATATTAGTATCTGCAGTCTAGCACTCAGTCTGAGTGAAGTTCTTGCCCCCCAGATATTAAACTGTGGGGGTAAAGTTACCCTCAAATTTAAAAGTGAGTGTGGACACTGATTATTCACGTATTACACATGTATTATAGGTGCTGGTTTTGATCCTATGAGTCAAGCTACAGGTCCTGCACCACCATTAGAAGCTAAACCTGAAGATAGGTAAGTACAGGGTATTGTTTACTTTCTTCACTACAGTCCTTGCCTTTTCTATTGTGAATTTTAACAGGATAATTTTCTTAATTTCATAAATTTTGAAAGAATAGACCATATCCGAAATTCATATGTTTGGGTTTTCTCCTCTGGTACATAAAAACTTTCACTGTTACAATGAAAATCATGTACAACGAACAATAGGATTTAATCCATAGCTTGTGCTATTTAGCAACTATGTGTAACAAACTTTGTTGGTACCGCCTGTGCATGTACGGAAAAACCCATAAATTTGAATTCCGGATTAGGTCAATTGAATGTCATAAATTGTACTATAAGGAAAATTTTGATCTTGCTACAAATACAAAAACAGACAGTTAAACCACAGTAAAGAGTTTTGATACGCAGCTGGATTTATAATGATTAACTTTTCTTCTATTTTTATAGCCCTGAAGAAAAGATTAGGCAACTTGAGATCAAAGTTAATGAACTTATTGAAGAAAGTTGTTTTGCTAACAGTCGTGGAGAACTAAGTCTGGTTTGTATTTTATAATATTTCCTTTTTTAGCTCAATTATTTGGGGAATATTTGGGGTATCCTGCAGTGTTGAGTATGGCCATCAGCATAACACTGCTTGGTCAAGTTTCTAGGGGCAACATAGTCTATCTTTAAACCAACTAATAGGATTCACTTGAAACTTTATACTTGTCTACAGGGTTACCATTGAATTCAAATAAGTTGTACAACTCTAGCATGAAGTATGATTGAGTAATATCCCCTTTTGTATGTAGAAGCCTAGTTTCAAAGTTTGGCTGCAAAAATGCAATTACTAAGGTAGTCTTAATTTTTTGCCACTGTCCATTCCCAGGGGGGGGACCACTAAGGTTGAAGTGGTTCTTGTTTTTGTAATCTATTGCATCCTTTTATAACAAATGTTTATAATCCCCCTTCTTGCTTTTTGCTGTGTGGAAACTGGAAGGTCTGTGTTTTTTTCCATTGCTGTGTGAGATATGTTTGTTTATGCCTTTTTAAAATGAAATTTACTTCCAATACCTGGTAATGCTCTTATAATGAAATATTTTATTGATATATTTATTGATATATTTATTGATATATTTTCTAGGCATTAGAGAAGGCTAAGGAAGCTGGTCGTAAAGAACGTGTTTTAGTTAGACAAAGAGAACAAATGTCTATGGGAGATCAAATTAATTTGGATTTAACATACTCTGTAAGTATATTATTTATGTTTTATACACTTCTGTTTTCTTTGCCTTTAAGATAGATTTATATAGCAATCTGGTCATGTGGCCATAAAGAGTTAATAAGATGTTTGTTCATTCAAAGGTTTGGGCATCTTATTTCTATATGGCATTTTTTATGTAACTCATGTTTAATTTGTTCATTTTAATGTTTTTATTTTCATCATAATCAAAATATAAGAGTTTGCAAGTTCATTGAATAACATATGACAGAAGACACTTGTACTCTCTCTGCAGAAAAAATTTAATTGTTTCAAAGGGTTTTTTTTATATTTAGAAAATTCATGTTTATATGTAATTGACTTTCTCTATACAATGTATATTTATACAGGTATTATTCAACCTAGCTAATCAGTATGCAGCTAATGAAATGTACAATGAAGCTTTGAATACATATCAAGTTATTGTGAAAAATAAAATGTTTAGTAATGCAGGTAAACTTTATATAACATTATTGATTTTGTAATAATTTAAGAGAAGTATCAGACTGGACTCATTAACATTTTTTTAACATCTTTATGTTAATATAGTGAAACAATTCTCTTTATTATAATGCTAACACTCAGGTGATTATCAGGCAGAGTATTTACTAGACATTTTGATGTAAGGGTCCAATTGGACCCCCAGAATTTTAACCTATTAGAAATTTGATAATTTTGGGGTTACTCACAAAACAAATGTCTACCCTGTTGAATGAAATGCAAGAATTTTCTTTTGCAAAAAGTTCTGTTTCTAAGTCTAATTAGGTTAAAGAATCTTTCTGCTGTACTGCAGTACTTGAAGCAGACTCTTAAAAAATCATAAATGTTAGATTGCTTTGCAACATTTTGTCTGAATTATTAAGTGGTTTTTCTCTTTATCCAAAAAACTTGGATAGCAATTGTTCAAGACTGATGACCCGCTATGGTTATAAAACTTAATATACAAAAGTTAATGAGAGAGTGGTAACTAAATTTTGGGATAAACCATGATATTCATTAGATCCAAATTTGAATGTATATATTTTATTTATCTTAGTGATAAGAAATTAAGATTTGACTGTAGATGTTGTAGTTGATCACATGATTATAGATATTGATTTAGATATAGTAGATATTTTACATGATATATTATAATTATAGGAAGGTTAAAGGTGAACATGGGAAATATATATTTTAAACAGAAGAATTATCCTAAAGCTATAAAAATGTACAGAATGTCTCTAGATCAAGTACCTAACTCTCATAAAGAAATGAGGTAAGATTTATAATTGTTATAAAATAGAAAAGTTCAGACACCAAGAAGGGATGAATGACCTATTAATCTGGGAACAAAGATCCAGTGGTAGGACAGGTGCCGATTTGTTTACACAAGAGTTATGTCCATTGTACTACTCTATAAACTTTGTTAGTAAAATGTTGACATGATTCCAATCTCCGTAAACAGATATCCTGTTGAGCGTTGTCATACAGGATCTCTACTTTCTCCGTGGAAGGTCACGTCGAGATGAACTTTGTTTTGACCAATCAATGCGTAGTTTAGACGAAAACACTATTAATCACATTTTGATTTTGTAATTTCTATTTTTAGACCAAGTTTTGCATGCTAATTTAATAGCGGTATTATTCACAGTCTGCAATTGGGTGGCTCACTTCAAATTGCGTGACGTAGACGATGTAAACAAGTTACGTATCATAACAAAACTCATCATGAATATTATGATGACAAAAGGTTGCCTGAACGTGATCTTTGTTTGAAAAAGGCCAGATCTAAATTAGCGAGTGGAAAATTTTCGATCAGGATTTAATCAGATTGACATGATTCCTTCTTCTAATTTAGCCGATGGACCTTTGATAGAGTTCACAAAAATTGCTGTTTGTCCTGTGACTTAGAATGTGAGAGGTCCAATGGTTCACCCACTTTTTTACAGCCACCATTTTTCATATTCAATAAAAATATTATTTGTTATGTTCTTTATTTAATTTCAGGATTTATTTTGCTAAATCATTAAGATAAACTGCACATATAACTTGTCTCTAAGAATTTTTTGTACAGTAAAATTTCATTTGGTAAAAACATCCACTTTGCTGGACCAAATATCCAGTGATGATAATAGTTTACCACAAAGACTGAGTCACATTTTGTTTTATTTTTGTTTATTTCTAGAACCAAGATAATGCAGAATATTGGTATAGTATTTGTAAAGATGGGACAATATAGTGATGCTATAACATCATTTGAACATATTATGTCTGAAGCTCCAAGTTTTAAAACAGGATTTAATCTCATACTATGTTACTTTGCTCTGGGTGATCGTGAAAGAATGAAACAAGCATTCCAGAAACTGTTATCTGTAGATTTGAAGATTGACGATGAAGATAAATATTTGCCACATGGAGTAAGTTACTTAACTTTATTGTAAATTTTGACACAGGTTAATGTACATAACGTTTTACTTGAAAGCCACTTACGACATCAATACTAAGTACTGTGACAGTAATAAAGCTGTTCTCAAGGCAATATGCCAATGAATGTGAAACTTTATTTATGCCTTATTTTGAATTAAATAAGTATTCTGTCAAGAAATTGCTTTGATAATTTTATTCTTTGATTAAAATCCACTCATGTAAAAACTGAACTTTTGCCTATGTTGAAACTCTGCAAATGTTGATTTTGACTTTTTATTTAATATTCAAATATACCTCCATATTCATTACTGTTTCTCTCGTTGTAAAACATGAAAGTGGTTGTTTGAACAGGTTATTTTAGCAGCAAGCACCATATCTTGTTTGTTGATTAATGCTTGCCCTAAAGAATTTATTGGTTGACTGGACTACAAAGTGGTTGTCCTTGACAACTGGACACCTGTTAATATTGTAGACTATGTCTTCTTTTAAATCATTGTATGTGCAATGTATCTTCATTCTAATGTGAATAGAAATTTATTTTCTTAATTTCAAAAATACTTACAAATTCATGGAATTTTTTTTTACTTTTTAAGGATACAAAGGTAAAGTATTGTAGTTATGTTAGCTTTAGTTGTATAATCAATTATTTTAGTTTTGTTTTTATTATTTTGCTGATATATATTTAATGAGTTTTTATATATTTTATTTATATGATTTGTTTGCTGTAATATAAATGATTTGTTTGATTTATTTTTGATTTGTTTTACTTAATTTTGCCTGATAAAATGATTTAAACATATAATGCTATAATTATAATCTATTTCATACCTTAGATAAATCTTAATTTTGTTAAGTCAGTTCTAACTAATATATACATGTATACAGTGTTATCAGAAAAAATATTTCTGTCCTGAATGTTTTCTATATGAATTATAATTATAAAAATGAGATATCCAAATATCATGGTTTAATCGAAGAAAAAAGTTGGTCCTTACTAAATGGAAATCTGCTGATTCCTACCTCTTTGGAAGAAAATGAAATAAGAATAAATGTTAAGTCTTATTTCATTCATTTTAAAGTTAAAGTTATTTTTATTAAAATCCGTATAAATCATGTGTACATATAATTACAATTTAGGATGAAGATAAGTTAAGCAAGGTATTGTATAGTTAATAAATTGTTTATATTCAGTTATACCTCTGTTCTGAAGTAGTGTTCATTGCCATTATATAGGGATGAGGGTTCTCGTACTTGTACTCAAGTATTATGAGTTCAAGTACCACTTTTTCCAGTACTCACCTGTACTCAGGAAAATAAATTGTACTTGTATTTGTACTTACTCAAGTACTGAACTAGCAGTACTTGATACTCATGAGTATTTCTGAGTACTGGCAATAAAAGCAATACTTATTACTAATAAGTATGAGTACAAAATTTGAATACTCAAGTGCTACTCAAATACTGGAATCCATCCCTGGCATTATATACAGTTATCATTTGTAATTTTCTGGACCTAGATTCATAGCTGAGTAGTTTTTGTGCAGGGTTTCAAATCTAGTGCTCTGATGGGGTTGCTGGTTTGAGCCTTACAAAAGCTAGTTATACTCTCTCATTAAATGCAATAATAATGTCAATTTTTCACCATTAATTTGTGTATTGAGAAGTTGAGTATTGGATGAGTGAGTACTGGTTCAAAGGCCCAGGAAAGCTAAGTTAAGTGAACTGGTCTCAGTAAAATGATCATATAATGTGTCAATGGACCTTTCCATGACCTTACCTATTAGCATATTTAACAAAGGTTTACAGTTACATTTTGTCCCACAAACAAGGTGCTAACAAAAGAGCACATGGTAATGTTTGTGGGTAAATGTATTGTTATTCGAATAAAAAGGTCTAACTCGGAATGGTCAGTACTTAACCTATTTAAAAATGACATGCATATTTCCCCAACTATCAGGAGAAACCTTTCATTTTAGGAGGCATTATTGTATTAATTCTCTTTAAGAACACTACTTCATTCAAAGTTTGCCTATAACTGTTACACAATGTTAAATAGTTTAGCATGTATTTTACTATACCTATACTATTGCTCTAAATCATTATATTCTAGACCATGTATTAACATGCCTATTAGTAAAATATAACATTTCTATATAATTAGGTCTACCTTTCTATAGTTATACTGTTAGTTGATATAGCTTGTTCACGATGACCTGAGATAGATTTATATATTACATTATGTCAGTTACTACACCATGGTTAACTGACTTTGTTATATTGAAATTTTCCTTCATGTTCTACTGTTAATGTTGTTTTATTCAATGAAAATATACAGAGAGCATATAAAATCTCCTATTTTCATTGAAGTGAAAATAAAATGTTAAAATAATGTCATGCCTAAACTGAGATCTACAACCTCTCGAGTTGTAAGCAGACACTCTACTATGTTAACATAAAAGCTAGCTTGAAAGCATGGAAGTAAAAGTGCTCTATTACTCCTCTGCTACATACACTCACTCCATAATAGAATTAATCCTCTAATTCTTGAAGGGCATCATCAGAGGAGAAATGAAGATGTATCTCTAATAAAACACAGAAATAAACATAAAAAACCCAGAATATTCATCATTTTGGAATAAGATGTTTATTTTAACTTGTGAGTTAAGAAAATGATATTTTCACCTCTTCTGGCTGTGCCACTATTGAAAGTATGTTTTCTGAGAGTTTACTGGGTGAAAGAATCAATTTTATGCCATATTGTATCCACTACATGTTTACTGTCTCAGTACAATGTGATCAAGCTATATCTGCCTGAAGTTCTTCCTGTACCTGATGGAAAACTTCTATAATAAAATTTATGTATCGATCATAGTTGACATTGCCTTACTAACAAACATTGCTTTATCTGGATGCTTTCATAGTTATAACATTAAGTATTTATAAATACTAGCTATCAATGTACCAAGCAGAAAATATAGAATTTTGAAGAATGTTACTGTAAGTAAATTATAACATTGTAAATGCCACTAGAGAAAAACACAAACTTTAATACATAAAGAAACCAATATTTTTTCTAATTTTAGTTTTTTTCATTTATAGAAATTGTTGTGAAAACTTGTGTGATCTTTCAGTTTTAAGTTATTTAATTAACTTATTTATTTAACAGTCCTTGAGCGAATACCTAAGTGAGGCAATATCCCCAGTGCCTTGCACACTTGCCCTTTTTTAATAATTTATAAATATCATAAAATGTTAATGGTGGTATATTTCTGCCATCTGATTTCCACATAAGAAACTACATGAAGTTAATTAAGAGGTTAGCTAGTTATGGTAACTAGTTAATCACTTAACTTAATTAACTTAAGAGGTTAACTAGTAACTGTAACTAGTTAACCCCTTAATTAACTAGTTAGTTATGTGGTTATCTGATGGCAGAAATATGCCATCATAGGTGTTTTATAAAAACTTTGAAAGAAGTTTTAGGTATAATTACTATAGTCTATATATTCATTTAAACAGAAATACATGTAGTTCATTCTAAAGAAAGAAAAAATAATACATGTTTGTATTCTTAATAAAAAATTAGATATTATTTTCTTTGTACAAAGAAAAAAACACTTACACATCTTTATATGTTCATATGATAAAGTTTGAATTATAAGTTGATAAACTAATTAATGCTGATTTTTTTCCCATAGAACTCTTTGTTTTTTATAAGTAAATATTAATTGGTTTATTATAAAGACAGAATATTGTCTAAGGTAGAGGGCACTGCATATTTACAATAATTGAATATATCATTTATTAATTTTATATTTTATTAATTACAGGAAGATAAACAATACAATCTTGTATTAGAAATGATTAAAAATGATTCATTGAGACAGATTGAAAGAGAAAGGTAGGTTTCCACTTGAAGTTATTAATTTTGATTAACCTGCCTTTGTAAAAAACATACTTTCATGTTTATTACATTTTATACATGACACTTATTGTAATAAGCCATAAAGTGTTGATTAAAAGTTACTATTGTTGAGCTGTAGTCATTTCCTTTGATTTTGTTGGGCCACAGAATAATAGCTCAGATGATGAATATACATGTAACTGAAAATAAGGATTTGAACTTAAAATTTTTAGTCATAATAACGAAAATGTTGAGATGAAAAATTGTAACTTATGTTTGATGTATGTAGGTAAAAAAGGAAAATAGAAACCTTAGTCCTAACATTTTGATCAAAGTAACGAAGAGTCAAGATATGCATAGTTACCTTGTTGAATCTCAGAAATTAAGTACAATTTATACTATCAAAACATGATCTTATGACCTTGCTATAACAGTCAAGTCAGCCTAAATGTTTAATAAAAAAAACCAATAAAACTTTGACTTGGATATGAAATCAGAATCACTCCAAGGTTTATTACTCAAAGATTTTCAGTGGAAAATTCAAATAGATTTAAAAATATCTTCATTTCTTTATTTGTTGGTGCAAATGTTGATTAAGTGACCACACTTTGTATTGTGATTTTATAATATTTATAATATGTTAAATTCAAGTAAACCTTACCCTTTGTTTAAATTGTTATTATTATACCCCCGCTTCGAAGAAGAGGGGGGTATACTGTTTTATTATTATACCCCCGCTTCGAAGAAGAGGGGGGTATACTGTTTTACCCTTGTCCATGCGTGCGTCCGTCCGTCCGTTACGAAATTTTCGTCGCACTTTTCTCAGCAACTATAACATGCAGCAGCCTAATACTTTGCATATTGCTTCATCCCATAGTCCCATATGGTGTAAAGCGATTTCATGCTCCTTGCTCATCTACTTCCTGTTTGTCGCGTCCGTCCATTACAAAACTTTCGTCGCAATTTTCTCAGCAACTATAACATGCAGCAGCCTAAAACTTTGAATATTGCTTCATCCCATAGTCCCATGTGGTGTAAAGCGATTTCACGCTCCTTGCTCATCTACTTCCTGTTTGTCGCGTCCGTCCGTTACAAAACTTTCGTCGCACTTTTCTCAGCAACTATAACATGCAGCAGCCTAAAACTTTGAATATTGCTTCATCCCATAGTCCCATGTGGTGTAAAGCTATTTCATGCTCCTTGCTCATATACTTCCTGTTTGTCGCGTCCGTCCGTTACAAAACTTTTGTCACAGTTTTCTCAGCAACTATATCATGCAGCAGCCTAATACTTTGCATATTGCTTCATCCCATAGTCCCATGTGGTGTAAAGCGATTTCATGCTCCTTGCTCATCTACTTCCTGTTTGTCGCGTCCGCCCGTTACAAAACTTTAGTCGCACTTTTCTCAGCAACTATAACATGCAGCAGCCTAAAACTTTGAATATTGCTTCATCCCATAGTCCCATGTGGTGTAAAGCGATTTCATGCTCCTTGCTCATCTACTTTCTGTTTGTCGCATATTTATATCCCCGCTTCAAAGAAGAGGGGGGTATACTGTTTTACCCTTGTCCGTGCGTGCGTCCGTCCATCCGTCCGTCCGTCCGTTACAAAATTTCCGTCGCAGTTTTCTCAGCAACTATAACATGCAGCAGCCTAATACTTTGCATATTGCTTCATCCCATAGTCCCATGTGGTGTAAAGCAATTTCGTGCTCCTTGCTCATCTACTTCCTGTTTGTCGCATATTTTTAGATTTTGGCGGGGGTATCACTAGTGAGCATTAGCTCACAGATTTACTTGTTATTAATGTTTACTCAGTTAAAATTTTATGTAATTTATTTTACAGGAAATATGAGGCAGAAAATTGTATCAAATCAGCCTCTAAGATTATCTCCCCAGCTATAGAAATGAGTTTTGATGCTGGATATGATTGGTAGGTACTTATATAAAATCAATTTTTATACTTGGTGTAACTTTGTGTCAACACAATTTTAGTTATTTTACAACTGCCAGCTTACCTTTGAACTTTGTCTATAACCAGTACTTGCCAACCCTTCCACAAGGCTGGCAACTTCTTCATTTACCTTAATAATTGTGGAATTATATTGACATTATTGTCAAATAATCATGGAAAGGTATAACTTCCCAAGTTGTATAAAATCTTTAATACTTGGTTTTTCTTCTTCAATAAAAACATTTATAAGCTTAAGTAAACTGTCAGTGTACAGAGGACTTCAGGATTATGTGGTTCGTGATTTTCTTCTATAATGTGTAAAAAGCTTGATAAATGTACATTGTCGATACAGGTAGAAAGAAAGGATTTTTTTTTAAAGTTGTCATTTACTTACAGAAAATATGAGTCTAGGTCTGGTGAATCATAACAATGTAAATCATGAAAGAATATGTTTATATCATTGATTATATAATGTTTTATTGTTGTTATCTATTCCAGGTGTGTTGATATGGTGAAGAATTCACAATATATGGATCTAGCTCATGATTTAGAAATTGATAAAGCTATAATGTTCTTAAAACAGAAAGATTTTAACCAGGTTAGTACATGAAATGGTGGTATAATATAGCTCTTGTAATCCCTTGTCTTCTAGCTAGCTATAATGTCGATGTGGTAGATTGCCTCGTTGGTTTGATTTCAATTCTGACTATGGATTTTTATCAGATTACACTGCCCTCCAAAAATTCCTTCACAGTACAAATTATTGAATTGCTACAAACTCAAAGTTTAAGTTTGAAGAATTATTCAATCATTGTTTATTTTATTCTTTAAACAAGAATGGGAACTAAATTTCAATTGGTACATTTCATTTCCTGAGTTGCAACAAAAATTATCTATCAGCCTCCAAAAACTAAGGTTAATGTTTCTCAATGAGCCAGTATCAAGGTTGAGATATTTATGTAATTAATATCCAAAAGAAAATGTACCAATTTCAAAAAGCAAATTTTAAAACCCTTGAATCATGATGAACTTGCCGCTTTAGATCTTGCTAAGACATTCAAGCTCCAGGAATTTAATAGGAAATTCTTGTCAACCTGGATGACGATTGTCTGTTTTAGATCGACACTTAGATCAAGATGTATATATTTAATTTATTTCATTGATAACTAGTGAACAGTGTTAGTAAAGCATAATTGATTATTTTTACTGTCATTTTGCACTTTATAATGGATTTTATTTTATACAAATATTGTATTTAAATATATTCACTCACACACATATATATATTTATGTATTTCAGGCTATAGAAACATTGAAATCCTTTGAGAAGAAAGATTCTAAAGTTGCTTGTACAGCTGCTACCAATCTTAGTTTCTTGTATTTCCTGGTAAGTATTAACATTGTATTTTATCTGAAAATAATGCTGTATTTTATACTAAAAATGTGCAGCCACCCCACTAGCTCAGTTGGTAGCATGCAAGTCTACAGATCGTGGGGTCGTGGGTTTGATTCCTGGACAAAGCATACTTTCCTAGAGCTTGGTCATAAAATTATTTATACAGCCATTCTTCCTCCTACCAATGATTCGTAATCATGTAGGGCAGTTGTCATTCACTGATGAAAATATGCGCCTAGTAGTTGGTTAATATCCAGAGATTTAGCCTTGCTGGGAACAGTGAGATGGTGGACTGAACGCCCTTATATGACCTATACAATGTGTTGCTATGGCTTTAAACCCAACAAAAAACAACAACAACAAAAATGGAACATTTAGAACTACTGTTTTGTTCTTCAGAAAAATTTCCTCTGTATAAACCACATTGGTTTCTGCAAGATTATGTGATTTGTTCCTAATGCTTAATTTGATAGAAACCATGTCATTGTTATAGCTCACAAGTTGAAATAAAAAGATCTTATTCCAAAAATTGACTCATACAGTAAAACTCGGATATAACATACTCTGTTATAACATACACTCGGTTACAACATACCATTTTTTCTGGCCCGTTTTTCATCCTGATATATAACATACTTAGTATGCTATATGGATATAACATACCTCGGTTATAACATACCTTATTTCTATGGCCCAGCGAGTATGTTATATCCAAGTTTTACTGTATTCTGTTTTTTATGCATTTTTCTGTGTATTGATGTAGGGACATTTTCTACCCAATTTAAGCACTACATAGTTTATCCGTTATGATGATGTTGTTTATTTTTGAAGATAGCAATTTTGATGTTATTATTTATCACTGAAATTAACTATTCTCTTTTCATCAAATAACAACAAGTATCAATGTTAAGAAAAATATATATATTTTATATAGAGAAATAATCAAGATGTAAGATGTTGTTTTTATTTATGTCAGGGTTTGACACTTGCTGTTTACCACAGATCTTGAAGAAATCCCTAGTCAGTTATTCTGAGGTTTTTTTCTTAACATTTGGGTTTCCTCCGATAATAAAAAAAATAGATAAAGATTTGCAGGCATAATTTGTGATACACACTTCATGGCAACTCAAATTCATGTAATAACTGTAATTAAAAGGATCCTGACCTAGTCCTTAGCTAAGCATCACTGGAATTCCTCCTAAAATGGGGATCCTCAAAATCTCGAAATACTGTTAGTGTCTTACCCTGATGTTTTATATTTTAATGTTTATATTTGTTATGTTTGTTGGTGTTTTGTTTCTGATGTTAGATTTTATTCCTGCATTGATTACAAATTTTGGATGACTTCATTGATGTTTTACCTGTTATTTAAGCATTAAATGCACATAACATTCAGGGGGTAAAATATGCCAAGTGTAAATATCTCAAGCATACCAATTTAGTAGCAATAGAACTAGGCATTGTTTTTTATGTTAAACAATTCTGATTGGGCGTTTCATAAGTTTGATGAATTACTTTTTTCAATTTTTTTTTCATTTTATTTCATCCTTTTATGTTAGATATTTTTCAAGGATGTAATTTCTGCTGATAGATAGATGATTACACTCATTTTTTGGCTTATCAATTATAAATATTATAGAATTATGTAGAATTGTTTATACCTTTTGAATATCATATCATAGTTATGCTTATTATCTGTCTGACTTTGAAGTGCTAATCACATGAAACTGACTTACAAAGATTTTTTTACGTAACAATTTTATGAAAAGCACCACTGGTTCAGGAAAATCACATTGTATTATAAATGATATGTTTGATATATATTTGTAGGAGAATGACTTAGGACAGGCAGATAAATATGCTGAAGTTGCTATGACGGCTGATAGATATAATCCTTATGGTAAAATATTAACTAGTTTTATATACAACATAAACAGTGCCCTCCAAAAGTTTTTGGACAAAATAAAATTTTAAGAATATCTGATCTTTCATACTGCATGTAATTGTACTGTAATTGGAACTTATTTATGTAATATAGAGTCATATGTTATTAGGTAATTTATTTTGATAGTTGAATTTGCTTATATGACTTGTGGTTTCTATTCTTTTTGTGTTTTAATGTGAATTGTTACATCCTGAAAAAAGAAGATTTTGTCCATGACTTTTTTGAGGGCTCTGTTTCTAGAATATATTAGATTTTTAAGAGAGTTACAATTTTGGTTGAATAGTTGATGTTTAATACTGTCACAATGGTCACTTGTGATATTCAGATAGCATTTTTGTTTCAACTTTGGATGACAGACATTGTGCTAACCAGATATTCAGTTACCATAAAATTATTGAAATTTAGCAGTTTAGGAACAAACAGACTAACCCAATCTCCGTAAACAGAGATCCTGTTCTACTCCCGTTGTCGTACTGGATCTCTACTTAGTCAATGCAAGGTCACGTCGAGATGACCTTTGTGTCGACCAATCAATGCGTAGCTTTCATCTAGACGAAAACACTATTAATCACATTTTGATTTTCATAATTTCTATTTTTAGACCTATGTTTGCATGCTAATTTAACAGCGGTATTATTCACAGTCTGCGATTGGGTGACTCATTTCAAATTTCGTGACGTAGACGATGTAAACAAGTTACGTATCATAACAATTTCGTCATGAATATTATGACGAGAAAAGGTCACCTGAATGTGACCTTCGAAAAGGCCAGATCTACATTATCGAGTATGCGAGCGGTAAAATTGTAGATCGGGTTTTAATCAGATTGAGACTAACCCAGTAGGACTGCAATGCTTTGATTCAATACATCAAAAATTGATTGCAAGGGGTGTTGAATAGTTTTCAATTTGGGACCAGTGATTTCCAATTTTTAATACCAGCCTTAAAACATGTGTAGAAAATGTTATGAGGAAAAATGCCAAGTTGCAACTAATAACCTATTATCATTGAAAGAGAGACTTTATTTCACTTTGTTACATTTCAGTAAAGTTTCCATTAGGATTTTAAGTAATGTGTCGTGGAAACTCTGTTCCAATTTATGTATTATATAGTATGTTCCCAGTAACATATTAATATTATTATACTGGTATATTACAGCACTGGTAAACAAAGGGAATGTTTTATATACAAAAGGAGATTTTGAGAAAGCTAGAGAGTTCTACAGAGAAGCCTTACAGAATGATTCCTCATGTGTGGAAGCCTTATATAATCTTGGTTTAACAAATAAACGTATAGGAAGGCTAGAAGATGCACTCGATGCATTCTATAAGTTACACGCTATATTGAGAAATTCTCCACAAGTTATATATCAGATTGCTGATATGTATCCTTTTATATTTTGATTTTTAGAATTGTTTTATACATGTTTGGTTGTATATTAAAGTTATGCAAGAAAGACAGTAGAAGCAGTGGTGTAGTGGTTGGCCAGGCGCTTAGGGATTTCGAGGTCCTGGATTTGAAACCTAACTAGGAGCACAGCTTATTTCCTTGAGCTATAAATTTAACTACATTTGGAAATGGTGTAAATGGATTATGCGAAGTTCACCTGCTTAGAGCAGATTTCACTGATCAGGGTCTTATTGTACAAAGATGTTAAGTTGGCTGAGCATGTATAGTATATGGAAACAGACTTTAAACTGCATCTTTTATGTGAAACTTTTTAATAAATACCACATTGATTGTTGCATAATCATGAGATACTAACAAAAATATATAACAAAACAACATTTTAGCAAATAAGATACTGATACAAGCTATGTATTCCAGTATGAGTATAAAATATGTGTATTATGTTTGTTTATTGGCTTTAACACCATAGCAACATATTGTATAGGTCATATAACAGCAGTCAGTCAACCTACTCACTCCTCCAGGAAAGGCTGTATCTCTGAATTTAGCTGTTAACTAACTACTAAGCACATAATGTATAGGTCATATAACGGCAGTCAATCAAACTACTCACTCCTCCTAAAAAAGGCCAAATCTATGGATTTAGCTGTTAATCAACTACTAAGCGCATACTTGCATCAGTGACTGACAACTGCCCTACATAATTAAAAATCATTGGTAGAATGGTCATAGAAATAATTTCATGACCATGCTCCATGAAAGAATGCCCCGCCCAGGAATTGAACCCACAACCCCTTGATCAGTAGACTTGCATGCTACCAACTGAGCTAGCCGGGCAGCTGTGTGTATTATGCCTATGTATCAAAACCTTAACTATGACACAGACATGATCAACTAGAGGACACAGCTCAAGCCACTGAATGGTGAGTTAATGTATTTTATAAAATTACAATTGTTATGATATTCTATACCAACTGTATTTGAGTTTAGTCTAACATTGATTAAATCTGTTTTACCCAGTAACATGATAAAATATTCATACTGTCAATAGTACTTTTATTTATAATTTAAAGATTTGATACTCATGTAAAAGAAATGTAAAGACATTTTGATGATGTTATGAGTTGCCCTTCTTAAGTTCTAGGAAAAATTTAATTTTGAAGAATCTGATCATGTAATAACTTAACTATCATTATAGTTGAAGCATGCAATGTAGTTGGAGTCATGATAATAGCTGATTTTAGATTAGCTCATTTGACTCTTTGTTTCTTTTCATAGATGATTTAAATTAATTCAAACAGGATTTCTGTCTAAGAACATTTGGAGTGCACTTTTATATATGTGTATTATATTATAGGTTTATGCAGTTAATTGGTGTTGTACCGACAGATTGTTCAGTGTTAACTAGAATGGGTGAAATTTATGATAATGATGGTGATAAGTCTCAAGCTTTCCAATATTATTATGACGTAAGTATACACATTGTTTTGTCCTTCAGTTCAGTGTTTAGTTTTTACCGGGATCTGCCTCTTCTATGCTTCTAAGGATGCATCAGGGGCAGACCCCTGCTAGAACTTAACTGCAAACTTATTAGTTAAGTGTCTCAAAAAGACATATTCATTGAAATAATTTCTTCCTCTGCTGGTCTTAGTTATGTTCAGTGGTGCCCTGATCATTTCAAAACCTACTTAGTTTTGTATCAATTGATTCTTGAAGTGTAACTCTTATTGTTTAAGTTTTTAGTTGCAACATTTTATGTATTTTAAATCATTTGAAGGGATTCACTTGAAACTTTTTATATGTTAACTGGTAACCATTGTAGCTAAAATACCAAGTTTCATTACTATAGCATGAATATCAACTGATTTATTGCTTTATATACTTGGAAATTTCTTGTGTAAGAATTTTGGAGCATCCTGTCATATGCTATCTACAGTTTATGTTGATGTTTTGCTTTTTGTATTGACTAAACAAAATTGTATTGATCATTGTGTTTGAACTCTACCTACAAAATTTAAGTCAGTGTATGCCTTTGGAGACAAAGACAATTACAAGACAATGGAGACAATGTCACTACAAATAAGTGATAATAAAGCTTATATATAAATGTTAACATTATATTTTCAGTCCTACAGATATTTTCCATCTAATATACCTGTGATAGAATGGCTTGGAGCTTATTATATAGATTCTAAATTTTGTGAAAAAGCTATACATTACTTTGAAAGAGCCAGCATAGTACAGTATGTATAAAATAACTGATTGTTTTATTTTACTAAATTTGGTGTTCAAATTTATTAGTTTTTACCTACACATAAACAAACTGTAATATCACAGTTACATTGTACACTGATTTATCAAAAATAGGTTGTCCTAATATCATGGCTTAACCAAACAAACACTTGGTCCCTATTATTGTGTAAATATAGGTTTGTAATTAGTCAATAAAATATGTTTTAATTGACTTCTGGTATACTGCTAAATTGTATAAAAAGATTTGTACTTAGAAATATTATATTCTAATGGAATTAGCCATTTTTTAGTCATATTGTGTACATAACAACCCGTACCTGTATGAGACTGCGAAACAATGTTATGGTTTTTGTAATGATAATAATGTTATTGAATGTATTACAGACCAACACAAGTTAAATGGCATTTAATGATTGCAAGTTGTCATCGTAGAAGTGGAAATTATAATCAAGCTTTAGAAACATATAAATATATACATAGAAAATTCCCTGATAATGTGGAATGTAAGTTTTCTTTTTTGCTACTGGATTTAATGCCCTGTCAACTCAATTTAGGTTATTTTGTAGCTGCCAGCACACCTAACCTAGCTTTCCTGGAACCTTGTCTATAACCAGTACTTATCTAGCCTTCTGAAAGGCAGGCAACTTCTCCATATACTTTATTTATGGAGGAAAATTGACATAATTGTTAAAATTTCATAAAACAGTAAAACCACCTAAGATTGATTCGAACCTGATAAAAACCAGATTCAAAATCCTGACACTATACCATCTGCACTAAGGACCAAGGTCTTATTGATATGAGTGGCAACATGTTAATGTTATACTATTGACTTGACAAAATATAAATGTAATACTATTTGTATTATCTCTCAATGATAATGCTACTTTTGAAAATGTGTTTTCTGAGCTCTCTCTGGTAAAAGTATCTTTCATAATAGTCAACGAATATCCTCTATATCTTCAATATGTTTCAGGTTTGAAATTCTTAGTACGTATATGTTCTGATCTTGGTTTAAAAGAAGCCCAAGAATATGCTACTAAATTAAAGAAAGCAGAAAAAGCTAAAGAATTGAAAGATCAACGTGCAAGTAGTGGTACCAGACGTGGTTCTGGACGTCGTAGAGAAAGTAGTGCAGATACTGGAGCAGGTATGTTATAGGTTTATGTATTGATTTAGTGAAGTATGAATTGCTGCATGAAGTAGCATAATTAAATATTTTTAAAGTTCTTAGTTTGTTTGTTTCGTTGTTGGGTTTAACGGCGTAGCAGCTCAATGTATGTGTCAAATAACGGCAGTCAGTCAACCTATTCACTCCTCCTGGAAAGGCTAAATCTCTGGATTTAGCTGTTAACCAACTACTTAGCGCATACTTTCAATAGTGACTGACAACTGCCCTACATAATTAAAAATCATTGGTAGGAGGGAGAAATGCCTCCGGTGAATCGAACCCATGACTGTTCAATCAGTAGACTTGCGTGCTACTAACTGGTCTAGCAGGGCGGCTATGGGTCAGGTAATTGTAGCAACGATAGTGGTTGTCCAGGCTGTCAACCAGTTCCTATATTCCTATATTATTCCTATATTTTGTGTGTCATTCCTATATTTTCAAAAGTGTCCTATATTTCCTATATTAATACTATATTTTGACCATCGTTCCTATATTTTCAAAAGTGTCCTATATTTCCTATATTAATACTATATTTTGACCATCGTTCCTATATTTTCAAAAGTGTCCTATATTTCCTATATTAATACTATATTTTGACCATCGTTCCTATATTTTCAAAAGTGTCCTATATTTCCTATATTAATACTATATTTTGACCATCGTTCCTATATTTTCAAAAGTGTCCTATATTTCCTATATTAATACTATATTTTGACCATCGTTCCTATATTTTCAAAAGTGTCCTATATTTCCTATATTAATACTATATTTTGACCATCGTTCCTATATTTTCAAAAGTGTCCTATATTTCCTATATTAATACTATATTTTGACCATCGTTCCTATATTTTCAAAAGTGTCCTATATTTCCTATATTAATACTATATTTTGACCATCGTTCCTATATTTTCAAAAGTGTCCTATATTTCCTATATTTATACCATATTTTGTCCATCATTCCTATATTTTTTCAAAACATTTTAATTTGAACATGTTGAGTATGTTTAATTGTATTTTATTATTTAATAATTGAGTAATTTTTCTTAAACTGCCTACAGTTGATTAATTTAAGTGCATATGATGATTTGTTTGGTAGGTGGCTGTCAGTTTTCACACTTTAGTAACAATTTATCACATCCCTTCGAAAATAGTCAAGAATTTAGAAAAGTTTTCCTTAGCAGTGAACTTTTCAATTATTTTTCCCAAAGAATTCTGTATAATGTAGTTGTATTTTTAGTCCAGCTTATCTATTGCACACTCTATGCAGCCTATAAAATACACTGCCAAATTATACCACATTTTGTTGACATGAAGCAATTTTTGGTAGAATATTTCATGTGTCTTACTGTTGTAAATTATCAGTGCCTCTGGTGGAACCGTAGAATAGGGGACATCTCAATTTGTAGAAATGCATCATTTCTCTGCTCATTCATTACTTTTTTCCATGGTTAGTGACAGGAACCTATTTTCCAAAACTGGCAGGGCAAGAATTTGATAATTTGTGATAAAACTTTGTCTCGCAGACCTCTTAGATGACTATAAAACGTTCAAATGAATTAAGACCAGGTTCAAAACTGGCTGTGTGTGGGCATGACTTTTTCCCTGTATTTATTATTGTACAATGTTTGTTATAGTATTTCTACAAGTATATTAAATCAGTTTAAACCCCCTTTGATACCATTAAGTCAAGAACATCCATACCTGGCAGAGTAAAAAGATTGTTCAAATTACTCTTTTCTTGCCAAAGGTGACCTATCCAGGGGTCTCATTTTTTGCATATAATTATGTATAGAAATCTTGAAAATATTATCTTATTAAATTATGCATAGAAATTTCATATTTGGCATGGAGCGTCTACAATGTTAAAAAAGTAAGATCAAAATTCACCTGACAGCAGGATTTACAACTTTTACATTGAAACATTGAAAAAATAGAAATAATAAAATTAAAATATTCTTGTCTGAAACTATTTTGCCTAGTGCATGTAAAACTTTCATGTACATTTTGTAACATCATTTAGGCGTGCTATACCCTACACAGATTTTTCAATCATGGACTGCCTTGGTGTCATTTAAAATTTTAATAGCAGATTTTTTTTCACAATTTTGGGAGTATGACCCATATCCCTAGCATTGGGAGTCTTATCAACATTTTGGTTCAAATTTGGAAAATACAGTAATGAATGTCAGGCCAATTCAATGGCATTCAACAATGGCATACGTAACAATATTTTTAATTTTTATTCTCCATTAAGTTTGTTTGCTAGAACTTTACAAAGCAAGATTTCTTGAACACATGTTCTAATAGCAATCAACACAAGCCTCAAGCTAGATTTCTGCTTGTATCAGATCAAATAGTGAATGAATTGATCTTTCTAAAGACAAGTTCTTAAACTCATATACCACAGTGCATTCATTTACAGTTTATATGAAATGCAAAAACTGTATGGGGGTCAGCTTGTCATTAGTTGGTCAGTTTGTAGCTTTTACTTGTCTGCTCATTTTTCAACACCTATTGTACAGATTGGATTCAAACTTCTCACATAGTCTAGGTATTAAGCAGGCATGTGTATATTCCATTATGGTGACAGTCAATTGATTTTCGATAGATTTATGTCCCTTCCGAATAAAAAATCTTGTCTGCTCATTTTCTCAGCACATATTGAACAGATTTGATTCAAACTTCTTTACAAAACCTGTTGGGAGGTATATCTTTACATCCAGTGATAGGCTTAGTTTACTTTTATTATAGTACATGTAATTTGAAATACTATACTTTTAACTATATTTTGTATCAGTTCAGCTTTTATTTTGCAGTCTTTTAGCAATGTCAGTCTTGGCATAGGAGCCTTACCATATTGGAATATCACTCAAAAGTTCCTATATTTTTACTCGGATATCTCTAAAAGTTCCTATATTTTGAAAATAAAATTCCTATATAAATTCCTATATTTTTATCACTTGCTGGTTGACAGCCTGGGTTGTCTAATTTATATAATCTTTTCAAAATCTTTGGTTAACCAGTCAGAGCTTTTCTCATGAGTTAGTGAAATTGACCAAATGGCTACTGGTAGTGATTTCCCTATGAAAAAAGTTGAATTTCAAATTATTTTGATGTGCTGCTGGATGTAAACACCATCTTTGATTGGCTGAATGAAATGCCATTGATTTGCTGGATGAAATTGAATGGCTTAGTGGATGAAATACCAATTTTGATTGATTAGATGTAACCACATCTTTGATTGGATGAAACACTATCTTTCAATGGTCTCACAATGTAATATTTTACTAATTTTTCAGATCAACAATATCCTAAGAATAACTATTGGAATTAGACAAATATCATAAATTTCAGAAGTAATAAACATTGTTTTCATTTGTAAATAAGATGAATTTAATGTTATATTTCAGATCGTGAAGGAAGTGGAGGAGGAATGAGGCAACCTGGGAAACGTGGTGGAAGACGTCGTCCAAATCTTGACGATGCTGATGATGAAACATATCAACCACGTAAACAGGAAGTTGATCCTAATTATGTTGATCCTCTCGGACCACAAATGGAACGTCCTAAAACAGCGGCTAAAAGAAGGGACATGGAAGATGAATTTGCTGATGAAGAATTAGGGGACGACCTTTTACCAGAATAAACTATTCTAATATTAAAGACTTTATAATTTGTAATCTGTGATCCTCCGTACTAAATTTCTACAACAAATTACTACAATTAAACAATAACTAGTGATCTGTGATCATCTCTACAAAATATCTTGCTAGTAATTACAACAATAATTTCCCTTATATGAATTAAAACAACTTGTGATCTGTGGTTCTCTTTTAAAAATGTTTTACAGCAAATTTCATTTTCAGGTTTCGGTTTAAAAACATTAATGAGATATGCACCTATTTGCCTTCCATCTCCATCTTTTTTTTTAATAATGTCAAATTTCATATACCTTCTTGTAAAAATATAACATCGAAATGATATCATTTTGAAAGACAAATGATGTCATTATTGTGAAGTAATGATGTTACATTTATTTGTGTAAAATATCTCTTTAAAACACTAAAAGCATGTAAGAAACAGAATGTTTGTCAAAGATCTTTTTATTTCCACTAGTGAGTTAAGAAAATGACATTCCACTTGTGAGAGCTCTGAAAGCATAGTTTCTAAGAGCTATACCACTCTTGAAAATATGTTTTCTGAGTTTACTCATTGAAATGAAAATCAATTTTACACCAAAACAATAAATATTTCTATATATTTTGACTTCGATAGTTTCTATGATTTATTTAAGAGACAAACTTATTTTTATTGTAAGATATTTTGTTACAATTTCATTGAGTTAATATTTATCTCAATAATAAAACATTATGATTTCTAATTCATTCCTTGTATTTATATGTTTATCAATTATCATCTAGGTTAAATTGTTCATCACAAGTCTTTGTTACATTTTAAAACTTGAACATTTTGTTTTAAAGCTGTGTTATAAATATTTGTAACCTTAAAATAGAAAATTCTGGTGTTAAAAATTGTATTTCAAGTATTTATACTGCCTGAAAAGGAAATATGTAACTAGAAATTATGTTGTGCTTTATTCTGTAAGAAAATTATCATTCCGTCCATTTATTGTATTTATTGTATAGTCTGACAAATTTAATCTGATCCTATTAATGATTATTAATCTACCGTCTTAAGTTTCATTTGTGGTTTCAACAAAATTTCTTAATCAACATACAAATGTATTTTTTCGAAATTACAGAATATTCTCATCTGGGGGTCTTATTTTATTTATTGATCAAAATCGCACTTATCGTTATCTAAGATTGACAAAAACTCAAAAACAAATATGAATGATTGTTGTACTCATTGTTATGTCTCCGACAGGTTTTGTAAGTTATGTTTCAGTTGCCAACATTGCATTATATACAGTATAATTAAGCTTTATCTTGTAATAAAGGTAGACTAAGAGTTTTGTATTGTATTATGTAATTATTTAACCAATGGTGGCATGTATTGCAGTTAAAACCTTACAACGATGACCTTGATTATCAATTATTAAAAGTTAATTTTGTCAGACTATATATTTAAAACTTGTTATTTATTAATTATAGAATATCTTACTGCATTATACATAGATATTTACTTGTATAACATTAAAATAATTGTGTTGAATATTGTTATTACTTATTTATTATTTATAGCTGCTGCAAATTGATTGCTTGGGTAAGGCCAAACCATAGCGGATTTTTGTTAAGCGTCCACGTGCGCGTAGGTTTTAGAGTCCTCAATCAAAATAAAAAACAAAATTGTAGGTAAAATTTTCTTAAATAATTCCGATGTTCCGGGATTCGATATGACATTTTAATTCAGGGAAAATCGTGTTCGACAATGACGTTATTCGTCGTAAGCCATTTATCATAACCGCGTCATTTATATAATATACATTTATGTGAAAAATAAAACACTAGTCATTTTATATTAAATTCAGACCATTGTTTAATATTATGAGGATGTTATTCCATTGAAAAAATAGATTATAATGCATTGTTTTTGCCGTACAAGTATTTGTGTTTTCGTTTTCGGTTTGTGTTTTTTGTGAATAGGTACCTAGGTTTGCCAAATTTGAGTTGACACTTAACAGAATTCCATTTCGGCATGGCCTAACTAAACCATTTTTAATTTTTTTTAATGAATACAAATTATATTAAAATGATTTTTTTGTCTCAATTCAATTTTCTTAAGCTGTATATTCTTTTTATTCACTTGTGTGGTCCTGAGATTAAAGATTGTTAGCCGGATTTTTCAATAATAGGAAACACGGGCGGGTGGGTGTGCAGCAGACGGGCGGATGTCGTTAATAATTAAGTTTCAAGATTTTCTTTACCATAAATTTCTGCCATTTATTGTCAGATCTGTATGAAAATTCATACAATGATAACATAGCATGTGATGAACAGAATTAGAAAGTAACCACAACGCTTCCTGCCTATATTATGGAATAGATTATGTTTGTTTATTGGCTTTAACGACATTGCAACACATTGTATAGATCATATAACAGCAGTCAGTCAACCTACTCACTCTTAGAAAGGCTAAATCTCTGGATTAAGCTGTTAACCAACTACTTGGGGCATACTTTCGTCAGTGACTGACAACTGTCCTTCATAATTGAAAAATCATTGGTAGGAGGGAGAATGGTCATAGAAATGATTTCATGTCCGAGCTCCACGAAAATGTGCCCGCCTAGGAACCAAACCCACTCCATCAGTTGACTTGCATGTTACCAACTGAGCTAGCCAGGCAGCTTTCCACAGAGTAGCCGTTGTTATACTGTAAATGAACTAGTACACTGAAGACAAGTTCAAATGTATTTAATACAAGTCCACCAATAATCGTGCCAGGAGTCTACCACGCTTGTGTTAATCCATAGAGCATGCCATTGAGTGAATCGAAGAAATTACTGAAGAAATAATACATAGTCTTTTGATTTGCCAAATATCAACATATGAAAAGCTCATTCCGGACCATTTACATCTTTCAGTTCCATATACATCTCAAATTAGCACTTCCTCACCATGTTGTTAATTTCTTGTCGAAAAAGGCAATTTAAAATGTTTGAACTACTATCGCAATGGTCACAATGATAAAAATTGTGTTGGAATCATTCTTTTTTCGGAATAAGTCCTCGATTTTATCTAAAAGCATGTTAGAAGAAAAACTGTCTTGTTTGGGGGGTTGCTAGAAAGTAAAGAAAATAAAAACATTGAAAGTAACATAGGAACGGCACTAGTTGAAAAACCCATCAGAAGGGATGGTCAGGAAGCTCCTTGGATGATACCAAATAGAGCGCCTTAGCTATGTAGATGCTGACAGCTGGTTCCAGACCATGGTTGTTTATGGAAAGAAAGTGTACTTAAATGTATCTGTCGATGTAGCAAAGACTTAATTAGTACTTCAGGGAGCAAGTTAGACTAGAAGGGGGCTAGATACATTTATATAGATGCTGGTATATCGATATTGTCGAGTGTTATTTTGTAAATGTTCGTCAGTTGGTTCTTGATGCTCCTGGACTTGAGGCTTTCCCATCCTAGATGGTCAAGCATTGATGTTTCACAGCTTGTGTTGTAGTAGTGGATTAAGGTGAACCGCGCTGCCCTTCTCTGTACCATCTCAAGCTGCCTAATGTGATCCTGCTGATGTGGGCTCCATGCAGACGATGCCTGAGCGAACAAAAGCGATATAGGAGTTGGTTTTAATGGTCTGTGTCAGCAGAATTCAAATTGCGCCGAATGTGGTCGAGCATGTTCAACAATCTCAGTAATCTTGTTAATGTGCGTTTTCTATGATTTACCTTGATTTACCATGATCCTGTTGGCCTTCTGTGAGCGGTGCTCGTATTGGCCCAATTTAAATCCAGATTACTCACAATATTTAAAACTATATACTTGTGCACTGCACGCGATGAATATACTAATCCACTAAATTTTTGATTACTGTATGTGCGTATATATGTATGTAAAAGCAAAACACTTAAGTCCCTTCAAATTTACCAGCTGTGGTTTTCCATTCAGTGTTTAGACAGCTCTTGAAGGAGTCTACGGAGCAGGCTTCAACGGTAGAACTAGCTAGGTTATTCCAATTGTTGGTTACTCTGTTGCTGAACCTATATTGGTCGGATTTATAAATTTTGATGATGAATGTTCCCTTTACCTAGATGCATACATTTACATTTAGTAGCGTTCAAGTGTAACTGCCACGTTTTAGACCAACTTTCAAGGCTGTTGAGGTCATCTTGAAGGCTCTCGTGATCACTATGGGAATTGATGACTCTATATATTTTAGTGTCATCAGCAAACAATTTCACAATGTTATTAATTGTACCGGGTAAGTCGTTGATATAAACCAAAAATAAGGTTGGGTCTAAGACACTGCCCTGGGGTATGCCACTTTTTACTTCAATCCAGTCTGAAAGGGCTTGACCTACGCGGACTTGTTGTGGTCGATTACTTAAGAAAGATTCTATCCATTTCAGTATATTTCCCCTGATACCATATGCTTGAAGTTTTTGGAGTAGACATACTGTATAGCGGGTTATTTCTGCGGGGCAAAAATTTCGCGTAAACAAGAGAGTTTTGTATTGGCGATGCTAAATATTGGCGGAAATTACTCTGAGCGCCAATTTTAAACCTCCCGGTGAAAGATAGTCAAAGGTATATAACTCTGTCATTTCCAATAAAAAGGTTAATTTACCTGTATAAGCGGTCTCTACCGACCGCGACTTTTCAAACTTTTGAATTAACTTAGTGTCACCAAAGTTGCATAATATAAGCGGACGTGTGAAAAACTAACGCTTACACCGCAGATTATCTATTTCTATGACGATGTATTGACGGGACAAGTTTAATCATGTGATAAAAATCGCCATTAGATGTGAATGTTTTTGATAAAAATATTACCTGGGTGTCGCTAAGTTTGATTGATCGTTCGACAAATTGCATAAGTAAGCCCAACTCGCGAGAGTCTTATAATAATAACAATTTGTTGTAATGAACAATCAAAATTTTCGCATGTTTGTTAAAAGTCATGGATAACGCCTTTGTCTTTGTTAAAAATTATCGGTATTGAATTTTGCGGCAACACATTCCTAAAAAATCACAAATTTACCTGAAGTCCAACAAACTTTAAAATTAACAGCTTGTCACTAACAATGTATAATCAACGCACCTAGTGGAGTCTTTAAACAGACAAAATCAATTATAAAGCGTTGTCGCGTGACGAAATTGACAATAGTTTTCTTTTGAATATCAATAAATAATAAGCTACATAAACACTAACTCCGCTCTTTTTACTCAATTTGTTAAATTATGTGATGAGAAGTTTGTCTTCGGTTTGCTAGCAAGCACTTAAATTAATTGCAATACTAAAGATGACTTTGTTGTTTTACGACAATCAAATAAGTATTTCAGCTAAACTCGTGAAGATTCGGAAATGACCGACATACGGGTTTATAAAGTAAACAAAATGGCGGCAGCGTCGTCGAGTTTCGTAATCGATTTTTGATGGAACCTGTCGTCTAATTGTTAGAATGACTGTGTTGTCTGTCTGTATTTCGTTACATACATAACTTGTTATTCAAAATACTAAATTTTGTTCATTTACATAATAAATCTCACCAAATTTACGACATAATTCTTGATTTTAAGGGAGATAATACATGCACATTTTAATGAATACAAAATTTATTAAGAGTAATGTCCCTTAGTAAACAATATGGCGGCGACTTAATACTGCGGAGGTTTGTATTCGCGGTGTTTATATTTGGCGCATTTTCATTTTCCGCCAATAAAGCCAAAATAAAACCTCCGCAGATAATACCCGCTATACAGTATATGGAACTGTATCGAAGGCTTTTGCAAAGTCTAGATATATACAATCCAAGTTATCACCACGTTCGAGTATTTCTGACCAGTCTTCAACAACTTCCAGTAGTTGAGTAACACATGAATGTTTTGAACGAAATTCGTGTTGATGCGGAGTGAATAAGTTATTATATTCCATGTGAGCCATGATAGCGTCTGTAATAAAGGATTCCAGAAGTTTACACTTGATGAATGTTAGATTTACTGGTCGATAGTTAGAGCATAAATGCTTATTACCTTTCTTAAATAAGTGTGTTACTTGAGCTTTCCTCCACATGTCTGGAACCTTGCTAATAGATAAAGATTGGTTGAACGTTTTGAAAATTACATCCCAAAGTTCAGACTTACACTCTGTCAGAAAAAGTGGATGTAAACAATCAATTCCAGGAGATTTTGAAGTTTTTAGACTGTTAAGTTTTTTAAGCACTTTATCTGACGTAATGTAAATACTCGTAAGAGGTTCATGAAAATTAATATCTTCAAGAGATGGTATGTGTGAAGTATCCTCTTCAGTAAAAACACTGGCGAAGAAAGAGTTAAGTAATTCTGCTTTCTGCTGGTCAGATGTTGACAATGTACCATCACCGCTTTCAAGATCACCAATTCCAGAGCGGGTTTTTGATTGAGATCGAACATAATTCCGAAAAGATTTAGAGTCTGATTTGATATTTCGAGCTATTTCCCTTTCAAAGTTAATTTTGGCATTTCTACAAGCACGGGTCGACTTGTTTCTACACTCTGCATAGTATTGAAAATTTTATTTATTCCTACATAGTTTGTATTTCTTCCAAGCTTTCTTTTTAGTATTTATTGACACTAAAGCTTTTCTGTTTAGCCACGGTTTTTTCTTAGCCTTACTGGAGGGTTTAACCAGGGGTATGTGATTCACAATACTTGAGTTGATCTCTTGTAGGAAACCGTCCCAAAAAATGTCAATATCATCATTTTCGATTACAGACCATTTAACATTGTTCAGTGTGTGTCTTATAGCTGAGTAATTCCCCCTAATGAAGTTTGAACGGGGTAAGTCATTAGGTCTACATTCTGTATAGCACATGAAGTTGAACGCCAAGCAGTCATGGTCACAAGCACCTATAGGCGGTAAATAGTCAAGATCGGTAACCATCCCAAGTTCGTTTGAAAATATTAAATCCAACCGCGAAGGTGATTGGCCCTGTCTGTGCCTGGTGAAATCTCCAACATGTTGATACAAGAATAAGTCCTTAATCCTTTCCATGAATATGGATGAACATTTGTCTAAGGATTCTGTAGACTGCATTCGTTCCCAACTCAAACAACCATAATTAAAATCACCAACTATAAGTATATGTGAGTCGTTCTGTTGAGCAGCTAGCTGCAATAAGTTATTGAGAGGTAAGGTATTATCCTTTGAAGAAGAGGGACCTCTATATAAATTTCCAATCAGTATACTATCATTTCCTATCAGTTTTAAACGGATCCAGATAGATTCATCGAACTGTACATTATTCAAAATATCAACATTATTTACACACAGAAAATGTTTAAAATAAATAATTACGCCTCTCCCTGTATTAGTAGACCTAATAACGAAATCATATCCGTCAATACAGAAGATAGGTTTCCGTGGAAATGGATACTCTCCATTGCATCGGTTCGAAAGATTCACTCGTACTCGTTCACTTTCTACCTCTGCTAAAATACTACGTGCAAACTGATATTTCTATTTATAGACAGAGACATAAACATTTAAATCGCATAACTGTCACGTGGTTTTTAAAAATAGATGCAAAAATTTCCCACGCCTGTAATTTCAAAATGTCGAAATGCAAAGATGTTGGACAGTTTTGCATTAGTTAGATAATGAAAAATTAACAAAAATGAAAGTAAACATTGATCTTTTTGAACGCGTATCTCTGGGGCCGTATTCCCATCCTTACTTAAGTATAATATTATCCTCAAATCCATAGATTTTCCTCAGAATAGACCAAAATTTTCTTAAGTTTGAGGAAATATTTTAAGTGGTATTCCCATCCTCACTCCACTCTAAGATTTTCCTCAACTCCGGTCATTTTTTCCTTATCTTTTGAGGAACGTTCGACCTACCTTATCTCTGCAAAAAATTCCTCAACTTGTTCTCATATCCGCCATTTTTTCTCGATTCACTCGTATTTTTTGCTGTTTTATTCAAGTACAAGAGAATCTTAACCAAGGTAAGTTGACTAGTCAGTTTAGGTATATTTTTACTCTCAGTATATGATCAGTTAGTGTACGTATGTATTCGCCAGCGGCTTAACGGAAGTAAACAAATGGACGTAAAGTCAGCATTCGGAAAACCGCTCGGGTGATTCCGTAAACTGACGATCAACCCTCGGATATATTTGGTGGATGAATATGTCGAAAATCACAGCATTATTGTTCGGTTTTAAGCCTACGCTAAAAAGTAATCCCTACGGAGATGAACGAAGTTGCCGGAAAGTGTCGAACGCTATTAAAGATGGCTGCCGAGAAGATAAAGAATGTCAACACATTGAAATTATGGAGGTATTTTGTGTAGTTAGACGGATAGATGGATTTGTTTTCGATTGTAATTGATTTGAATATGATCAAAGAAGTGTTAAAGCGATCTAAAAGTGTTTGATCGATTCTGCATGGCTTTATAATGATGACGGTAAGCCGATTTTTTGCACCATTTCATTGTATTAATTGTAAAGTGAAACTGAAAGTAGAATTGACGCGTTCCATACATTGGTGCTCGGATGCACTGAACCTTAAAGCTTAAAAAATAATGAAATATGCATGAGTCGTATCAAGTTTTCACCTGATATTCTGGTAAATTATGAAACAAATGTATCGTCTTAATTGGCAAATACTATTGCTTGGTGAAGTCTCATGGGACAGGTCATTTCTCCACTAAGTCATTTCTCCCCTGGTCATTTCTCCACGTTTAAGTAATCATTTCTCCACTTTTTAGTTGTCATTTTCCACTTTAACGTTCTGTTTTAATATTGTTGTTTTTTTTATTTTCAACCCGACTGTTAAACAAGTACTTACAACTTGTATTAATCACTTTTGAGTGCTTCCTGGTACTAAGCCAGTAGCATATAGTTTCTTGTTCATGGAAACAACATGAAAGGTTTTAGATTGGATTCTAACCAACATGGAGCTAACTATCGACTGATAACCAGTCCAATGTTGTAACTGCTCGGTCATGCCAGCTCCACTCTTATGAGTTATGATAAAAGTTAAAACCAATGTGTCATGCAAATAATCGGACAGTTATGCAGGCGAGCGGAATTCCAATTTTTTCCCACTAATCAACAAGCAAGGGAATTCTAAAACTCAACATGTCTTGGATCATAATGCAAGTAGAAATTCAATATTCAAGAAGAAATATTGAAAAAAAAAATTCTCAAAGACATACTGTTAAATATTAATTGACAATGAAAATGCCACTGTTGAAAATAGTTGATCATTAAAAATTTCTCTTGAATAAGTATTGCTTTACATTCTATTTTGTATATTTATAGCTCAAACTATTACACATATACAGGCAAGTTGGATAGAAATATTTACTTATACTTGTCCACTGATATGGATGTACGTGTCAGATTTGTTGGGTGTGAGGATTCAAAATGCTTAGATATCAATAACTAAGGCACAAAGGTAAGTCTTCCTAATTGACAGCCTATGACTTTATTACAATTAACCCTCTTGCCCTACGGCTGTTCTCCTGATTGTGAAGTGGAGATTGATCAAACAAAGTGACTCCTAGTTTAACTGACTGAACCATTTTCTGTTTAACCACAGGTATACCTGTACTAAAGACTCTAAGCTAGACTGAACCGATCATGCTGAAGCTTATCACAAAAAATTTAACTATTTAGAGCTAGTCACTAAGTATTCTAAGTGATAAGAACTTAGGTCCTGAATCAGCATCAGATTTTTAGCATCAAATGTCATAAAAGGAGAACTGGTCAGGTACTAAATTGAACCGATGGCCTCTAAGTTGCCTATTTGATACTTTGTTGATAATAATGTACACATTGGTTGAAATTAAAGATTGGTGTATATCCAAATATGTAGCCTTGTTTAAGCCTTATTACTTTGCGATATTATTTTGATTACTTAGGAGTTAGACTTGTTATATTTCATGACTTGCATCTTTTTCAGGTCACAAAAGAGTAACTGAACCATAAGTCATTAAATGGTGTCAACAATTGTTGTTCATGAAAATAAATGAAAAATGATAAGAGTATAAAGCTGAGGATGAAAAAAGTAGCTGTAATACAGTTAGCAACAATACTATCTTAAGATATTGGCAAAGGTAAAAGATTCATTTATATTTGTCAATCTCCCATTACACATTTTTGCATCCGTGATTGTACTTTTTTATTTAACATTTTGATTCATCAATGTTTCACTTTGACAAAATTTACTATCTTGACTAATTTGTGCCATAGTCAGAAATGAATACCGGTATATCTTATTCATTATTATTTTATTCATTATTTAGAAATTTAGAACACCATCAAATTTATCCAAAATCAAAGAGCACAAAACAGGCTGATAGTGGAGGTAAAAAGCTGCTGTATTATCAGATTATATCTATGGCATTTGGCTTTCAACTGGCATGTAGAAGTAGCCCAAAATGCTTTAAAACATCTAGAAATATGCTGTCCTTAATAGACAATAGAAAATAATTGACAAAGTCATTGCAATTGAACATGTATCTTTGTAGAGCACTAGGTCTGTTAAGCTATTCATATCAACATCAAATGAGGCAAGAGAAAGCATCCATTCAAGTTCTTTGTTATGACTTCTTTTTTAGGACTTCTTTTTTAGTCGCGACTGCATTTTTGTCATGAAATTGACTCAAAGACAAGAAAGCCAGAGCTAGCCCTGATCCCCGCATCATTGGATTAAGACACTGAAATTTATGCAAGTTAAGGTTGTAATGCACAAGTAGAAATAATAATAGTAACTAGGGATTTCATATTTAGTGTATTTGGATTGTATTCCAGGTCATGACTGGTTCCTACCTTCTATATAATAAATATTTATTGTATTGAGGGAGAAGGTGTCAGCTCCTTGTAGAAAGACAAGGGAAACCAGGTAAATCTAGGATTCAGGGGAAGTTGATAAGTTGAGCTAGCAGCTTTCCATAACTCAATAACAAGCCTTAAAAATATGTAAACTTCAATACTTATACCAAAGCAAATGTCTTATAGTGAAACCAAAACTACTGATTGCATTTATGATAGTTCACTTAATACGAAGCTTTAGGTTTGAGCTTTCAATATTCAATGGATATAAATGAACTTGCTGAAATGAAATAATGGTATGTGCGATGAAAGTTTTACCCGACTAATACAATTGATATTTCAGATGCTGTATAACACCATAGATGGATATTCTACATTTAACAATGCATACTAAATTTGGTGAAGATTGAGGAGTTCAGTGATTTAATAACAATAAGTAAGTAATTTGATTAACAAATTATTTATATTTATGTGATAGTATCATTTTTAACATATTTTTATTTCTAATTTAATGATAAGAATTACCAAGAGTATTAAAACACTACTTAATGAATACACATATATATGTTTCAAGTACATGTATGTATAATTAAATTTTGTGTTCTATAAGTGTTTGATTCTGTGGCTTCAGATGGTGGAAAAAAACTCTTTTGGTTGTAAGTATAGTGATGAATTATAGATATTGATGACTAGCGGTAATTGAATTATATCACATTGTTTAAAGCAATATATATCTAGTAGTTCTAGTTGAAAAATAGCCTTTATAAAATATTTCTGTATGGTAGTACTGTTTTAATTCAATTCCACCTGCCAAGTCTGATTCTTTTGATATTTGATGATCTTTTCTGCTAATGTTTTTTTTTTTTAAATTCGGATGCATAATGATAATTCTGTCACTAAAAATATTGAAATAAATGGGTCTCCTGTTGTGAGTTTTTCATTTGTACTTTTTAACATTTTCAGGTGCCAGCATATTGTAAGATCAACAAGGATATAGACTATTTGTTTTATCATACTGATTGTAACAGACATGACAGTTTAGGAACATTAGATGTTTTAAAGATATTTTCATACATGACTTCATAAAATTCCAGACAGTGCTTATTAATCTGTAGTTTGAAGAAAACATTGATCAATTATGAAGAATCATCCATGTGAAAATGAACCCTCTGGAGAAGAAAAGTGGATATTTGACACTCAAAAAGATCATTGTTTTGAGAAATTGAAGAATGAATATGCATGTAAAAAATGTGACAATTAAAAGATCTAGAGCTGTCATTGATGGGCTTGAAGTGTATTGACGATATCAATATATTGAGAAATTAATATTGACAATACATTGATATATATCCATTCCCTCCTTGCTGTACTATTCAGACCATTTATGTTGTCTTTAACTCATTATAGATGTATTATTGTGATGAATGTCTGTGGTCCAGTGCTTTTTCCTCAATTGGGATGCTGTCCGTGTTTTAGACCTATCAGTTAATATCATGACAGCGCCCCTGTATTTGCTTACAATTGAAGGTTTGTCTCACAAATTTGACCCTTAAGAGTGACTTTTATTTGTTTACCTATGTGTTTTTTTATTGATATTTCAAAATGCCTATCAATTATTGATTGAAAATCGATCAAATCGATTGACAATACAGCAATGGAAACAATGACAGCTCTAGAAAGAAGAAGTTGACACTAGATGTCTTAAATTCATGATAACAATACATAAAAATAGGTCATTTTAAGTGGAACATGCCTAGAGCAAAATCATTCTGAATAAAGTTGACTGTAAACTATAATTGCATGTATATCATTATGGTTTTGATTTTATTATTTGAAAAGAAATGTTAGGATATGTTTCTAAACTTAAAATACTTCTAATCATTCACTATTTGTTCAACTTATGTACAATCTATTCAGGGCTAGGCAATGCTCAGTAAGTTGCCCAGTTAGACAATCAGATTTATTATTAACTTGGTCAAACCCAATGTCTTCTAGTAGTAACAAGTCAGAACCCAAATATAAGTTGTCAGGGTTAATAGTATAAAGTTAAATGTTGAGTCTGGGTATCTGCTAAATTATTGATTTGTGTTTTATTTATTTATTGTTTGACTACAATGGCTAGTTTCACTAGATCTATTTATTCAAATTAGTTTATTAATATGGTATTATTTAAAAAAGCTATTCACTTGAGCTCAGAGTGTTTGACTAAATAACTATTCAACTGTAAACCATTTTAAATTGATGGTCAGGAAAGATAATGTCATTAGTTGGCGGAATAGTGATACTAGAAGTAGACTTCAAAAACCTAGCTTTAACTTTATTCAAATTAAACAGTGTAAAATTTATTTGGTTCAAGCAGACTTTCAAATTTGATCGATCATTGCTGAATTTACTGTTTAACAAAGCATGATTTTCAATGCCAATAATAAATTGTAAATTTGAATTATGTCATAATTTGTATTATAGTTAATATTTTTGTATTTTACACCATTTCTTTCTATTCGTAATTAGCAATTTTGTCACTATTCACTTGGACAGAATCATAGATGTTTTTACTGTAAAATGTTCCTTTAACAGCTGGATATAGGTTTGAATAGACTTGACGAATGGCATAAAAGACTGCATTTTATTTTGTCTACTGGAGCCCGCTAGTAATTTTACTACCCGTGTTTCAATTCATTTAACCCCAAGACTTTAAAAGTAATTTTAATTTCATTCAAAGTTTTTTTCTATATTTCAAACTAAGCATTCAAGAGTAATTGTTCATAGTTAAAAAATCTTTCTTGGTGAATAATTAGTTGATTTTTTAATATAACAATAAAACTCAGACTTTAAATTTAAAAAATCTAACTTTTACCTTTTATGCATTCATTTAGTTTATGTTATTACTTATCTAATTAGAAAAAATATTAATAAAAAGGTTGTTCAGAAATTTATTCATTTTCAAGACTTTTGTCTGCACCCCTGATCTGTGTGTTATGACTTGCAAAGCCATATAAGTTAGGTGTTTGATTCTCATGCAGATTTTCAGAAGTAAATGGTTCATTGGGGCTCTTGATTTTGTATTTTAGTGCAATGAAAAATTGTAGTAAACACTAGTCTTGTTTTAAAAAGGAATTATTTATCTGTCAAAATATTTGCTAGAATCTTAAGTAAATTATAATTGGATGCTGGCTTTAGGAGGAGTTGGTCATGTGTGAGAATCAATCAATTAACTAGCCATTTACTTTGTAGATATATTACAGACAAACATCCTATATAGGATAACTGACTGCCAGCAGATACATAAAGACTTGAGACATGTCTTTATTCAATATTGAGATTCTTCATTAATGTTTACAAGTTATATCAACTTGGCAAGCAGTATGTGGGACATGTAAATATTCAGTTGTTTACAATCTGAGACACCAGGCTGAATGAGGCCTTAATAAAAGGTAGCTAGTAGTCAAGCACTCAATGGGAATCATTTGCCATGTAACTACCTAATATCTATCGTAAAGATAGAGCTAAAATATGCTTTGGCTAAAGCTTACCGTAAGCTCACAAACCCTCTGTGAGAGGTTTACATCAATTAGAATGTGGTTTAGTAAAAGGTGGTTTATATGTTCAACAGAAAATAGTTAAGTTATATTGCAACAAGGAATTAGATATTATTGTATGTTATCTACTGGTATGTCTATGACTGCAATTACTCATCATCCTAATCCAATGTCACTGGAGAGGCTTAATTAGATCTTGGCCTTGAGGTTTCAATCAATACTTAGTAAAACCATGGACCCCATTTACACATTTAAATAGGGTCCTTAGTATAACCTTAACTTGTGGCCGACAACTGCCCTGCTTGATAGGCAGAGTTATAATGGCCATAGAAGTCTTTTAGGAACAAACTAGAGCATGTAGAACATACAATGATTATGAACATTGTAATAGTTCAGTCTCCTTTGCTTTCAGTCCTGATGGTTGAGTGGTAAAAATGACTCAGTATATATTTCAGTGATAATACATGTAATCAAGTCTTTTTGATGATGTGATTGGTCTAACACCCTGATGGTACAACTCTAGTGACTGAGAGGCTTTATAATGTAGCAGAGTTATAATACAGCACTAGTATGCCCTTAACTAAAAACTAGAGTTTATGAATACAAGGTAGTGACCACTTGCAACTCAAGAGGTTGTTGGTTCGAATCTCAACTTGGACCATGGACTTTTACTGGGTTACATTTGGCACCAAATGTAAACAACCCGGCTAGGAATAATGTAATGGTACCCTTAAATAGTCACAAAGGCAATCAAACTCCAAGAATTCGATAACAATTCTGAAAGGAGTAGGTGTATGTCGCCAAGTTATGATACAGCACTTGTTTGCCTTCAAGCTAGATTTTAAGGCAACAAGGACAGGTGTCTGCTTATATCTCTAGACTACCTAGGTTCGACTATGAGAATCATGGAATTTGCATGGGTTATAATGACAAAGAATGCAAACATAAATAAACAACAGAGATTGATATCAATTCTAACTGTATTTATTCATATATAATTAGATTCTATATTTTAGATTTATATACAATATCATATTTAATTATTGAATTAAATGTTCTTTTCTAAAACATATTTTTCATAGCAACTTGATTACAAAACTTAAGTTTTTAAATCCTCATGATAATTATTTTCCTGGATGTGTCCGAAATTGCACTAATGACAATTTATCCGAATATATATCCACTTAGAAGATTTTGTCGAATAAGAAAATCCGACCGATTCTAAAGTTAAAATCAATTTGAATCAATTAAATGGCATCACTTTCCGGCCAAATATATCACTCCTTTCAGGAATAATCACGCTTTTTCCAAATTTTTAACTAAACATCAATATTTTTAACGAGTTGTTTACAATCACCGCCATTTTGTCGATCATGTGATACCGAAAGTAGTGCCATTTCTTCAATGGCGGCCTCCTAGATATATCCGAGAGTATGTTACGCAGTAATATCCGAGGTCGTTCCGAATGTTCAAATAATGGACGAAAAGATTCGTCCCCTAACAGATTCGTCCCCGAACAAATTCGTAATCAATAAGTTGTTGATGATTAATGCAATTAGACCGTAAAATATCATTATTTTATCTTTAAATGGTCAATAATGGCGTTTAAAAGTAAAATATATACTGCAAAGATGTGTTTACTTCATATTATGATGGTCACTAGAGTTTTGACATTTTTTCAAAAAGGGGGTTGATGTATTAAAATGGCATTTTGTTTAGTTATCTGTGGTAAAAGTTTTTGTTCTTTGTTTTATTCATTGCCATAAGGTTTAAGGTAAATTATTAAATGTGTAACTAGGAGTGCAGAAACTGTTTTCATAGTCAAAAAATAAGGATACGGACTTGTAGTTTTTATAGCTTGTGAAAATCGTCACATTTTCTGTTGGGTCTCCCTATTATTAACTTGGTATGTGTGTAAAAATACCAAGGTAAAGTTATTAAAGTTGATGTATTTGCATTCATTAAAATATTGTGAATTTTATCAAACAAAATTTATGAAAATAATTTGATTATTTAATTCAATTTTACATTTTAAAGACATATACCCCTTCAAATTTATAGTGTGATTCTTACATATAACTCAGTTTTCAAAAAAATGTTATAAAAAATTTATTGGACGGTAAAAATTTAAAATATTTTGCCAGTGAATCTAGGTTGTGATCCTGATTATAAAGAAAGTAGCAAACGTCTTATTCCTTGATATGTGTATTATGGGTATTCTACCTTAACTTACATTTGTGTCAATATTACGATACAATTTGTTTTAAATTCCATGTGCAGATTGTTATCAAGTGATAGTCCTAAAAATCGTTCGGATATCTACCTGGCGACACAGGCGATCATGTATAAGAGCCACAAACGAAGATAGACCTACAGCAAATCGTCCACTTGCATTGTTGACATGTTGGACGTAAGAATTTTTAAACAGTAATCAGTGTAAGTTTGGCTCCGCCCACAAAGTAACTCCGCCTAGATTTTCGATTTCGGGCTTAAATGTGAATAAACTAGAATGAAATTTAAATTATAAGTTATTTTGAACAGATAATCTAATGTCAATGTGACCAGGAATTTGCAAACAAGTTTGCCACTGACCCGCGCTTAGAAAACGGACCGTAATCATATTGTGAATGAGATTCTTCTACTTACTTGTTGTGAATTTATGCCTTAAGTAGGCAAATCTGGTTAAATTGTCATCAACATCTTTTGATAGCAATTCCACCAAGACTAAACAATCGTTTGTCGAGAAATTCTGGGCCCTGACTTTTTTCTGTTCTGCAGCCATGATTGATGATAATAATATTATACAGACGACACTAATTGCACGAGCGTGTACGTAATGATGCTATTTATAGTATCGTAAAATACCCCCACGTGACGCGCGTGTTTTCTTTCGTTTCTATTTATAGAATAGAAATTCCATTGAGATTTACTTAAGGTTGAGGAAAAAATCAACCTTTTCTTTTCGTAAGTTTTTCCTTAAGTGACTTTGAGAATACCACTTAAGGTTGAGGAAGACTTTTTCCTTAGCTAAGGAGAAAATGTTGAGGATGAGGAAATACTTAAATAAAAACTTAAGTAAGGATGGGAATACGGCCCCTGATCTTTAACTGTAAGCATAGAACAAATTATTGAACTGAAAAACAAAGTGTAGCCACGCTATATATGACGTCATACGAGGTTGCATTCGTCACTAGTATGATCGTACCATATAAGGCATTGTTTACCCGTTCAACCAATGAAAATGCGTTCTTCAGCTTTTTTCAGTTTTTCAGCTAAATTGGAATTTGGTCAACTTTCATTTGTCGTTCAAAGGTTCATAGTAAACAGGGTTCCCACAAAAATGAGAAATCAAAATTCCCTGACTTTTCCCTGACCAAAAGCATTTTTCCCTGACCAGAAACAACGTAAAGTTTGCCTAATCTTTGAGCACTAAATGTATTATCTTTATATGTTGGCCTCCTCTTCCCCAAATTAGCCAACCTCTTTCCTTCCATTCTTTATTTTGAATTATTTTGATAAAAGATACAGGATGATTCAAAATATCTGATACAGTTTCATATGTAAATAGATCGTTGTTCTGTGATAATTCAATTGTGAACATCAAATCGTTTGTAAGAGTATAAAATACAGCTTTCATTATTGACAAAAGTACAGAAAAAATTGACATCTTGTCATTATTGATAATGTCATAACATATGCTTGTTTTTAAGATGACTCTTTCAAAGCAAAAGGCTACTTAAGTTGTTCAATTCCATCTTGAAAGTAATTCATCAATCAGAACAATGAAAAAACATTATCCAGGTCAAAAGGTCTACACCAATAACTCAGTCAGAACAAGAGTGTAAATCATCAATTTGAAGAAAAATGACAAATATAGATGAGTGAATCTGCAATAGAAAACTTGAAATATACTAATGTTATTATCACCCAAAACCAAAATTGATGTCACAACATTTGTTATAATGTGTATTTTAGGTATACGGTCAACATTCCTAACTTATGTATGGTATCTTACTTATCAAACAAAACTTTAAAGAATCTAGATTATAACTATGTGAAAATTGTGAGTCTATGGTTTATCATATACATACTAAATTATTTCAAAACAGTATCAGATATATTTGATAACACATGTCATGCTCAAAGATGTTAAATTCTTAAACATACATTAGAAGGTTGACTATAGCAGGAACACATATTACTTGAATACAACTATATTATTAATCAATGGAGTATCAACATTGAACTAAATAAATAAAGCAGGTAATGAAAGAGCTACATAAAAAGCAAAATGCAGTATAAGCTAATAATAGCAGAGATAATACAAAACTAGCATTGTAAGTTATTAATCTCTAAGCTTTAGATATAGTCCAACAGAATTAACCTGAGCATGAACAACCAAATTATAATAATTATACACTTCACTTACATTAAATCGTGAGTTTCCGTATGCGTGTTTACGGTTGTACACGTGTTTATAACAACCGATGTGAGTATAAATCAATTTATCAAAAGTGGCATGTAATTGTACTTTTAATTTGGGACACATTAGTTTTTGGGTAAACAAGTAAGTCAGCAATATTAAGGCACAGTTTTAAAGTACTTATTCTTATGAAAACAACATTAATTGTTCAGTAGGTGTATTTTGCCGAAAACTTCCGATATAGCTTGAATTACAAACGAAGACAAAAATAGGCTGTAAATACTGAGTTTAATATATTCGTGCATCAAGGTCAAGCTCAGTTTAATTCTGTTGGACTATACATGCTAGCATACAAAAAGCACAACACAGAACTAACTATAATAAGCATCAAATCAAATTCCACTAAGTGTTTTCTCTAGTCTCTCTATGTCTTTACTAGTTTCTTCAATTTCTTTTCTCTTTACCTTGACTTTGCCCCTGAAGGTTTTAGACTTCACGAGCCGGTCCATTTTCATTTTTTTTCAGCCTCCTCGGCCAGACTATCAGCTTCTTTAACAAGGACATGTACACTACTTTCAAGCTTTTTTTCCCTTGATTTCAAAGAGTCAATTTCAGTTCTAAGCTTAACGTTTTTCATATTTCAGCGCTTACCACTTTCTTCTTCCTTTCATCATCTAAAAAGTTGCTGTATCTTAATCTTGCGTGTCTGCAAGACTCTAGCATCTTACTGGATACGGTCACATTTGAGATATCTAGTTCTTCCTCCCTCTTGGTGTCTTTCGATTCACTTGAAGATACCCTATCTTTTGACAAATGGAGGAGGCCATCATAAACCTGCCTGTACGCTATCAGTGTTGACCTGGCCATGTTATCCCTAAGTAGGTCCTTGTTTGTGGAGAAACCTCGCTCAACAGCTGATTGCCCATGCGAAAGGATGAGAACCATCTTCACAGCAGACCACAATGACTTGAACTTGCTATTGGATGCGAGATGGGAGTAATAGAAGTCATCAAGCCTGTCTTTGTTACTGGCAAATGAACTCAGAGCGCCTGAATGGTGCAATTCCATTTTTCTTACCCATGACTTGAATTCTTGTAGAGCCTCATCACATTTGCCTGGACTCATCCACTTACCATTAAGCAGCTTTTTCAAAATTATTACCATTTTCTCACTTGATTTACCTGGGTTTCTAGCTATATATCAAGGCGATTCATGGCTCTTACTATTCCATACTTTAATAGGCACCTTTCAAACAGTTTTGTGGTCATATTCTGCAAAAAGGCAACACAGCCCTGATAGAATTCAAACACTTGAAGCCGACTGGCTTTATTGTCTTTGACAACTTCATCTACTGTTTGCTTCGCTGCAAATCCAATATCTACCTTTTCAGCAGGCACTATGTTCTCCTTATTTTTAACATCAACTTTGCCTACATTTCCTGCAGAATCCAGCACTGACTTCTTGATAAAACGTCCAAGCAGATTGTTCAACATTTCATGTAGTTCACTGGAGATGAATGGCATCATTGGCCTGTCTGTCTGAAAAAGTTAAAGAAATGGGATCAAGACATTGGCAATGCTGACAAAGAAATTCAGCTTTGCAAGCATAAGAGGGTCTTGAACATATTCATATGAGTTTACATATGACTGGCAAGTGGGGCGTTTGCTTTTAGAAAGTTTTTGGGTAGCAACAATATACTTTTGAATACAAGGCCAAATCTGAATGGCTTTTTCTGCAACAGGCACATCTTCTAACCAGCGAGTAGCACAGAATTTCAATCCAAATAGAGCATTTCCACCATTAGCCTCCAAGTAATCCTCACGCCGTTCAGGAGAACCAATAAAGCAGTGGTACACAGACCGTAGCACTCCGTCTATTTTCCAACCTGCCTTTACTGCTCCATGTTTAAAAGCCCCGTGAACAACATGTAATCCACAAGATCCAATGTTAATAAGAGATGGAGTGTTTGGATCCAGCTCCTGTCGATCTTGCATCAATAGTTCCAAGAATTTCCAATTTGCATTTGGTCCATCCATAGATACTTGTAATATATTTGCCATATTGAGCTTTCCCATTCCACTTTTGAACATTTTCAGCAAATCCTGGGCACGTGTATGTCCTAGAAACACAGAATCGAAATACCTTGTCACCACTCTATTAAGTTCATTATCCCAGAACCTTAGCAGCAAATCCATTTGTTCTTCTTGAGGTACTTTGTTAAGAGACTCATCAAAAGACACTACAAATATAGTTCCTGGTTGATGGACTTTATTTGACAGTTCCTCTATGTAAAATGGGGCTAGTCCAAATCTAATTAAATATGAACATTTTGTTGACCCACAGCTAAACTTCTTGTCTATGTCGCTAACAGGAAACATCTTTTGAAACAAACTGTTAGTTCTTGCACTTGAACTGCATGAGTAATGACTTACAACAGTTTTAAAGCCCATAGAATTTCTGCAGACAGAACACTGTTATTGGTAGCATAGTTGGACATTGATCCTGCTTGAGACTTATCAGTTGCTTGGTCTATAAGAGGAGGGAAGCTGGCACAGTTAACTGGCAAACATCATCTTCTGGGTTTGCAGCACTGGCTTCTGGTCTAGATGTTTCTGGTTTAACAAGAAATCCATGTAGAGGTTGTGACTCTTTTTTATTTTCATGGTCATCTGTTCTTTATTCATATGTTTCTTACCCTTAGAATGACTTACTAATGCCTGTCTACCCATGTTCCCTAGCTCAATTTTCACTGCACACAAGGTGCATCGGGCTCTGGTATTGGAGTTTGTATCAACACTGACCCATGAAGAAAACTTGGGCTTCTTCAACCATTCACTATTGAATTTTGTAAATTTGCTCATTATGTTAATGTTAGTAACAGTTAATGTCAGGAGTTAGTTATATAGATATAGATATGTACACTTGAAACTAATCTGAACCACCCCCTAACTGAAAAGAGAAAAGCTATGCATCACATCTAGACAGCTCAGGAGGCAAGGGACGCTTAAACCCCTTTCAGCTTCTTCCTGAATAACTTCGTTACTGAATCCAAAATCTTCAGACATAAAGATAATTTTAGAGTAAGATGCTTACAAGGATAATAAAAATGCTCATAATAATAACTATGCTAATAACAATAAAGATACCCAAAAATGGAATAAACTGCCTTAGCCTTTTTCTTATTTGCTTCCTACTTTTTTTTCCAACATTCTTCTCTTTCAAAATTCCCTGACTTTTCCCTGACTTTTGCTAATTTTTCAATTTTCCCTGACTAATTTCAAATTATCCCTGACTTTTCCCTGACCTTGAAAAAAAACCGTTTTCCCCTTACTTTTCCCTGACCGTATGAACCCTGGTAAAGGTCAATATCATAAATCGACTAGTTTTAAGGCAGCGGGTGAATGTAATGTATTCACTGAGCTGCGAGGGGAGTGTAGGAAATGGACATCCAGATATTTCGTTGAGGATTCTTCTGATAGGAATGTGCCTTTCAGCTGGTACATGTAGGTTTTAGGGTTGTTTTATCTTGTAACTCTCGGTTAGCTACGTTTCTTGGATGCACCCCATTCCCCATTTTATTCTCCCAATCTTAGTCTTCCGACTTATAGTATGATAGATTGTTCTGGTCCGATGTCATGTGACGGTACACAATGCAGTCATTCGCTAATAGCCGAGTCCTGAAACCAAGGTTGTCTGGAAGGTCGTTAATGAGCTTAAGGAATAGCAATGGCCCTCAAGTGAGCCGTGTAGGAAACCACTAACTACTGGTACAGGGTCTAACGTATTTCCTTAAATCTTGACCTGTTGGGTAAGTTGGTGTTGGGATGACCGGATCCAGCTGTGGATGTTGCCCCGCATCCAGTAGTGGTGGACTTTCTTAAGTAGTGGCTGATGGGAAAGCGGTTGGAGAAGTCAAGGACTTCCAAGTCAGTCTGGATCCTGTCGTTGAGTGGTGCGGTGGCAAGTTCATGAAAGAGTGTGAGATTCTGTGTTTCAAAGCTCCGCCTGGCTCCTAACCCGTGTAAGCAATCTGTCCGGATATTGTCATTGCTTCACCGTGTGGCTGACGATACATGTTCAATAAGTTTCCCGCATAGGCTGGTGAGGGATACTGACTGATAGTTGGCTGCGTTCTGCCGTGAGCCTTTCTTGTAGAGTGCTGCCACATTTGCATACCGCCAGTTTTCTGAGACAGGCTCTTCTGGTAATAATTCGTTGAAGATGGTGTCAAGAATGGGGGCCAGGTTTGTAGCATATTCCTGAAGGAAACCGGCATGTATCTCATCTGGCCCTGTTTTTGAGTTTTCCAGGGGTTAATATTCTTAATAATGCCTTTAGTTGCAACTCCATTGTCACCTGTGATATGGTTGTTATAGGAGAAGTACTCTGTTCGTTGTAGATCCGGGTCTTGGTTTTGGTGCCTTTGTATTTTAACGTCAACTGGTTTATTAGATTTCTTCATACTTTAGAAGGGTCGAGATGTTTTCTAGATGACTGTTTGGACTGATTGATACATCAGTTTCTTTTTCTTTTTGTAGCATTGTTGGAATAAACTTGTTGATTAGAAAGGTAGAAACCTGCCTAAATAGTGACCAAATGGTGTCTGTGCTTGAATTGTCGGGGTCTGGTACCTCTTGTTAGAACTTCTGTAGTCCTGTCTTGATGCTCTCAAAGTCTGTTTTCTTAAAAAGGTGAACCTTTCGGGGTTTCACTGTAGTTCGATAAGGTCATAGACTTGTAACGTGTACTATGGTTAGCAAATCTATGACCCTCTCACGATGCCTTTGGCTTTCTATGAGAACGCGGATCAATAGATTACGTAACACTAATCGTACAACAAAGACCTGGTAATTAGAAGAAGAGCGATGTGAACTCAACGATTTCACAATCCAGACTGACTAATTTCCCAAAGTTACGCTATTTATACTCTTCTTAACTCAATACTCCAACCTGATTGGCTGTAACATACCTTTGATGCTGTTTGGATTTCTTCGTTATTATTATGTGTATGCAGCGCTTATAGTAAGATTTCTTTCACCTTACGAAGGTCAAAGTGCATTGAATATTCATGAAGAAGATCCGAATGCGATGAACAGGTGTGCAATACAATACTAGAAAGCGTTAATTACAATTACTTTGACGCATTTCACTATAGCTCGTTTAGGATAACTTGAGACAAACGACTCAGTCTGTTTACATATTTGGGACTCAGGTATTACAAAAAACAGGGAGGTCTTAATGCGTGGAACGTGTGTTCTCGTACTCAATTTAATACATCAAAAACACACTGATAATAGTCGATAATTACGTGTTCTAAACTTAAATCCACCTGTGTATAAAAATGGTATCGTTGTATTTTGTCTCAAGTTATCCTAAACGAGCTATAACTGATATCCTTAGCCCAGTGGTAACGAGTCGGCCGTCAGACCTAAAGGTTTAAGGTTCAAATCCCAGTAGCATAATATTGTTTCAGACTAAAACCTTGCTACGTTTTTTGTCATCTTATTTATAATACGGTGTCAATATTATATAAATTATCCAAATTGTTCTCCCTCGTGAATCTCGTGCACACAAAGAGTGTATATAACGACCGAAATGTATTTAAAGTGTTAGTTAGGTCATCATGTCTGAAACGTGTAAGCACGCGAAAAAGTTTCAAAAATGTAAAGAAATTATTTATAATGTTACTAAATTCTTTGAAATCGGGTGTAACAACCTCTTTTATAATGGTTAAGCCCATATTTACAAAGGTAAGCGCCGTGACCTTCGTAAGTTGAAAGAAATCTTACTATACCTTATAAATTAATGAGCGTCTACAGTCATTACATCAAGCTTCGTCTATAGATATGATAGTCCTTATGCATTTATGATTTACATTATATTTATAAATCTATATATTCAACTAAAGAAAATATCAAATAATATGCAAAAGAAAATATTACGCTCATACCTTTCAATTTTCCCAGTAATAAACTTTTGATTCGTAGTCTGTTTTTAAGACAAGGTAGACAACTCTGGTAATCTTACGACATACTAAAACCCCGCTCGGCCGTCAGCTTTACAGACTGGCTTCAATTAATAGGGCTTCATGGTCAAATAGCCCCGGCATGATCTCAATGTTGTAGAAATAAAAGTTCTAGAGTAGAGTTGTTGGAAAAAGGTACAAAGTATTCTCATAAGTTTCTATTGTTCTGGCAGGTTGTGAGACAAGTTTCTGTAAGGAAAGGTCCTTTGCTATATAGATGAGTTGTTTACAAGTGTTTGGTTTGGTAGCTGAAGTCTTCAGACTTTTAATGTTCCAGCCTATGTCCTCGAGGTTTGCCTCTTATCCAGATGTGTTTGGAGGGATTCTTTACAGACAGTTGTTAAAACTGGACATGCATTCTGATTGAGTTGCATCTGGTGGCCGGTAAAAGCTGGCAACGTATAAATGACTGCTTCCAGACATCTTGTTTTGTACTCAGATCATCTCGCAGTCCTCTTCGACCACTAGGTCATCTGGCTGTAAGCTTTTTAGAATTGTTAAGTATCAGAATAAAACCATGAAAACCTATAAAATGATATATTACAAGCTATGGTGACAACATTATATATAGTCCTGCATAACCAAATCGGCCATTTTGGCGGCCATTTTGATGAAATTGAATTGAATGAAAACTGAATTGTGGTCAACACTGACACCAACAGACACTATGAAAATCTATGAGACTAGCCTCAAAAATGTACCAAGGTCTGCCAGTGAGTACTAGAACTGACATGTGTTTGAGCCTACTAGGCTGGTTTCCAATGATAGCCCTTATTGACAAACGTAAACTTTTATTCTTACATAAATTATGTACATTAAACCATCGAGTGTTAAAAAAAACTGTTGGACTATATATTAAGTCTATTCTACGTAAGAGGACAAACAATGCAAATGGGATTTATACCTGACATTTTATGTATCCTACAAAAGTATAATCTCACATGCTATATAGACATATACCGTTAAAACAATTCATTTCCTCCAAAATTGACATGGAAAAAAATTGTGAATTCTTCGATATACAGATTCCACGCTCACCAATGGCGTATTCGAGAAACGGGAGATCCTGACTTTAATATATTCCGGAATGCGCATCAATATATACAGCCGTCCCCAGTGTGGTCTGCAGCTAACTCGTTTGATGAACTCATGTGTGCGTACTCAATGGTTCGGTTTTTGACAGACACTCGTCCTCCACAAGTAGGACTATGTAAACATTGTGGAATCCAAAGTTCAAACTTATATGTTCATTAAATTGGTGCTTGTAGATACTTTGACTCTATGAGACAAATGATAGTGTTAGACTTTAAATTACAATCACAAGAATCACTAACAAATGACTTTCTATCTCGTTTCGTCTCAGAGATAGGAGGACAATGTAATAACTATACATTTATTAGAGCTACGTGCAAATTTGTGCATAAATCTTTCTTACAATAGTATGTTTAACATACACCTTCATACGATATAGGTAATTCGCAGCTATGTAGGCTTTCTTTTTATACATACATGTACATTGTATAAGTAAAACTGAAAAAAGTGATTTGTTCCGCAGAATAATAATAGTTATTCTGTAATTCATAAGTTTTTGTGCTCTGAAACATTACTGCTTTGAAACATCCTATTTCATATTATTTTGTCAATTTTGTATTATGTCTAACCTAACTATTAGTTATGTATATGTTTGTCACATTATTTGTACCTAATATATATGTTCACTTTAATATCATATGATAAATGAATAATTCTATGTCTATGTATGAATCACCATAGGGTGGAAATAAAGTGTATATATAATAAATTATATATATATAAACATACAACACACTTCATTTAAAATTTATGACGGTTATTTCCACAAGTACAATTATGTAAATATAAATAAATTCCTTTATACCAATCTTTACCAGTCATAAATCAATCAAGTCATTTTTAACTTACGTAAGCCGTACTATAGTCTAGAAGAAGACAGACACACTCAACAGCTTTTCTGTATACAGAAGAATTTCAACAGTTTAAAAAATATTTAAACGAAATTTCGTGTGTCAACTATGGGATGATATATCTGTCTCAACACCTATCCTTACCAAAACAATACGACATTCACTACTGTTTGGGCGTGAGCGAGACGCGTTTATTGTACAGAAATATACATGTATTCACAATACTTATCTGCTTATTACATTGACAATTAATAGTAATGAATATAAATATACATATACACGTATGTGAGTAAATAAGAGAAGTAATACATTATGATTTAATTATAAGTCATTTCAAAATATACAAATTAACATAACGTTGAATGACGTACACATATAAGGTAAATGACAGAAAAGACTGCGAGCCGGCTGCCCCAACACAAACCTTTTTTTGAAGAAAGTGGAGGTAGAGGATAACCAAAACTCGGTCAGGGTTAACTCAAGAATAATTTCATTCACAATATTCCTTGTAAAGTTTCCTGAAAAAAGACGTTATCCGGAATCCAAATGTATAGACGTTCCCGTCCGTGCACAGGCTAGACAGTTAGTTACATTATTACTAAATAGCACGCATTATAGACCAAATTCATCTTTCTCCGTGCGTGTGTGTGTTTTCATTGTAACGGCGTAAGTTTGTTTGTACCGGGGAGGAAAAGGCAAACATTTATATTCCGGAAATAGTCTTAACCGAGGGCTGCAAACAGTATAGTGTATCTTACCACTGCCTGACATTTATTATTTCACGGCGTCTCAACGCCGTGATATTGTGGTGGGTAGATTTTGATAGCAATGGGCAAAAGTCACGTGATAAAAAATGATAAAAATCCTTTCGATTTCCACTGCCGACAAATTTATTGTTTTTAATGCAGTCATAGTACAGCCCATTTCCGTTAAAAGTTAAATAGAAAAATCATTTTTGGGGGAATCCATATAAACAATTTTTCTTGCAACAATGCAACACACGAAAAATCAGCGTTTTATATCAACACATTTCCGCAAATCCTTTCGAATCACACGAAAAGGGGTAGGTATAAATCGCGAACCAACCGGACCAGGAGACCAGTTTAGTATACGGATACAGTTTAACAAATATGCGTATCATAATGTGCGTATAGTACATATATTATTGATATTTGCCAATATTTTATTTGAAAAGATAAGACACCAATATCGAAATTATATTTTAAGAAATAACTTTGCAGACTTTAACTATTAAAAGAATCGTCGATTGCTTCATCACATATTGTTGTAAATATTATATATTTCAACTGTTAGAGCATTTATCATTTGAAAACTAATTTGATATGATTCATATATTTTAATAATTTACCTTTTTTCTTATTAGCCGACTGTATAAATAAAGAAGCGTAATCGTGTAACATTGACTCTTAATTCTTACTCTTACTGAGCTCTATTGGCGATCTTTTTTAACTATGATTAAGTGCAGCGGACCAGTTAATTTTAAGAGCATAAGAGTTACGGACCAGGGTTGAGTTCAGTAACTGCGAACGTTATAGAACGTTCCGCAACGATACATTCGGAAGTCCTCGTCCATTTGCTGCGAATAATCTCGGACATATTTGGACGCTATTTTGAAATGTCCGGCGTTAAAGTTAACAAATGTATGAACGAGGAGTTCCGAATGCATCGTTATGTAACGTACTGTAGCGTTTTGTGTAATTGAACTTGCTTCTGGTTATAGATCGAGCAGATGTAAGATTATTTTTGCGACTTTTTTTAATTATGAAAAGTTTGGTACTATATTGACGGACTATTGACCAGACGGACCAGGTAATTTTAAGAGAGTTAAAATGACGGACATTTACACCTAGGTGAAAAGCTCGCCAGTTTTTAATTTGTTCGAATGGAGTATGTTTTCTCGAGTCCGAGTGAATTCATTATTAAGAAAAATGATTTCTATTCGAAATAGCTTGCCTTTTGTATTTAAGTGCATCTTTTCGGAATTAAAATACATGTTAAATCCTTTCGTGTATCCGGCAACAAAATTCTTCTGTAACAAGTAAAGGTATGACTACTCTCTAATACACTGGTTTGAAAGATTCACTCACTGACTCTCTACCTCTGCTTAAATACTATGCGCAAACTGATATTTCTATTTCAAGGCAAAGACACACACATTTAGATTGCATGACTGTCTCGTGATTAAAAAATAAATGGAATAAATGCAACAAATGTTCACGCCTGTAAAATCAAAATGTCGAAATTCAAAGATGCTGGACAGTTATGCATTAGTTAGATGATTGGTTACACGGATTGGTAAGAACAGATCCGCAATGTGAGGAGCACTTGACTAAACAGAAGCGATAAGTCATGTAAATAGCTTCTGTTCTGAAGAACTATGTTTTCCCTTCTGCCGATCTTTTTAAGCGTCATGCTAATATGAATTACTGGAAATAAATCCAACTAAAACCAAACATCCTATCGGCATAAAGATGGTGTCTAGATCCAGACCTTTCGCGTACTCCAAATTTGTCAAGATTCTCAATCTAACTAGTATCGAGAATCTTACTAGGCTTTTCGAACGAGATTGTTACATTTGAGCAGAAAAACGTTTTATGACAAGTTACCTTTTAATAACTGAAAAACCTTAACATGACAATTCAATATAATGCTCTTTTGAGTTACCTTTAGATTATACTTAATCATTCTTTTTTGTTTGCCGTGACAATCCCTTTGCTGCATTTAGCAGCAAGTTTTTACTTGTTCTAATATAGATTTTTAGGAAATGTACTATCATGAAAACAAAATATTACTGATACATTAGTAAAGTATTAAAGCATTATAAAGCCAAAACATTCATAATCTAAGAACGATAATGTCTTCTATAGAATAAAGAATGGTAATTCCAAAAAATAGAAAATCAATAAATCATTAACAAGAGTACAATAAATGTACAACTATTAGTCAAAAATTGAATTTCCGTACAAGGGCGTTCGCTTCGTAGAATGATTCGCTTTGGCGACCTCGCCTCTATATATACCCAAACAAAAACTGACCACCCATTTTGGTCACGTGCGTGTTGAGACAACGGTTCTTGGCTATACTATGTAACGCAGAGAACAATATTTCATGTGACACTAAATACGCCAATATCTATCGTGTAGTTACCGACTTCTATGTTGTCTATCGGCTCGTCGGAGATAGAAAAAAATGTAAATTCAGTTATTTTGAATACCCAACTATGAATACTATTTGATAGATTAATCATTTCTTTTTTGAATTATGTAAGGAATACTATTTGATTTAAAAAAAATACCGATTCGATCGATTTTCTAGTCTCATGTAGAGTCCGTTTTTCTATCGCGTTCCGTTGACGGCCCGCGCTTTACCCGTTTTCGACAAAGACCGGTGTTGGTTTTTTAGTCATTCTGCAAGCGTTTAATAAATCATGAGCATTTTTTGACTAACCCTTTTGCAGCAGTGTGAACGGCGCGATAAGACCTTCCTGTGCCGTAAAACCCAAACAAACAAACAAACAAGCAGCAGTGTGAATGCTCTTCAAAATGGAGGTTGAAAGTTAAAAATCGCCAGACGAATAGTGAAAGACACAGATCCGAGTAAAAAAAGACTTTTTAAGAAAGGTTACAGTTTTTCTGAAATGAACTTTCAATTCAATTTATGTTTATTGATATCTTATGAGTTAATTTGCATCGATATCTGATTATTTGAATAGAGAATAACCGCCAGATCTGTGTCTTTTCAGACCCATGTTTTCGTGACTTTCAAGCATCCGAATTTCGACGACCGAAAAATGATGATGTCGACGTACGTGAATTGGAAAATAGTTGATACAGAATAGATAGATCATGGCTGAGCCTGAATCAGGTTTACTATTGGGTTAGTACTTTTCTTTGCAGTAGTATATATTCACATGATAATTTAAAGAATCTTTATTGAATATAAATAATAAAGGATGTATTAAAGCAAAAAAAATAATGAAGGAATCTCAGAACAGAATCCAAACTTTGGACCAAAGACAGTTTTAGTCTGCTCACACTGCTGTTTTTAGTGCTTAAGTTTAAACAAATGTTTATGATTTATTAATAATAATAATTAAGCTCACAACAAGTATAGACCTTTATTATTTGAGCACGATGCTTTGTGGTTCGTTCAATTTTATTTTCCAGTGGATGATTGACAAGTTGTTGATGTTCATACCAAGCTGCTGGACGGCAATATTTTACTGTCAACACATCAAGTGAAAGCTAAGTTTGAAATCAAATTATATTTAATGTATATTGTACAACACTGCTGGTCGGTGTTCAGTACATATATGTTTTGTTTATTTTCCTGGCCCCTTTTCTCGATAGCGCAGTTGGTAGCGCGCCGGGATTTGGATACACGTGCCCGAGGGGGTGCGGGTTCGAATCCCGCCCGGGGAGGTTATACCCTTCCATGAAAATTTGACAATAATGTCGATTTTCCTCCATTGATTAGATAATATGGAGAAGTTTCCGGCCTTGTGGAAGGGTAGGTGAGTACTGGTTATAGACAATGGTCCAGGAAAGCTTGGTTAGATGCGCTGGACGCCGTGAAATGACCTAAATTGTGTTGATACGGCGTTAACTCCAATAAATAAATAAATAAAATAAATAAACTGGCCCCTTTTCTTGCATTCCTGCAACCTTGTTCTATCTCATTTGTTTCAGGTGACATCCATAAGCTGACTAATGGAGCAGTTTTAACTGCATTTCGACATTGTTCATCAGCCCAATCATTGAAGATTAACTTGATTGCAGATTTTCCTTCAGCTTTGTTTGAATCATGTGATGATTTTGTTTTATATACTACAATTCAGAGACTTAGTAATAAGTACAAATTATTGAAATGAAAAGGTAAAGTCTCAGACATTCTGGCATTTACTGACACACAGTTCCTAAAACCAGAGAAAGTGTTGCCTGTTCCTGAATCTGAGGATTCAGAAATCAATCGGCTCAAAGCTATACTGAATAAAAACAAAGAACTGAAAAGAGAGATGGATTTTGTTAACGATACAAATGAAAAATTAGCGCTAAAGGTTTCTCATGCTGAAAAAAATTTGAATGTTTTGGAAAATCTGTTAGATCTTATCAACAGTAAGTACAACAATTGAAACGAACCGGCATTGTCGTTTTGTTCAGCGACTTTGTCGAGAGCATTTTCTCTTTGTAAGCAAATTCGCCATTGAACAATTTCTTTGTTAAATAGTTTTGACAAATTATCTCCCTTCACTAAAATTTAATGTTTTGGTAAATTTTGTTAATTCCCTGCAATGTTTAGAATTGTGATACGTTTTAATTATCTAAAACTGTATAGTATTAAACTTTAACTATTTGTTCAGAACTTTAAGTGAAACCCATACCTTTGTTTTATTATTTTAAATATACGTATAGCATTGAGTAAGGTCAGCTGGGGAAATCATATAAATTACCTCCCTGTTCAAAAAATAACTTGTTTTACCTCCCGGGTTGAAAATGGACTGTTCTATTAAATTGACTCGTCCAATAGTATATAAATGCGTGTTGACTTCATTTGGCAGCAGAAAGTTGGTGACTGCTCGTGGTGGTGGTTTGAGTGGAAGATAGTCGTGGGTCTACTGTTTATTTGTCGACGCTTTCAAGTGAGGTGTGAGCTATCTGCTGTACTGACAACTGAGCATCTTTGCGATTAGTAGGTTGTCTCTAAGGTAGAAGCGATTTCTCGCATGTTAACGTTCGCGACAGAACCTGCGGGGTAAATCGTGCTGATCCTGGCCTATCCCTTCTTTTTCGTACCCGAGGTTGTATAAGTAGGCAGACTGATTTTGCTCCAACGATTGAGGTTTTGTTTCTGCTCCGGGTCGTGCTTAAAGTATATGAGTGTTTGGACTAAAGGTCTGTTGCTTCCGAGCAATAGTTAATGACCCGAGAGAGTGTTTCGAGATTGGTTTTGCTTTTGCTTTAGCTCCGAGTTGCTCCTGAGACATTGACTTGTCCGGGCTCGGGGTCTGTTGGTTTCGAGCAAAGGTATAACCCGAGATTGTGTTCGGGATATTGGTTTCGGCTTTTGCTTTAGCTCCGAGTTGTTCCTGAGACATTGGCTTGTCCGGGCTCGGGGTCTGTCGGTTCCAACATACGTTTAATTACCCGAGGTTGTATTCGGGGTATTGGCTTTGGTTTTTGCTTTAGCTCCGAGTTGTTCCTGAGACATTGGCTTGTCCGGGCTCGGGGTCTGTTGGTTTCAACATACGTTTAATTACCCGAGGTTGTATTCGGGGTATTGGCTTTGGTTTTTGCTTTAGCTCCGAGTTGTTCCTGAGACATTGGCTTGTCCGGGCTCGGGGTCTGTTGGTTTCAACATACGTTTTATAACCCGAGGTTGTGTTTCGGGATATTAGTATTGGCTTTGGTTTTTGTTTTAGTTCCGAGCTGTTCCTGGAACATTGATTTGTCCGGGCTCGGGGTCTGTTGGTTTCAACATACATTTTGTAATCCGAGGTTGAGTTTGGGATATTAGTATTGGTTTCGGCTTTTGCTTTAGCTCCGAGTTGTTCCTGAGACATTGACTTGTCGGAGTTCGGGTCTGTTGGTTACAACTAAAGGTTTATAACCCGAGGTCGTGTCTCCGAGCTTTTAGTTTTTGTTTATGCTTTTGTCTCTGCTCCAGACTGTCACAGTGTGTCTGGAACATTAAGTTTGTACATATTGTTTTATACTATAGTTCTATTCTATCGTGACTATAACTTTTGTTGTTTCTATTGGTTTTCATTCTGAGGTATTGTCTCAGGAGTGTGTTTTTGTTTTATGCTTTGTGCCTGTACATATTACTATACGCTTTTATTTTAGTTGTGTTCTAATCATAAGCCAGATAGCTTGAGGAAAATCTGTCTATATATATTCCACATTGTTGTTAAGCCCAAATCACGAATCAGTGTCCTGGGATTGTCTCGTGACCGTCCCCAGCAAGCTCGGACGCCTGTCAGTCGGTGTTAAGACGAGCATCGACTTTAAACACGTACGCGAGCGCCGGCTTGACGGCCGCGCGCCCAGCGGACACGTTACATAAGGTCTTACATTGCAAAACCGAAAGTGTAAAATTAAGACAACAGGTAACTGATTGGGAAAGAAAATATGAAAATCTGTCTCAACAGTATGATAAAGCTGTTGATGAACTGCATGAGAAACAGAGTAAATTGAAAAAACAATCGACCAGAAACCTTAACAAAAAATCAAAAGAAGGGATGAGTGCTTCAAGAAGACAGCATTTATTGTGAGAAAGAGAGAGACATAATTGGTATGAAAGATGATAAAGACAGAATGGTGTGTGAGGTGAGTGAGCTAAAACGAGAGAAAAGAAACTTGTTGTTAAAAGTGTCACGTTTAAAAAGCAAATGTAATGATTTTTATGACAAAAATGCAGAAAAAATTGATACTTTGAAAATAGAAATTGAGGAAAAAAACCCCAAAATATATCCCAATTACAGCGATTAAATTCACTGCTTGATAGTCCATTGATTGAAACATTCCATGACGGAAAATTTTCAGATGAGATGCGAGAGACAATAATGGTGTTGGTAACAGAATGTGGTGTTAGTCAGTCAAAGGTGAATGATGTAATGACAACGGTCATAAAAAACATGACAGGTAAGACTTTGTCCAGGCTTCCCAGCACTGGTATAAAAAGTTGATTGTTGATTGAAACGAAACGAGTTGCCAATCAGCAAGTTGCAGAAGCTTTGCTTGATAAAATGAACACATTAATCTTCACCAAGATGGGACCACAAAATTTCATAAGCATTATCAATTTGATGCAGGTGAGGTTATATATGTTGCCGGGATACCGGCTCTTGGTCTTATAGACAAAGTTGTAACTGGACCTCTGTGGAGACTTATTGAGGCAGCTCCCAACTTTTTTTCATTGAATACACATCTTCAATTCAAAAAAACCGTGGATGATTGGTGTAAAGATGCTAGTCCAGTCTTGGCTGGAGAATGTGTATTCAATGAAGATGTTGCTCCAATAACAAAGGACTGCATTTATGAGTCTCTGATAGCCCCAGAAAATGACCCCTTACTTGACACATACACCCAAATGGCGTTAAAAATTGCTTTTGAGCAATGCTGCTTATTGTTGAACGTCAAGCAAAAGATCAGTTACCAGGCGGTAGGTACTGGAATATGAGTCAAGCTGACAAAGACAAAACCACCGGAGTACCTACAACAAACACGGTAAGTGAGAGAGATTTTGTTCAGCTAGATATGTTAGGCAGAACAAAACCAACAGCAACTGTCACAACCATGGAAGCCATTATGATGTGGTCAAACAACCAAACTTCAAAATGGCTCGACTCATTAACACCTTTTAAGTATGACCGTATATTAGCCGAGGCCAGAACAATTGCCCCTGAAATGAAACTCAAATTAAAAGAACGTCAGCAAAGACTCTTTGAGACAAAATTAGAAAATCTAAGTAAAAGGCAAGAGAAAAAAGCACACCAAGAGGAAAAGAACATTGCAAATAAGGTAAAATTGACCAAAAAAATAACTGAAATTGGAGGCCTTTGGACAACATCAGATGCAGTAACAATTTACAAGCAAACTCATAGTGTTTCAACATTTAAAGAAAGTAGAATTTCTCAGTTACAATTTCACAGACGACATGTTTTAGGCAGCAAAGGTCCTAGAAATATTCCAGCAACAAACTTAATCTTGAAGAACCACTGTTGAATGGTTCAGTGGTAGTGATTTAAGAATAAAAAGAAAGAATGACAATGTATTGAAAACTGAATATGAGATACAGTATGATGATGACGATGAAAATGACAAATGGTACTTTCCATTACTAAAAGATTTGGAAAATGGAGATCTCATTTTAAAGTAACTGATCTGAAAATTTGACACTGAATGTGCTTTCAATGAGACTCGTGGTCTTTAGCATGTAATCACCAATGGTTTCACTTCAATACAATACATCCCAATATTGATACAAGGCAGATCATATTTTAAGAGAGGGTTATATATAACAATGTCCTAGTATACCCTACTATATTAATATAATGAAATTAACATAATGACAGTATGCAGTTTATATGTTTGTTTCATTGTATGTAAACAACATCACACTCGACCTTCTGTCTTGTATGACATTGTTTATACTTGCAACTCTAATGATACTAACCTACAGACTGCATACTGTTATAATATCCATTTTTTCCTGAATTCTATACCAATACTATTCAAAGCAACTGATTAGTGTTCACAAACAAGTAAAAAATTGTTGCGAAATGCAGCAAAGTGATTGTCACGGCAAACAAAAAAAGAATTATAAAGTAAAATCTAAAGGTAACTCAAAAAGCATTGTATTGAATTGACATGTTAAGGTTTTTCAGTAATAAAAATGTAACTTGTTATAAAAAGTTTTCCTGTTCATATGTATTATTTTCGTTCCAAGAGCCAAGTAAGATTCTCGAAACTAGTTAGATCGAGAATCTTGATGACCTTAGGGTACGAGAATGGTCTGGATCTGGACACCATTTTTATTCCGACAAGATGTTTGGTTTCAGTTGGATTTATTTCCAGTAATTCATATTTGCATGACCCTTAAAAAGATCGGCAAAAGGGAAAACGTATTCTTCCACAACAGAAGCTATTTACATGACTTATCGGTTCTGTTCAGTCAAGTGCTCCTTACATTGCGGATCTGTTCTTACCAATCCGTGTGACTATTGGTTCCCCAAAAGTGATCTGTATCATAAGGGACGATCGTTGGTCTCAGGGCAAAATGAAAATCAAAGTACATAAAAAGAGGCCTTTTAACCGCAACAGCTACTTCCCAAGAACAAAGCATGACGTAACCGGTTTAAGACGTAAAGGTGCGTCATAATTATCATTAGAAAGTTCGTCCACAAATTAGCCCATACCCAACTGTCCAGAAGCAGTAGGATGTTGATTTGCTATACAAAATATTTTATCTTTACATCTGCTCGATCTATAAACTGGTCCGTAACTCTTACGCTCTTAAAATTAACTGGTCCCCTACACTTAATCATAGTTTGAAAAGATCGTCAATAGAACTCAGTAAAGGTAAGAATTAAAAGTCAATGTTACACGATTAGGCTTCTTTATTTATACAGTCCGCTAAAAAGGACAAAAAGGTATATTATTAAAATATTACATTTGAATCCTATCAAAATTGTTTTCAAATGATTAAGTCTCTAATAGTTGAAATATAATATTTACAACAATATGTAATGAAGCAATCGACGATTCTTTTTATAGTTGAAATCTGCAAACTTATTTCTTAAAAAAATAATTTCGATATTAGTATTTATATATTTACATTTGAATTAATATTAATTGTAATTTCCCAAAACTCTATCAATCTTATCTTTTCAAATAAAATATTGGCAAATCTCAATTATATATCGACTATACACACATTATGATACGCATATTTGTTATACTGTATTCGTATACTAAACTGGTCCGGTTGGTCCGCAAATTATACTTACCCCTTTTCATGTGAGTCGAAAGGATTTGCGGAAATGCGTTGATGTAAAACGCTGATTTTTCTTTTGTTGCACTGTTGATAGTAATATTGTTTATATGGTTTCCGTTATAAATGCTTTTTCTATGTAACTTTTAACGGGAATGCGCTGTACTATAACTGTATTAAAAACAATAAATTTGTCGGCAGTAGAAATCGAAAGGATTTATGTCACGTGACTTTTACCCATTGCTATCAAAATATACCCATCACAATATCACGGCGTTGAGACGCCGTGAAATAACATATTATTAATATGTTCAATTAAAACATAATTGCTTTTTCAAATCTAGTGTGACTGGGAGTGAGAGTGAGTCAAATTGATTAACAAGGAAAAGTTTAGATTTATTTCCATATTAGTAATGCAAGTGGTTGCTATGGTCACTAAAACATTGCTAACTGGCTGTATATGAAATTATTATGTAATTTGTTAGAATATGAAAAACTTGTTTACAACAGCTGGTTATAAAATTTGCATCCTTTACATATTGCAAATATTGACTTGTAAGAAATTTTCCATGAAAGTGTTATTTGTAAATGGTTGCTATGGTAACTACAAACATTGCTAACTGACTGTATATGAAATTATTATGTTATTTGTTCCAGGATATTTAAACTTGTTCAAGACTAGTGTGTTATAAAATTGTGTCATTCATATACATTACAATATTGACTTGCAAGAAATTTGATGGTTGCCATGTGACCCAACTCTTTCTTTACGCAATTTTGTGAATACTCACTTTTTATAAACCAAATGAATGTTCACTTTGCGATTGGTTTAACAAAAATTTAAAGATTGCAATTCATTTAGATGTTAACATATGCAATCTTCTTTATTCTGATATGAACAATAATTTTTTTATGAATTTTGAATTAAATATGGCCGCCGTGCATTGAATTTGGTAACCAAGGCAACCGAAAGAATGTTTATGTATAGAGCTTCTATAATATGTATGCATTATGTCATTTTATTTTGTAACTCATCATTTTTAATAGAATGACAATAAACACTGTATATAACTGTTTATACTGAATTTTAGTGCCTTTTATTTATTTATTTATTGGAGTTAACGCCGTATCAACACAATTTAGGTCATTTCACGGCGTCCAGCGCACCTAACCTAGCTTTCCTGGACCATTGTCTATGACCAGTACTCACCTACCCTTCCACAAGGACGGAAACTTATCCATATTATCTAATCAATGGAGGAAAATCGACATTATTGTCAAATTTTCATGGAAGGGTATAACCTCCCCGGGTGGGATTCGAACCCGCACCCCCTCGGGCACGAGTATCCAAATCCCGGCGCGCTATTGGTGCCTTTTAAAAGTATCCTTATAAATGCTTTATAGGTATTATAGTAAAAGAATGCACAAAAAGGCCGTATTTTACAGAAATTCTAATCCTCATAACTTTTGAACCAGTTGTCCAATCGATTTGCTAAATGATTTAAGGTGAATTGTGTTGATTTAAGAAGGATTTTTATTCCTGATTCCACCGACTCAAACGTTCGGTTTATATATGTCGCTCGTCCGTTTTACTTTGGATCCTCTTGCGTTTGAGACACGTATTTGGAGCACACAACTTTGAATTTTCTTATCCCTTTTCTTAATTTATGCATTGACCAAGTAGGGATCGAAATACGTGTGTGATTCGAACATCTACATTCGTATGCATATCAAGTGTCAATTTCGGGACAGTGTGACGCCAGCAGTACCTAGAGGCTATTAAGATTCTTGTTACCGTTAGAGTGAAACATTCCACCGAGGTGCATGAGAGTACGTATCTTTAATATCGATTATCGATTATAGAAATACTTTCCGATCTTTTGAAACCACAAAAACATACTTGTAAATCACTGACAGGCCCGTAGGAACAGGGGGGACTATGGGGGGGGGGCTTAGCCAATTATAGTGATTGAGGATCTTTATTTAATCTGTCACACTAAATTGATTGATAAATGTATGCTTTTTCGGCAAAATCAATATTGCAAACACTTTTTATGGAACAAGGTGCTCAAATGCAGTGTAAAATTGAACTTAAACATAAGTACTGTAACATTAGGAAACGTTTTCTTTTTCTTAAAATAAATCTCAACAAATTAGCCCCCCAGTCTGAAAATGCCTCCTACGTGCCTGACTCAAATATTAAATCAGAGGCTATGGTACGTGTCAGCTATTAATTTATGACTCTGAATATAATTAGATATTTAATATATTGTTATATTGATACTTCACATGTAAAGACCTACGTAAGTTTTGTCTAAGTGCATAAATTATATGCAATATATTCCGAAACACTTGATAACGTTTGCCTTAAAACTCGATTTATGATATTGTCCTCTTATCCAACTTCTCCATATACTTTATTTATGGCCGAAAATTGAAAAATAGTCAAATTTTAATGGAACAGTAAAACCACACAAGGTTGACATGAACCCGTTTTTTCTTTGGGAAACCAGATTCAAAATCCTGACACTATACCATCTACACTAAGGACCCAGTTCTTATCCATTTGGCAACATATTAGTGTTATACTATTCAAGGCGGTGAAAGTTCTCCAGTGTATCAAAACAAGAAAAATGGCCGCCATACCAAAAAAGGTAGGTTTTTCTTTAATATCTTCTTTAAATGACTTCCTCTGATAAAAAAGTATTTACCAGAACACGCTACTCACTTTCTGGAACACATCGATATGTGATTTATTGTATAAAGTCAAATAGTTTTGAAGTTATGCGGAACCTAGGATTCGAATCGACGATATTCTCCCAACTATTCAGAAGATAGACTGGAGATTTTTCTATAAGTTTTCAATTTTCTCCTAAAATACAAGTCTTTATATGATTATTATTTAGCAGTAGTTGTATTTTTGTATACAAAATATGTCTTATTGCTGCCAGCATCTATCAGAATGTTTTGAACACAAAACTTAATTTTATTTCAAAATAATAGACTGGAGGTACAAAAAAAGATGGATACACTGGAGACCCAATTTTGTACAAGATCTGATTATTATGTTTTCTTGTTTCAGTATCCGTAGGAAGATGTTTTGGAAGACTTATTTGGTCATTTGTAATTAAAATACAAAAGGAAATTGTGAAAAGTAAGATTGTTTTACATGAGTTATAGTTTTACATAAACTACAATGCATACAACATGTACATATATAAGCTATTGTGTTGGTCAATCCAGCGTCTATTAAAGCATGGGTAAGAGTGTGTGTGCGTCTAATGTCTACAATCTATTATACGGCGTACAAAAAACGTGTTTTGGTAAACATTATAAATGAGACCATTCATTTCAGGGGTAAGCAGTATTGAAAATAAAATTTGTATAATTCATTATAACAAAATTAGCATGGTTGATAAACCACCACCACTTGGTAAATCATGCTTGTTATTCATGCTGGTAGAACGCTTTCCATAACACCAACAACTAAGACACAAGAAAAATATATCACAATTGTTTATTTTTAAGTCATCCTGAGCATCCCTCGTCGTGGGTTAGTCCATTGTATTGTTATTATAAACAGTGTTTTTTTTGTTCGAACTATAAAAGGTCTAGTTAAAATAACAAGCCTACATTTACACGGTGGATGATTACACACTATCTCAATATCACGAGTGTTAGACAAAGAGCACAAAGTCACCGTGAAATTGTTCATGCTTTGACAGTTGAGAAAAAAGAATTTTATATAACTGTTCACTGTTTTTTTTTCACTGGGTTTAACGACGTGTCAACACAATTGTAGGTCATTTTACGGCGTCCAGCGCACCCCAGTTACACATATGGTCGGACTTAAATTGGTCCTCAATCGGTTTATAATTTCTCTAATCTTATCGGATGTTATCGGTAACTGCATTTCAGACTCTGCGAGTAAACGGGTATCGGCGATGGAGATAGGTTGTTCGTTTTTTCCATGTTTAGAACGGAACCGACGAACACCGACTTAGCACCGACATATCCGATTAGCTGACGATTTATCACTTATCACAAGCTATAGGGGAAAGATGAGTCTCATTGGTGAAAACTTACTGTCTTTTCCTATCGGTGATTCATATTTGTACAACGGTAGCTTATCAGAGGCATATCGGTGATATCGGTCATAGACAGCTTGTCAATCGTTTGAAATTTTCTACGATCGAGAATTTTAATCAATTTAAACATCCCAATCGTTTTTTCACCAATGAAACTCGTCTTTTCCCTATAAAATGTGTTAGAAATATATCGACCGCTAATCGGAGACGTCGGTACTAAATCGGTGTTCTTCTGTTCCTCTATTAACAGAGAAAAATAAAAATCGATCTTCCTCCGATCACTATGGGTAACTGGGCCCTTAGGGTCCGATTACACTTGGGGATCGGGGGAAGATAGGTTTTTCGTTTTTCCGGTAAAGAACGGAACCAAAGAACACGGACCTATCAACGACGTCTCCTACTTGTCGCCGATTTATCACTTATCACATGCTATTGGGAAAAGATGAGTTTCATCGGTTAAAACTAACCCTCATTTCCTATCGGTGATTCATATTTGTACTTCGGTAGCTTATCAGAGGCTTATCGGTGAAATCGATCAAAGACAGCTTGTCAATCGGTAATTCGTTTGAAATTTTCAACGATCCTGAATTTTAAACATCATTAACATCCCGTTTTTTTTCGCCGACCAAACTCATCTTTTCTCAAAAGCATGTGATGAGTGATATGTCGGCCACTTATTGGAGATGTCAATGCTTAATCGTTGTTCGTCGGTTCCGCTATTAACGGGGAAAAACAAACAAACGATCTTTACGGCCCGATTACACATTTGGATTGGGGATAGATCGGTTGTTCGGTTTTTCCAGAGAGAATGGAACCGACGAACGCCGATCTATCAAAGTTCTACGTCTCTGATTAGCCACAGATTAATCACTCACCACAAGCTTTTGGTAAAAGCGAGTTTCATGGTTAAAAAATTACTGATGGGATTTCAAAATGTTTAAAAAAAATATCGGTGAAAATTCAAACGAATTAAAGATTGGCAAGTTGTTCATGACCGATATCACCGATAAATGCCTCTGATAAGATGGAAAAAAATAATAACCATTCTATTGGCGATACCTGGTTACACAAAAATTGTGAAATGCAGTTACCGATGCCAACCGATTAATTAAAAGACACATTTTACCGATCGAGGACCAATTTAAGTCCGACCTATGTGTAACCGGGGTGTTAACTAATGAAAGAAAATAATTGAATCTCGGCATTAATGCGTTGGAATAAAGTATCATTTATCTTTTAGTAACATTTTCATTTCTTCCGACTTTTATGGATTACCATCAACACTGTGTTTGTTTTTTTGCATACCCAAGTTTTCCTATCCTTTCCTTATCTGTATTCTGTGATAAGTATATAAAAAGTGTTATTTTTCTACGTTCAATTATTTCAGGATATGAGCAAGACAAGAACATCAAATAGCCGCTTCAGCTGAAAATATACTTTGAGAAAGAAAAATCGACTTAGTGCTGTTTTTGGAAGCTCGATAAGCACTCTACCTGATAATTACAAACGTAAATTTGAAAGAACTCTTATAAAGTCTTCCTACTATCACCTGCATGTAAACGACAGAAAACCCTATTTGAATCATCGCCATCGTTCAGATTTGATAAAGCAGAAAATTCTGACAATTCGTTAACTGATCAATGTGAAGCAGCGGATGATTTGAACAATATCAATTCTAGTACCGATTCTGTTGAAGACAATATGACAGATGTAGAATTACTACATGTAATACTGACACGGATTTTGATACTTTTAACATGGCATTCGAAAACAATATCTATTTTCCTCCATGTCGCCCTGAAAAAGAGAACATGCTTGAATTGATTCACTTTGAATTTCTTCCGTGGGAATATAAGTTAGTTCTCTATTCAACCCATCCGGGTAAAATCTGACTTTAATTTGGTTTTCACATTTGTTATTTGTTCATAATTATAAGAAAGACAGGTTTTGTTTTTACATTTTATTCATATAACAAAATATTTTTAAAATAATTATTTTAAGGATTTTTTATATTACATTATGTGGATTCTATTTTTTTAATTTGAGCCATAATAGTTTATAGCTTGATCTAAAAAATATTTATAACGTGGGACCTTTTGTGTGGAAAAGCCATGAACCATACTTAGTACTAAGTCTATAGACTCAATTTTCAACCACTATCTTAAAATCTGTCTTTAGTCTTAAAATATTGCATTACATTTGGCCTGGACATTATTATTATGTTTCTTATTATGCCATTTTTGTATGCCTATTAACCCCAATAAATAAACACTATTTTAGCGTAAATAGATTTTTTCATATATTTGAATTAGAGACCAAGTGTTTTAATCAATGTCTAGAATTTGACCTTATTATTTTGATATTGACTGTAAATGGTTTATAGTGAAATGATTTGTGTTCAGTGAGCTGAACAATAAATACACGTAAAATAATAAGTACACTATAAGACTAGTTGGCCCACAATATTTGGAAGTACATTAGCTTATCGGTGGCAGTTCCACGTGATTATAATGTCAAAAATGCCACGGTGTCAAGAAGAAAATAGTAAAGAATCTGCAGCGGTTTGAGTCATATTTCCATTATACTTATTCGAGGCTAAGCAGAAAACTGTGTACTACTTGATGCACATCTCCAACGCCAGATTTATACTATCTGCAAACTTGCTGGATAACCTCTGTGCTTGTCTGAAACAAGAAACCATAATTATTAGTTGTTGTACAAAATTGTGTCTCCAGTCTATCCATCAGTTTTTGCATCTCCAGTCTATCATTTTTAAATAAAAGTAAGTTTTGTGTTTAAAACTTCCTGTTAGATGCTGACAGCTATAAGACAGATTTTGTATACAAAAATACAAATATTGCTTAAAAATAATCATCCAAAACCATGAATTTAAAGAGAAAATTGAAAATTAAATTTAAAAACTCCAGTCTATCATAATGAATAGTTGGGAGAATTTCATCAACTCGAATCCTAGGTTCCGCATATTTTCAAAACTATTGGACTATATACAATAAACCACGTACCGCCGTGTTCCGGAAAGTGAGTAGCGTGTTCTGGTACATAAGTTTTTATCAGAGGAAGTCATTTAAAGAAGATATTAAAGAAAAACTTACATTTTTTGGTTTGGCGCCATTTTTTCTTGTTTTGATACACTGGAGAACGTTCACCACCTTGCTATTGACTTGACAAAATATAAATGTAATACTATTTGCATTATCTCTCAATAATATGCTACTTTTGAAAATGTGTTTTCTGAGCTCTCTCGGTAAAAGAAAAATGTATTTTTCCAAATAGTCAATAAATATCCTCTATATCTTCAATATGTTTCAGGTTTGAAATTCTTAGTACGTATATGTTCTGATCTTGGTTTAAAAGAAGCCTAAGAATACGCTAAAAATTAAAGAAAGCAGAAAAAGCTAAAGAATTGAAAGATCAACGTGCAAATAGTTGTACTAGACGTGGTTCTGGACGTCGTAGAGAAAGTAGTGCAGAAACTGGAGCAGGTATGATTTATGTCTATGTAATGATTTAGTGAAGTATGAATTGCAGCATGGAGAAGCATAATTTAATATTTTATTATTTTCAAAGTTCTTAGTTTGTCAGGCAATTGTAGCAATGCTAGTTGTCTAATTTATATCATCTTTTCTAAGTCTTGGTTAACCAAACAGAGATTTTCTCACGAGTTTGTGAAATTGACCAAGTGGCTACTGACAGTGATTTTTCTATGAAAAAGTTGAATTTCAAAATATTTTAAATGCTGCTGGAATAAACGCCATCTTTGATTGGCTGAATGAAATGCCATCTTTAATATGCTGGATGAAATTGAATGGCTTAGTGGATGAAATACCAATTTTGATTGGTTAGATGTTACAACATCCTTGATTGGATGAAACACTTTCTTTTAATGGTCTCACACTATAATATTTTACTATTTTTTTTTAAGATCAACAATATCCTAAGGATGAATATGGAAATTAGACAAATAGCATAAATATCAAAAGTAATAGACATTGTTTTCATTTGTAAATAAGATGAATTTAATGTTATATTTCAGATCGTGAAGGAAGTGGAGGAGGAATGAGGCAACCTGGGAAACGTGGTGGAAGACGTCGTCCAAATCTTGACGATGCTGATGATGAAACATATCAACCACGTAAACAGGAAGTTGATCCTAATTATGTTGATCCTCTCGGACCACAAATGGAACGTCCTAAAACAGCAGCTAAAAGAAGAGACATGGAAGATGAATTTGCTGATGAAGAATTAGGGGACGATCTTTTACCAGAATAAACTTATACACACTCTGATTCTACTATTAAAGACTTCATAACTTGTGATCTGTGATCCTCTGTACAAAATATCTTACAAAAAATTATAACAATAAAAACTATTCTGAACTGTGAGTCATTTAAAAATGTTTTGCAGTAATTGCATTATCAGTTTGAGGTTTGAAAACATTCATGAGATATGCAAATATTTGACTTTTCGTCTCTATATATATTTCAATAATTTCAAATTTTATGTACCTTCTTAAAAGATAAATGATGTAATTTTGAAGGATAAACCATGTAAATTTTTGTGTTTAATATCTCTCTTGAATTGAAAAACATGAAAAAAGTGATTAGTTGTCAATTTTTGAATAAGATTATTTTGTTCCAACTCCTGAACTAAAGAAATGACAATTTCGCTTGTTTCTAAGTCACTCGTGAAAATATGTTTTCTGAGCTTAGTCAGTGAAATAAAAATCAATCTTTTCACTTTTTATTAAGTTAAGCGCTTTAAGCGCTTAACTTATTACGACCATCTCGACAGTCGTTTCGGGTTTAGCCAACCCAAGTCTAAGACAAAGTAGTTCTTCCGACCTCTATTTTATCACAACCACGCAATTTTCTTTCATAGTATGTACAAATTGTCTCTATTTTACGCAATTACAGACAAAAGTGCATCATATGGAACATAAAATCATTCAAAACAAGCTGTCCTAAAGTTTTCCTTTTAAATTGGGCACGTTTCACAAAGCTAGCGCTAATATGCTACACAAACTTGCTTTCAAAAAGCGCTAGTTAGCGATAGCCTTGTGGAACATGTCCCTTGATATGAATACGCGCAAAGATATCGACCTATTTTTCTATGACGTCACTCAACCCACTGAGATGAACGAAGTTGCGTGAAAGAGTCGAACTCTATTAACATTGAAATTATCGAGGGTAATTAGACGAGATGACCGGCATCCTTCGATCGCGATTATTTGAATATCATTATTGAAGTGTTACAATGATTTTAAAGCGTTTGATCATGTCTGCACGGCTTTATACACTTAAAAAACTTATAAGTATACATGTATACATGCTCGTATCTACTAAGTGCATGTCCGATTTAAGTCAAATTTTCAAATGATAATTAGAGCATGTTAAAGTAAAAATTGATAATAATTTGGTGTTTTGTAATGCGATGGGCACCAGTGGTACAAACAACGTTTGTTACATATTATTGCTAAATTGCACGAACTATGGAACAAATACTATTGTTCTTTGTACACACGTTTTCATTGGAATGGTGAAATGAATTCCGGATATACTCTGACAATAGACTGCATTATGTGCATAGCAAAGTGAAACTGAAAGTTGCATTGACGCTACCTATGCACAGAAGCTTTAGAAATAATCATGTACTCGAGTAATGTATCATGCAGGAGTTGTATCAAGCTTTCACCTGATTTACTGGTGAATCTTGCTGTTACAAGTGTATTACCTTATTAAGTGTCACAACATTTACCTGTGAGCTGTTGATATTATGGGAAGAAGGAAATGTCAGCGGCCGGATAACTCTATCTATCTATCTACAGAGAGGTCCTGGGTTCGAGTCCCGGTCAGCTTGTATATTTTTCTTACCCTGTGATGATTTTTCGCCCAACGTGGGACCGTGACAATTACTCGGTCAGTTGAGAAATGCTTGTAACAAACAAAATGCTTCCTAAACAGTCTAGAATACTGAAATTATTATTGAGATTATGTCACGGCACTTACCTGTTCACATTATGGGAAGAAAGATATGTAAGGAGACACCTTTCAGTTCCATATACATCTCAAATTTAGCACTTCCTCAATATGCTGTTAATTTCTTGTCGAAAAAGGAAATTTAAAATGTAAGAACTAGTATCGCGATGGTCGTAATGATATAAAATTATGTTGAAATCATTCTTTTGTCGAAATAAATCTACGATCTTATCTATAACATAAGCATGTTAGAAGAAAAACTGTCTTGTTTTGGGGATTGCTAGAAAGTAAAGAAAGAAAAACAATGAAAGTAACCTAGGAACGGCACTAGTTGAAAAACCCATCAGAAGGGCTGGTTAGGAAGCTCCTTGGATGATACCAAATAGAGCGCCTTAGCTATGTAGATGCTGACAGCTGGTTCCAGACCATGGTTGTTTATGGAAAGAAACTGTACTTAAATGTATCTGTCAATGTAGCAACGACTTAATACTAGTAAGTACTTCAGGGAGCGAGCTAAAGACTAGAAGGGGGTTAGATACATTTATATAGATGCTGGTTTATCGATATTGTCGCGTGTTATTTTGTAAATGTTTGTCAGCTGGTTATTGATGCTTCTGGACTCGAGGCTTTCCCATCCTAGATGGTCAAGCATTGATGTTTCACAGCTTGTGTTGTGGTAGTGGATTAAGGTGAACCGTGCTGCCCTTCTCTGTACCATCTCAAGCTGTCTAATATGATCCTGCTGATGTGGGCTCCATGCAGACGATGTCTGAGCGAACAAAAGCGATATAGGAGTTGTTTTAATGGCCTGTGTCAGCAGATCTCAATTTGCGCCCATGTGTCGAGCATGTTCAACAATCTCAGTAATCTTTGCTTATGTGCTTTTTCTAAGATAGGTTTGCGTAGAAATGGACGCCCAGATATTTCGTTGAGGATTCTTCTGATAGGAATGTGCCTTTCAGCTGGTACATGTAGGTTTTAGGGTTGTTTTATCTTGTAACTCTCGGTTAGCTACGTTTCTTGGATGCACTCCATTCCCCATTTTATTCTCCCACTCTTAGTCTATCGAGGTCCTCCTGCAGGATAGCTTGGTCTGGTCCGATGTCATGTGACGGTACACAATGCAGTCATTCGCAAATAGCCGAGTCCTGAAACTAAGGTTGTCTGGAAGGTCGTCTATGAACTGAAGGAATAGCAGTGGCCCCAAAAGTGAGCCGTGTAGGAAACCGCTAACTTCTGGTACAGGGTCTTACGTATTTCCTTAAATCTTGACCTGTTGGGTAAGTTGGTGCAGGGGCGGATACAGAGTAGGGCTGCCTGGGGGGGGGCTGGTAGACCCGAATTAGGGAGGGTACAGGAGAGGTGTCCCCTCCCGATAGAGAGGGTACAGAGGGCCTCTCTCCGAAAATTTTGAAAAATAAAGGTCTAAAATCGTGCTTTCTGGTGAATTTTTGGCCGTTTTAGTTTCATCCATAATAGCACAGATTAAACTATCCCGCATTTTTATGCATCTCGTCCCCTTCATAATGACCGCTACGCGGCTTGAAATTGGTTTTTTTAACCGGATTTAGTGAAATTCACTTAAGAAAAGTCGTTCAAAAACGAACCCCTTTTTTCTCAGGCCCCACTCCCATCAAAAGATGTTTAGAGGGTCACAAAGGAGGATGCCGCCCTTTGTTGCTGGAGTTTAAACGCAGAGCAGCGCACCTCATCGTCAGAAAAAGGGGTCTGTGAGTGCAGACAATTGGCCCAAAAGCTGATAAGAAAACATGTTTTCAGTGTCTGAAAAGTAACGGTACTTTAGACCTCATTTTTTGACAATATCAACAAATTGATAGGGAATAATGCCTGATACAAAAGATTATTTAGTCTAAAAACAGGATTAAAAGTTTTTTTAAATCACGTTCTGTATCTTAACCAGAGACATAGATAACAGTGTTTCTAATTCCCTGATCTTAACACCCGATAAAATAACAACAATTACTAAAATTGTACAAAATATGAATAAAATTAATTGATAAAAACTTTAGTTTGCTTTAAGGTGGGATGAAAATAGCCAATACTTGAAATTTATTTAGAATTACATGGACAATTAAATATAATAAGATATTAATGAATGAATCTATTATGAAATAAACAAGGAAATCCGAATATCCAAAGCTGTCCAAACTGAGAATCTACTAAATTATGGTAAATACTAGGAGATCCAGCTAATCAAAATTACATCAATATTAATTTTAACTACGCGTGCAACACAGTAATGCAGTCAATCAAAAACATCGTTCCTATGGTCCAGTCAGATAAGCCAGTGACATAGATCTTTATCTCTGATCAAGCGTGAGCAACTTTGTTCATTGTGATTGATAATTACACTCTAAACAAAGCCACTAGGCAAGAGATTAACAACCGGATGAGAGCAATTAACTGCTTTGATAACGGACACACTACAGACCATAAATGCATTAGAGTATATCAGTCCATTTGGAAAACGTATCTCAGGGCTGAGATGGGGGGGCTGCAGCCCTATTGCCCAGGGCTAAATCCACGGCTGTGGTGTTAGGATGACCGCATCCAGCTGTGGATGTTGCCCTGCATCCAGTAGTGGTGGACTTTTTTAAGTAGTGGCTGATGGGAAAAGCGGTTGGAGAAGTCTAGGACTACCAAGTCAGTCTGGATCCTGTCGTTGAGTAGTGTGGAGGCAAGTTCATGAAAGATTGTGAGATTCAGTGTTTAAAAAATCCGCCTGCCCCCTAACATGTGTTAGCAGTCTGTCAGGATATTGTAAGTGCTTCAACGTGTGGCTGACGATACATGTTCAATAAGTTTCCCGCATAGGCTGATGGGTGATATGTAAGCCCTTCTTGTATAGTGCTGCCACATTTGCATACCGCCAGTCTTCTGAGACAGGGTCTTCTGGTAATAATTCGTTGAAAATGGTGTCGAGAATGGGGGCCAGGTTTCTAGCATATTCCTAAAGGAAACGGACAGGCATCTCATCTGGCCCTGTAGAGTTTTCCTGGGGTTAATATTCTAAATTTTGCCTTTAGGTGCTACTATTAATACCGCCATTTCAGGGTTAGGTATGTTGGTCTTGACTTATATTCTCGGGTGAACACCGGCATGTATTTTCGAATAAGGATGTAAGCATTGTCATCTGGAGAGTTTAAGAGGCGGTCTTTAACTTTAAAGGGTGATATGCCTGTACATGTATTGTCTTTCCGTAATGACTTGATTTAAGACCAGAATTTTTCTGACCAATGGGTGTGAGTACTTGAATTTTCGGGGTCTAGAACCTCTTGTTAGAACTTCTGTAGTCCTGTCTTGATGCTCTTAAAGTCTGTTTTCTTATAAATGTGAACCTTGCGGGTTTTTACTGTAGTTCGGTAAGGTCGTAGACTGGCTTCAAAAAACAGGACCTCATGGTCAAATAGCCCCGGCATGATCTCGAAGTTGTTGAAATTGATATAACGTTCTAGAGTAGAGTTGTTGGAAAAAGGTACGCGTGACAAGTTTCTGTAAGGAAATGTCGTTTGCTATTTGAAAGCAGACCAATCATAATGAGTCATTTCAAATGATTGTAAACGAACATCGATGCTGCTGCACTCTATTGGTTACAATAGAAATTTAACCATTCAGTATTATTTTCTAAAAATGAAGTCTGAAGTACCATTTCTTTTAATAGTGTGAAAATTTGCTTCCTTATTTGCATTTTGGGCCATTTTTTGCACTCAATGACCTCATTTTTTATGGAATTGATGGGCATTACACCCCGTTCAAACTCAAGCTACAATAGGGCAAAACCCCTTGGTGTCCCTCGAGATATCTTTTGAAGAGAAAGATGTGAAGAAGGGCTGTTCTGGATGAAACGTTCTTAATATGAAATTCACTAAATCCAGTTAAAACATCAATTTCAAGGCGGTGGCGGCCATTTTGGAGGGGCCCGTCCAGACATATGACAATGTTGGATTGACAAGTTAAGGTTCCATGCTAAAGATGCATTTATTCAAGGTTTACTTCTAGTAGTATAGTATGAAAAAAGTTGTAACTTGTTGTGAAGTTACTTTAAATGTACATGTTTTCACATTTTTGTTATATTCTGAAAAAAACTTTTGCAATCAAAACTTTTATTATGTCTTAAGGTATGTATACTAACAAAAGTACATTGCTTTGGTATATTCTATTGAATTTTGTGTAAAAAAATGTTCTTAGTCATTTTATTACACTAATCAGTGGATTTTAAATTGAAAATATCTGAAACTATCTGAAAATATCAGTTCAAATGACTGTAAGAAAAATGGTTTAGATATTTAGATTTTTCGCTCGAAATCAAAATTCCCCTTAATCAATGATTAAAAAATGGATATTAAGTTATTTACTTCATGTCACATCATATATATTATGATTTGCCAATGTAATAGTGACAAACATCAAATAAAACGATGTAAATATAAAAATTATTTAAACTCTGAAATGAGATACAACCTTGTTGCACCCCTGTTTATTTTTTTGTCTCTCCTGTAAAATTTTCAAAAAGTAAGTTACAACTTTTTTGCGCCCAAGGAATAGATCATATAAACATAAAATACACTTCATTTAAATTTTATGACAGGTATGTAAGTATTAGTAGATAGAAGTATTCCTTTATATCATCCTTATCTGCAAAGTCATAAATTTTACGTAAGCCGTACTAGTCTACCTACGATTTCAAAAAACCCTCTAGAAAATGAAAGCGTTGGACATTTTTGTTAATGCAAATCGAATGGTCGATTCATGTAGCTGGACCTCCTCTGTTTTTAGGGACCTCTCCGCGGTGAGGAGGAGAAACATGTGCCCATTATGTAGGTGCAAGTTGCGCCTGCATGATGGGCATATGGCCAACACCAAAACTGCCCGTTTGCCGTGGGCAGCGTCCCGTAACCGGGAAAGGAGGATCCTGGTAGTTGAGGGAGACCCAGGGATCTCCAGTCTTCCCAACACACTACTTTGGCCTCTGATTCAGGGTAGACGGGTGTCCAAGTAGGCCCGACTTTGTCAATCGGCTGGTCATGCCTTGCCCTTGAATAGTTGCATACTTGCAAAAGCATTTCATTCATGTAAGTTCATGTACTCTTTTATGTGCACGTTCCCAAAATTATTAACATTACAGGCATACTCTTAATTTGAAAAACCATATGTGCACTCCATTACGATCTGAGTGGGCTTACTGAATTTAAAGTACTCTCTTTTAAGTGTAAACGTTCAAAACACCTATTCAAGAAGGCGGTGGCTCATGGGCCAATTGTGTTGATTGTAATCATTTGCAATTACATGCAAGTATATCTCTCATGTATCCTTGTGGTGCGGAGGCTGGATACCCGCCTCCATTGCACTTCCCCTTGTTGGAGTCCGAGGTGGCTGGGGAACCTGAGAGATGAATCATTATTATCTCAACCATGGATCCTTTAACCTCTTCTAAAAAACGTAAGTCTGACGAATCTCCCAACATTTCAAATGAACAATCAAGTCAATCATCTTTTCCACGCTTTCTGGTAGTAGAAGCGTTGGGAGATGAAAAATTAGCACAGTTGAACCCATTTGTCATTGAAAAGTCAATTTCTGCACTCATAGGAACTCCAAAATCGGTCAGGAAGCTTCGTGGTGGAGAACTCCTGATCGAAGTCCAAAGGAAACAACAATCAGATAATTTGCTGAAATTAAGATCTTTTTTTAATATTAAATCCTTTTGCACTGCACACAATACCTTCAATTCATCCAAAGGAGTCATTCGCTGCCCTGACCTTGCAGAAATGTCAGAGGCAGACATAGTAAAAGAGCTTAGCTCTCAATGTGTTTCAAATGCAAAACGTATTCTATCCACCGGAGACGGTAAACGTGTTCCCACTCACACATACATTTTAACATTTGATACCCCCATTCTTCCATCCACTCTTCGAGTTGGGTATCTCAACGTTCGCGTTGAGATGTACATACCAAACCCGATGCAGTGTTACAAATGCTTTAAATATGGACATCATGAAACTAAATGCACTAGAGAGAATATATGCCGTAAATGTAGTACTTCTCATGCTGGTCCGCTTGAAAACTGTTCTAATGAAGTCAAATGTTCAAACTGTGGGGGTAATCATTTTGCAACCTCCCGTTCTTGCTTAGTCTGGAAGACAGAAAAAGAAGTTCTCCGTGTTAAATATACACAAAGTTTGTCTTTTCCTGATGCACGCAAGCTTGTAGAAAGTTCCAAAACCAATTCTTATTCAGCTGTTGTATCAAAACCAGTTAAGATGGTTGATTCTGCTGTGCAGGTCAATTTATGTAAATGTTCTCCTCTTGAAATAACTCCAGTGCAAAAACCGTCTCCTGTTCTTTCACGTAATACGTCCAAAGCAAGTACAAGTACACAGACAACATCTACAAGTACCTCATCTGTACCTCAGAGGCGGGTCTCACAGGCTTCTCCGTCTCCTGAGCGGGTGATTCAAAGGAAATCACCCAAAAAGAAGGTCGTCCTAACTGACCGAGTTAGAAAAGCGGAGAGGGACCCTGTCCCGTCCTCCAACCGATTCGAGGCTCTTATGAGCGACATCGAGTCGATGGAGGACGAGGACATGGCTGTCCACAGCTCTCCTCCCCGGACTTCGGCGCGAAGTCCTGTTAAGTTTCCGAAGTAAGTTTTTACTTTTCGTTGAACCATGAGTCAAGCTATACTTCAATGGAATTGTCGTGGTCTTAAATCAAATTACAACGATCTACTTCTTTTATTATCGAAATACTCCCCGAAAGTTGTATGTCTTCAAGAAACATTCCTATCTACAAATGATAAAACATCAATAAAGGACTATACGCTTTATAATAAAATTTGCACAGACACAATAAGAGCATCTGGTGGCTCAACAATTGCGGTTGCAAACTGTATCCCTCAACGACAAATTCAGATACAAACTAATCTGCAAGCCGTAGCTGTTGAAATAACTTTACACAGACCTATTACAATATGCTCATTATATCTCCCTCCCAATTTATCTATAACTGTTGAAGACTTAGAAAATTTAACTAAACAACTCCCAGAACCATTCTTTTTACTCGGCGATTTTAATGCGCATAATCCAATATGGGGAAGTACATCTACGAATAATAAAGGCAGCATTACTGAAAAGTTCATTGATAATGTTCAACTATGCCTTTTAAATAACAAGTCACCAACTTACCTACATCCAGCCACTGGAAGTTTTTCTTGTATAGACCTCACATTATCACATCCATCAATATACTTGGATTTTACCTGGTCAGTGCTTGACGAACAATATGGCAGTGACCATTTTCCATTGTTGTTAACTTTAAACGACTCTGTTCCAGTAAACAACCGCTCTTATTACAAATTCTCAAAAGCGAACTGGAAACAATTTAACAAATTGTGTTCTGATGATTTAACAATCCCGAATTTTTCCAACTCTTCGGATAAAGCTAATCTCTTTGCGTCCACTCTATCAAAGATAGCTGATGAGTGTATTCCTAAAACTTCAATGAAAAACTCGAGTAAAATTAAAAAACCATGGTTCAACGATGAGTGCAGAAGATCATATCGGAAACGAAAAGCAGCACTAAAGAAATTTCAGGTTCGTCCTACAGCTGCAAATCTAGACAATTATAGAATCCTACGAGCACAAGCTCGTAGAACATTTAAGTTTTCTAAACGTAAATCATGGCAATAATATGTTTCTAAAATTAACGCCAACACTCCAATTAAAAACGTGTGGGAAGCAGTTCGTAAAATTAATGGTAAACACAAAAAAGTTCCTACTGCTCATCTCAAACGTAAAGATTCGAGCGTAGCAAAAACTACAAAAGATATAGCCAACACACTGGCAGAAACTTTTGAACATAATTCTTCTTCATCACACTACACTGAAGAATTTAAAAAGGTCAAATCTAACTTGGAAAAACAAAATATTAATTTTCATTCTAACAACGAAGAAGAGTATAACACCCTCTTTACAATTGACGATTTAACCGATTCTATTAAGCATGCCAAAGATACAGCTGCTGGCCCTGATGAAATTTATTATCAATTTTTAAAACACCTCCCATTGGTATCTCAACATTTATTGCTCGATATTTTCAATGATATATGGATATCTGGTAAAATTCCAGATTCCTGGAAAAAAGCTTTGATCGTTCCTATACCGAAACCGGATAAAGACAACACAGATCCCCTTAACTATCGACCAATATCTCTAACAAGTTGTATCTGTAAAACCTTCGAACGTATGGTTAATAAACGACTTATTTGGTATTTAGAATCAAATGGTATTATTACTAAGTTTCAGTCTGGTTTTCGAAAACAACGAAGTACAAATGATCATTTAGTACGTCTTGAAACGTTTATTAGAGAGGCTTTTGTCAATAAACAACACGTAGTTTCAATTTTCTTCGATCTTGAGAAAGCTTATGATACAACATGGAAATATGGTATTCTCAAGGATTTAAAAGATGCTGGTCTAAATGGTAGATTACCAATGTTCATTTCTAGTTTTTTGTCAGACAGAAATTTTCAAGTTAAAGTAGGATCAACATTATCAGAGAGCCACGAGCAAGAACAAGGCGTGCCGCAAGGCAGTATTTTATCAGTTACCCTCTTTGGGCTTAAAATTAATAACATTGTTAAGGCTATAAACCCTGGTACAGATTGCTCATTATATGTTGATGATTTTTTAATCTGTTATCGATCTAAAAATATTCGAAGTATCGAACGTCAATTACAACAGAACTTGGATAAAATTCAAAAATGGGCAACAGAAAATGGTTTTAAATTCTCCAAGTCAAAAACTCAATGTGTACATTTTTGTCGATTGAGAAAACATCATAATGACCCCGAACTTTACATTTCTGGCTTTAAAATCCCAGTAGTAAATGAAGCTAAGTTTTTAGGCGTTACATTCGATAAAAAACTATCTTTTATACCACACTTAAAGTTGCTTAAAACAAAATGTATTAAAGCATTGAATCTACTTAAAGTACTTTCACATACTGATTGGGGATCTGATACCCAAACTTTACTAAAATTATACAGAAGTCTTTTTCGTTCAAAACTCGATTGCGGATCAATAGTGTACGGATCAGCTCGCAAATCATACTTACAAATGCTAGATACTATACACAACCAGGGCTTACGTATTGCCCTTGGTGCTTTTAAAACTTCACCTATTGAAAGTCTTTATGTTGAAGCTAACGAACCATCACTAAAATTACGTCGTCAAAAGCTTTCATTACAATACGCAACTCGTATATCTTCTAACAAAAGAAACCCGGCACGAAATGTTATTTTTAGACCTGATTACACCAGCAAATTTGACAACAAACCAAACGAAATTAAACCATTTGGCCTGCGCGTTAAAAACGACTTAGAAATGCTAAATATAAACACTTCATCTGTGATACAAAACTTAGATGAAAATATCCCCCCTTGGACTTTCAACATTCCAGACGTCAATATTGACTTATCAACTTTTCGTAAATCTTTCACCAGTCCTGAAGCTTTTAAATCTGAATTTGTAAACATCTTGGAAAAATACAAAGATTTTACTCATTTATTTACCGATGGTTGCAAAGATGGAAACAAAGTTGGTTGCGCCGCATACGGAAATTCTTACGTTGCAAGAATGCGACTGCCTGACAAAGCATCTATATTTACTGCCGAAATAAAAGCAATTGATCTGGCTTTAACATACATATCAAATAGTATAAATAACAAGTTTATTATTTTCTCAGATTCTCTATCTGTATTACTCTCGATTAAAAATCGCAGTTCAGACAATAATCTTATTAAAAGTATCGAGTTGAAATTACATGACATTTTAAAATCAAAAATAGTACACCTCTGCTGGATACCAAGCCATATTGGTATACATGAAAAAGTTGACATCCTCGCTAAAGAATCTTTAAACCTTCAACCAGTTGATCTAAAATTACCAAGCAGTGACTTCAAGTGTTCGATCAATTCGTTAATTAAGTCGAAATGGCAAACAGTATGGAACAACGCTATTTTTAATAAGTTACATGAAATAAAGCTAACCCTTGATTCATCTCCGTCAATCAAATTTTCTAATCGCCGAGATCAAATTGTGATCACGCGATGTAGAATAGGTCATACTAGATTAACACATTCATACCTTCTCAAAAGAGAAGAAGCACCTAAATGCATACCATGTGACGAGCACTTCAATGTAAAACACATTCTCCTTGACTGTCAGGATCTAAAATACATTCGTGACAAATATTTTAAAGTAAACTCACTTAAAGAACTTTTTGAGTCTGTACCATCATATGCTATACTTAACTTTTTGAAAGAAATAAATGTTTATAATAAGATATAGAGTTGTACATCATTAATATAGTTTGAATTATTAGTATCATTGATAGCTGTCGGCGCGATATGACCTTTTTGTGTTGGTGCGCCGTAAAACCCAAACAAACAAACAAACATGTAGCTGGATGCTTCCCTGATATCGTACCGGGGATGTATAAAATCTAAATCGCGTTTAATTCCGTAATCTAGGTCAAAGGTCAACTAGGTCCATTTATTTTTTATTAGACCCTATCCTCTTTATACTGAATTTTCAAGAAATTTAATCGATAAAGTGGAGATTTTCTTAGTTGAAAACTAATAAATTTTAATAAAATATTATTTCTATGAAAAAAATGAGTGTATAGTTACATGATTACTTCCCTTTTAGCCTTTTTGTCGTGAAAATAGGTGACAAAACAAAAATCATCTACAATAGTTCAACTAGTAGACCTGCAGTTAGTGTTTATGGTTAAAATCTACTTGAATTGTGTGTATTGATACTATGTGACCTTTTAGGAGACATTCAATACTCGATAAGGTTAAAATAATGTCACAGTGGTGTTAAATTATGGACAAGTAGTATAACTGTTTTTTACAGGTATTTTGACAAATGTAGAAAGGTTTTGAAAATGCAGTTCATTATTTAATTAACATATGAATGAATTAACATGAACGTATGCTTTGCTCAGGAATAGAAATAAAACACTCGCGATCAGCAGACTAGCGTGCTACCTACTGTGTTAGGTGGGAGCCGTATTTTTACCTATTTACGCAACAAACATTACATAAAGGGACGTAATCATGTTACCTAGCATTAAACACTATTTTAAACATTTTGAAAGGGTGGGTGGTTGGGTGGGTGGGTAAGTGGGTGGGTGGTTTTTTAGGATCGGATCCTAATAGGGTAGGGTAGGGTAGGGTAGGGTAGGGCAGGGCAGGGCAGGGCAGGGCAGGGCAGGGCAGGGCAGGGCAGGGCAGGGCAGGGCAGGGCAGGGCAGGGCAGGGCAGGGCAGGGCAGGGCAGGGCAGGGCAGGGCAGGGCAGGGCAGGGCAGGGCAGGGCAGGGCAGGGCAGGGCAGGGCAGGGCAGGGCAGGGCAGGGCAGGGCAGGGCAGGGCAGGGCAGGGTAGGGTATCCAAGGTATCCTTTCCAAGACTACACCCATTTCCTATGGTTTTGAATTTTGAATCCCAGATTTGAATTTCTACCTTCATAGAGTTTATAGTTTACTCGTACTCGATGGATTGTTGGAAGGAATTCTTTTTTAAAGAATTCCTTTCTATGTCAGCGCTCTTGGAATTTTGAAAAAGAATCAACAACACATAATTGAACTCTGTTGCGACCCAGAAAATAGAGCAACAGAAAAATGTGTATACTTTCAATTGCCGACGAGTTGAAAAAAATATATATTTAATCAAATACTTAAAATCATGATATTCAATGTTTTTTCACATTTATCAAACTTTGTTCTATCTGTATACGGAGAAAAGTTATTTTGAACTATTGCGCATTTTCTATCTGCCACGCACTTGTATATGTATATAAATTAAGCCACTGTAATTACTGTCGCAGCAGTGGCGTACTGGTTAGCATGACAAACTACGAATAATGAGTTTGTAGGTTCGAATCCTAGTCGTGTGATGTCATTACGTTTTTTTGGTTTTTATGTTGTTTTTTTTTTTTGGTTTTGGCTTCGAAAATTTGATCACATTCGTCAGATTTACGCATTTAAAATTCAAAAAATGAAAAAAATTTGCTGTAGTTACTTTTCACTTATAAAATGAATACATCAATTTATAAATGCATTGCATGTTTACCATAAACTTTATATTAACACATGATCATCAGTTGTTTTCATCAACTCTACACAGCTCTGATTATGTGACGTCAAATGTCCCCCTGCTGTGTAAAAATAATTCAAAATACTTTTTTCGACGAGCAGGTTAGACGGGGTAGAATATTTAATATTATAATTGTTAATGCCCCAAAATACTCAACCGACTTATTTTGAAATAAAGTTGTATTTTGCATAACGTACCCCAAGACTATATTTATATACCTAAAGGTTTAGACAATTTTTATTTTAGAAGGGTTCTGATGTACTTGTTTTCTTCCACATAATTTAGGTATATTTACATGTTGCAGTTGTTTCTTGTTAAGTCTATAGCATAGTTGGCATAAATGACAAGCCTGTCTTTATTCACTTTAAAGTTTACCAGTTAAGTCCATTTTTATTTTATAGGGATGCTAACTCTAAAATCCTCATACATGATGGTTTAAGTAATCTTAGAAGTTGTTGTTGTTAAGTCTTTCCCATATCATCCAAATAATATAACTTTATATATACTCAAAAAGTCAACCTGACTCGTCCATTTATATTTACGGGGGTGATCAGCTGGTACTCGTCCTGGATTACTTGATAATATTGAGCAGTTGTATGTTGTTGAGTCAATCTCTTATTTACCCAATAACATTAAGACTTTACTTAAACACCAAAAATCAACAGGTTTGATTTATCATGATGTTAGCCAAGCTGATTCGAAAATACAAAAATATTGGAAGTATTTAATCAAAGGTTAATATTGAATGAATTCACTTAATGTATTAGCTATGCAGTATAGTAAATGCAAATGGAACAAAATACAGTCGTTTATGATGTATGTACCTTATTAAAAGCATTCACGCATGTTAACAGCAAATAATCTTTCTCATAACAACCTGCAAAATAATCATAACTATATAATATGCCCTGTACCCCAATATCAAAATAATAAAGTTCAAGTAAGAAAGTTATCTTTTAATGTAACTACATGATTGTATCACATCAATATGCTGAATAAATGACCAACTGGTATAAACACTAAAAAGTTACTTATTATGCTTTTCTGAACTACATGCTATAATGTGGTTTTCTGTATAAAGTTCATATTAAACATGTACTTTTCCATTTGTATAAAATGCTCATGAAAATATCACACATTTATTCCTCGCCTTTCGCTCGCTTCTCAAAATTGATTTTTTTTTCGCTGGCTCGCTCTATTTTTTTAGACAAAATTCATAGAACATATGATCAATTTGTTGTGGCCTGAACGCCATAGCAACATATATTGTATAGGCTATATCATGGAGATCAGTCCATCCACTCACTGTTCCTGAAAAGGCAAAATCTCTGGATCTAGCTGTTAACCAAAAACAAATCGCATCGGTGACTGAGTGGTAGGAGGGAGAATTACCGTAGAAATTATTTCATAACTATATTTTAAGCTCCACGAAAGTATGCCCCGCCCGTGAATCAAACCTACGACCCCTCGATCAGAAGAATAATGGGCCTGTAAAATGAAATATGAAACACAGTTGACTATGAATGATAAGAAGGTAATGAGTGATATCGAAATAGTATCTTTGAACTCTAAAATGATAAAATCCTTCAAAAATTCCTCCCGACAGTACTTTCAGTACTTTGATTTTAAAAATGGGAGAGGAATTTGTCGTTAAGTTAATCACAGTATATTATGTTATAAGTTAGAGTTAAAATGATTACTTTGATAGTATTATTACAGTACTCCTCACAATCCTATTACGGTCATTTTTTTAACATTTTCAGTGATGTAACAAATAAAATTTTGTAACTTGTATTTCGATCCCTGCTTAATCAATGCATACTTAAAAAAGGATAATAAACTCAAAGTTTTGTGCTCCAAATACGTGTCTCAAACGCTGGAGGAAATTGTACAAAATAAAACGGACGAGAATTCATTTGTCGTATCTTCGGTTTTTTTCTCGTTTCATCGCCACTTAGTATAACCGCATTATATATGACGTCATTTTCGGTAACAAAAAATCAGGTAAACTTTCCTTGGTCGTTTAAAGGTTCAATGTAGAGGACAATATCATAAATCTACACGTTTATTTTGTTACAAGCATTTCTCAACACTTATCACTGAGCTGAGCAAATCAAGCCGAATTTGGCGAACAATAAACAATATCAAACGTTATCAAGTGTTTCGTAATAAAGTGTATATATAATTTATTAACACTTAAACAAACATAAGTAAATATTTACAAGTGAAGTATCAATACAACAATATATCGAAACTATCTAATTTATTCAGAGTCATAAATTAATAGCTGACACGTGCCATAATCTCTTATTTAATCTTTCAGTGATTTACAAGTAGGTCTATATTTTGTGGTTTCAAAAGTTTGTTGGCGTTCTTATTTCTATTCTGATCGGAAAGCATTTCTATAATCGATAATTGTCCCGAAATTGACACTAAATGTGCATACGAAAGTGAATTTTCGAATCGCGCACGTATTTCGATTCCTGCTAAATCAATGCATATATAAAGAAAAGGGATAATAAACTCAAAGTTGTGTGCTCCAAATACGTGTCTCAAACGCAAGAATAAGTTGTCCAAAATAAAACAGACGAGCGACTAGAAACCGAACGTTTGAGTCGGCGGGAATAAGAATTAAAATCCTTCTTTATTCAACACAATGCACCTTCTGGTCCGGTATATAAAGTACAAAAATCGCCTGAACCGTACATGGAGAGATGTAGAACATGTTTTTGCATTTTCTTGAGCTAAGACATTGTAGTTTACGAAACTGAATGATGCAACTTCGGCACTCTTGGGCAACTCCCAAAATTCAAGATGGTGGACAAAATGGCGGAATGACAATGGTGATTTCATGTGATATTTTGAAAAATATATCTGGAAGATTTATGTCGATTTGTTTTTGTAGCATAGAGGACGAGACCCTATTTATTGGAAATGATTTACAAAAAATTGAAACTCGATTAATGTCTTCATAGGAACGTCACACATTTTGAAATACCGTTTATTTGGTTGCATTTTTTTCTTTATTCATTATGAGGCTGTGTTTCATAATTGACTATATGTTTTGGTTTTATCTTGACCTTTATCCAGATGATTTATTTAAAGACAATATTGTGTCCATTGTCAATCAGTATTAAATAGTGATTCCACATGTCCTCGTAGAATTACTCTAGTAATTTCGAGAAATTGTATAATTAAATGGTTTGAATACAGGTTTGAGGTGAAATAATCGGTGGTATTGAACGTAATTAACGAATGTGTAAATTGTGTTTACAAAACACTATCGATTTAAAATACAATTTTCGGTTGTTTGTTTTATCAGCATAAACAAATGTATGTACTGGTGAAGTAAAAAACGTGAATGATATTTTAATGTTTAGGTGAAGAAGAAAAATATTACTTTTAACCTGGAATAGCCTAATGGTACTAAGAATGACCATTCAAATTTTGTTTCTAGAAAACATAGTAAATGGTCATTTCTTTCAAAAAAAGGAAAATATTTCAATTTTGTAAATCTACTAACTCTATTTCCCAAACAAATTTACTGCTTCGGCACTTTGCTTTTTGAAATTGCAGAAGATTATAAACGTATTAAGCATATGTAGCACATATGAAGGTATTGATTAAAAAGTTTTCTAAGAAATTGAACCTTATATGTTTTTGTACATACATTGGAGACCATTACAGTGAAGAAGTACGTGTTTTAATTGGACCATTCGTCACACCGAAACCAATTAAGCACTTTTTTTAAGAAGGTATGTAGATGTGTTAATACGCATGACCAAAATCTATATCGTGTTATAACTGTCATATTTTGTCGACTAAATATTTTGCGTTAGATGAATCGAGGACTGGTATTGTGTCATGTATCCTACGACAAGTTTCATTACTGAACAATGACACACCCTATACTTTATAAATTTTCCAAATATACGGAAAGCATATTATTGCATGTTAAATACCGTTTTATTGACAAATCATTTGTCGACATCAGCAAAACAAGTTTATTTAAAAAATGTAACAGCAACATGATATCTTAATCCATTTTATTATGTAACTATCAACAACAAAAGTCACAAATTAGTATTTCGTATGCCCCCGTTCGCCCTGATTTCTACAAGTCATCGTGATCGAATTCCATTGATGATATTTGTCAGAAAACGTCGATAATGTGCATCACATTCCTGCAAGTGATCGTTGGACAAGTCCTTGATGCTTTGTTGATGCCTCAATTACCGTACCTGCCGTCCAAAATCTCGCCCACACGCACACGATGGGATTCAGGTCCGGGCTGCCCGGTTACATTAAAATGTCTCGTGTTATTCGCAAGCGTCTCTAGGCCTATTGACGTTGCGCTCAATACTGGCGTTAATTTGAAAATACCAAGCCCTACGACTCAAAATATTCAACTACTTTTACAATTTTTATCGCATTTCGATAAATCTTACGTCAGTCAATTAAAACAATTCATACTATCAGAAAATTATATTTTGTAATATATTTTACTTACATATGTCAAAATATTCGAGTGTAAACCCGACTGAACGTCGGAAAATATGCCAGTGAGATGTAACAGAAACAAGTAAATTTCGTTATAAAATATTTGTGTTACTGAACTACCTTATACATAAATAAAGTTTTATCAATATATAAACATAGCTATACGCAAAACTATCGAAATAAATGTTTGTTGAAAAAGTAAGATTTTAATTTTACAAATTATCTCGTTTATAACTTCGATATTTGTTGAAATTATTAAATTGACATAATGATTTTCTAGTGTTTTTTAATGAAAATAATTAAGCAAACGGAAAGCGGCGTTAGCGAGGTTTAAAAATGTCTAGCCACGATGTAACGCATCCACAAAATGCCGAAAATAGACTCGACTCAGATATTTTAAGATAATTGTTCACAGACGTAAACAAAATAGCGAAATTTCATATCAGTCATCAAAAAGTTCAAACTACAACGTATAACATGATGCAATACCAATATGATATTGGTGAAATAACTTAAAATAATTAACAATTTAAAATGTCTAGCCATAATGTAACGCTGCCTATTTTAGATGTTTTTAACGTCAATGTTGTTTGACTATTTTTTTCTGTTTGGATTATATTACTTAAAAGTAATGCATAAACATGTGCAGTTCAAATCGGCAAAAGATAAGATGGCAAAGGAAAAGGCAAACAAAGACTAAAACAAATAAAAATGCAATTAAAATATTGCCAACATGATGACTAGCAGAAAGACTGGAGGACACCTTAATTCACATTGATACAAATGTATTTGGTAAAAAATACCTTTAGGTATGTATCTGAGAATATGGGAAAATGACACATTAGGTTTACATGTATTTGAAATTAATATGTAATAAGATTTACGAAACAATAAAAAAATTGTATCACTGTAGCCAATTCATTAAAGGTATTACTATTATATTGAATGCTGACTAAGGCGTATTGAATACAAATATTTTTATAAAACGTTACTTTTGACGTTACGCAAATTGACGCCAGTATTGGACGCAACGTTTAGATTCTTTTCTCAATGGACGTTGCCAGCATGTCAACGTCAGCGCTGTTTTGGTTTCCTAGGCTATAACGTACCCCCATTCTGATATTTCATGCAGTTATTGTTGCCTTCTTATTGCGTACCCGGAATTGAATTTACACGACACGTCTGTCTTGATAGAGAGTGTTAAGTCGCCTATGGGGTCGTCCATGTTGGTCGGATTCACTTCCGGCTGCCAGAATTTTTTGCTGCACCAAAGTAATTGAACAGGGTTTACAGTTGAACGCACATGCTACCTGCAAAAATAACATGTATCACCAAAGTTATCTTAAGATATCGATTTGAATTGTTTTTCAATTCAATTGAAGTTAGTTTGTGGTAAGTTTTAGTTGTTCAAACTGTAATAGTGATTCGGATAAAAACATCGAATTAAGCGCAAATTTCAGTAAAAGTTGTTTTCTTCTAAAACCTGAAAACACGATTAGATTTACTTCAAATTAGGAATTATTTTAGCATGAAGTTCATGCCATGAACATTCTCCTGTGAATTTGATAATTAAACATCTTTATGAAAGCAATTGTATATGTAAATGACCCTTGTCAAAACATGACGTCTCGTGCTTAATGGTTCGTCCTATGACCACACTGCCGGTTATCACGTGATTTTGTTATGATCAGCTGTACTATTAAATGGCGGCCAGACTCGTCACCTCAGGTAGGTTTTTCACATTTTTTAATTAGAAAACCACGGAATCTTGTTATTTCATTACGTGCAGAGTACCCTCCATTGCAAGCGATTTATGACAATACAAAAATGTTTTTCCTACGTCCATAAATAAAAAAGTTATTGAGCGAATTATTTTGAAATCTTACGTACTTGTTGTGATCGGCTGTACTATATATATCTGTTTTTGCCTTTTTGTACTGAATGAAGCCATTTGCCACAAGAATTTACCCACCAGGAAACTCAAAACATTATTCTATGATACTTGTGTCATCTTTTCTGTCAAAGGTCAGGGTGTAAATGTGAATTTTGACGGAAAATGGTGGAAAATGGTCTAGTAATCTAGTTTCTTTTTGTCTTTTCTTATTGCTCACCTGAGAACTTTTATCACAATACGTCTATAGATTGTCCGTTATCATCATTTGTTAGTGACCACTGTAACACCTTCATTATTTGTCCGGCTCAGATCAGCTAGTCTTAGTAAAAATTGTAATTCTCTTTTTACTCCATTGGATTGGTTATATAGTCTGATTCACGTCTTCGGTGATACATTATAATGCAAATTGTGAAATCACTCAAAGCGCATTAACATAATAGCTCTAACTATGCTGTAACTTGAACAATTTACTTTGCAAGTTACCTGATATGGTTATTTCTTATGTCCAGAAACGTGTGCAATTTTTTTGCAAATGCTCCGAAAATAGTTTTCTCACATTCGATTTGTCAAGTTATTTCCGATCAACAGTTTAGCATAATGCCACACTGTGTTCAATGGCATTGTGTTTACCTCCAATTGAGGCTTAGTTGTTTTGTCGATGATGTGTATTTGAAATGCAAAAAGCAACATGTTTATTTTTACAATAAGTAAAAGCAATACTCTATTTTTTCGTCCTGTATTAACGTTTTGACTACAAGGCCTTATCAAACAAAGATTGAATTAATGCAGTTAAATTGTACTTTATTACTTCTTGTTACGCTTTCAAGACACGTATTGTTATTTGACTTCATATAACACTCATTTTCATATAAGAGTAACATGACGTATAAAGAAGTTGCATTTACCAATTTTCTGTTGAATGTATACATTGCAGTCAAAACATAAATAAGACGAGAATTACAGAATGTTCAATATTTCGTGTTTATCTGGATACAAAGTTGAGATACTCAAGAGTATCCCTATTAATGATTGTAGATTTTAATGATTTGTAAGTTTTTGTGATATTGTTGCTTTTTTTTAAAATTAAATAATGGTATAATGGCATTGATTCTGTGGTAAGTTTTACATGATTACACTATTTTTGAAACATATTTATGTTGTTTTATTCATTTCTGAAATGATATTGTGTCACTAACTTAACAAAATGAATATCATTAAAATGATAAGTGACATGCAATTATAGTAAACCACTGAACAAAAGTTCTAACCGATCACTTTTCAAATTTTGACGTTTTCATAACTGGCCAATGGATCCTTTTTAAATTTTGCCGAGGTGATTTTTGAGTAATTTTCTACCGATTTGTGGGAAAAATATAATTTGATACGATCCGATGCACTCGATCGGCACACTTGGTGTAGTTTACTCATTTTGTCACGAATTGTTCGTGTACAGAATGGTGAGTAAATAAATTTCACTTTGCATGAGTCCTTGTTAACTTTTTAAATGAAAAAACATAAAACATTGCACGAATGTCGATCCTGTCGGCGAGTTGTAACCTTTGTTCTTGGTCTTCGGTGTCAGTTAGAAACGATTCCCGTCCCCTGCGACATCGTCCAAAGTTGCGATGGTCGAAAAGACCGGATTAAAGTGTCATGCAACTTGAAATAGGGATGAACACATTAAGAGTAATAAAATTATAGCATTTTTTTCTATTTTAACAATACTTTTCGATATTTTTTAAAGATGTTTCCATGAACAGCCACTCACCTGTTTGATAGAGGCTCCGGTATTCAACACTCCATTGGCTACGCCACGATCCTGCATCGGCATTTGTGCAATGTTCAATGTTTTTTCACTTATAAAGTTAACAAGGATTCATGCAAAGTGAAATTTAATACTCACCACTCTCTGTCACGAACATTTCTAGTCAAAATGTGAAAACCACACCCTGTGTGCCGATCGAGTGCATTGGACCGTATGAAATTCATTTTCCCCATAAATCGGTAGAAAATGACCCAAAAATCACCTCTGCAAAATTTAATAAGGATCCATCAGTTCGTTCCTATCGGTCGCCGAATACCAAGAACAAAGGTTACAACTCGCCGACATGATCGACATTCGTGCAATCTTTTATGTTTTTTTTTTCATTTATAAAGTTAACAAGGATTCACCCAAAGTGTAAATTAATAATCACCACTTTCTATACGAACATTCCGTATGTAAATCACACCCTGTGTGCCGACTGAGTGCATCAGACCGTTTCAAAGTATTTCCCCCTAAAAATCGGTAGAAAATGACACAAACATTCCCTCAGCAAAATTCTATAAGGATCCATTGGCCCGTTATAAAATGATCAAAATTTGAAAAGTGATCGGTTAGAACTTTTGTTCAGTGTATATATATACGCATATAATCTATCAAGACATACAAGTTTCTGGAAAAATGTTTCATCAATTTATTCGTACATGCACAAACACATCCAAAAACATTACATTAAATCAATAATGACTACATAATTTTCGTCTCCATTGGTCATCTCGAGAGAAAATGTAGCACAAAAAAAATAATTAAACACATAATTTACACATAATTGGAAAACTAATTGAAATCTATACAAACAATGATTCTGATATCCAATTCTAAACATATTTTCAATGACGTCCCTTGACGATCAGAACTTCAAATTTATCTGTTTATCTATTTATCTGAAGCTAAACAAGATTCTTATCAATTGTTTCTGAGACCTGCTATATAGATCTACATGTACAGGAAACAATTCAGTAGAAAGAATTGATATCTTGCATGTAAGTACAACACTGTCACTGATGGCCACAATGTTTACTCAGATGAACTTATTTCAGACATCATGAAATCCAATGTGTCACGGTATTTCACGGTTTGTTTCAGTTCCGTTCTATTTATCTGAGTATCCACATATCAAATTAGAAAGTTTCAAGTGATGTGGTGTCAAGGAATTCAATCTTAAAACAATACATCTATTAGTGTTCATGTTACTCCACATCTTATCGAACGAGAGCATTTTGGCTTCTTTCCCTCAGGATTTCTCTCAACGGACGGTCGAAGATCTTTTATGAAGTGCTGTTTTAGATCTCGCAACAGTCTCCATCTTTTCCTTCCCATCCGACGGACACGTTTGATAGAGTCAAACTCGAGGTTCCTGGTAAAGAAACAAAAAAGTATATGGAAAACAGCATCTGCAATAACATGTTATACACAAATCTTTTCAAACGGACATAAAGTGCTATTGTAGCCAAAAGGCGGAACAGTGTGCTTAACCCAGTGCGTCTTAGAAGACACTGGTATAATAAAAGAATTTTAAACAGCCAAATTCGGAAGTACTTATTGCCCCCTTAATACGCCAATATATTCTTAAAATAATTGCATGTACAGACGTAATGTACGTAATTATTCGATGTGAATATAAATAGTAAATTCATGTGTGACCGACAATACTGTTTGCAAAAAATACATTGTACAAAACAAATTCCACTTGTTGAAGGATCTATGTACCTCTTCAGAAAGTGTATTTTGGAAACACAGTTGTATTTCTGTTTTATACATTGACCCGAAATCACATTAGTCTGGCGAATTTTCGTTTAAACTCATCGAGCTTTATCCACACTAAAACTCAAATCAGTAAATTTGTAACTATATTACAACGTCTTCTGCTTCAAAACGTAAGTCATCAGATAATGATTATCCATGAGCGTATTTCAGTAAGTAAAGTCGTTAAATACGTTTTTATAAGTTCATATACTTAAAATGACGTAATTTTACGGTGACATTTAACCGAACTTTAAACTATGATTTACTTTCATCAATCCATACCAAATAATGGAAAATTATAACCAAGAATTTGACTTTTTACGTCGTTAAATACGTGTAACATCATTGTCGGTTGGTTCAGGAATCTAATAGTACAGCTTATCATTGAAATTCAAATAGTACAGCTTATCATTTTTTGTTTTCCGTCAAAATTCACATTTACACCCTGACCTTTGACAGAAAAGATGACACTAGTATCATAGAATAATTTTTTGAGTTTCCTGGTGGGTTAATTCTTGTGGCAAATGGCTTCATTCAGTACAAAAAGGCAAAAACAGATATATATATAGTACAGCCGATCACAACAAGTACGTAAGATTTCAAAAAAATTCGCTCAATAACTTTTTTATTTATGGACGTAGGAAAAACATTTTTGTATTGTCGTAAATCGCTTGCAATGGAGGGTACTCTGCACGTAATGAAATAACAAGATTCCGTGGTTTTCTAATTAAAAAATGTGAAAAACCTACCTGAGGTGACGAGTCTGGCCGCCATTTAATAGTACAGCTGATCATAACAAAATCACGTGATTACCGGCAGTGTGACCAATCAATTTGATATTTGATCATCAAAATATCAATTTTATACTAAAGTTATTGTCCATTAAACAACTTATAAACCGAAGAAAATATGTTAAAGTATGTAATTTACTTGTTTTATTGACGAGTCAGCTCCGTAACATTCCAACTGCACGTGCCCTCTCTGGCAAAGTCATACGGACCGTTGTTTTATAAATGTCTTTTCGGCTTTTTCATAAGTGACTAAAATGCTAATGATTTTGGCTAGATTTGAACTCACATGCAATTCAGTACCTCTGTGCCCGAGGAAAATGTTGATTTTGAATTTTCGCTTGGCGCGAAAATACTCGAAAGATGACACCATTGTTACTTGCGAAAATTACACATTAACAGTAGTGTTATACACGAAAATAACAAATTTGTATAACACATCATGTTAATACAATTTTTTTCGTCAATAAAAAGTGTGTAATTAGAACTGCCGGTGAGCGTATATCTGATGTACATAATATAAAAAGGGGTATATAATATATGAACAAGTTCATTGTTCTGTTCTGTTCTATAAGTTGGTTATACAGGATTTACAAATATAGGTCATGTTACAGTCCTATTACATTAACCTGTCACACATAAATATAATTCCATGGTATGTACACACTCTTAATCTAGTTTACTAACTATAAATACAGTTTATTTTAGAGTATGTATAGTTCTATTACATTAACCTGTCACAACTTGAATAATTACACGGTCACTGAATGTGTTATTATTTAACCTCTTTTTAACCATTGAACCACCAATCCATATTAATTATTGATAATCTAACTATATATGCGACGATTTTGAATATCGGGGAAATAACAAGTTCGAAAAGGGGTTAAAATAATAGATTCAGTGACCGTGTAATTATTTAAGTTGTGACAGGTTAATGTAATAGAATTATACATACCACGAAATTATGTATGAGTGACATTTTAATATAAAATAATTACTAAGATCGAGGATTGATTATGAAATGAAAATACATAATAATCTATTTAGCTAGATTTATCATTTCCGTTTTGTTTTCAGATTGCATTAGTTGGATAAACACTAGGCTTATAAAATAAAAAGACTTCAAATACAGTTTCCGTATAATGTTGTATTTTGGACAACCTCAACAAAATAAAATTCGTCTTCAATGTCTGTTGAATTACATATACTTGAATTTGAATTTACACGTTTTGGCTAATGAACAGAAGATAGCCCTGATAGTGTCGCCCATGAGCATTACTTTATTAAATTCACGTAAAGCTTCCATTATAGTTCAACGAAACACTATACTTTTAATAAACCAATTTTAATCACACTTAAGAATCCCAATTCTTTCATTAAAACAGTTACACCCCATTTGTAGCAATATATTTTAAGAAAATCTGTTAGTCTGTTAGATTTCTGCCAAAAAAACTCATTAATACGAAGGATATTTCATCAATATTTAGACTTCTGTTTTGATTTTGCAATAGTAAAGCTCAAAATATTCTAAAACTGAATTACGCAAAGAGGTCAGGTGTCATTATTTCTCGTTTCAGCCAAATTGAACATTCAATATAATCTGAATAAGATTTGTAACCTTTGACACGAGCCTTAACCTTAGAATACTTGTTTATAATATTTTAAAGGCATTTGCTCATTACACCAATTTTATGTAATTTGACCATGGTTCATTACAATATATACTAAATTGAAGGCGTTGCTGAAATCTATTACAGTGCATGCAATCGACCCTTTTCGTTAAACATTTTGCTTATCAAAGCATTTAGGACAACAATTGCGTCGATTGTGAAACGAACTTTTCTTCATCCGTATGGAGCATCGCTAATAGTGTTTGTTTTTAATCCTATTACAGCTAGATCTATTGACTTTGGTACCATAATGCAACTAGTGCTGCAACGATTCACTGGAAAGTCGATTCGATGCGATTCGATACTTTTTCTTTCGATTCGATTTTTTTCGATTCGGTTCATTTATCAATATAATATACTTCAAATATGCATTTATACATTAATTTGAGCTTAAAACTAAATAATATGGACAAACTTAAAGTGTTACTGAAATTCGATTACAAGAAACTCGAAAATCTGCTAAATTAATATTTGCTTTTTTCAAGTACGAAATGGTTTGGGTACGAATGTAAAGTTCGCGAAAATGTATTATAATTGTAATTTCGACTAAAAAAGTATAAACAACATGGAGCATCAATTGTAGAAAGATGAATTTCTTGATATACTACTGTACATTTAACATAAACCTACGCTTTGTATGCAAATATATTGAAATTTGAATTAACTTAACATCAAAACTTGACAGGTAAAATTCAATCACACCGACCCAATTTGCGTAGCGTTGGGGCATATACTGTAAATAAATATTTGGAACAGAGTTTCCATGCTACTTGAATCGTAATGGAACCTTCAGAGAAATGTAACAAAGTTAACCCCAGTTTCACTTTCAACGTACTTTGTCTTTTAGGTGAGTCTTTGCTTTTATCGTTATAACTTATGTAAACATGTTTAAAAGTCAGTATCGAATCGAAACTCGCGGGTCCAGAATCGAAATCGAATCGGCGCCCTTGCAATCGAGTTACGATGTATCGAATCGAATCGTTGCAGCCCTATTATATATGTTCTTGTAATAACACTCTTACACAATTGACGTGTTATAGACTTAAGCACAACACCAATTAGTATTTTTTCCATGAACATAGTAATTTTTATAACACAATAAGAATGTATCCCCTTGTACCTATTAGCCATATTCGTAACACACTCGCCGCCAGCCGCTCGAACGTTACCGGCGCAATCGGCGTACACCGGCTAGTAATCCCGGAACAAATACAGCGATTTGTCGTAGCCCGTTTAGGAATCGGCGTACGCCAGTTAAATCCGCCCTGGCAAATCAAATCGACCCATTGCCAGGAAAACTTTCGATGAATCGCTTCTTCGGGCATTGTTAGCTAAATTAAGACAAGAGCATTAAAATAACATGTTTTTGTTTACAATCGTACATTTAAAAGTGTTTCATGTGAATTTAAGATCTAGCGTGGGTCGTGAAAATGTATGACACGGCATCAATATGGTTCAAACGATGTCGTTATACAAACTTTAGCATTTAACCATGCATAATTAACACATTTTTAAGTAAATTGGTTGCTTTATTGTTAGATTTGAAGGTAGTTTTTATTTTATTTTTTTTGTTAAATGAGGTTGGGAGGAGTATTGTGGAAATCAAAAAGAAAAGGAAAAAGGAAACAGTTGTCATAAGATTTTCCGTATCATTCACGAATCTTGGCTGAAAGTTTAAGCATAAATTAATGTTGTCAGAACAGAACATAATAAATCTTAAACTGCGCAGGTTATAGATCTAGAGTTCATCAAAGCTACGTACACGTATACTCCCAAATTAAAACATGTAATAACAAAAACAAAACATCATGAAACAAAATTAAATCATATATATACACTGAATACATCTTGGTTTAATCACTTATGGCTCTTAACTTTTGAAAACTCGTATATTCATTTTTGGCTTATTTACGTCATGATTATTTCATTAGAATGTCTGCTTTATTATCATGTACATTCACCACAACTGGTAGGAGAAACTCTTTGATTTTGAAGTGAGTGATAGTTATTTTTAACTCAATTTTGCACATTTAACGTTATGTTGTTATTAAATCGTTTTGCAGAATGATTTAAGATCCATTGTGTTGATTCTCTTGCGTTTGAGACACGTATTTGGAGCACACAACTTTCAGTTATTATCCCTTTTCTTTATATATGCATTGACTAAGCAGGGGTCGAAATACGTGCGCAATTCGAAAATCCACATTTAATTCGTATGCACATCTAGTGTCAATATCGGGAAAGTTTGACGCCAGCAGTACCCAGAGGCTATCAAGATTCTCGATACTGTGAGAGTGAAACATTCTACCAAGGTGCATACGAGTACGTATTTTTTTTATATCGATTATCGATTATAGAAATGCTTCCCGATCAAAATAGAAATAAGACAGCCAACAAACTTTTGAAACCACAAAAACATACTTGTAAATCACTGCTTTTTACAAGTGAAGTATCAATGTAAGCATATGCAATATATTACGAACTACTTAATGACGTTTGATATTGTTTATTGTTCGCCGAGTAGTGAGTCAGCAAATTCACCAGCTGCCTTAAAACGTGTCGATTAATGACAGGTAATAGGATTGTGAGGAGTACTGTAATAATCCAATCAAAAAACTTATAACTCTAACATATAACATGATATATTAGGATTAACTTAATGACAAGTTCCTCTCCATTTTAAAAACAATCCATCGAGTACAAGTCAACTATAAACTCTATGAAGGTAGAAATTCAAATCTACGTTGAGCTGAAACTGTCCGCTCGTAAACATGCGTGGGTAGGCACAGTGTATAAACGACAACGAAACTATTCGCTCGCTGTTGATTGGTGTTTTATGATATTCCTTTATACCCAACCTAAACACTGAAAACTGAAGTAAAATAAAATTTAATTCTGTACGCTGTCATTCTATGTGATGTGAAATGATTTGTACAACGTCCGTTGACGTGTTTGTCCAACTTCTGTTGATGCAAATTGTTGATTTGTTACATTCTGTACGATGTCTATTGTTTCAATTTATGATAACATGCATGTTTCTATATCATTACCGCCACCGAACTTAAGTTTTAGGGTTATAAAGAAAACGCCCTGTCCGCCCGTTTGTTTGTCTACCCATTGAACCTTGTATGCGCAACTCACACAACATTGTTTACGGATTAGGTTAAAATTTTATTCAGTTGTAAAGGATGATGTGCAGATACCATCAACAAAATAGGTCTGATTCGACTTTAAGAAAGCTAGATAATTAACTTTATTTTTGTGCAAAAAATGCTTGAAGCGCAGCTTCTCTTAAAATGCTTGACGGATAAGGGTTCAGAAAGCTATAAAGAGAGTGGTAGACCATGATGTGAAGATATGCATAAAGAAAAAAAACTCTGGTAGAAATTTAGATAAGGGAGATATTGCACTTTAATTTTGTACAATAATAATTGTAAGCTTGAGAGCACTAGTTACACAAAAAGTTTCATACACTGACCACCAAAAGAAAGTATACAGCCCATTAAATTTTATTTTTGTCTGCATTATGTAGTATTTTAATCTTTTTTACTAATGTTTTTGTACAGTAATTTTATTTTAGATAGTGGAAAAGAACATTCAAAACATTTATTTCAATACAATAACATCAAATTCAACACTTGAATTATTAAATTTCAATCCAAATTTCAGGAGAGGTCCGTTAAGGTCTGTCTACGACTGCAATACAAATTACACTGAAACACAGTTAGTATTTGATGTAACCCCCCCTGGCTGCAATGACTGCATCAATCCTGCGTGGCATACTTCTAACCAGCCTCTGGTACTTCTCCACAGTGATTCTGGACTAGTCCGTTTAAAGATAAGCCTCGAGCTCTGTAAGGTTACGTGAGCGATATTGGCGCACTGCTGTTTTCAACTCAAACCACTAGTGTTAAATAGCGATATGTGGGGCCAACATATCAGTTCCATGATGTAATTATTCTCTTTTTGTTTAAGTGCTCATTCATTCTCCTGCGAACGTAAACATCACCATCATTCTGGAAGAGAGTGAATCTTGACTCATCTGTCCACAGAACAGCACCCCAGTCTACCCTGGTTCAGTCTGCATGATTGTTGGCAAATTCCATCCGTTATGCACGATGAACAGCTGTCATGAGTAGTTTCTTCACTGCTCTTCTGCCATTGAGACCAACACTCTGCAAACGCCGTCTAACGATGGAATTGTTGGCCTGAACTACATGCTCCTGTCAGGCTGCCCTCAAAGCAGATATGCACTCTCTACGGTTCTCGATGCTTAGCCGTGCTTAATAGCTGTTGGTCTGCTGGTGATGCCTTATGGTCTGGTACACTGTCATTCTGCAATAGACAAAATGTTTTACCTGAGTCAAATAGGCAAAAAGTGTAATGCACTTAGTTTCATGTCCAATCTGATTAAAACCCGTTCCGCTCGCATACTCGCTAATTTAGAGCTTGCCTTTTTTAAACGAAGGTCACGTTCAGGCGACCTTTTCTCATAATAAATCATGACGCCATTGCTATGATACGCAACTTGTTTACATCGACTACGTCACGCACTTTGAAATGAGGCGCCCAATCGCAGACTGTGAATAATACCGCTGTTAAATTAGCATGCGAAACTTGGTCTAAAAATAGAAATTACGAAATCTGTTAACGGAGATTGTTTCAGGTTAATGCAACAATGAAAGTGAAGAAGAAAGAAAATATTTAGCAAAACCTCACCTTGTAACTCCCAGGTCTTCGGCAATTTTGGCAACAGACTCCCTTTGCTGGAACTTGACCACACATTCAACCCTCTGCTCAATTGTTAGTCACAGTATGACTTTTCTTTTTGAAGATTAGTGTTAGCAAAAGTGAACTGCTGCTAATACCATTATTTTAAGGCATTTTATTCATTTGATTAGTACGTAAATTAAACAAAAATTTCAATCCCTTTTATTTTATAATGTTCCTTTAGTGTACAGTTATCTCCATTCTTAAAATGTAGTGCAGGCGCGTATCTAGGCCGTTTTTGAGGTTACGCACAAAAAGTGGGTCGAGGGCATGCCCTTAGATGTTTATTCGCTTCATTTGCTAAGGTGTATTTTGATGATACTTAAGCCACCGGTTGTATGCTAACAGAAATACCATTCGTTCAATCCTATTTTAATGCTATCTGCAATTTCATACGGGCAAATGCGAGTAAAAAGTGGACATTTTGAATTGAATATAACCAGGGATTTTATATAACAGGGATTTGTAACGATAGGTAAATGTAATAGATTTTTTATCGAATTCATTGTCGTCGCTATTATTTCGGCCAATTCGGAAAACAAGTATAACAAGTTAAAATGAAAATATTCACATGCAATTTTTACCAGTACCATTCAAAATAACATTAATGTTAGAAAAAATGTGTTTCTAGATGATTTTGAGGTAAATTACGCTCACAGACTGTTTCACAAAATAATGCATTTTCCCGCAGATCTGCCATTTTTAGCCCTACTTTACATCATCTAAAGTTATATCTTCGATCATAATTGCAACACCTTTTTGTCCAAAATCTCAGAAACATTCACAAGTTGCATGGAAGACATGTTCAAAAACACAAATCATTTTTTTAAAAGTCTGGAATAGTTTGTACAGCCTGCTTCAGCCAGTTATAGACAGTGACGACCGAAAAAAGCACTTCGTTACAAATCCCTGTTATGTGGAATCCCTGATATAACACTGCGATAGCATGATCACATTTACAAATATAGAAATTGTATGAAACATGATAACATATTATTTAATAATGCTACTCAACATTCAAACAAAACATAGCGCATAACGTCGCTGTTTTGGTGAGCAAAGGTGTCAATCACTTTATCTATGTCAATAGAAAGTTCTCTGTGAATAGCCATAAGATCCGGTCAGACGTTCTGTTGTCATTGTAGACCTCAGGTATTTCTTGCAAAGTAACATACAACAACTTAAAAGTTTTCTGAACAATATGTTAGTAAGACATTAAACTGAGATAGTGTTTATGTTAAAATCTTAAATTTTTAGTTTGTTCACATATCAGAAGCGAAAGTAAGCAACAGAGGACAAAGATCGCTCACCATCAAGGCCTTATTAAAGAATGTTTTTTCTTATATTAGATAAAAAGTTATGAATGCAGTAATTAGAAGACATATGTGCACAAAACATAATCTTATTTATACTGTTTAAATGTCAATAACATATAAATAACCAATATATGAGAAAACAATGTCATGTGTGCGACCACAGTCCTGTATAATCTACTTTTGGTTTTAAAATGTTAACAAACTTTTGAAACCAAAGGTTTTCACATACAGGCACTATTTCAGTTAATTTTGAGCTAAGAGATTGTTCAGACAGCATTTGTAATAGATACATGTATATACATGTACTATTTTTCAGATAGTAAAAAACGTGTGGCGAGTGTGATTCAAGGGCCCTAAGATTTATATTGTACTTTACAAAATTAATGTGTAAAATTTTTTTGGTATATATCAAGGATTTGCACACCAAATGATCATTTGCATTGATAATCAGTAAGATTTCTAATCATATAATTACGTAAATAATTAATTGTTTTGGTCATGACTCAAGAGTCTTTTTTGAAAGAAGTTCCAATGTGCACAAATAGACATAGAAATAAATCTGTGTAGTTTAATGTGTCATTTATATGACATTTTCATGGAGTAAAGGTATGACAAAACACAGTCGATTCAAATAATGCCTAACCCTGGTTAAGCATCCAATTTCTCAGTGTTTTTGGCACTTTTAGATTTTCGATATCTGGAATCGATGTTACGCACGTGCGTAAAGTGCGTAATGGCAGATACGCGCCTGTAGTGTTTCGGCCTCCCATGCAGAAGAAACTAATGTTTGGTAATATTTTGTCAGTAAAAATTTGTTTTAATTACTTTAATTATGTGGGCACAAACAAAGGGTACGAAAGTACAATTAAGTTAAATATAACCTGTTTTATAAATTATGTATTGCTTTAAAAAGTGGTACATGACTTAAGTCTTAAAATCGCAATACTATCCTCATATTAAATCACATGATTAAATCAAACGAAGTCGTACAAGACTTTTACATGAAATCGTTAGTAGTCGTACACAATCATTTGTGGAAGTCGTACAATATGTCGGCGAATGCACACGACATAAACGTCAAGTTTACACATAGATCCGCATTCAACATTCTGATAAATTATTGATATAATACAATAAATAATTTATTATATACCAAAAAGTAAGTCTTCAATAACATGAATGTGAAATGTTTTCTCGAAATCGAGAATACAAGACAAGCAGCAAACTAGTTCGTGATTTGGAAGTGACTGTTAACGTTTTTACCGATATGAACGATATGGAATCATCAAAACTGTTGCAAATAGTTTATCATGAGCTAATGTTTATTTTAAAAATGTCTATGTACCAGAAGATTTGTTATCCCATAAAAAACTAATCAATTAGGGACTTTTCTCAGTTATCTTTCCCTGATAAAATCTGAAGCAATCCAATTGGTAAGTAGGTCCTTACAGTTGGAATCCTCTGATTTTATTCTTGAATTCCTATGTAAGGGCAACAAAATATTTCATATTATATCTTTCTTGTTAATGAAGATATTCACAGAAGTGATGGAATTTAGATAGTTCTTTAATTTAAAAATGATTAACTTGAATTTAAAACAAATTGAATGATGTACAAAACAGTTATTTTAAGATTAAATTTGGCTTATTAACGTTGAAAAGTAAGGGTAAAATCCGAGTAATCCAACTTATAAGACCTACCTATTTTGAAGAGTATTCAAGGGAAAATAACTGACAAAAGTCCCTTATTGTACTTCTGTAAAAATTCATTACCCATCGCAATCACGGATGTAGTACAGTCGTTTATAATGTGCCATATGTGACGAAAACTATATGACGTATTTTTTAAAGTGGATTTTCCCGCTAACGTCTTCAACTATCAATTAGATAGATAGTTTACTCCCAGTAACAAAATATCTTACCATGTTAAAGTACATGTTAAGTGTTAGTATTTGATTAAGACCATGAAAACAAATTCAAAACAAATTATATGTTTCTTTATATTAAAGTCAGACTGATACATTCAACGCTACCAGTAAAAAAACCATGTGCAATAAATAAGTGGTAAGCTACTTTGAACAAATTAATTTTCTTATTACTAAAAAGAGAAGCTTATATCTTTAAGCCAGACATAAGAAAAATTATCACCCACAAATCTAGCAGCAACTAAAGAACATATAAAACATATAGAACATATTAAACTTATAGCCGTTAGTGTTTTTACAGAGGTGATTTTTGTGTCATTTTCTACCGATTTGTGGGGGGAAAATAATTTGATACGGTCCGATGCACTTTATCGGCACACATGGTTTGTTTTACACATTCTGACACGAAATGTTCGTCAAGAGGAGTGGTGAGTATTAAATTTCACTTTGCATGAACCCTTGATAACTTTAAAAGTGAAAAACATAAAACACTGCACGAATGTCGATGCAGGATCGAGGCGTAGACAATGTAATGTTGAATGCTGGAGCATCTATCAAACAGATTAGTGGTTGTAAATGGAAATATCTTTACAAAATATCGATAAAGTATTGCTTAAATAGAAAAATGCTTTAATTTTATTATTCTCAATGTGTTTATACCTATTTCAAGTTGCATGACACTTTAATCAGGTCTTTTCGACGATCGCGACATTAGACGATGTAGAAAGGGGCGGGAATCGTTTCTGACTGACGCCGATGGCCAAGAACAAAGGTTACAACTCGCCGATGGGATTGATGTTCGTGCAATGTATTATGTTTTTCTCTTATAAAGTTAACAAGGGTTCATACAAAGTAAAATTTAATACTCACCACTCCTCTGGACTAACATTTTGTGTCAATATGTATAAAACACACCCTGTGAGCCGATTGAGTGCATCGGACCGTATCAAATTATTTTTTTCCCACAACTCGGTAGAAAATGACACAAAAATCACCTCTGCAAAACTTAATAAGGATCCATTGGCTCGTTATAAAACAATCAAAATTTGAAAAATGACCGGTTAGAAATTTTGTTCAGTGTATATCTTTTGAAACTGAGTCGAATCAGAAAAAATATGCAAAATTAGGCCATTTTTCACGATAAATTAGGTAATTTTTTCATAAAAGCCTAAAATGTTTTAAATATTAGTGACTGTTTATTCATTCCTATTCTTATGCCAAAAATGGCATAGTTGTAGGATGTCTACAATAAAAATTGAATAATTTAGACACGAACCATCACAGAATTGCTTTTCCAGATATTTTAGCGGCCATCTTGGACGCCATCTTAAATTTCATGTAGCAGTGCCAGGAAACGACAATTTTATTGCCCCAGTTCGAAATTTACATTCATACATACAACATACATCAAAACCAGAGCATGCCCCGAAATTGAAAATAAACGGCCTCGGCTCATGGATTATACCTACATGTAGCTGTATAGCTTTCGATTATAACATACTTTGTAAAAACATTTTTAATGGTATTCAATAGGGGTGTAACGGTTAACCGATATACCGGTTTATATTGCAATACGACTTCTGACGGTTTTTAACCGGTTCGTTTTTCTCTGAACCGGTTTTTCTAATTATGTTTCATAATGATCCGTTATGTCATAGTCTGAAATTTAAGTGTTTGAATAAATGTGTTCGGAAACTTGAAATATTTCTGGTAAATTAGAGAATAACGATCTTTGAAAGTCCATTCAAAACCTTTTTTCTAACTTATTCAAACATTTGCGAAATACGTCTACAGTATAACCTGCATTAGGCAGCCAGTGAAGGGAATTGACTAGATTGGCTGCTTACAGCAGGTGACCACTTAATCCAGGTTCAGATAAAAATGATTTGATACGTTCAGCAGCAGTTAGTGATTATTTATACTCTCTTTAGCCATACAAATTATGTAAATACTAATTTAATATTATCTTAATTAAGAAAACAACAATTTAATTAAATTAAAATTTATAAAAAAAAATAAAAAATATTTCAATATTAGATATATAATTGATTTGTCCAATCTTATTTAAGATGATTATTTATGCAGTTTCTTATAAAAACGTCTTCAAAAAGGACACTTGTAAGTGACAATGTCAGTTGTTTATTGGAAGTCTTAATTTATGTGATGACACTTTGTTGATAAAGTTTGACTGTTTAAAGACTTAACTGGGTGGGTTTTCACACATCTGAAGCATTATACAATGATGGTGACACTTTGTTAATTCTAAAATTTAATTGACCGTGACCACTTGATACAGGTAAATTGATGAATTTGTGAGGAAATAGGTGACCACTAGCCACAGATAGCAGGTGGCTGCTTATAACAGGTGCAAAATAGAGTGATTTTTGTTGGGAGGAAGCCAGATTGGCTGCTTACAGCAGGTGGCTGCTTATTACAGCTTTGCTGTATTAACAGAAACTTGGTATTCAGATAATATAAAAACATTTAATCGAAACCTCTGATTTAAATCAAAATGGGTACAGATTAACAGTAGCCAACAGACAAAATAAAGTTGGAGGGGGATAGCTTTAGCTAGTCGCATTGCAATTAATACGAGAGGTGTTCAACTTATATTTGAACAGATCTGAACTCTGATTCTGAAGCCTATGACCGGATTGTTTCCTCTAAAAATTGCTTTTTATGTGTATTGTTATGTAAATAACCATGTTCTATGAAACAAAATTATTTAAACTTATTTTATCAAACATATTTATAGCATGTTAGTTGACCACCCCAAAACATTTTTAGAGTTTTACCACATTTTTTGCTCTTAGATATGGCCTGTTGGATGTGTTATAAATGTTATAATTAACTTTTTGTATCCAAATAGCATGTGTTATTTGATAAAACAAAATTACGTCTTTTAACAACAAAATATGCATTTTGTCATTTTAGCCTTTAGTCCGAAATCAGTGTTTAAGAGCATATATCATACATTCATTAATTTTACAAAGTAGATTTTGAAATTTTTCAATTAAACATATCCTTATTAAAACTTAAACGTCCAAAGTTTGTAAATTGAAAGGAATGCAATAATCAATGATGTTTTAAGGGGTAAAAAAGTGATCCTCTATAGGGTAATTCAAAGACAAGTAAGAGAAAGTCGTCACAATTTCGTCAAATTTAGTATCGTATAAAACACTATATTTTCACTTTTTTATAATTGAAGTTGCTAAATAATATAGTCATACACAAATTTCATAGACATGATTTGCTTAATAGTTGTAGTTACTTTGATATGGTCATGTTTAGAAGTATTTACTTTAGCTTTCATTGCTTGGTATGACGTCACATAACATAAATATGAAAGCCTCATTCAAAGCCTGTGTAGAGGTTTCGAAGTAGAACTTTGGGAATGTTTGTCTTTATCACATAAACTAAACATATACATATATCAAATGAATTAGTAGATGCAGAAACATTCATAAATAATGTTATTTATCAGGTACTTGATCCAGCTCAACGTTCATTTAGATAATGTTGTTGTCAGGCAAATAAAATGCAATTTCACGCACATTTCGAACTGCAAAGAACACGAAGAAGTAGAAATATACATGAACAAATTGTGAAAGAAAAGATTTTGCAAAGTCTTATGGGATAAAGATGAATAACAACTTCTAAATTGACCGTTTACTTTAGATATCGATATGTTCAAAACTCCAAAACTACGGTCCCTTCATTATTGTTTAATAACAGCCTAATGTTGTTTCAAAGTTTTAATTGTAATATGCCAGTCGATTATAGACAATCCACTTGTAACATATTCAAGTAAAATGTGGATATTTATTGTCAGAAATTGATTTTTATCCCATCAAAAAAGTGTTCAAATATAAGTTGAACACCTCTCGTATTAATAAAATTAAGGGTGGGAATACAAGAAGCTTTGAATATGGTATATGGAAATTAATTATAAAAAATATTGCGCTTCATTGTATTGGACTTTACAGACTCCCAGGATTAACCACTGTATCTCAGTTTGTAGAAGACTTCAATCAATTTATTGAAGATTTACTTCCTAACTACTCTAACCTGTTAATTATGGGAGACTTTAATCTACATCTTGAAAATAGATCCACGGCTGTTTCTGAATTTGTTAATTGTCTTCATTCCTTTGGTTTAGAACAGCATGTCAATTTTGAAACACATATCGGTGGTAATATGTTAGATCTTATACTTACTGAAGCAGTAAATGGTATACGGGTAAAGAAATGTGAACAGGGTCCCTTTTTATCAGATCATTGTGTAGTTAAGGTACAAATACATGTAGAAAAAGAAAATATTGTGAGCAAATCAGTAAAATTCCGCAATCTTAAAAGAATCAATCATGAAAATTTTGCTTCTGATTTAAAAGACATTACTATTGATAGTGAAGATGTTGATTCGTACGTAAATATATTGGATTCAAAACTTCAGACCACTCTCGACAAACATGCTCCAATAATAGAGAAAACAAAAATTCATAGGGCTCCAAAACCATGGTTTACAGATAATCTAGTCTTACTAAAAAGTTCAATGAGAAAACAAGAAAGGTTATGGAGAAAATATGGAAAGCCTGAACAATTAGAAGCTTTCAAGGTTATGCGCAACCGTTATCATTGTAAATTAAATGAAGAAAAGGTCAAATTACTAAGTCAAAGAGTTCTTGATGCTAAAGGTGATACAAAACAATTATATAAATTTGTTGCTGAAATGACAGGAGTAAGATCTGAGAATCCAATGCCTAAAGGCGATTCTGATCACTCCATGGCAGAAAATTTTGCTGATTATTTCTTGAATAAAATTTCAAAAATTAGAGATTCCTTGCTTCAGTTTCCAACTTACTCACCCCAACAAAAGGATGTACCTAGTCTTGACCATTTTAAGGATTTTACAATCGAAGAGGTCAGAGATCTTATATGTGACTTAAATACCAAATCATCGGAGTTAGACGTTTTGCCTACAAAATTGCGCAAATGTTATCTAAAAGAATTATTACCTCTAATTACCCATTTAATAAATATCTCATTGAAACATGGGGTCATCCCTTCCAAGTGGAAAGAGGCAATTGTTAAGCCTCTCCTTAAGAAGGTTGGTCTAGATCTCGATTATGATAATTATAGACCGGTTAGCAATCTGTCCTTCTTATCTAAGGTAATTAACATTACGCCGAAATTTGATTGACAAGATAAGATGCTTATCGTTAACTTATCAGCGCACTCCATTTGGTCACGTGATACTATTGTATTTAGTCGCCATTTTCCTTGGACAAGCTGACTACATTTCGTATGATCAAAAACTGAGGAATAATTCTGATTTAAGTGAGAAAAAGGCGAGAATGAAATTGCTAAAAGATGTCAGTGTGGTCTATGTGATTCAGATAATCGATATCCGTATCATTAGACGGGTGACATCGTTTTGTTTACACTTCAGCAGGTGAAACGTACCTTGAACAATTGTAAAAAATGAACAACCTTTATGTCTGTTCTGTTGTTTGTGCCGGACCTTCTTACAAGATCGTTAGATGGAAAGAATTTACTATATAAATGAAAATAATATACACATAGCACCAGTCTTCAAATTTAGCCCATGGACCATGGACCGAGTCCATCGAAATCGCTGTAGGTCCAGCAACTTTTAGAATATTAGTGGCCCGACGAACAACCAATTTTTATAGTTCACATTTTCCATGTTCAATAAAAATGTTATTAAAAGTTTTATTTTTATCTTATACCATACTTAACCATTAATATTAACAGTATTTTTAATATTTTGCCATTTGTTAAGATATAATTGATCCAGTGATCTCTCGCTCGATCCAGTAAAAATCGTATTTTGATGACCTGAATGTCCAATGCTGACCTAAGTTTTCATGAAGACTGCATAGCAATTTTAAATTGTAAAAACATAAAGTATTAATTCTGTAAGTATAGTACATTCATTCTGTGAAGGACGTATTTTCATTTATTAAGAACAGCACAAAGAGTTTTTGTCGATCACTAATTAATTGTTTATATTATGGTTCCCTTAAATAAATGAATGAATAAATAAATGTCCTTGCAAGACAAACAATATCTACATCCTTAAACATAAGGCATTTAAAAGACAATAATAAATAAAAAATAGGGGCTATAATATATTAAATTAGGGTAATCATTAACAGAACTGTCTTAAATTGATACAGAGTTGAATAAAAAAATTTGTAAGATAATGTTTTTGGTGGTTTTTATTTGTTTTTTTTTTACTAAAATTCAGAACTAAACGTGGTTTTATTATCTTGAACTGAACTGGCTGGAGTAAAATGTTCATGTATAATACGTTTTTTTCTCAACTGTCAAAGTTTAAATAATTCCACGGTAATTGAATACACAATATCACTATAGTGATATTGTGTATTCATTTACCATGGAAAAACAGGGAAAGAACACTATGTCACCGTGAAATTATTCATGTTTTGACAATTGAGAAAAAAACGAACTATGAATATAGAGATATTTCAGTAAATACATTAAATAAAATAGTTTAGAACACTGTGATTTTTTCAAGGTATAGTCCATTTTTTTCTCGACTATCGAAGTTTGAATAATTTCACGTTATTGAATACACATTATCACAAAATTGTAAGTGTTAGACAAAGAGCACGAAGTCACCGTGAAATTATTAATGTTGAGAAAAAAAAACGAACTATAACTAATTCAATTCCGTACAAATGATCTTGAAAGAGATGTGTAAACTTGTCTGCAGTCTAACTTAAAAACAAATCTAATAATTTTATTTTAGGTAATTAAAACTCTATTCTTAAGAGTCTGTGAAATACTGAAATACCAGACAGAGCAAGCATGGTCCAAAATGACATGGTAAAATAGTCATAACCAAAAGCTTTTTAGCATACATAGATTTAAATTTACTTTTTCCGTGTAAAAATCTAAGCTTAGCATTGACTTTTCTTATAAGACTGATCGATAAGATGTCCAAGGTTATCAGATAATGGGTCGCTTGACTCAGTGGGAGGAGCAATCTACTCGCTGGCGTAATGTTAATTGAAAAGGCTGCATTGAATAGATTAAATGCTCATGTTGAAAAGAATAATCTTCTTCCAAAAAATCAGTCTGCATATAGACGTTTTCACTCATGTGAGTCAGCCCTCCTTAGATTAGTTAATGACCTACTGTGTGGTATGGAGAAATTAGAAGTTACTGCGTTAATAGCTATTGATCTGAGTGCTGCATTTGACACTGTTGATCATGACATTTTATTAGAAGTACTTAATAATCAATATGGACTACAGAATAGTACACTTGGCTGGATTGACTCATATCTTCGCCCACGTGCATGTCGAGTCAACGTCAATTCTAGTTCATCATCTGTACGTACATTAAATTGCAGTGTTCCACAAGGTAGTTGTTTGGGTCCGTGGTTATATCTTACTTATGCAGGAACCTTATTCGATGTCATTCCATCTGATATATCAGTGCATGGTTTTGCTGACGACCACACTGCTAATAAAAGATTCTGTCCTAACAATCAAAATGAAGAAGCAAATGCCATTTCTGATCTTGAAGATTGTGCCCTCACAATAAATTCATGGATGAATGAAAGTAAATTGAAAATGAACAACTCAAAGACTGAGTTTATCATGTTTGGAAGCAGAGCACAGTTGAAAAAATGTTTAACCCAGTCAATTAATATTGCTGGTGAAACTATAAAATCTGTGAATACCATCCGCTATTTAGGGGCTTTTCTTGATGAAAACTTAAGCTTTAAAGATCACATCAAAACAAAAAATAGAACTGCCATGTACAATTATTTACGTATCAAAAGTATAAGAAAATATCTGGATAAAGATGCAACGGAAACACTGGTCCTATCTTTGGTCATGTCCCACATCGATTACTGCAATCTGATCTTGTATGGAATTTCAAAATGTGATCTTAGCAAATTTCAGCGAATTCAAAACATGTGTGCAAAACTGGTATTAAGGCTGAAAAAATCTGACAGTTCAAAGGATGCTTTGTATTCACTGCACTGGTTACCAGTCAAAGCAAGAATCAACTTTAAAATATGTACTTTCATGTACAGCTGTTTTACTGAAACTGCACCTGCATATCTGACTGAAATTCTGAGAAAGCCTTTACAAAGCAGATCTGGTCTTAGATCTGCAAAATCCAAAGACCTGAATTTTTTGGTTCCAACAAATAAGAAAAAAACATTCAGTGACAGAAGCTTTAGCACTGTTGGCCCCATGCTATGGAATAAGCTACCAGATGATATCAAATTATCACCTACTTTGGATGTTTTCAAAAAACGATTGAAAACTAACTATATCTCTAATTTTTATGATTTATTCTAAAATTGACGTGGTTTGTAAATGTCTCACCTTACAATTACGGTAAACATACTAAGTGATTGAGTGAGTGCATTATGACGTGAGAATGAGGATTGCCTCGCTCTCTGTCATTTTCTATCTTGTTTCACAAGACTGCAATGACAACCTAAATAAATTGTCCCTTTAAAGGTGATGTTTCGACACCTTTGGGGATGTATTAAAGGCCCTTTAAAGGTGATGTTTCGACACCTTTAGGGAAAGTCTGGTTAACAGTGGCGTTATGTTACACTGTTCAGGACATGTCCGGTTAACAGTAGCATCATTTAATACTGTTCAGGACACCAACTTTTAATATGAAATAAAAAAAAGAGTAAAATTAGGGATAAAAATGTAAAATTAAGTAGGATCATGAACTTTGAATGATGTAGGTATAATGTACACTTGCACACTTGCACACTATATTACATCATGTGTGATAATTTTATTTTGTTTTGTGTTATTGTATATACATTATGTATTTATGGTGGAGTGTTTTTACTTATTAATTTTTTATAATCTATATTTTTGTACAACGCCATTGAATATGTTATGTAGAAATAGGCGTTTAATCAAATGAAAAAGTTTAAGTTTAAGTTTAATGCAGGTTATACTGTATATCATTTGAAAATACAAATATCTATGTACAATGTTGATCAAGTTAAGACGATGCATGTGCATTAATTCATGCTATGCATGTATGCGCAAAATATAATATGTATCGCAATATATTGCAATATATTGCAATACGGGTTTCGTGTATTGCAAGATATTGCAATACGATTTTTACCGTATTGTTACACCCTTAGTATTCAATATGAAATTTACTTATTTATTAGGTACTCAAAAGATTGTCAAGTATGCTTGATAGAAAATCACGCTAAGTTCCATAAATCAAATATTCATTTGTACACTCTTTTGTTTAAATATATATCATAAAGCAGTAGTTGTAAATTGATTTGAGCCACGTGATCAAGATAACATATAAAAAGCCTTTGACATAACAAACACGTTCATACTCTCTAACAAATGTTCCCTATATGCTGTAGTGGTTTCTTGTAACTGGTTTTAATTATCTGGACCGATCTTCAAAAATCTATAAAAGTAAGTCATTTAAGATTTTTTGTGCATGTATTATTCAGTTGATTTAAATTGGCTAAAAGTTTTATACTTCCTTTCTTTCTTTTAAACTCATGTAATTGCGATAAACATACACGTATGTTTTTGTTTAAATTTGGACTTTTTTCAACTCGTCTGCAATTGATGGTATACACATTTTTCTGTTACTCTATTTTCTGGGTCGCAACAGAGTGCTGTTCGTTCTTTTTCAATTTTACAAGAGCGCTGACATAGAAAGGAATTCTTTGAAAAAGAATTCATTCCAAAAAAAACCATAAAAACAGCGTTTTATTCTAAATCTTCATCATAGATCTCATATCAGTAAAGAACACTTTAAACTCTTGAGTTGGCTTCCTGTAGAACAGAGGGTACATCAAATTATACTATGTCATGTGTACAAGATCCATAATAATTTAGCACCCTCATATTTACATGAAAACTTTGTTCAACAGAATACTGTTCATTCGTATAGAACAAGATTTAGCAGTGATGATTGTTATTGTATTCCTTTAATTAAGTCTGCTGGAGCCAAATCCTTTGTTTACAATGGTTGTTCTCTGTGGAATCAACTTCCAGTTTCATTGAAAAATGTCACAACATTAAAACAATTTAAATTATCTGTAAAGAATCATCTATTAGAGTCCTGTGATATATAATACAGTATACTGTCTGTGATTTGTTAAACAATTATATTCATTACTAGCACCATGTGATATGTAGTAGTACTATTATAACTACTGTGGAATCCTAGTCTTTCATATTTTAATTGTTTCTTAACTGTGTAATAAGTACCTGTGATAGTAATTAAACTTATTTTTATTATTAACTAGTTTTAAATCATCACACATATATTTTATTAATATTTCTTTAAATCATGCCTCTCTATGTCAGTCAGTCCATCAACAACAAGGACCACAATGGAAATAAGAGTCATTACTCTTTTTTGTGTTATCCTTGGTGTTGATGTACCCTGACATGGTTCATTGTATTCATCATGTGTTGTTTGTTTTATGTTTTATCATGTGATTGAAATGTTTCAAATGCCATGTTATGTGTATATTGATACCGAATAAAATCTATCTATCTATCTTCCTTTAATAATTTGGTCCAGAATTTCACCATTTTAGATTTTATAATAATATCAAATGAGTAGCGTCCCAGCTCAGCATAAAGCATGTAACGAGGAGTACGTAATTTGGTTTTAGTTATTTTACACAGAAAACTAACATGTAGTTGTTCGATAATATCTATATTTTCAAACGCCCATATTTCGCTTCCGTATGTAAGTATTGGGACAACAGTATGATCAAACAGTTTTAATTGAAGGTCTAACGGAAGGTCAAGGTTATATATTCTACTGTATAATTGATGCATAGCTTTCTGTGCTCGACTGGTTAAGTCTTTAATACATGAATTGAAGCGTCCAGAAGAAGAAAATGAAACTCCTAAATATTTATAATCTTTAACAACGTTAATTTCATGTCCGTTTATATAGAATGAATATTTGTCGGGTTTGTTTGCGCCAAATACGATAATTTTTGTTTTTGAATAATTAATTTTAAGTTTCCACATATTACAGTACAGATAAAAGTCATCGAGACATGTTTGAAAAGATAGTTCGTTGTCACCCAGTATAACACTGTCGTCTGCATAAAGTAAGATTAAAATTTTGAGATACCTTGTGACGTCATTGTCATCCAATTCTAGAGTAGTTCCATTATTTGTTTTGTTAAGATGACTTTCTAGGTCATTTATATAAATTGAGAAAAGTATAGGTGATAGGTTTTCACCTTGACGTACACCGGATATACTGGAGAATAATTCAGAACTCTGCTCATTTAATGAGATACATGATTTAATATTTGAGTACATATTTTTGATGATGTCTAGAATTTTACCATTGATTCCAAAGTCAGTAAGTTTTCGCCAAAGTCCTACCCGCCACAGTGAATCAAAAGCAGACGAAAAGTTTATAAACGAACAATATAATTTTTTACGTTTGGATCTAAGCTTTTCAATAAAAAAATATAGCGAAAATATATGGTGGCTGATTTATGCCATGTCGCATTGTTGTCCTGCGGGGCGCCACACGAAAACACGAAAGTACGACAAAATGGTCTTTTTGTCGTATCATCGTCCCGCGAGGCGCCATGCAAAAACACAATCATACGACATTTTAATCATCTGTCGTGTTTTCGCCTGTGAAAGCTCAATGCAACAATGTATTTTTACGACAAAACTTTTACAAAGATACGACACATTTCGCCTTCCGCTCACACATGCGTACATCTTCAATAGTCTTCTGCGCATGTGTGAGCGGAAGGCGAAAGAGCGAAAATACAATTATACAACAGATCTAATCTGTCGTATCTTTGTCCCGCGAGGCGCCACACGAAAACACAATCATACGACAAATGTCTGTTTGTCGTATCATCGTCCCGCGGGTTGTGAGACGAAAACACAAAGATACGACAAAATAAAGGCAATAACACGACTTGAAAATGTGTCGTATCTTTGTAAAAGTTTTGTCGTAAAAATACATTGTTACATTGTGCTTTCACAGGCGAAAACACGACAAATGATTAAAATGTCGTATGATTGTGTTTTTGCATGGCGCCTCGCGGGACGATGATACGACAAAAAGACCATCAGCCACCATAAAAATATGTGATCAGTAGTAGAATACTTCGCGCGAAATCCTGCCTGATTTTCGTTAAGAAGACTATTACTTTCAATAAATGCGTTTATTCTATTATTTAAGACGGCTGTAAATATTTTACTTAGGCAACTAAGAATTGTTATCGGTCGGTAGCTCGCCGGGTCTAGGGACGATCCTTTATTCTTATAAATAGGCTTTATGGACCCTGTTAGCCATGAATCTGGGATAACACCCGTATTAAGAATAACATTGAACAGTAAGGTATATATTGGAAGCATAATGTTTAATGTAGATTTGAGATACTCATTTGTAATATTATCAAGCTCAGACGCGGCTTTGCCATTTTTTGATTTTATGATACATTTAGCTATTTCGGATTCAAGGATAGGTTCATTTATAGTAGTGCTATCAATGTCGTTTGGCATTAAGTCTGGTAGATCGTCAGAATTGATGTCATCGCTATGAGCAAAATCTAGGTTCTTATAAAAATCATGGAAGTCAGAAATAGTTGGTGAATTTTCAGTTTGTTTTTTATTAACGGACTTCAGATAACGCCAGTAGTCTCTTGGCTTTTTGGAAGATCATCGACGCAGTTTTCTTTCATGCAATAAACGGTGTTTACAAATAAAAGTATTCATAGTTTGTTTATAGAATTTGCTCGCTGATCGCAAACGTTCTTTGTTTTGATAAGATTTCAATAGTTGGTATTTTTTACGAGCTGTATTGTATTGTTGTCTTGCCTTTTTACATTGAGGCCCGAACCAGGGGAGCTTTTTATATGGGGAACAAAATCTATCCTTTGCTAGTTTTACATGTGGTTTAAAACTGATTGATGCTGATTTAACAAATGTATTAGATATTTGTTTTATTGTTGTGTTTATGAATTCTTTGATATTATCTTCAGGGGGATTTTGTAAATGTGCATAGATACTTTCGACCATACCCTGGTCTATATTATTAATAAAGTCATCTTTATTATCATCATGCCATTTTGGTGGTTTTGTGGGTAACATTTGCTTTGTACTAGATGCATTTTTATTGTTAGAAGACGTTGAAAAATAGGATGTATTAGGAAGACGTAAAGACATGGATAGTAGACAGTGACCATCCGAAAACAACGAGTCTATATCAACAATTTCAAACATATCAACAATTTAAGTAATGAGAATGAACAGATGGAATAATCAATAACAGTGACATCTCTAAATGTACATTTTCCGACAAATTTATCGTTTCCTAATCTACCATTGGCAATAAATAGATCATTATTTTTACATATATCTAAAATCTTTCTACCGATTTTATTAATCTTGTGACATTTGGAATAACGTAAAACAGGTATATCAAAAAATGAAAATTCTTCAGTACAATTAGTTATACATACATCATCACATAAATCAATAGCTTGAGATAAAAATACATCATCTTCAATAAAATCGGGTAAATTAGAAGTGTGGGCATTTGTATCTCCAGTCAACAATAAATATTCATACTGAGAACGTTTCTCAGATATTTCGTTTTCAAATTTAAATAGTTCGTCATCATTAAAACATTTAGACTGTTCCGGTGGTATATAAATGCTAGGGGTGTAACAATACGGTAAAAATCGTATTGCAATATACTGCAATACACGAAACCCGTATTGCAATATATTGCAATATATTGCGATACATATTATTTTTTGCGCATACATGCATAGCATGAATTAATGCACATGCATCGTCTTAATTTGATCAACATTGTACATAGATATTTGTATTTTCAAATGATATACAGTATAACCTGCATTAAACTTAAACTTAAACTTTTTCATTTGATTAAACGCCTATTTCTTCATGACATATTCAATGGCGTTGTACAAAAATATAGATTATAAAAAATTAATAAGTAAAAACCCTCCACCATAAATACATAATGTATATACAATAACACAAAACAAAATAAAATTATCACACATGATGTAATATAGTGTGCAAGTGTACATGTTTTATTATACCTACATCATTCAAAGTTCATGATCCTACTTAATTTTACATTTTAATCCCTAATTTTACTCTTTTTTTATTTCATATTAAAAGTTGGTGTCCTGAACAGTATTACATGATGCTACTGTTAACCGGACATGTCCTGAACACTGTAACATAACGCCACTGTTAACCAGACTTTCCCTAAAGGTGTCGAAACATCACCTTTAAAGGGCCCTTAATACATCCCCAAAGGTGTCGAAACATCACCTTTAAAGGGACAATTTATTTAGGTTGTCATTGCAGTCTTGTGAAACAAGATAGAAAATGACAGAGAGCGAGGCAATCCTCATTCTCACGTCATAATGCACTCACTCAATCACTTCGTATGTTTACCGTAATTGTAAGGTGAGACATTTACAAACCACGTCAATTTTAGAATAAATCATAAACATTAGAGATATAGTGAGTTTTCAATCGTTTTTTTGAAAACATCCAAAGTAGGTGATAATTTGATATCATCTGGTAGCTTATTCCATAGCATGGGGCCAACAGTGCTAAAGCTTCTGTCACTGAATGTTTTTTTCTTATTTGTTGGAACCAAAAAATTCAGGTCTTTGGATTTTGCAGATCTAAGACCAGATCTGCTTTGTAAGGGCTTTCTCAGAATTTCAGTCAGATAAGCAGGTGCAGTTTCAGTAAAACAGCTGTACATGAAAGTACATATTTTAAAGTTGATCTTGCTTTGACTGGTAACCAGTGCAGTGAATACAAAGCATCCTTTGAACTGTCAGATTTTTTCAGCCTTAATACCAGTTTTGCACACATGTTTTGAATTCGCTGAAATTTGCTAAGATCACATTTTGAAATTCCATACAAGATCAGATTGCAGTAATCGATGTGGGACATGACCAAAGATAGGACCAGTGTTTCCGTTGCATCTTTATCCAGATATTTTCTTATACTTTTGATACGTAAATAATTGTACATGGCAGTTCTATTTTTTGTTTTGATGTGATCTTTAAAGCTTAAGTTTTCATCAAGAAAAGCCCCTTAATAGCGGATGGTCTTCACAGATTTTATAGTTTCACCAGCAATATTAATTGACTGGGTTAAACAATTTTTCAACTGTGCTCTGCTTCCAAACATGATAAACTCAGTCTTTGAGTTGTTCATTTTCAATTTACTTTCATTCATCCATGAATTTATTGTGAGGGCACAATCTTCAAGATCAGAAATGGCATTTGCTTCTTCATTCTGATTGTTAGGACAGAATCTTTTATTAGCAGTGTGGTCGTCAGCAAAACCATGCACTGATATATCAGATGGAATGACATCGAATAAGGTTCCTGCATAAGTAAGATATAACCACGGACCCAAACAACTACCTTGTGGAACACTGCAATTTAATGTACGTACAGATGATGAACTAGTATTGACGTTGACTCGACATGCACGTGGGCGAAGATATGAGTCAATCCAGCCAAGTGTACTATTCTGTAGTCCATATTGATTATTAAGTACTTCTAATAAAATGTCATGATCAACAGTGTCAAATGCAGCACTCAGATCAATAGCTATTAACGCAGTTACTTCTAATTTCTCCATACCACACAGTAGGTCATTAACTAATCTAAGGAGGGCTGACTCACATGAGTGAAAACGTCTATATGCAGACTGATTTTTTGGAAGAAGATTATTCTTTTCAACATGAGCATTTAATTTATTCAATGCAGCCTTTTCAATTACCTTAGATAAGAAGGACAGATTGCTAACCGGTCTATAATTAGCATAATCGAGATCTAGACCAACCTTCTTAAGGAGAGGCTTAACATTTGCCTCTTTCCACTTGGAAGGGATGACCCCATGTTTCAATGAGATATTTATTAAATGGGTAATTAGAGGTAATAATTCTTTTAGATAACATTTGAGCAATTTTGTAGGCAAAACGTCTAACTCCGATGATTTGGTATTTAAGTCACATATAAGATCTCTGACCTCTTCTATTGTAAAATCCTTAAAATGGTCAAGACTAGGTACATCCTTTTGTTGGGGTGAGTAATTTGGAAACTGAAGCAAGGATTCTCTAATTTTTGAAATTTTATTCAAGAAATTATCAGCAAAATTTTCTGCTATGGAGTGATCAGAATCGCCTTTAGGCATTGGATTCTCAGATCTTACTCCTGTCATTTCAGCAACAAATTTATATAATTGTTTTGTATCACCTTTAGCATCAAGAACTCTTTGACTAAGTAATTTGACCTTTTCTTCATTTAATTTAAAATGATAACGGTTGCGCATAACCTTGAAAGCTTCTAATTGTTCAGGCTTTCCATATTTTCTCCATAACCTTTCTTGTTTTCTCATTGAACTTTTTAGTAAGACTAGATTATCTGTAAACCATGGTTTTGGAGCCCTATGCATTTTTGTTTTCTCTATTATTGGAGCATGTTTGTCAAGAGTGGTCTGAAGTTTTGAATCCAATATATTTACGTAAGAATCAACATCTTCACTATCAATAGTAATGTCTTTTAAATCAGAAGCAAAATTTTCATGATTGATTCTTTTAAGATTGCGGAATTTTACTGATTTGCTCACAATATTTTCTTTTTCTACATGTATTTGTACCTTAACTACACAATGATCTGATGAAAAGGGACCCTGTTCACATTTCTTTACCCGTATACCATTTACTGCTTCAGTAAGTTCAAGATCTAACATATTACCACCGATATGTGTTTCAAAATTGACATGCTGTTCTAAACCAAAGGAATGAAGACAATTAACAAATTCAGAAACAGCCGTGGATCTATTTTCAAGATGTAGATTAAAGTCTCCCATAATTAACAGGTTAGAGTAGTTAGGAAGTAAATCTTCAATAAATTGATTGAAGTCTTCTACAAACTGAGATACAGTGGTTAATCCTGGGAGTCTGTAAAGTCCAATACAATGAAGCGCAATATTTTTTATAATTAATTTCCATATACCATATTCAAAGCTTCTTGTATTCCCACCCTTAATTTTATTAATATTAATTGCAATGCGACTAGCTAAAGCTATCCCCCCTCCAACATTATTTTGTCTGTTGGCTACTGTTAATCTGTACCCATTTTGATTTAAATCAGAGGTTTCGATTAAATGTTTTTTATTATCTGAATACCAAGTTTCTGTTAATACAGCAAAGCTGTAATAAGCAGCCACCTGCTGTAAGCAGCCAATCTGGCTTCCTCCCAACAAAAATCACTCTATTTTGCACCTGTTATAAGCAGCCATCTGCTATCTGTGGCCAGTGGTCACCTATTTCCTCACAAATTCATCAATTTACCTGTATTAAGTGGTCACGGTCAATTAAATTTTAGAATTAACAAAGTGTCACCATCATTGTATAATGGTTCAGATGTGTGAAAACCCACCCAGTTAAGTCTTTAAACAGTCAAACTTTATCAACAAAGTGTCATCACATAAATTAAGACTTCCAATAAACAACTGTCATTGTCACTTACAAGTGTCCTTTTTGAAGACGTTTTAATAAGAAACTGCATAAATAATCATCTTAAATAAGATTGGACAAATCAATTATATATCTAATATTGAAATATTTTTTTTTTTTTTATAAATTTTAATTTAATTAAATTGTTGTTTTCTTAATTAAGATAATATTAAACTAGTATTTACATAATTTTTATGGCTAAAGAGAGTATAAATAATCACTAACTGCTGCTGAACTAATCAAATCATTTTTATCTGAACCTGGATTAAGTTGTCACCTGCTGTAAGCAGCCAATCTAGTCAATTCCCTTCACTGGCTGCTTAATGCAGGTTATACTGTAGACGTATTTCGCAAATGTTTGAATAAGTTAGAAAAAATGTTTTGAATGGACTTTCAAAGATCGTTATTCTCTAATTTACCAAAAATATTTCAAGTTTCCGAACACATTTATTCAAACACTTAAATTTCAGACTATGACATAACGGATCATTATGAAACATAACTAGAAAAACCGGTTCAGAGAAAAACGAACCGGTTAAAAACCGTCAGAAGTCGTATTGCAATATAAACCGGTATATCGGTTAACCGTTACACCCCTAATAATTGCACCCAATAACTAGGTCATTGTTATAACAATATTTAGACACTTTTAACCAAAATATGTACTCACTAGGAGATTCAAGAACGTGAACTCTGCCAATTAAAGAATTGTGTACAAAAAAGCCAATACCACCAGATTTACGCTTGTATTGTTCAGATTTAGGTTTTGACAAAAAAGTATAGTTTGGAATATCAAACAAATCATACTGATCAACTTTGGTTTCAGATAGACATAATATATCAAATTGTTCCAGAAATGTTATAAAATCTGGATACTTCGATCTTCTTTTCAGACAACAAATGTTTAAACTACCAATTTTTAAGACATCACGATCAGTCTTGAATTCTTGGTTTTTGTTATACTGAATATGATTGTTGGAATTTATCGACTCTTCGTTGTTACACAAATTTCCGGTTGAATTAAGCACTATTGAACTTTCACTATTACATATTTGCTTATCATTAGCACAAAAAGGGACACTTTTTGAAACACATGAAGGAATATATTCACATGATTGAACTTGAGAAGAGAAAACAGGATTATCAATTCGTGAAGCTCTTTGGTGAACGCACACAGTATAAGTTGAACAACTTGGCAAGAACATACATTTCTCACACAAGTAAACAATCCCTGCGTCTCCCTATCCTTCATCAGCCGATGTAGATCTTGTATCACCAGTATCTGATGGGTTCAAGGCTGTACTAGCATGTTCCTTGGATTGATGCTTTTTAGAACTTGTTTTAGAAGGTATATAGTTAGATTTCCTTGGTTGGCTCAACTTAACATTGCTGATAGGAGGGTGAACATTTAATAAGTAGCCTTGTTGTGTAGATGTTGATGGTTCATCATGTTTTTCAATTGAAGTATTTGTAACCTCGTGGTCATTTAGAAGATTGGTTATGTCAGATTCACCATCAGAATCCGATTCACAAGAAGGTTCCTCAATAAGTTCAGGTTCAGTAACTATAGAACATGAATTAGATAAAGAGTTAGCAACAGTAGATTTATACTTAACTTCAACACGTGACGTAATATCAGAGTTCCTAGATTCCCTAAGTATATCATGCCAACCAGGGAAAAGGTCACGTACAGTTTTACCATTTACTACAAGGGCAGCTGGGTATCTCAATTGAACTCTGGATTTACCATGCAATTGTTTGGCTTCCTTAAAATTCTGCCAAAGCTTCTTTCTTGCTTCTCTTATTTCACGTGGATAATCACGTGATATTCCAATATTAGTACCCTTCAGTAGAACAGCTTTTTCCATAACGACATCGGTGAAGTAAGGGTTACTGAATGACACAATAATGGATCTATTGGCGTGTGGAAGGTTGATTTGTTTTCTACCAATACGATATGCATGCGTTATAGTAGAATTTTGTATTTCAAGTTTGAGTTGATCTTTCAAATAGTAGATATCAATTCAATGCAATTTTCGTCTGAAATTTCGGCGATACCAGTAAACAGAAGATTTGAACGTAGCTGCCGGGCCTCCAAGTCAATAGTTTTGTATTCAAGTAGTTTTATACGTTCACTGTTAATACTTTGCACGGATGATGTGTAGTATAAATATTTATTTACACAATCCAGTTTTTCATTTAATGGTTCAAATTTGCAAATAATCTCAAACATTTTGTTTAATTTATCATCTGTATTTAGTGATTTAAAGTTTTCAATTGATGGTATTGGTTGAGCGTTGGCATCTCATAGGTGGGGTGTACCCCCCGAGGCTAATGACGTGGCACTCGATGAACGGCGAGCTCTTTTTCTCGTTGTTCTTTGCGTAAATGAATCACTAAGAGGAGCATATTTACCGCGATATTGTCCATCAAACATTGTTCCAACATTAAATAAAGTTCCAAGTTAATTCACTTATTCCAAATTTACGAAAATACGAAAAAATCAGGAGCTCAAAAAAACTGACCACCATGACAAGGGAAGTAACTCCTATTCTAACAGTGTTGGTAAGATTGTCACACATAAAAACAATGTGCACATTTTCCAGACTACAAGTGTGTTAGTTTGTGGGCAATACACAGTAGTAATGAATACATAACTCAGTTAAAATTGTAAACGGAAAGAAAAACGTTTTATTATTAAAAACAAACATTGCATGTAGATTTAGGACGTGTTTGTACTATTAGATTTCTCATAAAGAAATAAATGACATTCAGTCGTATGGGGCATGTACACACATAGTCGGAAAGATACAAGTGAGATGAAATGAACAAATAATATACTTTACTGCTTTATATTACAGTAATGATCTCCAGCTCAACATTGACTGACAAATCACAAAAGAAATACATCTCTACCTGTCGGCCGCTTATCTCATTTGTAACAATACCGCTTACATCAATTATAAAATATATTAGTCCGACTCGTTTCCTTTTACATTAATAAATTTTAAAATAATATCTTATTATGAGTATCAAAATGGAAAATATTCTTATCACACTTGACACAGAATCTTAATCACTGCGACAGAATATATGTTCTTACTCTCGCTGTGACGTAATCGTCTATAAGATAGTCAGTACGAGGTATAAATAATAATCTAAAAATAGATTGACAAAAAACCCAAGCGCGGAATGAGAAAAGTCACTTACTTATATGTAATGAAAAAGCTAATGTATCGGTATAAAAGTGATGTAGTATCATGCTGTACAAATGAGCAATACCATAGGGAGCTCTTTTCATATTTCATAGTTAAGGTTTTACAAAAATTCTTTTTTAACAAACGAAAAAAAGAGAGAAAAAAGGCAAAACATGAACAAAACAAGAAGTGAGTTGACACCATAATGTGTCATTCGGAACACCCAAGCTCCGAACGGTGCATGCAGTGAGTTGACACAATTATGTGTACGCACCACTCGGAACACCCGACCATTTGGGAATGGCAGAGAAGTTCCGAATGGTGTATGCACATCAGAATACTAGAAATGACAATAATTTTTCAATACGCAGAATTTAAATAAAATTTACATATTTGTCTATGACTGAATTTAAAGTTTATACAGACCACTGTCAATACCATAAATAGATAAATACTGAGATCCATCAACGAATAATATTAATTGTTTATCAGTAGACCTACAAAACTGAAATCGTGACCGAAAAACGATCATGTACTCTAATACACTAGATAAGTGAAGGTTAAGAACCCAAACCTCTCTCTAAGTCTGAAAGAATATCCACTTTAATTTTTCTTCTGGAGTTCATTAATAGAATAACTTTCCCGTCGTCTGTCCAAGCGTTCTTCACACTTTGTGAACGAGAAGCATTTTCTAACAGCGTTCTTAAAGGTAAAGTCCGAGAATCTCGTACAACTACTGGTGACCCTTTCAGATACTTCCTGCGTTGTAACACTTTTCTCTTAGTCTCCCTTGAAATAAATTTACAGATGATCGGCCTGTTTCCATCTTGTCGAAATTGAACTATTCTATGGGCGATGTCTATATCAGCTGTTGAGATTTAAAGGTTCAATTTTTAATTCATCATTGAAAATATCTTCTCGGCAGATTTCTCAGATGATTCGAATTTATCTCTGTCTTCTCTATCGTATACTCTTATACTATTGCGTCTGGTGTATTGCTAAAGCTCGTTAAATTCACATTCGTATCTTCTCATACATTGGTCTTTTTCTTTAACACTTAAAGCCAAACGATATGTTTCCTTCTTCAGTTTCACATTTCCTGTTGCAAGTTTCTGAAAGTCCGTTTTAAGATCACTGTTGTCTGATTTTAGTGCTTCGATCTCTCTACTCTGTTCAGCCACCTTCTCATCTGTCACTTTCAATTTATCACATATCTTGTCCATATCTTTCTTAAGTTCTTTTTTAATCCCATCCAGTTTTATTACTAACGAAAGATTCAGTAACCAGTTTTTAGCAAGACTGTGAAACAGGCAAAGCTATAAGCGGCGTTCCAGAACTGCGATCAAGAGTTGTGGTCCATTTTTCCGCATGCCAGCAAATAGTTCAATATTAAAAATTCGATTTATAACTGCCTTTATATTGCATTCACACATATTTCATAAAATTCATTGTGACATCAAATCTCTTCAATTTTTGTGAACAATTAAACTATGTTAGAAAAGTAATAACACAACTGGTTACCGCGGATGTATACATGTACATCGATTTCATTCATGAAAAATTATGAATGAAAATATTTTACTCGGCCCCATATCAAGCACTATAGTCACGTGATTAACAATTCAATAAACCTGGAAAGACTCGATCAAACGCTTTACTTTGAATTTGTAAGAACGGTTAAATTTCATAATAATATAAACAGTGGAGTAAATGGTTTATTTCTGTGTAATAGATAAACAAATATTGAATAACACAATTTGCTTGTTGTGAAGTAGTCTATTTGCCGTGCAAATACGAATATTTCATAAGTTCATTACTACTGTTCTTCGCAGTGAAACTTCGAATATTTTTAACATTGAAATTAATGTGCACAATATCTTAATGGTTATTTCAGTGAAGTAAATTGGTATTTCTTTGCAAAAAAAAATTACAAATATAACGAGTTAGTAATTCGAATATTTCCTACGCCGAGATCTGCTGTGACTCCTTGCTGTGATAATTCGATTATGCGTAATATTAGCTGGGGGAGGGGGGGGGGGGGTGGGGGGCTTTTGCATTTACCGGTACGTAGTAATTTACCTGAACTAGAAATACCAGTATTAGCATTTTCAAAAATGTTTTACTGTGTATTTACAGCGTATCCAAACCGTCCGAAGTCTATTTATAGAAGACAAGACTTAACGTGCCCTGGTAATATGCAAGACCATTGAGTCTATTTTAAGAATTCCAGGAATTAGCGCGCTTTGTTTACGATATGTAAAACAAGTATAAGCCTCTCCGAAAATGCTCGAAATCGACGTTTAGCCGTGTATAACACATTTTCCTTGTATTGGAGTATATGAGTTGAAATAATATCCCTCAACGTTTTAAGCCGCGCCGACAATCTCTCATACAGAGTTGTCGATCCTTACAGTGATCTATATCGACAACTCTGTATGAGAGATTGCCGCGCCGAGTCTATTTCGAGAATATCGGGATTTGCGTGACACGTGAATGATACGTAACATTTAAACCTTTTTTGATTCATTTCATGGACCCTTCTGGGCTGATGAAAGTACATCGAATAAACAGGTGTTGTCCAGGATTTGTTCGGACTACGAACATAAAACAGCATTATTATGGTAGACTCTTGAACTGTTCCTGTCTATTTGACATATAGGGACTAACCCTGATCTTTGAGCAAACCGAAATATTCCGTTATGAATCAGAAGAATTAGCTTAAGCTAACAGCTATGTTTATGAGGGGCATGACTTAAACCTGTCTCAGTGGATACTGGTTACGCCTCTCGGCTGATTGGATACAGATAATCTTCTCCCGTAAAAATACATTCGCCCGTTAGTAGGTAAGATATGTTTGCATTTTTTCAACAAAAAGGAGTTTTAAAAAAGAAAACACATTCTATTATTAGCTGTGCATATTTTCTGTTTTTTTTGCTACTTTCTTGAAACTGGTTATAGTTCATGCAATAATAATAATGATATTTTCTAGTAATACAAGCAGATAACCCGACAAAAAATGCGCGGAGGAGTTCATACGTGCATCCCTATTTAGACTGTCCGACGTCCAATTTTTCATCATGTGACCTCAAATCATCGTTCTGATTGGCTTACAACAACCGGTGTCAACACAAAAAAGGCTCAAATCTTGATAATTGTACTTATTGCTTCCGACGCAGCTATAATTACCATAACATTTACCCTATAGCCCTGTTTGATTAGAGGGACAAGAAAGATTAATGCAAAGTATTAAATACCGCCGGGTAGTGGTAACATTATGAGTACATACATCAAGAGAGAAAACAAAGATAGATAAAGCAAAAAGAGTACTCAATTATGTATTCTAAGGTATAATACAGAACATGAGAGTATTCCATGATTAAATGGCAGTTTATAGAAAAATATGTACAATATCTAAAAGTTCAGCATGAAGACACAGTATCAAAACTTACTAAAGACAAGTACAAATAATTTATAACTTTTACATCACGCATTTTGTGCTTCGTTTACGATAAACCCGATCCAAAATTCCTAGCTGGAGTAATCGCTTATAAATTTACCGCGAGCCTGAAGCAAATCTGTTCACGGAGACGTGCGTGAAATATATCAGTACGTGTGGTTTTCAGCATGAACCTCAATTTAGGGGAGCATCTATTTTGCAATGTATTAAGATATAAATTAATGAAAATAATGCACTTAAAATGCCCATCAAAGGCAGAATTTTTTAAAATTAAAAATTATTACCATTTAATTAACTCTGTCAGCATTTCTAAATAAAAAAGGAGGACGCAAGTAAAATAAATCATGAGCTGCTTCTACCATCAGATTCTGACGACTCCGATATGTAAATAAGTGATCTTAAGTTCATGACATTTTGTCTTTTATCGGGGGCTACTGTCCCCGAACACCCGCTTTTTCATGATCATCGTCAATACCGACTCGATGAAGACACAGGGACTCATAACGATAACCATTTATACCTATATCCATGGCTGCCCTAATTGTGGCACGTACCCATTAAATAAACCCCTCTTTTGGCTTAAAAGTTTGCATTGCATGTCTATAGAAAGTATGTTATGAATTTAAGAAAAATTCTGAATTTTTGGATTTGAGGGGGTAAATGCTAGTTAAATTCACAAACAAAATTTGAGGTAATTCCATCCGATAGGTATTTAGATATTTCATTGGGTCCAGCTTTAAGGCAAAATACCTATAAAATGAAAACATTTTGTATTTTTAATGTGTATTTCACTCTTTATATTGTTTCATTTCAATTAATGATATTGTTCTCTACCTCATGCTGTTGCGTTGTCCATTTTTTCAAAAATGTACAAACTGCAGGCTGATCCAACAATTGTAATCGACTTTATTTATGATAATTTCTACTGCTTACCTTAAAAGTAACTCATAGTAGCAGAACAGTTCTGTTCTGTTTATAATAGCTATGAAAGTAAGATTACAAAACAAGAATTATTTTAAATTTCTTTTTTCCATTTTTGAATCATCTAGCTTGTGAATAATGATTTTAATTTTTTCTTTACGTGTTCAACATGATTTTGATATTTTACTTGAAGTACAATATTTTGTGATTATGGACAGGATGTATGAAAGAATTGTGTTGACATTACCGAAAATCATTATTTCTATTGAATGAGGAAATAAGACTTCTCACAGCTCTTCATCAACTAGTAATTATACAAGTCCATTGATCAGTCAGTTACTAGAAAATGTATGCCAATCTTCCTTAAAAAGCTCTTAATCATCAGATTTGATTTATACCTAAATTAGTGACTGGTTATACGTGAGACTTAACTAAAGCTTGAACTATTGATGGTTGATGGAGCCTTCAACACAGTCTTGCTTCAGTGCTTTTCAGCACTTTGATTTAATACAAGAGTCAATATAGTCCTTTGATGCAAGGTTACTTATTTTACTGTTCAGAGCGTTAATGGCAGCGACCATCTCAGACATTGAAGATTCTTTATTAATAGTAGCTATTGAGCTATCCAATTTAGTTTGTTTGTCATCTTCTTTATTAGCAATGACAAGCAATGGATACGCTTTAGCAGTTCCTATCTAAAACCATTGTAACCGTATCATGTTTAACAGTTAATTTTGCATGAAATTTTTGTTTTGTTGATAAAACTAAATATATTTTATTAAAGCTAAAAGATCGTACTTAATATCTGATGTAAAATTCACACTATGTTAATATATTATCATTGTGTAAAATTGACGTAATTTTGACTGAAACTGGATTTTTTCTTAAAGCCGGTCGCCATTTTGTTTACGCTTCGCGTCTCATGGGTGAACTTTTTTATTCGTAATAAAGCAGTATCAAGCAAATTTATTTTAAGAAGCTGGTTTTCAGCTCTATAGAGGTCCCACTTGGGGTAAGTGATGATTTTTAAAAAGAAAAAAGACAATTTTCGTCTAAAAATGTGTCCGAAAATCACCAAAGTTTGACCACATCTACCGGTTGAACATATGAATAGGACCTCATAGGACCTGTATTTTAACATTCTTTCATTCCAAACCTTTAATTTGGTACCAAACTTTTGCACATCTATGCTTGCGCTTTTTTGCGATTTCCCACGGAAAGCCCCTACCCTGTCATCACCTGTTTAGAGCACTGGAAGAATTACTTCCCTTTGCACTCTTCACAAAAAAGTCCTTACCTTATCAGACTGATTTTGCCAAAAATCGAAGCATTTTACCAGTGTTCTTTAACCTTGTGAGACAAATCATTTCATTAATTATGTAGTTTCCATGAAAGAAATTTATGATTTCCTGTGTTTTTGTCGTAATTTTCATTTTTCATAACGTTCTGATCAACAGTAGATTTCGTCATCGGTTTTCGCGACGCTGACGTAAATAATCAAAGCACTGAAAGTACTGGTTATTCATTATGTTTAAGAAATAACTTACAGTTGTCTATATTTTGTTGTCTAATAAAATATAGGCACGAGTTGTGATGCGCGTATGATTAAATCACGAGTGCTTTAGCACGAGTGATTTAATAAGCGCATCAAACAAGTGCCTATATTTTATTAGACAACAAAATATAGACAACTGTAAGTTATTTCGATTCTAACATTGTAAAATACATCCGTAAAAACGATATATTTATAGAACTATTTTTAACTGTCAGAAACGCCATGCAGTTGAAATCCACCCCAGTGCAAAGACCGAAAATAGCATTTATTTACACAATTCTAGCAGATAGGTGTTTCTTATTCCGAACAAAAAATATTAAAATCTTAATTATAGAATAGAAACCAAATTGTAAAAGTCAACCCTAATAAACTCGGGCGCCATTTTCGGCTTTGCGCATTTAACGTAGGGAGTAAATTTTCAACAGCCGTCACGAGCTATATTTTGTTGAATAATAAAGCATAGATGACTTCACATTAAATAAAGAGTGTAAACGCACGTGCCTATTTTAGAATTAGTTGTTAATTTCATTATGGATTTTGAGAGAAATATTTTCTAATTCATTGTGGTTTTCAGTACCTTTTGAACATGGATTTTACACAAAATGTTATATAAGTTGTGACTGCATATCTTGCACACCTTGGGTCAATTTTCTTAATGAATGAATTTAATCTCAGTTGGAGTGTAAAGTATTTTGGCAGGGTTTAACGCACAGCAACTCATTGTAAATGTCAATTAATCAAACATGCAGCCTGTTAACATACTGTTGCTGGATAGGCTAAATCTCTGGAGCTTCTGCTTCAGTATTATTCCTGACTTGGCCATTTTTATCAGGGTAGTACTTCTTTTTCCAGTTTAAATAGTTATGAATGGATTTGATTTAAGATAGGATCCGTTTGCAAGTCAGGATCTTGTTGCTTCTTTTGATTTTATTCATAATTTATTTTTACTGAAGACAATTACGAGGTCCATGGGAATGATTTTATTTTTTGCCGTCATATTCAACACAAAATTCTGATATATGGTTTGTGATGATTATTTAAGAAATAACTTACAGTTGTCTATATTTTGTTGTCTAATAAAATATAGGCACGAGTTGTGATGCGCGTATGATTAAATCACGAGTGCTTTAGCACGAGTGATTTAATAAGCGCATCAAAGGAGTGTCTATATTTTATTAGACAACAAAATATAGACAACTGTAAGTTATTTCGATTCTAACATCGTAAAATACATCCGTAGAAAAGATATATTTATAGAACTATTTTTAACTGTCAGAAACGTCATGCTGTTGAAATCCACCCCAGTGCAAAGGCCGAAAATAGCATTTATTTACACTATTCTCACAGATAGGTGTTTCTTATTCCGAACAAAAAATATTAAAATCTTAATTATAGAATAGAAAGCAAATTGTAAAAGTCAACCCTTATAAACTCGGGCGCCATTTTCGGCTTTGCGCATTTAACGTGGGGAGTAAAATTTCAACAGCCGTCACGAGCTATGTTTTGTTGAATAATAAAGCATAGATGACGTCACATTAAATAAAGAGTGAAAACGCACGTGCCTATGTTAGAATGTTGTTTTATTTCAGGTTTTAGTGTTTGTAAATATTATCAAATGTTTGGTTTAAATATGACGAAAGGGCTTGTAACGGAACCGCCACATACACATTGAAAGACTGCCCAAACATACCAGAAATCTCAGTCCCTAAAACAAAACACAAAAACATGAATTTGATCTGAGAAACTTAGGTGCTTATATATTTGAAAAAAAAATAAAATATTAACCCCAGCATTAAAAAATGAATATCTGTGAATCACATGTGATTCTTATATCTGAATACTAATTAAGCTGGTGCCTGGAACATATAACCCATAGTATTTAGTCAAACCAAGTATTCGAATCCACAGTTTGCTTTAAGTAAAGTGCTTTTAAGTATTATTTTCCAAATAAGTATATGCGATGAACTATAATAATTACCTTCAACTACTTTCATGTTTAACCTTACCAAGTCATAGTTGGTGTATCAACTTAAATGAACATTTTTAAACCAATGATCATTTTACAGAAAACTGATCCTGACAGCAATATCACACTACCACCTGACAGTGATAACTCACAGCCACCTGACAGCTATATAACACAACCTTTAGGCACTTAATTTAAATTGCCTTCCAGTCCAGTTTTCTAAATAAACAATTGAAGCCCAGTTATTTAAGTTGACTAAACTCACAAAATCACTATGATAGATTCTTTATCAGCATCTCTTTTATTTTCCATCTTTCTGACACAATCAGTAGTGATTACTACTAGTGATTGTTAAATATTCTGCCTATGTATTATCTTTACAATTCATTTTGCTGCAGTAGTAAATAATTGCAAGAAAATAAAAAGAAACATTTAATGTGACAGATTTTCAGGTCCTAGGTTACCCAGACTGGTACAACATCTGTTATGAGGATCAATCTGATAAGACTGTGTATTATTACAAAATGATGGAGGAATTTGAAGAGAATAACCTAGAAATTATTATTTAAAGTTGGTGACACTAGTTTGATTGCTTAAATTTCATTTAAGCATTTTATGAGTTGGAAAGTGACATTGTTGTGATTTTCATATATACGTTTACCGAGGGTGGTCGCACATAATGTCATGTAATCTCTTTAATAAAACAGATACTTTAAAATGCCTTTTAGTTTTGTTTTTCTGATGAAAAGACCTTTCCAATGATGTATGACAAGTGGCATTTTATGAGAGAAAAAAATTTGGCTTGTTATTGCTATCTTTATTTTTTGAGCGACCTCTGTTCGACGCCATGTTGTCAACAAAAGTGGTACATGTACACAGTTTGTTTTTATAACAAGTCGTATTTCGTACTGGTCACAATAGCATACAAGTAAACAATTGCTGCTAAATGCAGCAAAGGGATTGTCACGGCAAACAAAAAAGAATGATTAAGTATAATCTAAAGGTAACTCAAAAGAGCATTATATTGAATTGTCATGTTAAGGTTTTTCAGTAATTAAAAGGTAACTTGTCATAAAACGTTTTTCTGTTCAAATGTAACAATCTCGTTCCAAAAGCCTAGTAAGATTCTCGATACTAGTTAGATTGAGAATCTTGACAAATTTGGAGTACACGAATGGTCTGGATCTAGACACCATCTTTATGCCGACAGGATGTTTGGTTTTAGTTGGATTTATTTCCAGTAATTCATATTTGCATGACGCTTAAAAAGATCGGCAGAAGGGAAAACATGGTTCTTCAGAACAGAAGCTATTTACATGACTTATCGCTTCTGTTTAGTCAAGTGCTCCTCACATTGCGGATCTGTTCTCACCAATCCGTGTAACCAATCATCTAACTAATGCATAACTGTCCAGCATCTTTGAATTTCGACATTTTGATTTTACAGGCGTGAACATTTGTTGCATTTATTGCATTTATTTTTTATTCACGAGACAGTCATGCAATCTAAATGTGTGTGTCTTTGCCTTGAAATAGAAATATCAGTTTGCGCATAGTATTTAAGCAGAGGTAGAGAGTCAGCGAGTGAATCTTTCAAACCAGTGTATTAGAGAGTAGTCATACCTTTACTTGTTACGGAAGAATTTTGTTGCCGGATACACGAAAGGATTTAACATGTATTTTAATTCCGAAAAGATGCACTTAAATACAAAAGGCAAGCTATTTCGAATAGAAATCATTTTTCTTAATAATGAATTCACTCGGACTCGAGAAAACATACTCCATTCGAACAAATTAAAAACTGGCGAGCTTTTCACCTAGGTGTAAATGTCCGTCATTTTAACTCTCTTAAAATTACCTGGTCCGTCTGGTCAATAGTCCGTCAATATAGTACCAAACTTTTCATAATTAAAAAAAGTCTGCAAAAATAATCTTACATCTGCTCGATCTATAACCAGAAGCAAGTTCAATTACACAAAACGCTACAGTACGTTACATAACGATGCATTCGGAACTCCTCGGTCATACATTTGTTTACTTTAACGCCGGACATTTCAAAATAGCGTCCAAATATGTCCGAGATTATTCGCAGCAAATGGACGAGGACTTCCGAATGTATCGTTGCGGAACGTTCTATAACGTTCGCAGTTACTGAACTCAACCCTGGTCCGTAACTCTTATGCTCTTAAAATTAACTGGTCCGCTGCACTTAATCATAGTTAGAAAAGATCGCCAATAGAGCTCAGTAAGTGTAAGAATTAAGAAACAATGTTACACGATTACGCTTCTTTATTTATACAGTCGGCTAATAAGAAAAAAAGGTATATTATTAAAATATATGAATCATATCAAATTAGTTTTCAAATGATAAATGCTCTAACAGTTGAAATATATAATATTTACAACAATATGTGATGAAGCAATCGACGATTCTTTTAATAGTTAAAGTCTGCAAAGTTATTTCTTAAAATATAATTTCGATATTGGTGTCTTATCTTTTCAAATAAAATATTGGCAAATATCAATAATATATGTACTATACACACATTATGATACGCATATTTGTTAAACTGTATCCGTATACTAAACTGGTCTCCTGGTCCGGTTGGTTCGCGATTTATACCTACCCCTTTTCGTGTGATTCGAAAGGATTTGCGGAAATGTGTTGATATAAAACGCTGATTTTTCGTGTGTTGCATTGTTGCAAGAAAAATTATTTATATGGATTCCCCCAAAAATGATTTTTCTATTTAACTTTTAACGGAAATGGGCTGTACTATGACTGCATTAAAAACAATAAATTTGTCGGCAGTGGAAATCGAAAGGATTTTTATCATTTTTATCACGTGACTTTTGCCCATTGCTATCAAAATCTACCCACCACAATATCACGGCGTTGAGACGCCGTGAAATAAACACAGAGTCTAATTTGTGTATTGAATGTGTACACGATTTCACGGTTTGTGATTACTTATTTCTACATGTCCCAATAAATATGTCCACAATATTTCAAAAATGGACTAAATACCTCCTAAAACCCAGTCTTTCAATGTAATTCCATTTGTATCACACAGTTAACATTTTTGTATTAAAATATATCCAATTTGTGGAACCAAAAGTTGTTTAAATGTTGCTTTAAATGTAAAAGTTTGTGGAGCGATGAAAACACGTCTTTCACTCTTCCATGTGACTTTAACCTCCGGGGTGCGCGAAAGTTGGTCATTTAAGAAGTTATGCCGTATTTAAATGTAACTAGCTGAGACATATAAGAAAATGTTCATGAGACATTGAAGTTATATAAAACCCATATGAAAGTGTTGACCTTGGTTTTTGTTTTGTTTCATAATACGACGTTTTGAGTGTCTCATTCATTGATGTGATTCTTATGTAGATACCACTAAACGTTTTTACAATATTTATTAAAAAAATTCTACAAACATGGGAAAAAGGTTCAAAATGTTTCCATCATTCATGTCGTGTTCTTTCTGATTTAACTTAAGGTACTCTGGTTTCTTTAACGCCATTGAGTACTTACCTTTTACTTTGAGAATGCTATTATCTGCGTTGCAAGTGAGTTAATGCATCCTACAACCTGGTTTAAACCATTTGGCAATTTCTTAGGCTCTTGTGTTTGTTTGTTTGTGGCGAAATTTTTATAACACAAATTGAAAATTCTTCCTTCTTGCTTCTTGTCTATGTAAAAGGTCTATGACTTTTTACTGTTGCTGTAACTTATCCAATATTCAACTTTCATTGGTTTCCATTAAGCATATAAATCATTTTAACCTGGGTAACAATGGTCTAATGTTAAATCACATTTGAATAAATCATCAACAATTATGAATACAAAATCACTTTATACAAGAACTGAGGCTAATTGTCATCAGTTTACAGTATTGACAGTCATTTGAATTGCCATAGTCTTAACCTTTCAAACAACAAATAAACACCATTTGCATGGTCAAAGACTTTAATGGCACGTAGATATTTTGAGTTACATACACACTACATCATTCATCATCATTACGTGAATATATCCATCAATATTTTATACACAATACATTACTCATCTTCATCAGACATAAAAATTACCAAGAAAAGCATATTTATACATGTTTATATGATGCTTTCACGAATAGTTCAGGCTAAAAAACAGATATAAAAGTCTGCCCATATAAAAACACTCTGGAAGATTGTAATTCCTAATATTGTGAATGTATATTCAATATATTAAATCACAAGAACTATATGATAAATTATTGCACATTGCATTCATTACAGAAAACAATCTAATTTGAATATATTACGTGTCCACAGCTTGAAGTTTAGCGTAGAACTGAATATTCCGCGCAATGTTCCCGCCACCAACCGTTTCCTATTGCGTGACTTATCGCTAGGCGATATAACAAGCCGTATGCTGTATACATAGCGGTGTAGATATACGTTCTGTCGCAATGCTACGTAACGCTCAGAGCTTAAAATTCTTGGTTCAGTAACAAATTCCTCCTTAATCGATCGCACCAGTTTATTATTGTCATATCATCTATTTCCTTTTCATGTTATCTTACATTATTGATATAGTCCAATAGAATTAACCTGAGCTTGAACTACCTAATTATAATAATTACACACTTCACTTACATAAAATCGTGAGTTTCAGTATGCGTGTATACGGTTATACACGTGTTATAACAACCGATGTGAGTATAAATCAATTTATTAAAAGTGGTATGTTATTGTACTTTTAATTTTGGGCACATTAGTATTTGGGTAAACAAGTAAGTCAGCAGTATTATGGCACAGTTTCAAATTATTATTTGGCAACATTAAACATGCACTGTATGCATAGTCGTGAATTCCGTATGAAATCTCGGTAAATTCACGAATATATTACTTTAAGGTTTAGTAATAGGACACAAAAAACGTACCACCTCACAATCAAGAGGCTGCAAGTTCGATCCCATATAAAACTTCATTTTTTTGCAATTATAATCGGAACATGCTTTACAAATACTTGTTAACACGACGACGCATGGATCCCATGATTAAAAAACCCTGAGCGAAAGTGCATTACACACATTTATTTTTTTTATGAAAAGTCCTTCAGTCTTTAACAATGTCACAAAATTATAATTATAATATGAATAAAGAAAAAAGTATGAAATTTTAGAGACAAAAAATTTCGTTATATGATATATAATTAATATTCAGTAATTAGTAATTATTTTAATTACTAATAGTATTAGTAAGTCATAACGTTGCTACTATGTTACTAGTGTTTGCGAAATTACAAAAATATCTACCTGCGCGGGAATCGAACCCGGGGTATTTCGATTGACAAGTCAGTACCTTTACCTCTACTTTACCTCTGCACCACAAACCATTTGATATAACACAATCGTTACTTTTTTATCTATACATTGTATTGTCACACGAATGTATGCGAACTAAGCCGTAAATCGATACGGAAACTAATGAAGTCTATGTTTAATGGTGTCAAATAATATTTATTCTTATGAAAACAACATTAATTGTTTAGTACGTGTATTTTGCCGAAAGCTTCCGATATAGCGCGATTTACAAACGAAGACAAAAATAGACTCAAAATACTGGGTTTAATATATTCTTGCATAAAGGTTAAGTTCAGTTTAATTCTGTTGGACTATAATTAAATACAATTCATCTGAAATTATATGAAAACATTTAAGATACCCAATTGTTCATAACACAACTAGTTACTTGCGGAAGGAGGATGGTTTTATAAAATTCATTTCTTCTTTAACCTTATGAAAACTAGGTCCTACCTTCTTAAGTAGCTGGTCAGAAATGAAATGTTTGGTCAACAATATCGTCCAAGGGTGACGAATTCAGTCAAGCCAGGCATGATATTAACAAAATGTGAAATTCAATGTCAGAGTAACGTAAATTAATATTTCATGCTCTATGTGATGAATCATATTTGCCAATATTTATCAATTTATACTTATTACATGTTTTTAACACATACACAACCGAAATAAGCACTGTTCTAGGTAAAACAAATTATTAGTGGTATTGTGTTAGTTTGAGGTAAATCGTGTGGCAGATACTAATGCGCAATAATACAAAATCTTTTACCCTTATACCGTTAAAATATTGTTTGATTGATGAAAAGTAACATTAAATTTGATAATTTGAAGTATTTGTTTAAAAAGATTTTGTTTCAAATCATCTACGTTTGATAATATACATATTCTTCTACTGCACTATTGTTTTTGCAAAATTAACTTTTTGTTTTCTATTGAGTTAAAATAGAATTCAATTAGATGATGTTCGTTCTTTTAAAATTCGACAGACCCTTTCTATAGATATGATTGTTTTTTTCAACTCCTTCCAATAAAAACACAACTCTATGTAGAAACACTTTTGAAGTGAGTATAATTTAACAAAATCATCCTAAATATGCATAATCTATATTTTCAGACATAACTACAGCCAATGGCAGACAGCTTTGTTGAAAATGACGCTCTTCCTGAAGAGCCAAGACCTTTAAGCGTACAAAATGTACCTCAAATCGTGGTTCAACCCACTCACACACAGGAAAGCGACGCCCTTGAGCTAGCTATTCAACGAGACTTTCAAGCACCAACTGGGGCTGCTTGGGAATTCAATAGAATGCTTCTTAAATTATCGGAGGAACTGACCGACGACGATCTGGAAAAATTAACATTCCGTTTTTCTGGTACTCATACTTTGTTTTTAATTACATACAGAGTCAGTCATCTATTTTCTGTTGATCAAATCATACGCGTTCTAATATCACATTCACTTGTGCATACTTTACCTTTTAAGTTCATGATGAAGTAACACAAGAGTTTTATGATAGAGTACAGCTATAGAAAACAAACTTAAAATAAACCAAGATAGTTGCAAATTAAATGATCTGTTTGAATAGATATTTGCAGATTCTGTACCGTATAGGATTGACAGAGTCTCAATTTGCAAATTAGATAATTATGTGTGTTTGATCTGATAGCCCCAAATAAAATTATTTTACAATGTCGGGCCAATTCAGTTTTGTGTATCGACTAAGATAAGTTATCTAACCTGAATGTTTTCTCATTTTTCCAAGGTGGAGAAGGCGGATTGGGAAAGGGTGTTCAAGAAAAAATAAAAAAGCCAATTGAGCTTTTTAGAATACTAGAAGAAAGACATTGGCTAACAAGTTACAATCTATTAAAGTTACAAGCTGCACTAAGAGACATAGGACGAAGGGACCTTGTAAGAGTTACTGCAGAGTATGCACAGAGAATGGATAATGTATTATACTTCTATCAACCAAGTGAAACCGGTACATTTATATATATAATATTATGTAACCAGAAAATGACGGTTGACATTCTTATACGAATGTATCTACTATATTCTGAGAAAAGTACCAGAGGCTTTATCAAATCAGAAAGCTATACTGTTATTTATATTGCATAATACTTTTTTATGTATCATAAAGTATATGACCGTCACAACAAAAAGCTCTAATAAAATTACAAAACTAGTATTCAATGTCGTTCTTGATTACACTATTGTCTGGCCACAACAGAACATCAATGTCGTTGACATTACGTAATAGCAATTCAAGAATAACTAAGTTAAGACCACGTTTTATAAACTTTAAAAACATCGAATGCTTATAATAAAACACGTAAATAAGTCCACATAATTCAAAAGCATTAAAGTGCCCTTGGATCCCTTTTTGTAACAAAAACAAGCAAAAAAAGCAAGCAAAAATAAAAACAAGCATAAAATACCTTAGGCAAATTACCGTCAAAATCAAGATACAAAACTTGTAGTATTCAATGTTTCTGACCATAGTTAATTGAGACAAAGTCATTTTGTTTGTAGCCTATTCATGTTTAGACGCCAACACAACTTTAAATATGCTATATTTCAGTGAACGGCTACAGAAGTGTAAAGTTACATTTATGTAACTGTAATTACGAGAACACGGATCGAAATCATATCCAAATGATACGCACAAAATTTTCAGAACTAGTTGGGTGTGCACTAGAAGAAATTGTAATTGTCGGATTGGAACCAGCTACAAGTCTGATACTCACTTTCCATGTACCAGAATCTTACGTGTGCATGTTTGAAGAATTACTGAAGATGCCTACATTCAAAGCTAGACTGAAGGAAATAGGTATTGACATGGTTAAGATAGAAGGTGAAGATGAGCTTTACCATTGTTCAGGTAAATTTGTAATAATGAAAAAAGTCTTATTATTAAGCATCAAACGATCTGTTAATTATACAGTGTAACCTCTGCAGAGCGACTTTCGACGGAGTTTTACAAAGTGTCGCTCTGCAGTGGTGTTACTCCGCAGATGTATACTTTTACCGTACACGAAAAACTTCCGTTTTCGGTATTGAAAAATGGCCGTTATCCGTTCCGTAATGTAAATATAGTTATTAGGGATCGCTTATCGACAAAAATAGCTTTTATATGATTACACGGTTTTTAAAATAAATCTCTATTATGCTAGGTTTACATCTTGCCACGATCTCCCCGATTAGCCAGAGGCTAAAAATCGGGGAGGTCTACGATTAAATGGTATACTCCACGTTCTGTTACACTTCCTTACGAAATCAGCACGTTTTGTTGCGCTCTACTGAGCTTTGCTACGATCGAACCCACGATTTGCATCACGTTCTGTTCCGCTTTGTTGCGATCAACACGATTGGCTTCCACGCTCTACCACGTTCCGTTACGTCCTGTTAAGATCACCCACGACAAAGCCGCTTTGTTGCGATCTTGCGATTTGACCTACGATTTGAGACAGAATGACCACGTTTTACGTCACGATTTGATATTTAAACAAGAAATAATTCTTTCCCGGCGACGAGGGATAAAAAGATGTGTCCACGCTGGTCCCGATCTGTTGCGATTGTACTCCACGATCTGTTACGTTCTGTTACGTTTTGGTACGTTCCGTTACGTTTTGTTACGAAGGCCACGCTCTGTCATGATTAGAAAATGAATCGGGGCAATCGTGGTGAAATTTAAGTTTGATTTAAAATCTGTCCCGATGCCCACTATGTCCCCGATTCAACCACATTCTGTTACGCTCCCCCACGATCACCCCGATTCGACTCCACGCTCTGTTACGTTCGTCACGATGCTCTGGAATCTGGGACATCTTGGAAATCGTGGCATGTAAACCTAGCATTACCATTCAAAATTCCTAGCATGATGGTTAGTTTTACGCAGAAGAATAATTACACTTGGGAAATCGTTTTTGGTACCGTCAAATTGTTAACAATTTCTTATTTTTGTTGTTGGATATAATTCAAAACATGTCACATAGAGGGTGATAGAAAGGAATGTTCACTCTTGACAAGTTATGTCAACATCGGCTAAAGCCTCGGTTAACATTACTTGTCTCGGTTGAACATTCCGATTTATTTCCCTCTACAAGATGTGATATTTATATAATTTCCCAAAAAAATATGCGTCACGCACGTTACAAGTAACTTTCTTACCTCTGTATGATTGTTTTGTACAGATTTCGCGATTTTTCGATTATATTTTGTCATTAAAGTAATTAATACAATTAAACAGAAAAAAAATGTACGCGTCCTAAATTTTACAGGAACTTATTGCAAAACCAATTGAGAATAAGATTTCCTATTATATATTATTGTTTCTGATTTTCACAGATGAAGATGTAAGGTCAAAATCCATGACAGAGGAACAAAAGAAACTTTGCAATGTATATCAGCTACTTGAAAATAAGACAAAACTTCTTGATTTTGCTGAGGTAAAACTTCTTGAACTAGAGAATGAAAAATTTCAATGTGAAGCTTTACTGAAATCACTAAAACCCGAGTTTGTCAAGTCTGCGGATAATGTGTCGTCAGAAAAAGTTGAATTGTTGAAGAAATTCCAGGCTCTTTCACAACGACCTGAGCTAGCGTCGTATGACAAATCTCTTATATTGTCCCTTTTAGACATCAATTCGAAAATGATTTCAACAGTCGTAGCTCAATCTCAAGAATCCCTTATAAAAAAGATGGAATTAAAAAGAGAACATAAGAAAATACAAATATTGGATCTTCGTAATAATGAAGTAGCAGGTCAATTTGAACGGCTTAAACGCAGGACATTTACAGATCATGGCGAACTTTCCGTCGACCGTTATGTACCCACGAGTTTGATTCCATGTAAGAGAGGTATGAACTACGTTTTAATCTAATTTGCTGTCTTTTAAACTTATTATATGATTAGTAATTTCATATTTAATGTACGAAACTCCTAATTTTAGTGCAGAATGTTTTATTAGGAAGCAATACGTATCAGTTCACATTTCCTTTATTGATGCGTATTTTTTATTTTTGTACTTATTAACTTATGTATAAATCAAGTCAGTTGGTACTTTCGTGTAATTTGAGAGACCAATCAAAAGTATATCATGTTGATAAACTTCGGACAACAACTACACCATACTGTTGACCATAGCAAGGGGAATATATAATTAAACAACTAATTATTGTAGTAACAGATTGTATTATTACCTAATGCTCTACATAAATGTCAATTTGCTATTTTAACTGTTTTTCAACTATTCTGAGTGAAACCGGATTAAACCTGTTATGTTTTACTGCGCAACGCCACTGCGCATGAAACAGTTTTGACTGTTGCTCTCGCGTACGAACTGTTGCCCTCACGTGCGTACTGTTTCATAGAGTGCAGTGCCACGGGAAGTAACCGCATTAAAAAAAACTCCAAGCATCCAATGAGCGAGATCATTCCAAGCGTCTTTAGAGTTACCAAACGAAAAGTAGAAAAAAAGTAAATTCTATTGAAAATATCTACGATTTGTCGCGGTTTAAAGACATTGAAGAGAGGTATATCGAACTTTTGCTGAGAATCGGGACTCGCTAAGAACACGTAAAATCATCCGCTTCTGAAACTATCTTTATTGCCATGTTATATATGTACTTGCATTAGGTAATAAAACACTTATTGCATGGGTGTTTGGGGAACAGTCAAACTATTATCCCTCGGTATCAGGGACAACATTAAGAATTGTTGCCCTCGGCCTAACGGCCTCGGGCAACAGTTCTTAAGTTGTTCCTGATACTTTGGGAAAATAGTTTTCACTGTTCCCCAAACACCCATGAAATAAGTGTATATTGATAGGCATAACAATGCCTTTAATAATATAAAAAATACAAAATAGCCAATCAGATAGCTTGGATAGATAGACATAGCAACGCGTTTAATATTATACAAAACAGAATAACCAATCAGCTAGCTTGGATAGATAGACATAGCAATGTCTTTAATATTATACAAAACAGAATAGCCAATCAGATATCTTGGATGGATAGACTTAGCAATGTCTTTAATATTATACAAAACAGAATTGCCAATCAGATATCTTGGATAGATAGACTTAGCAATGTCTTTAATATTATACATAACAGAATAGCCAATCAGATAGCTTGGATAGATAGACATGGCAATGTCTTTAATATTATACAAAACGGAATAGCCAATCAGATAGCTTGGATAGATAGACATAGCAATGTCTTTAATATTATACAAAACAGAATAGCCAATCAGATAGCTTGGATAGATAGACATGGCAATGTCTTTAATATTATACAAAACAGAATAGCCAATCAGCTAGCTTGGATAGATAGACATGGCAATGTCTTTAATATTATACAAAACAGAATAGCCAATCAGATAGCTTGGATAGATAGACATAGCAATGTCTTTAATATTATACAAAACAGAATAGCCAATCAGATAGCTTGGATAGATAGACATAGCAATGTCTTTAATATTATACAAAACAGAATTACCAATCAGATATCTTGGATAGATAGACTTAGCAATGTCTTTAATATTTTACAAAACAGAATAGCCAATCAGCTAGCTTGGATAGATAGACATAGCAATGCCTTTAATATTATACAAAACAGAATAGCCAATCAGATAGCTTGGATAGATAGACATGGCAATGCCTTTAATAATATAAAATACAGAATATCCAATCAGCTAGCTTGGATAGATAGACATAGGAATGCGTTAAATATTATACAGAACAGAGTAGTCAATCAGATAGCTTGGATAGATAGACATAGCAATGCCTTTAATATTATACAATACAGAATAGCTATAGTGATTGAGAGAGTATAGAATACGTAAATGGTGAAATACATAAATAATGGCAAAGACCGAGGTAGCTTGGACCCAACATTAGCTTTGACAGCAACTTATATATAGTAGATCTAAAACAAAATGTACTCTCACATTACACTAAATATTGCCACCATTTTGTTTTCAATTAACTGTTGGTAATTATTATAGCGAAATTGAAAGTATTTACATCTTTGTAGATCGAAAATGATGCGTTCTAACGAACTCGTGGTTGGTTATTATAGTAATTAAGAAAGAAACACATCTTTGTCTTATACAACTTTAAAAGTATTTTATCACCATGATATATGTAGATGGAAACATTAGGTTTCTAATACTCTTATTTCATACGATGTTACGCCCTTGGAAAACTTAAACAGGCATTCTTATTTGCAACGGGTTTACCTTAATTGACTCGCAAGTGTTATATTGCTCGAGCAATGTCAGCCATGGTAAAAATATCCAGACAAGGACTAAATAAATTAAAAAAGACAAGCAATGCCTGTCATGGTAAAATATCCAGCAAAAGACTAAATAAATTAAAATAGATTAGCAATACCAGCCATGGTCAAAATATCAAGCCAATGACTAATCAATTAAATTGGACCACCCAATATCAATATATCCAGCCAAGGATTATATTCATTAAATAAAACCAGCAATGCCAGTCATGGTAGAAATATCCAGCTAAGGACTAAATAAATCAAATTGTGCCAGCCATGTTCAAAATATCTAGTCACCGAATGAATAAATTAAATTAGACCAGCAATGCAAGCCATGGTCAGAATATTCAGCCAGGGATTAAGTATAATAAAATATACCAGCCTTAGTCAAAATGTCCAGCCAATGACTAAGTAAGATAAAAATTTACCAGCCTTGGTAAAACTGTCCAGACATGAACTTCAATATAATTACATTTGTTTACTTAAATTTTGATTCGGGTTTTAATTTTAGTGCCTTCACTATGTATTAAGTCCGGGCAGGCCAGTTAGCTGAGTCAATAGTAAATAGATATCATATTCCACTAAAATGATGTGTTGCTGACCAGGAGGTCCACATATAGTGCTACTGACGAGATCGACAATTGATCCTCTAGACAGATAAATGAATTCAAGTGACCAAACACACTAATTATACAAGTAAAAAATTGCTGCGAAATGCAGCAAAGGGATTGTCACGGCAAACAAAAATTAATGATTAAGTATAACCTAAAGGTAACTCAAAAGAGCATTATATTGAATTGTCATGTTAAGGTTTTTCAGTAATTAAAAGGTAACTTGTCATAAAACGTTTTTTCTGTTCAAATGTAACAATCTCGTTCCAAAAGCCTAGTAAGATTCTCGATACTAGTTAGATTGAGAATCTTGACAAATTTGGAGTACGCGAATGGTCTGGATCTAGACACCATCTTTATGCCGACAGGATGTTTGGTTTTAGTTGGATTTATTTCCAGTAATTCATATTTGCATGACGCTTAAAAAGATCGGCAGAAGGGAAAACATAGTTCTTCAGAACAGAAGCTATTTACATGACTTATCGCTTCTGTTTAGTCAAGTGCTCCTCACATTGCGGATCTGTTCTTACCAATCCGTGTAACCAATCATATAACTAATGCATAACTGTCCAGCATCTTTGAATTTCGTCATTTCGATTTTACAGGCGTGAACATTTGTTGCATTTATTGCATTTATTTTTTTATCACGAGACAGTCATGCAATCTAAATGTGTGTGTCTTTGCCTTGAAATAGAAATATCAGTTTGCGCATAGTATTTAAGCAGAGGTAGAGAGTCAGCGAGTGAATCTTTCAAACCAGTGTATTAGAGAGTAGTAGGAAGAATTTTGTTGCCGGATACACGAAAGGATTTAACATGTATTTTAATTCCGAAAAGATGCACTTAAATACAAAAGGCAAGCTATTTCGAATAGAAATCATTTTTCTTAATAATGAATTCACTCGGAATCATTTGTTTACTTTAACGCCGGACATTTCAAAATAGCGTCCAAATATGTCCGAGATTATTCGCAGCAAATGGACGAGGACTTCCGAATGTATCGTTGCGGAACGTTCTATAACGTTCGCAGTTACTGAACTCTTATGCTCTTAAAATTAACTGGTTCGCTGCACTTAATCATAGTTAGAAAAGATCGCCAATAGAGCTCAGTAAGAGTAAGAATTAAGAGTCAATGTTACACGATTACGCTTCTTTATTTATACAGTCGGCTAATAAGAAAAAGGTATATTATTAAAATATATGAATCATATCAAATTAGTTTTCAAATGATAAATGCTCTAACAGTTGAAATATATAATATTTACAACAATATGTGATGAAGCAATCGACGATTCTTTTAATAGTTAAAGTCTGCAAAGTTATTTCTTAAAATATAATTTCGATATTGGTGTCTTATCTTTTCAAATAAAATATTGGCAAATATCAATAATATATGTACTATACACACATTATGATACGCATATTTGTTAAACTGTATCCGTATACTAAACTGGTCTCCTGGTCCGGTTGGTTCGCGATTTATACCTACCCCTTTTCGTGTGATTCGAAAGGATTTGCGGAAATGTGTTGATATAAAACGCTGATTTTTCGTGTGTTGCATTGTTGCAAGAAAAATTGTTTATATGGATTCCCCCAAAAATGATTTTTCTATTTAACTTTTAACGGAAATGGGCTGTACTATGACTGCATTAAAAACAATAAATTTGTCGGCAGTGGAAATCGAAAGGATTTTTATCATTTTTTATCACGTGACTTTTGCCCATTGCTATCAAAATCTACCACCACAATATCACGGCGTTGAGACGCCGTGAAATAAAATATCAATCATAATATTGTGTTTTATTCAAAATCTTTCTGTATAATACTAGTTTACTCAAGGTACTGGAAATACTTTCAAAAAACGCCTTATACATTGGATTATTATAATTAATGTGACCTACAGAATGTTACTTAGGGGTGAATTGCTAAATACCGCGTCCATTTAGAGTGCTACCGACAAGCAACCTTCTTTTAAGACAAGTAAATACATTTAAATACACCATGCACATGTGCTAAATACATGGCATATCGACCAAATTGTATTGGGGCAAAAATATAATGCTGTGGACTTATAGTACAATTGATCGTTTCTACCACCGCTCCTCCCCGAGTATTTTAATTTGATTTCTAATAGGTCGCGTGCCTTTAATTGTGTCAAACTGCCTCGAATGTATCAATGAGTATGTACCTCTATCACATAAAATTTCCCAGTTAGCACATGCGCTGGTTCACTAAATGAATGTTTAATTTACCTTGACCACCATGTTATTAGCACTATGTCTTTATACCTGGTTTATACTGTCCTTTGGTTTACATACGTTCGAGCTTATTATCTGTACCTTTCATGGTTACCTCTTTATTTCGATTATTCCTGTACAACACTCTTACTGCTTACTATAAAGGTTTATAACCAACTGATTTGTTGTTGACATTTTCGTCTTGTTTTACATACACTCATCATGCCAAGGTTGTCAATCTGATATATCTTTCTACTTTTTCTGAAGTAAATCATCTAACATAGTAGTTTGTTCACTGGTGATAATCTTTCAATTGATACTTTTCAGAAAATATAAACAACAACTTGGCAGTGTCTTGATACAACATATTTCAGTACCTTAATGCTTCAAATAAAATAATCTAATAAATGACAACTTTAACTATCTTAATAACTTTTAAATTTTAAATAAACAATTTAAAAAAAAAAGTTATGTTGCTGTTTCATAGTCATTTTATTCAATTTTGAAACATCTAACGGGTGGGTTGGCTGGGTTCCTCCTTTCTACGACAAAAGCTCTGTAAAAAGTGTGCCACGTGTTTCGTAAGCGCTTCTTTTATAAGGTTGCTGCTTGGAGCGTGACATGATATTTACTCTTCTTCTGGCGGTGAATCGTAACAAAGTCTCGAAATAAATCCAATATATCTTTAATAAATTTTAAATAATTTTTTAATAGTTTTAACACTTACAACTATGAGAAAATACAGTCGTAAATTTGTTTTTCAAATCCGGTTATCTTGCAAAACGTATGTTGGTCATTCCAGCTTAAGTCAACTAATCCTTACCTGGTCACCTCGGAAATACAATTACGTACATGTTAAAAGTTCCAGGCAGATCTTAAAGGATGACCTAGGAAATTTTCCGAACATCTGTTGATTTGAGAGGGAATGGCCACTTTAGGTATCTACAAGAGTACAATCTCCAACTTTTTATTCCAAAAATGGTACACATGGCAAAATATAGATGCAGATATAGCATTAGTATGATTTCCCAAACAATATTGTAGAAAATCCATTTTTGAAAACGAGAGAATTCTTCCGTTAGGAAAAATGCCCATGGGAGGAGGATTTTTGATACTTTTGACTAAACATTAAAACATATTTCTGCTAGTTAAGATATCTAGATGAAAATGTTCTAGCGTAATGCTCGTATCTATATCTACATTGTATAACATTTGAAATAATTATGTTTATTAAAAAGTAAATTTGCTAGATTTTTGGAATGATTTCCAATTGTATGTGTTCCATGATATTTTCATTTTTTCTCGACTACACTCTATGAAGTATGTAGAAATAACCTTTTTTAGCAGAAATTTACAGTTACACTGTACATTTATTTCTTTAACAGTACAAAAACAAGTCACCGTACAAATATATGAACATTGTTATCAAAACCTTGGAAACACTGAGCTTGTTATTTAGTTCCAATTAAAGAGAACAACTAGTTAAATTGTACACATGGGTGCCAAATCAGGATATTAATTAGTTGAAAAAATGATGATGGTAGTTTCTGTCTATTTGCGATCCTAGAAAAATAAATCATAATGGAACAAATATTATTTACATAACAAACTACTTCCTTTACATTAAAAGTATAAGTTTAAAGACCTAAATACACCTTAAACTACTAAGATTTTACAATTTATCTGAACTTATTGCTACGCGCCAAGATCCAGATATTTGCATAAGCCACCATTAGGCTTTATAATATACGAACATGATGACCTAAATGGTATTCTTTAAGCAGGTCATTTCATTTAAAAAAAACAGTACCATAAAGGATTATGTTAATCACGAATATCCTTCATGGCTTTAAAATTGGTGTGGTTGCAATAAATGAAATTTACAAATAAATGTCATAAATTTCGGTTTTCATTTTTTTCCTAATGAAATAAATAAGTAAGTTTAATAGAAATATATCGAAAAAAAAAATGGTTAAGTAATATTCATTATTTATAAAAATTTCGAGTTAAACATGTAAATTTTGGTTCAAGCTTACATGAAGTACAGTGAAAGCAGTTAAAACAAAATCTTCTAATCAGATTGTGTACACCCTCGTACAGGTGCACTAAGAGTTAAAATACAAATTAGTTCATACATTGTCTGAAATCAATACAATACAATATCCCTGTTTACAAAAATTCATAATTTCCAATATGTCCAAACTACAACTTTAAACAAAAGAAATAGTACAAACAATAAGTATTGCGTCCAATATTGGACACAGGTAATGTAAGGTACACACTTAGATTAGGTGTAATTCACTTATGTAAAATTGTGTTTTCGACTAACGATTTTTTTTCAGAAAATGTGTCCTTTATTGAACATTGTATTTTTAATATTTTTTATCATGTCATGATTTTAAATTATATTACTAATTACTTTGTACGGATAATTACCATTTTCATATAAAATGAAAATAATAACTCACTTTCATCAAACATTTACATTAACAATTTTACATCAGAGTGATGTTTCATAATTTGTAGATCTAATCCAATGGCATGCCAAATGATTAACGTGATGTAATCAAAGAAAGGGGTTAAATTGTGTTACCAATTTTCATGGTTTACAACATTATTGATGTTGGACTATAACGGAATTTTATCTAACAACGTAGTACATGTAAATGAAATAAAGAATCTTACGTAAGATAGCGAAATTTCCGTTACATAGTTACTTACGTTGAACTTACGTTTGAGATGAGAGAATATCAAAGACGCTCTCCTATCTTGAAATTTGCTACAATCCGATCTGACTTAAGTCAACGACAAATGGTGAAGCCCACAAATTTTGGTCACATGATTTGTTGTCAACACAGGAAATACAATACATTTTACGAATACAATATGTTCCTCACACTTTAATGAACAATTACACCAACGAAGAGTAGAAGCTCGCGAAGAAAATGCACGAGGGTTATCCCGAGCCACCATACTCTGGATTTTTCAATACACGACCAACGCAAACAAAAGTGACATTACTCAACAAGTAAAAAATTGCTGCAAAATGCAGCAAAGTGATTGTCACGGCAAACAAAAAAATAATTATTAAGTATAATCTAAAGGTAACTCAAAAAAGCATTGTATTGAATTGTCATGTTAAGGTTTTTCAGTAATAAAAGGGTAACTTGTTATAAAACGTTTTCCTGGTCATATGCAACATTCTTGTTCCCAGAGCCTAGCAAGATTCTCGATACTAGTTAGATCGAGAATCTTGATAACCTTGGGGTACAAGAATGGTCTGAATCAAGACACCATCTTTATGCCGACAGGATGTTTGGTTTCAGTTGGATTTATTTCCAGTAATTCATATTTGCATGACGCTTAAAAAGATCGGCAAAAGGGAAAACATAGTCTTTCAGAACCGAAGCTATTTACATGACTTATCGCTTGTGTTCAGTCAAGTGCTCCTTACATTGCGGATCTGTCCTTACCAATCCGTGTGACTATTGGTTCCCAAAAGTGATCTGTGTAATAAGGGGCGATCGTTGGTCTCCGGGCAAATTGAAAATCAAAGTACATAAAAAGAGGCCTTTTAACCGCAACAGTTACTTCCCAAGAACAAAACATGATGTAACCGGTTTAAGACGTTTGCGTAAAGGTGTGTCATAATATTAGATAGTTCGTCCACAGATTAGCCCATACCGAACTGTCCAGAAGCAGAATGATGTTGATTTGCTATACAAAATATTTTATCTCTTTATACTGCCAAACTCTCTCTCTCTCGAGTGTTAAAGGCAGGATTAAGTGCACGTCCCAAAGTGATAGATAAAGAAAAAAATAAAAGATCCTGACAAATTGATTTGGAAGGAACAGTGAGTAACAGATATCAACCGATTTGCAGGCCAGGATTTTGAATTATACAAAAGCATAACTGTCATTGATCGATATTTTGTTCGATACGGAAACGATCGATCCGATATACCTATAGAACCTACAATACCAGTATTCGATATATATCGTATACTTGGGTAAAGTCCTTGTACTAGGTAATACCTTACGCTCCCCTCGCAGCTCAGTGAACACATTACATTCATTCGCTGTTTTAAAACGTGTTGAATTAGGGACTTTAATCAGTTATATTTCCCTTATAAAATCTAAAGCAATCCAATTGGTAAGTAGGTCCTTACAGTTGGAATCCTTGGATTTTATCATTGAATTCCTATGTAAGGGTAAAAAATATTTCATCTAATATCTTTCTTGTTAATGAAAATATTAACAGAAGTAATGGAATTTAGATAGTTCTTTAACTTAAAAATAATTAGCTTGAATTTCAAACAAATTAAATGATATACAAAAGAGTAATTTAAGATCAAATTTGGCAAATTAACATTGAAAAGTAAGGGTAAAATCCGAGTAATTCAACTAATTAGACTTACCTATTTTGAAGATTATACAAGAGGAAATAACTGACTAAAGTCCCTTATTACAAGTAAATGTATTTCCATAACTGGTCCGCTACAGTTAATCATAGTTTGAAAAGGTCGTCAATAGAACTCAGTAAAAGTAAGAGTTAAAAGTCAATGTAACACGATTATGCTTCTTTATTAATACAGTCCGCTAAAAAGTACAAAAAGGTATATTATTAAAATATGACATTTGAATCCTATCAAATTTGTTTTCAAATAATAAAGTCTCTAACAGTTGAAATACATAATATTTACAACAATATATAATGAATTCTTTTTATAGTTGAAATCTGCAAACGAATTTCTTTAAAAAAAGAATTTCGATATTGGTATTTATATATTTACATTTGAATAAGTATTAAATGTAATGTCCCAAAACTCTATCAATTTTATCTTTTCAAATAAAATATTGGCAAATCTCTACTTTATCTATTATACACACATTATGATACGCATATTTGTTATACTGTTTTCGTACACTAAACTGGTCCGCTGGTCTGTAGTCCATTGGTCTGCAAAATATACCTACTCGGGCGTGTTTGATTCGCTAGATCTGAGTAATTATCGTCGGTACCTGACCGACGATAATAACAATTATCAAGATTTGAGCATTTTTGTGTCGACACCGGTAGCCTTAAGTCAATCAGAACGATGCATTTGAGGTCACGTGATAAAAAAAGACGTCAAACAGTCAAAATAGGGGTGCGTGCATGGACTCGTCTTCGACGTATATTATCCGGTTACCTGTTTGTATTACCAGAAAAATATCATTATCAATATATAAACGCGTACCAGTTTCAAGGAAGTTGCAATATAAAACAAAAAACATGCATAACTAATTGTTACATGTTCATTTCTTGAAAAAAATGCATTCGTTGAAAAAAGCAAACCTATCTTCCCTACTTCCGGGCGAGTTTATAACGTTAAGACTAAAACACGAACGTCTACTTTGACATCATACAGCCGGATCAGAGACATAGATAATAGTGTATCTAATTCTCTGGCCGGATCAGAGGCATGGCTATATACAAAATGTACCAAGCTTTAAATTTGTAAATTATTAATAAAGTGTAATACGTTTTATGTTCCTGCTAGCATTTTGTTTAGCATATATAAATTATCTTTAACGCGAGTTTCTCCAATAAATATATATATTTTCTCTTCTAAACTGTGGTTTAAACGAAGCATGTACACTCGACGGCCTTCGCGGTCTATTTATAGAAGTCACAGTCTAAACCACTGACGAAGACACTGACACCATAAAGAAAGAAGGGTTATCAGACCATCACTGATAATGATCCTTTTATATATTGTACATTTATTTATTGAATTATCAAACATAGTTGGTTTAATTAGTGGCTAATAAACCTTTATAAAAGAATTTTAATGCCCCAATTATAGATAAACAGGCTGAAACAGTATTTAGTAATAGTTTGGGCTCTTTGATGCTTTGCGTCAATATTTTTTTGTAAATAAATATAATCTGCGCTCGATTAGCCGTCAGTATATGGGACAGAACATGGTCTTGAATAGAATAATCTGGTTTGCTTATCAATAAATAAAGTTTCTTGCCAAAAGAACGGGTAAATTGTAAAGCCTACCTCTAAAATGCGTTTTACGTGCTCGGCCGAATTATGACGAAATTGTTAAACTCTGACACATATATTTCTTGAATGCTTTATTACAGGAGATGTCATTCATGGCTAACCGACGATTTTAAGCATTTTTCGAAATGCTAATACTTGTCGAAGTACTCCGATCACTGAAAAAATTTAATCAAACGTTTCAGATCACGCGCTCGGAGTACTCTGAATACACCTGCCTTTTAGGATGAGTAAGCAGAGTATGACGTATTTTAAAAGAGATCCATGTTTTTAATGTATGGATTGCAAATGGTTTTTACTATATTTTTACATATTTTGTATCATACCCTTTTGATTAACTGCTGTCATCTAACAAAAAGTATCTTGTAACCTTTTCCACCATTCTTGTGTTTTGCTACAAAATTAGGACATTTGATTCATCGGTGCTCGCAGAGTAGACCAGAGTACTCGGAGTAGACTGAATCAAACACGCCCTCCTTTTCATGCGAGTCGAAAGGATTTGCGGAAATGTGTTGATTTAAAACGCTGATTTTTCGTGTGTTGCACTGTTGATAGAAATATTGTTTATATGGTTTCCCCCAAAAATACTTTTTCTATGTAACTTTTAACGGAAATGTGCTGTACTATGACTGCATTAAAAACATTAAAATGTCGGCAGTAGAAATCGAAAGGATTTATGTCACGTGACTTTTGCCCATTGCTATCAAAACCTACCCATCACAATATCACGGCGTTGAGACGCCGTGAAATAAAATGGTCATCTGCTAACAAGACATCGGCCAATTTAAAATGGAGCCGATGGACGTCAAATAAAAGTAATTAAACACAAAAAGTTTCCGCGTGGCATCAAATAAATACTTTTAAACAATAAATCATCAAAACTACAGATATATAAAATAATAACTTCATAAAAATAAATCATTCTAAAGACATTTTGTAGAAATCTTGCAATCTTTATACAGAAGTTCAGTTCGCGTATGTACACGCGTTTTAGTATAAAGACCCTGACTTCCGCAAAGATGTGTTATGAATAAGTTTTTAATACACACCTCAAAATGGACACCCAAGTTTTGATTACAGTGTCTTGTCTACTTGTTTAAATTCAGATATGTAAATTCAGTCACAGATATAGAAAATGTAAGCCTCAGTGCATCTAGAATTATAAGTGCATTCCATTTCTGTATACCATACCCACCAAAAGTTTGGAGACAAAAGACATTTAGAATAAGACTTGAATTTAATGATTAATTTTGTAAAATCATTACTATTAATTTTTTTAAGTATGGTTTGTGATAAAATGACAGCAAATTTCATTAATGCAGCACATTTATAATATTCAGCATCTGACATCCTAAAACCTCCGAAACAATGTTTATTGTAATTATTTTCCATGATTTAGTTTTTATGTTTTATTTGTAGTCTGAGTTGTAACTATAATAAAAGCAAAAATTAAACCAGTACTAAGAAGCATTTCAAAATAAACAGTCATCGAATTTCGATGAAAGTTATTCAGTAGGCCAATAAGGTGAAAATGTCTCCAAACTTTTGGTGGGTACTGTATATATTTTGCAATTATTCAATAGAATAAAATGAAGCTTGCACAGAAAATAACGTATTTATTTCTGTATTCACAGGTGATGTGAAGTACCTACGGTAATATTGCCTGGTCCAAAAGATCTCAGGCAAGAGGGGTGATTATACATTATGATAGTTTTAGCACTGCATTTACCCAAACCGACTTTTTGGGGGTGGGTAATTACAGTTACCTTTCTGTAATTTTAACTTTAGCATAGTCCTTAAATGGTCTAAAAAGGCTGATATTTAAGAATCAACGCACAAATGAACAACTTAAGTATGCTTTTTAGATGCTTTATATGTCTTAATTTTTCAATTTTCATGTTTTATTAGTACAACCTCAATCCTCTAATAAAACATGAAATTTGGCATACCTAGTCTCTGACTTTTTCAACCTAACAATTTCCCCTGACAAATAGGATGAAAAAACATAGTCAGACACTAAGCATAAGCTCAAATATTGGTTTGCATATCATTGGTTCAATTTCAACCAAACGCACAGACTTGCCAGAAGCCAAAGGAATGTACCAGCATCTTGGATCGAAACGAAAAACAAAAAGAAAAAAAGGTGCTACTCCTCGAACTACCACGATCAGGCAACGAGTTCAAGCAGTGTCCAAATTTTTAAGAAAACAAACACAAGAAAGTAGCGTCGTAGAGAATTCGTTTTCTCCCACAGCAAGTGGCTCCGAAGAGGGTTTGTAATTTTATTTTCTTTACGCTATATTAATCAGAGAAATTTTGAACACATTTTTGGTGATAAATATTCCAATCACCTGACTCAATATAAATATTGTACGATGTACACTGAGCTTACTGCAATCTACATTATGTATACATTATAATGGTCACATCTCCAACCACTAATCGCACAGTCCGTTACTTAACTATGATAAATATCAAACGTTCTACTTACTGACCGTGAAAGCTTGCTTCCATAGATATCTTTACATCAACAAAATCAGCATCAAATTACATATACCTTTCAAATAAAAAGTCGAATTTCATTTTAGAGATACTTACGGTGATTGTACTCAATTATACACTGTACTATGCACATAGAGCTTACTGTAATGAATACAATTAAAATGGTCACCTATACAACCACTAGTCGCGCTGTCCATTGCTTAACTATGATAAATATCAAACGTTCTACGCACTGACCATGAAAGCTTGCTTCCACATATATCTTTACATCAACAAAATCAGCAGCAAATTACATTTATCTTTTAAATAAAAAGGAGAGTTTAAATTGGAATTTATTAAGTTGACTAAATCGTTTTAAGTCTGATAAACGCTAATTATAGGACATTTTCAGGCTTTGCCGAGCGCCTGTTGTTTGCCGACGGTTTATTACAGGAGACACATGTATATTTAGTTTCCGATAAAGAAACAAGGCATTAAATTTAATTCTATCATAACATTATTCAAATTGTTATGATAAAACTTCGGAATTTCTGAATTTAAGTGGCCAGGTTTTATCAACGGATTATTCAATACATTCTTTTTGTATATAGTTAATATCCACTTCATTAAATAACTAGTCAGTAAGCAATTAATGATAATAAATAATTCATTCGTTGACTTGCAGAGTTACTTTCCAAAAAATTGGGTAAGGTATTACACTTAGTTATATTTTAATATAACTTTAAATTTCTTTGATAAAATTCCAGAATATCGAAATTAAATAGGGTTGGTATTATCAAAGGTTTTGTTAAGTGTTACTTCCACTTTCCCGTTTATGTCGATTTGTACTTGAATCCATTGTGAACGGATTATAACGTTTGGCCTATATTTTAACCAATACAAGTTGCTCTACCATTCCTGTTTGTCCAAAGAAATTATCTTCCTGTATAGCGAAATGGATAAAAGATATGGTACAATTGGTTGATTATAATAAACATATATGTAAACCCAACAGCAGTAGCTGACTATTTACTCTGTGCGTTATTGGTGACTCATATTAATTGATTATATATTCGTCGAGGTACGCTCCAGGTGGTATGACTAAACAGGGAATATGTCTCATATTTGCGAATATAATATTCCATGTGCGAATTTGACAATTCTTTTTCAAATTACGTTTTAAGTATGGGATTAACTATTTTTAATTTTCAATGTTGACTACGGTACCTACGTATTATGACTTTCGACCCTATAAACATGTACGTACGTCGTACATGACCGACATTTATACTTTAAACAAAGTGAACCCTGTATTACACCTTATAACTTATGTTAAGATATTTATTGATTTTGATTTATTTTTTTCATTAGACAAAGTTCGCTTACAAAAACATTGTCCTGCAATCTGAAATGTTTCATACGCCACTGCTGAATTCCGTATTTCAGACTTTCAATTTGCAGGGGTGCAGAATTACTCTGCCTGATTTGCCCGACTCGGGACATTTTGTCAGTTAATTTATAGACTTTCCAATTGCAAAGCCAGAAAAAAGCACAAACAGTTACCTTAATAAACATTTATTTCGGACTTTTATACCATTACCGTAATACCGTATGTGTAAGAGGTCATATCGCAGGATACTGCTAAACCCATGGGATGCCCGAGCTAGTACTACCTGTTATAGGGCTGCAACGATTCGATTCGATACATCAAAACTTGATTGCAAGGGTGCCGATTCGATTTCGATTCGGGACCCGCGAGTTTCGATTCGATACTGACTTTTAAAAGTGTCTACATAAGTTATAACGTTTAAAGCAAAGGCGCGCCTAAAAGTCAAAGTATACGTTGACAGTGAAACTGGGTTTCACTTTGTTACATTTCTGTTAAATTTCCATTACGATTTTATGTAGCATGATTGGAAACTCTGTTCCAAATATACATTCTATAGTATATGCCCCGATCCTCCGCCAATAGGGTCGGTGTGATTGAATTTTACCTGTTCTGACAAACTAGAAGATTTTAGGCTCCGCATAAGCAAGCCAAGTTTTGTTGTTAGTTTATTCAAATTTAAATAGTTTTGCATGTACAGTGTATGTTTAACTAATATGTACAATAGTATACCAAGAATTGCATCTTTCTACAATTTATGATGCATGCTGTCTTTACGTTTTAAGTCGATATTACATTAATAATACATTTTCGCGACCTTTACATTCGTACCCAATCAATTTTGTACTTGAATAAAGCAAATATTAATTATCAGATTTTCGAGTTTCGTGTTTTCCAATTTTAGTAACAATTTTATTTAATTAATATTATTTAGTTATAAGCTCAAATATATGTATAAATGCATCTTTCTAGTAAATTGTATTAATAAAAGAATCGAATCGAAAAAAATCGAATCGAAAAAAAAAATCGAATCGCATCGAATCGACTTTCGGGTGAATCGTTGCAGCACTAACCTGTTATTGAAAATATGATCATTGACGAAAACTAAACGGTACTGTAATAAATACAATGCGAAGCGATATATGTCGAATAAGATACCAAAATACTCATAATAGCGTCAGAATTCAACTCCCCTGCCTTTCAAAATATCGCCAGTCAGTGCTTTCAGTGCCTTTGGCTATCAAATATTTATTAATTATTTAAGACAAACACCACACGGTGTTGATATGGAATATAATAAGTAATTTGGAATATCAGTCTGATGTGTCAATATACTTATACAATATATAGTACTAATTCAGCAATTGTCATTACTTCAGTATTTTAGTTTTGTGTCCAATTAAGAATACGATTACATTTTCAAAAAAATGTATAGGATATTTGTCAACTTTTCCTTTGGTGTACAATAATAAACTCAGTAAAATTAGTGAATTGTAATTGGGACAACAATATAATACTTTATTCTTATTGTAAAATTGATCGTTTCTACCCCCTCCCTGAGTATATTAATTTGATTTTCTAATAGGTTGCATACCTTTAATTGGGTCAAACTGCCTCGAATGTATCAATGAGAATGTACATAAAATTTCCCAGTAAGTACACTCGATAGTTCTCTGTTTAATTTACCTTGAACACCGAGTTATTTGCACTGTATCTGTATACCTAATTAATACTGTCCTTTGGTTTACATACGTTCGAGCATTTTATCTGTAACAGGGTTACCTCTTTATTTCCATTATTATTGTACAACACTCTTACTGTTTACTATAAAGGTTTATAACCATCTGATTTGTTGTTGACATTTTCTTCCTGTTTTACATACACTGATCATGCCAAGGTTGTCAATCTGATTATATCTTTCTACTTTTACTGAAGTAAATCATCTGACATAGTAGTTTGTTGTGTTTAGAAAGAATGACCAATATAGGTATCTACAAGAGTGCATTCTCCAACTTCTAATTCAAAAAATGGTACAAATGACAAAATATAGATGCATATATAGCATTAGTATGATTTCCCAAACAATATTGTATAAAATTCATTTTTGATAATGGTAGAATTCTTCCTATAGAAAAAATGCCCATGAGAGGAAGATTTTTGATACTTTTGACTAAACAATAAAACATATTTCTAGTTTAGATATCTATATTAAAGCGTTCTAGCGTTATGCTCGTATCTAGATCTACAGTGTTTAACATTTGAAAGAGTCTGTTTATAAAAAAGTAAATTTGCTAGATTTTGGAATGATTTCCAATTGTAAGTGTGCCATTATATTTTTCTTTTTTCTCGAAATAGTAGAAAACACGTTTTTTGCCGAAATTCACAGTTACAATGTACATCTATTTCTTTAACAGTACAAAAACAAGTCACCGTACAAATGGAGTATCATTGGTATCAAAACATTGAAAACACGGAGTAGAGCTGGGTACCGCGATTAAAAAACATACCGTGGTAAACCACGGTATTTATAAGATACCGCGGTAAATACCATGGTATACATCAAACTTAACCAATGCGTTGTCTAGTAATGTATTGGTTAGTGAAAATTATAATAAATTGGGTTCAAAAGTAACACAGTGCATTCAATTTTATGAAATATCCTAAAATACTCCTAACTTACTCTTGGATATATTTTATTCAATAACATAATCCTTTGCTAGCTGAGTCTATAAAAATGCATTTTCCAAATAGCGGCACTAATCCTAGGCATCCATAGTTTAAACTATACGGCATGTTAAAATTGACTTGTAAGTTTCTTGGTATACAGACTATATACATTGAATTCTTAAAGTCAATTTTTACTTAAGTATCGAGTATAGGAAAATGATAATACCATGGGTGGAAGGTGAAAATTAAAAAGTACTGAAAAAGAAGTTTTTTTATATAAATCACATTGAATAACTTATTGTAACATGAGCTGTTCGTAAGACGTTTTCTCAGTTCTAAGGAAAAAGTGTCATTGGTTTTGATAGTCATATAAATTATACAGAGGTTAGGGTCAGGTCAATATCTTCGATAGTATTGAAATTGTAAAAACCTTTACGTTGATTTTGGATGTAAAAAGGGGCAAAACTCTTAAAATAGTGGAGCCAGGGTTATGGGCTTTTATAGTAAGGTGAAAATAGTGATGATGAATACGTATTCCAAGTATGAGTTGAATATCTTTTATAGTATTGAAGTTTGTAAAAACTTTAACCTTGATTTTGTATTTTTTCTAAGTAAAAAGGGACAAAACTCCTAAAAAAGTGAAGCCAGGGTTATGGGCCTTGTAAGTAAAGTGAAAGTAGTGCTGTTGAATAAGCATACCAAGTTTGAGTTGAATATATTTGATAGTACATGTATTGAAGTTTGTAAAAACTTTTAACCTTGATTTTGGATGTTTTCTAAGTAAAATAGGGGCAAAACTCCTAAAACAGTGGAGCCATGGTTATGAGCCTTGATAGTAAGGTGGAAATAGTGATGATGAATAAGTATTCCAAGATTGATTTGAATATCTTTGATAGTCTTCAAGTAAATAATTTTTTAAAAACTTTAACCTCGATTTGCAACGCCAATGCCAACGCCAACACCAATACCAGCGCCAACGCTGACGCTTGGGTGGCAGTGTAAGCTCTCATTTTCTTGAAAAGTCGAGCTAAAAATATTGAAATCAATATAAATACTGAAAATTTTCACCCATGTAGTACAAAATCTAAAAGGATTATTCTTATAAAATACCGCGGTATTCCTAATATACCACGGTATCATACCGCAAGACTTTTTACCGCGGTAACCGGTATTCCGCTATTACCGCCCAGCTCTAACACTGAGCTTGTTATTTAGTTCCAAATAAAAAGAAAAACTAGTTAAAATGTGCATATGGGAGCCAAATCAGGATATCAAAAGTTGAAAAAATGATGATGGTAGTTTCTGTCTTTTTGCGATCCTAGAAAAAAGATTATAATGAAACAAAATATTATTTACTTAACAAACCAATTCCTTTAAATTAAAAATATAAGTTTAAAAGCCTATATACATCTTAGATATACTACTAAAATTTGACAATCCATCTGACATTATCAATACGTCGTTACACGCCAAGATCCAGATATTTGCATAAGCCATCATTAGGCTTTATTATATACAGCCACTAATCGCACAGTCCGTTGCTTAACTATGATAAATATCAAACGTTCTACGTACTGACCGTAAAAGCTTGCTTCCATAGATATCTTTACATCAGCAAAATCAGCAGCAAATTACTGTCAGTATAGACTAGTTATTTGGACTCATACATGAAGACTTTCTTTAAGCCTATTGTAAACTGAAATTCATTTTAAATTCGAGATTCTTTAGTATATATACTATATTTAGTATGAAAGGAATGTTGAATTTTTACAAAATAACAACCTTCTTGACAAAACTCATTCCAAATGCTTTTTGCAGTTAATTTACTATGGTATTCAGTTGCCATTATGTCCAACAAAAACCGAGTATCGAATTTCAAATCGCCATAGCAACGTCATTAATTGAGATATTTTAATAAATTATACATTTTTGGAAATTACGAAGCCTACTCTTTTACTTTCTGTAAAAATCTCAATTTCGAAAATTTGACCATAAGGGCCCTTTCTCTTGCGCATATTATGCAGATATAGAATTAGTATGATTTCCCAAACAATATTGTAGAAAATCCATTTTTGAAAATGGGAGAATTCTTCCTTTAGGAAAAATGCTCATGGGAGGAGGACTTTCGATACTTTTGACTAAACATTAAAACATATTTCTGCTAGTAAAGATATCTAGATGAAAATGTTATAGCGTAATGCTCGTATCTATATCTACATTTGTTTAACATTTGAAAGAATTATGTTCATTAAGAAGTAAATTTGCTAGATTTTGGAATGATTTCCAATTGTATGAGTGCCATTATATTTTTCTTTTTTTTCTCGACTACACTCTATGAAAATAGTAGAAAGAAGTTTTTCGCAGAAATAATCAGATACAATGTACATTTATTTCTTTAACAGTACAAAAACAAGTCACCGTACAAATATATGAACATTGTTATCAAAACTGAGCTTGTTATTTAGTTTCATTTACGGAGAACAACTAGTTAAATCGTACACATGGGTGCCAAATCAGGATATCAAAAAGTTGAAAAAAATATTATGGTATTTTCTGTCTAGTTACGATCCTATAAAAATAGATTATAATGAGACAGATATAATTTACTTAACAAACCACTTCCTTTACATTAAAAAATATAAGTTTAAAGACCTATATACACCTTAGATATACTACTAAAATTTGACAATCCATCTGAACTTATCAATATGTCGCTACGCGCCAAGATCCAGATATTTGCATAAGCCACAATTAGACTTTATAATATACATGATGACCTTAATGGCGTTCTATAAGAAGGTCATTTTATTTTCAAGAAAATGATATATTTTTAAATGGTCTAAAAATGCTGATATTTAAGAAACACCTCACAAATGAACAACTTAATTATGATTTTAATATGCTTTATATGTCTTAATTTTACAATTTTCATGTTTTATTAGAACAACCTTAATCCTCTAATAAAACATGAAATTTGGTATACCTAGTTTCTGACTTTGCTTTTTCAACCTAACAATTTCCCAAATTAATTCGTACATTGTCTGAAATCAATATATGAAGAATATTAGTTTAGTGTCAATCTGTACCTTGTTTATCCGGCAAGTTGGAAAAAGGTTTATTCGGCGAGGCTTGCCGAGTCGAATAGTCCTTTTGGAATTTTACGATAGATAGCAAACTTTCCGTAACTTAGTTACTTACGTTGAACTTACGTTTACGATGAGAGGATTTCAAAGACGCTCTCGTAACTTGAAATCTTTACTACAACGACAAGCGGTGAAGCCCTCAAATTTTGGTCACAAAATTTGTTGTCAACACAGGAACTACAATACATTTTAAGAATACAATATGTTCCACACACTTCAATGAACAATTATACCAACGAAGAGTAGAAGCTCTCGAAGAAAATGCACGAGGGCTATCTCGAGCCACCATACTCTTGATTTCAATACACGACCAACGCAAACAAAGGTGACATTACTCAATAAAATGATCATCTGCTTACAAAACATCGGCCAATTTAAGATGGAACCGATGGGCGTAAAATAAAAGTAATTAAGCACAAAAAAGTTCCCACGTGGCGTCTAATAAATACCTTTAAACAATAAATCATCAAAACTACAGGTATATAAGATAATAACTTCAAAATAAACCATTCTTAAGACATTTCATCGAAATCTTTCAATCTTTAGATAGAAGTTCAGTTCGCGTATGTACACACATTTTTGTGATAAGACCCTGACTTCCGCAAAGATGTATAATGAATAAGTTTTTAATACACACCTCAAAATGGACACCCAAGTTTTGATTACAGTGTCTACTTGCTTGATTCGGATATGTAAATTCAGTCACAGATATAGAAAATGTAAGCCTCGGTGCATCTAGAGTAATATTAGTGCATTTCATATCTGTACAATGTATATATATTCTGAAATTTTTCGCTAGAAGAAACTTGCACAGAAAATTACGTATTTATTTCTGTAATCACAGGTGATGTGAAGTACCTACGGAAATATTGCTTGGTCCATAAGATTTCAGGCAAGAAGGATGATTATACATTATGATATTTTTAGCACTGCATTTACCTTAACCAACGTTTTGGGGTCGGTTCTTAAAGGTGCCTTTCTGTAATTTTAACTTTAACATAGTCCTTAAATGGTCTAAAAAGGCTGATATTTAAGAAACACCGCACAAATGAACAACTTAATTATGCATTTTAGATGCTTTACATGTCTTAATTTTACAATTTTCATGTTTTATTAGAACAACCTTAATCCTCTAATAAAACATGAAATTTGGTATACCTAGTGTCTGACTTTGCTTTTTCAACCTAACAATTTTCCCGACAAATAGGATGAAAAAGCATCGTCAGACACTAAGCATGAGCTAAAATATTGTTTTGCATATCATCAAGAAATATTCTAATTTCCAGGAGAACCAAATCAAGAATGTGACTACGATTCGATTCCACTAGCAGAAAGTGACTCCAATGAAGGTTCGTAATTTTATTTTGTTTACACTATATTAATCAGAGAAATTTTGAACATTTTTTTGATAAATATTCCTATCACCCGACTCAATATAAATATTGTACGATGTACACTGAGCTTACTGCAATCTACATTATGTATACATTATAATGGTCACATCTCCAACCAGTAATCGCACAGTCCGTTACTTAACTATGATAAATATCAAACGTTCTACTTACTGACCGTGAAAGCTTGCTTCCATAGATATCTTTACATCAACAAAATCAGCATCAAATTACATATACCTTTCAAATAAAAAGTCGAATTTCATTTTAGAGATACTTACGGTGATTATACTCAATTATACACTGTACTATGCACACAGAGCTTACTGTAATGATTACAATTAAAATGGTCACCTATATAACCACTAGTCGCGCTGTCCGTTGCTTAACTATGATAAATATCAAACGTTCTACGCACTGACCATGAAAGCTTGCTTCCACATATATCTTAACATCAACAAAATCAGCAGCAAATTACATTTATCTTTTAAATAAAAAGGAGAGTTTAAATTGGACTTTATTAAGTTGACTAAATCGTTTTAAGTCTGATAAACGCTAATTATAGGACATTTTCAGGCTTTGCCGAGCGCCTGTTGTTTGCCGACGGTTTATTACAGGAGACACATGTATATTTAGTTTCCGATAAAAAAGGCATTAAATTCAATTATAGAAGATTTTATTTTCAGATCAATAGGTCAATAGACCCGCGTGAACATACAATGAATTTCATAAAATATACAATCACGTGACAATGACATTACATGTAATCAATAACATACAGTTGAAAAAGAGAGAACATTCGAGATCAATGTACACTTAAATATATATATATATATGCAGTGTAGTACTTTTGTATAAAGCTATAAAGGATTGGTTTTATGAAAATTCAATCAAACTTGAGCAGGTATCACAGTTAACAAAGGTTATAAAGGTAATATATTATAAATTATATCAAAATATCTTAGACAGATACGCAGGAGAAGGTGACTTATACTTGTTTTGTTATATTATATCATAACATTATTCAAATTGTTATGATAAAACTTCGGAATTTCTGAAGTTAAGTGGCCAGGTTTTATCAATGGATTATTTAATACATTTTTTTGTATATAGTTAATATCCACTTCATTAAATAACTAGTTAGTAAGCAATTAATGATAATAAATAATTCGTTGGTTGACTTGCAGTTTTACTTTCCAAAAAATGGTTAGGTATTACACTTAGTTATATTTTAATATAACTTTAAATTTCTTTGATAAAATTCCAGAATATCGAAATCAAATAGGGTTGGTATTATTAAAGGTTTTGTTAAGACAATGTTACTTCCACTTTCCCGTTTATGTCGATTTGTACTTGAATCCATTGTGAACGGATTATAACGTTTGGCCTATATTTTAACCAATACAAGTTGCTCTACCATTTCTGTTTGTACAAAGAAATTATCTTCCTGTATAGCGAAATGGATAAAAGATATGGTACAATTGGTTGATTATAATAAACATATATGTAAACCCGACAGTAGTAGCTGACTAGTTACTCTGTGCGTTATTGGTGACTCATATTAATTGATTATATATTCGTCGTGGTACGCTCCAGGTGGTATGACTAAACAGGGAATATGTCTCATATTTGCGAATATAATATTCCATGTGCGAATTTGACAATTCTTTTTCAAATTACGTTTTAAGTATGGGATTAACTATTTTTAATTTCCAATGCTAACTACGGTTCCTACGTATTTCGACCCTATAAACATGTACGTTCGTCGTACATGACCAACATTTATACTTTAAACAAAGTGAACCATGTATTACACCTTATAACTTATGTTAAGATATTTATTGATTTTGATTTATTTTTTCATTAGACAAAGTTCGCTTTCAAAAACATTGTCCTGCAATCTGAAATGTTTCATACGCCACTGCTGAAATCCGTATTTCAGACTTTCAATTTGCAGGGGTGCAGAATTACTCTGCCTGATTTGCCCGACTCGGGACATTTTGTCAGTTAATTTATAGACTTTCCAATTGCAAAGCCAGAAAAAAGCACAAACTGTTACCTTAATAAAAATTTATTTCGGACTTTTATACCATTACCGTAATACCGTATGTGTAAGAGGTCATATCGCAGGATACTACTAAACCCATGGGATGCTAGTAGTTACCTGTTATTAAAACAGTATCATTGAAGAAAACTAAACGGTACTGTAATAATACAATGCGAAGCGATATATGTCGAATAAAATACCAAAATTACCCATAATAGCGTCAGAATTCAACTTCACTGCCTTTCAAAATATCGTCAGTTAGTGCTTTCAGTGCTTTTGGCTCTCAATTATTTATCAATTATTTATGACAAACACCACACGGTGTTGAGATGGAACATAACAAGTAATTTGAAATATCAGTCTGATGTGTCAATATACTTTTTTGTTATTGTTATGTTTATACAATATACAGTACTAATTCAGCTATTGTCATTGCTTTAGTATTTTAGTTTTTGTGTCCAATTACGAATACGATTACATTTTCAAATGAAATGTATTTGAAATTTGTCAACTTTTCCTCTGGTGTACAATAATAAAATCAGTAAAATTAGTGAAAGAAAAAATACAAACCAAATTGTAATTGAGGCAACAATCATAATGTCTTATTTTTAAAGTACAATTGATCGTTTCTACCACCGCCCCTCCCTGAGTATTTTAATTTGATTTTCTAATAGATTGCATACCTTTAATTATGTCAAACTGCCTCAAGTGTATCAATGAGTATTACTTATATCACATAAAACTTTCCTGTAAACACACGCATGTTCACTGAATGAATGTAAAATTTACCTTAAACACCGAGTTATTTGCACTGTTTCTTTATACTTGTTTTATACTGTCCTTTGGTTTACATACGTTCGAGCATATTATCTTAACTTTCAGGGTTACCTCTTTATTTCAATTATTCCTGTACAACACTCTTACCGTTTACTATTAAGGTTTATAACAAACTGATTTGTTGTTTGATTATGATAAACAGATATGTAAACCCGACAATAGTAGCTGACTATTTACTCTATGTGTTATCGGTGTCTCATGTTAATTGATTATACAGTCGTTGTGGTAGACTCCAGGTTGTATAACAAACAGGGAATATGATTCATATTTTCAAATATAATATTCAATGTGCAAATTTGACATTTTTTTTCAAATAACGTTTTAAGTATGGGATTTTTTTTTAATTTCCAATGTTAACTATGGTACCTACGTATTATGACTTTTGATCCTGTAAACATGTACGTTGTATATGATCAACATTTATACTTTAAACAAAGTGAACCCTTTATTGCGCCGAATATCTTATTTTAAGATATTTCTTGTTTCTGATTTATTTATCAGACAAAGTTTGCTTACAAAAACAATGTCCTCCAATCTGAAATGTTCCAAACGCCACTGATGATTTCAGTATTTCAGACTTTCAATTTGCTGGGGTGCAGAATAACTCAGCCTGACTTGCCCGACTCGGAACATTTTGTCAGTTATTTATAATACTTTCTTATTGCGAAGCTACAAAAAATTCACCAACAGTTGCCTTAAAATATCCTAGTAAATAGAAATTAATTTCGGACTTTTAAACCCTTACTTTGCCTAACCGTAAGTTTAAGGGGTAATATCGCAGGATACTACTAAACCCATGGGAGGCCTCCAGCTGGTAGTACCTGTTATTGAAAACCGACTCGTTGGTGAAAACTAAACGGTACTGTGGTAAATACAATGCGGAGCGATATACCTAAGGAAATTAATAAGACACGAAGAAATTTACATAGTTAGTTCGGGTACTTTTATGTTGAATAAATACTCAAATTACCTATAATAGCGTCAGAATTCTACCCCCTGCCTTTTAAAATAGCGCCAATTAGAGCTTTTAGTGCTTTTGCTATCAATTATCTATTAATTATTTATGACAAATACCACACGGTTTTGATATGGAATAAAACAATTAATTTTGAATATCAGTCTGTTGTGTCAATTATATATAATACAAATTCAGCAATTATCATTGCTTCAATATTTTAGTTTTGTTTTCAATTACAAATACGATCACATTTTCACCTTTAAAGTATATGATACTTGTAAACTGTTCCTCTGATGTATAATAATAAAATCAGTAAAATTAGTTCAAGAAAAAATACAAACTTAATTAGGTTTGAAACCTCATCAGCTAATTTTGAGTGAGGTCATTTTTACAAATTAGTGGATTATCTTTATTGCTAGTTAATAATTGTGAACAGACAACGATGATGATGTATCATATACTGATTTGAAGAGAAACAATTCATGCTATTTTGTTTATATTATAGTATGTACATATGACTGCATGAATGATTACAATGAAAAGGCAGAGCAAATTTGTGTACTGAGTCAAACAAATAGTAGAATTGTTTAATTTAATTGTGTCAATATTAATGTTTTATGAGTTTCATCACATTGTATGGCCGTTTACAGTGATGAAGTGAACACTTTAACATTTTTAGACTCTGTGCCATAATAAACAAGTAATATCAAACAAAAATAATACGCCGTTTTTCCGAGTGTAACTTGCATGTTAAGGAAAGGAATCAATAGCATTCTCATTTGAAGTACTATATTTTAGGTGACGACACAGATTTAATTTTGTGTATTAAAGCACTTTGATGTTCAATATGTATTTGTATTTATTATGGGATAGCCAAGCTAATTTCGATGCTTTCCTAAAATTATTTAATTTAAGTATTGAAGGATCCTTCTTTGATGAGCCACTTTGGTCGGATTTTTCCACTGAATTCGAGACTTTGAACGGTTAACTCTCATTCAACATCTACTGGTTTTATTTATATGGAATTTATAAAATTGTGTAATGATTATAGTGTATGTGAATATTTTAATAATACTTCCAAAGTAAAGATGTATCGTGTATTATAAACTTTTGATACATGAACTATATATGTGATTTATTGAGAAAAGATATCTAAACAAGTAATTTTATAAATAATATCATCTGAATCAGTTATTGGTTTCATATAGAATGATTGTTGTACAATTTGATGACTAATTGTACCATAGGAAATCAAGGTATAACTATAAAAGAAAAAGAAATCGAACGATAAAATCAAACATTTAGTTAAATAGTGAACTGATCATTTAAATGAACTGTTTACTAAACAGAAAATATCATATAATTAAGTAATTTGTATTTTCTTATCTACCAGTCGTGCCAAGAATAATAGTACTTGTAAAATGTCACGCCGTAGTAAATCAACAATTCTATCTTTGTAATTTGAATAAATTTTCTTTTCATATCCCAATCAAAAATGTTTAGTAACTCGTGTGTGGAACTTAGTTTGCTGTTTATTTATAATAAATGGCGAAAAGTATTGATAGATACACTTGTGTTAGAAGCAGAGGTAGTTAAAGTATTGTCAAATTAGAGGTTGAATAAATTACAATCCATTTTCACTTATAACCATATTCGGTTACCAATAATTTAATTTAATTTTGTTCTTCAATTAATGCATCTCATAGTAAACTTTGGTGTTGAAATTTTGTTTATTTAAATGTTTATTGTATATATTTAGGGAGTCATATAGAGCCTTGATAATTATGTTCACGAACAACACAAGGGGGACAAGTTATTGTGATTTTTAACTCAATGTGGTTGGCACAGAGACGTTCGGAATCAAATAATAAATTTGAAAAGACTGGCTTATTGTTATTGTCTAATCAGTGTGAAATTATTAATGTAAACAAATTTGATCAGATTCCATATTTCATATCATGTTAAGTATGTGTATGCACTTTCAGTTTTATTTTCTAGTTTATGTTTATGAAATATTGTATACGGATTCATTCTTTTTTTATTGTTCATGGTATGCTAAGTATATGTTTGTACTGTCTGTTTTATTTTTTTTCCAGTTTATATTTATAAAATATTGTTTACTGACTTACTCAAGTTGTCATTATTCATATATAGGAATTACGATATCGACATCGCGATATTTCTGTGTTTCGAAGCCATTTCGAATAATCGTGATTCAACTGTAATACTTTGAATGTGTATGTACTTTCTGTTTTACTTTTTCTGTTCACGGTTATGAAATACTTAATATACAAAATTAATCAGTTTATACTCGGAATATAACCATATTCCATATCTGTGATGTAGATATAAAAATGAATTATGTTATGTTACTGTTATGTTACTAATACATTGAGGTATAAGTAACTCAACTTCCAATGATTTGATTCCTTTTTTCTTTGTTTCTGTTCTTTAGAATATAAGTCTATAATTATATTATTGAATAATGTTCATTAATTTACATAAAATTCAAGTCTGTATTTCTGATAAGATTATTAATATATAATGATGCCATGTCTATCATAATAGAGAACAGAAATATATGAAATTGGTACAAATAATAAATTTAATAAAAGGTTCAGTATAATTACAATACCTGATCTGTTCAACTTTATTTTTTATTTTTGTTTCTCCCTTTTTCACCCAGTCATATTATGAACAATGAACGATTTTATTTGTGTATCTTTCATTTTTTTACATAATCAAACGAAAATCTGACATGATAAATCAATAAAAGCATAAAACAAAATGTTTGTTGTTATTAAATATATATTTTGGAATTTGATGGATAACATAATTGAGGGTAAATTCGCCGTACAAATATTGTATTTTGAAAATATGTTTTGCGAAGAAAACGCCATTAGACACTATAATCAACTAAAACATGTAATTCTGTCTCCACTGAGTCAGAGAATTGGTCGTTAAGTTAATTAAAATACAGATGTACTGGGGCGTCACCAAATTTATATTTACATAATGTTGATTTATAATGATGTGGTAAAACTATTTGAAATATTTTTACAACTTGAAAATTGGATTTAAAACAACAATATTCCATGTTAATATTTAAACAGAACAAATCGGTTGCAAGGGTTTAATTCCTTATGATTTATAGTGTTGGTCATTCACATTGTGTACCTTAAGTATATAACAATCATACATTTGCAATATTGTTTTGGTACAAAGAAATGTTATTTTTATTTTATATAGTTAGAAGCCTATCTTCGATAGCTGATTTATCATATTGTCATATTGAATGCCAATACATGCAATTTGCATGTATAATTATGATTATACTCTCCAGGCTAGCTCAGTTGGTAACACGCAAGTCTACTGATCGAGGGATCGTGGCTACGATTCCCGGGCGTGGCATACTTTCGTGGAGCTCGGTCATGAATAGTGATGGTCCCATTATCGCCGACGTCGCTCAAATCGGTTAGAAAATTTTCAGCGACGATTAATCGATTACGATTTCTGTGGACGGCGACGCGTCGCGGAAAACTAGCCCGAGATAATTCACTTTCGCGTGCGCGATATAATGGCGGATTCGGCAGAAAATGTGTTCAAGAACAATTTTTCTTCGACGTAACCCACGTGCCCGAGACGAGTGATTTCGCCGACGAGAGAGCGAAAATCTTAGTCAGTAGCCCGATCGGGCGAGTCCTCTTTGCGTATTCGAATCATGTTTGTATCCGAAAAAGGTGTACTCGAACGCACTTGTACGTTAACTTTTATCTGAGACTTTTGCGTAATTACTCTTTTACACATTCATATTTCCGTTACGTAATCAAATTACAGATGAAAAATTTAATGTTGACTAGCAAACTCTTTTGTCTTCTAAATGATAAAGCTTAACTTTTGGTCAAGGTCATTTGTCATAAACGAATTTTTCACGGAGCGCGATTTTATGCTACCATTTAAATAAAACTAGCTGCCATAAAGCATAGAGATTGAAAGCTGTTCATTTCATGATGATTTCTCAATAATGATGTTATGGTTGAAATCATACAACAGTAATTTGAAGTATTAAAAACGTCAGAGTAAATGTAAAACATTCGTCCCCAATAATTTTCGTACTCGGCACGTTATGGATTTTTTTCAAATATTGTTTTCAATGTTGGAAAATGAGCCTATTTAAACGAATTTACAATAATTGTTTAGTTCAAAATTGAAAATATGTTATTTGATTTAATTGATCAGAACGGACCTTTGGTGGCTCAGACCCTGAAATACTGGTAGCCTCCTCATTTGTGAATTATGTAATGCCCTATCATTTGATTTCATTATATCATAAATTGCTGGTCACTTTGAACACAATTGCATAAAGCTAAAGTAGATAATGTGACTTAAATTATTTTGAATGACATTTCCCAGAAATATAAAAAAACAGATTAGTTATTTTGTTTCATATCTTAGATGTACAAAAATAATATATACATTGTAAAGGACATTTCTCTGTAAAATGCCTTAGGCTAGTGAATTTCGATTCGAGCTAGTGAAAATTGCTACCCGGTAGCCCAACTAACCATTGACACAAATAAACTTAAAGACATGTAAAATACAGTTTATTTTGTTGTTTTTTTTTTCACTCAGATGAGTGAACTAGTGCCATATTGTTCATATTAAGCTAAGAAGCAAGATAAGAAAATAATAAATAGATCTAATGTAATTAACATTTAAATCATTGAAATAGATGTATATTTTGCATGTTTATGTAAGACAATGACTAGAATTTAGCTATATAAGTTTTGGCATCCAACCGATTATAATCGGAAAGTCAGTCGGTTGAGCCCAACCGATTCCTCCGATTAATCGATTGTGGATTTTCCAACCGATTGCCATCACTAGTCATGAAATTATTTCTACGGCCATTCTCCCTCCTACAATGTTTTTAATTGTGTAGGGCAGTTGTCAGTCACTGACGAAATCATTCGCTCAGCAGTTTGTTAACAGCTAAATCCAGTGACTAGCATTTCCAGGAGGAGTGAGTCGGTTGACTGATCGCCGTTATATGACCTATACACTATGTTGCTACGGCGTTAAACCCAACAAAAAAGTATATGATTCCAATATAATGAATATATGAAATGCATATATGTCGTAAAAGTTTCATTAAACATTTATTATTTCATTAAGGTATTTGTCCAGGTAAAATATCGCCAGAGTAAAGATTTTATTCACTCTCGTTCAGGCAAGCCAGGTAGCGAAAAGGTGTTGTAATCTTACAAACACTTAGATTGCAAGTCCGGTTTCAATTATGGAATTAACTTCTACTTGAACTGGATAAAATGGCGCGTGCTGTGTCACTGTTTAAAAAGCAGATATATGTTATCAATATATATTAGCTATTTAGAGTAAAGTAATGGAATGGATGAATTCAAACATAAGAAAAAAAATCCTTTAACATTATTAAATATGTAAGAACCTACCTGCGTTTATTCGCGGACACTCAACAGTATTTCAATTGATAGATATGTAAAATCAAATTTGCAAAGCCATCGATAAACGAAAATCAACATGGATGCTTTGCTACACTACACTATACTACTGTAAGGAAGCGCCTGTTTAAATTGTTTGGTACTAGGTGGTGTAGCCGCCCGGCTAGCTCAGTTGGTAGCACGCAAGTCTACTGATCGAGAGATCGTAGGTTCGATTCCCGGGCGGGGCATACTTTCGTGGAGCTTGGTCGTGATATTATTTCTACGGCCATTCTCCCTCCTACCAATGATTTTTAATTATGTAGGGCAGTTGTCAGTCACTGACGAAAGTATGCGATTAATAGTTGGTTAACAGCTAAATCCAGAGATATAGCCTTTCCAGGAGGAATGAGTAGGTTGACTGACCGCCGTTATATGACCTATACAATGTTTTGCTACGGCGTTAAACCCAACAAAAACAGAAACAAAAGAAGCAGTTGAATTTGGTGGTCGATATAATAGTCCGATCATAATAAATCTTGACGTCCAACAAATTGTCGCCTTAATCTAACAATGTTCTATTTTTTTTTATAAATGAGATAAATATCGTCGCATTATTGCAACGTTGTTTAACTACCATTTTCAACTTTTCGAGAAAAACGCATTTGAAGTTTTAGAGGCGTATATTTCACTTATCGTTTGACGTATTTGGACAAATTTATATCACAACATTCCGTTGGATGCACAGAATATGAATATGTATTAATATTTGCACTTTTATTTGCGCTTATTTATTTATTTTTTTTTTTGCATATTTTTTGGAGCATTTTCATAACAATTGTTTTAAAAAGTGAATGCAGAATTGCTCTATTGCTCTATCGTGGGATAGAGCAAAATTTCAGTAATAAAAATGGACATGGAGCAAATTTGTAGTAACATTACTACTGATTTATCATTACAATATCAACTAAAATCTGCACGGAAGTCATTAATGTTGCAAAACATTAATTCACACATTAATATGAAAAAGAATAATATTTTATTAACAATCAAGGATGACGAAAAATTTCATGTCAACAACGTGCATTAAATATAATTTATGGTTATGAATCATATTACAATTGTATTATATAAATATAGGACTTTCATACAAAACTACTATTAACAATAGTCGAATAAGCCAATTAAAAAAATAAACAACCTAATTAGAGTAATAAAATGGTATACAAATTCTGTTGTAACTCTCTATGACCCCAAACTGGTGCCTTTGATTTGCGATTCACACCAAAAAGAGACTCATCTGATTGATTGATTTGTTGATTGGTTTGTCGGTCGGTCAGTCGGTCAGTCCGACGATCAATCGATCAGTCGGTCGGTTGGTTGATGAGTCTGTCTGTCTGGTTCGATCAAGCGATTGGGTTTAACACCATGTTATCAAAAGTTATGGTCATTTTGCGGCCACCTGCTCACCTAACTTAGTTTTCCTGGACCGATGTCTTTAACCTGTACTCACTTATCCTTCCTCAAGGCCGACAATATCTACATAAACCTAATTGGTGGAGGAAAATAAACATTATCGTCAAAGTTTCATGAAAGTGTACATCCAACTCGGGTTGGTTTTGAATCAGAGACTGCTTCGGGAGACTGGATTCAAAAACCATCGCCTTATCATTACTCAAGATAAAAAGATAATCAAGTAGGATAATCAAAAGGTCATTAAATCAAAATTATAGTTTAAATATAAAACTATTGAATTTGATGTGATCTTACAATACATTTAAAACATTGTGTTTGAGACCCCTTGTCAGCATTAATTGTGATAACGGCATAAACTGCACGAGGCCACATTAGCTCTTTTATTCAGTTTAAGGGTTTAAGTCTTAGGTTTCTTATAATTAGACTAAAAGACTATTGAAAGAGTGTTATATCTATGTATATCATTAATATGTTGTTGATTTCTGTGCCAGGATCTGCAGCTGTGTGGAGGTTGTTTCCTGGCCAGTTATAAAACTACTGGTGCACTGAATAGTTGTATACATGTATAGTGTTATGGAGGTCACATTAGCTTTTTATTTGTGGCAGTCATTTTGGTTCATACATAGTATTATCATGATACAACTATAATATTTGCTCCAATTGCTAGATTCGAGCCTTCTTGCTATCATCTGAATTAGTGAGTAGCATTTGCTTTGGTTAAGAAGAATAATAAATAAATGTATTTAAGTCTAATGTGATAAGCACTATTGTATACTATATTAGTGTATATAACTAGTGCATTGAAATTAAGTTAGACTTTCCGTGTTATGATATTACAACAGTGATGGGTTATCACCATGTTAAGCTACCAAGCTTTGCAGTGAGTATAGAGAGTTTAAAGGCTCTAATGTTCATCCATTTCCTAGTTTATGCCCTATTAAGTTCGATACTCTATGCCAGGAACTAAAAAAACAGTGAGGATGATTTGCTTGCAGCTTAATATTTTGCTACATTTGTAACCACAATGTGACCTGTGTCTGCATTTGTGATTGGTCTGGTTGGATTAAGAGCACTTAAGTATTTAGTTTATTTGGAGAGTGCAAGGCAGTATTCAACATAACATTTGTCACATGGTAGAATAACAGAGGTCTGATTGGCTAAAAGGGCGATTTAATGCTGATATGCTCTAGATCCATGAGATGAAGCATCACTGCAGTCAACTGCGCATAAAAATATGTGAGATAGAGCAGAACGACACCGAACAATTTTTCTGTGACGTCAAAATTAAGTAACCGATGATGTCTTATTAAAGATATCGCTCTTGCGATTCCAATGATATAAAAATCTCATTTTTTAAAAGAACAATGGAGATATAGCACTTCTGCAATAATGCGACGATATCCCATGACACTTGTATGACCGTGCTCTATCTTTTAAAAAATTATCCAGACTCTATCACGTCAAACAGCCCAACCCGCTAATCGTATGTTGTCCTATTTCCACCCATTATCTCTGCTTACAGCGTAAACATTGCTCTATGTCCAGGACATCGATCAATGTTCGGGCTGAAAATACTGTTAGCCGATCAAAAGAAGTGTGTGCCACTCGTTTCAATTCTTAGTTGAGGCTAACAATGCTCTAACTCCATAGAAGCTCGTTCGAACATGGCTCTATCTGATTTCGACAAGTCTGAGTACACATTTGATTATTGTGTTTTTGTTATCCAGTGGCGACGATGCACTGTGTATACCTAAAATTATATGTATGCTGCAATATAGACACTGTTACAAACTCAAAATATCAGAAAATTTGCAAAAATACCAATAAATTTTCTTCTTGGAGATAACGCAGTGTAAGAACGAGATGCATCAACCAAAATAACCAAAAGTTTCCAAAAATATTTTTGCATTTTTAATAGTATTATTAAAAAAATATTCCATCATATTCCTATTGTATGTGTTGAAATACATTTTTAATGTGCCTACCAAGTCTCATGCCTATACAGATTGAAAGAACTCAAGGTATGCCTTTTGAACTTTTTAAGTCGATTTACCCAAAGTACACATTTGGTAGTTAAGACATTGTTAGGGCGAGGCGACGAATTGCAACAAAAGGTTTTGGGCGTAGTTCTACTGCCAAACATAATATAAATAACCAATAAAAACACTAACAAATCCAACCACAGGTTTTGGAGAAAAATTAGAATTAATAACGCGTTCGTAAGGTGATTGCAAACGTACACCATACTCTCGAAATTATCGATAACCGCGGCCAATTGTATAAACGTAGGTTAAATTAAACCGCTTGGGTAAAATCATGTATTGTTAAAACTTTCGGTAAAACACTGGGTTAGTGATTGTATAAAGGTTTGGTTAAAATTAACCAGGGTGATTTTGGGGTTAGATTTAACCCACCTCCAGTAACTGGGTTAAGCATTTAACCAAAACAAAAATGAATATCAAATACTAACCAGTAACACCAATCGATTTTTTATTTTAAAATGTTATCTGATTCTTTAGATAATACAAATTAAACATTAAGTGCTTAAAACAGAAGTTTCGACGACAAAGTAGATGACAAGCGTCCCCAAACCATTTCGTACCTGGGCTAAATTAATAATAAATCTCATGCATTTCATCAAGACTATTGAATTAAATATAAGAATGTATCAGCATCTTTATGACAATGGTAGATAAACAATAAAAAAGTTCAAATGTACAGTGTTCCAAATTTAATTCCTTTTTCTGTTTTCATTTATCATATATAAACACGTACTGTGTCTGGGATTTACTAATTTTATGAAAGTGGTGGTATCATCAAGAATGTATTCCTGTTTAGATGGCTAAAATCTGGTGTGTCTAGTCCTATTTGGTTGAAGTCCATGCTAGCATGACTAAAACTTTCAAAAGCATAAAGTACAACAGTGTTGTTAAATCTTCCATTCAACACCAAGTTAAACCATTCAAGATACTGATATCTTACCAAAGAGTTTAAAGTTAAATAAGCTTACCTTTAAAACATAAGTCAATAAAGTAGAGCCCTGGTTGCCAATGGAAATGTGTCATTTAATGTTTATATTTATGTAAGTTCTCCTGAGATAGCACTTTCATTTTATCCTGTATTTTTGGGTCTCCAACACTTATGAGAAAAATCGCCAAAAGTTTGATTATATCGAGCGAAATGGCGGCCATTTTGTTTCATTTTTATTTTGGTTAAATGCTTAACCCAGCTACTGGAGTAATTTCAATCCGTTAGTCAAGACTTTTATGAAGATAGGTAAAAACAAGTAAAATGTTCTATTTTGAGGGTGTTTGTATGATGAGTCAAAATAATATATAATCTGTTCTTAGATAATTTAACACTTATGAGGTTAACATTTACGTATTTATAAGCAATCTAAAAATCATAATTACACAGAATCCTTACAATGATATTTGTGGTTGTACGAAACCGTTCGGGAGTATAAATTGCAATAAAGACAAGTAGTAATAGACTTGGTATGATTGAGATTCAGATAGTTCTCTGTTCGGTGTCGCTTATGAAATGGACATAATCAGATACAAACATTTAACCTGTACTTTATCATGATAAAATACATTGTTACTGCGAGTTAAACATCTAACTAATTGATAGTTCTAATTTCATAACATAGAAATACATACATAATATAATATGTATATAAATGCATTTGTACAAATGTATTGTAAATATCATGCTCAAGTAAATTCTGTATTTATAACAGGTCATTTTCATCTGATGTTCGTTATTTCTCATTAGCTTGAAACAGTTCACCTTTGCGCATTTTCTCTGATTTATTAGTACAAAACCACTATACTGAGCAAGCATCACATAAAAAATATTTACAAGTGGGTACCATATTATATGTAAATAAGGAATTATTAAACAATATAAACAAATAGACTATAATTGTATATTCCAACGTTAAATTTACTAGTATAGGAAACATTTTGGCCTAATAAATTACTGTTTACAACTGATAAAAACAATTGAATAACCACTTTGTCAAAATACAATTTTTTACAAGTTCTCCAAAAATAGGTACTCTTAAATTGTTGATCATAAGTCAAGTTACCGGTTAAATTTTTTTCAGGGTTTTACTCTGATCTCGATACACATTTAGATGACAAAAACCAATTAAACATTTTGTTGCAATTTGTTTGACGTCAAGGTGCATACTGTTCTAACTTGAGGGGTCTATAAAGAACATATTGTAATGGGTCTATGTTATAGCAATAGCTTTTAAATTGGTCTGTAGTGTATTTGTCTTTGTGGTACATTGTTAATAACTGCTATTGAAGAGGTGCTCTCATTGAATTTTGTCTTTCATTGTAAGACATATTTCTTGGAGACAAATAACTTTAGGAGAATAATTGGTAATTAAAAGTAGTAGATCGCTGTAATTTGTTTTAAGACCACAGCAATTCCATTGAAGTATTGATTAAAACATGTCTCAACGATGATGTATTTATATAGGAAACTTAACAGGACTTATTGCACGAGTCTTGGATCGTGGCGGGAAGAGGCGCATGTCCTCATTCTCAATCGATTGGACATCACTCTCAGACAAAGCATGGTATCGATTAGAAAGGCAGGGTCCTTCATTGCTTTCTTGACCTTATCGTTCAAGATTATTATTTTTTAGGTGATTATCTTGTAATCACTCGTTCAGGAGAAGCTTGAGTTCTTCTCCCATTTTTTTGTTTAGAAGATGGACCTTTCCTTGACTTTGATAAAGAACTTGATGTTTGTGCATCACTAAATGAGACTTGAGTTAAAACGGATTGAGTCTTCCGGACTGAGCAAGATCATAAAGTGGCGTACTGGTTGCCTCCACAACTTGTGCATTTGCTAGGGTGGTCACAATTTTCAATGTTTTCATGATTTATGACACATTTTCGGCAGATGATCTGTCTTAAGCATTTGCTTTCATGGTGACCATAACTGAAACATTAAACGCATTGCATCGAATTTTGGATGAAGACCTTAACGCCTACTTTGAGGTATCCAGCACAAAGCGATGAAGGTAGAATTAGGGTTTTGAAGGTGGCAATGTGTTTGTTGGAAGACGTTTTATTTCATTTAAATTTATTGTAATGGAGACGGATCTCTGGTTTTAGATCAAACTCCTGTTTTTAGATTCGCATTATTTTGTTTTCCGAAATATTGTCTTAAATTAAGTTTGACATGAAATACACTTTTCACAATCATTTTCAAAGTTGTGAAGACCTTTGTTAAATTCAATACGTTTAATAGTCGCTAACCTGACCGCTAGTGTTTATTGTTTGGGAATTTGCCTCCCTTAGTCTTATTCTAATATAACTATACGGTAAAGCAGCAAAACATATCTATAACTTCATCTGAACGTTTGGTACTCCTTCGTAAGAGCGTTTATCAGATTGAGTCAATTATTGTATAGTTTCATATTTTGCTAAGTGTTTTACTATGTAAAGAAGACTGGTCGAAATACTTTCGCCTTATAAAGTAAACCTTACCGACTGTGTAAGGCAAACAATGTAGAATTAAAATTAAATATATTTATTGAATCTAATTCACATAAAATCGCCCAATCTGTACCTGCTCAGCTAGATGTAACGACTTCGTATCATATTTCCATTCATTCAACTCTGAAAATATATTGCAATGAGCCACAATCTTTGTCCAAATCATCTAAATCATCATAAGTTTAAGGTTTCAACTTATTTTGTGAATCTGCATCGTGATGTCTTAGATGTGAATTTCGCATTCACGTAAAATGTCCAAGTGCTTATTGTATCTTTACATAAACCTTAAATGTGAATTTTGCAAGTAAAATAATCAAATACGAGTTTCTCACTTAATTAATAGTTAAATTCAAGTCATAATAGATAATTGAATCATTTACAGTATGTTAAAATACATATATTTGAATACAGCCAAATACGCCTGTGAAAAAGGTTAAGAAAGAAAATCGATAGAGGATCAAACTGACTATTTGTATACTATGCATTATGTCAATAAAATATGTTTAAACGAACTTTACTTGAAATGAAAATGTGTTTTTACAAGCATAACACGCAAACAAACGAACTAGCGAAAATTTTATTCGGATTTGTTAAAATTAGGCCTACTAATTATTTGAATAGGTATTCACTAATACATTTTTGAAAGTTTCCACATTTGCAAGCTTTAACATGAAATTATAATGCGTCGTGGATTAAGCACAATCTATTTTCGGAAAGCAATCACAAATAGCAGTTATTGCGTTGCATTCAACTAGTATAAGCTTGTGAAATAGCGTACACGTTTACGCCCTGACAAATTCTTCCTGATTTTATTTCGGCTCATAAACTGGTTTAAATAATTTGGATTGATTTTCAACAATCACGAACGTAAGTTATTTCAATTTATCCATTAGATTTAAATCGGTTAACAGATATAAAGGTCCATTTTTACTAAGGTTCATGGAAGTTGATGTAGTAACGTTTAACAACCATCGATGTTTATAGACGCATCATTATGAAAACTTGATAATTGTAGTAAAGATATAATTGTTTCAACTTCATGTGTTCTTAAAAGTAGATTAAACATGAGTATAACAAATAAATTATACGTGAAATCCATCTATTGTGTTTATACTAGCCCATAAATGTGTCTCTTACTTTTTTAATTTATGGAATGTACACCTTACTTTTGTCAAAGTTATTGCAAGTTTATCATCATGACGATTTGCCTTGATATATTGAGTTAAAGTGAAGCTTTGACGATACAATGGGGAAATCTTGAAATGAAAAGCGGAAAAATAGTAGCAAAAGAGAAATCCCACAATTGCACAGGAAAACAAAGGGACCAAAAAGGCCGGAAGTGCAGTTTTGCTTTTGGTGGCTCAAATAATCGCTTCTCAGTGTTACAAAATACTAATACAGAGAACAGCCAATCTTCCAATTCATCTCAGGTGTATGATTCGTTTTTAATTTATTGAACATTGAGAATGATTGTGATTTTCCCACTAAAAAGTCAGATAATATGGACAAATTGGCAAACATTACACAAGTTAGTGACATTGTAAACAATCAAACTACACAAACAAACATAGTTTACTCAAGTAGTAACGTGATTGACAAATTACTACAATCAGGTGACCACTTGTCAAGTATTAGCCAGTTTCATATTAATGATAGTATTCGTAAAAATGGGATAGAAGTCAATGGTGATAAGAGAAACTACCTCAGTGCAAGTTTAAATAGGCCAACAAATTCTGATGTAGTGGCGTTTTTGGGTCAAATGGATTTAAAATTCTTCGGGAAACTGGATGACAAAATACTTAGCACTCTTGACTGCCTGGAGAAAACAAAGTTGATAGCTTTGTAACGAGTTGAAAAAACTCTGGCTATATATTGATACAAATACAAAAGTGTCCAATGACAAGATAGACAAGGTAGAATCTAGAATTCATGTAACTGAGGTGGATTTAGACGGTGCTAAAAGCAAGCTATAATGTCTAGAAAAGAAAATTATTAAGGTAAAAGATGAAGTAAACTACATGAAATCTAAAAGCATGATAAATAATCTTATATTCAGAAATATATCGGAGGAAAAAGATGAAAAGCCACAAAGAACCGAAGAAATAGTACGCAACTTCATGATTTGAAACTTAAGATCGTTTAAAATGTTGTCGATAGTATCAAGATTGAGAGCGCACATCGTGTTGTAAACGGTCAAAGAGGTCAAAGAGAAAGACGATTAGGAATAGTATGTAAGTTTACTTTTTAAGAAATAGAGAAATGGGACGTGGACAGTGCAAAAGCATACATGGTACACTTTATAACGTGTCTGAACAATTTCCCGGAAAGGGAAGAATTTTTAAAAAATGAAAGAGGAAATTCCTAATAAAACTTCTTTGGCTATTAAATTAAAACCGTTGCTTTTCGAATCGGGGTTCATTTATTTATCGGATAAACAGTCAATAGATTGTTATGAAGTGAGAATAATTTGTGAAAAAAATTAAAGATCAATACTTGCAAAATTGGCAATCTTTCAAAAAATAATTCAAATAAGTTTTCAACTAACAATGTCTTTAAAACTAATTTCGCTTTTGAAATATAAAAATTTGATACGATTGGAAAGAGCGATGTATTGAAATTAAGATATTTTTCAATATTTTTCATTTGAGAAGCGAGCGAAAAGCAAGGAATAAATGAATGTGGTTTTTAAAACATTTATTTACCAAAAGTAATAAAAGGCATAGAAAATATGGATTTTTTATTGAAGAACATGAGAGGATAAGTTATAAAAGCATAAGAAATCACTTAACCTTGTATGTTTGATTTTAAAACGTAATCTAGTTAATACTAGAACAATACCAATCAACAGGACCACTCTGAAATTATAATCGACCATACTTGTTGACTTTGTGCTGTATGTCTTAGCAATTAAGTAAGTTAGTTATAGACTAACAGCATTCAACTTTTAATTACATTGGCCTGAACAAATAGGACCGGAACCCCTAAACAACTATAATAGAAGACTAAACGTGTTGACTTTTGGTGTATACATTTTTAGTCTAAGTAATTGGTTTAATTATGTTATGAAATAAACAACATCAAACTAAAGTTAGCATGAAGCAGAATTTTACGATCAGCCTCCCTTCAAAACTAACGTAAGTGGACAAAACCTAATATTTTTATGTATAAATATAGTCTCATTATTTGGGTAATAAGGTATAGAACTAAACAGCATCAAGGTATACTCAAGTTTGGGTCACCATCCCTCTTGAATTATCATTTTTGAATTTTCAGATATTCCAGTTGCGGAACAAATTGAAAGACGCGGGAGCGAAAAAATGATTTTAGGTAAAATCCGAAAATTATATTATCAATTTTTAGTGGCCTTCAATTCATATACAAGTACTGTGGTATTCAATTGCACTAAACTATATTTAATGTATTGATAAACTGAATTTAAATTATGTCTACAAGTAATTGACAATATGTAAACAGCGTTTTATGAAATATGATATATATCGTTTTATAGTCAAGAAGATACGTTTTTATTCATTTTCATTTAAACACGTATTTCCTTATTATGCATATAATTGCGAAGTGCTTTTGAACATATATTCAATATGAAAATTGCGCTATACAAATGCGGTATATAATAATGTAAACTAGATGTAAGAATGATTGATGAATAATAGTCATAATAGTCAAGTATCACGCTTTTGCTTAAACTTATGCAAATATTGAATGAATATTTAAAACGCATCCAAGGCACAAAAAACTCAAGTATTTTCTCCAGAATGTATACTAACACATTTTAAAATTAGCGATAAACCCCAAAGTAATGACTGTACGGAAAATCACGGAACTCAACGAACGAGATCGGAACATCCCGTCGTGGCTTTAAATAACCACAACTTCAAATCGGAAGAAAACAAATTTTCTGCTTTGATAAATACACTTTTGTATAGTGAATTTTCGTGCGAAAACCAATTAAAACTCACGAAATCATGTAAATAGTTTTATACATGAACATATACTGACTGGAAAAAGAAACGAACTAATTAAGTCTTACGGTATACAAAAACGTTTGTCCAAGGTAATCTCGTGGACACACTCATAGACCAGCTTTTATGCTCGGCGAGTGTCTCTAAATTCTGGCAACGTCTTGACTGTGTCTATTTACATAGTAACGACAGATCTCACGTTGCGCATGTCACCAAGGACTTCTTCCTGGGTGAAAACATTAATGTTTATTATTCGGAATCACGAAAATTATGTACCTAGTTGAAATGAGGCGTTTCTTTTTAGCATCAGTTTAGATGTTTGCATACTCAAAATTTGCATGCACTGTTTTCTCGAGTAAACCACTGGAAAAACGAGATGACATATCCAACACTTTACAATTTTGAGTTAGTTTTATCAAACACATTTTAAGCAACTTGATTGGCTGAAAGGGTATCTCCGTAGTCTAGTTTGCATGTTATAAAAGTACCCCACTTTTATAAGAAACTGATATTTTGAATAACTTGACCCCTAAAAGGGAACCCGCTAGAGAGAGAGAGAGAGAGAGTTATTATAATCAAAAGACAGTTATATTCTATTGTCTTTTTGATAGTTTTACTTGTTTTTAAATTGATGATAAATATTTTGTCTTCGTTTAGTGGCTTTAAACTAGCATTGATATGTTGCAACCGTTTATGTAAAACTATTACCTTGTAAATATGAGAAAGTTGGATTAAGGGATTCATTCACGCAGGTAAAGGTGACTAGAAATAATCAGAAAATCATCGATCGATCTCATTACTATGGTCACTAAATCAATAACCTTGGCTATAAAGACTACAACTTTGGAATATACCAGTAAAAAAACGAAACTTAGCCTGCTTAAAAGTGTTCTTGTTCAATTTTCTCAGCGTAATAAATAGGTGTGCACTGATGTTTAAACAATCCTCAATTTAATAAATATGCTAATTCGGCGAGGAGGCTTTAAAACTGTCGTGTTTCTACTTATCATGGAACCCTTCAGTACATTAAGAGTATTTGCTCTTCAATAAGATGTTACCCTAATGTAGTGTTAATGTGTACTCTTGCCCTAACTGTTACACTGCAGACTACTCATACATAAAATGGACGAAAACTGAACTTTTAAATATTTTCTGAAAGAAATTCATTGCAATTTTACCACAATAACGGAAAAAAACTAACAGAAATGCAAAATAGAAATTCTAATGCGTCGTACATTTTTGCACAATCTATTTGTTGGAAAAGTCTAATGCGTAGTACATTTTTGCACAATATTTTTTTGGCAAATGAATTACAATAGCAGTTATTTCTTGTTACTATTACTCTGTGCCAGCCTCGTTATGAACAAATTGAAATTTTTATCATATTAAACCAATGAAATAATACCAGTGTTTACAGCGTCGGACAAATACGTCCTTTCTTTAATTTGGCTCACACATATACTGGTTTAAATAATTTGGATTGATTTTCAACAATCTCTGACGTAAGTTTTTACATTTTTTATCCATAAGATTTAAATCAGTTAAAATTATTAAATGTCCATTCGTACTATAGCTCTTGTAGGGTGAGGTAATTAGTACTAATTATGTAATCTGTGAATATAGACTCAGTATTATGAAAACTTGATAATTGTAGTTAGAAATATAAATTTTTTAAATTCATTTTTTTGTCATATTTACCATGGACAGTATTAGGTTTATTGTACCCCATTTCTAAACGGACACATTATATCCTCATGGGAAAATATGTTTTATGTATATGAATTTATAAAGGCATAACAATGAGGTATTTAGAAGAAATGATGTCTTCTTAAACATAGAATAACACTGAGTATTAGGCATGTATTTGGATCAAACGCATGGTTTCTACTTTCGCAGGTAATAAGGTTTAAACCCATCATTTCATGGAGAGAATGTGTATAGTCATTATATGCCTGTTATCCAATCCAATTTATGTAATAAAATATGTATTAAATAAAACCTATCATTTCTAAATGTGTACTTAAAAAAATTCAAGAAATATGGAAACTGAATCAAGCTACGTTATGAAATCGGGGTTATTTGAAATATTTGCTTCTTGACTTTAAAGTAAATTAAACATTATACAAGTGCAACAAATAAATTATAAGTGAAATATATCCGTTGTGTTTATATCAACACATAAATGTGTGTCTTACTTTTAATGAATGGGGGAAGTTCCTATTAATTAAATATACTTGTCCCGTAAACTATAATACAATGTACCATAAATTATATTCTTATCAGATAAAGTATACATGAAAGACTACAGACAAAAACAAAATTGTTTCTAGAGTTTAACATGATTTAATATAGTTGAGTTGTCTATGGTTGATTTGTACCGTCCGTAAAATCGTATACGTTCGGTTTTATCCTCAACTTCTTTCTCAAAATGGAGGCAAACCGAAAAACACACGACAATTTTGCGAAAGTGATCAATTGGTTTAACGACGTAGCAACACATTGGATAGGTCATGTAACGGCAGTCAGTCAACCTACTGACTGTTCCTGGAATGGCTAAATTTTTGGATTAAGCTGTTTACTAATAACTCAGCACATACTTTCGTCAGAGACTGACAACTTACGTACATAATTAAGAATCATTAGTAGGAGGGAGACTGGCCGTAGAAATAAAAACAATAACTTGCCACTAGCAACAATTACTTTTCGGGCATTACAGGCAGCCAATAAAATGTATTGTTCTGTGTGTATGAAAGAAAAACGAATACATTTTTAATGTATTTTCTTATTACAAAACTGTATACATTCAAAGAAAGAGCAGTCTTATTTAGCATATGAAATCTTCATCAGAACCACATTTACCCAGACATAAGCTCTGATAATGGCACTAAATCTTTCTGTCGGATCTAGGAGTGTTACTGTTGAACATTATGAATCTTATATGATATATTGATAGCATAGATATTTCTAGGAATTACAGTAGACATACATTAAAATACAACATATCGCATGCTAACATTCTTATTTGATGCTTTACTTTCCTTTGTTTACATTATCTTTGTCATTGACTGCTCAAAGTGATTCAGATGACCTTTGACACTTTTTATGTAAACAAAGGTAGAAACGGCCATATTCAAAGACTATTTGGAAAGATGGAATGAAATCCTTAAACCTCATGACCATAAACTACATTTAGGCAATGTGTAAAATATTGAGCTATTTTTTCAGGCATTTTGTTAATTGTCTAGAAATTTTAGTCATCTACAAAATGCCTTAAATGATCAGGCAATTTACAAAATGCCTAAGCACTTCAGGCAGTTTACACATTGCCTAAATTTACAAATTGCCTGTAACGTTGTTTTCTTGGACTGTGTTATGCCGGCAGTCTTTTATTGAAACGATAGAATTCAGAAGTACATGTATTTCAGTTCGAAATTAGAATTGGAGATATATATATATTCTTCTTGTGCAATTATCTGGTTGAAAAGCATTTACAAGGAAAATTACGACAGTTACATTCACTTTATAATTTACAATTGTATTTTTGTAAATTGTATTGAATTTCAAGTTTTAAAGTTTTATACCATATTCTTTTCAAAATCCTATATAAACTTCCTTATGAACATTCTGATGTGCATAAACTCGTTGCGTGGTTAGATTTAAAATTAAGATATCCTCAATGTATAGCAGTGACATATCTCCGCATGTAAATACAGTATGTAAACAGCGTTTTATGAAATTTGATATATCGTATGGTGGCTGATTTATACGGAGCCCCTAAAGTGACAATTTGAAATACCTTTTTTATTTTCACAACTATTTCGTTTAAACGTAATATTATTTCGTTTTTATGAGACAATTATTTCGTTTAAACAAAATAACTATTTCGTTTTTATGAAATACTTATTTCGAATAAACGAAATATTATTTCGTTTAATCGAAATTATATTGCGTTTAAACGAAATAATTATTTCGTAAAAACGAAATAATTATTTCGAAAAATGTACCAGTTTTTTTTGAAAAAATGAAATAATATAAACGAAACGCTTCGAAAAAACGAAATAATAGTTCGTAAAAACGAAATAATATTACGTTTAAACGAAATATGTGTGAACATTAAAAACAGTAATTTAAAATGTCACTTTAGGGGCTCCGCAGATTTATGTCATGTCGCATTGTAGTCCTGCGGTGTGCCACATGAATATATCTTTGCGGGACGAAGATACGTCAAAAAGACCATTTTTTTGTACTTTCATGTTTTATGTGGCGCCCCGCGGGACAACAATGCGACATGGCATAAATAAGCCACCATATATATCGTTCTATTGTCCAGAAGACACGTATTTATGTAACAAGGTAATGGTGACTAGACATTACCAGAAAAACCACCGACCTTTCTCATTATTTAGCTGTTATATACATGAAAATGTTCATGAGACATTGAAGTATTATAATAGTCTATATAAAAGTGTTGACCTTGGGTTTTGTTTTATAATACGATGTTTCATCCATTAATGTGATTCTTATTTATAGAATATAAAGTGTTTCTTTCATTCCCGTCGTGTTCTTGCTGATTTAAATTCAGATAATCTGGTTTCTTTAACGAAATTGAGTACTTGAGGACTTACCTTTTACTTTGACAAAGCTATTACTAATACCATTAACTTCTTATTATTTTGAGTATTTGTGTGTTTGCATGAAAGATCCGCGAGTGAAAGGAAGATTAAAGTTGTTTCATCAGCCAAGTTTTTTTTTGTTCTTACATGAATATGTTGGGGCAAGTATGTTGATGCATCCTTCAACTTTGTTTAAACCACTGCGGCAATTTTCCAAGGCGGATAAACGTTTTGTGGAGTTCAAGTGATTAAACTTGGTATAAAAGAAACTGAACATTTCGTCGCAAGCATACTAATTATTTTTCATCACTTGACCTAGATTAGTGAACAACTGTGGTACAAATTCTGGTTTCATACAAACAAAGTTTGCTCATTTCAATGTTATACTTCCGTAGGCGACTCTAGCGGGGGTCATGGAGGTTAAAGGAAATTTAAAAAATATACCCGTCCATTAGTGCATTTTTTTAAACTGGTAACCATTTTTAAGTAGCATGATTGAACATGAAGCATGTATTCTAGGGCTCTTTTTGCTCGCCTTTGTGTACAATATAAATCTAGCGGTTGTTTCGTTTTTATTATCAATATGTTGCGTTATTCTGCAAAAAATACATACTGTAGTTGTGGTTTGAAACATTGAACCCCAACTTGAAAAACCTGGGATCTGCTTATGACTTCTGACTATAAATTCTGGAATAAACAATTAGTCCGATCAGTAAAATATTATAAAGGAGACACTAGCTAGTTTCGCCATTCAACTGTATCATCGTACTTAAAAACCTGAAAATTGTGCAGAAAAATAGTGAGAACAGTTCATAAATATACATGTGTAAACTGTGTGTATCAATCCTAATCGAACGAAAATTGTACTTTCGGCGAAGAATTTAACTAGTGGTTCAATGGCAAATTTTCTACGATTGTCGAAATATCCGCAGCAAAAATCATTCTATCTTTCACCAGACATGTTGAATTTCTTTGAACGGATTTGTATGAAAAACGAAAGCAATATTACAGTTATTAAACTTTTGCTATTTTCGTCAATAATGTCTTTTTTCCCTTTTGTATTTAAAATTGATTATTGTAAGTATGAATAAAAACTCCAATAAATCGTACATCAAACGACAATTCAATGCATTCATAATATTTATCTATAGGCAATTATTAACTTTTCTTAATAGGTGCAAACCAAATGGGTGATTCTATGGCCAAATTATAAGTCTGAATATCACTATTAAGATTTTCTACGACTACGTTTTAGGTTAACTTTTTTGAAAGTTCAAAATAGCCGCCAAAATGGCCGATTTTGGTTATGCGGGGTCATATAATGTTGTCCCATTAGCTTGTAATATATCATTTTATAGGTTTTTATGGTTGATAAACACGTTTTAAAATACCAAAAATAAGTACTAGAAGCTTTTTTATTGAAAAGTTATACGATATTAAAGCCAGACAATACATATTTTCAATAATTCTGTAAGACAATTACAAAATATGCAACATAATCATAGATTTTGCTTTAAAACACTGTCTATATTAAGCAAAACATCATTTTTCTAGTTTGATGTTTCTGGCTTAATTTGTTTTTAGAGAGGATTTCCATTTTGAGTTTACAACTCGTTTTTATGTGTCGTATTTGGTGTAAATGAGACGCAGTTGTGGCTATAAGATATCTAACTTCACATATCAATCGTTTTTATGTTTGTAAATCCTTAGGAAATCAACTGATATCAGTGTGAATGGACCAATGTTAGTTTGTTAAAAATATAATACAGCTGATAGATATCTTTCTTTTGTTTTTATCACTCATTCAAGTATATGAGCATATAACATATATTAATCGTGTAAGCTTATATTGTGATCGCCTCTCTTTGCAAGTTTAGCAAGTTTATCATTGTTAAATGTTTAATCTTTCAAGGCTCCTGTGATTGACCATTACTTTTTTTTACATGTTACAGCAAGCCTTCGGTCTTTATGCAAATTAGCTATCACCAAAAGTGACATTTATTTTTCGATGAAAATCAGTTTCTATGAATTCATTCCTTAAATAAATCAGCATTATGTAAATTGAGACGTGATGGCACTCAATGAAAGATTTGAAAACCTACGTTATTGTCCATTCTGTGACTCAGTGGATACAGAATTTCATGTTCAGTTGATTATAGTGTCATTTGACGTTTTGTTTTCTATACATATTTTCAAAATACGACGTTTGTTTAGATAATTAACTCATAATCATGTTATCTATCGATACCAATGAATGGTTATAATTTATAATTATAACAAAACATATTTTGTGACATAATTTTATATATTTATCAAGTGAAATTTGGGTTTGATTAAATAAAACAATACAAGATACACAAATTCTATTATTCAATCTGCATTGTATGACAGGGCGAAAAAGGGGGGGGGGATGGTATAATGTTTTAAAAACAGATATCGTTTTATACTGAATTTGCAGGCACTTTATCATTTGTCCTAATTTCACATATTTCGATAGGAATTTTCTAAATTGCTTAACATGGCGCCAATACAAGTTGGTAATCTTATCAAAAATACAGACAGTAATTAAATTATATATCATTGAACATCATTCAATAATATAATTATATGCATGGTCTATTGATGGAAAAGACGTGCACCTTATTTATGTAGTAAGTTGGTCGTAGAGTCAATATATTTAAACAGTCAAATCTCCATTTCGCCAAAAATTCTCCAATGCGTGTTTTAGTCCTATCCTCCCACAGCGCAAAGAGTGGTAAGCACAGGAATTAAAAGCGTTCCGAACGTGCACATTCAGTTCGAACAAAATGGGATTTGTAGTCTGCTTTTTGGTTGATTTATAAAAGGACATAAGGGAGGTAACTAGAAAACTAAACTATTTATGTATTTATTGGATTTAAAAGTCGCCCGGCTAGCATAGTTGGTAGCACGCAAGTCTACTGATCGAGTGGTCGTGGGTTCGATTCCCGGGCGGGGCATACTTTCGTGAAGCATGGTCATGAAATTATTTCTACGGTCATTCTCCCTCCTACCAATGATTTTAATTATGTACGGCAGTTGTCAGTCACTGACGAAAGTATGCGCTAAGTAGTTGGTTAACAGCTAATTCCAGAGATTTAGCCTTTCCAGGAGGAGTGAGTAGGTTAACTGACCGCAGTTAAATGATCTATAAAATGTATTGCTACGGCGTTAAACCAAACAAACAAACAAACAATTGGATTTAACGCCGAATCAACACAATTTAGGTCATTTCACGGCGTCCAACGCACCTAACCTAGCTTTCCTGGACCTTTGTCTATAACCAGTACTTACCTACCCTTCCACAAGGCCGGAAACTTTTCCATATATTATTTAATCAATGGAGGAAAACTGACATTATTATCTAATTTTCATAAAAGGGTATAACCTCCCAGGGTGAGATTCGAACCCGTACCCCCCTCGGGACATGGGATTCCAAATCCCAGCGCGCTACCAATTGCGCTATTGACCCGGGTAAACTAAATTATTGACTTTTAATTCAGTTTGGGCAGTATACAGAAAATAATCCGCCAAAACGCGCGCGATACCTTAAAAGGAAAAAATATATACGTCTTTACCATGTTAATTTTGATATTAACAAATCAGCTGCAAGAGATTAATTCCTTATGATTTAAAGTGTTGGTCTTTCACGTAGTGTATATAAAACAATTTTAACATTTGCAATGTTGTTCTGGTAAAAAGAAATACTATATTTATTTAATAGGTATCTTTGATAGCTGATTTATCATATTGTTGTGCATGTACTGAATGCCAATACTTGCAATCTGTGCGTATTATTATAATTATATATGACCCCAATATAATGAATAAATAAAATGCATAAATGTCGTAAAATATCATTAAAACATTCATAGCTATTTGTCCGGGTAAGATATAGCCAGAGTAAAGATTTTATCTCTCATTTAGGCCAGTTCGGTAGTGAAAAGGGGTAGTAATCTTACAAACGCTTGAAATGCCAGTCCGGTTTCAATTATAAAATTCATTTCTTTTAAATTTGATCAAATGGCGCGTGTTGTGCCACTGTTAAAAAAGCAGATAGATGTTATCCATCAAACTACAAGCCTATATATAAGCTATCTAGAGTAAAGTAATGGATTGGATAAATTCAAACATAAGATTAACTTTCCTTTAACATCCTATCCGGGTTTACTCGCAGACAATCAACTGTATTTCAATTGATAGATATGTAAAATCAAATTTGCAAAGCCATCGATGGAAGAAAATCAATATGGATGCTTTGCTACACTACACTATACTACTGTTAGAAAGAGCCTGTTTAGATTGTTTTGTACTAAGTGGTGTGCAAACGATACTTGACATGGTTAATGTAGTAACAAATGTAAATTAAAGTACTGTAATTACTATTGGAATGATTTTAATACTAATTTAAATAGCAGTTTATGCGCTTATAAAATATTTAAGAAAACTTCCTTACGCTGTGGTTATTTAATGCACGGCCGATGAAGATTGTTGCGTACGCGTTTTTCACAAGTTGTGAAAAACACGGGTTGTGAAAAATGAGGTTCAACAAAGGAACATAGCTGCTGTTTTATTACATTTTCTGTTTTGGGATGTGCTACGTACTCAATGCAGAAAAAGAATTAAATCAGAAGAAGAACAAAAACATCTAAAGACAAATAATTGTTGTTCGTAGCCCTGTAGAGTCCGTAGTCTCTAAAATATTTATATTTTTTTTCATACAGGACCATTATAAACTTTTGTAAGTTTCTTAGTTTCAAACTTGTGCTGTCTAGCTATGCATCTAAATAATGTATGTCTTGACAATCTTTATTCTGTTGAAAAAAAATGTTAAATTTTCAGTAATTTGTGAATTTTCTGATAGATTTCTTAAATGTTCAAATTGAAACATTATACATTTTAGACAATATATATTTGTAGTATTTGTAGTGTTTGCAAGTTGAAATTAATTGTTTTAAAGGATAATAGCACTTTATACTGTATCAAAAGAATATCATTCTGCAGGTCAATTTACATTAAACTTCTTTGTTCAATCTACTAAATACTATCAAGCCAGTATGTAGAGTCCGTAGCCCCTGATGTCCATTTTTATAATTTCTTTATTGGGTCAAGAAACATATGATTATTCAAATCAAACTTGTTCTAAATGTGTTGTATACGTCTTCAAATAAATAAATAAATAAAATCAGTTTTGTATCTTTTTTCATTTTGAGGTCTTCCAGCCTTACGCCACTGTTCACATTTTTGCCACATTTTGTCATGTAAATCATTAAGCGATTTATTCCAATATGGTTTTAAATACTGTTTTGTAGATTTTTTAGGAAATATTTCATTTAGTTTAAACATTTTTTATTTCAAACAATGTATATATACATATATAGATATAATGATTGACATAGATATTGACATTGCAGAAATAGGTTAATGAACACAAAGCTTACAGCTTAATAGCGTTCATTACCAGTTATTAAACTTGATGAATTATCACATTTTTACATGACAATCATTTATATTTAGGATAAACAAAGTCATTACAAAAAATAGTAAAATATTTGAGTAGAAGAAAAAAAACCTGAAGAGAGAAAAGGCTAACTAATTCGTACGAGAGATCAAAAATAGGAGAAGTGTAGAGTTAAGACTGTGTTTGGGATAGTGATTGGAGGTGTAAGGAAGAGTAGAGTGAAGTGCTTGGCAATAACCGATGCAGTTACTTACAATGACATGATCCGGAGGTGGATCATATAAATCATCCACTGTCACGAATATATCTCTGGACGGTCAAAAAATAGTCTTGTTCAGTTCGTCACTAAGATTTGGATCTCTCTACAATAGCAAGTAAAGAGTGACAGAGCAGAGCGTTGATAAAGTATGTTTAGACATTTTCAATAGTTATACTGTACTGGGTACCCCAAACGTCACAACTGTAATATAATATTGAAGAAACGATTCTATTCAATAATTTGAATGCTTCCTTAGCATGAAAACTCCAATGAACTTTTGCATTTTAAGAATGTAAATGCAAGCTTCCATAGCTTGTTTGGCTTACATCTGTCTGTTTAGTCATTGTCTAACAAAGTCTTGATATAAAATATAAGCTAAGATATTTGTAATACGGTACAAGTTTTTCACCTTTATAGTTCCATTTCTCGTTAAATCTTAAAGTACCACTATTTCGAAATATCAGGTTTTATCAGTATTTAATTACATACTAGAGTTGTCACAATATCTAGATATAAGGTATTTTGCAATTGTAAATTGTAATTCTCACCGAATCTGCAATCTATGGTGCCTGATTTACGCCGTGTCGTGAAGAAAAGAAAAAAAATGAAATATCGCAGACACGACCAATTCCTAGTTTTTCGTATCTTCGTACTTTCGTTTTTTTCGCGGCGAAGAAACGAACACACGATACAATTTATGCAACAAAACGGCAGATAAAATGTGTCGTATTTCGCCGTATCTTCGTCTTTTCGTTATTTCGCCAACGAAGAAATGAAAATACGAATATACGACAGATGTAATGCGAAAACACGACACATTTTATCTGTCGTATTGTTGCACTTATTTTATCGTGTGTTCGTTTCTTCGCCGCGAAAAAAACGTAAGTGCAAATATACGACAAATTATGATTTGTCGTGTCCTTGTTTTTTCGTTTCTTCGAGGCGAACAAAATTTTCAGATTCAAGTTTTCTATAATTGAACACGTTTGTTTTTATTTACCCACAAATGTAAGCATGCGCCATGTTGTATTTATTTATTTATGTAAAAGTTGCTCACATTTATTTACTTTGTCAAAATATAAGATATGTTCTGTTCTGTTCTGCTCTCTTCAACAACCTACGAGGCTATAAATCAATTTTGCAAATACGGCATGTTATTGTGCTTTTAACTTAGGAAGTATTCGTTTATAGGAAAGACACGCAAGTCCGCGATGTTGTGACACATATTAAAAGTATTTATTCTTATGAAAACAAAATTGTTTAGCTGGCGTCACACTGTCCCGAAATTGACACCAGATGGACATATGAATACGGAGTTTCGAATTTCGTACGAAGATGGCCCCGAAATAGGCCGCCAACCAATCAGCACCCGAAGCAAGTACGATTCCTACAGAAGGCCACGCGATCGGATCCGATGCACACACGTATCATTCTATAATTTACGCGATTGCATCCGATCTACTCACGAAGTGACCTGAAAGTTGCACATTTTTATGCTGGCGTCACACTGTCCCGATATTGACTTCAGATGGACATACAAATATAGAATTTCAAAATTCGCACGAAGACGGCCCCGACATTGGCCGACAACCAATCAGCACCCGAAGCAAGTACGATTCCCACAGAAGGTCACTCGATCGTATCGATCTACACACGTATCTTTCTGAATTTATGCGATCGCATCCGATCTTCTCACAAAGTCATCTCAAAGATGCAGATATTTACCAAGTTTTAACCCGCAGGACATGCAAAGGCCACGCGATGGGTAAACGCCATCGTATTGTGAGTATGATGGGTAAGAATGATGTCACGAAAGCGACACATGACTCCTGGTTCATGGTCCACAGAAAAACTCGTGTGCACGAATAGCCAAGTCTAAAAAGCGTCTGGATCTGGAGAGTTAAAGTCGGCATCGATCAAGGGAAGAAGGCCTTTTATTTTCTTTCAAAAAGCTAGTATTCCAAAGACATATAACCGTCACATGCTTGCCATCCAGAGCACCACATCATGACATATCCTTTAACTTTTGACATGAACAATTTTATATAAGGGGGATTGAGTTTGGAGCTACTCTGAAGTTGTAGGACAGGCTTCGATAACTGTCACCACAGGCCAGATGTTGTAGAGTAATAGCTTGAGACTAGGAGAAAGAGACTTCCTGTATCACTGTACCACGTGTCCTTATTCTGTATTATGCATTTTATATCCTTTATATGACCTCAACGTAGAGGCCTCTGAGAAGTCTTGTATAATTGTAGAAGCTAGTCTGCCGGCATGCTTAGTTGGTAACACGCAAGTCCTTTAATGGAGGGGTCGTGGATTCGATTCTCAGACGGGATATGACGCCGTAAACGCAAACAACATTTTTTAGAAGAAAGTATCATTGTCTGTCTTCCTCTAGTAGAGTACTATAGTTGCCATACGTTTCTCTTTTTCCCAAACAGCCATTTTCTGACCCTCATATACCTATGTTTCTATCTTCGATTTTCTCTTCATTTTCTTAGTTAACTAATCTTCGAACTAATGCAATTCTGCTGAAAATTAATAAAATAATTGTATATTAACTGCAAATGATCAAATATTCTGTACTCTCAATAGAGATGCACAAGACTCATCAGGAAGATGGTCGGAGGCAAGTCTTTATATGTCAACCATCATACATATACAAGGCTTGAGCCATTTAGATTAACTTATTCAGTCCA